>OZ012677.1:29423913-30814419 GCA_963942445.1 Argyra leucocephala
TTCGACCCTCTAGGAGCAATATTAACAAAGTTATGAGCGTTTAAAGTTTTTATAAAAAAAAAAAAAAATTCTGAAAAAGTAAATTTTGATGCAAAATTCGACCCTCTAGGAGCAATATTAACAAAGTTATGAGCGTTTAAAGTTTTTATAAAAAAACAAAAAATTTCTGAAAAAGTAAATTTTGATGCAAAATTCGACCCTCTAGGAGCAATATTAACAAAGTTATGAGCGTTTAAAGTTTTTATAAAAAAAAAAAAAAATTCTGAAAAAGTAAATTTTGATGCAAAATTCGACCCTCTAGGAGCAATATTAACAAAGTTATGAGCGTTTAAAGTTTTTATAAAAAAAAAAAAAATTTCTGAAAAAGTAAATTTTGATGCAAAATTCGACCTTCTAGGAGCAATATTAACAAAGTTATGAACGTTTAAAGTTTTTATAAAAAAAAAAAAAAATTCTGAAAAAGTAAATTTTGATGCAAAATTCGACCCTCTAGGAGCAATATTAACAAAGTTATGAGCGTTTAAAGTTTTTGTAAAAAAACAAAAAATTTCTGAAAAAGTAAATTTTGATGTAAAATTCGACCCTCTAAGAGCAATACTAACAAAGTTATGAGCGGTTAAAAATTTTTATAAAAAAAAAAAAAATTTCTGAAAAAGTAAATTTTGATGCAAAATTCGACCCTCTAGGAGCAATATTAACAAAGTTATGAGCGTTTAAAGTTTTTCTAAAAGAAAAAAAAATTTCTGAAAAAGTTAGTTTTGATGCAAAATTCGACCCTCTAGGAGCAATATTAACAAAGTTATGAGCGTTTAAAGTTTTTATAAAAAAAAAAAAAATTTCTGAAAAAGTAAATTTTGATGCAAAATTCGACCCTCTAGGAGCAATATTAACAAAGTTATGAGCGTTTAAAGTTTTTATAAAAAAAAAAAAAAATTCTGAAAAAGTAAATTTTGATGCAAAATTCGACCCTCTAGGAGCAATATTAACAAAGTTATGAGCGTTTAAAGTTTTTATAAAAAAACAAAAAATTTCTGAAAAAGTAAATTTTGATGCAAAATTCGACCCTCTAGGAGCAATATTAACAAAGTTATGAGCGTTTAAAGTTTTTATAAAAAAAAAAAAAAATTCTGAAAAAGTAATTTTTGATGCAAAATTCGACCCTCTAGGAGCAATATTAACAAAGTTATGAGCGTTTAAAGTTTTTATAAAAAAACAAAAAAATTTTGAAAAAGTAAATTTTGATGCAAAATTCAACTCTCTAGGAGCAATATTAACAAAGTTATGAGCGTTTAAAGTTTTTATATAAAAAAAAAAAAATTCTGAAAAAGTAAATTTTGATGCAAAATTCGACCCTCTAGGAGCAATATTAACAAAGTTATGAGCGTTTAAAGTTTTTATAAAAAACCAAAAAATTTCTGAAAAAGTAAATTTTGATGCAAAATTTGACTCTCTAGGAGCAATATTAACAAAGTTATGAGCGTTTAAAGTTTTTATAAAAAAAAAAAAAAATTCTGAAAAAGTAAATTTTGATGCAAAATTCAACCCTCTAGGAGCAATATTAACAAAGTTATGAGCGTTTAAAGTTTTTAGAAAAAAAAAAAAAATTTCTGAAAAAGTTAATTTTGATGCAAAATTCGACCCTCTAGGAGCAATATTAACAAAGTTATGAGCGTTTAAAGTTTTTATAAAAAAAAAAAAAATGTCTGAAAAAGTTAATTTTGATGTAAAATTCGACCCTCTAGGAGCAATATTAACAAAGTTATGAGCGTTTAAAGTTTTTATAAAAAAAAAAAAAAATTCTGAAAAAGTTAATTTTGATCTAAAATTCGACCCTCTAGGAGCAATATTAACAAAGTTATGAGCGTTTAAAGTTTTTATAAACAAAAAAGAATTTTTGAAAAAGTAAATTTTGATGCAAAATTCGACCCTCTAGGAGCAATATTAACAAAGTTATGAGCGTTTAAAGTTTTTATAAAAAAAAAAAAAATTTCTGAAAAAGTTAATTTTGATGCAAAATTCGACCCTCTAGGAGCAATATTAACAAAGTTATGAGCGTTTAAAGTTTTTATAAAAAAAAAAAAAATTTCTGAAAAAGTAAATTTTGATGCAAAGTTCGACCCTCTAGGAGCAATATTAACAAAGTTATAAGCGTTTAAAGTTTTTATAAAAAAAAAAAAAATTTTTGAAAAAGTAAATTTTGATGCAAAATTCGACCCTCTAGGAGCAATATTAACAAAGTTATAAGCGTTTAAAGTTTTTATAAAAAAAAAAAAAATTTCTGAAAAAGTAAATTTTGATGCAAAATTCGACCCTCTAGGAGCAATATTAACAAAGTTATGAGCGTTTAAAGTTTTTATAAAAAAAAATAAAATTTCTGAAAAAGTAAATTTTTATGCAAAATTCGACCCTCTAGGAGCAATATTAACAAAGTTATGAGCGTTTAAAAGTTTTTATAAAAAAAAAAAAAATTTCTGAAAAAGTTAATTTTGATGCAAAATTCGACCCTCTAGGAGCAATATTAACAAAGTTATGAGCGTTTAAAGTTTTTATAAACAAAAAAGAAATTTTTGAAAAAGTAAATTTTGATGCAAAATTCGACCCTCTAGGAGCAATATTAACAAAGTTATGAGCGTTTAAAGTTTTTATAAAAAAAAAAAAAAATTCTGAAAAAGTTAATTTTGATGCAAAATTCGACCCTCTAGGAGCAATATTAACAAAGTTATGAGCGTTTAAAGTTTTTATAAAAAAAAAAAAAATTTCTGAAAAAGTAAATTTTGATGCAAAGTTCGACCCTCTAGGAGCAATATTAACAAAGTTATAAGCGTTTAAAGTTTTTATAAAAAAAAAAAAAATTTTTGAAAAAGTAAATTTTGATGCAAAATTCGACCCTCTAGGAGCAATATTAACAAAGTTATAAGCGTTTAAAGTTTTTATAAAAAAAAAAAAAATTTCTGAAAAAGTAAATTTTGATGCAAAATTCGACCCTCTAGGAGCAATATTAACAAAGTTATGAGCGTTTAAAGTTTTTATAAAAAAAAAAAAAATTTCTGAAAAAGTAAATTTTTATGCAAAATTCGACCCTCTAGGAGCAATATTAACAAAGTTATAAGCGTTTAAAGTTTTTATAAAAAAAAAAAAAATTTCTGAAAAAGTAAATTTTGATGCAAAATTCGACACTCTAGGAGCAATATTAACAAAGTTATAAGCGTTTAAAATTTTTATATAAAAAAAAAAAAATTTCTGAAAAAGTAAATTTTGATGCAAAATTCGACCCTCTAGGAGCAATATTAACAAAGTTATGAGCGTTTAAAGTTTTTATAAAAAAACAAAAGATTTCTGAAAAAGTAAATTTTGATGTAAAATTCGATCCTCTAGGAGCAATATTAACAAAGTTATGAGCGTTTAAAGTTTTTATAAAAAAACAAAAATTTCTGAAAAAGTAAATCTTGATGCAAAATTTGACTCTCTAGGAGCAATATTAACAAAGTTATGAGCGTTTAAAGTTTTTATAAAAAAAAAAAAAATTTCTGAAAAAGTTAATTTTGATGCAAAATTCGACCCTCTAGGAGCAATATTAACAAAGTTATGAGCGTTTAAAGTTTTTATAAAAGAAAAAAAAAATTCTGAAAAAGTAAATTTTGATGCAAAATTCGACCCTCTAGGAGCAATATTAACAAAGTTATGAGCGTTTAAAGTTTTTATAAAAAAACAAAAAATTTCTGAAAAAGTAAATTTTGATGCAAAATTCGACTCTCTAGGAGCAATATTAACAAAGTTATGAGCGTTTAAAGTTTTTATAAAAAAAAAAAAAATTTCTGAAAAAGTTAATTTTGATGTAAAATTCGACCCTCTAGGAGCAATATTAACAAAGTTATGAGCGTTTAAAGTTTTTATAAAAAAAAAAAAAATTTCTGAAAAAGTAAATTTTGATGCAAAATTCGACCCTCTAGGAGCAATATTAACAAAGTTATAAGGTTTAAAGTTTTTATAAAAAAAAAAAAAATTTCTGAAAAAGTAAATTTTGATGCAAAATTCGACCCTCTAGGAGCAATATTAACAAAGTTATGAGCGTTTAAAGTTTTTATAAAAAAAAAAAAAATTTCTGAAAAAGTAAATTTTGATGCAAAATTCGGCCCTCTAGGAGCAATATTAACAAAGTTATGAGCGTTTAAAGTTTTTATAAAAAAAAAAAAATTTCTGAAAAAGTAAATTTTGATGCAAAATTCGACCCTCTAGGAGCAATATTAACAAAGTTATAAGCGTTTAAAGTTTTTATAAAAAAAAAAAAAATTTCTGAAAAAGTAAATTTTGATGCAAAATTCGACCCTCTAGGAGCAATATTAACAAAGTTATGAGCGTTTAAAGTTTTTATAAAAAAAAAAAATTTCTGAAAAAGTTAATTTTGATGCAAAATTCGACCCTCTAGGAGCAATATTAACAAAGTTATGAGCGTTTAAAGTTTTTATAAAAAAACAAAAAATTTCTGAAAAACTAAATTTTGATGTAAAATTCGACCCTCTAGGAGCAATATTAACAAAGTTATGAGCGTTTAAAGTTTTTATAAAAAAACAAAAAATTTCTGAAAAAGTAAATTTTGATGCAAAATTCGACTCTCTAGGAGCAATAATAACAAAGTTATGAGCGTTTAAAGTTTTTATAAAAAAACAAAAATTTCTGAAAAAGTAAATTTTGATGCAAAATTCGACTCTCTAGGAGCAATATTAACAAAGTTATGAGCGTTTAAAGTTTTTATAAAAAAAAAAAAAATTTCTGAAAAAGTTAATTTTGATGCAAAATTCGACCCTCTAGGAGCAATATTAACAAAGTTATGAGCGCTTAAAGTTTTTATAAAAAAAAAAAAATTCTGAAAAAGTAAATTTTGATGCAAAATTCGACCCTCTAGGAGCAATATTAACAAAGTTATGAGCGTTTAAAGTTTTTATAAAAAAACAAAAAATTTCTGAAAAAGTAAATTTTGAAGCAAAATTCGACTCTCTAGGAGCAATATTAACAAAGTTATGAGCGTTTAAAGTTTTTATAAAAAAAAAAAAAATTTCTGAAAAAGTTAATTTTGATGTAAAATTCGACCCTCTAGGAGCAATATTAACAAAGTTATAAGCGTTTAAAGTTTTTATAAAAAAAAAAAAATTTCTGAAAAAGTAAATTTTGATGCAAAATTCGACCCTCTAGGAGCAATATTAACAAAGTTATAAGCGTTTAAAATTTTTATATAAAAAAAAAAAATTTCTGAAAAAGTAAATTTTGATGCAAAATTCGACCCTCTAGGAGCAATATTAACAAAGTTATGAGCGTTTAAAGTTTTTATAAAAAAACAAAAAATTTCTGAAAAAGTAAATTTTGATGTAAAATTCGACCCTCTAGGAGCAATATTAACAAAGTTATGAGCGTTTAAAGTTTTTATAAAAAAACAAAAATTTCTGAAAAAGTAAATCTTGATGCAAAATTTGACTCTCTAGGAGCAATATTAACAAAGTTATGAGCGTTTAAAGTTTTTATAAAAAAAAAAAAAATTTCTGAAAAAGTTAATTTTGATGCAAAATTCGACCCTCTAGGAGCAATATTAACAAAGTTATGAGCGTTTAAAGTTTTTATAAAAGAAAAAAAAAATTCTGAAAAAGTAAATTTTGATGCAAAATTCGACCCTCTAGGAGCAATATTAACAAAGTTATGAGCGTTTAAAGTTTTTATAAAAAAAAAAAAAATTCTGAAAAAGTAAATTTTGATGCAAAATTCGACCCTCTAGGAGCAATATTAACAAAGTTATGAGCGTTTAAAGTTTTTATAAAAAAACAAAAAATTTCTGAAAAAGTAAATTTTGATGCAAAATTCGACTCTCTAGGAGCAATATTAACAAAGTTATGAGCGTTTAAAGTTTTTATAAAAAAAAAAAAAATTTCTGAAAAAGTTAATTTTGATGTAAAATTCGACCCTCTAGGAGCAATATTAACAAAGTTATGAGCGTTTAAAGTTTTTATAAAAAAAAAAAAAATTTCTGAAAAAGTAAATTTTGATGCAAAATTCGACCCTCTAGGAGCAATATTAACAAAGTTATAAGGTTTAAAGTTTTTATAAAAAAAAAAAAAAATTTCTGAAAAAGTAAATTTTGATGCAAAATTCGACCCTCTAGGAGCAATATTAACAAAGTTATAAGCGTTTAAAGTTTTTATAAAAAAAAAAAAAATTTCTGAAAAAGTAAATTTTGATGCAAAATTCGACCCTCTAGGAGCAATATTAACAAAGTTATGAGCGTTTAAAGTTTTTATAAAAAAAAAAAATTTCTGAAAAAGTTAATTTTGATGCAAAATTCGACCCTCTAGGAGCAATATTAACAAAGTTATGAGCGTTTAAAGTTTTTATAAAAAAACAAAAAATTTCTGAAAAACTAAATTTTGATGTAAAATTCGACCCTCTAGGAGCAATATTAACAAAGTTATGAGCGTTTAAAGTTTTTATAAAAAAACAAAAAATTTCTGAAAAAGTAAATTTTGATGCAAAGTTCGACTCTCTAGGAGCAATAATAACAAAGTTATGAGCGTTTAAAGTTTTTATAAAAAAACAAAAATTTCTGAAAAAGTAAATTTTGATGCAAAATTCGACTCTCTAGGAGCAATATTAACAAAGTTATGAGCGTTTAAAGTTTTTATAAAAAAAAAAAAAATTTCTGAAAAAGTTAATTTTGATGCAAAATTCGACCCTCTAGGAGCAATATTAACAAAGTTATGAGCGCTTAAAGTTTTTATAAAAAAAAAAAAATTCTGAAAAAGTAAATTTTGATGCAAAATTCGACCCTCTAGGAGCAATATTAACAAAGTTATGAGCGTTTAAAGTTTTTATAAAAAAACAAAAAATTTCTGAAAAAGTAAATTTTGAAGCAAAATTCGACTCTCTAGGAGCAATATTAACAAAGTTATGAGCGTTTAAAGTTTTTATAAAAAAAAAAAAAATTTCTGAAAAAGTTAATTTTGATGTAAAATTCGACCCTCTAGGAGCAATATTAACAAAGTTATGAGCGTTTAAAGTTTTTATAAAAAAAAAAAAAATTTCTGAAAAAGTAAATTTTGATGCAAAATTCGACCCTCTAGGAGCAATATTAACAAAGTTATAAGCGCTTAAAGTTTTTATAAAAAAAAAAAAAATTTCTGAAAAAGTAAATTTTGATGCAAAATTCGACCCTCTAGGAGCAATATTAACAAAGTTATGAGCGTTTAAAGTTTTTATAAAAAAACAAAAAATTTCTGAAAAAGTAAATTTTGAAGCAAAATTCGACTCTCTAGGAGCAATATTAACAAAGTTATGAGCGTTTAAAGTTTTTATAAAAAAAAAAAAAATTTCTGAAAAAGTTAATTTTGATGTAAAATTCGACCCTCTAGGGGCAATATTAACAAAGTTATGAGCGTTTAAAGTTTTTGTAAAAAAACAAAAAATTTCTGAAAAAGTAAATTTTGATGTAAAATTCGACCCTCTAAGAGCAATACTAACAAAGTTATGAGCGGTTAAAAATTTTTATAAAAAAAAAAAAAATTTCTGAAAAAGTTAATTTTGATGCAAAATTCGACCCTCTAGGAGCAATATTAACAAAGTTATGAGCGTTTAAAGTTTTTATAAAAAAACAAAAAATTTCTGAAAAAGTAAATTTTGATGCAAAATTCGACTCTCTAGTAGCAATATTAACAAAGTTATGAGCGTTTAAAGTTTTTATAAAAAAACAAAAAATTTCTGAAAAAGTAAATTTTGAAGCAAAATTCGACTCTCTAGGAGCAATATTAACAAAGTTATGAGCGTTTAAAGTTTTTATAAAAAAAAAAAAAATTTCTGAAAAAGTTAATTTTGATGTAAAATTCGACCCTCTAGGAGCAATATTAACAAAGTTATGAGCGTTTAAAGTTTTTATAAACAAAAAAGAAATTTTTGAAAAAGTAAATTTTGATGCAAAATTCGACCCCCTAGAAGCAATATTAACGAAGTTACGAGCGTTTAAAGTTTTTATAAAAAAAAAAAAATTTTTTGAAAAAGTAAATTTTGATGCAAAATTCGACCCTCTAGGAGCAATATTAACGAAGTTATGAGCGTTTAAAGTTTTTATAAAAAAAAAAAAATTTCTGAAAAAGTTAATTTTGATGCAAAATTCGACCCTCTAGGAGCAATATTAACGAAGTTATAAGCGTTTAAAGTTTTTATAAAAAAAAAAAAAATTTTTGAAAAAGTAAATTTTGATGCAAAATTCGACCCTCTAGGAGCAATATTAACAAAGTTATGAAAGTTTAAAGTTTTTATAAAAAAAAAAAAAATTTCTGAAAAAGTTAATTTTGATGCAAAATTCGACCCTCTAGGAGCAATATTAACAAAGTTATGAGCGTTTAAAGTTTTTATAAAAAAACAAAAAATTTCTGAAAAAGTTAATTTTGATGCAAAATTCGACCCTCTAGGAGCAATATTAACAAAGTTATGAGCGTTTAAAGTTTTTATAAAAAAAAAAAAAATTTTTGAAAAAGTAAATTTTGATGCAAAATTCGACCCTCTAGGAGCAATATTAACAAAGTTATGAGCGTTTAAAGTTTTTGTAAAAAAACAAAAAATTTCTGAAAAAGTAAATTTTGATGTAAAATTCGACCCTCTAAGAGCAATACTAACAAAGTTATGAGCGGTTAAAAATTTTTATAAAAAAAAAAAAAATTTCTGAAAAAGTTAATTTTGATGCAAAATTCGACCCTCTAGGAGCAATATTAACAAAGTTATGAGCGTTTAAAGTTTTTGTAAAAAAACAAAAAATTTCTGAAAAAGTAAATTTTGATGCAAAATTCGACCCTCTAGGAGTAATATTAACGAAGTTATGAGCGTTTAAAGTTTTTATAAAAAAAAAAAAAATTTTTGAAAAAGTAAATTTTGATGCAAAATTCGACCCTCTAGGAGCAATATTAACAAAGTTATGAGCGTTTAAAGTTTTTATAAAAAAAAAAAAAATTTCTGAAAAAGTTAATTTTGATGCAAAATTCGACCCTCTAGGAGCAATATTAACAAAGTTATGAGCGTTTAAAGTTTTTATAAAAAAAAAAAAAATTTTTGAAAAAGTAAATTTTGATGCAAAATTCGACCCTCTAGGAGCAATATTAACAAAGTTATGAGCGTTTAAAGTTTTTATAAAAAAACAAAAAATGTCTGAAAAAGTAAATTTTGATGCAAAATTCGACCCTCTAGGAGTAATATTAACGAAGTTATGAGCGTTTAAAGTTTTTATAAAAAAAAAAAAAATTTTTGAAAAAGTAAATTTTGATGCAAAATTCGACCCTCTAGGAGCAATATTAACAAAGTTATGAGCGTTTAAAGTTTTTATAAAAAAAAAAAAAATTTCTGAAAAAGTTAATTTTGATTTTTTAAATTAACAAAGTTATGAGCGTTTAAAGTTTTTATAAAAAAAAAAAATTTTTGAAAAAGTAAATTTTGATGCAAAATTCGACCCTCTAGGAGCAATATTAACAAAGTTATGAGCGTTTAAAGTTTTTGTAAAAAAACAAAAAATTTCTGAAAAAGTAAATTTTGATGTAAAATTCGACCCTCTAAGAGCAATACTAACAAAGTTATGAGCGGTTAAAAATTTTTATAAAAAAAAAAAAAATTTCTGAAAAAGTTAATTTTGATGCAAAATTCGACCCTCTAGGAGCAATATTAACAAAGTTATGAGCGTTTAAAGTTTTTATAAAAAAAAAAAAATTTCTGAAAAAGTTAAATTTTGATGCAAAATTCGACCCTCTAGGAGCAATATTAACAAAGTTATGAGCGTTTAAAGTTTTTATAAACAAAAAAAAAATTTCTGAAAAAGTAAATTTTGATGCAAAATTCGACCCTCTAGGAGCAATATTAACAAAGTTATGAGCGTTTAAAGTTTTTATAAAAAAACAAAAAATTTCTGGAAAAGTAAATTTTGATGCAAAATTCGACTCTCTAGGAGCAATATTAACAAAGTTATGAGCGTTTAAAGTTTTTATAAAAGAAAAAAAAATTTCTGAAAAAGTTAATTTTGATGCAAAATTCGACCCTCTAGGAGCAATATTAACAAAGTTATGAGCGTTTAAAGTTTTTATAAAAAAAAAAAAAATTTCTGAAAAAGTTAATTTTGATGCAAAATTCGACCCTCTAGGAGCAATATTAACGAAGTTACGAGCGTTTAAAGTTTTTATAAAAAAAAAAAAAATTTTTGAAAAAGTAAATTTTGATGCAAAATTCGACCCTCTAGGAGCAATATTAACGAAGTTATGAGCGTTTAAAGTTTTTATAAAAAAAAAAAAATTTCTGAAAAAGTAAATTTTGATGCAAAATTCGACTCTCTAGGAGCAATAGTAACAAAGTTATGAGCGTTTAAAGTTTTTATAAAAAAAAAAAAAAATTCTGAAAAAGTAAATTTTGATGCAAAATTCGACCCTCTAGGAGCAATATTAACAAAGTTATGAGCGTTTAAAGTTTTTATAAAAAAACAAAAAATTTCTGAAAAAGTTAATTTTGATGTAAAATTCGACCCTCTAGGAGCAATATTAACAAAGTTATGAGCGTTTAAAGTTTTTATAAACAAAAAAGAAATTTTTGAAAAAGTAAATTTTGTTGCAAAATTCGACCCCCTAGAAGCAATATTAACGAAGTTACGAGCGTTTAAAGTTTTTATAAAAAAAAAAAAATTTTTTGAAAAAGTAAATTTTGATGCAAAATTCGACCCTCTAGGAGCAATATTAACGAAGTTATGAGCGTTTAAAGTTTTTATAAAAAAAAAAAATTTCTGAAAAAGTAAATTTTGATGCAAAATTCGACTCTCTAGGAGCAATATTAACAAAGTTATGAGCGTTTAAAGTTTTTATACAAAAAAAAAAAAATTTCTGAAAAAGTTAATTTTGATGTAAAATTCGACCCTCTAGGAGCAATATTAACAAAGTTATGAGCGTTTAAAGTTTTTATAAAAAAACAAAAAATTTCTGAAAAAGTTAATTTTGATGCAAAATTTGACCCTCTAGGAGCAATATTAACAAAGTTATGAGCGTTTAAAGTTTTTATAAAAAAACAAAAAATTTCTGAAAAAGTAAATTTTGATGCAAAATTCGACTCTCTAGGAGCAATATTAACGAAGTTATGAGCGTTTAAAGTTTTTATAAAAAAACAAAAAATTTCTGAAAAAGTAAATTTTGATGCAAAATTCGACTCTCTAGGAGCAATATTAACAAAGTTATGAGCGTTTAAAGTTTTTATAAAAAAACAAAAAATTTCTGAAAAAGTAAATTTTGATGCGAAATTCGACTCTCTAGGAGCAATATTAACAAAGTTATGAGCGTTTAAAGTTTTTATAAAAAAAAAAAAAATTTCTGAAAAAGTTAATTTTGATGCAAAATTCGACCCTTTAGGAGCAATATTAACGAAGTTATGAGCGTTTAAAGTTTTTATAAAAAAAAAAAAAAATTTTGAAAAAGTAAATTTTGATGCAAAAGTCGACCCTCTAGGAGCAATATTAACAAAGTTATGAGCGTTTAAAGTTTTTATAAAAAAAAAAAAATTTCTGAAAAAGTTAATTTTGATGCAAAATTCGACCCTCTAGGAGCAATATTAACAAAGTTATGAGCGTTTAAAGTTTTTATAAAAGAAAAAAAAATTTCTGAAAAAGTTAATTTTGATGCAAAATTCGACCCTCTAGGAGCAATATTAACAAAGTTATGAGCGTTTAAAGTTTTTATAAAAAAAAAAAAAATTTCTGAAAAAGTAAATTTTGATGCAAAATTCGACCCTCTAGGAGCAATATTAACAAAGTTATGAGCGTTTAAAGTTTTTATAAAAGAAAAAAAATTTTCTGAAAAAGTTAATTTTGATGCAAAATTCGACCCTCTAGGAGCAATATTAACAAAGTTATGAGCGTTTAAACTTTTTATAAAAAAAAAAAAAATTTCTGAAAAAGTTAATTTTGATGCAAAATTCGACCCTCTAGGAGCAATATTAACAAAGTTATGAGCGTTTAAAGTTTTTATAAAAAAAAAAAAAAATTCTGAAAAAGTAAATTTTGATGCAAAATTCGACCCTCTAGGAGCAATATTAACAAAGTTATGAGCGTTTAAAGTTTTTATAAAAAAACAAAAAATTTCTGAAAAAGTAAATTTTGATGCAAAATTCGACCCTCTAGGAGCAATATTAACAAAGTTATGAGCGTTTAAAGTTTTTATAAAAGAAAAAAAATTTTCTGAAAAAGTTATTTTTGATGCAAAACTAGACCCTCTAGGAGCAATATTAACAAAGTTATGAGCGTTTAAAGTTTTTATAAAAAAAAAAAAATTTCTGAAAAAGTTAATTTTGATGCAAAATTCGACCCTCTAGGAGCAATATTAACGAAGTTACGAGCGTTTAAAGTTTTTATATAAAAAAAAAAATTTTTTGAAAAAGTAAATTTTGATGCAAAATTCGACCCTCTAGGAGCAATATTAACGAAGTTATGAGCGTTTAAAGTTTTTACAAAAAAAAAAAAATTTTTGAAAAAGTAAATTTTGATGCAAAATTCGACCCCCTAGGAGCAATATTAACGAAGTTACGAGCGTTTAAAGTTTTTATAAAAAAAAAAAAATTTTTTGAAAAAGTAAATTTTGATGCAAAATTCGACCCTCTAGGAGCAATATTAACGAAGTTATGAGCGTTTAAAGTTTTTATAAAAAAAAAAAAATTTCTGAAAAAGTAAATTTTGATGTAAAATTCGACCCTCTAAGAGCAATACTAACAAAGTTATGAGCGTTTAAAGTTTTTATAAAAAAAAAAAAAATTTCTGAAAAAGTAAATTTTGATGCAAAATTCGACCCTCTAGGAGCAATATTAACAAAGTTATGAGCGTTTAAAGTTTTTATAAAAGAAAAAAAAATTTCTGAAAAAGTTAATTTTGATGCAAAATTCGACCCTCTAGGAGCAATATTAACAAAGTTATGAGCGTTTAAAGTTTTTATAAAAAAAAAAAAAATTTCTGAAAAAGTTAATTTTGATGCAAAATTCGACCCTCTAGGAGCAATATTAACGAAGTTACGAGCGTTTAAAGTTTTTATAAAAAAAAAAAAATTTTTTGAAAAAGTAAATTTTGATGCAAAATTCGACCCTCTAGGAGCAATATTAACGAAGTTATGAGCGTTTAAAGTTTTTATAAAAAAAAAAAAATTTTTGAAAAAGTAAATTTTGATGCAAAATTCGATTCTCTAGGAGCAATAGTAACAAAGTTATGAGCGTTTAAAGTTTTTATAAAAAAAAAAAAAAATTCTGAAAAAGTAAATTTTGATGCAAAATTCGACCCTCTAGGAGCAATATTAACAAAGTTATGAGCGTTTAAAGTTTTTATAAAAAAACAAAAAATTTCTGAAAAAGTTAATTTTGATGTAAAATTCGACCCTCTAGGAGCAATATTAACA
Source organism: Argyra leucocephala (assembly GCA_963942445.1). Taxonomy (NCBI): domain Eukaryota; kingdom Metazoa; phylum Arthropoda; class Insecta; order Diptera; family Dolichopodidae; genus Argyra; species Argyra leucocephala. The sequence continues at coordinate 29,437,341 of OZ012677.1, forward strand.
AAGTTATGAGCGTTTAAAGTTTTTATAAACAAAAAAGAAATTTTTGAAAAAGTAAATTTTGTTGCAAAATTCGACCCCCTAGAAGCAATATTAACGAAGTTACGAGCGTTTAAAGTTTTTATAAAAAAAAAAAAATTTTTTGAAAAAGTAAATTTTGATGCAAAATTCGACCCTCTAGGAGCAATATTAACGAAGTTATGAGCGTTTAAAGTTTTTATAAAAAAAAAAAATTTCTGAAAAAGTAAATTTTGATGCAAAATTCGACTCTCTAGGAGCAATATTAACAAAGTTATGAGCGTTTAAAGTTTTTATAAAAAAAAAAAAATTTCTGAAAAAGTTAATTTTGATGTAAAATTCGACCCTCTAGGAGCAATATTAACAAAGTTATGAGCGTTTAAAGTTTTTATAAACAAAAAAGAAATTTTTGAAAAAGTAAATTTTGATGCAAAATTCGACCCCCTAGAAGCAATATTAACGAAGTTACGAGCGTTTAAAGTTTTTATAAAAAAAAAAAAATTTTTTGAAAAAGTAAATTTTGATGCAAAATTCGACCCTCTAGGAGCAATATTAACGAAGTTATGAGCGTTTAAAGTTTTTATAAAAAAAAAAAAATTTCTGAAAAAGTAAATTTTGATGCAAAATTCGACCCTCTAGGAGTAATATTAACGAAGTTACGAGCGTTTAAAGTTTTTATAAAAAAAAAAAAAATTTTTGAAAAAGTAAATTTTGATGCAAAATTCGATTCTCTAGGAGCAATATTAACGAAGTTATGAGCGTTTAAAGTTTTTATAAAAAAAAAAAAATTTCTGAAAAAGTAAATTTTGATGCAAAATTCGACTCTCTAGGAGCAATATTAACAAAGTTATGAGCGTTTAAAGTTTTTATAAAAAAAAAAAAAATTTCTGAAAAAGTTAATTTTGATGCAAAATTCGACCCTCTAGGAGCAATATTAACAAAGTTATGAGCGTTTAAAGTTTTTATAAAAAAACAAAAAATTTCTGAAAAAGTAAATTTTGATGCAAAATTCGACTCTCTAGGAGCAATATTAACGAAGTTATGAGCGTTTAAAGTTTTTATAAAAAAAAAAAAAAATTCTGAAAAAGTAAATTTTGATGCAAAATTCGACCCTCTAGGAGCAATATTAACGAAGTTATGAGCGTTTAAAGTTTTTATAAAAAAACAAAAAATTTCTGAAAAAGTAAATTTTGATGCAAAATTCGACTCTCTAGGAGCAATATTAACAAAGTTATGAGCGTTTAAAGTTTTTATAAAAAAACAAAAAATTTCTGAAAAAGTAAATTTTGATGCGAAATTCGACTCTCTAGGAGCAATATTAACAAAGTTATGAGCGTTTAAAGTTTTTATAAAAAAAAAAAAAATTTCTGAAAAAGTTAATTTTGATGCAAAATTCGACCCTTTAGGAGCAATATTAACGAAGTTATGAGCGTTTAAAGTTTTTATAAAAAAAAAAAAAATTTTTGAAAAAGTAAATTTTGATGCAAAAGTCGACCCTCTAGGAGCAATATTAACAAAGTTATGAGCGTTTAAAGTTTTTATAAAAAAAAAAAAAATTTCTGAAAAAGTTAATTTTGATGCAAAATTCGACCCTCTAGGAGCAATATTAACAAAGTTATGAGCGTTTAAAGTTTTTATAAAAGAAAAAAAAATTTCTGAAAAAGTTAATTTTGATGCAAAATTCGACCCTCTAGGAGCAATATTAACAAAGTTATGAGCGTTTAAAGTTTTTATAAAAAAAAAAAAAATTTCTGAAAAAGTAAATTTTGATGCAAAATTCGACCCTCTAGGAGCAATATTAACAAAGTTATGAGCGTTTAAAGTTTTTATAAAAGAAAAAAAATTTTCTGAAAAAGTTAATTTTGATGCAAAATTCGACCCTCTAGGAGCAATATTAACAAAGTTATGAGCGTTTAAAGTTTTTATAAAAAAAAAAAAAAATTCTGAAAAAGTAAATTTTGATGCAAAATTCGACCCTCTAGGAGCAATATTAACAAAGTTATGAGCGTTTAAAGTTTTTATAAAAAAACAAAAAATTTCTGAAAAAGTAAATATTGATGCAAAATTCGACCCTCTAGGAGCAATATTAACAAAGTTATGAGCGTTTAAAGTTTTTATAAAAGAAAAAAAATTTTCTGAAAAAGTTAATTTTGATGCAAAACTAGACCCTCTAGGAGCAATATTAACAAAGTTATGAGCGTTTAAAGTTTTTATAAAAAAAAAAAAAATTTCTGAAAAAGTTAATTTTGATGCAAAATTCGACCCTCTAGGAGCAATATTAACGAAGTTACGAGCGTTTAAAGTTTTGAAAAAAAAAAAAAAATTTTTTGAAAGATGCAAAATTCGACCCTCTAGGAGCAATATTAACGAAGTTATGAGCGTTTAAAGTTTTTACAAAAAAAAAAAAATTTTTGAAAAAGTAAATTTTGATGCAAAATTCGACCCCCTAGGAGCAATATTAACGAAGTTACGAGCGTTTAAAGTTTTTATAAAAAAAAAAAAATTTTTTGAAAAAGTAAATTTTGATGCAAAATTCGACCCTCTAGGAGCAATATTAACGAAGTTATGAGCGTTTAAAGTTTTTATAAAAAAAAAAAATTTCTGAAAAAGTAAATTTTGATGTAAAATTCGACCCTCTAAGAGCAATACTAACAAAGTTATGAGCGTTTAAAGTTTTTATAAAAAAAAAAAAAATTTCTGAAAAAGTAAATTTTGATGCAAAATTCGACCCTCTAGGAGCAATATTAACAAAGTTATGAGCGTTTAAAGTTTTTATAAAAGAAAAAAAAATTTCTGAAAAAGTTAATTTTGATGCAAAATTCGACCCTCTAGGAGCAATATTAACAAAGTTATGAGCGTTTAAAGTTTTTATAAAAAAAAAAAAAATTTCTGAAAAAGTTAATTTTGATGCAAAATTCGACCCTCTAGGAGCAATATTAACGAAGTTACGAGCGTTTAAAGTTTTTATAAAAAAAAAAAAAATTTTTTGAAAAAGTAAATTTTGATGCAAAATTCGACCCTCTAGGAGCAATATTAACGAAGTTATGAGCGTTTAAAGTTTTTATAAAAAAAAAAAAAATTTTTGAAAAAGTAAATTTTGATGCAAAATTCGATTCTCTAGGAGCAATATTAACGAAGTTATGAGCGTTTAAAGTTTTTATAAAAAAAAAAAAAATTTCTGAAAAAGTAAATTTTGATGCAAAATTCGACTCTCTAGGAGCAATATTAACAAAGTTATGACCGTTTAAAGTTTTTATAAAAAAAAAAAAAATTTCTGAAAAAGTTAATTTTGATGCAAAATTCGACCCTCTAGGAGCAATATTAACAAAGTTATGAGCGTTTAAAGTTTTTATAAAAAAACAAAAAATTTCTGAAAAAGTAAATTTTGATGCAAAATTCGACTCTCTAGGAGCAATATTAACGAAGTTATGAGCGTTTAAAGTTTTTATAAAAAAAAAAAAATTCTGAAAAAGTAAATTTTGATGCAAAATTCGACCCTCTAGGAGCAATATTAACAAAGTTATGAGCGTTTAAAGTTTTTATAAAAAAACAAAAAATTTCTGAAAAAGTAAATTTTGATGCAAAATTCGACTCTCTAGGAGCAATATTAACAAAGTTATGAGCGTTTAAAGTTTTTATAAAAAAACAAAAAATTTTTGAAAAAGCAAATTTTGATGCGAAATTCGACTCTCTAGGAGCAATATTAACAAAGTTATGAGCGTTTAAAGTTTTTATAAAAAAAAAAAAAATTTCTGAAAAAGTTAATTTTGATGCAAAATTCGACCCTTTAGTAGCAATATTAACGAAGTTATGAGCGTTTAAAGTTTTTATAAAAAAAAAAAAAATTTTTGAAAAAGTAAATTTTGATGCAAAAGTCGACCCTCTAGGAGCAATATTAACAAAGTTATGAGCGTTTAAAGTTTTTATAAAAAAAAAAAAAAATTCTGAAAAAGTTAATTTTGATGCAAAATTCGACCCTCTAGGAGCAATATTAACAAAGTTATGAGCGTTTAAAGTTTTTATAAAAGAAAAAAAAATTTCTGAAAAAGTTAATTTTGATGCAAAATTCGACCCTCTAGGAGCAATATTAACAAAGTTATGAGCGTTTAAAGTTTTTATAAAAAAAAAAAAAATTTCTGAAAAAGTTAATTTTGATGCAAAATTCGAAAATCTCTAGGAGCAATATTAACAAAGTTATGAGCGTTTAAAGTTTTTATAAAAAAACAAAAAATTTCTGAAAAAGTAAATTTTGATGCAAAATTCGACTCTCTAGGAGCAATATTAACAAAGTTATGAGCGTTTAAAGTTTTTATAAAAAAAAAAAAAATTCTGAAAAAGTAAATTTTGATGCAAAATTCGACCCTCTAGGAGCAATATTAACAAAGTTATGAGCGTTTAAAGTTTTTATAAAAAAACAAAAAATTTCTGAAAAAGTAAATTTTGATGCAAAATTCGACTCTCTAGGAGCAATATTAACAAAGTTATGAGCGTTTAAAGTTTTTATAAAAAAACAAAAAATTTTTGAAAAAGCAAATTTTGATGCGAAATTCGACTCTCTAGGAGCAATATTAACAAAGTTATGAGCGTTTAAAGTTTTTATAAAAAAAAAAAAAATTTCTGAAAAAGTTAATTTTGATGCAAAATTCGACCCTTTAGTAGCAATATTAACGAAGTTATGAGCGTTTAAAGTTTTTATAAAAAAAAAAAAAATTTTTGAAAAAGTAAATTTTGATGCAAAAGTCGACCCTCTAGGAGCAATATTAACAAAGTTATGAGCGTTTAAAGTTTTTATAAAAAAAAAAAAAAATTCTGAAAAAGTTAATTTTGATGCAAAATTCGACCCTCTAGGAGCAATATTAACAAAGTTATGAGCGTTTAAAGTTTTTATAAAAGAAAAAAAAATTTCTGAAAAAGTTAATTTTGATGCAAAATTCGACCCTCTAGGAGCAATATTAACAAAGTTATGAGCGTTTAAAGTTTTTATAAAAAAAAAAAAAATTTCTGAAAAAGTAAATTTTGACGCAAAATTCGACCCTCTAGGAGCAATATTAACAAAGTTATGAGCGTTTAAAGTTTTTATAAAAGAAAAAAAATTTTCTGAAAAAGTTAATTTTGATGCAAAATTCGACCCTCTAGGAGCAATATTAACAAAATTATGAGCGTTTAAACTTTTTATAAAAAAAAAAAAAATTTCTGAAAAAGTTAATTTTGATGCAAAATTCGACCCTCTAGGAGCAATATTAACAAAGTTATGAGCGTTTAAAATTTTTATAAAAAAAAAAAAAAATTCTGAAAAAGTAAATTTTGATGCAAAATTCGACCCTCTAGGAGCAATATTAACAAAGTTATGAGCGTTTAAAGTTTTTATAAAAAAACAAAAAATTTCTGAAAAAGTAAATTTTGATGCAAAATTCGACCCTCTAGGAGCAATATTAACAAAGTTATGAGCGTTTAAAGTTTTTATAAAAGAAAAAAAATTTTCTGAAAAAGTTAATTTTGATGCAAAATTAGACCCTCTAGGAGCAATATTAACAAAGTTATGAGCGTTTAAAGTTTTTATAAAAAAAAAAAAATTTCTGAAAAAGTTAATTTTGATGCACAATTCGACCCTCTAGGAGCAATATTAACGAAGTTACGAGCGTTTAAAGTTTTTATAAAAAAAAAAAAAATTTTTTGAAAAAGTAAATTTTGATGCAAAATTCGACCCTCTAGGAGCAATATTAACGAAGTTATGAGCGTTTAAAGTTTTTACAAAAAAAAAAAATTTTTGAAAAAGTAAATTTTGATGCAAAATTCGACCCCCTAGGAGCAATATTAACAAAGTTACGAGCGTTTAAAATTTTTATAAAAAAAAAAAATTTTTTTGAAAAAGTAAATTTTGATGCAAAATTCGACCCTCTAGGAGCAATATTAACGAAGTTATGAGCGTTTAAAGTTTTTATAAAAAAAAAAAAATTTCTGAAAAAGTAAATTTTGATGTAAAATTCGACCCTCTAAGAGCAATACTAACAAAGTTATGAGCGTTTAAAGTTTTTATAAAAAAAAAAAAAATTTCTGAAAAAGTAAATTTTGATGCAAAATTCGACCCTCTAGGAGCAATATTAACAAAGTTATAAGCGTTTAAAGTTTTTATAAAAGAAAAAAAAATTTCTGAAAAAGTTAATTTTGATGCAAAATTCGACCCTCTAGGAGCAATATTAACAAAGTTATGAGCGTTTAAAGTTTTTATAAAAAAAAAAAAAATTTCTGAAAAAGTTAATTTTGATGCAAAATTCGACCCTCTAGGAGCAATATTAACGAAGTTACGAGCGTTTAAAGTTTTTATAACAAAAAAAAATTTTTTGAAAAAGTAAATTTTGATGCAAAATTCGACCCTCTAGGAGCAATATTAACGAAGTTATGAGCGTTTAAAGTTTTTATAAAAAAAAAAAATTTCTGAAAAAGTAAATTTTGATGCAAAATTCGACTCTCTAGGAGCAATAGTAACAAAGTTATGAGCGTTTAAAGTTTTTATAAAAAAAAAAAAAAATTCTGAAAAAGTAAATTTTGATGCAAAATTCGACCCTCTAGGAGTAATATTAACGAAGTTACGAGCGTTTAAAGTTTTTATAAAAAAAAAAAAAATTTTTGAAAAAGTAAATTTTGATGCAAAATTCGACCCTCTAGGAGCAATATTAACGAAGTTATGAGCGTTTAAAGTTTTTACAAAAAAAAAAAAATTTTTGAAAAAGTAAATTTTGATGCAAAATTCGACCCCCTAGGAGCAATATTAACGAAGTTACGAGCGTTTAAAGTTTTTATAAAAAAAAAAAAATTTTTTGAAAAAGTAAATTTTGATGCAAAATTCGACCCTCTAGGAGCAAATTTTAACGAAGTTATGAGCGTTTAAAGTTTTTATAAAAAAAAAAAAATTTCTGAAAAAGTAAATTTTGATGCAAAATTCGACCCTCTAGGAGTAATATTAACGAAGTTACGAGCGTTTAAAGTTTTTATAAAAAAAAAAAAATTTTTTGAAAAAGTAAATTTTGATGCAAAATTCGATTCTCTAGGAGCAATATTAACGAAGTTATGAGCGTTTAAAGTTTTTGTAAAAAAACAAAAAATTTCTGAAAAAGTAAATTTTGATGCAAAATTCGACCCTCTAGGAGTAATATTAACGAAGTTATGAGCGTTTAAAGTTTTTATTTTAAAAAATAAAATTTTTGAAAAAGTAAATTCGACCCTCTAGGAGCAATATTAACAAAGTTATGAGCGTTTAAAGTTTTTATAAAAAAAAAAAATTTCTGAAAAAGTTAATTTTGATGCAAAATTCGACCCTCTAGGAGCAATATTAACGAAGTTATAAGCGTTTAAAGTTTTTATAAAAAAAAAAAAATTTTTTGAAAAAGTAAATTTTGATGCAAAATTCGACCCTCTAGGAGCAATATTAACAAAGTTATGAAAGTTTAAAGTTTTTATAAAAAAAAAAAAAATTTCTGAAAAAGTTAATTTTGATGCAAAATTCGACCCTCTAGGAGCAATATTAACAAAGTTATGAGCGTTTAAAGTTTTTATAAAAAAACAAAAAATTTCTGAAAAAGTAAATTTTGATGCAAAATTCGACCCTCTAGGAGCAATATTAACAAAGTTATGAGCGTTTAAAGTTTTTATAAAAAAACAAAAAATTTCTGAAAAAGTAAATTTTGATGCAAAATTCGACTCTCTAGGAGCAATATTAACAAAGTTATGAGCGTTTAAAGTTTTTATAAAAAAACAAAAAATTTCTGAAAAAGTAAATTTTGATGCGAAATTCGACTCTCTAGGAGCAATATTAACAAAGTTATGAGCGTTTAAAGTTTTTATAAAAAAAAAAAAAATTTCTGAAAAAGTTAATTTTGATGCAAAATTCGACCCTTTAGGAGCAATATTAACGAAGTTATGAGCGTTTAAAGTTTTTATAAAAAAAAAAAAAATTTTTGAAAAAGTAAATTTTGATGCAAAAGTCGACCCTCTAGGAGCAATATTAACAAAGTTATGAGCGTTTAAAGTTTTTATAAAAAAAAAAAAATTTCTGAAAAAGTTAATTTTGATGCAAAATTCGACCCTCTAGGAGCAATATTAACAAAGTTATGAGCGTTTAAAGTTTTTATAAAAGAAAAAAAAATTTCTGAAAAAGTTAATTTTGATGCAAAATTCGACCCTCTAGGAGCAATATTAACAAAGTTATGAGCGTTTAAAGTTTTTATAAAAAAAAAAAAAATTTCTGAAAAAGTAAATTTTGATGCAAAATTCGACCCTCTAGGAGCAATATTAACAAAGTTATGAGCGTTTAAAATTTTTATAAAAAAAAAAAAAAATTCTGAAAAAGTAAATTTTGATGCAAAATTCGACCCTCTAGGAGCAATATTAACAAAGTTATGAGCGTTTAAAGTTTTTATAAAAAAACAAAAAATTTCTGAAAAAGTTAATTTTGATGCAAAATTCGACCCTCTAGGAGCAATATTAACAAAGTTATGAGCGTTTAAAGTTTTTATAAAAAAAAAAAAAATTTCTGAAAAAGTAAATTTTGATGCAAAATTCGACCCTCTAGGAGCAATATTAACAAAGTTATGAGCGTTTAAAGTTTTTATAAAAGAAAAAAAATTTTCTGAAAAAGTTAATTTTGATGCAAAATTCGACCCTCTAGGAGCAATATTAACAAAGTTATGAGCGTTTAAAGTTTTTATAAAAAAAAAAAAAATTTCTGAAAAGTTAATTTTGATGCAAAATTCGACCCTCTAGGAGCAGTATTAACAAAGTTATGAGCGTTTAAAGTTTTTATAAAAAAAAAAAAAATTCTGAAAAAGTAAATTTTGATGCAAAATTCGACCCTCTAGGAGCAATATTAACAAAGTTATGAGCGTTTAAAGTTTTTATAAAAGAAAAAAAAATTTCTGAAAAAGTTAATTTTGATGTAAAATTCGACCCTCTAGGAGCAATATTAACAAAGTTATGAGCGTTTAAAGTTTTTATAAAAAAAAAAAAATTTCTGAAAAAGTTAATTTTGATGCAAAATTCGACCCTCTAGGAGCAATATTAACAAAGTTATGAGCGTTTAAAGTTTTTATAAAAAAAAAAAAAAATTCTGAAAAAGTAAATTTTGATGCAAAATTCGACCCTCTAGGAGCAATATTAACAAAGTTATGAGCGTTTAAAGTTTTTATAAAGAAAAAAAATTTTCTGAAAAAGTTAATTTTGATGCAAAATTCGACCCTCTAGGAGCAATATTAACAAAGTTATGAGCGTTTAAAGTTTTTATAAAAAAAAAAAAAAATTCTGAAAAAGTTAATTTTGATGCAAAATTCGACCCTCTAGGAGCAATATTAACGAAGTTACGAGCGTTTAAAGTTTTTATAAAAAAAAAAAAATTTTTGAAAAAGTAAATTTTGATGCAAAATTCGACCCTCTAGGAGCAATATTAACGAAGTTATGAGCGTTTAAAGTTTTTACAAAAAAAAAAAAATTTTTGAAAAAGTAAATTTTGATGCAAAATTCGACCCCCTAGGAGCAATATTAACGAAGTTACGAGCGTTTAAAGTTTTTATAAAAAAAAAAAAATTTTTTGAAAAAGTAAATTTTGATGCAAAATTCGACCCTCTAGGAGCAATATTAACGAAGTTATGAGCGTTTAAAGTTTTTATAAAAAAAAAAAATTTCTGAAAAAGTAAATTTTGATGTAAAATTCGACCCTCTAAGAGCAATACTAACACAGTTATGAGCGTTTAAAGTTTTTATAAAAAAAAAAAAAATTTCTGAAAAAGTAAATTTTGATGCAAAATTCGACCCTCTAGGAGCAATATTAACAAAGTTATGAGCGTTTAAAGTTTTTCTAAAAGAAAAAAAAATTTCTGAAAAAGTTAATTTTGATGCAAAATTCGACCCTCTAGGAGCAATATTAACAAAGTTATGAGCGTTTAAAGTTTTTATAAAAGAAAAAAAAATTTCTGAAAAAGTTAATTTTGATGCAAAATTCGACCCTCTAGGAGCAATATTAACAAAGTTATGAGCGTTTAAAGTTTTTACAAAAAAAAAAAAATTTTTGAAAAGTAAATTTTGATGCAAAATTCGACCCCCTAGGAGCAATATTAACAAAGTTATGAGCGTTTAAAGTTTTTATAAAAAAAAAAAAAATTTCTGAAAAAGTTAATTTTGATGCAAAATTCGACCCTCTAGGAGCAATATTAACGAAGTTACGAGCGTTTAAAGTTTTTATAAAAAAAAAAAAAATTTTTGAAAAAGTAAATTTTGATGCAAAATTCGACCCTCTAGGAGCAATATTAACGAAGTTACGAGCGTTTAAAGTTTTTATAAAAAAAAAAAAAATTTTTGAAAAAGTAAACTTTGATGCAAAATTCGACCCTCTAGGAGCAATATTAACGAAGTTATGAGCGTTTTAAAGTTTTTATAAAAAAAAAAAAAATTCTGAAAAAGTAAATTTTGATGCAAAATTCGACCCTCTAGGAGCAATATTAACAAAGTTATGAGCGTTTAAAGTTTTTATAAAAAAACAAAAAATTTCTGAAAAAGTAAATTTTGATGCAAAATTCGACTCTCTAGGAGCAATATTAACGAAGTTATGAGCGTTTAAAGTTTTTATAAAAAAAAAAAAATTCTGAAAAAGTAAATTTTGATGCAAAATTCGACCCTCTAGGAGCAATATTAACAAAGTTATGAGCGTTTAAAGTTTTTATAAAAAAACAAAAAATTTCTGAAAAGTAAATTTTGATGCAAAATTCGACTCTCTAGGAGCAATATTAACAAAGTTATGAGCGTTTAAAGTTTTTATAAAAAAACAAAAAATTTTTGAAAAAGCAAATTTTGATGCGAAATTCGACTCTCTAGGAGCAATATTAACAAAGTTATGAGCGTTTAAAGTTTTTATAAAAAAAAAAAAAATTTCTGAAAAAGTTAATTTTGATGCAAAATTCGACCCTTTAAGTAGCAATATTAACGAAGTTATGAGCGTTTAAAGTTTTTATAAAAAAAAAAAAAATTTTTGAAAAGTAAATTTTGATGCAAAAGTCGACCCTCTAGGAGCAATATTAACAAAGTTATGAGCGTTTAAAGTTTTTATAAAAAAAAAAAAAATTCTGAAAAAGTTAATTTTGATGCAAAATTCGACCCTCTAGGAGCAATATTAACAAAGTTATGAGCGTTTAAAGTTTTTATAAAAGAAAAAAAAATTTCTGAAAAAGTTAATTTTGATGCAAAATTCGACCCTCTAGGAGCAATATTAACAAAGTTATGAGCGTTTAAAGTTTTTATAAAAAAAAAAAAATTTCTGAAAAAGTAAATTTTGATGCAAAATTCGACCCTCTAGGAGCAATATTAACAAAGTTATGAGCGTTTAAAGTTTTTATAAAAGAAAAAAAATTTTCTGAAAAAGTTAATTTTGATGCAAAATTCGACCCTCTAGGAGCAATATTAACAAAGTTATGAGCGTTTAAAGTTTTTATAAAAGAAAAAAAATTTTCTGAAAAAGTTAATTTTGATGCAAAATTCGACCCTCTAGGAGCAATATTAACAAAGTTATGAGCGTTTAAAGTTTTTATAAAAAAAAAAAAAATTTCTGAAAAAGTTAATTTTGATGCAAATTCGACCCTCTAGGAGCAATATTAACGAAGTTACGAGCGTTTAAAGTTTTTATAAAAAAAAAAAAATTTTTGAAAAAGTAAATTTTGATGCAAAATTCGACCCTCTAGGAGCAATATTAACGAAGTTATGAGCGTTTAAAGTTTTTACAAAAAAAAAAAAATTTTGAAAAGTAAATTTTGATGCAAAATTCGACCCCCTAGGAGCAATATTAACGAAGTTACGAGCGTTTAAAGTTTTTATAAAAAAAAAAAATTTTTTGAAAAAGTAAATTTTGATGCAAAATTCGACCCTCTAGGAGCAATATTAACGAAGTTATGAGCGTTTAAAGTTTTTATAAAAAAAAAAAAAATTTCTGAAAAAGTAAATTTTGATGTAAAATTCGACCCTCTAAGAGCAATACTAACACAGTTATGAGCGTTTAAAGTTTTTATAAAAAAAAAAAAAATTTCTGAAAAAGTAAATTTTGATGCAAAATTCGACCCTCTAGGAGCAATATTAACAAAGTTATGAGCGTTTAAAGTTTTTATAAAAGAAAAAAAAATTTCTGAAAAAGTTAATTTTGATGCAAAATTCGACCCTCTAGGAGCAATATTAACAAAGTTATGAGCGTTTAAAGTTTTTACAAAAAAAAAAAAATTTTGAAAAAGTAAATTTTGATGCAAAATTCGACCCCCTAGGAGCAATATTAACAAAGTTATGAGCGTTTAAAGTTTTTATAAAAAAAAAAAAAATTTCTGAAAAAGTTAATTTTGATGCAAAATTCGACCCTCTAGGAGCAATATTAACGAAGTTACGAGCGTTTAAAGTTTTTATAAAAAAAAAAAAAATTTTGAAAAAGTAAATTTTGATGCAAAATTCGACCCTCTAGGAGCAATATTAACGAAGTTACGAGCGTTTAAAGTTTTTATAAAAAAAAAAAAAATTTTTGAAAAAGTAAATTTTGATGCAAAATTCGACCCTCTAGGAGCAATATTAACGAAGTTACGAGCGTTTAAAGTTTTTATAAAAAAAAAAAAAATTTTTGAAAAAGTAAACTTTGATGCAAAATTCGACCCTCTAGGAGCAATATTAACGAAGTTATGAGCGTTTAAAGTTTTTACAAAAAAAATTTCTGAAAAAGTTAATTTTGATGCAAAATTCGACCCTCTAGGAGCAATATTAACAAAGTTATGAGCGTTTAAAGTTTTTATAAAAAAACAAAAAATTTCTGAAAAAGTAAATTTTGATGCAAAATTCGACCCTCTAGGAGCAATATTAACAAAGTTATGAGCGTTTAAAAGTTTTTATAAAAAAACAAAAAATTTCTGAAAAAGTAAATTTTGATGCAAAATTCGACTCTCTAGGAGCAATATTAACAAAGTTATGAGCGTTTAAAGTTTTTATAAAAAAAACAAAAAATTTCTGAAAAAGTAAATTTTGATGCGAAATTCGACTCTCTAGGAGCAATATTAACAAAGTTATGAGCGTTTAAAGTTTTTATAAAAAAAAAAAAAATTTCTGAAAAAGTTAATTTGATGCAAAATTCGACCCTTTAGGAGCAATATTAACGAAGTTATGAGCGTTTAAAGTTTTTATAAAAAAAAAAAAAATTTTTGAAAAAGTAAATTTTGATGCAAAAGTCGACACTCTAGGAGCAATATTAACAAAGTTATGAGCGTTTAAAGTTTTATAAAAAAAAAAAAAAATTTCTGAAAAAGTTAATTTTGATGCAAAATTCGACCCTCTAGGAGCAATATTAACAAAGTTATGAGCGTTTAAAATTTTTATAAAAGAAAAAAAAATTTCTGAAAAAGTTAATTTTGATGCAAAATTCGACCCTCTAGGAGCAATATTAACAAAGTTATGAGCGTTTAAAGTTTTTATAAAAAAAAAAAAAATTTCGGAAAAAGTAAATTTTGATGCAAAATTCGACCCTCTAGGAGCAATATTAACAAAGTTATGAGCGTTTAAAGTTTTTATAAAAGAAAAAAAATTTTCTGAAAAAGTTAATTTTGATGCAAAATTCGACCCTCTAGGAGCAATATTAACAAAGTTATAAGCGTTTAAAAGTTTTTATAAAAAAAAAAAAAATTTCTGAAAAGTTAATTTTGATGCAAAATTCGACCCTCTAGGAGCAATATTAACAAAGTTATGAGCGTTTAAAGTTTTTATAAAAAAAAAAAAAAATTCTGAAAAAGTAAATTTTGATGCAAAATTCGACCCTCTAGGAGCAATATTAACAAAGTTATGAGCGTTTAAAGTTTTTATAAAAAACAAAAAATTTCTGAAAAAGTAAATTTTGATGCAAAATTCGACCCTCTAGGAGCAATATTAACAAAGTTATGAGCGTTTAAAGTTTTTATAAAAGAAAAAAAATTTTCTGAAAAAGTTAATTTTGATGCAAAATTCGACCCTCTAGGAGCAATATTAACAAAGTAAGGAGCGTTTAAAGTTTTTATAAAAAAAAAAAAAATTTCTGAAAAGTTAATTTTGATGCAAAATTCGACCCTCTAGGAGCAATATTAACGAAGTTACGAGCGTTTAAAGTTTTTATAAAAAAAAAAAAAAATTTTTGAAAAAGTAAATTTTGATGCAAAATTCGACCCTCTAGGAGCAATATTAACGAAGTTATGAGCGTTTAAAGTTTTTACAAAAAAAAAAAAATTTTGAAAAAGTAAATTTTGATGCAAAATTCGACCCCCTAGGAGCAATATTAACGAAGTTACGAGCGTTTAAAGTTTTTATAAAAAAAAAAAAATTTTTGAAAAAGTAAATTTTGATGCAAAATTCGACCCTCTAGGAGCAATATTAACGAAGTTATGAGCGTTTAAAGTTTTTATAAAAAAAAAAAAATTTCTGAAAAAGTAAATTTTGATGTAAAATTCGACCCTCTAAGAGCAATACTAACAAAGTTATGAGCGTTTAAAGTTTTTATAAAAAAAAAAAAAATTTCTGAAAAAGTAAATTTTGATGCAAAATTCGACTCTCTAGGAGCAATAGTAACAAAGTTATGAGCGTTTAAAGTTTTTATAAAAAAAAAAAAAAAATTCTGAAAAAGTAAATTTTGATGCAAAATTCGACCCTCTAGGAGTAATATTAACGAAGTTACGAGCGTTTAAAGTTTTTATAAAAAAAAAAAAAAATTTTGAAAAGTAAACTTTGATGCAAAATTCGACCCTCTAGGAGCAATATTAACGAAGTTATGAGCGTTTAAAGTTTTTACAAAAAAAAAAAAAATTTTGAAAAGTAAATTTTGATGCAAAATTCGACCCTCTAGGAGCAATATTAACGAAGTTATGAGCGTTTAAAGTTTTTATAAAAAAAAAAAAAATTTCTGAAAAAGTAAATTTTGATGCAAAATTCGACCCTCTAGGAGTAATATTAACGAAGTTACGAGCGTTTAAAGTTTTTATAAAAAAAAAAAAAATTTTTGAAAAAGTAAAATTTTGATGCAAAATTCGATTCTCTAGGAGCAATATTAACGAAGTTATGAGCGTTTAAAGTTTTTATAAAAAAAAAAATTTCTGAAAAAGTAAATTTTGATGCAAAATTCGACTCTCTAGGAGCAATATTAACAAAGTTATGAGCGTTTAAAGTTTTTATAAAAAAAAAAAAATTTCTGAAAAAGTTAATTTTGATGCAAAATTCGACCCTCTAGGAGCAATATTAACAAAGTTATGAGCGTTTAAAGTTTTTATAAAAAAACAAAAAATTTCTGAAAAAGTAAATTTTGATGCAAAATTCGACTCTCTAGGAGCAATATTAACGAAGTTATGAGCGTTTAAAGTTTTTATAAAAAAAAAAAAAAATTCTGAAAAAGTAAATTTTGATGCAAAATTCGACCCTCTAGGAGCAATATTAACAAAGTTATGAGCGTTTAAAGTTTTTATAAAAGAAAAAAAAATTTCTGAAAAAGTTAATTTTGATGCAAAATTCGACCCTCTAGGAGCAATATTAACAAAGTTATGAGCGTTTAAAGTTTTTATAAAAAAAAAAAAAAATTCTGAAAAAGTAAATTTTGATGCAAAATTCGACCCTCTAGGAGCAATATTAACAAAGTTATGAGCGTTTAAAGTTTTTATAAAAGAAAAAAAAATTTCTGAAAAAGTTAATTTTGATGCAAAATTCGACCCTCTAGGAGCAATATTAACAAAGTTATGAGCGTTTAAAGTTTTATAAAAAAAAAAAAAATTTCTAAAAAAGTAAATTTTGATGCAAAATTCGACCCTCTAGGAGCAATATTAACAAAGTTATGAGCGTTTAAAGTTTTTATAAAAGAAAAAAAAATTTCTGAAAAAGTTAATTTTGATGCAAAATTCGACCCTCTAGGAGCAATATTAACAAAGTTATGAGCGTTTAAAGTTTTTATAAAAAAAAAAAAAAATTTCTGAAAAAGTTAATTTTGATGCAAAATTCGACCCTCTAGGAGCAATATTAACGAAGTTACGAGCGTTTAAAGTTTTTATAAAAAAAAAAAAAATTTTTGAAAAAGTAAATTTTGATGCAAATTCGACCCTCTAGGAGCAATATTAACGAAGTTATGAGCGTTTAAGGTTTTTATAAAAAAAAAAAAATTTCTGAAAAAGTAAATTTTGATGCAAAATTCGACTCTCTAGGAGCAATAGTAACAAAGTTATGAGCGTTTAAAGTTTTTATAAAAAAAAAAAAAATTCTGAAAAAGTAAATTTTGATGCAAAATTCGACCCTCTAGGAGTAATATTAACGAAGTTACGAGCGTTTAAAGTTTTTATAAAAAAAAAAAAAATTTTTGAAAAAGTAAATTTTGATGCAAAATTGGACCCTCTAGGAGCAATATTAACGAAGTTATGAGCGTTTAAAGTTTTTACAAAAAAAAAAAATTTTTGAAAAAGTAAATTTTGATGCAAAATTCGACCCCCTAGGAGCAATATTAACGAAGTTACGAGCGTTTAAAGTTTTTATAAAAAAAAAAAATTTTTTTGAAAAAGTAAATTTTGATGCAAAATTCGACCCTCTAGGAGCAATATTAACGAAGTTATGAGCGTTTAAAGTTTTTATAAAAAAAAAAAATTTCTGAAAAAGTAAATTTTGATGCAAAATTCGACCCTCTAGGAGTAATATTAACGAAGTTACGAGCGTTTAAAGTTTTTATAAAAAAAAAAAAAATTTTTGAAAAAGTAAATTTTGATGCAAAATTCGATTCTCTAGGAGCAATATTAACGAAGTTATGAGCGTTTAAAGTTCTTATAAAAAAAAAATTTCTGAAAAAGTAAATTTTGATGCAAAATTCGACTCTCTAGGAGCAATATTAACAAAGTTATGAGCGTTTAAAGTTTTTATAAAAAAAAAAAAAATTTCTGAAAAAGTTAATTTTGATGCAAAATTCGACCCTCTAGGAGCAATATTAACAAAGTTATGAGCGTTTAAAGTTTTTATAAAAAAACAAAAAATTTCTGAAAAAGTAAATTTTGATGCAAAATTCGACTCTCTAGGAGCAATATTAACGAAGTTATGAGCGTTTAAAGTTTTTATAAAAAAAAAAAAAAATTCTGAAAAAGTAAATTTTGATGCAAAATTCGACCCTCTAGGAGCAATATTAACAAAGTTATGAGCGTTTAAAGTTTTTATAAAAAAACAAAAAATTTCTGAAAAAGTAAATTTTGATGCAAAATTCGACTCTCTAGGAGCAATATTAACAAAGTTATGAGCGTTTAAAGTTTTTATAAAAAAACAAAAAATTTCTGAAAAAGTAAATTTTGATGCGAAATTCGACTCTCTAGGAGCAATATTAACAAAGTTATGAGCGTTTAAAGTTTTTATAAAAAAAAAAAAAATTTCTGAAAAAGTTAATTTTGATGCAAAATTCGACCCTTTAGGAGCAATATTAACGAAGTTATGAGCGTTTAAAGTTTTTATAAAAAAAAAAAATTTTCTGAAAAAGTAAATTTTGATGCAAAATTCGACCCTCTAGGAGCAATATTAACAAAGTTATGAGCGTTTAAAGTTTTTATAAAAGAAAAAAAATTTCTGAAAAAGTTAATTTTGATGCAAAATTCGACCCTCTAGGAGCAATATTAACAAAGTTATGAGCGTTTAAAGTTTTTATAAAAAAAAAAAAAATTTCTGAAAAAGTTAATTTTGATGCAAAATTCGACCCTCTAGGAGCAATATTAACGAAGTTATGAGCGTTTAAAGTTTTTATAAAAAAAAAAAAATTTCTGAAAAAGTAAATTTTGATGTAAAATTCGACCCTCTAAGAGCAATACTAACAAAGTTATGAGCGTTTAAAGTTTTTATAAAAAAAAACAAAATTTCTGAAAAAGTAAATTTTGATGCAAAATTCGACCCTCTAGGAGCAATATTAACAAAGTTATGAGCGTTTAAAGTTTTTATAAAAGAAAAAAAAATTTCTGAAAAAGTTAATTTTGATGCAAAATTCGACCCTCTAGGAGCAATATTAACAAAGTTATGAGCGTTTAAAGTTTTTATAAAAAAAAAAAAAAATTCTGAAAAAGTTAATTTTGATGCAAAATTCGACCCTCTAGGAGCAATATTAACGAAGTTACGAGCGTTTAAAGTTTTTATAAAAAAAAAAAAAATTTTTTGAAAAAGTAAATTTTGATGCAAAATTCGACCCTCTAGGAGCAATATTAACAAAGTTATGAGCGTTAAAGTTTTTATAAAAGAAAAAAAAAATTTCTGAAAAAGTTAATTTTGATGCAAAATTCGACCCTCTAGGAGCAATATTAACAAAGTTATGAGCGTTTAAAGTTTTTATAAAAAAAAAAAAAAAATTCTGAAAAAGTTAATTTTGATGCAAAATTCGACCCTCTAGGAGCAATATTAACGAAGTTACGAGCGTTTAAAGTTTTTATAAAAAAAAAAAATTTTTTGAAAAAGTAAATTTTGATGCAAAATTCGACCCTCTAGGAGCAATATTAACGAAGTTATGAGCGTTTAAAAGTTTTTATAAAAAAAAAAAAATTCTGAAAAAGTTAATTTTGATGCAAAATTCGACCCTCTAGGAGCAATATTAACAAAGTTATGAGCGTTTAAAGTTTTTATAAAAAAAAAAAAAAATTCTGAAAAAGTTAATTTTGATGCAAAATTCGACCCTCTAGGAGCAATATTAACGAAGTTACGAGCGTTTAAAGTTTTTATAAAAAAAAAAAATTTTTTGAAAAAGTAAATTTTGATGCAAAATTCGACCCTCTAGGAGGAATATTAACGAAGTTATGAGCGTTTAAAGTTTTTATAAAAAAAAAAAAATTTCTGAAAAAGTAAATTTTGAAAAAAAAAATTTCTGAAAAAGTAAATTTTGATGCAAAATTCGACTCTCTAGGAACAATAGTAACAAAGTTATGAGCGTTTAAAGTTTTTATAAAAAAAAAAAAAAATTCTGAAAAAGTAAATTTTGATGCAAAATTCGACCCTCTAGGAGCAATATTAACAAAGTTTATGAGCGTTTAAAGTTTTATAAAAAAAAAAAAAAATTTTGAAAAAGTAAATTTTGATGCAAAATTCGACCCCTCTAGGAGCAATATTAACGAAGTTATGAGCGTTTAAAGTTTTTATAAAAAAAACAAAAAATTTCTGAAAAGTAAATTTTGATGCGAAATTCGACTCTCTAGGAGCACAATATTAACAAAGTTATGAGCGTTTAAAGGTTTTTATAAAAAAAAAAAAAAATTTCAGAAAAAGTAAATTTTGATGCAAAATTCGACCCTCTAGGAGCAATATTAACAAAGTTATGAGCGTTTAAAGTTTTTATAAAAAAAAAAAAAAATTTTTTGAAAAAGTAAATTTTGATGTAAAATTCGACCCTCTAAGAGCAATACTAACAAAGTTATGAGCGTTTAAAGTTTTTATAAAAAAAAAAAAAATTCTGAAAAAGTTAATTTTGATGCAAAATTCGACCCTCTAGGAGCAATACTAACAAAGTTATGAGCGTTTAAAGTTTTTATAAAAAAAAACAAAATTTCTGAAAAAGTAAATTTTGATGCAAAATTCGACCCTCTAAGGAGCAATATTAACAAAGTTATGAGCGTTTAAAGTTTTTATAAAAGAAAAAAACCTTTCTGAAAAAGTTAAATTTTGATGCAAAATTCGACCCTCTAGGAGCAATATTAACAAAGTTATGAGCGTTTAAAGTTTTTATAAAAGAAAAAAAAAATTTCTGAAAAAAGTAAATTTTGATGCAAAATTCGACTCTCTAGGAGCAATATTAACAAAGTTATGAGCGTTTAAAGTTTTATATAAAAAACAAAAAATTTCGTGAAAAAGTAAATTTTGATGCAAAATTCGACTCTCTAGGAGCAATATTAACAAAGTTATGAGCGTTTAAAGTTTTTATAAAAAAAAAAAAAATTTCTGAAAAAGTAAATTTTGATGCAAAATTCGACCCTCTAGGAGCAATATTAACAAAGTTATGAGCGTTTAAAGTTTTTATAAAAGAAAAAAAAATTTCTGAAAAAGTAAATTTTGATGCAAAATTCGACTCTCTAGGAGCAATATTAACAAAGTTATGAGCGTTTAAAGTTTTATAAAAAAAAAAAAATTTCTGAAAAAGTTAATTTTGATGCAAAATTCGACCCTCAAGGAGCAATATTAACAAAGTTATGAGCGTTTAAAGTTTTTATAAAAAAAAAAAAAAATTTCAGAAAAAGTAAATTTTGATGCAAAATTCGACCCTCTAGGAGCAATATTAACAAAGTTATGAGCGTTTAAAGTTTTTTATAAAAAAAAAAAAATTTTTTGAAAAAGTAAATTTTGATGCAAAATTCGACTCTCTAGGAGCAATATTAACGAAGTTTATGAGCGTTTAAAGTTTTTATAAAAAAAAAAAAAATTTCTGAAAAAAGTAAATTTTGATGCAAAATTCGACCCTCTAGGAGCAATATTAACAAAGTTATGAGCGGTTTAAAAGTTTTTATAAAAAAAAAAAAATTTTTGAAAAAGTAAATTTTGATGTAAATTCGAACCCTCTAAGAGCAATACTAACAAAGTTATGAGCGTTTAAAGTTTTTATAAAAAAAAAAAAAATTTTTTGAAAAAGTAAATTTTGATGTAAAATTCGACCCTCTAAGAGCAATACTAACAAAGTTATGAGCGTTTAAAGTTTTTATAAAAGAAAAAAAAAAATTTCTGAAAAAGTAAATTTTGATGCAAAATTCGACTCTCTAGGAGCAATATTAACAAAGTTATGAGCGTTTAAAGTTTTTATAAAAAAAAAAAAAATTTCTGAAAAAGTAAATTTTGATGCATTCGACCCTCTAGGAGCAATATTAACAAAGTTATGAGCGTTTAAAGTTTTTATAAAAAAAAAAAAAATTTTTGAAAAAGTAAATTTTGATGTAAAGTTCGACCCTCTAAGAGCAATACTAACAAAGTTATGAGCGTTTAAAGTTTTTATAAAAAAAAAAAAATTTCTGAAAAAGTAAATTTTGATGCAAAATTCGACCCTCTAGGAGCAATATTAACAAAGTTATGAGCGTTTAAAGTTTTTATAAAAGAAAAAAAAAATTTCTGAAAAAGTAAATTTTGATGCACAAATTCGACTCTCTAGGAGCAATATTAACAAAGTTATGAGCGTTTAAAGTTTTTATAAAAAAAAAAAAATTTCTGAAAAAAGTTAATTTTGATGCAAAATTCGACCCTCTAGGAGCAATATTAACAAAGTTATGAGCGTTTAAAGTTTTTATTAAAAAAAAAAAAAAATTTCAGAAAAAGTAAATTTTGATGCAAAATTCGACCCCTCTAGGAGCAATATTAACAAAGTTATGAGCGTTTAAATTTTTTATAACAAAAAAAAAAAATTTTCTGAAAAGGTAAATTTTGATGCAAAATTCGACCCCTCTAGGAGCCATATTACCAAAGAACAAAGTTATGAGCGTTTAAAGCTTTTATAAAAAAAAAAAATTTCTGAAAAAGTAAATTTTGAATGCAAAATTCGACCCTCTAGGAGCAATTTTAACAAAGTTATGAGCGTTTAAAGTTTTTATTAAAAAAAAAAAAAAATTCTGAAAAAGTAAATTTTGATGCAAAATTCCGAACCCTTTAGGAGCAATATTAACGAAGTTATAAGCGTTTTAAAAATTTTTATAAAAAAAAAAAATATCTGAAAAATTAATAAGTAAAAAGTAAAGTTTAATGCAAAATTCGACCCTCTAGGAGCAATATTAACAAAGTTATGAGCGTTTAAATTTTTTATAAAAAAAAAAATTTCTGAAAAATTAATAAGTAAAAAGTAAAGTTTGATGCAAAATTCGACCCTCTAGGAGCAATATTAACAAAGTTATGAGCGTTTAAATTTTTTTATAAAAAAAAAAATAATTCTGAAAAATAAATTTTGATACAAAATTTGACCCCCTAGGAGCAATATTAACGAAGTTATTAGCGTTTACAGTTTTTATATAAAAAAAAAAATTTCTGAAAAAGTAAATTTTGATGCAAATTTGACCCCCTAGGAGCAATATTAACGAAGTTATGAGCGTTTAAAGTTTTTATAAAAAAAAAAAATTTCTGAAAAAGTAAATTTTGATGCAAATTCGACCCTCTAGGAGCAATATTAACGAAGTTATGAGCGGTTAAAGTTTTTATGAAAAAAAAAAAATTTCTGAAAAAGTAAATTTTGATGCAAATTCGACCCTCTAGGAGCAATATTAACAAAGTTATGAGCGGTTAAAGTTTTTATAAAAAAAAAAAAATTTCTGAAAAAGTAAATTTTGATGCAAAATTCGACGCTCTAGGAGCAATTTGAATAAAGTTATGAGCGTTTAAAATTTTTATACAAAAAAAAATTTCTGAAAAAGTAAATTTTGATGCAAAATTGAACGCTCTAGGAGCAATATTAACGAAGTTATGAGCGTTTACAAGTTTTTATCTTATTTCTGAAAAAGTAAATTTTGATGCAAAATTCGACCTTCCAGAAGCAATATTAACAAAGTTATGAGCGTTTAAAGTTTTTATAAAAAAAAAAAAAATTATGAAAAAGTAAATTTTGATGCAAAAATCGACCCCTTAGGAGCAACATTAACCGAATTACAGCCGTTTAAAGTTTTTATAAAAAAGAAAGAAGAATCTCAAAAGGTAAATTTTGATGCAAAATCGATCCTCTAGGAGCAATATCAAACCGAACTACAGCCGCTTAAAGTTATAAATGCACTATATACTATCAGACTATTTATTTGCTTTTTTCATTTACGAGAATATTCTCATTTTTGTTCCTAATTCTATTACTAAATCTGTATAGACATGCTTTTAAATATTTGAATGATTATAAATTCTTTGGTTATCAAACTATTGTTTCATTATTCTATTTATAAATAAATAAATTATCGTAGAACAAACTGATCTAAAAACATAATATTTAATCGAATCTTCCATTCATCAGTATTGGAACTCAACAATGCAGGTGTTGCAGTATATTCGACTATCTAGACAACTGCTTATTTTGAACTTTGATTAATTCTATAATTTTTATAGGCATGTTAAACAAAAAATTATCTGTGAGTTATAAAAATAATCTATTTTTTTAAGCATAACCGATTCACACAAGAGTTTATGGTTTTAATAATTTAAATGCTGTAAATATTCTATTTATTATTATTATTTTTTTTTAATTGAAGCAAATAATTGGATAAGCCCCCTTACTGAATTCGCAGATATTAAGCAATTTAAAATATTTAAAAAAATATTAATTTATGTAACAGTTATTATCAATTCTGCTACAATTTGATTTCCTTTGAAAACTTGCATCAATAAATTATGATTACAACATAAAAGTTCTAAACTTTTTTTTTTATAACGTAATGCCACCACCCAAGTACAAATAAAAGTTGCGTAGTTAACTGTAAAAACGATATAATACTAATTAAAAAAAAAAAAACAAAATTACTTATTACCGCAGATGATCCGTTATGTTTACATGTGACTGATGGCTTATTAAAATATTTCAGCAAGATTATTATCAATTCAACACCTATGAGTAGTTTTTGTTAAACAACAACAGCCATTCTATTGTTTGCAACACCTTTCAAGAAATTCTATTTTAACTGGTTAATAAATTGCATCACTACAATATTATTATTATTATTTAGTGAACAATTTTATACTAGTATTGTGGAATTAGTAAAAACAAAAAGTAATAAAACGGTTGTAAAAAAATAAATTTGAAATGATTAAAAGAATAAAAAATGTACACAACATTTTTTTCATACTCATAAATTTTCTTTATTTTGGTTAATATTTTTACTAAGAAATATAATTTATATTTTTTTACAGTTATTTGAAATTATTAAAGACGGATTATTGAAGTTTCATAAGCAAATTTTCCAGTAATAATTTTTTATAATTAGTATTTTTATATCTGAAGGTTGCTTGCTAACTGCATTTATGCCTTTTCTAAGAAATATCTAATTTAATAGATTTTAAATTGTTATTAGCTACATATGAAATAGAAAATTTTTTGTATTCTTCAGCCTGTGAAACTATTTTAATTTAACGTGTAAACCAAGGGGGGATATAACTTATATTTAAGTATATTTACTACTAATTTTTATAAAATTTTACTCATCCGAACAAACTAAAAATGATATTCAGTGAAGCAAAATTATTATATCGTAAAAGTATAGTGGAACAAAATAATGAAAAAATTATGAGGACATGTAAGTGTGTATATTCTCAATTTTATTAATCTAGTTTGTTACTCTTAATTTCTTGAATTGGTTTGATGAAATTGAAATAATATATTTTAACTAAATTTTGAACATTTTTTATGATCATTTAAAAATAATACAATAAGTGAATAAACATCAAACGATAACCTTGATGCGTGTTATGTGAAAATACAATTTTTCCGGCTACCAAAAATATTAATTAATTTTTACAGGGCTGCTGAAGTACTTCCTTATAATTTTAAAATCTTGAATTAATATTGTTTACTAATCGTTATATAGAATCTTCTAAATCTTGAATTTATATTGTTTACTAATCGTATTGTTTACTAATCGTTATATTTTACTCTGCTAATATTGGTAAGTCATTGGCAAAATCATATAAAAAGTGCATGAAGAACTAAACTGTGCAGTGCAGAACTTTGTTTTGCAAAATTTTGTAATGTGTTAAAATATTTGACTTTTTTGTTAAAGTTCATCAGATTGGTTCAAATTTAATTTTAGACCATAACACTTTATTTTCTAGTAGCACTTCGAATATATTAGCCGACTATACAATAATCGTACAGTTGCAGACATATCAATCTGCAGAAGTAATATTTTGAATAACAATGATAGAAGAAGATATTTGCCAAATCAGTGGCCTATCAGATAAAAATATTATTTCCAAGGGTATAGCAGAAGTAAAGCTAAATAAAGAAGAGAAAATTATGAAACACAATTTCCGCATAATAAATTTTTTTTTTTTTCCAGAAGAAAATCATCAAAAGAGTCTTCATTTATCGTTCTATTTTCCGGGGGGAACGAAGTGAAAGACTGCGTCGACTTTAACGCACTAAAAACTACTATCCTTTTGTTTATATTGAAACTAATCTTTTAGACTAACCATTAATACAGTTTTTGCTCTATTACTTCATATATCTTTGATCAATCAAATTCCCATTAGACATTATTGAGAGATGAAAGATATTTTTCTAACACAGTTCGAACGGTTTCATCCGTTTAAGACGTCTAACAAAGTTTTTGACGGGGTAGAATACGATGCAGCTTGAAAATAATAAAGATAAAACATAAATATAACAACTGATGGTATCTTGGTTAGAGATGTTCTATTACAGCATATTGTCATGTCATACAAAAACAATCTCAAAATGTAAAAATACCAACAAGAATGAAAATGATAGCATCAGTAAAACTTGAACTACGAAAAGACTGTGTAGTAATAGGTAAAGAAATAAAGCAAGGTGTATTTATAGCAAACACAATAATATGAAAAAATGCGATAAAACATATCAAAGTGCTTAACGCATTTTAGAAATTCCGATCGTATTTGAAAACCAAACCTACAACCTTAGTATCCTTAACAAACTCTCAAATACTAGCACATAATAAACAAATAAATAAACATGAAAGATTTGAATTAATAAAAAAGGAGGCAATCTCGATAAACATGTTAAAAATAAAATATTGGAAGTCTGCAAAAAATTATACAAAACATATATTCCACATTGAAGGAGAACCGCAAACTGTAGGCAATTTCTATAATCAACATATTGAAGTAACGGATAAAACACCTGTATATACATCAAAAATTAATTGCAGAACTCCACAAGTTCAATTGGAAGAAATAGAAAAGCAGGTATCATAATTATTAAAAGACATAGTAGAACCATCTATAAGTCCATACTATACACCATTACCAATAGCTCCCCAAAAAGAGCACGAACAATGAAAAGAAATAGAGATTAGTCGTAGATTTTAGGTCAATTAACAAAAAAATTTGTAGATGTAAATTTCCGTTAATTAAACTAGATGATATACTAGATAAATTATCTACTGCAAGGTATTTCTCAACTTTAGATATGACTACTTCATTTCATCAAAATATTTTTAGACCCGAAATCAAAACCATTAACAGCTTTCTTGACTAATAAAGGCCATTTTCCAATTTAAAAGTCTACCTTTTGGGTTGGAAATTTCAACAAACAGCTTCGAAAGAATGTTATTCATAACATTAAGCGTATTATACTCTGCAGCTTTCTTATATGTAGATGACAACATAATCATCTTCAGATCAAATTTAAATAAATTTGAAATAAAGAAAACCTGATAAAAGTTTTAGAGAGACTAACTAATTCAACTTAAAATCAAATCAGGAAAATGGCAAAATTTTTGGTAAAAAAAGAAGTAGTCCATCTATAGGAATAACATTAGAAGGAATCTGTAATGATCCAGGCAAATTTGAAACCATTCAGAAATATCCAAATATATGTTTCCCCCCGCGAAACACGAAGGGCAGCATGTGCTCATCCCTACACCATTGAAATCCCTAGATGGCAAAAGACAAGTTATGGAAATTCGTTTATAACTTCAACATCCCGAATGTGGAACCAAATTCCATCTTATGTGTTTCCAAAACATGACAAATTTTATATTTATGGCCTAAACAAATTCAAGACGAACATTAACACCTTCGTTTGTAATTGTCCTCCTTCCCTTTTACCATCCCCCTTTCCAAATTTTCCTTTCCCACCCTAACCAAACGTACCAATCGGTATAAAAGGTCCCAACCTAGTGTTTTGTTTTGGCTATGCATAAAACAAAAAAAAAAAAAAATACCGAAGGACGCAGATGAAGATAGACAAATCGTAGCGCATACTGTAATTATAACAGAAAATTCATTCAAAATTTCGCAAACATAAAGTCAATTGTTAAATAAAATTTTTAATTGGTCTAAGGACTGTTCAATTCTTCTTCAATTGATGTCGATAATTCCTTATGAGATTTAAATTGATTTATCGCATATATTTGAAATTATATACAGTCAAAACTATAAATTAATTGTTAATCTATAATACTAGTCTTAAATTTAACAAAATTGTAGACGGTTTTAGTGGGTTAAAGTTGAGACAGTGCTTAACTTTATTCTGCTCTGGAAAGTTTCACAATATATGAATATGTATAACAATTTTTATTCAAAACATAACTCTGAACTATACGTATCATATTTCTTTCCTTCATGATTTATATATTATCATACATAAAACATCTTAACAAATTAGATTCTCAAATACAGTATAAAAATATTAGAGCTTGTTTGAATAAAAATATTAGAGCCATGTTTCGAACGATAAAAAAAAAATTGATTTTTTTATGTCAAAGACTATGTCAATTTTGAGTACTACATCTTGTTAAATAATCTAGTTCCACTTACTTTATAGTCATCCAAATATTATTCCTAAACAAGAAAGTAAACTGCTATATCATTAAAAACATTTGAAAACATTAAGAAAAAAAATAACAAGGCAAAGCATACATATATAACTCGAAGTCGAACTTTATTCTAATCATTTTAGTATATTTATTAATATTATAATAATAATTCTAACCTTATGATGACCTAATCCAACTCTATTTTATGAATTAAGAAAACAAACTTTAATAATAAACAATCTTATAATAAATTAGTGGACACAAAAGTTTTCATTTACGCCTTAAATTTCTTGACACTGTATCATAAGTATATAATATGTGTATGCAATTTAATATGAACACACTCACACGCATCTCTTAAATTTTGCAGAATATCTAATAGATGCTGTTTTAAATTATTAAGAGTACATTTTGTACAAATTTCTATATTAGTCCTATCTTATTTAATATCGTTTTTACTTGGGGATGTAAAATAATGTTATTGCCATATTTTGACCTTAGCACAAAAAAAAAAAACGAAATTAAAATTCATATTACCCGACTTTAGTGGTATACACAATAGAATGGGGACTCATAGTCAAAAAAAAAAATATATCAATATGAATTGTATATGTATATGTCACGTATTAATTTTTGTTTGCCGGTGAACTGAACTGAGTTGTTTTATGTTGAAGGTTTTCTCGAATAAATTTTCTTTTGATCTATGACCTCGGCTTTGTTTAGTATTTTTTTTTTTTGATTAGTAGAAAATGAGTTTTTTTTTTTGGTTTTTTGATTCTATATAATATCTTCTGTATCGTCATGTTTTAACACTACTGTTGTAATAATTTGTACCAGAGGATAATAAATATAATAATATTATGATATCTCTAACCTTTCATTTAGGTACTAACGTTGTGAGTTCCTAAATATCATATTATGATATACATAATATAGTAGATTGGATAGTATATGTATATAGGAGAGGGAGAGAAAGTTTTCCAATGATTTTTTTTTTTATTTTTGTTTTGAAAAATGTATGTTAGAACTTATTAATATATCGGAAGTTGTGCATCTTTACTTCACTTATTGAGGTTAATTCCCTATTTATGAAACAAAAAAAAAAAAAAAACTGTGCCAGTAGTGTTGTATTATTAATATTTTGTTTAAAACGGTATTCAATTCACCGTTTTTTTTTTGTTTTTTGTTTTTTAATATTTTTAATGTATTAATAAACATGATGAGGGATTGTAGCAGAAAAACTATGAATGAAGTAAAGTGCATCCAGACAAATCTATTATTTTATATAGCTATAGTATGTTTTATTTTGGTGCCCAATTGGTTTAACACAGTTTGTATTAAGAGTATATGTAATAAATAACTTTTATCGAATCAATTTCAAATTCGAGCCAACTCAATCAAAATTTTTTTGTCTATTTTGATATCACTATTTGCGATATTGTGATGTAATGCCATCCTTCTTGAAATGCTTATGTGAAGTTTTTACGAATTTAGTAAAATTTTTGATTGATCATAGCTTTTTATGTTTTTTCTTCCTAAATTTGGTCAATGTTAAAATTAGAATTTAGTAGTTATATAGATAGGAATTCAGAAGTTGATTTGTTTAGAATAAAACACAGAAAGGAGTATTTCATCCATCAACATTACTACAACTCATCAGTAGGTATAGTAGTGTTGGACTACCTTACAGCTCCTTGTTTGAATTTGAAAAGTTTTAAAAACCCATAGCTATATAAATTATATAGGAAACCAATATTCTTATTTTATTTATTTTATTTATTATTATTCAAGTAACCCAAAATATCCTAATGTAATTAATATAAATTGTGAGTTATAAAAAGCAGATACAACATTCCTATATTGCGTTGAAACCAAAACTAGATAGCTAT
Organism: Argyra leucocephala; assembly: GCA_963942445.1. Lineage (NCBI taxonomy): Eukaryota > Metazoa > Arthropoda > Insecta > Diptera > Dolichopodidae > Argyra > Argyra leucocephala. Next base: position 29,466,703 of record OZ012677.1, read on the forward strand.
TCAAAATTATATTTAATTTAGAAATTAATGAATTAATTTTCCATTTGACAAGGGTTCTATTTATTATTTTTCAATATTTATGTCCATTTTATTTATTAAAAAATAAAAAGTGAAACTCTTATCAAGTGCAAAATTAATTCATTTATTTTTAAACTAAATATAGCTAGTTTTTACTTTATTTTAAAACCAACGATACAATTAAATGCTTAAAATCATATGAGATGTAGTCATATGATATGCAGTAGTTGTAGTCTTTATTATGAATGATTTGTTTTTTTTTAACTCGAACTCTTCAGCCTGCATTTCTAGTAGTTTAATTTTGCTTTCGGTTTTTTTTTTTACGAAGTTTTTCAACCAAATATTTTTTGTATGTATCATATTTTTTTTTGCTTCAATTCGTAAGTTTTTGTTTTATAATGAGTGTTAGTTCATTATTTTTTTTTAAAATATTGTTTGCTCGTTCAATAACTTTAATTTTTCTTCTTGGTAATTTTGTTGACTTTTCGGTGTTGATTTTAAGCGTTGTTTTTTCCTGGCAATTTTGACGGAGTGTTATTTGCGGCCGGGGTGATATCGAGGGTTTTGTCAGTTCTTCTTGGTGATGTTGATGAGATATTATTTAAGGCCGAGATAATATCGAGGGGCTTACAGGTTCACATTTTCGATATCGTCATATACTGCAATTAAAAATACACTAGCTATTCCCGGCGTAACATTTGCCGGTCTAGCATTAGCATTTTAAATGAAACAATTTATTTTATTTATTTATTTTCTTAAAAAAAATCAATGTTTTACATATTTTTTTATTACATAATAAATAAGTTAAATTGAAAAACTTAAAACTATAATTGTAAAACATTGATTTTTTTTAAGAAAATAAATAAATAAAATAAGTTGTTTCATTTATAGTGCTAATGCTAGACCAGCGAATGTTACGCCGAGAATAGCTAGTAATTTACCATATTGTTTGATCTATCTATAACTATTTTTTTAATATTTTTATTTAGGTATTTATTTATTTATTATAAATTAATTTTGACCGCTAATAGTTTTGAAGAAAACTTTTATATAAGGCAGCGTTTATACGTTTTTGAATTGTGTTTATAACGTATAAATTATGTTCATTAAAGTTTGACATCCGACTTTGTTATAGAATATCATTATTTTTTTTTTTTTAAATAATAGTGCTCGACACGCATTTTTGTATTTCGCAAGTTCTAATTGTGTTATGCCAATATATTGAAAGATATACATTAAAAAATACAAAAAATGTGTATTAAATATTATTATTATTTATCAATACAAATACTTAGAATAATTGATTTACTATTTAAATATTTATATTTCATAAATGTTCTGAAATTACACAGTATATTTATATTTGTTTATAAGTATTTATTATTAGTACTCGTCACGCATATTCGTATCTTCGTATTTTGCAAGTTTAGCAAGTGGATTTAAAACTTTTGAAATAAAATTTGATGTAATTGCAATAAAATTTGTAAATGTAATAAAAATAAGTAAAACAAAACCTTCATGAAACAAAATATGACGTCTAAACGCTCCCTAACAAATACTATTAATAGAGACATACATTTCAACAAAATATGGCGAACAGAGATGTCGCTGGCAGTATAGATATGAAATTAAATGCATTTAAAAAAAAAAGACCACACCCACATTAAAAACACATTAAAATAGCCATAGATACGTTTTTTGTGTTTCTTCTTATTATCATAATAGCCCTAATTATTTAAAAACTCAAAATAAAAAAACAAAACATTTATTTATAGAATTTATATTTTTATTTCACTTTTAAATTTTGGTTTTGACGTTTTGGTATGATTAGGTATGACCATTATAGTAAAGGTTATGATTGGTTACGACTTTGTTAAATCATATCGAATCATATAGGCCATTTAACGAAGTATCATATGACATCATATGACGCCTAATGACTATTATAGTAGGGGCAAAGCCAATCAATATGCTTTTTCTCTTATTGTTCAATTTTATTGACGCCTTACGACTATTATAGTTACGGGTAAAGCCAATAATTATGCTTTTTCTCTTATTTTTCAGTTTTTATTGTTATATTGTTATCCCGCTAGGGTCTCTGATGTAGGTAAGGGTAGTCTGTGATTTTTCTTTTTAAAGTTTTTTTAATTTTTATGTTTATGTTTTTTATGTCATAACATAATTTGTTTTTATTGTTCTTAGCAGATCGTAAATTTCGGTTTATGATTCTCCATGTACAATATAATATTTACTCAATGCTACGGCGCATTTGAATTTATACTTTTGAATTATTTATTAATAAAATATAATAAATAAATTTTAATTTGTGGAATTTGTGAACATGGTCTGGGTGAGGTAAAAAATATATTTTCTAAATTTACTATTTGTTTAACCGGTAAGTTTTTTTGCTGTAATATCGTAATATCGTAATATTTTAACAAAGCTATTATAATAATATTCTGATAATTCTGTTTTTGTCCTTGCTACTTTTTGTTTTTTTTTAAATTAATTCATATAATCAGATAGTCAATGCTATTGCTCACTAGGTGAATTGTTTTTAGGTTAATTTTAATTTTTTTTTGGTTTTATTTGGTTTTATCGTTTTGTGGTTTTTATCTTTAAATAAAAATTTTGACACTATCGTAATTCTTAAAAGTTCCAATAAAGTTATCTAATCTAGTTGAAAAAAGCTTTGTGTTTTAAAAGCTTGGTTAAAAGTTTAACAGACGTTTAAGCGTATTAATATATAAGATAAGTCCATTTATTTTTTAAATCGGCCGTCAGCCATAATTCTAATACCGCTTCCAATATCTCATGTTGTTGAACAGGTAAAGCTCGTGTGTATTTAGTTCATTCGATTTTTATTGATTCTCTAGTGTTTGTGAGAATCTTTATTAGGTCGTTCAAAAATTTGCAATAATGTGACATTATTAATTTTATAATCGGTATGTGTTGGGTCTGTAATATCATATCACTTTAACCAATATTAATAAGACAAATCAAAGTTAAGTTAAACATTTTTTAACTTGACCGTAAGACAATTTTTTTTTTTACACTCTTGACAGTAACTTAGGTAATATCCCCTTTTCGTGCTTAATTAAGTACGATACTGCAATTTTACACTATAATATCTACCATATTTCGAGTATTTATTTAACATATTATTGCCTTATCTGTCAGGAACTAAGCCTTCTGAAATAGAATTGTTTCATTTTTACTTAATTTGCTACGAGATAATAATATATACTCTCAATTATTTTTGTCATTTATTATATCCCAATAACAAAATGTACTAGACTAGGTCGAAAAACCAATTAAAGCATTTTTGTTTGTGCTTCATCGGGAATCGAACCTGAAACCTTTCGGTTGAAAGGCGGACACTTTACCTATTGCGCCACGCAGCGTTTCAATATTCTTGGTCAAGAACTCATTTAGGTTAGATAAGGTTAGACTAGCTTAATTTAAAAAACTGATGTAATGGTTTGGTAAACAAAAGAAATTACTTTTTTTTAACTGTATACCTAGATTCTACATAGTAAGACGGTTTCATTCACTCCATAATGTCTAAAATGAAAGATAATCTGAAATAATTTTTATTCGTGTGGAAAAACTTAAGTGAATCCATTGCCTCTAATATTTTTAGGTTAAGAAAACAACGTAACTGTTATGAGACTCTGATCAAAAATTATATTCAAAATTATTATGATTAAATTCAAGTAACAGAACTAACTTGGTATATTCTATATTTTATGGAACACTATATAGAAAAGGACCGTCATCAACACCATTAAAATTTACTACACTTTTGTTTTTGTTTTATTTTGCTTTTTTTTTTTTATAAAATTTATGTGTACTTTTGGATGAAATATTATTAGAAAAATGTTAATATATAGAAAATTATATTTGATCACGTTTAAAAGGTAGACATATTCCAGTGATTAAAGGTTCTTAAAGTGAGATTCTCATTCGAATAATATATGTAGCTAATGTATAGGTACATAATATACAATATAAGTAGTTCACACAAAGATTAGGTATTTGCTATTCTTGTGATGGATAGAATTAAAATTAAAGAAAAAAACATTCTTTTGACTCCTACAAAAATAAGAGAGAGAGAGAGACTAGATGATATCTGTAATATATATATAGATATTTTGCTATTTTCTTGTTTTTAAATTGGGTATTTTAATATTTAGAATGTTTCTATTAAGTGAGTAGAAGACCATTTAATGTTTTAATCATCCTTAGTTTTTTTTTTTTTAAATTTTTTTCTTCTTTTTTAATTTTTCAAATTTGACCTTTACTCTTCTTCCTCCTGCAGATTATTAAATTTATTATAACAAGGAAATGCATTTGTTTTTTTGATTCAACAGGGAAAATATGATTCATTTGGTGGATAGAATAGGGTATCATTAAAATTGATAAAAAAATTTTTTGAAAATATTATTAAGTTATTAAGATTTAATAGAAAAGTTAGAGTTTAATATTGAAGGCGAATTATTGAATATCTTAATTGTTTTGTGATTCTAAAATAAATGGAGAACATTTGACAGATTAATTTAGAAGTATATTAAATTTTTTTTATCAGTGCTTTTATTTATTTTCTATTATACTTTAACAACAAATTAAAATTATTTTCATATACCAAAAAATTTATAAAATTAGTGAATGGCATAATGTGGGTTAACGTTACATTCAATGTCCTTCGTTGGAGAACTCGAAATGAATTATATTTACAAGTTTAGGTACATGTGAGTTTATTCAATCTTTATTTAATAACATACCGTATATCTGTATATAAACGGGAGTGGATTATGTAAGGTGATAAATTGCGATGCGGGACGGATGCCAGTTTTTCCGAATCCCACTTTGGAAAATCCCGTTTTTCTTAAAAATATTCCGCTTTAAGTGTATTTATACCAAGAATATTTATTTGGATTTATTGTATAATTTTAATGTACCCCACTGTTGGACACAAAAAATAATTATATAATATTTATATAAAAAACAGAAAGTGTAATGTAAGAAGAGCTAAAATAATATTTCGTATGGCGGTGACAACGAATTTTTTGTCACTCTCAATTCAGCAAAAAATTGTCACTGCCAAAAGCGCTTATATTAGTTTTTCAAAGTGATTTTAACCACCAGTAACTAATTGTTTTTGCTGATGAGCAATCTGGAGTCTTTTGTGTTATAAATAAAAACTACAACACAATTGATTGTTATGATTAACAGATTGTTATATCTACTATAATTTTTCAGTTTTTCTGCAAAGTTATAAATGTTTATGAACAAACTTCATTTGCAACATTTTGTTTATGAACAAAATACTTGTCAATGTACTTAATATTGTCAATATTCTTTGTTTATGAAAACCAATAATATTAATTAGGCTGAGCTGAGGTCTTCATATTTTTTGTGTTCTTCTGTAGTTCTTCTGTTGAAATTGAATAGAATCGGGATATAGTTCTCAATTAGTATATATTTTTATTTATCGAATTTAGGTAAGCTTCAGGAGCAATGTAATCGGAATTAAGTGTATCTGTTTTAGATGTTCTTCTGGCTGGATTGAATAACAAAAAAGGTTATTTTCTGTCACATTTTGTGAACTTAAATTCTGATCTAGAGAATGTTCTGAAAAAAATCAGAATAGCACTCATGTTAAAACCTATGGAGCTGTAACTGGGAATTAAACCCTAAAATGTCACTATGGTTATATACCACAATAGGGAAGCCAACCTTAGCCTACGCATTAGCGGTTTGGTGGAAAAAAGATATGAAAGTTTAAAACAAACTCAACAAACTACAGCATTCAACTTGCTTGATGGTGAATATGGCTATGCGGTTAACATATACCGCATCATTAGGGACTCTAGAACCCATTCATTTCTTTATACAGAAAAAAGCAATGGTTCGTACCTGCAAATGTATTATTAGTGAAGTTCGACTAACTGAAACAGTCTTACACCTAAAACTAATTCGTGTGCTCCAGAACGATGACACGCTTTCGGTAGCACTATCCTACTACTACTTGTCCAGAAATAATTTTGAGAAACAAATAAAGTCATAATAATGTGGGTGCCAGAACATTCTGGCATAGCAGGAAACGAGTCTGCAGATTATCTGGCAAGAAAGGGACTCTCCTGTGGGACTCCCTTCAACATAGCTAACAAGCAACAAGTTGAAAGCTTGAGTAGAGCAAAAATTTGTGGATTTTTGGGCAAATGTTCTTGCAAACCGTAAAGCAAAAATGCCCATGCATAAACGTTCACTCAAAAAAACTAAAACTATTCTAAGTTTCAATAGAACTGTGTGACAGGCATAATAACAGGTCAGTGCTTAATAAAGAAGCATTTTTATAAAACTGGTCTAACAGAAAACAACTTGTGTAGAATATGTGAAATAGAGGAAGAGTCTATTGAACATCTGCTCTGTGAATGCCAAAGGCTCGCACTCTCAATGAATATCGTCGGAGTGATCACAAGATCAGGTATCCTACTAATAAATCTACCAACAAATACGAATAATTACAATAACTTTACTACCCGAAATCACATAATCTAAGCTAATTAAATGTATCTGGATTTAAAATTATTACTCATACGATGCTTCCAATTATCTGTTAAAATCGGAAAGGGGTTGTGCACTGTTCAACAAAAAAAAAAATAGAAGATACATTTCTTTAAAAGAAGCAGTTTTTAAGGAGAGATTTTCTTCGAAGTTGTAAATAATAATTAACGGATCTACAAAAAAAATTGAATATGTAAACATTTCTGTAAAATAAGTAATTCTTTGCAGCCTGCGATCGAAATATTTATCTTAAATTTTACATTACGCATTTCTATAACGATATAATCAGACTTTACTACTTTAAGTAGAATATTTAATTAACATTAAAAATTATAATGATTAAAATTGGGTTTATAAGGAAGCTGCAGCGAAGTTTTCTTAGAAAAGAAAGAGTATCGAATATCGATTAATATAGGTATTACGATATTCGATACTCGATACAAAATTTTAATCTTATGAACGCAATCTTAATCATATAATCAACGTGGAAATTATAGAGGCTAGCTAAAAGTATCAGTGGATATACATGGAGAGATAAGAAACGTAGCAGCGACATCAGAGATGCATGCGACATTCAAGATATTATCCGTTGGTGTCGAAACAACAAACGAAAAAACTAGAAAAACCATGTAAACAAAATAGCAGAAGGTCAACTGGCGAAGATAGTAATGAATGCGGTCAAATTAATATCAAACGTCTACCAGGAAGACCTTGAAAAAAATTATATGAATGCTGAATGTCGTAATCACAAAATTGAAAAGAAAATATGTATATTGAAAAAAAAATCAGGCATTAAATGCCTATTTTAAAGAAGAACAAGAAGAAGAAGAAGATAAAAGAATTAGATCCTTAAACGGTGGCCTTAATAGGTGGCCGTAATTTCAAATTAACAATTTTAATAATTTCACGACAAAAAATTATTATTAAAAAAAGTGTTAATTAAACTACATATTAAGTACATAATTATCTTCTATGTGGAAGTTATTATAAATGAACCCACTAAATTCCTGAAGTTCCACATCGTTACCGCATCCATTTGTTTTAGTTGTTTTTTAAAAATTCTACTTTCGCTCATACCTATAGAAGCAATTTTGTTTTTTTCCATTTCTCATAGGAATATTTTTTAATTAAAACAATTAAACTTTTATTTTTAAATTTTTATAATTTTTTTTATAATAAAGCGATACCAAAAGAATATCTACGCCTCAAAAAAACTAATTACATTATTAAAAAAGAATAGTTTTGGTTTTATAAAGAAGGTCCCTTATATAGAAATTTATATTGTTTTTATAGCTTTTTTTCTTAAAAATTTATTATTATTAATAATAATAATAGTGTACGTGAAATGGATGAATTTTGAGTTAAAAGTATGTAGAATAAAAATGAATTTCATTAGATGTGCATCATGAAAAAAAAAAACCAGTTAAAAGTAAATGAATTGATGATGAACTATCAGGATTTCAAAAACATTATACCGTCAAATCAGTTTATATAATAATAATTTATTGATAGAGGTAAGTACAAGTAATACACTCTACAATATTGAATATAAATTAAGTTTATATGAATCTTAATGAAAATCTGGCTGCTTCAATTTTCTTTAATAAATTCTCAATTAAGTAAATATAGATCTAGTTGTCTGTTTAATACATTTCACAAAACATATCCGTATTTAAAGATATTTGATTAACCCATATGTTTCATGTGGTCATTTTGCAATTTTTAAAATAATTATAAAAATTTAGATTGGAATCAATGGTCAATTTTGAATATTTCTTTTGACGTGGAACATTTGAAATAAAAACATGTTCCACACTTTCAGTAGTTCTTACAATAAATGGATTTCCTAAACTAGTTGTAGATCACCTAGACATTTCATCGATGTAGAAATAACCACTTCAAGCCCCACTAGCGCTTTGCTGTAATTTTTTGGAGGGAGGTATTATTGATTTTAATGGAATAGAATAAGTGTCATTTCCAACAAGGGCCCTTTTTTACAAATATCATTTTAATTATATACAAATATACAAATTTTTTAATGACATAACATTTAATTTTCTAAAAATTAACACAATATTGTGGTCGTCAAATTCAGCTGGTGACTGGCTGATGACTGTAACAATCATATTCATGAATTTATTTGGTTCCTAAAAATGTTCTGGATCCGTGGGGATTTATAAAAAATTGACAGGAATGGAATCCGGGTAAAGAGATCGAATGTAAAATAGAAATGGCAAATTTCCTCATTTTGGAAATACAAAAAAGTACTCTGCAATTGTAATAAAAATATAAACATCAAACTTCGATTGTGTTTTCTAAAGTGCTATATGTATGGTCAGCATTCTTGTATGGTGTAGAAGCTTCAACTTTCAAAATAAAAACACTAAATAAATTAAGAGCTTTTGAAATATATTTCCGAACCACGCTTGTTGAGAATATTTTATGTAGACAGAATTATAAGTGCTGGGGTCCTCAGAATGAAGAAAATGATACAGAACTTTTTAAATTACTAAGTCATCCAAAGTAAAAAGATAAGCTATTTTGCCAGTATAATGAGGAATGAATAACAAGTATGAACTGCTCCGAAAGAATCGAAGCCAAATAAATAATCGTTGGAAGATAGATATTCTAGCTGAGGCACATTAGAAAATGGACTGGACTAAGAAAATTTTAGAATTAGTTCCCACAGTCAGATACCGGGACAATATTTCCAAGCTATATAGTAGCCAGCTTATGACGAGTAAAAACAAAAAAGTAAAAAACATTCAAGTGATCGTTTAGCTTCCAGAAGTGGGAATATCAATAGAAGAAAAACAAATTAATTTAAAAAAAACATTAACTTAACATAGCGGTACAATCCATCAGTCTAGCTGTCTAGCCCAGTATAGGAGGTAGAAAAGTAGAAAAAGTAGTTATTATACTCATAAAACAATGTGTAAGTAAGAAAATTTATCCCACCTTAATCTGTATAATTATGTTTAAGAAATACAGTTTGTCGATAAAGAGGTTAAGTGAAAGAAAACATATAGTTTGATTCTATATCACATTGTCAATACTCTGGTATTGTATAATTCTGAATATTGACGCATTCTTCTGAAGTGGTTTTAAATTTTTGTTCTTGAAAGAATCAAATTGGTATGACTTAATATAGAATTTTTATCATTCCATTTGTACCACTATTTTTATATCAAATTGCAATCAACATTTTGATTATTTAATTTATTTCAGGTATTACCTCTATACAAAATACATCTTAAAATATCAGATTTCGAACATTTAACTTGTGAAATTTTAAGTAAAAATATTTTTAAAAAATTGGTTAAACTCAAAATTTTCATTTTTTAAATTTTGTGTCTAGTTGTTCGTATGCGATTATGTAATACATAGATCAATACTGAATATATCAGCTAGAAATTATCCAGCAGTTATATATCTTTGAAATTAGAAATATATGAAATTGGCCTAAATGTATCTAGTCTGAAATATATATATTTTTTTTACTATAAGAAGAACCTAGAAGAACTGAGATTTTCATAATCGCAGTACTGCAAAAGCCAAATATGTAGATTTACTTAACTACTCAAAAAAATTTAAAAGTAGTCCAGCTGATTGTACAATCTGCAAAATTATAGATTTTAGAAGAAGTAGAAATAATAAGACAGTGCTGCAAATTTAGATATCATTACTATTCATATTTTTTTTTTATGTTCTTGACAGTAGTTTAATTACAGTAGTTTAATAGTACCTACCGTACTTTGTACTGCAAGTTTTTACTACATATTCTAGTATTCGAGTATTATTTATCAAATTTTAATCTTGCCAACTCATTTAATTTGGAAAATTACTATACTATTGTCAGCAACTAAGCCTTCTTAAATAGCATACTTGGATTTTATTTGAGGTGGTACCAATCAGACTATACTCTCGAATTAAATTTTGTCATTTATTTGATCCCAATTAAAAAGCGTACTGGGTATTAGGTCGAAAAACGCATAAATCATTATGTTTCCTTTGTTATAAATCAAAACTAGGATCTTTCGATATAAAGGCAGGCGATCCATCTACTGTTCCACCCAACGTGTTAATCTGTTTATTGTGTCTATGTCTAACCAGAGATCTGAATATAAAGATGTACCATAATTATTGATATTACATATCTGTCAGTATAGTAAAATATTCACTGTTTTATTCACTGAATTGTGTTGTTTTTTTCAGTAATCTTTTGCATCTCAACCAAACTTTTTGCTAATCCTAACTGTTTTTTTTTTTTTTTTTTTTACCATTTTTTACAATGCTGTTGATATTGAAATCATCTAAAATAATTTTTTTTTTTTAAAACGATTTAAAATAAATTTTATATCCATCCTATGATTGCTATTATAACAGTAATGAAAATATTATTTTTCTTCTTATATCTCATCGTAATAAATTCGTAAAATAAAAATGTTTTCACATTACAAAAACAAAATTTACAACAAAATATTCACTTTTAATTGCTTCGGAGAATTATTTACAATCTATCATAAAATATACACTTGTTTTCGATATAGTCTATCCATAAGTATGCGGAAAGTATTTTATTACACAATAATTTCTAACTATAAAGCCGTAAACTATAAAATAAATAACTGGAATATTAATTGTTAGTGTTATCTATTACGATAGTTACGATACTGTGTTGAAATAAGTATGTTGAAGAAATTTATTAAAAATTTGATATTTCGTTCGTTTTAAGATTTTATAAAATTGTATGTAGGTTCATTATCAGGGCGAAAATTAATAAGAAGAACTGATAATAAATCGTAGAACATAGAAATTTGAACATATTTTAGATTTTATGATACTTAGATGGATCAATTGCAATATATTTGGTTAGTCAGAAAGACGGTTTATACGGCCGACCTACAAAGTATAGTGGTTATGCAATCTTTATACTAATCAGAAGATTTATAGTTCGAATCCTACTCGGCGCATAAGTATTTTATTGATTGGTAATAACTTAAATTAAAAAGACCTATTTGAATTGACCTAATTCCCGAAAATGGTAGTGGTATCCAAACTTTAATAGTTAATATACTAGAAAATGGATAATCGTAAAAAACATTACTGGTTCAACTTTATTCAATAAATTATAGTACCATATTTAATGTACAAAAAGTTATTCAAACTAAGTTAACTTTTAATAATAATGTAATTACAGTACCTATTTAAGTCTACTTTCACGTACCTACTTTTATTTTGCATCATTTTGATATTATTTGCTAGACTGTGGTTTATAACAATTTTGAGTGAATATATTCTGTGCAGTTTGAGAAGTAATCTTTCGCCACTCAGTCAATTCTACTTCAATGTATACTTATTAAATGATTTGTTCGGTTCAGTAATGCCTCTTAAAATTAAAGCTGCTCATAAAACTATCCAATTTTACGACATCTTAATACTGGTAGGTGTATATATATTTAGCGAAGAGAACTTTTGTATATCCTGTGATAAACAAAAACATGACATGGAATGATGATTTCTATTGTCATCAACTAATGTCCAATATTTGGGATTTTTTAGTCGATGTAAAACTCATTTTTTCCGTGTATTAAAATATCTATTTATAAAATAATAAAAAAAAGTAAATTATTTCAAGTTAAATGGTGCTTAAGCTATCCCAGTAGAGATCTGTTCTGGCTCTAGTAAAATATTTAGAAACTCTTTTCGGATACGTATAGTGCTTTCATTAAATTGTATGCCGGTATTCTAGCCATGTCAAGAATAAACTAATATATCGTTTCACCCTCATAATTATAGCTTAGTTACGTGGCTTCCAATATCTTGTGTTTATTTTTATAAATAGTTAAACTATAGGTTGTTAATTTGTGTATATGTTACTTGAGTTAATCAATTTAAGTTTTTTTTGTATATATACAAATTTTCTTGATATATTAATTGGATTATTATATAATATGTGACATCATAAAAGTATTCGGATTTATATTCTGTTATTTTAAATTTTTTATTAATTGGCGTTAATACCTTAGAATTGTCATATTATATAAATTTTTGATTTTATTAATTCAATGTTTTGTTCCCCTCACCGATCACAGATTAATTGAATATTCTATATGGACATAATATTGTGATGCAATGCAATGCAATGAAATTGAATAAAATGAAGATAAGAAAAACAAAAAAAAAACAAATGTTGTTTTGAAAATTGAATTATAATTTTTCAATAGAAGATTAAAAGGTTTTGTTAAATTGATTCATGAGGAGAAAAACTAGATGAAAATCCTGTCTTCATTTTAGAAATTATTATCAGGTGTTATGTTCAATTAAGAATTCACAGAAAATTATACAAAAATTAATTGTATTAAATTGAGCAGTTTAAGTATAGATAATAGATATTATTAATTCCATTGAGGTACCTATAGAATATTAAAGTGTGAGGTTGTTGTTTTTTTTTTACTTTTGTGATTATTTCGGTGTGGGGTAAAAATATTAGAAAGCATAATCTATTAAATTAGTTAGGTATTTATATTATTCTATTGATAGAATTACTTAAATATTATCGGATTTTGGAACTTATATACTGTAGTTAACAATTTACATAATATATAAGACTTCCTAAAATAAGAAAAGGTGATGAATACTGATTTTTTCAATAGAATATTTCGTTCTTTTTTTGAATTTTATTTATTATCCCATCTTCAACAATTCTTTTCATTAAAATTTATTAAAATTTATATCTACCGCTACAGTAAAATAGAAAACAAAAATTTGTACGTATTAATTTTATGTGATTGTAGCCTTCTATTCGAATAAATTGAAAATCGATAAGGTTGAAATAAACGTATTTTTTACAATATCGTAAGTTCAAAATCGCCTTTTTTACGGGATCGTATGTTTTGTTCTTTTTAATTAATTAAAGACAATTTAGATGTGAGCTAAGTTTTTTATTATGATGTATGTACGTATGCAATCAATAAATAAATAAATAATGCACTCGAAATCATAGAAACTATTCCCTTTATTCACGTCAAATATTTCAGAAATAATGTGTGTTAATATTCTGTAATGTCAGTTAATGATATTTGCCTCTTATATTGATCCAAATTTAGTATTACTAATTAAATTTCAACAAAAATATTAAACTGTAATTAAAATGTAAATTTTATATTCAAGACTGACTTCAAAAATTGAAAATAGTTGTGAACCAGTCTCCATTATCATTATTCAAAAGTAATTCAAATAATTCAAAAGTAATTCAATTAATTTGAATTATTTTTGGTAATGCATTATTTTATGTGTTGCATTATTTTTTAATATAATGCATTATTTTAATTAATTATTTTGAAAATGTAATTCAAAATAATAATTATTTTATTGGATTAATAAAGAAATTAAACCATTTTATCTAATTAATAATTGCGAAAAATAATGCATTATTATTGGGTCACCCCCCATATCTTGAAAAAATAAATATTGGGTATACGTAGTTCCAAAAAACTATCTTAAGCGAATTTTTTGAAATTTTGCAAAAAGGTACGTCGTGACGTCGTATTAAGTTCTGCAAAGTATAGGTTAAGGACTATGGCATTAAGGACCCATTACGTGAGTTTGAAAATTTGGCGTATAAATTCACTTAAGTCAATATTGTAAATAAAGTCAATTTGTAATTTTGTAAAACAAAATATTGTAGAAAAAAATGTCGAACAAGGGAAAATATACTCGTATGTTAATTTAAAATAATTTTTGTTTTAATTTTATTTATCTACTTTCATACGACCCCTAATCATTATTAATTCGGACACTGTAAATTTTAAAAATATTTCGTAAAAATTTCCGTAAATTTCGTAAAAATATACGAAGCTACTTTCCGTTATTACTGAGAGAAATTATGAAATTTCTAGATCTGTGTGAAAGGCCAAATTTGAAAATCCAATTTTCAAAATCCAAATATTAAAATCCAAACTTTCAATTTCCAAACTTCCAAAATAATTATGGTAGATATTCTGAAAAAAGGGATATATCCCCTTTTTTGCATTCAACAGCGGCTACGCATAAAAATAATTAAGATAAATATTCTGGAAATAGAGAATATCCTTATTTTGAGTCCAACTCTAAAGTCTTTCCAAATCAGGATCTTCCATATACACTTGCATAAATATTCTGGTAAAAGGAATACCCTGTAATATTCCGATTGGATTATTTTGAATCCTACTCTTTAATTCCCTCTAACTATTTTTATATTTAACGTTTGAATAATTACTTTTTCGAATATATTTATTTGGATTTTTTTTTCCAACTTGCTTAGATTATAATTGGAAAACGATTTTATTCTGTATATAAATGTTTTTAAAAAATCTCGAATTCGCGATTTGAAATTCGTGATTTTTTGTTCAATATATTTTTGTTCAAGATTTTTGGTTTCCAAATTTTTTTTTTCTAGATATTTTTTTTCCAGATTTTTATTCGTTTGAAATTTTTTTTTTTCAGATAATGGGGTGATCCCATTATTATTATAATTCAAAATGCCCATCTCTGCTAGGTAGGAATTTAAATGGTTAGAGGCACATTGACAATATACGTAAGCATGTTGAATTAAAATTAACTGGAATGTATTTGGTAATACGGAGAGATTCATAATAATTATCAGTCGAAAACGATATATCGACTATTATATAATGAACACATTAGAATTCAATTATGGACCACAATTAGCTATAACGAATGGTCAGATGTCACAAAACAAAATGATTATGATATTATTTTCCTGCATATCTGCATATATCTGATAAAGACCTGTTGAAAGTGAAATTTAAAGTCGACGAAAGCAAACGAAGGAAGCAGATTTTAAATTCATCCCAGAAATCTAGATCGTAATCTAATGAAAAAAATGGAGTCTTATGAAGCCTAAAACATTTTTATTATTGTTATTCAAAACAAAAAAAGAATTTCAAATAGCTGAATAAAATTATTAATTATTTTTACATTGCTTCTTAGCCAATTTATTTTTTTTTTTTATTCACCGTGAGATATTTTGTGAAACAATTTCGAAAATAGGTATATTTTTAATTGAATTCGCTTTACATTGTTCTGAATATCAATTTATATTATTAGTTTATCGATAAATGTTAATACAATGAAGGTCAACTTGTGATATAGATTCATTTCACGGTTATTTGTACGTTATTAATACTATTATTTTTATTTAAAACAAATATTTGTGCAAAACATTTTATGGGAAAATTATTTAATTTTCTTTTTTTATTTCTCTTTTTTCTTTCTCTAAAACAATGTTTTGACATAATTTTCACATTGTTGAAATTGAAAAGATATCAAAAAGAATTCCGTTTGATTACTAGAATTCACAAAAATGGAAAAATTACGTGAGTTTTATATTATTTAGTAAAACACATGTTGATTAGGAAATAGAAAAAAAAATAAATGATGCCAAAACGTTGAGAATTTGAAAGATGCAATTTTGGGATTGAATGACGAGACCTGTAGTAGTATAAATGCTTTTGATTTTTTCATATAATAAATAATACAGATAATCATAGTTCTACTACAAGTATGTAATTATTTAAATTGAAATGTATATAAGTATACTTTATCATAATAACTTTATTATAATATAGATATTCTATCAGATACATTGTTTATGGTGAAATTAATTATACAAAACTAGAATTGATTGGTAATAAATTTTATTATTTATAGAGAAAATTATTTATTGATATTTTGTGTCGATTTCTATAAATTATTTTTTTAATCAATTTATTTTGTTTTAGTTTTTCAATTGAACCAGTTTTTTTAAATGTTTGTTACACTAAACCCAGTTATTATCATGATCCATAGAATATAATTATATAGATAATTAAGTGATAACATGATGAATGTATTTTAGAATAATAATCATTACATCTGATATGTTTATAATTTATACATATATGTATATATTATATATATATTTATATAAATTGTTTTTCGAAATAGAAATTATAGAGGACTTTGTAACAAGTTATTTAATATTTAAGAATATATTCAAAAGAGAAATTGAAATGAAAATCTTAAGTGGAATGTACAATTTTTGTTCTTGATTATAAGCAAATTTTTTTATTATTTGTCGAGACAGGACTTGGTACCGAAATTTATTTTAGAATAAATATATTGTGACCGTGATAAATGCATGTTAAGTTTCGTATATTATTCAAAACGTTTAACAGATATTGTTCTGTACTACACGAATTAGCGATCATAGATTGAATTCAACTAATAGTAAGTACGAATTAGTAAAACTAATACTCCATAAATTTATCTTCAATTTCTTAGAATACAAAGGTTATACAGGTTCTTAATTCTAAAGATACAATTAAATTAAAATAAGTACGAATCGAACATATTATTTAATCAAAGATTTTCCGATTAAACGTCTATCACTACCAATATCACTACGTACACTACGAACAGCAAAAATAGTAAAAATTCAAATAACTCTAATTTGGTATAGAAAATCCGCTTGGTATAAAAAATTGGACTTTCTTAAAATAAATTAAGATAGTATTAAGAAACAGAAATATTGATAGATCTTTTAGAATGCTGTAGAATAAAAAATATATTGAATAGATAGTAATACTCATATGTAGTAAAAATATATAGTAATTGTTCTGCAAGAATTTCATATATGAAAGATGAAAGTGACTTACATGTAGAAATCGAAGAATAATAAACAGATTCAGAGTTAATTGAATCAGTTTAATTCGCCTCATCAATCTATATAAAAAAAATAATCGATAGTTAGAATATCAGATTGCACTACTCAAATTAAAAATATCCAATATTACTTTACAGATACGTACACCAGATCTAATTATTTTTATAGTTTTTGCTTAAAATTGAATTTATTATTTGTGAATCTATACTTTTTAAAATAATATTTTATGTCCTTGATAGTTTATAGTTATAGCCGATATTGAATAGATTCGAACTCAAATAATTTAAATTTGGATCTGGTAGATAGTGTGCTAGGTAGGTTGCTTCTGGAAAAACCAATTAGCACATGGTTCTACCGTTTCGATCAAACGACTCTACTTTCATTTATGTAATATTATACATTTCTATAAAACAATAAAAATTTGAATAAATTTAATTTGAATAAGCGGCTGTTTGCGATTTATAGAAATATAGTATATGAAGGAAATTTTGTAGTTTGTTGTTTTAGTCAAACAAATTTCTGAGAAATTTAATTTTTTTAAGTATTGGTTTTTTTTGTAAGATTGATGATTGGTACTGTTTACTTTGATCATATTCATTTTGTTGACGCTTCAGTTGACAGCAGAAGAAATTTACAATACTATTGCGGGATATGTATATACATTTCTGTACTGTCATATTGACAGTATCTGTTCGTCTAACAACACATGATTAAATTGTCATTGTAAAAATATTTTACTACGATGTGCTGAACTATGATTCGGCACCATCTCAATTTAATTTCGGATAGTTGATGTTCCTGTTTAATGATGATCGTCTTCGTTTTGTTGACGCATGCATGTGATGTATAGCATTAATTATGATATTTTCATGACACCATCTATGTTTTGATCTCTTTAATAATATAATCATTATCTTATATCAAATTATGATGAATCAATATCTCATATGAAAAAATCAATTACCTATATCTTCTACAGAAGAAAGTATTATTATTTTGCGAGGGTGTAATATGGAATATCAAATTTAGAGATGATTTTCAATCAAGGAAAATAACAAGCGAATAGGTAAGACAGCAGAAGAAATTTGATTGTATTACCGAATGTGTGTTTACATACATGCACTGTCTTAGTGGTACTACTAGTAAGTCTAACCACAAGTGATTAAATAGTTGATGTAAAAACAACTTGTATATAGTCAGCTTCACTGAATTCACTAGTATATTATTAATAATACAAATAATGGTATAGCATGCCGAGAGAAATGCATGTATAATAATTGTTAAGCGCAATGCTTAAAAAAAAAAAATTATAAATTGTTTAAATAGAAAAATAAAAATGTAACGTTTAATGGACGAATCTAAAAGGGTTAACATTTTTATTATTTTTATTTCATATCAATTTTCAAATGTCATAATTAATTTAACACTAAAGTTAATATTTTTATTCTAGCTTTCACTCTGTAAATTATTAGACTATTATAAGTCTTATCGTTTTATTTTTACTTAATTTTTTTTTTGTTTTAATTTTCTACTTTATTTCAAGGATTCAATTAACTATCTATAATAACCCACGCTACACAATTTAATCCGATTATTTTTCTATTTTGATTTACATAATTTTTGTACTTCTTTTTTTTAAATGAAATAGAAAATAGGGCTAAGGCAAAAAAAAAAAAATATACAAAATAACAAAATAAAAAATTACAAAAAATCACTTTAAATCTTTCAACAAAAATGTCGTTCTACTAAAACTAAAAATAATAACAATAATAATAATAATATAACAACAATATCTGTCCATTTGAATAGTATGGATGCCATTATTCAAAGAAATTATAATCAGTTTCACTACTTTATTATTATTAGAGTTAAGTTTAAAGAAATTCAGAACCTACAACTACCATAACATTTGGTACTCGTATAAATATTTATAATCATTTTATTTTCTATTTTTTTTTTTTTTTTTTTTTTACAAATAAATTTAGATCAAGTCTTAAATTTTATTTTTATAGATTGACTTGTAGTATGATTGTTTTATAACCATCGATTGTCGCCACTGGCTGCTGTTGTTGCTGATGTTGCTGCTGTTGCTCTAAAAAACGTTTTGTTTATTTAAAGAACATAATAAAAAAATAAGAAAAAAAAAAAATAATAATAAAATTAGATCATAAGAAGAATTTGTTTTTGTTTATAAAAAGTACTTTTAGTAAAGTAATTGTGAGTACACGCCTGTCTACCCACCTAAGCAATACCTAAAAATTTAAATTCAAATGTTAATTTTTTTTTTTTTGGTATAATATACATAGTATAGCATTGTATTCAATTTGTATTTTTATATTGACATACAGTATTTGTTCTAACTCTATGCACTCCAGTAGGTACTTAAAATCTATTAATATTTTGTCGCAAAGATTTTGCGTAAATTAAAGTGGTGTGTGGTTGGTTTATGATGGTTTATTTAAGACTATTAGTTCAAAGCTATGTTAACCTGATATTCTTAATTTAAAATTTTGAATAGTCTTGAAACGGTTCAAATTGTTATTTAAATGTAACCAATTCCAATGGAAATCGAACGACGCTAATAAAGTTTAATAAAACGATTTATGATTTGTAGCGTCAGATAAGAGAGTTAATATTGGATTACAAAATTCTGATTTAGTTTATTCTAGGAAAGCCAAAAATTCGTGTGCTTGAAAAATTGTATGACTCAGAATTACGCTAACTCAGAATTATTTTAGGGCTATTCTATAATTAGAAATGTAATTTTATAATTTCGTAATGCAGAATTTTGATACGACCGCTATTTCATACATTAATCCCATACTATTAGAGTTAGATGCAAACTATTTGAAATTGAAACATTAGTAATAATTAGTAAAAAACTAGTCGTAATATTGTTGTATGTATGTTGTATTATCAAGTCAATCTACTTGGCCATCAGAACTATTTTGTTGCAAATGCTTGACGAAGATCATTACGTCCAACTATCACAATGGACCTTGACGTACTGTCGACAGCCACTACTACCTACCTACCTACCTACTCACCTGTCTATTCAAGGAATGTTTATAATCCATATAATGAAAAATGTGCATCAAGAGACATATAAGATTCTCCATACTGCGATGATCGGAGTATTTGGGTTGCATGCATTAGAACCGAAATCACCAAAAGGCCTTTTATAGGACAGTTCAAGAAAATCGACAGGGTGGACAATTTAGACTTAAATAGCTTGATGCGGTCACAGATGATACATCTAAGCTGCTCAACATCCGAAGTTTTAGAGTATACACTAAACAGCTAGAGCCATTGAGGAGCGTGTTATTTAAAAAAATATAGTAGTTAATAATATCTCTTCATCTCATCGTCAATTGTTCTACACGTAAATATACGAAAATAAGTGAAAAGTAAACTATACATACGAGTAGGTATTTACTTATTCTTAAATAACATTTTTATATCATTACTTTATTTTATATACATTTTTATATCAATACTTTATTCTAAATACTGAAAACTATTACTATTATCGCATCCTAGGGTTTTTTAAATAGTTCCATTTTATTAAGGTTAAAACTATAAAATTATACTTTTAACAAATTTTATAAAATTCTAATATAGACACTAGTATTCACGTTTAATGATTTCCTACTACACTTCCCTTCATATTGAATTCTTCGAAGTTGTAGTTTAGTTTGGAAAAGATGGAAAACATTATTAAACAAATTTGAGCCACACATTTTCTGATTCATAGTCAGATGCCATAATTATTACACCAGATCGGTTTTAAATTTCTTTCTTATTCAATTTTATTGCGTTTAGTGTACGAATACTTTTATTATATACTGTAGTGCATACATACATATCATTTCTATTTATTTTTCTTTTACATGAGTATGATATGATCGCATAAATAAATACAGAGAAATTTATTGTTCTATCATTACATAGTTGTAAATTTGCATAAGAAAAAGTAAATTTTGATTAGAATTAGATTAGAAATTGGACATTAGAGTATTGTGTTGTATTAAAATTTTTGGTATGTTTTTTTTTTTGTTTTTTACAAATACTTAAATGGCAATTTGTAAACAGAGTTCTTTAACAAAAAATAAAAAAAGTACAATATTCAAGAGTACATCCTTCAACAAAAAAATAATTGTGAAAATTTATTAGAGATAATATAAATTTGAGTTGAAATATTATTTATTAGAAATTCAAAGTGCAAGAAATGGTTTAAAAATGATAACAAGATTAATATTGTCAAATTAGTTTAATGCTATCTGATAATGTTTAAGGATTAGTAAATTTATTTTTAATAGAATAAAAGTCGTTATACAAGCTGTTATTTAAGCCAATATTGATGAACTAGAGTGTACATTTTTCATTTCATTTATTCTCAAATATATCCCCCAAATGTAGAGTTAATTTTGTATAGATATGTAAGAATTTTATTTATAAAAATTAAAATATTGTTTAAGTATTCTTCACTTTATAGCAGTGTTGTTCATTTACGTGTAATCTTTATTTTTCTACACTTTGAAGTAGACTTTAGTGCAAACAAGCAATTTACTGTACTGTACAATGTAGACTATACTGTATAGATTATAAGCAATGTCAAATATGATTAAAATTAAGATTAAATGAGATTAAGATTAAATAAAATTAAATGATAAAATTAAGTTTGTGGCTGCACCATTATTGGATGCATTACATCAAGACAAAATCCTCAGATCGAAATATTTGCTGATTGTAAGAAAAAGAAGTAAAAAAAAAGAAAGTTAGAATAGGATAAAAGTAGTATTGGTAATTTAAGCTTATTTCATACTTTTTCTAAATCATGCTTAAGTATTTTTCGCGGTGGCTCCAATTGAAAGTTATTAGACTTTAAATTCGATTATTATTAGTTTTTTTTTTTTTAAACAAAATATCATTTAAATTTAGAGTAATTCAAAAAATAACAGTATTGACCGTTGAAAAATGTGGTAGGTATACATTTTTTTAAAAAATTGACAGATATGAGTAAAGCTAATTTGCTTCTTTTTGCGGATTGAATAGTAATAATTAATTACAGCTTCAGTTGTATTACCAGTTCTGTTTTTACAATAAGATTGCCTACACGCTTTCAACACTTTTTGTCTTATATTTTTATCATAGCTACAACCAAATGGGCATAATTTGTACATAGTCATAGTAAAATGTCTGTTATTATACAAAATAATGGCTAAAGTTTTTATTGAATAACAGAAAACCTAAGTGCGGTTATAAGTTTTTGGTTTGCAAGTTTTCAGCAATACTTGTACTTTCACCATCGCCCCAATTAAATCAGTGTTATTTGAACTTAGCTTTAATAAAATGGGTGCTGTTTCACCAAATTTTGGCTAAAGTTTCTAGTTGATAACAGGACTCCTATGGATGCTTATTATTTTTTTTTTTTGATTGCAAGTGTTTCCCAAGCTTATATTTTGAGCATCGCCACATCCGCATCTGCATATTTTGTACATAGCCATAAAAAATGTGTGCTTTTACATCAAGTTTTTCTCTAAAACATCTATAGTAAATAATAGAAGACCCTCATGCGATTATAAACTTTTGGTAAAACAAAAATATTTTCCATATGTTTTTTTTACTCCAAGTGTAAAATATTTTTGTAAAACCATTACTCTTGAATTACAATACGATTTTAGTTATGTTGTTTCTTGGTTAAGTTTTGTCACCCAAAATAGTTTAAATTCTTAATCGAACGCAGAACAAGGGCGTACTTATATGCAATATTCTTAGTTTTTGTTATGATTTTTTATTATTGTTATTGTTGTTGTTGTTTATGATTCGCGGTGGTATTGTAATGTATTTAAAGGATTTCCATTTTAGATTTTTAGAAGAATTGAAATTAAAACAATTGAACCAAAAAATAAAAAAAAAAAAACAGCAAAAATTTCTAAATTAAAAATTTAAATAAAATATTAGCTTAAATGTCATTTTCAATAAAAATAGGTCTCAAAATACAAGATAGATTTGTAAACAAATGAAAAAACAAAATTTATTCTGTTCTTTTTAAAATGGAACATGTTAATAAATTCGATTGTCTCAAAAAAAAAAAAACAAAAAAAAAAAAAAAAATTCCAAAATTACCTTACATTATTGGAATTGAAATGAGGTAACTTGGTAAAATGAAGAATGTTGATTAATGTTTCACGAAATTTAGGTTATGATAATGAGGAATAAAATTAAACAAAATAAGAAAAAAAAAACTGATTCATATCAAAATAAGCACCTACTTATTGGTATTTTAATTAAAAATTATATTTAATTGGAAGCGTTTTTAATTTCGATTATCATATAGGACTGACTGTTCAGAAAAAATGATTAAGTCGATGCTGCAAAAAATAGATTAAATTTATACATATAATTTAAATATATTTTAAAAATACCTAAAACAAATAATATATTAGAGTATACCTATATGTTTTTAATAAAAATCCTGTTCGTAATACTTATGGGTTACTTTGACATTAAGTCGTGAGGGAGCTACATCATAATTTATGTATACATGGTGGCCACTTTTCAATCATCAATCATAAATAGCTGCAATTAAAGTAAAAATTATGCATAAGAAGCGTATTGTTGCAGGTGTTTAAAAGTTAAAGTGACCTTAAAGATTTTTTATAGTTAGAAACATCCTAGTAAAATCTCACCCAGACCTAGGCAAAATATGTTATGAAAAACTGTCTAAAAACCTCTACTAAATCATGCTTAAATATTATTCGTGGTCACTTCAAACGAAAATTACTACCATCTGAATAACTAAACTCATTAGCACTTATAATTTTTTGGTTTGCAAATAAACAATTTAAAAATTTTGAATCTACGGACTATTATCATGCAAAATTTCGAAATGTTAAAATAGAATATTAGGCTTGGCATTAGGAGGATCAAAGTATTAATAGTAATTTTATTTTTGTTGTACAATAAGTATATGTACATTATACTATGCACAGCCCTATAGTTCTTTCTGAGAAAATACTGGTAAAAAATAAATAAAACGATTTTTGTTTTACATATAACAATAAATCATGGAAAGAGGCTTCAGGGACTGCTTCTGCCACAGATAACAGTTTGAATGACTTTAGGACTTTAACCAACTAAAAATCTAACCGTTAATTTACGTTTGACTTACAAAAACTAAAATACCTTTGATTTTCCAAAATCCAATAATATTTTAATAAATAAAAGGTTTTAACCTAACTCAAGTGGCCGTGTTAGTTTTAGTCGTTTAACAAAGTTTTGGATGTCAATTAATTTAAAAGCTTTGCGATTGACAGGTTAGATCAAGCAAGTTTTATGTCGTACAGCTTATTCCATTATTTCATCGCTTATTAATAAAATCTTCAAATATCGATGAATTTCGGCATTGCGGTGAAGCATTGATTATGTTGCACAGCACATTATTTTGGGAAATTTATTTGGTTTAAATATCGGTTTGTTTAATACATCGCCATATTTGAATACCGTAAATTCACACTGACTTCATTATTTGATTATATATCTAAAATTTATTATAGGTCGAAACCGTAGAATTCGTAGAATA
This sequence comes from Argyra leucocephala, assembly GCA_963942445.1. Taxonomy (NCBI): domain Eukaryota; kingdom Metazoa; phylum Arthropoda; class Insecta; order Diptera; family Dolichopodidae; genus Argyra; species Argyra leucocephala. The sequence continues at coordinate 29,491,584 of OZ012677.1, forward strand.
CTCCCAACCAACCAAGATAGCTCTCTATGTTTGACTCAAATTCTAATCACAAAATAAATCACTAAACACTTGCTATTATGAAATATTTAAGTTGGAGTGGGAAAAACTAAAAAAATGTTCAATGAGACACACTCTTCTTGTAATATGCCAACAACTCTAAAATTAAAAGTGCTTCAATATAATGGAATTATAAGTGGATCCATGTAAATTTGATACTATTACCAAAATATCTCCAAACTGGAATTTGTAACTCTTTTAAACCAGATTAGATTTCATAGTGCTATTTGCTTACAAATAACTTAAAACTTCTCCTGTGAGCAGTTCTCAATGCTATCAAAAGAACAAATTTAAAAAAAATTTTATACATTATACAAACCCTAGCTATGTCGCAATGTTTGTTACAGTTTGTTAAAGATTATATTCTTACTATTCTATTATTGATGTCTTATTTTGTGTCCCCATTAATAATTGGTTATCCCCATTTGGTATGCTCCACAGATGAAGTTACAGAACAATGATTAATAATTAGTACATATATAGCTTAAGATTTACTGTTGGTCTTAGAAATCGTTGAATGTTTGATAAGCAATATAAGTACTATCTATAACATTGGATCTGCTCACCCTGATATTTACCGATTAACTTAAATTTTGGATTACCACCTATCCAACATGGTATCAGTTTCTTCAATTTTACAATTGAAAACAATAATTTGTAAATAAACGCTCGAACGTCGAATATTAGACTTTGGTCCTAAGAATTGAATCATATTTCACATATTTTTGCAGATGGGTAGATTAAAAACAGTTTCACAATGATATCCAGGTCAAAAGTCAATGACTGAAAATCATAAAAATTATTAAATATGACAAACATAAATCGAAGAAAAAGAGTAGAAGGGCGATATGGTGTGGCGATTATATAATCTAACTACTAATTAGAAAGTTTCGGATTCGAATGCTACTCAGGACATGAATGTTGTTCAAAATTTTTACTCAATTATTCTTTGTAATTAATTTGTAATACAATTTGGTTGTCACTAAAATAGAATTGCGGATATGTTATTACGATGGCTAAATTACTTCACAGTATATGATATACTAAGAAAAAGTCGCATGAAAGCTGCAGTTATAGCGATACGTAAAATATTGTTAAAATTTAGAACTGAGTTAGTTTTGTTAGAAAATTACTTACCATTCCTTTTACTTTAAATTAAATAATCATGCCTAACGCTGCAGTAAAATTGAATACACAAATATTTACGTATTATTTTACCAATCGCTGTACTTAACTCGTATCTAAGAACTTTAACATCTACAAAATATATAACAGTTAATTTGCTCAACTTTTATTAGTATGCATGTACTGAGTTTAATTGGCGCTATCACTAATTAAGATGTGAACTTTAAAATTTATATTTTTTCTCAATCTCTACTTATCGTAGTAAATCTACTTACTTTTAATATATTTAATAGTGAGATGGCTTCAAGAGGGTCCTAAACTTTGGCCATACATTTATGTTTAGTGGAAATAATAAAATTAGCTATATTAAAAAATTAATTTTATTCAACCGTAGTGTATGTAGATGTAGAGTTAGGACCATAATATTACCAATATTATTATAATATGACAATACCCACTGAGGTTAAACAAATTTCAAACAACGCTACTCCATTTATGTATTCAATCAAAATATTACGCCAGGAGCTAAAAATATTAAAAAAATAATGCTTAAAAATTATTGTAACTAATCAAATAAATAATTAAAACAAAATGCTCGAAACGTCATATAAAAGAAATTTCTCTGAGTGACGACAGTAACACAAAATAAACAAAAGAATTTTAATCAAAATAATATGTTACTCACTCAATCAATATAACTGTTCTCTTAATTAATTAATATCTTTTATTTTATTAGAACTAAAAAAAAAAAAAAAAATTACTAGATTCTTATTAATAATTTGGCTTGTTATCATAAAGTACAACATGGCATTTAAAATCATTCTATGCTACCTAATTAATTTTTAAAAATTATGATGAAAATAAAAAAAATTATAAATACTGGAGTCAATTACAACACAAACAACAAACCACATTCACAAAAAAAAAAAAATAATAATAATCCATAAGTCTCTACAACATTATGTAGAACATGTTCTTTAGAAAAAAAAATTAATTAAAAATTAATCAAAAAATTTTTAAGAATCAACTCAGTTAAAATAACAATAAAAAAACAAGAATAAAAAAGGGAACATATTTTTTTTTAACAATTACCTGAACTATTCACACTAATTGTACAATCTTTACACAATCCGCGATTACACAGAAGCAATATCAAAAAAAAGGGAGGGGGGGGGGATTAAATAGAATGGACATATAATTCTGAATGTGTATATATATGTATGTACATATATAAATATAAGTGTACATTCTTAGTATTAACTTTTATTCACAGTCTCTTACAAAATTCAGAGTTCATTTCAAATTTAATCAATTACAAAAAAATTCTTCAAAAACTTATGAAAATAATGGTATACTAGTATTCGCCCACTTCTCAAAATTTGAGCAAATTTCTTAAAAAATGGTACCCAATTATTTTAAATTAATAATATCATAATTTCATTAATAATTTCAATTTATTCTTGATGGAACTATAATTTCTTTTCATTTGTTTATCGTAGACAACAACCATATTTGGTATTTAAAAAAAAAATCAAATTTGAATTTAATATTGGCAATAAAAAACAGAAACTATGTACATGGTTGAATAGCGACAATTTGATAAATTAAAATTTTTGTATGTGAAAATGTATGTATACTTATACATGAGGTAGGAGGTGAAATTTAAATTGGTATTTCTAATTCAAAATTAAAGTTTGAAAAAATATATGAATTCGCTACGTCTCCTTTTAAATATCTATTATTTAAAAAAAAATAATGAAAAGCGATTGAGAAATGGCTCTGGAAATTGTTCCGTATTTTTTTCATTTACAGATTAAAGATTATGATACCAATTGAATGAAATTTGTTGTTGGGACTGCTGTGAGTGTTGATCTAATGAGTAGACATGATATATTCCATTATTTAGCGGATAAAATTTCAATAATAGGTAATAAAGGACGCAGATATTTTTATGTAAAAATATGTGTTACTAATCATTGTTAACAACAGATTCAAACATCTAATTACAACTTATTGTTTCCAATTGGGGAATTGAAGAAACTAATATCATATCATGAGATAAAATTTTCACAAAGTATTGTAGTCTAAAACTTTTTCAAATTTCAAATCAATCGGTTAAGTTCGGTAGTCAGGAAGAGTGGATCTAATATTATAACACTGATATGGTTTTTCAATTATTATTTAACGATTTTTATAAAAATAAAAATAAAAAATATTAAAATAAAAAATAATAGAATATTAAGATTAGCTTTTAGCAGACTATGAAAAACATGGATATATCATATAACAAAACTTATAATACTTTATAAAATTTATTATTTGGATAACACTTAGGCCTGTTTTCTAAGTGAATGCGATAATTTTAGGATGAAAATGTTTGTAAGAAAATTTTTTTAAGAATAATGTAATCGAATCTGTATTGAAAAAGTAAATATAAAAGTATATAAAATAAGCAACGACAATAATTGGGTGCAAAACATACAATTCATAAAAAAATATAAATATATAGAGCAGGAAATGCAGAAAGATAGATAATTTATCATGAAAAGCATTTCAAGATATTCCAAGCAAAATATTTAATCATTAATTAATATTTGATGAGCCGGCTCAAAATTTTGCACTCTTCATTACAAAAGAAAAAATATAAAAGTACAAAAATATAAAGTATTCGAAAAATAAAACAACTCAGGGTTGGGGAAAAAAATATTAGACCCAGTACCGTGCAATACTAGAGCAAGAGGCAAACCAAGATTAAGATGAAAAGAACTGTCGAAACTAGTTGAGTTTTCTAAAAGTTGAATTCAAGCATCATCGAAACAAATTGAAATACAAAAATCTAAAAATCTAAGCACTGACTTAAAATAAATAATTAAATAACTAGATTATTGCTTCAACGAAAACTAGTTTAGTACATGAATAAAAAATTTAATTCGACTTTATTTATTTACTTCGGAAGTATTTCGTTGTCACTTTTTTCAATTTTGCTGTTTCGCATTTGTTTTAATTTTGAAAAATATTGAAAACGGGCTCAATACTTTACGTAATTGTTTTATAGTGTGAAAATAATTTGCTGATACAATAATCATATCTTATACTGCCTACCTCATAAAGAGCTACATTAACTTTCAAAAGTTTTAATAGAACTCCGTGTGATTGAAGAAAATGTTGGTACAGTTAATAAGCTCAAAGCAGAGATAACGAACATTAAAACAAAAATAGAAAATTATTTAATCTTAGATGTACATAAAATCTTGTAAGTAACTGTATATAAATAATATTCGAATATAATGATGTGAAATGGTAAACCTAATATTTTTAATATACATTTAATTCATAGCATGCGCGAGTAATAAAAAATTCAAGCTGTGGCTTTCATAAAAAATCTAAAACTTACTTATACTTACTACTGTGTGCTAACAAGAATTCTATGATTAAAATGAATTCACGGTTTAATATGTGTAATATTCTTTTAACAGATATATGTACATATATATATATATAGTATACATTATTATATCATATGGGATGTATGAGTATATGAACTGGTGATTTTCTTGTAAAAAGGTTATTTTATAATTCAACAAAAGCAAAAAATAATAATAAAAAAACAAAATGAAAAAAAAAATTTCGGTGTTTTGAGTTCCTTTTGGAATTAACAATTAAGTAGAATAATTTTTTTTTATTTTTTTTATTTAATAGAATAATTTTTGCTTTTGTAGCAATTTCTTCCACAGTTATCCATAGTTATCTTCAAACAATAACAACATTACAGAACTAAACTACTTTTAAACGGTAGTTGTTGTGTTGTAAAAATTCGATTCAAACAAAATTGACTGCTTAAAGAAAACTATATTAAAATTCGTTGTTTATCGCAGAAATAGGTCTTGAAAGTGTATATCAAAATGTCAATTGAATTAGTAGATATTGTATTATTGATTTAATATGGAAGAAATTTTAGATATTTATAACTGAATATATGACTAGTAGTGATATGGGGTGGTACAGAAAATATTGCGGTAGTTTTATAGGTTGAAAAACCACCTACATATTATAAATGGCATTGAAGCAAAATGCCACGATATTCAAACCATGATATCCAAGCAAAAAAAGCTCAAAAATGCTAATGCTAGAGAAGTTTATACTCAGTCTTACGGAATATCATAGTGCTACAAACAAATCTTGTACGCAAAAATTACCGATTTTTTTCAAATTTGTTCAAAGGGGGTAAAAATATTATAAAAAGGGTACGGTACAACTATCGAACCCGAACCATTTCACAACTAATTTGCATTCATATATTCTTTTAAATTGTATAGATATTTAAAGGTAGACGTAGCGAACATATTATGTTTTAAAAATTTTTTTAATTTTCAATCAAAATTTTTTTATTTAAAATATCACCTTCTTTAGGAAACAATATAAAATACAAACATTGGAGTAAAAGTAAATGGTGCTAATATCAAAAACGTACGATATGCAGATGATTCAACACTAATATTGTCGATAATATAACTTATCTTCAACAACTTTTAATATTGATAAACGATCGTAAAATTTTTTTTGACTTAAACAACACATTAATAACACCATAATTGAACGAGTATCCATTTTTAAATATTTTTATAGGATGCTGGCTAAATGAAACTGAAACTTAGATATGGAAATAAAATGCCGAATAGAATATCTCCTACAAGCATATTGTCTGCTGTTACATCTGCTACATCTGCTACAAGCATATGTACAATACATAAAAGTTCTATATAACCGTGATATCAATCTCGAAACCAAAATTCAGTTCGTTGAATGGTACATGTGATCGATACTCCTCTAAGGTATTGAAAAGTTAATATAAACTGAAAATAACAACCATTAATAAGGTTGAAGCATATGAAATATGAGTGTACCGTAGAATACTGAAGATATCATGGGTAGATCGATTGTTCATAGTGAAGTTCTAAGTAGAATATGTAGAGACATGAACAAGTTTTTTTTAACAATCAAAAGCAGAAAAAAAGCATCTGTGTAATATGATGCGAAATGACAAATATAATATTCTACAAGGGATTCTACAAGTTAAAATTGAAGACAGAAGATATGACAGAAAACAAATGTCATAGAAATGCTAAGAAACATCAGACAAATGATGGACCTCCAAGTGGTTGGAGAGCAAATGCACGCGCTGCAGAATAGAGAAAGCTTCCGAAATGTGATCGCAGACATCCAGTTGTGGATATGCAGCTGAAGAAAAAGGTAATTATTTTTATGAGCTTCTTATTGTTTTTATATGTATTATTATATATTATATATATATTATGTATACGTTTTGCAAAGCTTATGTAGAAATTTTCAAAAGATTCATTTTAAAATAATAGTATATAGAATTTGCGAACCAAATTGAGGTTTTGCTAAATATATTTCGGTATTTTTTTTTAAATCAAGAAGGTGAGCCGTGACATTTGGCTCATTGATTAGACCAATAGGTCGTTTTTGAACTTTATCCAAATGTGTTAACACAGTACTAGAAGCGCGATCCCATATGTAAGAATTGTACTCCATTTAGGGTCGTATGACAGCTTTATAGACTTTCAAGAGGTCACAGGATAAGAAGTAAGTCTTGCAGTGGCTAAGTAAACCTAAACATTTGGCAGCGTTTTTTATGCAACATCAATAAGTATGATCATCCGCTGAAGTTTATCTTCGTGAAACAAAAGAGTAGGATCAAAACTGGAAATTAAACTCGACTGTATTTTTAAGCACCAAGTAGTTATTGCGACCAAGTCATGGCTGAGGAAACTGGCGATGATGTCTTTTTTGGTTGATACAGCAATAGATGTAGCTTCAAATTTTTTATGTAAATCATAGCAGGTTATTATAGTGCTGTCGTCTGCAAAGTTGTGGATTGGATTGAAAGTGGTTTGGAGCTGATCATTTATAACTATAAGGAGTAGAGTAGATGAAACTGATCCTTGGGGAACGCCAGAGTTTATTTGGAAATGATCGAACTTAAATCCATCAACTAAAACTTGAATCGTACGATTCCAAATGAAACTTTCAATCCATTTGACAGAAGAGTGACCCAGACCTATAGCTTGACATTTTGCTAATAATGCACTATGCCATACTCGATCGAAAGCTTTAGAAATATCAAGATCCACAATATTTGCTTTACCAGAATTGTGCAAGCAGATATTTAGCTTCTTGTTAAGGTATGTCATTAAATTACCGTTGGAACGGTGGGATCTAAATTCATATTGCCTATCTTGGACAATACCTTGGCTGTCTAGATATTTGGTCAACTTTTTATTTATTAAAATCTCCATCACTTTGGAGAGAATTGACATTATAGGCCTGTAGTTGGAGAGATCGCATTTGTCACCTTTTTTGGGAATTGGATTAACATGCGCAATCTTCCATTGTGTTGGGTATACTCCCAAGAAGTATGTAAATGGAAGTAGTTGCGCAATTGTTTTGAAATAGCGAAGACTATTTGAATTAGAACCATAGGAGGTAGTAGACTTTCTAATATTCAGGTTCTTAAGTACCTTAACAATGTTACGAGTTCTGAAGTAGACTCTTCCGAAGAGTGAGTTACTTATAGGAACTGAAGGTGGATCTTGGGTCGGAATTAGCAGAAAATAATTTAGCAAATAAATTTTCTTATCCAACCAAGTCTGATATTTTTTTTTCTTGTCTATTAATGGCCCAAATGAAGATTCGTTAAAATCATGCATGACGTTTTTAGCAAAGGACCAAAAGATTCTGCTAGTGTTAAAGAGATATAAGATTTTTTGGCTCAACCTTTGAGTATGTAAAATTTGTATTAATAATGATCAATGAAAAGTTTTTCAGAACCAGCTGCGTTTGACTTCAAATAAGACAAATGGTGTACCTATAATGTTATTAGAACGAAAAAAAGAAAAAAAAAACTTTTGCAACTTCTGATTCAATAAGTAATCATCAAGTAAAACGAATTTAACAAGATAGCAATGGCAAAAAGATAATACCGTTCCGTACAAAAAAAAAATTTTTTTTTTGACTAAAACATAAAAAAAAAATCAAACATTTTATTTTTCACATATAAATAGGTGAAAATCAACGGTAAATTTCCAATTTCTTACGGTAAGAATGTGAAATAAATAAAATAAAATGAAAAAATAGAATAAAATAAAATAGGTATTTTCTTCATTTGAAGCTCCCTTCTCCTTCTCACTAAATATATTTTCTTATATCCGAAAAATTAATTCTTAGTTAATTCTCAGTTGAAATTAAATTTTCTTTTTTTTTCTGTTATGCTTTTTCTTGCTTAAATAAATTTAAATGATAAGTAATTAAATAACATTAGATGAAGAATTAAATTTACACGTTCTATAGTTCACTCAGCAGGCAGGTTGTTCTTCTGTAATGTTATAATAAAGAACCGGTGTATTCAACGGAACACCTACGTGAATTTTATTAAACAAAAAAAAAAAAAAAAAAAACTAAAATAAAAAAAAAAATAAAAATAAAAAAAAAAATGTATATTTCAGGTGTAAAAATTTCACAGAATATTCTAAGGGTAATATATCTTAAGATTCTTTAAATTGATTGGAATCTTTATTTTAAGAATTGGTTGGAATTTTTTTTTGTTTTTTTGGAAATTTTTTTTTTGATTTGTTTTTTGTGGAATGCGAAATTTCCTCACAATTAAATAAATGTCTTCAACAGTTGAGGATGAGAGATTGCATTATCAAATTATTTTTAAAGTAATAAATTTGTTGTTTATCTATATTAAGGTAATTAGTAAAGTTAAAAGTATATAAAGTTTTTATATTTGCTTCTTAAATTTTGAATAAATTTCAAATTTCAAATACCTTCCTAAAATCGTTTTCGACTGCAAAATTTCAAAAAAACAAAACAAAAAACAATAAAACACATTTTTATAATTGATAAAATGTGTAATTTAAAGTTGCCATCATTAAAGTGCAAATAAAGTCATTAACCAGTTGACTTATCTTATTGACCGAAAGCAGTTCCTTCCAACTATATTATTATGGTGTAGTTTCGTAGCTATTTCGAAGTTTTTAACGGGTGAATATAACTGAATTATTTTTTATTAGCAGGAAAATATTCAAATAATTGGATTAAATACTAAAGAGTTGAAACTCTTCCAAAAGAGCAATCGTAAAATAAAAACTAAGATCAGAACAATTAAAAAGTATTAATTAATTTTTGACAGATAACTGTAACTTCATGAAGTATTTTCATTTTTCAGCAATCATGGTTAAATATTTCATATATAAAGATAAACACGTATATTATATATACATTCAATTTGCCTTATTTTTTCATATAGGAAAGAGTAGCTTAAGACCTTCGAGAAATAAAACTTTTTTGATACAAAATAGCATAGTTTGTCGAAAAAATTAACATATATACAGACTAAACATAAAAACCTACTAAAAATATATATTCTGTGGATATAAGATGAAGAAAAAGCAATATAATTTTTATATTATATTTTTATTACAAACAAATAAAATTCATAATATATACATTCACTTACAAAATGCGCCCTATCGTGGGTGGGTGAGGCGCAGTTTGATAGACGATGATAAAAACATTTAATTATGCAATTCACTTAAAAATCATATATTAAGTGACTAACGTAGAACTTTGTATTAAATATCTAAAATCCCCATTAATAGATTTTTGCAAACATGGGAGGAGTAAAGAACACCTATGCTTTCAACGAAATAGAAAAAAAATTGCTAAGAATCATATACAAAATCTCGTAGCAGACAAGCGTCATTGCAGACCCTTGAAAAGCACGTTACAACCTAACTAGTACTATACTAGTATTGCGGTGATTAAAGTAATTGTCATATTTTTTCCTACTGGGAAGTCTGAAATCAGGAAATATGAAATCAACAACCATTATACCTGTATATCTGCCAGAGAATTTCAAAATGACTCTGGGAATTTTTTTTTGTAATCAATGTGAAAGAGTACACTGGAATAACTCTGAAATTTATAGATTGAACCTGATGTGTATAAGCTATAATATACTCACAACCTGTGAGCTAGAAGTCTAATTCAAAAGTAAATTATTTTCTGCAAACTGTTCTGTAATTTGATAATTTAAAAACGAAGTAATAAGAGGACAAAAAGATTGAAAAGATTTTGTGAATAACTTGATGCAGCGATCAGGTGTATCAGTTATGCAGGTATAAACAAAGACTATGTGACAATAACCACGAATATGAAGCAATAATTTAAACATTTTCTCAATAAACTAAAATAAATAAAACTTGTTTATGAGGACGTACATGGTTTTTCTTTTATGTTACTAATAACTTGGGTAGAATGAACAATTTTTGTACATTAACTTAAGTACAGTATTTTACTGCATAAATAGGAATAATTATTCAATTTGTTTATCAATGTTAGTTAAATGTAACTGTAAAATAACGGCAACGAAATATTTTCAGAAGTTAGGACTTATTAAATATAGCACATAGTTTTATCTATCAAATTATTAATAACTACATTTAGATTCGATTCAAATTTATTTGAACGGGTAGGGATCAAAAATCACTGCAGCCGAAAAGGGGTTTTTTTTTATTACTTTTAATAATGCAAATTAAGCATCTGAGTCTCTGATGATGCCATTTAGTAAGTGAAAACAGGACCTCTTTCAGTAATACATTATGATGTAGCTGGCATTGTTTTAGGAATGTTGTACCCAAATGGCGAGGTCTACTAGGACCTCTTTCAGTGATACATTATGATGTAGATTGCATTGTTTTTGGAATGTTGTACCCAAATGGCGAGATCTACTATGAGAGAGGTTCTGGCATTTACAGAGCAGACTTTCAATAGATTCTTCCACTATTATACATTTTCGGTAGAAGTTGTTATCGCTAAGTCCGATTTAGTTTTGCTGTGTAGAAGCCATCAGTTATTATCACTGCCGTAATGCACACATCTTTCCTGTTGAAACTTAGAAAACTTTATTTTTCTGAAAAAAGGATGATGGTATATGAATTTTTTCTGAACGATTAACGGGTATATTGGTCCATTAATTTTAAGGGTTCTACTCAAACCAGGACTTAATCTACGTTTTGAGTGTGCTGAGGGGAATCCCGCAGAATCAACTTAGTCGAATAAAAGTTTTTCTCACTAGATCTAATCTGCTTTTTCGATGCTAGAATGCAGAGTAATAAATACAATGCCAGAATGTAATGGTAATTATTTTAGCAAGTGTTTTACTAATATTACATAAACCCATACATTGGGTTAATATGCATACTCAGATGTCTGAGAAAATGTAGATCTCAAAATTTTTGTTTTTCGTCTTAAATTATCTCACTTTCAAATCTCAATTTTTTTTTTTTTAATATTATTTATTCATTCATTTATTTTCTTATTTTCATTTTTCAAGTACATATTATTTACATTAACTTATAACGAATTTAGTTTATAGGAGAATAGTTAGTGGTATCTTATATTATTATTGAATGTACTACAGCTAGGAATACTATGTTTATGGAATGTGAATTTGAATGAATATAGAGTCTTAGGCTTTTTTTCAAATACCTCCGATAAATACCTCCAAATACCTTCTAGTGGATCCATTTTTTTGAGTAATCAGTATACTATGCTTTTTTTATTTACTTTTTTATCAGTAACTATAAGGCACACTACTCTTTCGTACGTTGTTTTTTTTCTTTGCTAAATTAACTAATTAAATGCGAAAAACTACCTACTTGTATCAATCAAAAACTAACCTTCTTAAATAGCATACAGTTCCATTTCTTATTTATGTTAATGTAAATTAAATTTTACACCATTTTTATAAAATTTCATTATTTTAAAAATAGTGAAGCATCGGATGATGTAATCGCTACATCATAAGTTTGTTGGTAAATAAACCATAATAAAGCTCTCATATGTTTGGGCTGATCTCCAATTTATCTCTGCTTTGCAGGATTACTGCAAAAGTGTTTTCTAAATTATTTATTGTCAATCAGAACTATTACCTAAATTACTATTTTACAAATTTTTATAAAATTCGATTATTGTAAGAAAACAAAAATTTTTTTTAAACATACTCAGAGTGGGATTCGAACAGTAGATTTTCACGCTCTAATAGAACTAGTATCAACCAAGTATCACACTATATTGCCGAATATCAAATTATGTTGTAATTGTCTAATATAATTTGCTATCAAAAATTAACATAACCATTTTTATTCATAGAATTTTCAATTTTTAACACTTTTTCCAAATTAAAGTTTTTTAAAATCAATTTTTTGTGCTCTTTTTTCTTCACTTTGTCATTTATTGAATGCCAAAAACAGACATCACTATTTGTTTTTTTTAATCAATTTTTTGCTATTTCATTCTTATACCTATGACATATAATTATTTTTGACTAGGTTACGAATTCAATTCAATAACAGTCATTATTATAAATTTTTTTTAGCACAGACGCGTTTAAAACAATTTTTTTTTTTTTCCTGAAGAATTTGAGACAACAAATCTAACTAAAAATATCGTAATTATAATCTATGTTCACACTACTACAATTTATTTTAAATCGGTGTCATGTCAGTAAAATAATATTTCTAGTAAATTATTAATAATCATATAACTATATAATATAAACTATTAAAATAATTCCCAAAATGTAATGAAAACCTAATTTAATCGGCCCGAATTTGGTTAATTGTTATAAAACTATTAAGAACCGTTTATCGATAAAAGATATAATCAAAATATCACAGAACAAAAAAAAAAAAGTTAAAATCTTAAAGAAAAGAAAATATTAATTTTTAAATTAACTTATGTGGGTGATTTTATTACCACACGAATGAATACTCTACCATCCGAAATAACTTAAAATTAACGAAAAACTTCAAAAATAATAAAAGAAACAGAAATTCAATTAAATCTGTAAATACCCAAAGGAAAAAAAGAATTTCTTTTTTGATTTTTTTTTTTTTGCCAAAACATTTTTGCGAAATCAAAATCATCATAAAAGAAACAACAAATCCATTTATGTCAGATATTACATACCACTTAAAAAATATTAACAGTTATTTAGAATGAAGGTATAGAATAAATGTTATGAGCACCTTCGTTCCAAAGTAAAAAAAAAAAAAAATTATATTTTTATGATATATAAAATCGCTAAAAGATGGGTCGCTAAGAATTTGATGTTTTTTTTCTTGTTTTTATTGTATTTTGGACGATTATCGTATATTATCTTAGTTGAGACAAAGCAATAACAAAAATAGCAACAACAAAAAGACAAAATCTAAAGAAACACCTTTCCGCTAAATTGTATATTCGCGACTGTTATTAATTCGCATTAAAATTCAAAAATGAAAAAAAAAAAAAATTAAAATCTTTTCATAATCAGAACACGTTAAATTTAATTTAATTTAATTTTTTTGTGTATGCACGTACATACATATGTATGTATCTATGTATGTATAATAAAAAAAACTATTGATGATTTCAAATCTTGAATTTTTAATTCATTTAATTTAATTCTTTTATTTCATTTACCGCCTCCACCATCTACCGAATCATCATTTATACGCTATGTCAGACACATACACACACACACACTTTTAAATCAAAAACTTCTAAGCTGATTGATCAATATGGGTCAATCAATTAAGAAAAGAGATAGAGTGAAACAATTTAATTCTATTTTGTTATATACGCAATTTAACAGTTTTATATTCTTCTATATAGAGATTCTAAAGATTAGAATAGAAATTCCTTTCACTGGAAAATTATGGAAAATTGTTTAAGTAATTAGAATAATGTATTTTCAAGCTCTATTTTACTTCTTAAAAAGTGAAATTTGAATGCTTCGATCGTTAATATTGATTCAATTGCATTGAATTATTTATAAAAAAAATTTTAAAACTAAAACAGTTTTTGAATGGAAGGATGATATCGACGGAGGACAAGATTTTGTTCAATGTACATTGAATAGAATATAATTTGTTTTTTTTGTATTAATCTAGATATCATATTAAGATTGGAAATTGTAGGTTATCAATTATTGAAGAATCAAGTTATTGAAGATCGAATTTAATAGTAACTGAGATTTAATAGAACTGAGTTTACTATTTGCAATACATTTGAAACCAAACAAATTTGACAAGCACTACCTATTTGTTTTTTTTTTTTTACCAAACTTTGAATCTTGCTCGGTCAAACAAATTTAAATAAATATTTTATAAATACTCTGTAGTGTGAATATAAATCTGTTGTATATATATCTGTAGTGAGTGTGTATTCGGTGTATTCGAGAAGAATTCTTCGCCGGATATATTTTTTTTTTTTTTTTTTGTCTTTATTCAATACAACTATCTACATAAAATATAAAAGATATTGAGAATAATGTTTGAATTAAAATTGACATGATGTAATTGACATGTAATCTAAGTCAAAAATCCATTGATTCTTGACTTAATATTCAAATTTATATTTATGGAGTCTCAGGTAAAGTGAATCTAGTAGATAAATCCAGCGGTCTGAAGCGTCTTAATCTGCGCTCGCTTGTTCGTTCATTATTGATGAGTTGAGGAGCAAGTAAATTTGGATGGTTTTCCAGTCGAACATAGTATTTTTCAGCTTTCTTTTTAATGAATTTCTTAACAGATGGGATATTTAAATCTGATCTAATTGTGTCATTTCGGACATACCAAGGCGCGTCGACTATAGACCTTAATACTTTGGACTGGAAGCGTTCTATTATTTAGATGTTGGAGTTACTAGTTGTTCCCCATAGTTCCAACCCGTAGCTCCAGATTGGCCTGATGATAGCTTTGTACACTGCAACTTTACATTCTAGGGATAAATTGGAGAAACGACCTATTAGCCAAATTAATTGGTTGAATTTTAATCGTAGTTGTTTATTTTTGCTGATGATGTGACTTTTCCAAGTGAGGCGTCTATCCAAGTGCATACCTAAGTACTTAACCGAGTCTTGGTGAGTCAATTCCATGTCGTTAAGGTGAACAGCGGGGCAATTTCCCTTGCGATTAGTAAAGGTGATATGAAGGGATTTCGATTCATTGGCCTTTATTCTCCACTTTTTCAGCCAGTTTTGTATATCCAATAAGTAGTTCTGAAGAACTTCTGAAGCTAATCTCGGATTAGTATGAGACACTAAGACCGCTGTGTCGTCAGCAAAGGTAGCAGTGAGTACCCTCCGCGATGTTGGGAGGTCTGCTGTAAATATCAGGTAAAATAGTGGACCAAGGACACTGCCCTGAGGAACCCCAGATTTAATTTCTTTTAGTGACGATTGTTCCCCGTTGTATTTAACGAAGAACCTCCTATTTGATAAATAAGTTGACAAAAGTTGCTGGTAGTGGTGAGGAAGTAGTTTTTTAAGCTTGTAAAGGAGACCTTTGTGCCAAACTTTGTCGAAGGCTTGCGAAATGTCCAGAAAAGCTGCAGAACAGTATTTTTTCTTGTCAAGTGCATTATTTATATGGTTCACTACTCTATGTATTTGCTCAATTGTTCCGTGATTGTGACGAAAGCCAAACTGATGAGCTGGTACGATATCTCGTTCATTATTTATTTTAATCAATCTTTTGGCTATTAGTTTTTCGATTAATTTTGATATTACTGGCAGAAGACTTATTGGTCTATATGAACTAGTCTCATTTGGCTCTTTCCCCGGTTTAGCTAACATTATGATATGAGCAGTTTTCCAGATATCTGGGAAGTAGCTAGTTCTTAATATAGCATTAAAAATGTGGGTTAAGAATTTTATACTGCAATACGGAAGTTCCTTTACCATTTTGCCTGTGATACCATCATACCCAGGAGCCTTCTTGTCTGACACAGAGTTTTTTATAATTTCCTGTACTTCCTTTATCCGGACTTTCTTTATCAGTAAATCCATTTGATAAGGCACTTCAAGGTAGTTTTCAATCTTGTTGTTTTCGTCGGTTGAAAGTACTGGTGGATACGGTACAAACACTTTTTGTAAATGTGATGCAAAAAGCTCTGCTTTCTCCCCATCGCTTCTGGCCCAATTACCATTTGATTTCCTTAGTGGAGGTATAATTTGTTGTGGCCGTTTCAGTTTTCTTGTTGCTTTCCACAGTGAGTAGTCATTAAGATCGGTATATGTTAGTCTTTCAAGGTAATTCTTCAACGAACTTTCTCTGCTTTTATTTAACAAAAATGTAAGTTCTTTGATTGCACGGTTTAGCCTGGATCGCCGGATATATGGTCTGAAAATGATGATGGGGTCTGGAGCAGATATAATACCGAACTCTATGAACTGCATAATGACGGGAACGTAGTCACGAAAATTAAAGTCAAGTGACTATAGTGAATTACACACCTAGACCGAATGAACGAAAATGCTTCAGCCGACAGAATCTACGAATCCAAACACGAAGGTGCAAGCCATCAGAGCAGATCAAAACTTCGTTGGAGAGACGAAGAATCGGCAGATTTAAAAGAATTTCACGTCTTCAACTAATGGAGAGGATCCGCCCGTGACCGACAAAAAAAGAAGACGTTGAAGAGTCAGACCCAGTACCCACACGGTTACCTTTAAAGCAATGCTTCCCCATCTTAAACGATTCCAACACGAAGCATCAAAAAAGTTCACAACAACTCGATTAAGTCCTAACTTTAAAAATATGGAATCATATTACGTTTGATATGTTTTCACAACCAACATACAGCTTGTAGAAATTTATGGCAAATTCTAATACCTTTATTTTTCAACTTTCTACTAACATATGTAATAGTTTTCTTCTAGTGTAATGTAATTCCATCCCATCCCATCCCATCCCAACAAAGTGGAACGTAAATGATAAAGAAATAAAGACAAATGAGGTTGTTAGCACATTCCGCAAATGGTGGATCCAACTAAATTTAAAAATTAATTGTAATTATTAAAGTTAGAAATAAAATATGTCGATTGGTTAGTTATACTACATAATGAACCGTAAGACCAGCAGAATTATGTTCGTCTTGATTAAAGATTAATAAATGTTTGGTGAATCATTATGACGTTAACATTGTTTAGTTGGTTGATTCTGATAGAATAAAATTAAATCAACTTCATGCAATTATATTAGAATATAAGCTTGTTTTATACTGCTTGTTGCGATGTTTTCTAAATGTGTCATATACATTCTAATATTAAGCACTTACTGATGGCTAGCTGTTATTTTTTTAGACACTTTAAAGAGATTTAATTTGGCTTGCAAAGTTCAACTATTTTGAATAATATTGTGCCGTTATTACATAAAAAAACTACAGTAGTTTGATTAATACATTTAGCTGTATATTATACTAGTTGTTTAAGCATTCCAATATATTATACATTAATAATGAGATATAAAGTTAGTATTTTACCAATGAAAGCCAATTATGTTATGTCTCTCTATTTTATTATATAAATTTTTATCCAAATCTTTAAATATGCATGGAGAGAATTAAATCGATTTTCAAAATTTCGCTTGTGCTCGTACTTCACTGGTTAGGCCATATGGAGCGGATTGAAGAAAATGCTACAACTAAAAAACTCTTCGAACCCAAACGCTGTGGTACGCATTGCTTACAGAAACCACACCTACGTTGGGGAGGTAAAGATTCGGTGAATATTAAAAAACTTTATATATAACTGGAGAAAATTTATAGATAGTCCCAATCAGTGGTCAATGGCCATCAGTCAGCTCACTCAGAAATTTTACTTGCTCACTTGGCTGAAAACTGAAAACTGAAATTGCTAATGAACTGTCTCCACCATTTAGAATTTATACTTACTAAGTCATAGGCACACAGAATTCACACACATAATAAACGTTATATCACACAGACAGCACACACATACACACTGAATACACACACGTAGTTAGAAAGTTAATATCAATTTTGTTTTTTCAATCTATTTTAAGATCCTACTTCAAATAATATTTTCTACAGTTCAAAATTTAATTTTCTAAAATTATATGTAATGGCGTATAGACCAAAACAAGTTTCAATTGATGCACGTTTCATATTATATTCTATATGAAAACACGAACAGATTTATTTCACTTAGAACAAGAAAAAAAATGTATAAAATAAAAAAAAAATAGATCTGAAGTACAGGTATGTCTGCTACTTGTTTCAATTCATGTCAATACTACGCAATTCAATCAGGTGAAATAAAGTGAATTATTTATGAAACGCACTGATATTGAATAGGATTTGGAAAATTAATTTATTTTGAAATTATGTTGACTGTTCGCTTATTTGTATTCATTTAAATGATTATTGTTAAGATCATAATGATAATTGATTATTTTCGAGATTATGAATTAGAGAAGGTGTAGAAAAATACATTGGAATAATCAAATTATTTTGTTTAAAGTAATGCATATAATTTTTCGCAATATTAGTTATTATTATTTTTAATTAACTTTTAGTAATTTTTGTTTTAAATAATGATTTATAAATAAATTTTTTATTCGATTTTATAATTTGATAAATCTAAGGAAGTATTACTGGTAAGTACCTACCAGCTGCGGTTAAAATCTGAAACTCTGTAATCAACCTTAACTTAAAAAAAATGTATAATCTATTGTTCAAAAATATCAAATTAGGTAAGTCATTATACGACATTATTTTCAACTTATCCCAATCACTTGTCTTAAATAATTATAAATTATCATCATCATCATCGTAATGATTATCAATATTATAAAAATAAAAACCAAAATTAGGGTAAATGTATTGATTGAATATGAAATTGAAAATGTTAACTCACGCACTCTTTTCTTAGGTGCCTACTCTTATTTTATTCACCTTCAAAATTCCCTCCAAAATATTGATTATACATGATAGATAGGAGATCATTTTGTACCAAAAAAAAAATAAAAGAAAAACAAAACATAAAATTGAAATAAAAAGAACTTTCGCTACCAAATGACGTTTTCTTTTCTTTTTTTTTTATTAATTTTTATGTGAGTTTTATGAATTCATGAAAAGCTAAATATTTGAGAAGAACAATACCTAAAATATATGAAAAAAAATAAAAAGAATAGAAACGAATAAATAAAAACAGCAAAAACAAAAATAATATGTATGAAAATTATGCTGAATAATTCCATTAAATTTTTAATTTATTTTATTTAGTTTCCCACCTGCATGCGATTTTAGTAATGAAATTTTTAGAAACTTTCAATTCATAAAATTAATATTAAGCGATAGCTTATTAATATAACTTTCCCAGTTGTATTTTTTCAAATTTAAGTATTTTTGATCATTTTTTATTTATTTATTTTTTTTTGGTATATTAACAGTCGTCTTATGATACTTATGCGTACCGCTTGGCTAGTATATAGAAATGGTAGCTTATAAGTCACAATTCACATTATTTGGTTTTAGTTTACCGTAAATTGAATTAATTTAAATTATGCGAAAAAAATGAGAGCACCTCGAAACCTAAAAACAAAAATTTCAAATGACGAAATCCCAAATTAAATAAAAATTTCAAATTACAAAATTCAGAATTACAAAATCCCAAACTATGAAAACAAAAAAAAAACTAAAAGTAAAGCCATAATATAGACTTATATAGTACCTGTGAAATAAGGAAATTATGTATTTAAATTAAACCTATACTAGTTTCTGAAAAACAGATTTTTTAAGTAAAAAAATTGGTGCGTTATTTCTTGTCGTTTGAAGATATATGGTAAATGGGTTTGTGAGATTTAGAATTCGGCGGGATTTTAAAATTGGTAACAAAATCTGGATTATACGCCTTTTACTGAATATTTATGTATATGCGTAAAATTGTTGTAAATTTAGAGTTGGCAGTAGGCAGTTTAGTTTGGAGTAGGCAGTTTAGAGTTGGTATTGTCTATTTACAAAAGTGCTTTGAGTTTGGAATTTCGTGGCTAACCTAGAAGAATTTATGTGAAAATAATAAAAAAAAACCAAAGTAATCAATTTTAATCAATTTTGCCTCTTACATCATCATCAGTAAATTTATAAGTTTTAGTATTTTTTTAAGTCGAAATTGATCATATTTACAGTTAAATAACTGTGAAATAAACCTAGTTTCCGCTATTAAACGTCTCAAAAATATAAGTCGTTTGATGAAATCAATATTTGAAATATAAATTGACGCTCCAATTTCTCCAAGGAACATTTATAGAGCACGAGAAAATTACATTATGTTATAACCCTTAAATTTGACTGGAGAGGCTATTAATGTATTTATTAATGTTACGAATACAAAAGTATTTGTGTAATGTTTGTCATAGAAAACTCATTTTCATTGTGTAATTGCTTATGTTGTGTCATAGAAATTTCTTTAAACAATTCAAACTCATAAGGTAAATATTTATTTGTTGTCTAGTACCTACTTAAATTGATATCAATTCCATTTTGAATAGTTTAATACGAAATGTTTAATGAAATTTTTGTTTCAACATTTTTTTATAGTGCTACAAAAACAATTGGAAAAATATTATCGCTATTTTCGCGTAATTTTGAAAATTTGTATAAAATAGTAATTTGTGTAGCTATGCAAGTTAAAAAATAGTGTGGGGAAATTTATTAAATATTTTTTCATCTTTCAAAATTATAAGTTGTATATTGGGGCAAATAGGTATGCGTTAGAGAAATATTTCAACTTTGTGCATTATGCGCAATTATGTTTGGTGCAATATGCGCAAACTTTACAATAATTTTTATTTTTAAAACTGTGGAAGCATAAATATACAATATTAGACTAATCGACTATTCGATAATGACATAATGATAAAAAACTATTGTAAATGATTGAAAATCGTGAAAGATGAAATTCGTTTTCCTCTAGACAATTAATAGGTGACATGAATTCTAATTAAAATAGCAATTATAGTGTTCTTATCGATTATTTTGTTCAAAACTCAAATATTTCCATAACTAAATGAACTTATAATTAATCCTAGCCATTCTAAACACCTATCCTCTCTAAAGAGTGGAGAAAGGACAAATAAAATCAAAAACAGAATATGTACGGAGACTTAGCAATGAATAATCTTAATTGAATCGACGTGTTGAATTAACTGATAATGATTTCAACTTTTAATTCATAAATTAAATATATCACTAAAAACAAATCTGACTTTCAAAAATAATTATGATTTTTAGTGTTTAATTGAAAAAACCTTCGATAATTTCACTGTTGGTTCAAAAACAAAATAATTGAATTTATAATTATTTCAACTTTAACGGACGCTGTAGTATAGATTTATTGTTATCAAAATTGTAATTCAAATTTAGACGTGAATACATTTTGCGAATAAAACAAAGAGGACTTAACTTCGCTATTTTTACTCGTTTCTTAACAAGTTTTCGTTTATTTTTAGTGGTATTTTTACAATAATTTGAATTGTATTACTATTTTCGTACTTCGCTCAATCACAAATTTCATCTGCCTAACTATAATAGTAAATTTTTGTAACCTTTTCAACTCTTCAATTGTAATACTTACATTTTTTAACTATTTAACCCTTTGCTTACTAAATGTTTTTTATACACACTACTCCCGTAAAAGTAGTCCAATGAACAAAATAAGTTTTCGTTACTATTTACTTACCATATTTACAAATTTTTGGGTGCGTGCAAACAACGGTATTTCAATAACGATTTCTGATTATATGTGAGCATAGAACAGTCAAGGAATAAATCCATGTTAATTGTTTGTTTTAAGAGTCATTTTTCTTTCGACATTATCAAATAAAAGTGTTAAATTTTGTGCTCTGATAGAGTTCAAAATAATGCTTTTTTCTGCTAACAAAATAATAATTTCAAACAGAAACTTATACACGGTTTCAATTATTGAATGATTGCAAATTTAAGACAAAAACTATGTTACTTACAATAATTATATTTTCATATTCATACATTATGGGGGTGCAAAAAAGCAAACAAGAACAAAAAAAAAATAAATACAAATCAAATGATATACGCAAAACAATTTTAAACTCTCGTATTCAATTTTAATTTTGGGTTATTTTCATTAAATTTAGCGATGGCCCAAATCTCAATTGAGATATAATCACAACTTGAAAATGTTGTGGTAAATGAAGAGAATAGGAATCGGCGGCCGCATATTTATTCATTGATTTCAATAAAATAAAATAAAAAAGTGAATATGCGTTGATTATTAGAAATTATTATTATTTTTTTTGATTAGTGGTGTAAGATAATGAATGCGTGGCTCCAAATGGTCTGGTCATGCCGTGGCATTCTATATTTTCATAGTGATTATTTAATTTTTATTCAAAATTATGAAAATATTTCAATTTTTCGATTATTTTACAAGATAGGTAATTTTAGTAAAGAGAATTTAATTATTTCAGTGTTTGTAAATATCAAACAGCAAATGGAATGTAGAAGTGTGCAGTCTAGGAAAGTAAAATTTATTGAAAATTAAGTCATAAATAAATCAGTAGGTAATTAAAATCAAAAATTAGGTGACTGGTTTGTTTTTTTTTTCAAATTTCACTGCAAATTCTATGTCAATGAAAGTGAAGAGAATTGCATATTCTAATAATGGTTCCTGATTTTTAGAAATATAGTCAAAAAAATTAAGTTGTTGGTTAAATCACAGCTGGAATTTGAATAATTTGGTTCTTATTGTTTATCTTTTATTTTTATAATTCTTCAAAATATTCAAACACGTGACTTGTGTTGATTTGAATTCAAAAGAAGAAAATTTTTGACAGAGTGTGACACACAAATATAAATAATAAAATCGTATGCAAATCAAACCGTGTCAATATTGATAAAATATATTGATATAAACGGTAAATATGCTTTTTAGATCCTTCAATAAAAGCGATAATTAAAAATTTATAATATCTAAAATTAATAGAAATAAATTGGGAGCCGATTCAAATACCCTTCGTTAATCAACCACATCATTAGTGTACCAATACCCATAAATATTGTTCTGATCCAGTTGGGTTAAACTATTAGCAAACATGTGGACATTTTGGCTATGAGAGCTATGAGAATCATATCTGTTTATTTTAATTACAAAATGGTTATCCATAAGTGGCTATCCATGTTAAGTTATATCATTGAACCACCTTATTTATGATGAAAGAATGTTTTTTTCAGGATATTGAATAATATTTTTTGCAACCCTTTCTTACGAACCTAATCCGGTCAAGTTTTAACCAATAATTAATTGTTTGCAGTCTAGTGTAATCAATCACCGGATTCAAACTGCACAAGAAAATTTGATTCACTCTGAATGTACTAGCTGGATAGGACATATGAAGGATCTGACTATATTCAGCATAAGTGGGGAAAAATTGTAAGCTTACAAACCGTACAGACATATTTATTCTCCAAAAACAGCTTAAACTGAAAATGCA
This sequence comes from Argyra leucocephala, assembly GCA_963942445.1. Classification (NCBI taxonomy): domain Eukaryota; kingdom Metazoa; phylum Arthropoda; class Insecta; order Diptera; family Dolichopodidae; genus Argyra; species Argyra leucocephala. Next base: position 29,515,169 of record OZ012677.1, read on the forward strand.
AGTAAAATGGATTGCACCATTGATTTCTGCGGTTAGTCTTGGGGTTACTGCTATACATATCCATGTTATTTTAACAGTCTAATTGTTATAACTTTTTTTTGTTTCTGTAAAACATGAATTTAAAACAAACCAATTTATGTTGAGAAGAAATAATGCTTATTCTGAATACAACATTGTTGGCTCAGAGTTGGACATTAAAAGTTATTTTGTATCCATCAATATTTCGTCTTATATGTTCTAAGATTCTGTGAATTAAATACAGGATGCTACCTGTTTCTTTGAATTTCGATTACAATATCATTCTCAATTTGCAGCTCATAGAAGTCTACTAGTGTATTTTCCACCAAATCCTTTCGTCATTTTCAAAACCACTTTTTTTTAGAATTTTTTTTAGAAATTTACTTCTGGTGAATAACAATATAAATCTACTGAGTAGCCATAATAATGTAATCGCTATCAGCTGAAATATATACTGAGTAGTAATAGAAGTCTACTGAGGGAGTAACAATAGAAATCTACTGAGTAGAAGTAGAAGCCTACTGAATAGCAATATAAATCTATTAAGTAGAACTAGAAATCTACTTAAGCGCATTAGCCCATAACATAATAGCGTCTTAATCATTATCTTTATCAAAATCATAAAATTTGCCATTATTGCTGACTATTAATTATTTTAAATTCATCTTCTAAGACAAATGTAAATAATCAATTCTTATAAAATAAAAATGTTCCCAGAAATATTTTGTAAAATAATTGAAATTCTATTTTTAAAAGTCTCACATAATTCACTACTAACAAACTACTACCAGCAAGTATATAACTATATTTTTATGATTTTTTAATAAATTTTTAACCTTCTAAACTTCTTCAATTCAAAATAATATGACAGTCATTTTAACCTTGATACCTGCAACACAATTTTATTATTTATCTATACTTGAGATCAACATCCAGCTACCAAAATTATGACAAGTGTACATGAATACATGAATTTATAAGTTAACTGCGTACACAATCTAGGACAGTTAAAATATTATTTTTTCGTCTACTTAAGGTAACAAAAAAAAAAAAAAAAAAAAAGAAAATTCTACACTCATAAATGTCATGGCATTATGACATAACAGTCCAAAAATTTCACTAAACAAATTTGCATTTTATCGTGTTGTTGCATTGTGAAAATAAAATTCACGAGCTCAGAAACATAATGACCACCTGACCTATCCAGCTATTTAACAAAATGAAATCACGAAATTTTCTATAAAAAAAAAAAAATACAAAAAAAAAGTAAGAAAAAAACAATTTTCTGTCAAATCATTACGCATTTTCATATTTTCCATAGCCGAAATTGTTCTTTTTTTTTGTTTATTGTTGTTTGTTTTTTTTTTTCAATTACCAAAAATGAATATTGTTGATTAAATAGTGTTGTTGTCAAAGAAAGAGGGAGACTTTAAAACACAGAAGTGGAATTTTAAATGACTATAGATAGAATGACTATGTGAGGAGAGTTGACCAACAATTATTATTGGTTGTCATAATTCTTTGGCGGAATTTTTTTTTTTTTATTATTATTATTATTCCTGTTCTTTGTTGTTTCTTATTCTTTTTGTTTGTTTTTTTTTTACAATCAATTCAATATTATGAAACTTAAACTAACCTAAATAGGAGGAGAGAAAATTAATAATGAAAGGATTGGTACAAAGTATATTGTATTTTATGTTTAATTCATGTTTGCATTAGGGTGGACCTATTTTATTTCATAAAAATGTTCGCAGAAGAATAGGTTTATAGATGTTTGACAGTTGGGTGCAGTTAAGAAAATCGGTCAAATATTATAATGTTAGCTTGTAAAGTTATCGGTAGGTATTTCATGATCAACATATGAAAACAAAAATATATCTTAGTACCAAGAAGGTTATATTGAGTCATTAAATAAATATACTTCAGTCTTTACTCATCTGATCAAACGATTTAGAAGGTAATGGTTATTTATATTAGATAATATTTTCGATATTTTGTTGAATGATCTATTTTGTGTCCCGACTGTTAATGCTTTTTTCCATGTCTGTTTATTATAATATTTCTGCCAATATTTCTGAGCGTTAGGAGCTATGATTATTTTATCTTTCCAACACTACCAGCTCTTCAATTTTACATAACCGTCTGACAATGTTGGTAAAATATTTAAGAGAAGCTAATGAAGTGTATAGGAATTTTTTATATGGGTCGACAAAACTCCCATCACCTTTCAATACACTAATTATTTGAATTTTTTTTTCTATTTGTTCGCTTTATGTAACCCATATGTCGGTGACAATTTATTATGTGGTTATTTAAGAGTATTTGCTAAAATTATAATTTTTCATACTTCGGTACCAACAAAATATTTAATTGTAAAGGAAGACATTGAAGACATTTTGATATTCAGAAGTTTGATACTCATAACCAAATAAGGTATATTTTACAACAATACCGTTCAACAATACCATTGTCATGGTTACAAAGGTATGTAGGACTGGAGTTAAACTTTAAAGTCTGTATCAACTCTTTTTTCTATAAAAAAAACCTTGATCTAAAGTCAAAAACAAAACTTAAAAATGTATAGAAAATTCATTATTAAATTTATTTCCACAAGCGAGATCGCTTAATAATTAATATTTTGTTTGTGATTATCTTATAGCAAAAATCCCAAAAAATGTTCTTTAACTTTTGATTTACGTCGCATCTGTTTGTTTTTTTTCTATTCCAAGTCTATGGGATGAAAACCCTAACAGTGTTTACACAGAGATTTGGAATACACACACAATTATATACAATAGCTTTTCTTTAGATTTTTTGGCTATGATATAAACAAAAAAATATAGTGGAGAACTTTATTGCGTGCGTACCATGGTGCATTAACACTTTATTTTGGGGGTGAAAAACTATATCTATTTCACAGTAGCCTTCATTATAACATAGTTCCATTTTTTAATTTTTAGTGTTAACAATAACTCTCAACTATTTATCAATTATTTTATCCCAATGATAAACGGTATTGGGCCAGGTACAAAAGTGTGGAAACCGCTTTTTGCCTTCGTCGGGAATCGAACATGAGACCTTCCGGTTGAAAAACAGCCGCTTTACCCACTGTGCCACCCAGCGTTTTAATACAAAAAGGAGATATCTCCACTGTCGTAGAATATTTCCAATAAAATCAAAAAACTAAAATCCAAAATGGAAATTGTTTTGATGTTATTAAATGTCAGGATAATAACGGAACAGCAAAGTATTTGAGAATGACACTAGATTTCAAACTAATGTGGAAGGCACACAAATAAACTAGAAAAATAGTTAGTTATCGAGTACACAAATTGGAACTTGTTTCTGATGGCGAATAATAATTCTGAGTTATCAGCTAAAAATAAAATGTAAGCAGATATATTAAAACTTCTGTAGACCTACGAAAACCAGTTATGATCCTGCGCAAAGAAAACCAACTTTGCAATGTATAGTGTATAATGTATAATAAAGTGTTAATATTTTTCTTTTGTATATTATGACCAAAACTTAGATTATGAATCTTTGCAAACTTGCGTACCATTTTGCATACCATTTTGCGAAACAATTTAAAAAAGTAAAAGATAGTTAAAGGAAAGAAATAACATTTTTGTGGGAAAGAGTGAACAATGTTTTTCATATTCGTCTTACACCCCTCTGTAAATCATAAATAAAAAACTCTTTTCTCATGGGGAATGCTTCTAATTAGGATGTGATTCCGCATTCCAGATATTTTAATTATAAAACATTGACAGTAACAGATTATAAATTAAAAAGTATGTGTTAAAACACAAGCAATAAAAAAAAAAAAAATTGACTCTGAAATGGCAAAATTTCTTGATGCCCACAACAATATTTGTTGACTCAAAGAAACCGAATCAAACGAGCTGGTTATTATTTAAAATTAATAATTTCTATGAGAACGGCTTCCTTTAACCGTGATAACCTCCTTCCGCCAGAAAATTTATTAGCCTTTGTGCAAAATAAAATAATATAAATAAACTGCTTACTTGAAATCTATTATCATGATTATTTGCTTAGCGTGTCTTGTATGCGATTCGCATAACGTATAGGCATCTCGTATTGCCTTAAATATCACAATGATAAGATTTTATCACAAAAATAATTAAAGCATTCCTCCACGCACACTATTTTAATAATAATTTTCTACTCATCCGATTGAAAATTCAAGAAAAAACAGTCATTTTAATCGATCTTGCTTCGACGAAAATATACTGTAATACGGAGTAGATATAACGGAAACAAGTTGGATGAGACTTATCGAGGCTTACGTACTACCAAGACGATTACTTTCGTGATGACTTATGGTGTTGTTCGGTGATTACTTTCTTTTGAAATAAAACGAAAAAAATAGAATTCAAAACAACTCAAAGAAAAGGCCCACATCTCTAAAGGGAAAAGAACCTTAAGTTGAATTGCAGATTTATCTGCAGGTCCACTGCTAAATAAATAAATAAATAAATACAACTCAAAATGGTCATATAGTTAAAGACACAAGTGCCATTTTTTTGAATCCCATACAGAGACGTAGCAGTTCATGCTCTGAATTTATACTTGGAAAATATATTTTTCAGTGAAGAAAAATAACAAATCTATTAACAAATAAAATATTTATTAGGGTTGAAAAAAACTAATACACATGAAAGACCACCCTAATTTACAATATAAATACAAATATACATACAGTGAATAGATGTAGAAAAATATGAGGAAAAAAAAAATTGTTTATCCATTTTTGGTTAGAAAACTATTCAAAAAGAAAATTTATAGCACGTGTAAATATTACTAAGCAATTTGGAGGCGCGCATTTTCTTCATAAGTAAGTATCATGATGGCGGGTTTTGTGCTCTTCTTTAGATACTGTATTTTAGATGACTTGGACCACCATAAAGAATTGCTTATTATTATTAAAAGTTTTTCTATTTTGTTTTTAGTTATTCTCATCTGGGTTATATGTATATTCAATATACTTATTTGTTTTTTTTTTTTTTTTTTAATATTTTCTTAACAATGTTTCTATAATATTGTTATGTTACACCCATTAAAGGAAGTTTCACGGACAACTATTTTTGGTTAAAAACAAAAAAAAAACCAAAAAAAAAACCTTTCATAATAATTTATTCATATTCAAATTGAATTGAAGTTTAATCAAAAAATAATAATAATAAAAAATGGTTACTGAAAACTAGAAGCTAAATGGTTTGTGCAAGTTCATTGAAGTTTTTCCGGATTTAAAAAAAAAAAAAACAAAATTAAAAAAAATGGTAATTTTGTTCACAAAATCTTAAAGATGATATCTTATTAAATTCCGTAAAATTGAATTAAATTGAATATTATATATTTTATTAGTATAACCCAGAAATTCTAAATTCTCGGTTCTGTTTTTTTTTATATCTAATTTTTTGTTTTTAATAATAGTGCGTTAATATTTACCCAAAAAATACTATGCAACCTATAATTATAATACCGGTATCTATTCATAATAAATGGCTAAATTTCTTTTAATGGTTCTATAATATATAATCAAAGCTAGTAAAAAGGTAGATATTAATTTAAATATTATAAAATAATTAAATTAACTTAAAATAATTTTATGGGAATTTATTTTGTATTCTAAAGTGTTGATGTTTCAATGGTTTACAAAACTAAGTCACTGAACTTTGTTTTCAAAATATATTTAACCAAATTTGTGGTTCTAAAAACAGACAATTATTTTAGATAATAGAGATATATATCATACTTTTCTAAAATTTTAATTACTATAATTTAAAAATAATAGGTTTTATTCTATACATGAAATAAAAAAAATGGTTTCAATATTTTTAATTGATTGATGGGAGAATTTTAAACAAACAAAAATTTTTAAATAATTATTATGGATAATAGACCCATACAGAAAAAAATTGTTTTCAAATTGAAATTCAACTCATTATAAATATATCGACCGTTATCAACACTGCGACCGCAAAAGCGTTCATCGAACAATGGGAGTTATCCAGCATACCATTGGAGAATATCCTGAGTGTGATCACAAAATCAGGTGTCCTTAAGGACTCAGAGACTTAATAACAAAACCTGGTTTTCACAATAAGACAATTCGTCCGCTGAATCCCTCCCGAAATTAAAAATCTAATCTAATCTAATCTGGTTAATACATAAGAAAATAAATACTCGTTGACAAAAATTTCCCCATTTACTTTGTGTTAATAAATTGTAGTCACTCAAATAAAAATAGCGTTACTGGTCACTATAGTAAGATAATAGAAAATAACCGATCTGGCAGTTTGGCACATCAATCAAGTAATGTTCTAGATTTCGTGAATCTTCTGAGGTAGGGGTTTTCTCTTTGCTGGAACGCATTAATTTGTGTTATCCGGCGAGAGCAAACAAAAGGTGAAGACAATTAATTTTTTAACATTGTCTGTGTCCTCGCATAACACTAACAACAAAAAAACTTCTAAACACAAAATCTCATTGATTTGTTGAGAGTGTTAGTGATTAGTAACGAAAATATTCATTTTATATCTTTTTATGATAACTGCGACGGTATAAACGAGTAAGTTGTTACAACATAATAATGACTTAATGACATAATGACTAAATTAAGTAAAATGACTAAAGTAATATAATAAAAAAAAACTGTGGTAATTGAAAGAGTTTGAAATTTTAATTTGAACTAGATAGGAAGAGAAGCTTCTATTCCAGTTTCTTTTGGAAAAACAATTAGAAATTTGCTGTGCGATTCCAGTGACCAATCTGCTACTTTTTCTTATTTTAAGGGACTTTGAACTAATTGGATTAAATATATTTGGCAAACCTTCTGCCACTCTAGAGTATTAATTGAAGTAATTATTTTCTTAAGAATATTAGTGACAAGATATTTAAAAATTAATAAACTTGCTCCAGCAAATAGAATCTCCGAATCCAGATCCGAAGGTACAAAACTTCGGAGCAGATCAAACCTTCATTGGAGAAACGAAGTATCGGCAGATTTAAAACTATTTCGGCCTGTAACTGAAAAAAATGGGGGACATTGATAAGTCAGGTCCAGAACCTACATGATCTGTTGGCCAACTAAGTATAAGCAAGTATTATTTAAAAATAATAGATCTCTATAAATTTTTAAAGTTGTTTGTCACGACATTATTCGTCAATGTTTTTTTTTTTTTTAATTCCAAGTCAATGGAGTGAACACCCAAACTGTATTTTATTCAAAAATAGTTTCGATTTCTTTGTATGATAAGGCGCAGGCCTTCATAATATTATAGTTTCATTTTACTTTTATACTAACCGTGTTGCATATTCACCATAATTTGGAAATCAAATTAAAAAAACATTTAACAACTTCAATGACCAGAGGGGATGTGAATCAGGAACCTTCTGGACTAGAAGGCAACTGACAGTCTGCTTTTTTAAAATAATCTCAAAATTAAATCATTTTTGGTCACAATATGTTTTTTTTATGTATTGTTGATTGTTTATGTATTGCTGTTACATCTTACTTTATTAATAATAATGTTATTTCAAAAATATTGTTAGAATTAAAAATAAACAAACAAAATAAATAAATATATACACTCTATGTATATAAAAAGGTTAGTAATATAAAAGTATATAAAAATCGTCCGAAAAAGGAAAAATCAAAAAAAGGAGGAAAGATGATGCTTTTGTTTCGCCAAAAAAATTAAATTTACAACTATAATTCATAGCACCGTTCAGGCACTATTCGCAACTGCTTTATAAATCGCTTTTTATATCTACAAAACATTTTTATATTATATAAATTTTAACGTCTATTTTTGGTTTTACCAAGTAGGAATTTGATTTCGTTTTTATAACTCACATATTGGTTTCTATGAAATCTATATAATATAAATTTTGAAAATTTAATTTTATTTTCTACTTTTAAATTCAAAACAAAAATTGTTGGTGAACGAAACACTCCTTTATTTTATTTTTTGAAATCCAGCATAAATGTCTTGGTTTTGCATATGGCTCTGTGATGTTAGTCAATGTCAACTTTAATACCATACTAATGCGCTAACTATAGACTACATATTATATGATGAGTCATGACATAATGTGATATTCCGTATATGGAAAATAAATGTAAATGACCTCAATCGATATATGCGGCAATTAAGTTGAATCTGACAATTGAACAAAGAATTCTTAGGTGCCTATTATGTATTTCGATAACGATTACGATTTGATCGAACGAAATGTCAAAATGCAAAATTGTCGTTGACAACAGAAAAAGTTATAGCTGTGCTAGTTCGACATGAAAATCATTTCCTTGGTACAAACCGCACAGAATCTTAATATACTGGCCAATTTAATTATATTTGGAATCGAAGTGTTATTTATTATTGGTTTTTTCAATTTTTACCCTAATTTTTCTAATAAATCCATAAAGGTAATGTTGTTTAACAGGAACTTTTGATCAAAACTGTTAATAAAATAAAATTTTAATAATGTAAATAATTCCAAATCCAATGGATTAGAATAATCCCGAATATATTTTCGCTTGTTTTTTTATTCTGCAATTTGATAGCGTTTTTCAGCACTATTAGAAGTTGAAAAATTTAACTCTGCTGAAATCATTTTATTTATAAAAACTTATAATTTTATAATTTCTATTTTATTTAAACACTTCTAACATATTTTCAACTTAAAAATTTAAATTTTTACACCTTTGCTTGGTTTTTTTTTCGTATAACAATTTGAATTTGACAGTCAAAGAATGAAACATATGTCATTTTCATCGTAGATTTGAATTTAACAATGTCAGCATTTTTAAACACTTTCTATCAAATTTTCACACTAACGATTTCAATCGAATAATTCTAACGATAACGATGAACAATTCGATTAAAATCGATCGAAATACATAATGAGCACCTTAATGTTCTCGTTGAACACAGAATTCTTAATGTTAAATTCCATTCAAACCGAGGTCGACACATGGAATTTAATTTTGTTTGTTGTTTTTCTGGCAAATATCTTCTTATGTTGTTATGGGTCGACATATTATGCTTTGACAAATACTTATGTCAGCTTCGCTAGGCAATTTCAGATGTACATAATATGTAGTTCTATAGTTAGCGCATTAGAATTTCATTTTGAAAGCTCTATTTGAGATTTTAATTGACATTATTGTAGATTTTCTATTTGTATTTACCAACATTATAAATTGTAAAATCATATAAATTTTATTTAAAATCAGTTTTCTTATTTTTCTTTAAACTACAAATTCAGACATAATTTTTTATAGTTTTGTCTATGCAGTTATTTTCCGAGGAGCCAAAAAATTTTTTTTTTGATTTCTTCTTCAATTTTATCGTAAAGGGTTTTTTCTATTTCAATTCATCACCATATACCTATTATTCCCGGTTATTTCACTTTAATTAAACTGATATCTATTAATTATGTAACACTTAAGATACAATAATTTCCGTGTTTTTTCTTTAAATTTAGAATAATGTATAGTTACCTTGGGTTTCTGTTGTAACAAAAATGATTCAAAATTAAGACCGCGCCGCCATTATTTTCATTTTATAATTAAAAATTTAAATTACACATAATATACCTATCGCCAATTTTAAGATTCATCTCACACTACCGCCACAATTAGCAATTTTAATTTTATCTTTCATTAAATATTTTTGCTTCATAATATGAGCATTTTCTTTAGATATTGTATCTTATTCTTTATTATGTAGTTCTAAAATCAGTTTATTTATTTTTTTTTTAATATAAAAATTTCATTTTGTTTTGTTGTTATTTCTGGCACATGGAATATTTTCATATATATTCAAACTCCAATATATGGATTTCTAGATATGATATTTATCCCATCATTGATTTCTTTCGATATGAGATTTTAATTTTATGTTTGTTTTCATTGCAAAAAGAAAAAAACAAAAAAAAAACAAAACAAGAGAAGGAAGAAATTGAAAGAAAAAATATAATACCTGTCGAAGTAAATAGTGATGAACGTGTATTGATATGAAGATAATGATCCAAGATACATTAGATTTTGTTAAATTCAGCATTAAATTACATAAAACATTCTTTAAGTATCAAAAGTATTTAATAACACACCTCTTCATCTTTATGAAAGTTTATCAAAAAACAAAGTACAAAAAAAAAAAATAGGAAACAAGAAAACAAGAAAACGTTACAATTGAATAAAAGAAGGATATTTTTTCATTAAAAAAAATATACATGTTCTGAAAAATATATTGTCTGTCGTTTTCTCATCACTCATTTGTATTCATTTTGCTCACAATAAATTTCTGGGATTTTCAAAATGTCAAATTTAAAATGACATGTCTGTGATATGATAATTTTTGAACAACCTAGCTGCCCTACAAAATACTACAAGCTACAAAGTATTGACGTATATTAACCAAATTGAATATGACAAGATTGGAGTAAAGTGGAAAATACATGTGCAGAATTCTCATGCATCGCTGCATGCAGATATGCATTAATATCTGCGTGCCAGACACATGTGCGTATTTTATCTGTCAAAAATTGTTTTGTTTTGAAATAATGTAGATAATTATTGCCGCCATTGATACACATACAATTTGTTTGTATAGTAATAAAATACAAAATAAAATAATTTTTGAAAAATTTTAAAGTTAAAAGTTATTAAAAGTGTTTAATAAAAGTTTTAATTTAATAATTTTTGAAAAAATTTTAATCACATATTTTGTTATCTGTCACTATCATGATTGTAACAAAATATAATTATATGAATAAATTAATGCTAGTTTGTTATGCATATATTTTGTTATATATAAATATTTTAAAAATTTATGATGAATATTACAACAAAAAAGAAAGAAAATCTAGACTATGGACTATGGAAATTTTCATTCATTTCAAATTAATTAGTTTTTCTTCAATTAACTAATTTCAAATAAATTTTTACAAAATTGGTTATAACCTATTTACCACAAAAAACAATAATAAATATGTAAATATTAAATAATTTTTATAACGTTTGTCATTATTTTTTTATTAGGATGAGTAAAATGACAATTTTTACAATCTTTCGTGTTAGTAGCTCTGCCGCTGCGCAGCAAAAATTAAAAATAGAGATATCTTGTATCAAATTCTCTGCAGAATTACATGTAATTGGTTGCATATAAAACCATATATATTCTAATTTATTTTTGCTGCGATGCATGCATAGTTCTGCACATGTATTTCAGGTATAAGTAGTAGTCTGTGCATTTTGAAAAAGTCAATTTGGCGGAATAAAATTAAAAATATTTTATACATACATGTTCTAATCACGATTCGAACCCATAACCTTCATGATAATAGTTAAATTACTATAATGAAAGTTGTCGTACAATTGGAAGCTAACCGATGTCAAAATACTTTATTTTTTTTTTTTATTTTTTGCTTGATTTTGAATGTTTAAAGACAAATTGTTGCAAATTAATTACTAACTTTGTAAATTTTAGACCTATATTAGTTTTAGAGCGGTGGTCACTATTGAAACCATTAGTAAAAAACACTATTCACAAAATTTTTATTTTATACAAAATTTATTTGGTATGGAATTTTTTGGAACAATTGGAGGTAGCTATCATCTACTGCGATGTGTACTTGCGTTCGTGCTACATATTCTAGAAGTTCCAAATTTTGGCATGTGAGCATTTCGGTCATATCGTTTCTCTCCACAAATAAATTTCTTGAAATCATTAGAGGATAGTTACTAAGAAAATTAATGGCTTTGTTATCGTTCCATTTGATAAAAGCTAAATCATCCATACTTATATGCCAATCAACCAAATTGTCCTCTAATCATTTTAGCAGCGGCTGTCAAATCATTTGGCAAATTTTTTTCGAATTTCGCCAACCACGAAGTTTTCTACGCTACAAACATCTTCAATTTCGGACTCTTCACCCCAAGGTATAGCAAAATATTTAAAATTTATTTGAATTTAGTTCTTCCAGTTCCGCAAACGTATCTTTATTTATGGGTGAAGAAATTTATTTGTATACTTCACTTGTTTCAATATGATACCACCAGTAAAGAAAGGGTTAATCAAGTTTTTGCGAAACAGCTGAAATATATGTTCTATGCATGATCAAGGACCAGTTGTACTCTCTTTTATAGATATCTTGTTGAAAATGGCACTTGTTCTATTGAAATAAAATCCTTAATGCATCCCTTCAAATAATTCCAGCGTAAGAGAGACTTCAAGTTATCATTTTTACACCCAGGTGGTCTAAAACAGGTTTTAAAAATTAATTTACTGTAAAAAAAAACTGCTAAATTGTGGAACATGCTTCCATTTCATGTGTTTCCCTCCGATAGAAACGCTTCATTCATTTGTAACTTTTCAAAAAAAAAACTCTTTATAGGATCGTCTCCAACTTATCTACCAATTGTTCTCTATCATCCTATTTCTACACTATAAAGAAATTCTTTGCTGGTGTTTGGGTAGTGTGGAAAACAAAAAAAAAAAAGCCAAACTAATTGAGCTATGTGATATATTTTATCTGGTAGTGCTAAGCTATATAATTTACATATATTAATTTGCCTCGTTATACCCTTTAGTTAAACTGTGTTAGTTAAGTAACATAAAAAAGTGCATGCATAAAAGAAAAATAAATAAAATAAAATTTAATGATATGTGTGAAGTAACGTAGTTGAAGGAGCTTAGAACCAACAACGCCAGCTATCTTAGTTTGCTTAGCTCAAGTTAGACTGACATAGCTCAAATAGTTTAACTGAAGTGTATAGTGTTACATTTAATTTATTTAAAATTGAGTGCTCACTTAGTTGACATAGTTTAGTTTACATAGTTTACATATTGTAGTGTAAAATTGCAGTACCGTACTTAATTAAGCACTTAATTTAGATAAAACTAACAACGGGCTTATGAAGATAGCAGCCTTTAAGCATAAAATTAAAACAAATAAAAATAGTTTAAACAAAAAATATTGTAAACTTTATTAAGGCACAAATCCGAAGGGGGTTAGGACATATTTTGAGAATGAATGATAGAAGGATGCCAAAAAGAATGTTAAACTCAGTGTCGCTCAATACTAGATCAAAAAATATACCAAGACCAAGATGACTGGATGAAATCGAGGACAAGAGTGTCAACAGATTGCAGTTAACGAATGAAAAACAATATTGCCCAACTCACTCCGAGCTGTAGAACCAAGATATTATGATGATTATACTAAAAATAAATCAAGAAATAAATTCCAGGCAACTCGTACTTAGAAATAATTTTATTTACAAAATTAACAAAAAAAAAACTTATGATTACATTCTTTATGAAAAAAAGCAGTAGAAAAAAACAAAAATACCAATTGGAAGCAAAAATATTGGAAAAAAAAACTGTAAATACGATGATGACAGCTGATTACTTTTTATTTTGTTTTGTTTTTTGTATTCAATTTATGATTTCTGTTGTTTACCAATATTTATAATGCATTTCAATTGTAATTGAACGTGATTATTGAATAACAGTGTTACTGTTCTTTTGTATAATTTCTAGTATAATCTCACATTATGGTACTCATTTATGTTTAATTGTTTCAATGATTGTTGTACTACCGTGAACTGAGTTGCAAAGCCTAATTTAGCAAAAAAAAATATATATATATATATATATAAAAAAAAACGGGATATGGTTTATGTATTAAAAAACAAAAAATAGATACACCACAGGTGTAAAAGCCCAAATGTATAATTTATATTTTATAATTGAGTTTTTTTTATTGATTTTAAAATGTCTCTGTAGGTAGAGGTGGTCAGAAAGTATTCATGAAATCGAATTCCACTATAAAAGTTTTTGGAATATTTCTCCCATTTTTTAAATTTCTTTGTTATGTTGTTATACATTTACTGACGTTATTTAAATTACAAGTATGTACACTTAACTATTTACTCTTAGTATTTTAGAAACAGACTTATGCTTTGGTGGTACTAAGTAAACATGGATCTACAACTACACAGAAATCTTACACCTATTTTTAATTTGAATTGTAACATTAGTAACAACGTAGTAATAATGCATAGAACCATACTTTTTAGAAAGTGAATGTAGGTTATATTAAACAGTATAGCATGCGGGATCTAGTTCATATAATATAGTCTTTTAGGCTTCTTTAGGACTTAAATAAATTTATATAAAGATATTAATTTCCGTTTCGCAGAAAACTCATATCAATTTTTAATTTTTTGCCCCGACATATAAATTAGTTTTCGCAAATCATGAGCACAATCTCGTTATACTTTGATGTAGCGATATTTGTCTTCAAATACCTAAAATGTTTTTCTTAATTTAACTGGTATCCCCTTCAGCATTTATCTAGAATATTTCATCTTTAGTTTGTCGCAACAACTATTGAATCTATCAGCGCTCATTAAAACAATAATTGAATTAGATCTGTGCTCACTTGATATTTACACTGGAGGTTTGGTTGACCTTTATTGTGAAATTATTTCATATTCAAATTTATCATATTCTTTGCTTTAGGCATTTTGTATATGCTTTCTTGAATCCGCTTAACTAAGTCAATATTATTGTAATGGTCGTAGAGTACTCGTTGTTTTTTCTAGTACGAAACTCATCATCAATACGATTTCTTTTTATCTTAAATTTTGTGTTAGGAGATAAAACTCTACTTCTCAATTGTTTACTGAGCCAAATGTAGCTCCTGACAACAAAGAGTTATTCTCATTTTAATATAATATGTCACTGCTCATTGGCGATTACTCAGTGACTTCGATCTATGATGATTTGCTCATTTCGATATTATATTACCAATGAAAATTAGGTAACTTTTCACACCTGTAGATCCGCTTGACAATTGATTTTGAAATTTAATCGATAGTATTATATTAGGTATGCATGTCTTAATATTTTTTTTATTGATTTCGTAATTAATAAGACAATTCCGTCCCATATAGGTTTTAACGAATCAGTCAATTAATTTAAAAAATCATAGTATCAAATTAATTTTATATTCAATAAATAGGATTGAAAACAAATATCACGTGATTTATTCTTAAATAATAGGTGTATAATTTCAGAATTAGTAATAACAAAATAAAAGTATTCATCATCACTATATCATTAATCAATTGAAGTATAAAATGAGTTAGAATAATGAATGAGTAAATTATAATAATAATAATAAAAACAAAAATAAATAAACAAAATAAATAAAAATCCTTTAATCTAAATAACGGATGAATTCCAATCGTATTTGGGATACTAATTGAGAAAAATCTCATCATCGTTCAAGAGTATATAGTGTGTAAAAATAGAGAACGAGTATTTATATGCGTGTAATTAATAAATAGGATACATGCATACATACAGACAGTTCTATTTTCATTTACTTTGTTGCACCATGGCAGTATTATACTATTTCTGCTTCTGACGCACTTCTACTTGTTACCTATTTTGCTTTTAAATTGAATTCTAAGATATTATTTTGTTATTCTCCATGTGCTTAAATATACGCACAGTGATGGATTAAGATAAAATAATAAAAACATTTGCGATGAAATAATGTGAATAGTAAAAATATAGTAGATATTTCCAAAGATGGAAATTTTAGTATCGCCTTCGGTTACTTAAATTGGGAATATAAAAATATTATCATGTTTATATTACGCAACAACATCGACTAATCAATGCAGGATAAATAAAAATTTATTTTGGTTCATCATATTTGAAGAATGCAATAGACGCATAACATTTATCTCGACAAAAAAATGTCTGCTACTCAAAATCTGGCCATATAAAAATTTCACCAATTTAAGATCCAGTCTTTTAGAATTTTGAAATGTCGTGTATATCTTTCGAAAAAACGTGGAACTTAGGTATTGTAACACAAACGATATTTTAAATGATGGGTTTTTGATATAGCGAGATTTTTCAATGGTGCAATTTTAATAGGCAATAGCTCGGAATATCGTACGTCCATCAAATATATTCATGTACATCAAAAATTGTTAATCTAAGGTTTGAATTATTTTTTTTAACCAAAAGCCGAACCGAACTACAATAATAATAAAGAAGAAATACTATTCAAATAAATGAATATTAAATAATAGTTATTATTAAGCTGACTATTAAATAACAGAGAATATTTTTGAAGTTTTCAATAGAATTGTAAATGGCGTTTTGAATAGTAGACATTAAATCTAATTGAATGTTTTAAAACAATTCTTCGTAAGAAGGGGTTTTCCAATTATTATTTTACTTTTTTTAAAGCAAAAACGATTTGCAATAAATTCTGCTGACTTATTCTATCAGTAGATACTAATTTAAATTATAATTTATAAGTATGTAATCTGTAGTTTAATTTTCTTCAAAAAAAAAAAAAAAAAAATACGTATGGTAGAGCAACTTTTTTTTTTTTCAACTACTTTTATCAACTTACCGCCACTGTACATATATATATAGATATATTAGTATTATTTTCATAAGAACGTCATTAAAGTTGAATGAATTAAATAGTTAAATAATTACGCATTTTTATATGATAAAGAATTTTCATCAAGAGCTTGAGAAACTGAATATGATACAGATGAAACATTCATGTTGTCAATCAATCATAACAGTGAATTTCTGTAAAGGATTCATGTTATATGGTGTCCAGATGTCTGAATATTTTTATATGAATAATGCAAGCATAAGATTATTTTTCATATTAGGTGCATATCTACTATATATATATATATATATTATATAAATTTTCTTTATTTTTTAATGTCATTCATTACAATCTTCTTAACTGGTTAGTAATTTGATCAAATAATCAAATGATGATTTCACAAGAGAATAAAAACATAACTTATTCAATGCGTTTCAAATTAATTATTAATATTGTATATATATATACAATGGCAACACTAAAGTACCTATTTTAATTTAAAAATAAAAAACAATAATTATTTTATTGTTAATATTATTTTCAAGGTGAATGAATGTTTTTTTTTTAAAATGAAGGTAATTGAATATAATTTACGAGTAATTTAATTCACTTTGGGGACCATTTTTTGATCATTTGGGGAAAATTAAATCATTTTGCTGATAGTTCTGACAGCTAGTGTTGACTTTGATAATCATTTTTAATTATTATGATAAATAAAAAAAAACAATAATGATAAATTGCATTCTGATTGCACCAGCTTAAGTAGTTGGAAATTTAAGAGGTGTTTAGGGAATATACAAATTTATTAAAAATCGTACCGATCAATTTAAAAATAGCATTTTCAAGAATTAGGGATCACAATTTATAATAATTGGTATATCGAACTACTATATAAGTAAATCACACTCTATACGATCTATTGAGCTCATTTGAGAAAAAGAAAATTAAAATAAAATAAATAAATAAATCGTTTTTCAGAATACCAGATTATAAAGTATAAAAATTCTGGAAATAGAAAATAACCTGATTACGTAATCAATTCTAAAATAGGTTGGGTACGATATTCCAAAAGGAAATTTGTTTTCTAGAAAACCATTTACATAACAAAAAAAAAATTTTAAAAATCAGAAAATTCTGAAATTGCTACCCAAACACTAACAAAGTATTTTTTTTTTGCACAAAACGATTATTATATTTGAGCAGAAAAAGCATTAGCAGGGAAATAGGATAATAGAAAAGAATTGGTAGGTAAGTGAAATGGCAACATTTTGGCAGTTCTTAACCCTTTGACAGATACTTCAAATTGTGAAGGGTCACTCAGAAACGCACTCAGTTAAAAATAAATTTTAACTTCTAGGATTAATGTCAAGTTTGTTAATGGTTTTAAATAGCCAATCTAGGGTTTTTGAGGGGGTGGAGGGCAGACGATATATGCCGTAATTGCGTTCCTGAAAAGAGTATTACTCTTAGTAAGTAAATGACGGTATTTACCGTTCTGACGGTATTAACTTAATTGATCATGAATATCGCTAACTTCATGGTCATTACTTTAAAGCTCTGAATCGCTTTGATATTCATCTGGATCTTCTCTTTCAATGCCAGGATTTGCATGTGGGGGATCGTTTCTGAATTCCCCATCATCACTGGAAAAATATTTTTCTGACTCAGATTCGGAATAATAATTAGGCGTTATTTCTAGATCTTCACCACTTTCTTCATCAAATAATTCAAATATATTTTGTTGTTCTCTTTTGTAATGGTCGATTTTACTGCAATATATTTATAATTAATATATTTTGGATTTAATACAGTAATTATACGCTATACCATGAAGTAAAACAAAATTTGAACACCTGTCGTCAACTATGCTTACAATTAGGCAGTTTATGCACTACTAATCTCATTTACATGTAAATAAAACGGCATTTACCGTCATAAAAATTTTTGTTGGACCATTTCGCACATTCTTAAAATTATATTCAACGCATTATAAATACTACTGAAATATCAAACGACTGTATACTACTAACTACACTGTATACTTACACAAAACAAAAATACTTGATGAATCATAAGAATATAAGGTTCTTGAACGAAATAATATAAATACAACTTAAAACGGTATTTACTGTCATTTGTCACCAGACTCAATTTTTGCGCCGACATATACCGTCATTTCCTGGTAAAATGTAATTTTAGTTTTGAAATTTTTGTTTTCAAATTTTGCTAATTTTTTTTTAATAACTGAAATAACGTCACATCATATAGTTCAGGGAATATAATAAATAATAATATTTTGGAAGATGGAGCAACCCTGATTTTGTAACCAACTATCAAATTCCTGTATCTGCAATTTATTGACATAATATAATTTTGGATCAAATTAAGTTTTGGAATTTTTTAACTTTGAAATTTTTTTTGCAATAACGACCATTTCATTTTATAATACCTACTGTATGTTATAAGTTTTAATATTTTTTTTTTTTTATTTTTATTATTCCACAATCAACAAAAACATTAACAAAAAATTTGTATTAAATTAGTAAAATTCAAAAAGTGAAATTTTTCTTTTAATAATTATTTTCGGGATTCGAAATGGAATAATAAAATTTTCAAAATGTCAACATTTTTTTTTAATTATGACTTTTCCTGAAATCATTTAAAAAATTTCCATTTATCTTAAAATAAATAACTTAAATGATTTGTTCTGAATTTCAAAGAAACTTTCTCCTACTTGATAACAAATTATGCTTAAATTAATTGGCAAATTATTAACCCTAATATGACAGTTTCTTTAAATAGGTTCGTCACTATTATTCTTGTTAATCGTTCCATAGAAGTACTACCTATTCAAAATGTTTTCATAAGAATTCATTTTATATATATTTTTTGATGTTGTTATTTTTTAAATACTAGTTAATTATAACAATTATTAAAATCAACCCATATCTTGTAAATTTCTTCATTTTCAAAACAAAAGACTTAAATTTAAATAGCCTCAAATTGTTTTTTGTCAAAAAAATAGAAAAAAAAACAAAAAAAAAACAAAAATAGAAATTCAAGAATACAAATAGAAAATATTAGAAAAGAAAGTTTATCTTAAACCAAAATATGAATTAAATGTCACCTCTTCATTCGTATATTGTTAGTGATTCATAGATTGAATATTTTTATGACAGTAAATTAAAATAAATTATTATATTAATATTTTTTAATATTTAGAGAAATTCAAATTCACAGTAAATTAAAATTTTTAAATAATTTTTTTTAAAAATCGATAGAATACTGACCTTATTCACTAGAAATAAATTAACAATGTTACCTAAAGTATTACTGTTTTTTATGTTCTTGACAATAATTTAGGTAAAATTAGTTTTTAAAATTAGAGTACGTTGGTTTCTTCTAACTTTCAGAATTTACTTACAATCTAAGGAAATATTTATGTTGTAATTTATTTATTTTGACTTGTAATAGGGTTTCCACTGGAGACCTGGCGTTAGGTCAATTTAGATTATCAATGGTCAGTTATTTTTTTGATGTCTTATAAATCACAAGGAACTCTTCGTTTTGGTCTTTTTCTCTGACCTTCATTTACCATTAGGCCTAAATTGTTTGGATGAACTTGAAGTTTGAGTCTGTAGCTGGTGCTATATTTATCTAAATGTTAACTATTGGACTGATGAGTGGTGACGAATTCAATGTTTAAATCGATTTGGCAAACACCAAGGGACATTTACAAATACCTTATGACGTTAACACCCTATTTCAGAATCTTTGTATGACGTTGATATTGATTTTCGTTGCGGAGCCCCAAAACTAGATTTTATATGTCCAAATTTTATTATAACTTTATAAATTAATATCTATCTTATTTCGTTGGCACCCAATTATTTTGTTGTACATTCAAAAAATCGAGTTTTGAGAAATGGAGTTTGAAGTTTGAGACAAAATAAAAGAAAATTGAGCCAAAAAAGTTTTATTTTTTGTTTAATGTTTAGTAGTTAAATACGGGTCATAATGAGATCATAATCTTTTAGAAATATAAAAACAAAGTCTTTTGGAACAAGAATTAGGATTTTAAGGACCTTTTACTAAAAACTATCTTACCGTATACGCCGTTTTTATGCATCAGTTTTCCTTCATATTTGCTCGTACGATAAAAAAATGTGTATATATGGCAAAGTAACGGTTTTATTTTTTAATCTGAAATACTTTTATAGTATAGCTATTTTCTTCTAAATTTGTATTTAAGAAAACAAAGTAGTTTAGAAATTCAATCTTTGTTTTATTAAGCAAAATATAAAGTTATTTCGGCAAAGTAGCAATGAAATATCTCTGCGTTACGTACCTTCGATACCTCTTTATGTTATGTAGGATAACGCCGAGTGCACAGATCGACAGAGCAAAAATTAATAAAGATGAAATTTTTAGCTAATTTTTTCGATTTTGTGATGTATGACAGTATAATTGCGGGGTGGCGATTTGTTAATGAGTACATATTTATAAATTTGATATGAAGCTGTTGCCTTTTACTGGCAATATGTTAACGTCCGCTTAGCATTTTATGTATGTCTAAGTACTTTATATAATTTCTAAATGTAATGCTTATGTAAATCTAAATGTATGCCTAAGTACTTTATATATAATTTTTGGTG
The DNA here is from genome assembly GCA_963942445.1 of Argyra leucocephala. Lineage (NCBI taxonomy): Eukaryota > Metazoa > Arthropoda > Insecta > Diptera > Dolichopodidae > Argyra > Argyra leucocephala. Next base: position 29,536,315 of record OZ012677.1, read on the forward strand.
GGAAGATTTCTATATTTAAAATGACTAAAGGACTAAATGACCTTAGGCTCTATTTTGTAGCCATAGTTGAATATTTTTTAAGTTTTATTTTTTTATAAAGAGACAAAGCGTTAGGTAGGAAAATACCTTTAGCACTTACGTGTTCAATCGAGTAATCCATATCCTGAGCAGTATTCGACCTCGAGATGGTCTAGTTAGCAATAACATGACATATTGACTACACTATGTAGATTATTAGTCATTTACGTAAAAAATATTGCAGTCGATTGGCATATGAATATTTAAAAATATATATAGCGGAATCTCTAGCTCTGGCATCAAGCTATTTTTACTATAGAGTATAATATTTATAGTCTGGTATACAAAGCTTATTCGTAAATTAATGTTTTCTCTATAGCGTCTAACTAAATTAGTTACCTCAGCAGTTGTGGGAAAAACTTTCGTGTAATTATATTACAGTTATGGAACTGCAATAAATGGTCATAAGCTGTATCGAATTGCATTACATTAACTCTTATAATGTTACAACTAATATAAACTTCATTGAATTGACTTTAAAGATTTATTAAAGAACTAAGAAATTGTTAAAGAATTTACGAGTTCTTGTATGAAAATAATATAATAACTAAATTAATGTTTCTTACTAAACTATAATTAAAGTTCTAAGTCTTAATTAAAAACAATAATAATTTTGACTTTAATGTGTTCCTAAATTTATTGAATAAATTTATTGAATGTTGCATAATTTCAATGTTGGATAATTTATATTCGAATTATGTACAAAAAACATGTCTTATAACATCCAAACTAATCCTAAATTTTTTTTTGGAAATTCGTAAACTCTAAAAGAAAAAGTAATCAATATCCTATGTGTATGAATTATAAAGACCCAAGTAGTGGTCGTTCGAAAGTAATTTCTAAATTTTTCCGTGATTTCTTCTTTATTACTTCTACATCAAAAGTACAAGGGTGCCTTCACAAAATCGTTGTACAAATCATTGTAAATCTACACCCTATACACTTCCGCACTTAATCCTAAATACCCCTAATAAAGAAATGTTTAGCTACAAATTTAGGTATATAGTAAAAAATAAAAAGGCTAATTTTAGGTAGTTTGTTGAAATACACCATTATTCAGGCATTTAACAAAAATATTTAATCATCAGTTAAGTTTTCTTTCATACCGTTTAAAATCAATTTTTCAAATCTACACGAAATCTAATTCGATATACTTAGGTAATCAATATAATATTTTAGCTCCAATTTAATTGCTTATATTATAACAGTAAATTTATATACTCAAATAAATATTCTCAACGAATCATAAATTTTTACTTTAAGCATTGATTCAATTCACATTATATTACTTAAAGTTTTTCTACTAAACCAGTAAAACCAGCACAATCCTAAATCATCCAGCTTAAATATTATGATCGAAAAATAAAATAAAAATTTGTCAAAAATATTTTTAAATTTTTCCAAAAATTTATTTTAATATTTTGTTGTACAATAAAAGATAAATAAAGAAAAACCGTTCGCAATTATTAGTAATCACGTAAATTTCATTGATGCGCATTTAAACAGCCAATTCCAGCAACCTTACTACTGCTGCTGCTACTATTCAACTATTATTCAACACAACAAAAAAAAAAAAATCAAATTCCTTTATAACGTTTTTTATTTCACTTTTTTAAATTTTTGATTTACAGTTTATTTTTCATTTCTTCTTTTGTCTCTCATTTATAAGAAAATAAATACTCTTAAAAACTCGCTAACTGTAATTTTTAATTCACGATATAATTTTAAATCTCTTAATATGAATTGAATAAGTAAGTTATCGTTACTATAGTGGTGAATTTATTTAATTATTTTGTATATTCAATAATTATGGATTTCAAATATACAGGTGAGTTTTACAAATAACTAAACTAACATACACACACATACCTACAAAACACTGCACAACAAAATATTCACCCACGCAAAAGAAAGCGTTTTTTTCTCAAATAATATTCCCAAGGAATTGGATGAAAATAAGAAATAGAAGAATGATGAACTCTAAAAATACCGTTCATTGAACTTTTTTTTCAAAATTCTCTTCTCAATACTTTCTTTTTCTCTTAATAATTTTTTCTTGTTTCATTTTCATTTGTTACTTTAGAGGATACCTTAAAAATTTAGAAATTTCTCTTTTAAAATTAAAAATATTTTTTTTAATCACATCACCTCACCTCACCACATCATATACCAGGTAAATATTATAAATTAAAAAATTTCACCTTGAGAGTAAATTTTATGCTTTGCTGGAAATTTGTGATACAATTTAAGGCGCCATCATAAGTGAGAATAAAAACATAATAAAAATAAAAAAAAAAAAAGCAGAAACTGTGAAAATTATATAGTGGTAAAATAATAACTAGCAAGTAAGGTGTAATCGCATTAAAACTCTGGTGAATAATTCAATGTTTTGTTGAATTTTAAGACTTTAGTTGAGACTCTCATAAAGTTGAAGCTTGAAGAGAATAGATTTTTAAATGGTGAGTTCTCGTATATCATTTAACTTGCTCAGAATTAAGCAAAGCATACAATCATACGTATAATAAATTCAAGTATGATTGTTACAGAGTGTCATGTTGAATCCATGATCAATGCCATGGTCAAGTTTAAAAATTTATTTTAGTGGTTGGCGGCGATTTATTTTTACAATGGTAAATAACTGGTAAGCTTATGTGTTACTCATATAATGAATTTGTTGTTTTTTTTTTTGTTTTTATATTTTATGTTTTTCTCTTTGCGGTTAAAAATATTTTCATATGAAAGTTCTTATCACCTGTTCATATTATATTTCTTAAAAATTCATGCTGATCTCCAATTTTTTTTTTTATTTTTCTTTTTTATTCGTTTTTTCTTTTCTGTATTGCTCTCCTTACCGGGCCATATAGAGAACAAAATTTACATTAAAATTTTTGTTTTTATTACAAAATGTTTTTCTTTATTTTTTTATATTTGTATTTTCTTCCTTCTGCTGTAAAAGGTGTTGTATTTCGATGGTTTGTTGAGTGGTGGTGAATTTATAAGGTTAGTGTTGTTGGTTGAGGTAAAAGAAATTCTTCTCATAAACATTCTTTGAAAACTTCTTCATTTTTTTTGTTTTACCAACAAAACAACAGAGTTTTTAAGAAATTTTTTAATGAAACATTTGGAATTGAGTAAAATGAAAATAATAATAATAATAATAATAATAAAAAAAAAAAACAATAACTAAACAAAATATTTATTAAAACTGTCTCAGCAGCCAGAAAGTTAGAGTAAGAAAGTTAAGACAAATAAAAAAGAAAATAAAGAAGAAATGAAATTAAAGTTAAAACTTCTTCGACTCAACTGATCAGAAATATGTGTATAGAGAAATTCTATACAAAATTGTATGTTATACATTTATGATGATCTTGATGATGATGATAATGATGATGATGATGTTGATGACAATATAATGATGCTGATAATGATGATCATAAAAATTATTGATAACTATGGTAAGTATTCTATATTTTGTTGTGCTTTAGCTTGCTGTGTTATGCTGCTATAGCTGTACTCTGATATGTCTTGTGTGCTTCTTCTGCATTTACAGTACACCGCACCGCATAAAAATAAAAAATAAAAATTTCAAAGAACGAACCAAAAAAGAAAAAAAAAACTATTTGAAACTTATATAACAACTGATTACCTTCAAATATGCTTTAGTTCTTCGGCGACCTTACCACGGTCAAGTTCGTTTTCTTCTGAACGCTTATTTAAAAGATATTTAAGTTAAAAAAAAAAAAAAAAATTAAAAAATTAAATTATTTTAAAAAGAGAAAAATCAATTGAAAAAAATAAATAAAAATTAGAAAAAGAAAAATTAAGTAAAATTTATAATTGTTTCAAGGAAGTAAAAAATTTCAAAGGTCCTTGCACTTATATCAACACAAAAAGAAAATATATATAATATATTTTTTTAATTATCTAATTAATTAAATAAATTCGGGACTATCGGTATTCAAATATTTTTGTATTTATTATAATATCCAATAATTTAATTTAAAAAAAAATTAAAGGTATATTATATACTTTACAGTTATAATTGAATTTGTTTTTAAAAAGCAAGGACATTCAGTGCTAATTTAAAATAATTCAATCAATAGAAAAAATAGAAAAAAGGATAACAGTTAAACAGCTATAATAATTATATAGTGGAATTAATAAATTATAGTGAATTTGAAAATAATTAATTTATTTTTCTTATTTTGTTATTTTGATTAAAATAATTTTGGAAACAATTTGATTTGTGATTTTTTAAAATTTTGATTTTTGAGAAAAATTTTTACAAAAATTTTTGGTGAAAAAAAAAAATTTGTTTTTGCAGTGAAAAATTACAAGTAAGTTTAAAAAAGAATGATAATTAAAATTTTATTAAATAATGAAGAAATTTTTTTTTTAAAAAAAAGGATTATTAACATTGAATGGATTTTCACAATTTACATCTAAGATTTATTCTTCTGATGGATTTGTTAAATTTTAAGTTTGTTTGATTTTACGTTATTGAAAAGAAAAAAATTATTGCAAATAATTATAAATTGAATTGAATTCAACTAAGCCAGTTTAGTTTACTGGTAATACAAGAATTGTACATTCTGAAGAGGAAAAAATTCTATTCTAAAAATAAGTAGTTAGATATGTAGTATAGAAAGTTGTTTTGACATCAGAAAATTATTTTATTTCGATATCAAAATTTTCATTTTATTTTCTTCAAATTTGCATTCTGTTGGAACAGTAGGGATTTTATTTAATAGAACATTTTAATATACAAAAAATATGTATATTAAAATGTTCTATTAAATAAAATCCCTACTGTTCCAACAGAATGCAAATTTGAAGAAAATAAAATGAAAATTTTGATATCGAAACATATTAACATACAAACTGATTATAATTTAAATTTTTGGTCAATCCTAAACTGTATCTGTACAGTTTTTTGACTTCAAGGGGTTGGATATTGGTATTAAGAATAAAATTAAATTATTGGTATTAAATTAAAATTAAATTATTGGTATTAAGAATAAAAAAATACGATTTTTATTTGAAAAGTTTTTATTCAAAGATTTTAATATTTTTCAAAAATATTAAATGATTTTTTTGTAACCAAGAGATTTAGTATAATTTTATTAATATCTAAGTTTAGGAGATTTAGATTAATTTTATTAATGTCTAATTATTATATTATAGTTTATGCTGTAATAGTACACATATAGAAGTATACTAAATAGTGTAAATTAAAATTGGAAAGTATATTTTGTTTTTTGAGCAACAAATATTTATTCTCATCTTCTACTTCAATTTACCTTATTCAAGGTGTTAATATATAATATTATAATTTTTGAAATAATTCTAATTCAATAAAATTTTTATTATTTATGGTATTTAAAATTAATAAAAATTTTATATGAACCATATATTCTAAAATTTAATTTTTAATTAAATGAATAAAGATCTGAAAATTTAATTGAATTGAATTGAATTAATAGATTTTAATTGAATTAAATAAATCAATTTGGACTGGGATTGAAGAATCTATCTAGATTTTTTTTTAAGTTGTTGATTGAATTTTTAAATTTAATTTTACATCAAGAAATCAGACAATAACTTAAAGCAGTTAATAAATTGCATCCAGTTTTATCAGTAAATACTTAACATTTAATTTTACACTGTCAAATTAAAAAAATTAAGAGATAAAGGGGATCATTGAATTCAAAAATATTTCAAATACTGTTAAATTTTTCTTGTATGGAAAATTTTTAATATTAAATATAATATTTTAAGAAGTGAAAATTTGTCAGAAATTTTTTTAATTTCAATTTTTAATTGATTTAACAATAGTAAACGATATTAGTTAACAAAATTTAGTATAGAAATTTTATAGAATATTAACATAAGTATAGTTAACTTAAATGTAATTAAATGAGGAATTGGATAGAAATTTGAAAATATAAGTAAATACCCGTAGATCAAATTCAAATAATTTAATAAATATAGAATTAAATGTTCATAGCTAAAAATACTATTCGTTACATTAAAATAGTATTTTAATTAAGTGGGATATAAATTTATCTTTTTTTCTATCAATGTTATATTATTTTAACCATTTAGCTATTTTCGTTTAAATTTTATTTTTAAATATATTTTAGCTCATTTAAGCTATATTATATATTTATATATTTTAGTTCAAGCTTTATAAGGCCACTTAAATTTTTTTATACTGCAAAAAAGTATAATTTATTAAACCGAATTAACTTATACGAACATTTTATTGTTTTTTATAACGAGAATTAAAAAACTTTAGGTCTAGAATTAACGATCTAATAAGGAGAAGCATTTTTTTACGCATTATTTGATTTGTAACTGCTCTAATTTATTGTGGTAAATTTAAAAAAAAATCTTTTATTAACTTTTTAATTTGAAAAGTGCAAATTAAAAACAGTTAATTGAAATTAACGAAATTTGTAGATTCTGTTTATAATAACCGAACATATACAGAATCTACAAATTTGAATTTTTGTGCGTTAATTAAAAATTTTATTCATATATTTTACTGAAAAATTAATTTTAAAATATTTTAAAATTAATTTTAATTTTTGGTTTCACCTGCTAATTTTTAATACAATATTGAACAAAATTATTCTATATTATATTTTTGGATTTCAATTATTCAAAAAATAAATAAGTAAATAAAAATTATTTGGTACATAAAAAATAAAAAAAATAAAAAGAAATATTAAATTATTTTAATTGTGTAAGGGCTATATTCTCTAAACTATATTTGTAAATCGATGCAAATATTTTTGATTATCTTGATAAAATAAATAAAATATTATATAAGTGAACTTACGAACTGCAATTTTTAATATTCTACATTTAAATTCGAATTGAAACTAAACAATAGATATATTTATTTTTTTGTTGTCTCGATACAAATTGGATATAAGTAAGATTATAGATTCAACGATGCCCTAAATCTGAACAGTAAAATTTCTAAATTTTTTATAGACATTTCTGCCCAGTTAATTAAAATTAAATAAATTAAATTAAATTTATTACAAGAGGTTTCAATTTCAAATTTAACAAAAATGTTTTATGTTGTTTTATGCTTTCATAAATGTATTAAATTTAATTAATTTATGAATATTAATATTTCAGCAGCCACTTTCTTAATTAATATCAGTGCTTGTTACTAGAACATTAAAAAAAGATAAATTTGTTCTAATACAGTTGAAATATTTATTTGCTTTACTTAAAAATTTTTTTAATCCATTTTGGAGCTTATAGTGCAGAAAATTATTATGACGAAATATTAGTAACTAAATAAATTTTGGCTTTTGAAATATTCGAATAGTTCCTTCACTTCAATACTGAATTAAAAGATAATAAAATTTATGTTGCTAAAAATTTAGTTTGAAAATCATTATGAATTAAAAAATTATTTATTTGTAAAATTAGTAAATTTCTCAGTTTCCATTTACTACCTATTGCTTTACTTTTTTCAATACCCTAAAAAAAGATTTTTTCAATTTAGAATTTTAATGAATTTTCCCAGATAGAATTTTATGCTGCAAAAACATTGAAAATCATATTTTTGAATACGTTTTTATTGGATTTAAATTCATTTTAAAATTAGTTTTAAAAACTATTTTAAACTAAATAAATAAATTATAAAATTAATTAAAATAAAATTAAATTATATAAATTAAAAAAAAAAAATTTTAAATAAAATTAAAGCCCTTGAACTTGAAATATCCATATACTTTCATCTCCATTAATTTCTATCTTACATTTCTTCTTTTTAATTATTCACATTAAAAATAATTTTTAATTCATTAACCAAAAACTAAAAATACAAAATTAAAAAAAAAACATATTTATTTCATCATAAGCTATTATGTAGAATAGTATTCATTAACAACAAAATAAATAATTCAGTGTCATTCACTTAAATAAACGTAATTCAAAAACAGAATCATAAGTGAAGTTAGTAATAACTATAAATTTTAATATCACTATTAAAAAAAAAAAAAAAAACAAAATTATTATTTTTTATTCATAATTTTTATTTAACATTATCTCAATCATATATTTGTTTTCTGTATTTTTATATTTTGTGTTTTTTTTCTTTTTACATGTACATACACTTTTACATGACCAGCTTTACTTATGTAAAATAATCTCATAATTTAATGATTTTTATGAGTTTTAATGAGAATTAAAATTTTTGTTGCGATGAAAGAAAAATGTTCATCTCCATTTTCTTACAGTTTTAAGAAATTTTTAATTGTTAAGAGACCTCACCACTCTTAGCGAACTCACTCTAATGATAGGGAAATAACATGTTTTTACATATTTCCACAAAAACACTGCTAATAATTATGTATATGAATATTTTTGTATTACTAAATGATATTAACGTTTCGGAAGCAACTTACTTCCTTCATTAGTGCTTGCAACATAAATTAAAAATATATCACTAAAAACAAATCTGATTATTAAAAATAACTACTCGTAATAATGATAGTTTTAAATATTTGACAAGGTGATTCGAATTATGTTCAATCATTTTATTATAGGAAATTCGAAATGAAGGGTTAGAATAGAGTAGATTGATATTCAATTTGTAATAATTGAAATTTAGAGAAATGATTTTATAAAATCAAATGTACGATATTTTCGTGTAATTTTTGCTAGAAATTTTGGAATATAATACCTATGTATTTAGTAGCTCAGAACGTTATTAAAAATGCATTCAATTTTTAATTTAATTTTCTAGTCAAAAATGCTTTTTTGTATTATTACATATAGTTCAACTGCTTCAATTGATTAACATTTACTCCTCATCATTATTCAATTTTCATATTAGATTTATTTTATAGCTTCATTTCTAATATTATAAGTTTTGTAATAATTTATTTTATTATTCGGTTATCAATTTTAATTTTTATAAACTCATTATCATCAAATTTTATTTTATTAGTTTTTTCTGTCTTAATTCAACCTCTCCTTTCTTTTTTTGCAATAATATAACAATTTCTGTGATATTCTGAAATCAATTTTATTCGAAACACTCTATATGCTATTTTCAATTTCATATTATTACACCAGGACACATAAATCTAAAATAAATTTACCTACAAAGGTAACATCGTTAATCTACGCTAAAATTAACTACAAACATAACATCGTTTGCTCCTAATATTAAACAAAGCTTTTAATATTTTAATTTGACAATGTTATTACTATACTGAGGTCCTGACTAAGTTTGATTAAACAAAATCAAATGAAATTAAATCAAATAAAATATTTCAAAATTCAAATTCTGGTGCTTATACCATTTTATCATACCACACAATATAATACTCATATATTTACGTATATAAGTACTTTTTAAATTGTTCATTAAATCGAAAATTAAATTCTTATAAAAAAAAAAACTACATTGAAAAGAAAATAAAAAAAGAGATAGGTATTAAAAAATAACCATTTAATTTCATTTGATAATAATAATAATAACAATTTTTTATTTAATAATTCTTTTTCTTTTTTATTAATCGTCCAGAAAATTTACAATTCTTAAATATAATTAAGTATATAAAAAAAAAAATAGCATATTAAAACAAAAAACAAAAAAACAAATAAAAATCTTTTTATAATTCATTTTTTTTTCTGTTCTTATTTTTGTTAGTACAATTTAAATCTTTTGAAAGATTTTCTACGGTGGCCTCTTAAATTCTCTTGTAATATTAATTTAAATTTATATGGGAAATTTATTAACAAAAGAAGAATATAATCCCATATCTTTTAATATGTACACATGTACATATTAGTATAAAAATTTATTGTCGTTTAATTTTAGAAACAAAAACATTAAAATATAATATTGTTTTAAATGTATACATAATGTACTTTACAAATTAAATTATGTATTAGATAACAAATTTATGGGTTCATTTGAATTTTATTTTTTGATTAAAGTCGGGGTAATTCAATTAAAATTTTAAAAATTATATTTATTATGCTCTTAATTTAATTATAATTTTCTTAACTAATTCGAAATAGAATTTGATCGGTCATATGGTTTTTGGTGTAAAATACATAAAACTAATTTGATTCAATAATTACAGTACTATGAAAAATCCGAGTTAAGCTATTTTATAGATCTAATTTCTATGTTCTAAATTACCACAGTTTCAATTCAATTTCGTATAAAAAATTATTGATTTTTATTTATTATTATTATTAGTTTTTTTTCAAATTTTTATTGGTTCAGATTACTTCAAATTTTCGGATACACTCCAGAATTATTTAACGTATTATCAACTTTCCAATAATTTAATTCTAATTCAGATTTAAATTGATTAAACTCGAGATTTTTTCCAATTTATAATAGCTATATTGTTATAAAATTTAGCATTTTACGTATTCATATCAGAACAATTTTCTTTCAAACTAACTTATTTTTGTGTATAGCTATAATTAGTAATTGTATAACTATAATTTTATAGCTACATTCTTATATATGTTTTTTTTTTTCGTGTAATAGCTCAATAATAGGTTAGAATTTTGTGTAGAAATATTATATTTGAACTATGTTGGACTATGAAAAATTAAGTTTACAAATACTAAATAATATATCTCCAAACATTGATTTTTTTGGCCTGGTTCAGTACCCTAGTGTTATTGTGATGAAGTAAATAATAATAACAAAATAATCTCGAAAAGTTTTTTTCTTTCGTCCTGAAATTTTGGTTGCATATTAATATGCAGGTTAACTTATATTTAAATAAATAAATTTCAATACATGAATTTATAAAAATAAATTTGATAAATGAAAAAATATATCATTCTTAACTAATTTAATTATTTTTTATTATTTTAATGTTTACTTTTAAATACTGTATTTTACACAACAGACATTTTGTATATTACATTATGTCGCACGTAATATGAAAATATTAAAACAATATAAATGTAATATAGATAATATACTAAGCAAAGTACTAATATTATGGACCTAAATTACAAAATTGCATAACAGAGATTTCACTATCAAATCAAATAATTAAATTTAGTAAATTTTTATTACTTAAAAACGTATGATTCGACATAATTTTAATAAAATAATTAAATCTAGTAAGTATAGAGAAATCTGAGGTCTTGTTTTTAGATTTCTTTCGCTTTTTAAGTTATAATTGTTATTAATTTTTATTAATTTAATAATAAGCATTGTGAATTGTTGTATGAACATAAACTCGAAGCACACATAAATTGGTCAATTTTTCTCTAATAATGTCAGCCATCCCAAATATACTATTTTCACGAAAAAAAATGAATTTATTCCTTAAAATATTTTTTAATATTATTATTATAACGTTGTCAGAATACATTTATATTACGTTTGTAATAAAATTTTTAAGATGTCGAAGATATTGTAATATTGACATTGTATATCTGTCAGTAGTGTAATGTAGTTAAAAGTAACTAACAACCATTCAATTCAAATCTTTGAAACTAACTGAAATTAATATCACCAATGAATGGATCATTTATTATTATTGCTTTCAGTTTGTACTGCAGTCAGAAGACATTCTATCCAATATTGTCAAATTTATTTAAAATTCACTGTAAAATGAAAACCTAAAATTATAATGGTATTTGAAAACAAAAATGCGATTAAAATATAACGCAAGAAAAATTTCCCTATTCAAAACACAACCATTTGCTCAAATATTTGATTTAAATACAAAAGACTTCAATGCTTTTTAATAAGAAGTTCTCTCAAAAATGTAGATTATATTATTTATTTTTTTTTTAAATTAAAAAAAAATGAAAAAAAAATAAATAAAAATATTTTTTATTTTAATTTTATGTACCTATATAATATATAAAATATAAATAATCATTTTAAAAATTTTAATTTAAATTAAAACGTTAATTTGTCTTCAGAAAACATTTTAAATAATTTGAAATAATTATTGTTGATAATCAGATATGTTTTTAGTGATGTATTTAATTTTTTAATTATTTATTTAATTTTTAATTAATAAAAAAAATCTATTAATGCATTAATTAAATCAATCATTGACAACTGAAGTAGGCTGCTACCGAAAAATCGATATTTGTACAGGAAAAATAAACTAATAGTATAAGAAAAGTCGACTTTTAATTAAAAAATTTGGTATATTTTACAAAGTTACGAGATATAGTTATAATATATAACAATTTTAGTCAATTTAATTTTTTTCAAATTTTTTTAATTTCTTGCAATTAACAATTTAGATTTTTAACGAATTACACATATTGTTATAAAATTTTATAAATATCCATATAGCACAGAAATATCTTGTAAACTTTCTTGTAAAAATACAATTCGTGTTTGCTTTGAAGTAATAACTAGAGGTAAAACAAAGTTTTTGAGAATTTGTTATGCTTTAATAGATTTATATATAAATATTCCTATACATTATAAATCGATTTTTAATTTTAATATTACCAATATCAATATTGACTGTCTATTAATTTTCCCCGTACTGTGATGACAGTGAAAATGTTCAATTATTTTTGGCAATTTTCTACTTTAATTAAATACATTTTTTTTAATGATTTGCTCATATATTGGATAATATGTTACATGTTTTTTTTTTTTTGACAATAGAACGCCTTTCAATAGAATTTTAAAAAAAAAATTAATTCTTGTTTTATGATTTTCACTATAGATGATCTAGAAATTTAACGCGTATCGAAAATTTAAATCATATCATTGTTACCAAAATGATCGATTTGACATCAAATTAATTAATTTAATTTAAAAAAAAAAATTATTCATGTTTTAAGAAATTCTATGAAATTTCCAATTATACTATGTACGTTTTTCAATTTAAAAAATTAATTTTACCTAATTAAATTAAACTATAAAAAAAAATTTTATTCTATAATTGAAATTATTAGTAATAAGATGTGTGTATGTAGTTAGTATATTATACAAACTAAAAAATAAATGTATTTAACATTTTATTATTCATTACTCGTTACATTTTTAAAATGTTTTGCTGTTTTTATAGATAATTATAATTACCCATGAAAATATTAGAATTTTCCTTTAATTAAAATAATTTCATGGGAATCATTTTAGTGGAATAAAAATCGATTCAAGAATCAAATAAAGTTAAAATTTAAATCTTCTCACACTAATTTTTTTTTTTTTAATATTATTTTTCGCAATTTTACTTTTTTAATTTTAACATACCAATTAATATCTTAAAAATAATATTAAACTGTAAAAAGTAGCAAAATGATTTAACTGTAATCACAAGTTATCGCATCAGGTACCAATTTTTTTAAAAATTTTTTGCTTTTATTATTTGCAAATTTTTTTATTAATAGGTTTTAACACATTAAATTTATTCTCATAGTTGTTGTTTTTTTTTTGTTTTAAATGTAAACTAGAAAATCACAGTAATAAAACGTAGTTAGTGGATATAATATTTACATGCATTAATGGCCAATTTAGTTGCCAAATCAGAAATTTTGCAACAAAAAAAGAAACTTGGTTAGTTTTAATTTTTTGTGATTGGTTTTCTTTACTAGTTCGTTTTTTATTAACGTTCATCGATATTAAAAATGGCAAAATCAAATTTTAACCAATTTACAAAATACAAGAAAATTACGTGATGACAACATTTTACTAAATTAAAAAAAAAAAATTTTTTTTTGAACAGCTACTATACAAATTCAGCCTTTCAAATTATATACCTGTGTTCTTATAGATAGATATAAATAGAATGAATTTTATTATGCGGAGAATAAATAATTGATAGGAACGTGTAAATCTCTTTTCTATCAATATTCTATCAATAATCTGGTAAAAAAAAAAAATAAAAAATTAAAAACATTAAAATAAAAGAAAGAGAAGCGTAAAAAAAATTATTTCCAATTTAAAAATATATTATTGAATAAACTTGAATCTGTTTGCATGTCTGTTAACTCTGAAAGATATAATTTTGACTATGTAGTGTATTACAAGTTGGTCAATATAACAAGTCAATAATTTTTATATGATGCGAATACATATTGTTTTTGCTTTTCAGTGTACTGTAATTCGTTTTGAACTTTGTAAAAATTAGTAAGGTGGATTATGTGCCTACAATCTATCTGAGGTATATTTAAACATTGCTTTACACATTGTAACTCTTATGATATCAGACTTTTAATTTTTCGATCTCCTAAGCTCAAATCGCCAACCTACGTTTTCATGTTGGAAAATTTTCGTTTCATAGTCTTTGAGAACGCAATATCTCGTTGTAAAAGCCAAATCTCGAAGCCAAAGGTTTTCGTCGCGTAAGCATCCGGCAAAATGTACAGATATTATAGTGCACCTGCTTTGTAATGATTTATCTAACAATTTAACAAAGTAATGATGTCAAAAAATATGTAAATAAAAAATAAAAATTAATTATTAAAATAAAATAAATATAAAAATAATAAAATAAATATATTGAAAAAATATATAATAATTTTAATATATTTTAATATATATGAGTAGATAATATATTATTATATTAAAATATATTAAATATATTTAGCTATATATAATTTAAAGAAAATATATAAAATATATTAAAATATATACAAAAATATATAATTATGAGTAATATAATATTAACAACAGATTAACAACAGATAAATTGTGCATGTGCATCTTCATATGAACAAGAATAACTGCTGAAGAATTTTCTGCGTGCCTGCAAATTTTTTTGTTCATAATGACAGATAAAAAAATCTGCAAGACACCGGCGCACGTTTAACTGCAATTACGAATACGCTTATAGTATTAAATAATGTGCGTAATACATTTAAAGCTTAATCGGCTACAATCGATTATAATAAGTAGATCCAAATAATTTCTGATTTTCATAAATGCATCTAAAATAATTCAAATAAAAAAAAAATAGCTATAATTAAAATAGAATCGCGTAATTTAATTCTATTTTTAGGCATATTCAATTTTCTTAAATATTCCATTTAAGTCAATTTGTAATACGCTTTTATACATAATATATACCTACTTTTTTATTTCAAATTATTTGCTAGTTAATTTTTTAAATAAAAGATACAGAAAACAGAATAAAATAAAAATTGAAAATTTAATGTTCATGCGTGTAAATTTTTCAGATTATAAATAAGCGTATCATTAATTTTCGCATTTAAAAACATAAACAGAAAAAAATAATAATAAAAATTATTTTATACACATATGAGCTTCAACATTTCATTTAAACTTCCAATTTTTTGGTTTAGTACTCTCGTGTATATTATTTTATACGTTTAAAATTTTTAGCCTACGTTTATATTATACTAAATCATAAAAATCTACTACTGAATTCGTTGAATTTGAAATTGAAATTAGAAATTCTAGATTTTTATTTTTTTTGTTTTTTTTTTTGTGGACTCAGAGGTGTACAATTGTTATATTATTTTAAAATTATTTTATTTAAAAGCTCAAATTTAATAATATATATAAATTACAATATATGAGCTAACTACAAAGCTAATAGTTGTTATATTTTGTTAATTTATAATTCCATCCCTAACTTATATTGAGCCTCCATGTATAGTGAGAGCACTTCTTCTGTGTTATAGATAATTCGTACGTGTTAATAATATAATGTTCAGTAGAAATTAAAGCACTGCTTATTCCTCTTAGACAATTCCAACGTGAAACAATGGCAGCCACAAGTATCCAACTTTGCATTCTGGAAATGCCAAGATGGAGTTAAACCGGCTACCAAGAAATTAGAACGTTCATGAAGATTGGTCGATTCTTATAACTCACAGATGTATTAATAACATTTATAAATAAATTATAAAATTAATCAAAACAAAAACTACAAAAGGATTAACCGATCTGAAAATAATTGTCGGATTTGTCGAACCAACAGACTACTTTCGTAAATATAACAGGTTTAATTACAAAAAAGTTAACCGATCTGAAGATAATTGTCGAATTTGTCGAACCAACAGACTACTTTCGTAAATATTTGTGATTGTATGATTGTATGTAAGTCTTAATTTAAAAAATTTTATCGACAAGTTAAATTTGGTATACTGTAATTGATTAGGATAGTGAATGTACTGGGTATGTGCAAATTTGCAGTTTTACAAGTTTGATATAAGTGTAGACGGTAGAGGATAGTTCAGATATATACATACAAACGCTATGGTATATCTGTATGGCTGAATAAAAATTTATACTTGTATTCAAGAATTTATCGTTACGTGCCATTTTGTTAAATTTGATTTGATGAATTAATCAACATAGCTCTCTTGCACCTGACATCCATGAAATATTAAATGAAAATCGTGCAAATTTATTTTTCTCAACTATATTTTGGAGTGGAATATGCGATGCAAAATCGAATTCGACGTAAAATTGTATTATGTATAAAATATTACGAATAGGAGACGATTATGTCAGAATGTGTAATAATACAATATAATTAGAGATATACCTTTATAGTTGGAACAATAGATGATTCTGTCTTACACTTAATTGAAATTTACAAAGAAAAATTATTGCCAAAAAAAAAAAGATTAATATTCACTCTGACATTGATTCTTTAAGTTTTTGAGGTTATTAGATATTTCAGGTACCTAAGTACTATCTTCGTACATCATTTACTTGTCATTGAAAATATATAAAAAAATTGACCAGCTCCATTAAGTATCAACTTTTTTTCATTTATTTCAAATTAACATATATGTACGTATTAGTATTTTTTGCTCAAGTTTTCAAATAAACATTTCTAATTTATTTGAAAACTTGAGCAAAAAATACTAATACGTACATCGTAAAATATTGAAATGAGCCAAATATGACTCATGAATCGTAAGTGTTATAAAATTTCTATACATATAAATTTTTAAACAATATTTTTTAAAAAAAGAGTAAAACACATTAAAAAACACAAATAAAATAAAATAATAGACCTAGAAAAGTTTCATTTGAGTAGTTTTCGTTATAATTGAGATTCAGTTTGTTTTCTAAAAATAAGTTCCTCGTTATTAAATGAATTAATTAAAGAAAAAAAAAAAAAATTAAATAAAATTTTCATTAAATACACTTCTTTAAAAGTTCAAAATACTTTAAAGTACTCAATGGATGGGTTATAATAGTCATGAGTTGATGGAAGGTCAACCGTATATTTGCAATTGTGTATCACTTGGAAAAAATTTATTTTATTGAGAAAAGTCACTTTGGTTTAGTTCTCTTGCACCAACATACTTAATACAAAAATATAGTCGGTAGCAAAAATGAGTTATATTAATTTGATATGTGGGAGTTAAGTTATTAATATAGTTAATATAATTTGAAGTGATACTTCATCTTTGTCATTATTTAAAATTCTAAATCTTAAAAACATTGAATGTACATGGTTGAATATTTATTAAAATTTAATATGAGATATTTAGAATAATTTAAAAGAGTTGAACGATCCTGAAAATCATTTACTCGTAAATCATGAAATGGTCATAAATTAATTTAAATTATACTTAAAAATTTATAGGCCTATTTAGATTAAAAAAAATAAATTTTTGAATTTAATTAAATAAAGGTACTTAGGTTGAATTTAATTTTGAATTTTTAAATTAATTATTTTTTTATTCTTATATTTATTAATTCATTGCTGAAATGTGGTTTAACAAATAATAATGCTAATTCAAGTGTATTAATTTGATGGGGATATTCACTTAAAATATTATGTTAAAATGTGTTAAAAATATTTTTTGGTTATAAAAATATGAAGTTAGGTAATTGAATAAAAATTGTGCAGCACACCCATCGCCGGAATTAAATTTAAATTTACCTTTTTTGTTTTTAAGAAATTATTATGCAAGCGATTACGCATGTACTGGGAAATGTTTTTAGATATTCAACACAATAAGCCGAATTATTTAAAATAACAAACGAGACTTGAAAAAATTGTTTAAGTAATTAAAAATAACTAAACTAACAGATTTGGCACAAAATAAAAAAACTAGCGACAGCACGAACAATATTCGATAACTTAGGGTTATTATCAATTTGAATAGAGCTAAAAAAGATTATATAAAAACATTATTTTTTCATATGTGTAAACTAAATTAAAGTGAAATAGAAAAAATTAAAAGGGGTGACATGTAATTAAACAGTATATATATACATACATACAATAAAATATATTTATAAATATTATTGAATATTGGAATTGTGTAAAAAAAAAGATTAATCGCGTTATGTACAATAAAAATAAAATAAATAAAAAAAAAAAACAATCTTTGTAAAATTGCATTAATTTCATTGAACATAAAATAACTTAAATTATTGCAAATCGATAATGATTTTTTAATATTTGGTTTGATAATTTTTGACTGCAAAATTATAGCAGATACTGTATGACAATCAGTTGAGCTGCTGTTAATATATATAACATAAAACTGCAGATAATGTAGAAAATTCAAATTTCAATTCAAAATTTTTTTCTACTGTATTTTGTTTCTGCAGTATGTAATTTGCAATACATTTTAGTTAAGGAATCTAACTACGCACTATACGTAGAAATTTCCATGTTAAAGAAGTTAAACATATTTGGTTACTCTCTATATTAGAATTTATACGACATCGGTTTAACTTTTCAATTGCTAGTGCTTTTATTTTCAAATTAATTTTCTATCACATTTCAATAATGTCAATTATTCGAAATCGTATGACAATACTGGAATAATGAGTTCTGTAAAGTAATATCAATCATTCTAAATTGTACAATAATAGTAGAATAATAATATATCCTGTACAATTTAACTTAAATCTTACTACTAAGATTATTTAATTGAATTTCTTTGTATCATCTGTCTAATGGATAACAATATATTGTATCAAGTTGGGGACTAAAAATACCGATATAGAAAGTAAGATATCTTACATTTATTAGTCATTGATTAATAAAGTACAAAAGACATCGATTTAATTAAAAATAAGAAATAGTCATTCTATGATACCATGTAATCTAACCTATCAACTAAATGCTAATAGTCAACTATCTTCTTCTTCTTCTTTTTAGTCATTACTCTACTAAAACAACATTTTAAAATCTCTGTTTTATACAATTTTATTTATTAATACACGTGTACAATTTATTTAAATGTTGATGTTAATTACTGATACACATGTTCACGAAAAAAAAATTATAACTTCAATTGTATACTTTACACATGCTATTTAATGTGCAGTATTAGACCATTCTTACGTTTTTCATTTAAAATTATTAGTTCAGATACAATCACAATTTTCATAATGTATATTATCTACAGTATGTATAGTATCTACAAATATTATTTTATATTTCTTTGTTGTCTTTTTATCTACAGAATACCTTATTTTATATTTTGAAAACCAAAAAATAAAACATTTTTTCTAATTTATATTTACTTTTATAACTAACTTACTCCCTCGCACACATTTTGTGTTAAATTTAAAATCATTTTGAAAATGAACAATTCAAATTTTTACGCTTTTTTAAACAGCACTTCCTATGATTTGGAGGTGCATTCTATTTACTTTTATTTATTTTTTTCTACCAGCAATTAAATTAGCTATTTAAGAAAATAAATTTAATAATAATTTTCATTAACCACGACATCATTGCGTTCTAGTCTTAAGAATGTTTAAACGTTTGAAAAATTTTTAATTTAATATTTTTTTTATACCATAATCTTTAAATAGAAATGTCTACATATACACTCGCTATATTTCTACGAAATATTTTGAAAAGTTTTATTACATTTTAAAAAATGAAAATTAATTTTACTTTCTTTGAATTGAGATTTTTTTTTCGGAAATTCACTAGACTTGAACTAAATAAATTGCAAGTAAAATAATTGGAAAATAAAAAAAAAAAAAAATTATTTTAAAGAAAATCCATAAATAGTCTGGTGATTTTGTTATAGAATTTTATGAATTGATTGTCCATTTCAAAAAATCTGGTTCCTGGTGGAATTCATTATATTCAAAAACTATTAGAAATATCCGCTAAAAAGTAGTTAGTAGTTTTTAGCCAGATCAAATAGAAAATTTGTATTTGTTGGTAACTTTAATATTCAATTGTTAATTGCGTCCATTGAAGAGTTGGGATTTTAATAGACTCATAGTCTATAAGTCATATAAATATGATAATATGCTTATAATATTGTACATACATTTCTACAAGTTATCTCAATTTAATTTCGGGTCCATAAAAGAGTTTTAAAACACACATTAACACACATAATAAGCTACCCCAATTCAATTTCGGGTCCACAGAGGAATTAGAAAACACATATTCCATAATAAATTAACCTAATTCAATTTCGGATCCATAAAAGGGTTAGAAAACGCATATTTCATAAAAAATTACCCCAATTCAATTTCGGATCCATAAAACAGGTAGAAAACGCACATTAACACACACTTTTTATTTTTTTTTGTTGTTTTAAGGTTTGCATATCTTAGTTTAGTTGCATTTTTTTATTTTCTATTCATGTTTTTTTTATTCAAATTTATTTTAACACTGTGGTATTTGCGAAGTTATTGAAGTAAATTGCATTTTAGCCTTCTTTAATTTAATATAAAAATAAAAAGTTAATAAATTACAGCAATTCAATTTCGGGCCCATAAAAGAGTTAGAAAACGCACATTAACACGCATAATAAATTACTCCAATTCAATTCCAGATCCATAGAAGAGTTAAAAAACACACAATTCATTATAATTTACCCCAAATTCAGTTATATAAAAGAGTTAATTAATTCAATTTCCAGTCCATAGAAGATTTAAGAAACACAGATTTCATATTTAAATTAACTTCCTTGATTGCCATTTTCTTACTTCAAGAATTTAATAACTTTTTCTACGAATTGATACAGTGTTTTTATTTAATTATTTAATTTTTTCCAAGCAATTTATGTGAAATAAAAAATACTGTGAATTTCCGTATTTTTCAAAATCTTTGGTTGAAAAATATAAACTCTAGGGATTTGAAAAAAAAAATCAATGATTAAATTTGTAGTAAAGTCATTCACTACATATTGTTGCTTTTTTTTGTTTTGCTAAAATTATTTGTTCTTGGAAACTATATTAGGTACCATGAGGTTCCAGTGGATAAATTGAAATTTTTAAAAATAAAAAAATTATTAATACATAAAAAATAGGATAGTTAAAAGTAGAAGTTAACATGAAAGTAGGTATATTTAGATCATAACTATAGTTAAATTATGATTTCATGTAATAATGTCATACCATTAAATTCAAAATTTCAATTCAGTTCAATTTTTTTTTTCTTCATTAATTCAACTGAAATGTTGTTTAATAATATGCATTAAATTATTTTGGATTCTATGAGGAATTGAAAAATTCAATCTATAAAAATTGAATTATGGAATTTTGATTAAAATTGGATAATTTCATAAAAATTATTATTAAGTATTTCTTCTTTAAATTTATTTATTTATTCAAAAACAAAGTTTTTTTAAAATTATTGAATTTATAATTTTTAGATCAAATAATATAATTGAGAGTACATGTAATAATTCTCTTATACAGTACTGCTCAAAATATTTTGAATATTAAACATATTTTAAATATATTGAAAATGTTTTTTAATTCTTTTTGTACTTAATAAACGGTAAATTTGTGTTTATGGTTGTTTTTTTGTGAAAGAAATATAACTGAATATATAAATATTAAAAACGAAAAAGCTAAAACAAAGCAGAAGAGTAGGTATACTAAAAAGTACAATTTCATGATGCATGGATAACAAAACTAGTAAATACTATGATTTTAATAATAAAGCTTGACTTAATTTCATTACAATTAATTATTTATCTAATTAAGTATGAAATGTCACATTATAATTTGTTAGACATATTCTTTAATGTAGTTTTTTCCACTAGTTATTTAACATTATTTAAAATAAATCATTTTTTTTATTTAAAATATTACAGTCATGTCATAATATGTTATTGCATATCAAAAACATTATACATGTTATAAATACAAAAAAAAAAATTAACTTATCAATCAAATCTATTTTTTTTTAAATTTCTAAAAAATAGAAGCAATCTTCTAAAACTCAACTAAATCCATAAACTGCAATAAAACTGTAATTTTTATACAATTTACAACATTTATTTTTAAATTATTTTCATATAATATTAATGTTCGTAGATTATTGATATGAATTATGTGATCGTTTTTTTAAAATATGTACCCACTTCTTTTTATTGTTATATTAGCAGAGTGATTTAAGCTATACTAATTATAAAAATATTGATTTTTTGCTTCAATAAATACTTGGCTTAAATTTTGACAAATTAATTCTTCACTTACAAAAATATTTAAAAATAAAAAAATTATGAAAAATATGAAATTGGACAACATTTCAGGCCATTATAACGATGTGGTTTTAATCATATGGGCTTCTATGGATAGAGCTGTTATTCCATATATACAAGAATATAACATTAAATTTTTCAATATATCAAATCGACAACATTTCTAGCCATTGTAACGGTTACGGTTTTAATCATAGGCACAAATGATAATTTATGCTATAAAACCAAACGATGGGCTGTTATTCCATTGTAGTCTAGTCAACGAACACAAGTTGAAATTGAAATTTAGTTTTTAAATCTGTAAAATCGAAAACATTTCAAGCCATTGTAACGGTTACGGTGTCAATCAAGGACTTTTATGGGTCTACATGAAAACCAAGAGATGGGTAGGGCTATTATTAACCAAAATATACCATTAAATTTTCCACTCTCTCAATGGATTTAATTTGAAGGCTAATGAACATTTATACTGCTACTATTATTTCAAATATGCACTGTAAATTGTGTATCTGAAATATTTGCGTATAATTATTATTTTAATAGAATTCACTTGTTCATTTCTTATTTTCTGTGTTTTTTCATTTTAATTTTTGTTTATCATATACTTTTTTGAAAACTAGTTAGTTAGTTATTTCTTTATTATTTTATCTTCATTTTGTTTTTTTTTTTTAACTAATATTTTTACTTTTTGTTAGATTTTCTTTATATTGGCGACAATAATTTCTTTTATTACAATATTTTTCTTTTATTTCTATTATTATTGGTCTTTTATTTATTTTGATATTTCTTCATATATTCTTTAGATACCTATATACAAGTAACAATTTCAAACTTATGAACATCCTATTTCAATAAAGCAAAAACAAAAAAAAAAACTTGCCATTTTAACTTGACCTCACAATTTTTAATAAATATAAATGTATCTCTATCTATTGTAAAAAAAAAAAAAAAAAAAAAAAATGAAGCCAATGTCGAAGAAGATGAAATAAGAAAAATTAAGAAACAAAAAAATACACGCAGTAACGAAATAGAAAATAATAACATAGATTTTTATATTCTGATATCCGTAATGGAAATATGTTGTTCTCGTCTTATTGTTGTTTTTGTTTTTCTATATTTGCAATTGCATTCTCATATTTTCAATATTAACTATTTTCTAAACAGGAGACTAATAATTTTTATTTTTTTTTGTTTTATATTGTTTTTCTTTTTGTTTTAAGTTCTATATATTGAATGGGAATCTTCATTTGATTCCCCAGTTTTGATGAAAAGTTTTTTTTTTCTCAAATATTGTATGAAAGTGTGAGCGAGAGAGATAGATAGAGAGGGGAAGGACAAATTAATTTTACCTTCATGCGAAAAAAGAATAATTTTTTTTTTCTCTGTGTTGTTTTTAATTTTTTATTTATTATTTTTTATTTTTTTTTTTATTATTGGAGAATGTGGGTCAAAAAGTACCGCAAAGTAGCATTGTACATACCAAATTAAATAATATGAAGAAGTTAAGAAGGAAATAATAGAAGAAAAAAAAATAACAATTTGAAATAATAGTTGCAAGTACATTTAGAAAACCACTTACAATTTTTTTTTATTTTCTTTTATTTTCCGAATATTTCCACATTAATTTCATCTTCCTTGAGAAGAAGAGTGCATCATATATATGACTACAAATTCTGAGACAGGGATCAAAGATACACATTCAATTTGAATGGAAGTTTTTTTTTTATAGGATGCTGCTGAAAGCAGCTGGTGCGATTCTAATCCATAATAATTTCGATGAATGCACAACAAATAATCATATTATGATGTTGATGATTATGATGATGATGATGATAATAATGATAGTGAATATACTGAAACTGATAATATTGCAGATGTTGTTATTTAAGAAATTGATAATAGTAATGATAATGATGATAATGATGATCACGATATTCATATAAATAAAAGCTGCTGTTAAAATTATTACTGTTACTGTTGATGCTGATTTTCTAAAGATATCATTGTATCATTTTGATTGTTTTTCCATTTTTATATACTATTAAAACAAAAAAATCGTGTTGTTAATTTCAACCTTCTAATAATAATAATAATAATAATAATAATAATAATAATAATCTAATAATATATATGTATGTATGTATGAATGAATGAATGAATATTCATGCAATTTCTTCAATGCAGACATGTGGCTAGAAGTTAGTTTTAAATATTTTTTTAGAAAAGTTCAAATAGATTTGATATTGTGTATTGTAACAGTTGGATTTTTTTATAACCATCAATTTTATTTGTAAATTTTAATTTTGAATTTGATAGAAGAGGGAAAAATGCAAAAAAAAAAACAAAAATTATTTTATATTATTTACTCATATATTGCAAATATTGACAAGCAGTATAATATTGATTATATTATCTATTATTATAAATTATATATGTATATATTTTATGATCATTACATGGATATAATTCACCATACGATCAAATAATATTCAATCGGTGGCAATATTATCTATGTATGATCATTATTCATACAAAATAAATTATTAATTTTTTTTTTATTAAAAATTATTTGTAGATAGAATGAGTACTTTTTAGAAATATTGAGAGAAAAAAATAAAGCAAAAAATAACTAAGATCTATCATCTAAAATATTTTCTATTGTCAAACATGGTACAAACAGTGGTTTTCAACATTTTTAGTATTGTTATATATTATGAGAAATTATATAGTAAATAAAAAATGAAATAAAAAACAGAAGTATGAAAATTGTTTGTGTATGGGCATAATAGGATCCCCAAGTAAATATCCACAAAAACCATATTTCCTTTTTATGTATCCAGTAGCAACTACGCAAGCAAATATTTTTTAACAACTCTAACAAATGGAGATATTTATCCTTTGGTGATTTTGTTTGTTGGATTTTGTCTTAATTTGAATTCAATTCATAGAAATTTTTTTTTTGCGATATTGCACGAATCCTGACATAATATTATGAGTTATCTTTATTGTAATATCATATTTCATTTCAAACATTTTATTTTACTTTGTAAAAACCTGGGCTTTCTTTGTATAATAAATAAGTTTTCTTAAAGTGAAAATTCTCTGATATGCAATAATAGTTGTTTTTGTAATACAGGTTTCAAATTTTGCATCATTGGCATGCATGAAAAACATATAGGAACCAAAATGGAAAAATATATCGATATGTCTAGGATACTGCAATTCGGTCAATTATTTTAAATATTTAATTTAATATAATTTTTTTATTTTTTTCTCAAATGAGCGTAATCGCTTGTATAGATTGTTTACAAGTATATAATAATATATGTGTAAATACATATTATGCATATACAATTATTTATCAACAATAATAATAGATGTAAATCAGTACTTAAACAAAAATTTCAATTTCAATATATTATGTATATTAAGCACTTAATGGAAAGTGCAGAACTTTTAAAAATTCATTAATTAATTAACTAAACTATGCTTAATAACAAATAGTATTATTTAACTTTTCTTTTTAAATTCATTAAATTCATTAATTTTGTTTATTTCTAAGGCAATTCATTGTAGTACTTAAATGCTAAATTATAGATGGCATCATGATTATAGAATTTGACTTTTAACGAAATTATCCTAATATTATCACCTGATGTAGTAATCATTAATTTATTGTGGTGTGATGATTGTTTTATGCAACATTTACTATGCAACATTTATTCTAGTACTTTCTTCGAACTAAATATTCGACAAATCTAATTTGAATATTAATCTATTTAAATGGTACATGATTTACACATCAAATCAATTATTATTTAAAAAATCGATTTGCCTGAATATTCCAACTTATCAATTGGTTCATTCAATGCATTTTGAGTACTAGGAAAAATTATTTCAAAATATTTTATAATCTTTCTTAGTTAAACTTTTGTAGTTATTACAGCCTAGCACTTAAGTTCGAAAATGATTCGAAATTCTCGTTTTAATATTAATACATTTTTATAGACATCTCGCCAGCTCTTGTCTGTTCCGTTTTGAAATAATAGATAAAAGTAAAAAGATGTATAGGGAGTAGTGTTGCCTTTGATTAAAATTATATGACAATTCATATCATGTGCATTGTAATCAAATTTCCAGTGACTTGGTTCAATTATCAATTGTATTCGCCACAGATTCTTCGTTTTAAGTCTTACAAGTATTTTAATTCCTATTAAAAATTTACAATCACAAATTTTCAGGCAAGTTTCCATTGGGTCTGAAATCTGTATAATGCTGGTAAAAACTAATTTTATACTTTTTAGTCCATTTATAATAATATAATACCTATTATAATAAAAAAAAACATGTTATTTATTTAAAATTATGTTTATTTAAATTTAATAAAATATTATATAAAAATGTTTTATTAAAAAAGTATTATTCATCATTCAGTTTAAAATTATTAACTTAAATTAGAATAGTTTATTTTATAATAACAGTTTAAGAAGCAATAATATTTATAATAATTCTAATAACAATATTATATTATTCAAAAACTTTCTTGGGTTGACTAAAATACTCAATTTTAATAGCTTTGTCGCATTCCGCAACGATTGGGAAACTCTGTTTTAAACAAAAATAGAATAATTGAGTAGCATAATCTATTGATTTTCATTCGTGTGGAATACTTTGACTTCGGGAAATATATTAATTTGATTTTTTCTTATTGTTTTTTTTTTGTTCTTAAATTACACACCAGTAAGTCTACTCGAATGTCTCCTGATAGAAAATTTTTCTTTTCGCATTCGAAATCCTATATTCGATAAAAATTCTTTCTGTATGTTTCTTTGCCCTTTGGTGTTTGACTGTAGTTTAAAGGCAATATTATTTTTTACTTGTTGTTGTGCGTTGTGTTTTATTGGTGTATAAAAAGAGGTAAAATTTAATTAATTCATCTGGTAATTCACCTGAAATTTGAAAAAAAAAAAAAATATTAAACAAAATAATAAAAATTTAAGAATTTCAATATATTTTTTTGTTTTTATAATTTTTTTTTTATTGTTTTCGAAAAACAAAAAAATGTTCATCCTATTAGTTAGTGACGTTGTTGCAATTTCAGTTTGGAAAATATTTTGGTTTTTATTTTTTTTTCGTTTTTTGATAAAACAGAGAAAATATCAATTGTAAGGAGGTTAAAGATCATATGGAAGTTTTTAATATATACAAACAGGTCTATAAAATTTGTAGACTTTTATAAAAAAAAAGAACAAATTGTAATTTTTTTTCTTGGAATACTTACGGGAGCAGTGAAATTCCCTAACTTATAATAATGTAGTTTTTTTGATTGCAAAAAAACGAAAATAAAAAAATTATTTCAATTCAATGCTATTGCTTAATATATAGGTATATATACGACAATTGTACGTGCATAGCATGTGTTCCAAAACAGTTCATATTATAAATTTTTCGTGATTTCACTATTTAATTTCATCTAAAGAAAGTAACAAATTTATTAACTTTCATATATCAGAATACAAAGTAATCAGGAATTGAGGAAATGAAGTCATTAATAAACAAATTAATTTAATTAAAATAAAATCGTACGTGATTGAATACATATATAAAGGTTGATTATAAATGAATTCGAAAAAATGCAACAAAAAATAAATTTCTAATATATTGGTATTGATATGTTATTTATGTTTTTGTTTATTAGAATTAACATTATTCAAATTAAATTAAGTTTTGAAGTGAATAAATCTATTTAGATGTATGTGAGAATATTTTAAAACTCTTAATACGCACCAGGAAATATAAAAAAAAATTTGCAAATGTTTGAATTGGTTTTCCTATTGGGAAATACCCAATTGCATCTTTTTGAGGAAATTGTTGAAATAGTAATGATCAATCTGGTGTTCAATTGTTTGAGTACTACCAAGATCAGAAAAAATAATACGGTAATAAAAAAATTATTTTGCATATACGCAAATTAATTAATAAATAAATTAGTCAGCTGGCCTAAGTAATAATAATTAAGAATAGTCATAGGTGTGTAAATACAATAGTATAAGCTCTAAAAAATTTAATATTGTTAAAAAAAAATTATGAGTAAGTATCATGGCAATAAATAAATAAATAAAAAAAATTTAAAATAACAATCAAGCTATAGGTGAAGTGCATAGAAAATTTAAATTTGCAGCCATATGCCCCACGGCTGGGGTCACAGGATAATGATGATGACTTAATAAGTCTGTATTGAATAATAATTCTATTATAATCCTATATTCTAGTTTAAATTATTTAAATAATTAAAATTCTGAACAATTATTGGCGATGCTAGCTATTCTATACGCTATAGGTATTCTATATGCTAGTTATAATTAATTAATTAGTTAGTTTGTTTATTTCCAAAAATTTGTTACTACATAATTTATAATTACAGTGTGTTCTTATACTTAAGTTAGGGTTTAGATTATTATTATTTTATCAGCTACGAGTTTTATTTTATTCTATTTTTATATTGCATTAAACTGTTGTTGTTTTATTTACAATTTATTTTAATTGATACAAGAAAAAATGGTGGAAAATTACAAAAAATTGTGACTGTTTGTATATTTTGAAAATTTTACTTAAAACTTATGACTAGACTTACTCTAATTTATAGCTAAAGAAGAAAAATTAAATATAAAAAAAAATATCAAATCAAAAGTAAGCAATTACAATTTATTTACATTTAGTAATTATCGACTAATTTTAGATTTTAAGTGTATATCTATACTGTACTATGATGCCAAGAGAGGTTAAGTATCATTTTTATGAGTTTATTTTGTGTAATTTGTAGTATTTTTTATGACAGTATGCGCAGTTGGATTAAACTGGAGCCACATACCCATATGTACTTTAGAAGATGGATTTGAAAATTAAAATTTTGATAAGTTTAGAGAAAGAGAGAGAGAGACGATTTTCTAAATAATTAATTAATTATTTTAAGTTCTGTACGAGTGACAATACTTAATTCCACAACATTTAATATACCTGAATACATAATAATTGTGTAAAATCAAATTGAAGTACAATAATTTTGACGGATCAGATGGACATCAATATCTAGTCCAACAAAAATACCCAACAAAGATCTAACTAAAAATGGTAGTCGTAATAAAAGAGTGTTTTTCAACCCTATGCCACATTGATGTAATATCATGACGAATATTTTCTATACTGTCTTACTGGTACAGTGATTTTTAACATTTTTAGTATTGTCACTATGTTATAAAGTGATGACAAATATACACCTAACTATAAGTTGAACAAGTTTGCATTTTTAATCATACATCATTTTTATTAAATTCAACATTATAACTATAATTAATTAATTAATGATTTTATTCCGATATAATTTGATGTTTAAGTACATTTTGAACATTTGCGCCACTTTTAATCATTAATAATTGCTATTATTATAATAATGATGATATTCCTTAAATCCTTTCATGTTCATACCATATTCATATTTGAATAGAAAATGCGCAGGTATTTTCACAAAAAAGCCGAAAGAGATTACCTTAAAAAAATTAAATATCAATAAATTTTTTTTTTTCCAATTTCTATATTATGTAATTTCAAATTTCAATTACCGTCAATCCAAATAAGAAACGCGTGCCATCAATCAAAAAATAAAAAATTATTACTCAAAAAAAAAAAATTATTTAATACCAGTAGTAATCATTTGAGATATAATATAATATTTTGACAAATAATCTTCAGATTTATATAATATGTACGTATATGGTTATTTATTACCTATTCATACATTACCTAATGTAATTATATTTATAACAGAATAAAAAAAGAAAAAATATTCAATTTCAAATCGAGTAATCATAAATTTAAAATTAATTATTAAATTTTTTTTCTTCATTTTATTTCCATTTTTGTTTTCTTTTTTTTTTTTATTTATTTGTGTTTCTTCATTTCTTATCCATCACAATATACACTTTTCTTGAATATAAAATTTTTTACTTTATAATATGTTAGGAAAAATCACATATATGGATGCGAAAATAATTTCCATATAAAGATGTTCATTATTTAACTATAATTATATTATCTTTCAGATATCTACTATATAATATTATAATATGTGTGTTTGTGTATATAGATAAAGAATATGAGGAAATAATTTTCATCAATTAAATTAGACCTTTATATAGTTATCCCATGTTATACTATAATTTTCAATTATATACTTAACAACACTATAGTTGAATTATGTATAAAAATATACATTATGTATATGTATATACATAATCTATAATTGGAATACTTTAAAATTGTTCTCACATAATTTCAAACAATTGTTATATGGTATTAAAATCTATTAATGGTAAATTGAAATGAATGAATGTAAAACAACATAATAACAACAATAAAAGCAACATAAAAAAAAAAAAACATAAAAAAAAGGAATATAACAGAATGAAAGAAAATTAATAAAAATAACAATTCACATAAAGAACAGTTAGAATTACGCGTAATATAACGTTACATAAATATTAAAAATAACAAAAAAAAAAAAACAAATTAAAAAAATTAAAAACAAAATGTATGAAAAAGAATGAGAAAAAAAAGAGATAACTTTAAACAAACACACATAATAAGAACAAACAAGAACATCTAGAATAAAACAAAAAAAAATATTAAAGATGCTGTTATGATTTTTATTTCTTTCTTATTATTATTATTGTGTAAAATTTAATATGGATGAAAAAGAAGAGAAAAAATATTAAGAACATAAATACATATGTATTAAGGTACCGTTTTGTGCAAGTAAATGCAATTCTAATTAAAAATAAATTGAATTATTGCTATTTTTTTGCTTTTGTTTTTTTTCTTAACTAGAAAATACTTTAAAGCTTTTCATAATGGCAGAATAGAATTCTTTTAATAGATCTTATTACCATTTTCATAATTTTGTTTTATGAAGAAAATACTTAAAAGTTCACCACAGGTTGGTATCTAAAAAAGAACATAAAATTCGTCACGAACTATAAATGAGCTATACTTTATTCAGATAATATTTTTTATTTTGTATATATATATTGTTATGATAGTAAAATACACTATATCGCTCAAGATATGAGCTAGTAACATAATAAACAGCATAAACACCAATTTATAATTTACCGTAATTTTTTTGACTTTCATATTTCATATGTACACTATACAATTATTCTTGAATCGAACGTTTGACAACCATTTCCAGTTAGCTGGATCACAAATAATACAATATGTTGTAATATATTGGATTCTTACCATATTTGAATCGGTGGGAGTGCTGAAAAAATTTAATCTTACGATATATTGGGACAATGTAGCAATGGCTGGCAAAAACCAGAATACTTAAATCAAAGAGGTCGATTGGGGTGAATATCATGTTAAAAATAAAATGTCATCTCTTCCATCAGACGATATGTTTTACAAATGACAACAAATAGAATAATAATAGTACTTATAGGATAATAAAATAACCCTAATAAAATAATAATAGTATACTTATAATAAAAAATTAATGAATATAAAATAAAAATTTGATGAATAATAAATATTATACCGGATATGGTTTATCAAAATTTCTGGACTATTCTTGAACATGAATTATACCTTCATTATTTTTACTACAACTTTATTTGACCAAACAATCATAATATTATGATGTAACATATAATTTGTTATTTCAACTGTAATATATTTTGTTGTAGACAAAAAAATTATTACCACAGAACGAAGATCCAAAGAGGTCAGTACTCTTGATTTGAGTAAGTAGTAATGTCGTCTATTTTAATAGGCTTTTTAAAATTTAATTTTTTAATTAACTTTGTAACCTAGATCATTCTGTGTTTATAAATCAATTTAAAAAATACAAAAAAAAAAATAAAAAACGTTTTTAAATCGATTTCTATAATGTCTTCTATATAAACAATTATTGTAGTCAGTCTACGTCGATTGATTCAAACTTTGTTTTTGTATTTTTGCTTTTTTTCTATTTCATAGGTCGATATTATTATTTCTTACTTATTAAACCATTTTGTTAGGTTTTCTACTGTTATTATCAACTATTATATAAATGGTTATGTTATTAATATGTTAGTTATATAAAACCATAAAAAATATAACGGTTTTGGAAGAAAAAAAAAAACAAAAATCAATAAAACAATATGAGTTGTAAAAATTATAGAACTAAAACCGTAATATTTAACAACTATAGGATATAAGATGATTTTGTAGATATATATATTGTTGATATGTCTATTTGATGGTATATACGCAGGATTAAAATATAATATCTCTCTTTTTCTAGATGTTGGGTGGCAAGATTATGTTAATAGATTTTTTTTGCGAAAAATTTAATGATTTCAAAATATTTAAACAAACTTTCTTAGTTCTGATCAGTCAGGTGTAACATAACCACTACAACATATCGGTCTAATTATGAATTTATTTTATATAATAACTGTTTAATGATTTTATAATTTTACAATCTAATTACCAAATAATTAACTTATCTTAATTATTGGTGCCCTCTCAGCTTCTAACATTATAATTCCCGTTATATTTACGTAATAATGCATACATTCTAAACGTTTAGACTAATTATATTATTGTTATAGTTACGTTCCAAAAACTATATAATCGATACTTTTAACATCTTGTTAATACATTATTATATAATAGCAAGTAATAAAAATAACAACATAAAAACATACAGTTGTTGGTTTTTTTTCTTTTTTTGTTAATTTTGAAAAAATTGTCGTAATTACGCAAACTTCAGTTATAGAAAAATTACATACAACAATAGTTTTTTCACTCTCTTTGTGTTCTTTCTATACTTGTTGGTTGTAATACTGTGAAAGGGATACCGAAATATATTTTTGTTAAAAATACTCATTGTAGGCAGTCAGGCATTCATATTACGAATACATATTTATCGATACGCGATACAACCAAAAATAAGAACAATAATAATATCAAAAACCATCAGCAATGAACCAATCTATATTATAGTAATCTAATAATAATTGAACCGGTTGGGTTCCAACCATTTCTTCTTATTGCACAATTATTATTAAAAAGTACATTATTACATGAAAAAAAAAAAAAAATATAAATAAAGACAATAATAATAAAAATTTAAGAAAGAAATATTTTTATACTGATTTGTAACAATTGAAGTAAAAATTGCGGTAAACAATCTAA
Organism: Argyra leucocephala; assembly: GCA_963942445.1. Classification (NCBI taxonomy): domain Eukaryota; kingdom Metazoa; phylum Arthropoda; class Insecta; order Diptera; family Dolichopodidae; genus Argyra; species Argyra leucocephala. The sequence goes on from OZ012677.1 coordinate 29,570,035, forward strand.
TCAAGAAAAATGTGATTAGAAAAAAAATAGAAAGAAAGTAAAAAAAAAAAAGACAGAACAACATTATTAGAAATTAATTTTTTTTTTTGTGTGAAAGATAAAATACATGTGTATAATAATATACAATAGTAAAACAGATTATACTATGTTGTTTCAATAAAATTACAAAAACATAACGATTAGAAAAAAAATTGCTCTATATTTAGAGTATACAAGAAGAGTACATAACTCATATGAACGGATAAAGTATAAATTTTTGAAAAAAAAAACAAAAATTTCAAATCATTATGGAAAATTTAATGATTTATAAAATCCTTTTAATAAATGATATTGTCAATCTTTATCTCTTATTCGTTTCTTTGAAATTATTCTTTTTTTTTATGTTTTTGATTTTTTATTTTTCTATAATAAATTTTTTGTTTTTTTAGTTAATATATCTTGGATTATACTTACATAGTATAGTGTAACACGTACATATTCAATAAGTCTAAAATGTCATGTTCATCTATTTCAGTGTTTGTTACAAAAAGATTGATTCTATTTTACTGTACTTCTTTTTCTATCTCTTTTTCTCTCTCTGTGCCACAATCAAATTGTCTTTTTGTAAATTTTAAAATTCAGTACTCTCTAACTTGACATTATGTATACTGTCAAATGTCATTGTCAACACGGAAGAATTCTGTTATTTTTTTTTCAATTTTTTTTTTTTTTTAATAGGTATCAAAGATTTTTACTTTATTTGGGACGGTTAATTAGAAAAAAAATAATAATAAAAAACAAAAAAATACACTGGACTAGAAAATATCGGGTGGTATGAAATCTTAAGAGATTTAGATAATAATTATTATTTTATTTTATATAAGACTATAGATGGTTGTAGTTAGTATAGTGGTGGGGGTACAACCATATTAAGAAAAATATGACCTTGTCTCAGAAAATTTAATTATGTTAAGAAATGTTCGTGTTTTGGTTTTTTTTTTGTTTTTTACAAAATTTTCCATATTAGTGAAGTAAGATTTTCCTTTTTCAAAAATTTTGATATCAATTTTTTTTTTTTTTTTTTTACTTGATGAGAGAGCCACTAAATTATAACAGTTATTAAAATTAAAGTTACAATTAAAAAAATTTTGATCTATAATGTAGATAATTTTGTTGTTTGAGGTTATAAATGTCTATTTTGGTAATATGTAATTTATTATTAATAAATTGATATTACCTCATAATCATATAATGGCTCTTCTCATTTGATGCGTTTCTTAAATAAAGGTTTTTGAGTTGGCTATTTGCAGTTTTTTGGCGTTATTTTCAATGTTATTTGATTTTATCTAATTTTTGCTATTGCTCTGCCACAACTAAGATGTAGATCGCAGTTCAATATTTTAACCTGAGCTTGATGCTTTTCCAGTCTCATCACAAGATCTATCCATTTTAGTTCTTGCATATAAATCAAACAATATTTTCGAATTATGCAATATTATGCCGTATTTACGAAATATTTTCGGTAGAGCTTATGCAATAACTGTATATTATGGGATTAAACAAATAAGCTTAGGGTCTAAAAATAAGATTATAATAATTTATTATATAGATAAAGTATAGAAATTTATCTTTTTACACATGTATTACACATTTTATTTTTTGTTTAAATTTGTTAGTGTAATTTAGTAATACAAACAAATCATAATGCATCCTGTAGTCATCTTGAATTAAAAATATTTAGTAACATTTTTCATTACAAAATTTGGTGGACATTTTTGCCGTCTATCAGTGTTAAGTCAGTAGTATTAATTGTTTTGTGATTGACTAAATTTCACTGTAACTAAATTTATCTGTAACCCCTGAGCGTATACGGGGTGTTGCAGAGCATGCGTATCAGCTTTTTAAGAGGGAAAGAAGCCGTTATTTTAAAATTTAAAAAAATGTTATTAAGTAAATTGAGAGCGCTGTATCGAAAATTTGTTATTGTTTGACGTAGAATCCGAATTTGTATAAAAAGTACCCCTTCTCATTTAAAAATCTCGATTTCGGCCAATTTCGGCGATTTTTGGTCTTAAAAAACTCTTTCCCAGTCCTTCCCGGGATTTTAAAATATCCTCAATCGATAGAGCACCCTCGATTTAGTTAATAATAACAAAAAAAATAAATTTTTAATTTAATTTTAAAATAACGGCTCCTTCTCCTCTTAAAAAGCTGATACGCATGCTCTGAAACACCCGGTATAATTGTTTAGAACACAGTTTTGATCGCAATACCATAGAAATTATATGTTTTATATTTAGATCTTATTTGGTAAGCCACATTGTACATTGTTGTCACAGGTATTACTTTTGTTTTTAATTTTTATTGAGACAAAATTAATGTAAAGTAAACAGAATGGGTGAAAAATGCCCACTTAAATTCTACAAGGAAATCAAAAAATTTAATTTTTGATTATTGTTTCCTTTTTATAATGTTTCCAGCATGGATCCCACAATCTAATTAAATAAATTGTATTTTGCTTCATCGCTTAAGTATTAAGGCTTTGTTCGAAAGAAAATAAAATTAAACATTTTATACTCGTACTGACTTTATACCGGTATATTATGTATAAATTTTAGGAATAAACAATTTTTATATGTGAACTTAGTACGAAATACATGAAACTTAATAATGTAAGAATTTTTAATTGCATTTTACTTGTCAACGTTGATTGTGGTGCAAGAAAATCATAAACAAAATATGTCAAAAGCACGCTAATTGGCATAATGAATAGAGCGAGCGCATGCTGTTCAATCTTATAATCCCATGTTAGATACTCTATGAAAGCACAATTTCAGTTTTATCGATGAATTCCAGTACCGAGCCTTTGTCAGTGAGATATAATAAATATTAAGTCAATATTCCAAAAACGAAAAATTACCTACAAAGTTTGCACTGATACTGACACTGATATGTCAAAAATATTACGAAATACGATTACGAAAGATAGATAAAATGTTGTTGTCAAATGATAATCCATTTGTCCAAGTACCAATAACCAAAATATACTTTCGCCGAAAACCCATTAGCAAAATTAGCAATATGTGGGTATAGGTAGAAGTGCCTCAGCAAAAAAAAAGAAAGAATGTAGTAGGATTATTTATATTTCTTTAATCAATTTTTGACTATTGTCTGTTGTAACTAATACGTTTGACTTAGATTCATAATTTCTGGAACCTTTTTTTGTCATAGTCCTACGGTTGCAATTTTAATTTTTTTAAACTTCTGAATAATCCTGTATTCTATTCGAAGAATTATTTTAAAATATTATTTTATTCTTCAGTTTTCGTCATATTACTGCTCCTCCAGTAACCAAATATGAAATATCGAAAAACTGGTAGGTTGTCTGTTACAACGAAATATTATTATATTAATACACGTACATATTTGTAACTACTGAATTCTAATGTTTTGCACTTTATATGCATTTTATCTATGCAATTTCCGTGAAATTTATCAACTATGAGTTATAATATTTATCTTCCAAAAAATGGTAGAAAGAAGAAGGCAAATTTTGCTCGGTAAGTTAAACATGGGAACAATATTTCTAAAACCACATACAATAATAAAACAACACATATATGTACACTTTTATAATAAATTAGTTTCATTAATCCTAAAATTAAGAATTATGTTTAATAATGACATAAATAAGATAAGCGTTTTTATTATACCTATAGGTACAGTAAGTAAATTCAAATGAGGTATAATTTTGATGATTCAAATTAGTATAATAGAAATTCACATCTATGCTTAAAAAAAATATTTTCAAACTAAACTCAACTTACTTATAGTTTGTTAGTTAGTACCTAGCTATATATGTTTTTATTTACATGGTAAATATTAATTTAGGTTTAAATCATTTCTAAGTAAAATGTTTATTTTCGGGAAGATTAAATATTTGTTAAAAAAAAATTTCCATTTTCAAGGTTCAAATGCATAGTTCATTTTATTGTAGTGTAGGAGTTATTTAAGATAAAAAATAAAATTCATAAGAGATACTGTTGCACAATGATATTCTTTTAAAAGAAACTGTTTTTTTTTTGTTTAAAATTTTGTACTAGTACCGGAAGTCTTGTTGATATAACTTGATAAGTATAAAAATACTCATAACACTTATTAGTAGTTATTATTATACACTATAAATTATTTGTTGCATATGCATGTTGTTCTTTATGATAGATAGATAGAATTATTTTATTTATGAAATTTTTAAAAATTTTACAAATAGCTAGTTAGATATGCATACATAATTAATTTTAGGTACTTGTATCTAATTCAAAATTTAAGTATTGTTAAAAAATGTATGATTAAAAATAAAATTAGTGTTTTGAAGAGTTTTGAAAAATGTTTTGGGGAACTGTAAAAATTTTTCTTTTTAATGGAATATAGATTCAATATTGAAAGTAGGTATTTAGTTTTCAATTTACTGAAGTAATTCACAAAATTGTTTGCTGTCGATGTGCAATCGAATCTAATGAAAAAAATAGATCTGAACGAGTATTAAAATAGTATGATAAATGATTTAATATCGCCATTGATTGATTACTTACCAATAAATTATAATTTTAGAATTTTAGAATTTACATAACAGTGACAAATTTCAATAAAAACCGATTTAAGTTCAAATTAATCTATTCATTTACTCAATTTGATTTTTCTAGTGCTTGTATAAATTTATAGTATCTATAGAGTTTTTTTAAAATCTCGATTCTGATGTTAATTGTCATTTAATGTTTCAAAAATAATAAGATGTAAAAAACAAATTTAATTTAACAATAATATCATTATATTTAATCTGTATCCGTATTATGTGTCTGGATGTGTACGTTATATTGAAATAAAAAACGGTATAATAATATTTGAATTATTTAAAAATCGATTTTCATTATTATTATTTTAAATGATATTTGAAAAGAGACGTAGCGAAACTAAATCTCTCACACTCTCACATTCACATAGATTTACCAAATTCACCAAAGTACAAAGTTTTTTCTTTTCCTATCCAGAATTAAATTTAAATATATGTTTTTATTTTTTAATAAATATATTTAGTATGTGGTTGTTGTCTAAGATAAATTAATAAAAAAAAATTATGTTGTGCCACTGAAATGATGGAAAAGAATTCATAATGAAATTGACTACGACTTTTTTATTACACTTCATCGATACTAGTATATTTTTATTTTGAAAATATATACCATTTGGAAGCAACATTGATCGACCTGACTCAATCATTCTTTAAATTGCAAGTTAATTAAATTTGATTTTACAATTCTTATTTGGACATCGAATCTCTACAATATAATTTAAAATGAATTTTATTTATAACAAAAATATTTTACCACAATTTATACACATTTCAATTGACTTAAATAATTTAAAGCTTTTAAGATTGATTTAAAAAACATTGAGTCCCTGTTCCGTAAGTCATTACTGTTTGTCAGTTATTTTTTACCCATCGCTTAATGTTCATATCCATTTAATTCCTTTCCATTTTTTGTACCTCTTTTATTGATTTTAAATTTTGATCTATTAACACTGTGTCGTTCTATTCTAATCTTCTACAGTTTAGCTACAGCAGAAATAACTGTTGTATAATAGTAATTGCTTAATTTTGCTATTTTGAAGACTCTAAAATGTTATTAAAATTTTATTCCGATTGATATTTTTATACCCTATTGCAGAATAGCCTGTCTATTTACAATTTTGGCCATTCAATTTTTGTACTTTGTCGATTCTTCATTTTTCTCTTAGAGTACCTATTTATTGGTTTTAAAAAAACTGGAAAAGGTTACAAAAGTAGTCAAGAGAATCATAAAAAAAATAAATAAATTAAGAAAGCTAAACATTTTGCGCTTTGTAGAATCAAAGTGTCTACCAAAAATCGGTAAATTAAATTAATCAGTGGCTATGCACTATTTTTGAAACGAATACACCAATACAAGTTGCTAATTTAGCCAAATTATTCAAAACGTGATTATAATTGTCCACATCATGTTAGATCTACTAAAAGATTAATTAAATTGTGAAAAAAAAAAATAAATTTAAACGTGCAGTTGCATTACAATGCGTAATTTTGTCTTCTAAAACTGACAGAAAGTGTGTTTAAACCGATATATTAAATAATATTGAACATAATTCTGGACTGGAACCAGTTCAATACTAGAACAAAAACAAGATAAATTGTCAAAAAGGTGACATTAAGTGAAGAAAAATGTCAAAAAATGTCATAAATAAATCAAAGACAATCAATTCTATAAAAAAACACATCACAGTGATGAAAATCTATAAATTATATTTTATATTACAATTAACAATATTTGTTTTAATACCTACAAGTCGATACCTACAAGATAATGAAATTAAAATAAACAAAAAATACTGGTGTCAAAATCAATGCATTTTATTTAATTCCGGTTTTTTTTTCTATAAAACCTTAACTTTCCTCTCACATTTAAAAATATAAAAAGAAAATAAAAACACTTTATAATGAAATTTACTGTATTTACCTGATTTTGACCTACATTTCGATTTCAATTCCTGTACCAAACCAATTCAGAACATAAATTATTGAACTGTCAACCGTCAATAATGATAATGATAGTAGCAAATGATAATGATAACTGTTAAATATACCTACCTATCTAACCTATTCATACACAAATACACTTTTTGGAATGTACCGCTAAAATTTTTGATGAATTTTCTTCTTCAAAATCTTGTTTCTTTATCTTTATGAACTTAAAAAAAAAACAACATCAAAAAATGGGTTGGAAAATGAAAAAATAAAAAAATTTTAATAAATTATAAATAAACTTCTATTTAAAAAAATGAAAAATTTAAGAAGATCTATTAATGAATGGGTGTAGTGTATATAAATTTTTTAATACATTGTAATGTTATATAATCTCAGTAACTAAGACATAAATTGGATGTTAATTATATATGAATTGTATTCATTTATTTGAGTTTAGAAAAAGAAGATTCATTTGCATCAAAAGATATAACAATATTGTAATGATGTCGGTATCAATGAATTCTCAGTTTTAATTAAGTTGGTTATAATACATAAAAAAGAAATTATTTTATATGGTGCTTGTATTTCTGACTAGATCCAAAAAAAAAAAAATAAAACGAAGTTCTCATCAAAAAGTAATACTAATAAGTAAAAAATAAATCTTGTAACGTAGCAAGTGAAAATGACGAAAAAATGCAAATTTTTAACACATTAGAGTAGCAATTATAGGTGATAATTTATGGTATGAGAAACACTGGGAAGTGAAAATTTACTGAAAATGGGTGGTATTTACAATAATTAAAAAGAAAATTATCTTAAGTCATTTTCAAAAAAAAAAAAATTAAATAAGAATTTTCAAAAATTTGGGTTATGATATTTTACTTTTTATGTAGGCGATATTTTGATTGTTTTAATTTAGAAAAAAATTAATTTTATCAAAATTTAGTTAGAAAAAAGTAGAATAATGAATTCTACCCAAATTAGGTTTTCTTATTTAAGATTGCCAAAAATTTATTATTTTTCAAATTAGTACTTAATAATAAAAGGATCGAAATTGTTTTTAAATGTGTGCTAATCTAGTGTGTTCACTTAAAAATGACTGACAATATAATAAGAACACAATAATATAATATAAAATAAATTTATGTAATTATAAATTTTTTTAAGTGTGAAATATTAAAATTTTCATATCATTTTACTTTTAATAAAAAGAACAAGTTCGATTTATTAATTAATATTCAACCTTGATACATATAGAAATTTATGTCACCATTGTATATAATAAAATTTAATCTTTCAAAGTTTTGTTCATCATAACACTAATAGAACTCATCAGTAGGTTCTTATAGTGTTAGACTACCTATACAACTCCTATTTTCATTTTGATAGATTTTATAACTTATTAGAAGATGCCAATAGTACATCTAGTGAGTTAAAACAATCGACCAAAATTTCAATGTACCAATGTACCAATGTAATCACAGAACAATTCGTAAAAATAATTTTGTTTGTTAACATAATATAAATTGTCCAAAATCAATTTTTAACTACGTTCCTACGTTCATGTTGGTGCTAAATTAGCAATTCTAAGCCCAATTTAAATTTTTGTGCAACGGCATTAATACGATATTTTTTTAGCTTACTAACGATATTTTTTTCTACTAACTAAAGTTGCAGATGTCAAAATATACATTAAAGCATATAGCTTTGCTTATTTTAAAAATTTTAAAAAAACCAAATATATTTTTTTAAAAGAAAATATAAATACACTTTTGCATATTATTTTATTATTTATAATATTATATTCTAGTATTCGTCCGCTACTCAAAATTCTGATAAAAATCATGCTAAATAATTCAGTATGAATTATTTTGAATCACATGAATTTATCGTGGACAATATATTATAATTGATTTTTATTGATTTATCTTAAACAGCAACCTGATAAAGTAATAATTTATGTAATAAAAAAAAAATTAAATTTAAATCGAGGTGTTGTAGCGGTAATTCGGTAAATTAAAATGTTTTTATGTTAAAAACTTCTACATGGAGGAAATTTTTAAATTGAATTTTCAAATTGAATATTTAAAAATTTAAAAAAATATTTGATTTCACCACGTCTCTTTTTTTTTATCATTTAAAAAGAATAATACTGAAAATGGTTCTGAAATGGTTGTGAAATAGTTGTGAAATGATTACTGTAATTTTTTCAGTTTACAGATTCTGGAAATATAACGATTCTGGACAATTTTAATTTTCAATTTTTTATCTGTTTTGGTTAAATTGTTGTAGGTGTACGGCTAAAATTTATTTGATTTTCGATTACCATTCATTTTAACATATTATATCTATATTAATTATTTTTGATAACATATTAATTACTTTAAATTAAACATGATTAATTAATTTTATTTTTTATTTTTTGTTTTCAGGTGAGTTTTCTTCTATCAATTAAAAGGTTTAAATATTACCGAGCTAAAATAAATTGGTACTAATTTAATTTTATAAAATAGTTTAAAACAAAAAGTTGTAGGGGATCCAATGTAAAGTAAGAATATTTCGATGCATAATTAACTTTTTTTTACTTCCACCGAAAACTGACCGACAGTTGAAATAAACTCAATGTCATTTTACATGGTAGTTGTTTCAATACAGAAATTGCTCTAGGTAATGAAAAAAAGTAAAGCATTGAATTGACGAATTTTTATTTCGATATTTTTTTTTAAATACTTTGATAGTTAACATCTGAATATTTAATGTATGTTGTTTATCGTAAAATTATTATTTTTCGAAAGTGTTTAAAGAAAAGTTAAATATTCAAAAAAAATTATTTTTAATATTTTCTAACTCCTTAGAATTCGTTAACTTAAATATACATAAAAATTATATATTTTTTTTTGTTTAGTTCATAGAATAAATGAGACTTTAAGTCCGGTTAACAAGCTTATATTGATATTTTCTGTTATTCTAACAAAATAAAATAAAATCTATTATATTTATTGATTTATACTTAAATCTGAATACACAAAATCAATACAAACAATTAAGAGAAAATAGAGAAATATTATTTTTTTTTTAAATTTACAACAATAAAAGTAAGTAAGTCTAGTATGATAATTATGAGATATGAACTTGAAATACTAAAAAGTTAAATAATTGCTGTGCTCGGTTTGATATTGTCTTTTCTTACAATAACTACGATATACAGAAATTTGGTATAATAATAATAATAATAATAATAATAATAATAATAATAATAATAATAATAATAATAATAGTAATAATAATAATAATAATAATAATAATAATAATAATAATAATAATAATAATAATAATAGTAATAGTAATAATAATAATAGTAATAATAATAATAATAATAATAATCTTTAATTCCTGGTCCCATTACTTTTATCGGCTATGTAACAATAATAGTTTAAAAGCTTTCAATTTCAATCAATCAATAAATTTCAGTTATAATGTAAACACTCTACATTATGGTGAATGTAAATATCATTTAAAACAATAATAGTTATAATTATAACACATTAAAGCGATATGTGAGTTTTTTTTACACATTCGTCAACAAAATTATATTTTTCATTAACTCTCAAAAATAACATATAATTATTAAAAAAAAAAATTGGATAGCAGTTAAACTAGAATTTAATTTATTATACATTGTATTCATGAGATGATAACACTATGAGATAAGAAGAATATTCCAAAATTTCTTAGAATATATAAAATTAATATTAATACTAAGAAATTTTACAAAAAAAAAAAAAAATCTATCTATCAAAATCCTAAGATAAAAATCCAACATTATTTTCAACTTAATAATATGAATCACTAAATTCTACATATATATACAAATAATATGAAGTTAAAAACTGCCATTTTTTAAACTGCATAATATTTTCCTGTTTTAACTTAAATTAACTCCTATCTACTTAAGTGATCCGTTAGGTAAACATGTCTTGTACTGGTATTATTATTATTATTTTTTTTTTTAAATGAAAGAAAATCGAAGTTAATTCCCAGATTTTGTTTTATTTTTTTTTTTTATTTTTTTTTTTTTTTTGTGAAATTGATGACACATTTATACCATATGAAAACATGAATTGACTTGAATTTTGTGTATAAAATCTAATCTTTAAGCTAGATTTTGAAATTCTCTTGGTCTCATGTAAGTTCACTTTCTAAGTTAATTTTTTTTTTTTTTTTAAATAGGAAGAGCAAAATTTTTGCAAAAAGAATGAAGCATAAAATTTGAATTTTTCTTTGCGTTTTTATTTTTCTTCGTATTTTAATAGGACAACTATATAGGTATATGGATACCAACAATGAAACTAGAACAAAAATTGTATCTAATTCTCCTATTTTTTTATTTATTTTTTTTTTTGTATTTTACTTGTTTTTTGGCATTGTATCTGTCATTCAATGTGTAGTCACAATGAAGAAAACTGAAAGAAAAAATAAAACAAAACAAAAGAATAATAAAAACTACTCTAGTAACATGAGAATGAAAAAGAGAATCCATCATTGTAGATTGAAATCTTAAAGATACCAGGAAATAATATATATATATATATATATATATATATATGCATATTTTTTTCTATCATTTGCATCCCCAATGATGACTAAAAAATACAAAAATATAATATAATACAAATGCAGCAAAATAAAAAAAAAAAAATAAACACTAAAATAGACCTACTTACTAAAATATGTAAAAAAAAAACAAAAAAAAAACAAAATTCTATAGGACTAAATTGTTAGAAGTTTTTGTATCGGTATTTACTTTTGTTGGAACTCTAGTTAATGTTTTGTTGTTGTTTTTGTCAATTTAGTAAAATAATTTCATTTCGCGGCAGTTAATATTTTTAACATAACCTAGTGCTTGTTTTTACGACTATGTCTGGAATATTTTTTCATTGCTTGATTTTGTCTTTTATATTTTGGATGAAATATACCTCCCCTCAATCTTAGATTAAAAATAATTGAAATAAATTCTTTAATGTTCCTTCTTAAGTTAAAAAAATATAGTAGATTTTTGTATACATTATTAAAATAGTTGATCTTGACAATTATAAGATATTGGAAGTTCAATTGCGTTCTAATAAAATGTGTGTGTGTGTAGTGTAGTTTGTTCGTGTATAAAAATTTCATAAATTTTAATGAAATTTTATGAAGTTTAGCTTTTTTTTTAAATGTCAAGAGTTAGTCTAGTGTCAATGAAATGGCATGAAATTTTATAATTGAAATTTTGTACACATTTAATTGGAGTTGTTCATAATAGTTGAAAGTTTAGATCGAAGTTAGATATATAATGACTATTGATTTATCATATTAAATAGTATATTGTAATACTAATAATAGGACTTATCATATTCATAAAAAATTGTTAATAGTTAAATTATAGTTAATTAGTTAATTAGTTAAATAGTTAATTAGATAAATAGTTATTATAAATACAAATATAATAGTTAATTAGTTAAATAGTTATTATAAATATAAATATAATAGTTAATTAGTTAAATAGTTAAATTGAAATGTAGGTTCAACATTTCTCAAACCCAATTTGCTTATTTTTAACGAAATTCGTTATATTACGGGTTTTAAATGTATTCATTTCAATGTTAAACGTATTTTTTCGGGATTCCTACTTTCAAATTATCACTAACTGAGCTCCCTACATTAAGCAGTTTTAAAAAAATGTTCATGCTAGAGTTAAGATTACGATTTTTTTTTTCATTTTGACACATATTTCAAATAAACATTCAGATAGACTTGTTCTTCTTCCTGTGACAGTCATATTTGTATTGAGAACAAATTTAGGTTATCATTTCTTATTATTCCCTAATATTCAAAAAGATTTGCTCCTGTTACAAATTAAAACTAATTTTTTAAATTCTAATCTCTTAAGAGTTGGTTGAAATGTCGTACACGTAATATAGATTAAATTTTAAATTTTCATTTAATTTTTAATATGACTTAAATCAATAACAAATTAACCCCTTTCGAGCTATCAAGTTATTACTATAATGCAATAATCTCATATTAACTTTTCAATTTCAAAATAAAAAAAAAAAATTTATAATACCATTTTAAATTCTTATAATGCAAATGGACATTAATAAGTAACAAAATAGCTTTGACATTAATGAGAAAAAAGATAAAATTCACTGTACAGAAAATAATATCCGAAAAACATACAGACCTACAAACATAAATTCAAGTAGCATATAATTGTCAAGCAAATATTTTTCAGTTACAAACAATAATAACAATAATAGTGGATATTGTACATTCTACAGATTGACGGGTATAGAATCTATTAAAATTAAAATATTTTTTTTTTTATTTTACTTTTCAAATAAAAGACCCATTGACAACTAGCCATAGCAATCACCTACTAGTTAAGTTGAGTAGTATAGAGTACATTATTATTTTGATTTTAGTTAGTAATTTGAAATTTTTCTATATATATATATATATATACTTAACAAAATTCTATTATTATCTTTTTATATTGAAATATTCAGTGAAACGTTTATTAAATCTACAGATATGGGTCTCATGTACTCAATTCCAATGTAATCTTCTATTCTGGAATAAAAAAAAAACAAAAACTATTTACGGTACATTCATATATGAGAATCTAAATAGTTATGCACACAATTATAGCTAATAGGAGGAAAAAACAACAACAACAAACAACTCAGATGAATAAAAATTTAATTCTTCTTCAAAATCTAACTGTATTTCTTATGCAAATTGATTTTCTAAGCCTTAGATGGCGCTGATATACTGAGTTTAAAAAAAAAAAAAACGTAAAATCAAAAAATAAAAACAATAAAAAAAAATTCTTTGCAGATACACACGATATTGTAAAAAAAAATTTATTTTTCTACTCCAAAGTTGTATTCTAGATTATATGATATGATATAGGTAAATATACCTATACCTATCTATGTTTATCTATATGCATATATAATATATATATGTGTGTGACGGGTTGAATTCAAAATGCATAACAATTAGAATTATGGGCATAAAAGATTATGCAGACACCCTAGAAATTCCACCTATTTAAAGTAAAAGAAAAAAAAAAACTAGCTTTGTTTTTTGTCACCATTGTTTGTTTGTTTGTGATTTTTTTTTTTTTTTTATTACATGAATTTCCACGATGCTGAAGGTTGTTAATAAAATATTTGCAATGTGGACGATCATGTGGAATAATGTTTATCGGTATTTTAAAATTAAGAAAGAAAAGTTTATAATGGTATAAAATGTGGTTAGAGTTTGTCGGAACAATTTTCATTACTATTACATTAGTAATGAAATTTACATTACTTACTAGTCGTTTATGATGTATAACAGTTACTAGATAGGGAGTGTGAGCAATTTATGTTAACTTAGAGATTGTTCTTTATAGACATTGACTATTATATAAAATAAAATAATAGTATGGTATTCTGACAATTCTACGATTATAGTTGACGTAAATTGTGTGTATTCAATATTGAAGAAATATTGCATTTAATGGGATCCCAATTCGAAACAAGTTATAACAAGTATACATTAAATTGTTTGTGGTGGACATCAACCATTAAAATGTTCATTCTAAATTTATGAACTTTTAAAATCACGATCCCAGTGACTTAGTATGTTGCTGTAAAGTTGTTTATTAAGCTATTACTACAGGTTTTAAATACCATTAAGAAAGTCTTCTGATGATAGTGTAATAACCGAAATAGATCATGATATTAATTAAAATTGGATGTTAATTAATTCAAGTTATTGTTCAGTATTTTTACATAGATCCTAGATCCCTATGAATTTATTTTTGTTATTTGAAGTCAATGATCCATGGCCCATGATTTGTTCTCCATTTTTCTGTATTAAAAATCGAATTGCTTTATGTAAAAGCTATTACATTAAATCAACTATTGGAATCTACTGTATGAATGTCTGAAGTATCGGGAGCTACTGATATAAGTGTTATTGTTGTTAGTAGAGTTTTTAATGTTTAGCACTAAAAAAGTTAATTAATTTTCTAATCATTTCCAACAATTTTTTAATATTTTGTTTTCATTTCACTTAAATTAGTTTTATAATTTCGTAAGTAGTCTCTTGAATCTGGGGTTTTATTAATTGATTTTATTCTTTATACTAGCTAGGTAGAAGTGGCCATTCCAGTTGCTTCCGGAAAATCATTTACAATTTGATTGTGCCTTTTGATTTTCTTTGTACTACCTTAGAAGATATTTTTACTTCAGAATTTCAAATTACATGGTTTAACAATTCAGAGAGTGGAAAAATGTTAAATAGAAAACATCCTCAAAAAGGACTAAGTTATTTCTTCATTATTACTTGTATAAAAATTTAGCTTGACTAAGCTAGCAAAGTAAATTCGTACATGCTGTTGGTTAAGGGAAAATTTTCATTATTGAAACAAAATGCTAGTGCAACATTTTAAATTTGCTGCAATGAATTTTTAAAACAATTTTTTTAATAATTATTCAACTATAGTAATTTAGTAATAATGAAGGTCTAATGAAGATCCAAAGAGTATGTCATCGAGTGATTTAAATTAAATTAAATTAAATTAAAAGATTACTCTTATTTGAGAACTCTAATTAATCGTTTGACTTTAAAAATATTTTAAGTGAAACACGAAAGTATTTCTAGCCTTTTTTGTTTCTATTGTAATTCATATTAAATTAGATCCATATCAGATCCAAGCAATGGGTACAATAATATGTCGTAATAAACTATTATTAAAATAATTATTTTCATTACATTATTATCTATATCTAGCATTTAGATAAGATTATTAGTAGATATAAAGGGTAGGTTCGTGGCTGCCAACTATCGTGGGCAAATTATGATAACCCTTGTTAATGAAATTATACAACTGAACCCTGATTTAGTGATTACTTTTATTAAAAATCAGACTGCTGATATTAGTAAAAATTATTTCAATGAATTTGTTACTAAACACTATTTAGAATTTGGGTACCCCTTAAAATACCAACAAAAACAAATCGTGTTGAATCGTGTTATCAAAATGACAGAACAAAATTATAATTGATTGTTTAGAAGCAACATACACTGAAATATTATACCTACCTTATACGCTATACCTAGAATTGTTATAAGTTAATTAAATGTCTACAAAAGCTGCCGGTAGTTTACTAAACATAATATTCTTACATAAAATTATTCGATGTTTAATATAGAGAAATGAAGGGTACATCATACCTAGGATCTAGGATCTTCCATAACTATTACTGAATAGTATTTTGAAGCTAAGTATTTGTTTACTAAATTTGTACATTTTAAAGTCATACCTAAGTTCAGGTTTAATTTTAATTACTTTCCCTTCTGGTGCAAAATATGTGATTATATAATCCAATTATTACAAATGGACGTTAAGAGCGCATTATATAATAGAAATTATTAAAACATGATTATTGGAGAATATAATTGGGAAGGTAGCTACTTCTAATTTTATTTATCTCGAAACATTGTTATTTAATCATTGATTAGTATACACACATGACAGAATGCAAGACGCTAGCAGAAGCTATTTCACGAATAGCCAAAATAATATCCAAGCAAACCAAGCTCATTGTATGTAAAACCGCATTATAACTTACATTGTGGTTGTGAAGTATCGACCTTATGTATATGGACAAAAGCGGATGAAAATAGCTTACGTATCTGTAAAGAAAAATACTCTAAACGATTGTTCTAGGGTCCTAGACAACACTTGAAAATGGCAAATATACAAAGTTGTAATCATGAATTCAATAAATTAATTAAAAATGAACATAAGCACTCTGCTAAGACCCCAAGATTAAACTGATCACGTGTATGTATAATGAATATTTAAAACAGTATCAGTTATAGGAAAAGCTGGAGGCTAGGCCTAGAAAAAGATGACTAGATAAATTTTAAAGTGATGATAGAGTACTGCTAGCCAAAAAGTGAATAACAGTGTTGCTCTTTTTAATAAAGAAAGGTAGGAAAGACTATCATTGAGCTGCAGCGCCACAAGAAGAAGAAGAAGTATTTAAATATTTTGTATGTATATATTTATGTTTGGTAGCAATACAAAATAGTATTCTTCAAACATTAGAGCCCGCTATTAGTTTAAATTACATTTTTTATAATATAAAATTGTAATCGATTCAAAATTAAGCCATTCCGTCAATATTTCACTTTTAAGTGTTACACTAACAGAGCAGTTTATTTCCAAATAACATTATATACAATTGGATCTCGAATCTTCCCTAATTCAAAATAAAAAATATAACATTGAATTGACTATTTTTTATTATTATTTATTTTTTTTGTTTTTTTTATCTTCTCTATTGAAAATATTTCATGAATGGATGAAAAGTTGTTGAATGACAGTTTACCATATTCATGATTATAATGAAATACCTGGAATGGTATTTTGGTTTGGTTTCTTTTTTTTTTTTTTTTTTGTTTTGTTAGTTTCTAACTATAATTTTTAAAATTCTTTTCCTTTGCACTGCATTAATGTAATTATTATTGTTCGTTTTTTTTTTCTTTAATTTAATTTTTATTTTTATTGCTGTTATTATTATTTTTTTTTTTTGGTATAATTCGCGGTCATATTTAGTAATTTGTAGTAAAACCTTCCCATAATTTTTTTTCTCTTCGTTTTTGTTGGTTGCAAATAATGGAAGATTTTTCTATTTAGTTTTCTTTCATTAATAATATAAAGGTGTGAATTATACAGGTGTGAATTTTCAAATTGAAAAAAAAAAAAATTTATCGTATTCGATTTGACATTCTTTAAAATAAAAATTTTTATTACTTCATTATTTTTCCTTATGGAATTTCTTGTACTTCGTGTATTTCTAATGACATCATTGACAGATAGTCATATGTATTGTAGATCGGATAGGTTATTGTACTTTTATGATTATTGTTGAAAGGATGGAAGTAGGTACCTTTTGGATAAAGTCGATTCATTTTTTTTTTTTAATTGTAAAAATTTAATTTAGAAGAGTTAAACAATTTGAAATTTCCTTACAGTGAAATAATTCTAAATCTGGAAATTGGAAATATTTTCACGTTCCAATATGAAATTTTCTCTTGAATATCCTTCCGGTTGAAACAATACAATTTTTTTTTTAAAAAGAGAGGAAATTAAATTATAAGAAGTAAATAATATGAATCCGATATAATTTTTTTATTTTGTAAGTTTTTCCGACTTGTGAATTCTGTGTAGAAATACAAATAAAAGAGGAAGAACATATTTCTGTTATGAGTTATTAAATAAATATTTAAAACAAAAAAAAATAAGGGGGATATAACAAATCGAATATGATAACTGCAGCATTCTTCAAATTATTTTTTTTATCGTAAATAGTTTAGAATGAAGATAATTGAGTAAAACATTATTTTATTGTAAATCAGACGCGATAGAAAAATATTTAGGTAAATATATCAGAAAATTAACTGGTAAGAACAAACTTAACATCAGGTTTTTAATAATTGTTATTATAATGGTGGTTCTTATAATTTATTTTTTTATAAAATTTATAAAATTGGAAATAATAAGGTATTCTATAAGATATAAATCTAAATCTCTTAATTGTTAATAGTGTAGAAAATGATTAAGGAAGTAAAAATATATTAACGATAATATATTTTTTTGAGTTATTAAGTATAATATACTCATAAACTTATTTCCTTGTGTTTGGTTTTTTTCGTTATGTCAGCCCCTTGTGTTTCAAGAGAGAAGCGCTTATGTGAAGGTAATAATAAGATTTAATTTCCACTGAGCAAGTGCCCATATCTCTGAGATATCTATAAAAAAGAGACAGACTATATAACGATGACCAAGAAGACAAGATTAACATAACTAAAGTGCTATTCTGTTTTTTTTTACCTCATCAAGTTTACGGTTAATCATTGTTTTATTTGAAAATATATCTTAAAGTATTATTTCCATATAGATTTTTAGTAATTTTCTGATTCTGTGAGATTAGGATTATTATAAAAAACATTTGTTGGAACAATATTTGCAATAAAATTATTTTCTATTAGATCTAATATCATTTTCAGTTCGTAAAAACATTTCAGTATCATAATTTTATTAGTACCTACATCTTATTAAAATATTTAAAATGCATTTATCATTAATTGGAATTAATAAGTCAAA
This sequence comes from Argyra leucocephala, assembly GCA_963942445.1. NCBI lineage: Eukaryota > Metazoa > Arthropoda > Insecta > Diptera > Dolichopodidae > Argyra > Argyra leucocephala. The sequence goes on from OZ012677.1 coordinate 29,588,784, forward strand.
ATTCTACTACTTTACTTTCTTCATCAGTGCTTGTGACTAATTGTTATTATTACAATTTGTTGCAAGCACTGTTATAAAGGAAGTAAATTGTTTCCGAAATATTGATATTTGCTAAATAAAAATTAAATTTATTAGTAAAAGAAAATTAGACTTTTAATTTTAAATTTAGTACCTATAGTTATCACGAGAAATAAATTTGATTATTAAAAATATTTGCAAAATAAAGATGTACCAGGCTAGTTATCTATCTATCATAGTACCAAATGTTATACGAACATGTACCAGGCTATAGTTATCTATCATATATGGCAGTTGATTATCTCAAATATACAAAACGATAATTTTTTCAAGTAGAGACATTAACCAACTATCTTTCGTCGTTATATAATACAGTAAAATAGGCAGACTGCACTAACATACATTTATATTTAATCTGTAAATTGAAAAAAGTGCAGATTTCTGAAACATTTCCCAACCGATTTTCTTTATTATTCCTTCCCATGATATATATTGAAAAGGAGACGTAGCGAAATTAAATTGTTTTTTTTTTATTTTTATTTATTTATTTCATGAGAGCTTAAAGCTCATATAGAGTGTTACTCACATATATTAAAATTTAAATATAGTCAAAATAATTAAAGAAAACAATTATCAAGTTCTGTGCAAATATAAAAATATCTTCGTATACATAAATATTATATAAATTAAAAATAAAATGGGAAAAAAACAAATTACAAAAGATAGTTTAGTTTGTAAATTCAAAGTGAAATAACAATTCATTAACATTTATATATATTAAATTAATTATTATATAAAATTAATCTGAAATGTTCAGTATTGTTCATATGTATAGATTTTTTAAATTAATTTTTAATTTTGAAGTACACATACTTTTCATAGAATCTGGTAATTTATTGAAAGCAGAAGAAGCTGTATTAAGTATAGGTTCTAATCCTTTCAAATTGTGAATGGCGATAAATCTTAGATGGCTCGTATTATAGCTGTGTATGTCTAGGTCTACATTTGTAACTAGTTTTTATTCGATTTTATGCTGCATGTTTTTATACTGATATAATGTGTAGAATCTGGCTCATTTCCTTAAAGTCTGTTACTTTTAAGATATTATGAGTTTAATGTATAGTGTTAGCTGGTGTTCTATGATGAAGCATAAATGTAAAATTTTTTATTGGCTTTATTTTGTATGATTTGTAAAGCATTTAAATTTTTTGTAAACGTATTACCCCGTACGCCAATAGCATATGTTATCTCACTATTTAAAAGATTGTAAAAATAGACATTTTTCTACCTTCAGAATTTCAATTAAAAATTTCACACCATTTTGAAGTCACACACAACATACAAAAATTTAAATTTATCAAATTGGCGCAACTAACCCATCACTAGAATTAAATTTATACAAATTTTTTTTAAATAAATTATTACGTATGCGGTTGTTGTCTAAGATAAATCAATAAAAAAATAAAATTGAGTACGAATTATAAATTATTGAGCATGATTTTTTATCAAACTTCTATTTTTATTTTTAAGCTAATTTAATTTTATAACCAATTTTTTTTCAATTTTAATATAAAAGCATGAAGTTAAAGTATAATTATTATTGACATATTTTACTAAATAAATTATTAATTTTTGCAATTCCAAATAAACAAGATAAGTTAGAATTACATGCATTTTTAGACGAGTTAAGTTATTTTGCTAATACTTTTGATCTAATATTCAAATTTAATTTGATAATTGCTTTGAGAGTCTCCAACCTTTTTGATTATAAACTATTTACTAAAATTCAATTGATTTTTAATTTTTTCTTCTTCACCACCTTTTCTGACTAATCCTGCTACTACATCAAAATTGAACCTCCTCAAATGTAAACCTTCAATGCTTAAAATAATTATTTTGTGTTATTGGAAGGAGATAATCCTTATTACGTCAAATGTATTATACTCACCATGCCAAAGGTGTTTTGAGATCCGCATACAGAAGGGTTGAATACGATTTTAACAATTATTTATTAACAGTTTTTCTCAACTAAAAAAAAATGCTACAATATATTTTAATATTACCTACACGTTACAAGAGCAGAGCATATTTTTAAAATTTATTCACTTAAAATTAAACAATCATTTCGTGACAATTCAAAAATACATACACTATATTATCTGTTATTATTGTAATTTATTGAAAACGCTTAAATCATGTGAAGGATCCTTATTAAAATCAGAAAATATAATATATTTCCAATTTAACAATACAAAAATTTTAAATTATATACTTGTTAAATCATTCAATATTCTAAATCAATTTATTTATTATCCTTAATTATTCCTACTTTTCAATTTTAATACAAGTAACATTTATCATCATCATCATCATCATCAGCAACATTATCATTATTATTAGAAAACGTTTAATTTAATTTTCTTCAATGTCACGATTTAAATAAACACATATTATTTACTATGTTTTCACTTATAATTGTATTTTTTTCTCCTTCATCTTTCTATTCACCAGCATTACTTACATATCCTTAATTATAGAAAAAAAAAAAAACAAATAAAATAAAATTCTAGACATGTAAAAAATTCTTGAATATATGTATTTTTCGCAATTAAAATTATTTCAATTTAATTATGCGTCAAGTTTCACCAAAAGTCTTGTTGCTCTAAAAAGATATATCAAGGAGAATAGGATCCGATCCATATTGTTCAGTTGAATATCATATTCGAAAATAAAATAAAATGTTAGTAGATATACATATTATATATTTATATCGGGAATACACAATTGAATTTCATCTTTTCAATTTATTGTAAATAAAAATAAAAATAAAAAAAATAAAATTAAAATAAAATGTTTGCACGATTTTTTCTCCAAAAAGTCCCGTCCATTCATGTATAATAGCGAACAACACTAAAAACATAACATAACAAACCATTGTTGTTATTATATTGTTGTTCTTGTTGCTATAATCCCAAAAAAAAAAACGACAAATATAATAAAATTGTGGTCTACAAAAATCAAATCTAATTGGAATGTCGTGCTGTTTTTGCCCAGAAAATTTAAGCGCACTTCTTGTTATGCCTCTCTTAAAATTCCATTTCATTAAAAACAAAAATCTATTTTTTTTTTTTTAATTCTACAATATAGGATTGAAAGTAAATAAATGGTGTTCCATTTCTCAAGGAAAATGCCTATATATATATATATGTATTTAAGTATATAATAATGTAGATATGAATAATATATACCTCCATGCGAGCATTATGAATCTAAACTAAACTAAATCATATATTACTGACATGATTAATTTTTAAATATATATGTATGTATATGTATGTGTCATTTTAAATCGGAAAAACCAAATAATAAAATAATTCCTTAATAGCAAATGAAAATTAGTTTTTTTTTTTCTTATTATTATTATTGCATTTGTTAAGGCTTACTCATCTCGAGTATACAGTTGTATCGAAAAGTATATATACACCATATAAAATTGATATTATCTAAGTTTAGTTTTAAATTTAAATTTTTGTGTTCTGGTAATACTTTTTAATGAAAACCGACCGATATGGTGTAGGGATTATGTTATACGATAACAAATTAGAAAATCCCGAGTTCGAATACCGCTCAGAGCATTGATGTTTTAAAAATGTTTCTCTTGTATAAATTTAAAATGCAATTTGATCGTCACTCAGAATAAAATGATTTCAATTTATTATTAATGCTAATTTACTTTATAATAGTGATAGATATACAGTTTCCAAATGTAAGTTAGATGATATTACGTATATCAAAAATTAAAAAAAAAACCTAATGTATGTGTTTATGTCAAGTCTCTGTATAAAAGCAGTTAGGGTCCATATAGTCTGTTATTATAGCAGTAAGGGTCCATTATGGCTCAACCCATATAGTCTAATAATTAAAATTAACAAACAAAAAGGGCAAGAGGCATTTTAGAGATTTTTAAATTGAGATTTAAATTGTCGTCGCTTAGTGGGATTATTTGCAAAGCGTTACATATACATTTTGAAGGTTGGAAAATCGAAATCAATCGAAAACAAATTTAGAGTTTGTTAAATTCTATAAATTTAAAAGCTAATTTATTTTTGAATTTGCTTTTAATCTCTAACTGATTTGGAAATAAATATAGATTTTTTTTAAATCTATTATGCTAGGTCTAATATACAAATTATTCTTAAGTATATAGTAACAGATAGAAATGCCTAATAAGATTAGATCAAAACAAAATATAAATTATGGCAAATACTTTAGTTTGCTTCCTGCGTTACATTCAAGGTTATATATATCTGCCTAGAACTTTCGTTTGCTTCCTACTCTACATTCAGAATTACATCTATCTGCTTAGTATTCCCGTTTGCTTCCTACCTAACACTCAAAGTTACATCTATCTGGCTAGTACTCCTGTTGACTTCCTACCTTACATTTAGGGTTATATCGATCTGTCTAGTATTCCGGTTTGCTTCCTACCTTACATTCAAGGTTACATTTATCTACTTAGTACTCCCGTTTGCTTCCTACTTTACATTCAGTTTGAGCAGTTTCAGAAAGTCAAATGAGTTTCATATTGAGCTTTCTATTATTTTCTATTAGTCGGTTTAAAATTTGTGTTCAGTTCAGAATTTTCTAAAAACTTAAGAATATTCTAATCCATATTGCGAGTAGTGCATAATAAAAACTCATTTACAATCTTCAATTCCTACACTAGAATGTAGAACCTCTGTTATTTATAGCCTATGGACACCACTCTCTTACAATTTTAAACATTAAATTGTACTAAATTCTACATTTTTATTCACATAATTAGCAAAAATATCCACTTCCAACTTCCTACTTACCTAAATAGTACTAATAATTTTGTCTGGCACTGTATACTACATTTGGAATAACATGAGAAAAGTCTAATTTTTTTCCAGTGTCATTTAAATGCATTAAACAATCAAATTTAAAATTAAATCAAAGCGAAAACCTGAGAATTACTTAAATAAATGTTAAATATTTATACTTGTACTTGTACTTTGCAAATAATGACAAAAAAAAGGCACAATAAAAAAAATAACACGAAAGAAAGGTACCTAATCAGTAATATTATCAAGTTTTTCATAGCTCATCATAGTTATTTGAATAAATATACATATATATATATTATATCTCTCTTTCTCTCTCTCTCTCTTCCTTTGTCAGAGTTTTATTTAAAAAGTGAGCCACAATTCACAAATAAATAAAACTAAGAAACGTGATCAACTTGTGTCCTATATTATTTTTTTTATTTTTTTTTCATTTTATTATTTTTACTAATGAAAAGAATTCAAACTAATAACAATAAACAGCACTCTTAAAAGTATATAAAACGCGACAACAATAAACGCGATAAATGTTATATTCAAATGATATACAGAACTAGCTCAGATAAAAAAATATAAAAAAAAAAAAATAAAAAAATAAAATCGAAATCGCGTTTTAATTTCAAATTCATTTGTCTGAAATAATTTTTCACATTTATACACACACTTACATACAGCTGACGTACAGCTTTAAACAGAAAATTTAGATTAAAAAAAAAAATAAGAATATAAAAATGTCGTACATTATATTTATTTGAAAAAGACCTCCTCGGCACGATTCAAAATGTCACTAAGGAAAATTATTTTTAAATTTCATTGTTTTGTCATTTAAAAGTTACTAGATTAGACTAACACAGTTGTGTCATAAACTTTTGTAGCAAATAAATATTAGAACTGTCATAATTTGCTAAAATTAATTATTAATCAAACCGAAATGGGAATAATAAAAGAATATTATTAACATTATGATTTTGTCAAATTGATAGAACAATAAAATATTTAAATATTTAAGATATTATTTAATGTTTATTATGTTTTGGATAAGGAATTTAGGTTAACAGGAATTTAGGTTGACATATATTATAAGTAGATGTTTATTGATTTTTACCAGTTCCAAACGATTTTAGTTTTATTTAAGATTTGTTTAGATATAAAATATAGATAGTTTTGTATCTTATAGAATATGTTAAACGTATATAAAATTTTTCCAGTTTTTCAGATATTTAATCTTTCCGCAATGATAATTATTATTAGTAGTTAGTAGTTAGTTTTTAAAATTCATTTATTTATTGTACCATGTTACATATCATTAGTACATTATCATAAGTAAATTAAAAAATATCCATATCAGTAATGGTGAAATTATTTGATAAATGTAAGATCATTCTGATGTTTCTGAGAATATGTGATGCATTATTTTGTTATTATGTGGATAGGAAAAATTGACAATTTGCAAAACGTATATGAAAAACAATTAAATATTTTGATTTCGTCATTATAAATACACTTAATAGAATTCGGAATTGTATGATAACCTCCTATCCTGTTATTATCATCTTAAGCATACATTTAAATAATTGATTTTATTTTTTGAAAATCGAACAGTTTAATATTTTTATTTATTAAGTGTTTAGATTATAGATATAAGTTTTGAATTTCTGTTATGGTAACAAATTATAGACTACGATTTTTGTTTCTAGATGACCATTGTATAGATATCAAGTAAAATAGTTAAATAAAATTTATCATATCCAATTTAACAACTTTACTAAAGGAATAACTATAATCAATATTATTAAAATATATAAATTTATACCATATTTGAGATAATAATAAATATCTATTGTCTACAATATGATACAACTGCAGTATTGCAACTGGTAAATATTTGCACAACAGTGACATATTTCTATAACATAATTTAATAGGTTAAAATATTATTAAATAGTTATATAGGGCTAAACTGTTTCTGAACACTATTTACACTCAATGATTTCAAATCGATTGAAGCTGTTACAAACAAGAAAAATAAACTAGGAGACAGATATATGTTAATTAAGTACTGAGCAATATAACAAAATGTTATCAATTTATACTTAATGGTATATTATAATGTAGTTAGTTGTCAACAATTCACCTCAAAATTATACAATAAAAATTCTATTCACCAAAATAAACCCAACACACCATCCCATTTACAAATACGCTGCGTAGCGCAGTAGGTAGAGCGCCTGCCTTTCAACTGAAAGGTCCCAAGTTCGATTCCCGATGAAGCAAAAGGAAAAAAATGCTTTATGGATTTATCGACCTGGTCCAGCACCCTTTGTCATTGGGATCAAATAAATGGCAAAAAATAATTGAGAGTATAATCTGGTAACAAATTAAATAAACATGAAGCTATTCTATTTAAGAAGGCTTAGTTCCTGACAATAGCAGTAGTTTTCCACATTTAATGAGTTGATAAGCCAGGAATTTGTTAAATAAATACTCGAAATATTGTAGATTGTAGTGTAAAATTGCAGTACCGTACTTAATTAAGCACGAAAAGGCGATTCTACCTAAGTTACTGTAGAGTGTAAAAAAAAAAAAAAAAAAAAAATATCAAGAGACTGCATAATATGAGGTACATTTAATGTAGGTAAGGTAGATAAAGATTCATATTAAGTTTTCTTAAAATTTTCTTGGACCAAATTGTATTAAATTTATTTTGCTACTTGCTGTCCTAAAATAATTTTAGCTTTCTTTCCCAAAATTTTAATTTTGTTTTCCAAACTTTCCTACCATACCTTGATTTTTACAATCGGGTTTAAAATAACTTATAATTTGGAGTATGAATAAAAAACAGACTAACACGGTAAATTACACACTTTTAAATTAATTTTCATTAATTCAAATTGCTTCTGTAATGATGAATCATGTTGATCATATTCCATTAAAATACTCATTAGTAGTAATTCCAATTGAAAACCAACTTATGGAAACGAAAATTTCTGTTCAGTCCCTGTCATTCATTCATTTATTCATTCATACACAATTTTTACATAAAAGCTAATACTTAACTTGAATTATACTAACTCAACAGGGGCTCCTAGTTTATATTTAATCTGTTTTCTACTACCTTTCCAAGATAAGGTATACTTTAGCAAATTATTTACAAAATTCCTCCAATATGTTTCATAGTTTCAATTATTCAAGCTTCATACAAAATTAATCTAATCCTGAAATTTAAATGATGTACGATGTACTTAGTACTAGTTATGAAACTGTTTGGAATGGCTGTTGTTTTTTTAGTTTTTCTTTGGAGCTTATATCACTTGGTTATCAGGAAGAAACCATTCCAGTTGGTTCTACAACATCAATTAACATTTAATTATGCCTTTTGGATTCTATGACTCGAATGATCTATTATGATGTGGGTATTGGTTGATTTAAGATTGTATCACTCTCCAAAGAAACCCGTCAGTAATAGAGTCAACCTTTACGATTGAGAAAGACGATCATATTACTAAATTTCCTTCCGACAAAAAGTCCTATATGTTGACTTGGTGAAGTTAATTAAACTATTTGAAGGCATATATTTTACCACTGAAATAGATGTTGTGTTCCAACTGTGAAATCAGTAGAATTAATAGTTATACCAAAAATCAGAAAAAAAGCCTATTGTACATGATTGTTATATCACAATGGACCTTAAATGTGTCGGCGTACTGTGTGGAGCGAATACTTCCCACCTTTGGTTGTTAATATCCTAAGATTTTGCCAAAAAACAAGTTAAAGCCTTCATTTCATAGTTTTAGAATTCAAAAAACAAAAAACTTCAATATTTTATTTCTACACTTAAATCCGCGAATTTCAAAATAACGGTTTATTGTATGCACACAAACAAATATCCAGATGAAAATTCCGAAAGATTTTCTGATTCTATTAAATAGATTTGGGGTTTTGTGATTTTCGTCAATTTGCATTTTGATTTTTATTTAATTCTATAGTTTAATTCTTTTTTTTTTTTTTTAATTTTTCGTAACTAGTTCTCTGTAGTTATTTTTATTTATTTTTTTTTTTTTGATTTATTAAGATGATAGGAGAAAAATTCCAATGTAATGAATTTTTTCATCTGCAGGAATTTTCCTGTGGTTCTTTCGTAATTATGACAAATTGGAGAAAGTATACTGTACTCAAATATTTGAATTTTATTTTTAAGGAAAGAATTTGAAAAAAACAAAATATTAGATACTGTTATTGTCTTAAAGTATTTTTTATGGATTATTTTTAATGTATGTGATACATGTGAAAAGGTTAGGATAATATCTTCGTATATGAATCTGTTGAGGAAATAAGACTATAGGACTAAACATTTTTTAAAGTCATTTATTTAAATTACTAATTTTGTTTTTTATATTTAAAGTAGTCTTAGGAAAAGAGAATATATCTATGACATAACTTTTAGAGATTAAGCCTTTCATATTGTGAATTAATTCACCGTACTCAAGTTCTTTTTTGGTAAAAAACTAGTTTGAAATGATTATTATGATATACTAAACAATTTTTATTTTTCCATAAATCTTAATCATAATCATAATTGTGTATGCCAAATCGCGTAAAAGCAGTTAGGGTGTTAAGTCCATAGACTTCAAATTATATAAAACGGTGTTTTTCATATCTATTAAATTACTTAAAGTATAAAAATATAAACTATAACTATGAACGTGATATTATATAAACATAATATATAAAATGATTATATAAACTATAAAAATTACTAAACATTTAATATTTAATGCTTTTTTTGGTATATTATTAATTAAAGAGTGTTAAGTGTAAATATTTGAATACGATAAATATATAAAACAAAAATAAAAGAAAATAAAAATTAATTAAATATTTATTGAAATCTATAGAATATTGTCAAGTGACGTAAATGTGGCTTAGATAGCCTCATACTCGTACCAATCTACCTCCCTCTGAAAATGATGAGTATAAGCTAATTTTCCCCAATTCAATAGTCAGTTTATTATAATTTGGTGATACTCATTCGACAATAATTTATTACTTTTATTTATAACGTGCATTTTAGATTCATAACTGTATTAACGAAGATAATATAATATAGACAATTACAATCATTAAATTTTGTCAAAATCATTTATTAACATTTTGTATTTTAAAATCTTTTTGTATTTTAAAATGTTAAGCAAGATAGGTACTACTTCCATTAGTTCCAAGGTTGTAATAAATCGTAAAGTTTCAATTTGATTTAACGTTATTTGTTATTTTTTTTATATTTTGAAAACTGTAAGCATCTAAAATACGATTGAATAAAACTGTAGGTAATAACAAACATTGTCAATAGTCATTGAATATAACGGGTATTCTCGAACATGCGTATCAGCTTTTTAAGAGGAAAAGTAGTAGTTATTTTAAAATTAAAAAAAAAATTATTAACCAAATCGAGGGTTCTTTATCGATTGGTGATATTTTCAACTTCCGAAAAGGAGGAAATGGATTTTTAAGTTAAAATTCGTCGAAATTGGCTGAAATCGAGATTTTTAAATGGGAAAAGGCCGCAAAATTATGGTTATATATATATTAAATTAAATTATCAAAATATTATTTTCCTGATACTTATCAAGTAAAAAATGTCAATATAATAAGGACTATTAATAATATTTCATTAATAATTACAATTTTTCACAATTTATATTCTCTAATATTTGGAAGAATATTATAATACCTTCTGAATAATTAAATTGTTCTTTTAAATTTAGAATTTTATATAATACGAAAATTTATTTTTTTGTTTTATTAATTTATACACATTTTTATTACTTTTCCTATTTAACACTCGGATTTACTAACTCGGGTTTTTTTAAATTTAGCAGTTTTTACATTTAATGGAATGGCATTGAAGAGCCCACATCAAATTATTATCTTATGTATTTAATTCCACAACCTACTACCCTATTTTTTAAATTAAAGAAATTTATTTTTATAATTTATTATTTTACTAAGATATTCAATATATTTTTGAATTAATTTTATTTTTATAAAAGATTCAAATAATTAGATAGGATTCAGTTAACATTTCTATGTAGCCAATTAAACAATTAAAAAGCTCTAAAACTTTCTCAATAAAATGGTAACAGAGTTTTAAATGATAAAAAAAAAGTATTTACAATTCTATAATTACTGTACAATACTGGATTTCCAATCTATTGTTTTTTTAATTTTAATTATTTAATTATTTTGTTTTTTGTTTTTTTAAAGATATTTTTTTCCAAAGAAAAATACTGAATTTTATTAATTTATTTGTGTGTGGTTGTTTGGTCGGTTAAGTTGTTTGGTATGTTGTGGTTAAGTTGTTTATTTTTTTTTGAAGACCAATTAAAAAAAAATTATTTTCTTCTTTAACAATTTTTTTCGAAATTCTTTAAAACAATTATATCTATTATGTATAAATGTTAAATTTCCGTATTTTTTTTTTATATTATTTTATTATATTAAATAAATATTTTTGACCTCATAATTTAAATTAATCATATAATATAATAAAGTATATACAATTGCAGAGTGGATATTTGTAACTGAAATTATGAAAATTAAACTATCTATTAGATTGTTAATTTTTAATTAAAACAATCTCTTCTGTTCCAATGAATCCGATTAGTAACAAGTTGGTTAATAATAAAATATATTTGTTGTTGCTAGTGTCCTGGATTTTCACTAATACTATTATTATAATTTTTTTTCATGATATTAACATATTCCTGTATATTACTTTAACTCAAAATGTTCAGATCTATAACATATATATGATTGTACAAGTTTAATAATTTACATTAGATGTGCTAAAGTTCGGTTGTTATTTAAAAAACAGGATCAAACTGTAAAATAATAAAGCTATAATAATGATATTAAGAAAATGGCAGTCAAAATATTATGATTTTAAATTTATATATTTAATTTTATTTAATTTTTATTAAACGGCTGGATGAATCCGGACAGCAAATATTGGGGCCCGCTGCCTTAGGCATTTGGACCATATGGTGAAAATTTATATATGGTTTTAATTTTATTTTACAAAGGGGATTTCACTAAATTGTTGATGATAGAATTTTGTTATTTTGTCAGTTGTTTGCCTTTTATTTTTTTTTTTTTAAATTAGTTAAAAATATATTTCTATAATCTATATTATATTGTTAAAATATCGGTTAACATCCGATGCAATGTAGGTAGTATCATCGATCGAACTGTAGTGTTGAAACCATATAGTATTCATCAAACCATGTTTATATACTAAATGTGTTTCATTATACTGGTATCAAGAACCATACATATTAATTTAGTATAAACGCAGTATCGATACCTATTTTTTGTTCGTAGTATTAACATAGCATTAAATGACTGATCACATCATCAAGCATTTTTTAAGTAGTTTTAGAATTTTGTTTACTAAAATTGGCAATAATATTAATATAAATATGATTTTATCCAAATCATACTTATGCATACAACAGTAATTATACTTACATATTATACATACATATATTACATATTAAAAATATCTACTGTTTTATGTCAAAAAAACTTATTGTACATATTGTATAAATTTGTTATACTGGTCTTGAATACAATAGCTAATTTTCATTTGATCTTCTTAATTTTTCGATTTTTCCATCATTTTTTTCAATGATATTTTTAATTTTTAAAAACTAACAATCATAATATGATATTTAATACAACGTTTATGTCAGAGACTGTACTGTAGTATTCGCAATATCAGAAAATTTTAATAATGTAGCATTTTCATACTGCAGCTAAGCTATAGTATACGTTATAACTGGAATAATTGATGCGATTGTTAATACCAAAATATGCCTGTTCAGTGTCCATAATATTTAAAATTTAAAATTATTTTTTTATGGTTCAAAATTATAAATGTTATTACTACTGAGCATTGTTTACTAAAGGCTCTGAAAATTTTCATTTTATACTCTCTATTGAGTAGTTTTGATTTGAATAATTTTTTGTAAGCACATTAACTTCTCTTCTACACATGAATTTGGCTTTAGACAAGACGTGTATTTTCTTCTTTATAAAATGGTTTTAGAGCTTAATACTTTAATATATAAATAATTCAACTATAGTATGGGTCAAATCGATACGACCCACTTTTATATTCATAAGATACGTGCAGGATATAGTCCTCTCGGAGATTCTGAAGGAAATGTTGTACACTGCAATCTTTATATTAAATACACTATTAAGGGTACATATTTTAAAAGTCGGCAACACCAATTATTCTTGAGATACAGTGATTTGATTACAAGATGGTTTAATATTTACTTCAGACGATTGTTATTTCATAAAAGGCACATTATTTGTTATATAGAAAAAGAGTAAAACAAACCAATTTTTGTTTAATAAGTACTTATATCTTCTAAAGTATTCGATATAGACATAAAGTATCATGTGTATCATTTATAACAGTATATAAATAATGGGGGGTTTTATGGTAAAATTTTAAGGTATTTTGTTTTTAAAGAAAGATAATGAAGATTGTTTTTTTTTTCAAAAATTTTCTACTTTGAACTACATTATCTCTATAACGGCAGCACCAATCATCATTATCAAATAAATGTTAAAATATGCTCCAGATCGTTATCTTACTAAATAAAAATGTATATATATTTAATACATCAACAGATATAACGGCTTATATACAACAACATCAAAACAACAAAGATATTTTTAAATGTCCTTTTCGTCCTTAAAGGATAAGATGCCATTAAAGATATATATTTTTGGACAGCTAGGAGCGCCAGGTATCCTTGGAACATACATATTACCTCCTACCCGGATACAACATCTCCCTCAGAAGAGCCGTTATGGCAAAATTAAATTTAATATCTAACACAATTAGACTGCTTTGGAGAAAAGATATCTAAATTTCAAAAAGATTTTTGATCATCTTGGCTTACACAATAATTCGAATTGTGCTTTTATTCACTTTTTTGTTGTTATATTTTTATTTCATGACATTATTTTCTTCTATTTCTAACATATATTTTTAATATAGTTTTCTTTTAATTTTCATTTCAATGCGTCTAAATATTCATTCAACTAATATGAGTTGGATCAATTTTATGGGTTGGTGACTAAATCTACAAACTGAAATCCATAATAAAAGAAAATTATTTAACTAAGACAAGATTACCAAACTGTATTATCAGAAATATATTGCCCTTTTCCGGAAATAAATATAAAAATTAAAATAAATTGATTCCGTTATTATTTATTAATATTCTGGAAAAGGTCAATATATTTTTTTTTCAGACTGGTAACCTCCTCCTCCTTATTTCGGTGATTTTTGTATTTTTTGATCGTTTTTTGTGGATTTTTTTTTGTTGCAAAAGTCATTATGGATTTGTTTTTTGTAGATTTACTCACCAAAATTAATTTTTCCCATTAAAAATTCATTAGTAACTACTTTCCATTGAACTTGATTCACTAGCTTTCAAATTTGTTATTCTAAATAGAATATACTTATACTTATACAAGTACCAATTATTTTCATTCTTGCTGATTTGTTCATGCTTTCTAAAGCATACTAATTAATTCAATACTTCAAATTTCATTCACGGCGACATAGAAATTGAATTAAAGAAAATTGAAATTTCAAATTCCTAATTATATACAGATACATTATATATATATTTTTTAAGACTAGAATTTATTTTAATAAGTATCGTAATTTATCTTGGAGCATTAGATTATAATTAAATCCTTTATAGACTATATATTTAATTTTTCACTTTCTGTCGTGTAAATATTTAATAGCATACACACCATTAATGACTGTTTCCGCTCAAATTTCTAAATTCTACACATTTTTCATTTTGGTACTATTAAAAAACACATTGTAAGTAGTAAATTTTATTTTTTCCTATTTATAATATTCACTTAAGAATTTTCTAAATAGCTAATTTTAATTTTTCTGCATATACCTAAATTAAATAGAATAGAATACCTTAAACATATTCACTGCACCAATCTATATGCTTTGGTTGTTGTTTGATAAATTTATGAAGAATTGAGGTTGATACATTTTTTATGTTGTACTTTTAAATTTAATTAAAATCAATTTGGATTTCACTTTATTATGAACTTCCATATAATAATATAATAGTCAGTCGAATTCTAATATTATGGGAACAAAAAAAGTGAATCTTAGAATTAAATATTTTATTAAAGCAAGATACCATGAGTGAATTGGAAATCGCACTTTAAAACAAAATCAGCGAATCTGAAGTTACATGAATTTAAATACCAATATCAAACTGTTACAAAAATCGTGATTCTATCACATATGTAAATGTATCTTCTTTTTTTGGAATAACATAAATGGTAATTTTTCAAATTACAGGATATAATAGTGCTAGTTCTAGTATATAGAATAGAAAAAAATAAGAAGTAAAGAGTTTCCAAATCCAGAAAATCATTTAAAATTTTGCTCCTGTTTTATTTTTATTTTCATGTATTGTGAATTACGTTCATTTAATTTTTTTTTTTGTTTTTTTTTGATTTTAGCTGATTTCAATATATATATATAATACGTTATTACTCTCTAATAGATAAATTCAACTATTTTACTTTATTGCTGTAATTATATATTGTGTATATGTGCAATGTACATATGAATTGATTTGGAATTTTTTAAATTTACATTTTCGTCCCACCAAATTATTGTGGATCATCATTAGAAAATCATTCTATACAGATATTCTAGATCATTAAATCGTAAAATTTAAAATTCTGTTTATTTGGTGTTGTTGAATCGTCTTTTTTTTCGTTTTAGTTTTCAAACTTACAAAAAAATTATAAGGTATAGAAAAAAAAAAAAAAACAGGAAAATTTATTCTGAAAGGGAGATTTTTCATGAAAATAAAAGTTTTTTTTTTTTTTTTTGTAAAGAAGGAAAAACAAATTAAAGACCGACAGTAATGAGAATTTTTTTTTTGTATTTGTATTCATTTTATAATTGGTATGGTATTAAAAATTTCCAATTATATTTTAAATAATTTTAAGCTTGAAGGTTAAAAATGTTAAAATTTAAATTTCGTGATATTTAAAATTTTATATATATATGTACTTTCTATAGTTACTAACAATTAATTTTATTAATACTAAATATGGAAATCAATTGTAGTTAAATATTCTCATCCATCTCATTTAGAATTTCGTTATAAGATTTATGTAGTATTTAGTTGAAGTTCCCATAAAAATAAATTTAAATAATGAAACTAATTGCCTGTATACTGTGTGTTTGGTGAGCTCTAGGTGAAGTAAAATTATACTTTTATCATATAATATTACCACCATCATTTGTTGGTTCTACAGCTCAGAGTAAGCCATAAATTCGTTTACAGCTTTCATCTATTCTGCTTTATGTTGTGCAACTATAGCACATGCATACCGGGTACTAATCTAATGTGTTCTATGATATATGCCATTGTGTGGTATACTGCATCAGTGGTTAAAACTTTTGTATGGAGATATAGTCGCATTTAGTCAACGGTTTCAAACATATTGTGACTTAAAGACATTTTGGGGAGAATATGATTAATATGCCAAGTTATAACAGAGATTCAAGTTCCAAACATTCAAATTTAATTTAGAATAAGTATTTTCACATTATACGATATTTGTATATAAGATAAATGCTTCATATACGTCGAACAAATGTAATTAAAATGGATATGCTTATATTTAACTAAGATCGTTTTAATATTCTATATACGTATAATATCAAGTCAGTGCTGAACCCAAATCAACTCAATTGCTCAATTACCTACCCGCTTACAAGCTAAGTGAATTGTAATTTTCTGTAATAAATCTATATTAACAAAAATACTATATTTTCTGATCGTATTAAAATTTATCATAATGTTGTTTTATGCGTTAAAAATTATTTTATTGTTTTTAAATTTTTGGCTTACTAGCACCCTTCATATGAAAAATTTTGCAAAAAAAAAAACAAATCAGATTAATGCAATAAGACATGCCAATAATTGTTGTTGTATAAGCTAGTAAATTACCAATAAATTAAACTTCCCCATACACATCCTATATCTGCGTAAACTATTCACTGAACAACAATTATTCAGAAAAATCTATAATTATAATTGACAAGAATTTAAGGACCTGCGCATTAGACACCTTTTCATTTTATTTCGCTTCTCTTTAATGAACTCCTAATATATAAATAACTTGTATATAAAACAATAATGCGCACACAGTTGAATTTTTTTTACTCATATGGTTTTATTATTCAGCAAATACATTATGCATATGTGGGTTCTTCTTATTAAAATAAAAAACAAAAACAAACAAATCAGTTATTATAATTACTTGAAGTGAATTACATTGTACATATGTCAAATAAAAACAAAAGCAAAACAAATTAATCTGAAATAAAAAATATAAAAACAACAAAAACAAAAAAAAATCAGTTGATTTGTTCATATGAATGGTCAATTCATCTTCATATAGTAGAGTTATAGTATCTATAAATATAATTGACAAGCATTTTAGGACCTACGCAGTAAACACCTTTTTATTTTATCTCGGTTCTCCTTAATGAACTCCTAATATATACATAAGTTGAATATACAACAGAAATGCGCATGCGGGTTGAAAAATTTCTATTTGGTTTTATAATATTCAAACTGTTAAAATATATCCATTTTGTGTCATTCAACATCTTATTATTTTTATACATAATTAAAGCAAATTTAGCTGTTCTCTGAATTTTTTTAAGTAATTGTCTCAAATTATTGTTTTCTATATTTTGGTCATTTGTATAGTAATCATATAGTTTTGGTTAAAAATAAGTATAATGCCTCTTTAATTAAAAAAATATTTTATTTTTAGTAATTTTATCCATTAAATGATACTTTGTGTAGGAATATGTCGAAACGAAACAGTATATGAGTGAACAGTATTTATGTTTCCTAAATAAACTTTTTTATGGAAATATGAGTGATTTCTACTTTATTGTGAGAAATCCATGTCAGTACGTAAATTATTGTTCTTTTAAAAACATTAAAATTGGCTTCAACTTGAATTATAATTACTCAACAGAGGCCCCTATTTTTTTATTTATTTATAATTCAAATCATCAATTTTATAATTAATATTAATTTGATTGGAACTGCAAGTAAAAACAAGTATATTTGATATAATAATTTTACTTCAACTTGAATAACAAGAACTACTCAGAGTGCAAATGATAGAACAACTAAGTTGGAATGTCAAAAAAATGAAACTGCACTTTCGTATCCAGTAGAACACTTATAAACATTTTAAAATGTAAGCTATAGCTTTGAGTTTTTACTTATTTGATTTTTGATCATAAAATGAAATGAAGTTCAGCTCTGTCCACAATTTCATCAAAACAATCAAATGTTTGTTTTGTAAATAATATTTTTCTGCTCCGTTAAATTGTAGAATATAATAAAAAGTCAATACAAAATCGATCTGAAATAATCATTAGGATGTAATATCACCAAAAATGACGAAATATTTATTTTTGATTACTAAATCTATGTAAACAAAAAATTTTAGTATAACATCACTGACTGACAAGCTGTACACCATAAAGCTAATTAGTGTTCGACTTAAAATTTAAATGCTTCTGATGATGATTAGGATATAGAATCAATTTATTTTTATAATAATAATATTAATATGAACAGCTTACTCAGCTAAAAATTGCTCCATTATATATTCCGAATGCTCATTTTAATTATGACTAACTTTTTTGAGTACTCCCATTTGCTTTATATGACTTTGTTGTAGTGCTTTATTTTTTCTACCATAAAATGGTTAACTTTCCAATATATAAATTTATATCGAAATGAAAATCGTTTTCAAGTAAATCGTTTTGTTTGTCGTACATTGTCGATAGCTTCTAAAGCTCTAGTTATTACATTTGCTCAAATCTTTATATTTTGTAACCTTCACAATAGCTTCCAGTTTTTTTTATGTTCTTGACAGTAACTTAGGTAGAATAAGCTTTTTGTACTTAATTAAGTACGGTATGGCAATTTTATACTACAATATTTCGAGCATTTACTTATAAAATTACTGGCTTATCAACTCATTAAATGTGGAAGACTACTACTGTTGTCAGCAAGATCTAAGCCTTCTTAAATAGAATAGTTTTATTTTATTTAACTGGTTACCAGATTATACTCTCAATTATTTTTTGTTATTTATTTTATCCTAATGACAAAGGGTACTGCACCAGGTCGAAAAACTCATAAATCTACCAAATCTATTTTGAATTGAAATTTTTTCCTGCATATGCAATTAATTCAAGAGAATGATTTTTTTTTTATTGTGGCATTACATCCTATTTTGTAAGCTCCTTTGGACTTATCTAGTCTATTAAGAATCTACTCATTTTGATGTATAATATTCTAATATGAAGTTTAAAGTATATTTTTGTATACAACCATATTTTGAATAATCCGAACTAATTTTTAAGGCCGAAATTTCCATCTAATGTAATTGTATAGGTAGACGATGTAATAACACTAATGTACATACAGACCCTAATATAAAAGGTTAAGTTAAACATAAACACATTTTCATTATTTAAAATAATGCTCGGTAGTTTATAACAAATTTTTTATGACTACTTAATTAACAAATTTTCCATTTTATATTCTCAACTTTGATCTACTCTAATATATATATCTACCTAAGAACTTGTTTTACATTATAATTTTAATTCAAATTTCTTTGAACAGTGCTAATTACTCTATTCTATTCAAAGAGCAAAAAAAAATAAAATTAAAAGTTGTAACCTTGAACTCGTATAATCCAACTCGGAAAAATGAAACACGTCAAACGACATGTCACATCTATCTAGTTATCATTAAAATTTCCGGAAATTAAATAGAGAAAGTTAAACAAAAAAAAAAAAATAATAATAATAATTTCATATATGCTATTCGTGAATTTTATTTAAAATTTTCATTTTCATGACAGTGATATTAAACCATGTTGTAAAGACAATAGTATACCCTTCAACCTAAATCAACAAAACTACATGTGCACTACACTAAAGAATTAATTTTCTATACATAATATTATGACCAGTTCTTTAAACTCTCAAATAAATTTGTCATAATTTTCTCTATACTGAAATTCAGGGCATATTTTATTGTTGAAAATTATGACTTCGTTAAAAATGTTAATCACGCATAAAAATCAAAACATACAACAATGTTTTAATTTTTTTTTTTTTTCATCATTATTATTACTTGCATACTAAAATAATTGTTCGACCCCAATTCATTACTTTTGTATTCAATTTGAAGAGAAAATAAAACAAAAAAGGTAAACTCTTTTAATGATTTAAAAATTATTACCAAGCTAAAATAACAATTTTTAAATTTTAAAGGAGACTCTATAAAACTACTTAGCTTCTGCTTTTGCTTGTGGTGTGAACATTTTATTTAAATATCGTTTTATTTTTTATTTTTTTTTCATTTTCGAGGAATTTTCTCTGACCCAATTGAATTGTTCTAAAAGTGTATATACATCACATTACTGTATGGTGTACGTACCTGTACATCAATTGAATTATTATTGCAAAATATTTAAATTATCATTAGAATTTAAATTAATTGCACAATCGTTTAATAGAATGATTAATAGATATTGTAATAAATAAAATTTCTTGCACAATATTATAATGGTAATCAAATAAAATGTCATTTAAAAAATTTAAATAATAATAGAGTGAGTGCATATAATATGATTTTAATTTATAGACATTGTAAAATAGGATTGAGAAATTATTTTCAAACTTTCAGCTAATAATAATTATGGTAAATTAAATTTACATTTTGAATTGAATGCAAATTTATGTTAGAAAATCAATAAACAGTTGACAGTTAATGGAGTTAATTTGAAATACAATTTGATAAATGTGAACTGGTTTTGTGTGTTGTTTTTTCAAATTATAATTTAATTTATTGCTTTGACTACGTTCTAGTAAATATTATTATAAAATATTCATATTTTCATAGTGAAGATGATAATTTTCAATAGTGAGAATGATAATTTTCACTGCCAGATTTGAACATGTAGAACAAAAATTATATTTAAAAACTGTGATCAATATGATTGTTGTATTTTGAATACAACTGGTAAGTAGGAAATGAATCATTTTTTAGATTAAAGAGTGTGTGCTATGGAGAATAATAATAAATAACAGAAATCAAGATGTTTTTTAATGTAACATTATTACAATTTGATTATAGCTAAACTTGTTTATAGATTTTACAATTTAATAAATAAAAAGGACAAGTTCGATTTATTTATTTATTTATACTAATACATAGCGGTGTTATGACGATCCACGTAACAATTTTATTCCTATAAGACTCTTGGGCACTCTTATAATACTTATAATACTTGCGCACAATTATTATAAACACTCTCATAGTGGTATTAGTGTTAATTTGAGTGCTCCGCAATTGTTGCGAAACATTATAAATACGTTATAGCACTAAAACGGAGAATCCTATAAGGCACCGTAGCAATTGCTGTAATATTGTTATAGAATTAGTATACATAATATGTTAGTGTATATTATGTTTTTATATTGAAATAATTTATGTTATGCGAGAGTGAGATAAAAATTATTTTTTATTTTAAAATAGCAATTTTATGGAGTTTATATTTATTTCATGAAAAAAAGAGATAGATATTAATTACATATTTTTATATTTGTATATAAATGATTTATAATATAAAAAATGTCTTAATAATAAATAATATTTTGCGGTTAAGAATAATTACTTTAATATTTATTGTGACCAAAATGTAAAATTTGGTAGGGAAAGAAATTCCATTGACATTAAATTTTATTAAAATTATACTTCGTAAAAATAAATTATAACCAATTTTTAAATAAATAAAAGAAAATATATTTTAAAATTGCATCTTTAAACTGTTAAATAATGTACGTTAATTAATGTATTACGTCAAATTTGATATTTAAATAATTATTCTTTTAAGTAAAAATGATACTTTTACGAAAAGAATGTAAAATTAAATTATTTATTTATTTAAAAAAAAGTATTTTTTTCCATATTTGTAGAAAATATAATGGCCGTCGCAAAATATTTATTCAAAAGCTATACAGTAAGCTTATTAGTAACATTATAAGAATACAGTAAAATAATAACACTGCTATTTCAGCAATTCTATTATAACAACAACATTTTAAATCTTGATATAGGATTACGTACTTTTAAACTTATAACAACATTATTGTAGCACTTGATGAAAATCCCATCCCGTAATTGCTACAGAATATTCTTATAGCAATATTAATTACATTATTCACATAAAAACATCATTATAACTTCTTTAATGCTTATTGGGAGTCATATAGGATTCTTATAGCACTAATTTTGTTTTTATAAGAATAAAATGTTAGATGGGAAATGAAACATTGCTAAAAAATAATTATTGTTATTATAAACAACTTTGTAAGATAAGTAAGTAATAATTATAGATACAATGCCATACAATGTCAAACATGATAGATATAATTTCTATATCTATCATATCAGTCTAAATAAATAAATTGGACTTATCCTTTTTATTTATTAAATTGTGAAATCTATAAGATATTTATGTTAATAAATTTTAATTAATTAAATTTATTTTTATGTAGTTATTAATAGATTTTATATTGAAATTTCGCTCGATTTTTATAACTCACAGATGTTTTTCTCGTAATAAAATCTGTAATAAATTATGAAATCACCGAAAGTAAAAATCAAGAGTCACTATAATATCTCACTACTATAAATAATCTCAATAGTATTACGTTAGTATAATAGTGTATTATAATATATTACGATAGTATAATGGCCCGATAATAGTGGCACAATCAGTCAATCGAACGAGATTACAGTTCTAATCTAAAAACCAAAAAACTGTCGTTATCAATAAAAAAAATTATATTTTTGTTTAGTAAAAATTTTCAAAGTGCTTGAAAAATAGTTTAAACAAAATGTAACATCGATTTGTTGAACTCTCGCTAGAAGTAAATAAAACAAAAAAATATCCATGAATAATGTTGCAAATTTCAAACACAAAAAAAATTTCACGTTGTAAATTAAATTTAATAATTATGACTAAAAAAAATAATATTTGCCTAACAATGCAATTAGTTTTTTAAACAAAAAAGTAGTTAAAATTAAAAAGAAAAACATAATACACCTTTTGGTGTTAACAAGATCCGTCCCTAGAATTTAATTGACATGCTCCTATTATACAAAAAAATATAATATGTTTTACTGAATATCTTAATCTTAAATTTTTCTCTTGATTTAAATCGACAACCTGTCCACCTATTTAAGTTTTAGCAAATATATAATGCACGTATTATATCTACCAAAATAAAAAAAAAATTCAATAACGCCTCTCGCCACACTTTTTGTATTAAACCAATTAACAAACGAAATTAATCAACACCTCCCAACATAATTCTGATCGTTTTCAAACAGTTTAAAGCAAAACAACAAAAACTAAATCCCGGTTTTGTTCTCAACATAATTTTCTATAGTAAATACCTTGTTTTTAGTGTTACTGTTGTTGTTATTCTTGTTATTATTACGGCCTTTACTGATGGTGTTATTGTTCTTTTTCTTATGTTGTTCCTGAGTTCAACACAAGCTTTTATCATATATTTTATCAAGCGTTTTTTCTTTCCGCTTAAGCTTATCTTTAGCGATTTTTAAAAAAAATTATTTTATAAACCACAAAAAAATAAACTACAGGAATAATAAAAACAACAACAACTCAGTAACATCTGTAATAAATAGGTTAAAACATGTTAATAATAGAGTTTAAAGAAATTTATTTGTTGTTATTTTCTTATATTATTATTATCATTATTATTTTGATTATTGTTTTTTTTTTTACCGCTTTTGCGCGCTCACCTTACAAAACATTTTTTCAATTCATATCTCTGTACACTCTGATCATATATACCTACTATAAGATATAATAAATTGCGTCAGTTATGCAAAACATAATCATAAAATAAGATGAAAAAACCAGTAACAACAACAACCACAAAAACAATAGTAGAAATAAATAGGTAACTGAAACAATATTGAAGTTTATTAAACCATCATTAGAATGTGAATTGAAAAAATATGTTATTTTAAATATGGTGAAGAAAAAAAGAATATTTATAAAACGTTAAACAATAAACCCATAATTTCACGGTATCACTCTTTGCATAATATAACCTGGTCATACCGTAATATATGTAAACAAAATACATATTCTGTATGTATGTATATGTATAATATATAATTGATCCATACGTTGCACCAACCAACCAGTTCACAGAATCATTTACTAAAAATATTTTATAGGACTATCTTTACAGGTATCTAGGTATCTATTTTTTTTTTTATTTTTTTTTATTTATGAAAATATTTTCTTTTATTCTTTTAAAATTAGGTAAATGGCGTGCATTAAGAACTCAGAATATTTTTTTTTGTTTCATTATATTTCCTTAAATTTAGTATTGCCAATCATTCACCAAAAATGAATGACAAATTTCTATACGTAGACAATTGATATTTGGTTTTATGATGTAAAGTGGGTAATCTAAATTCAATTTTTATGTAATTATAATATTGTCATATTAATAGGTAGGTAGTTGGAAGTTGATTTTCAGTTGCTTCTGAAATAATTTATTAATACAGTTTATTGTTCTATACAAGTAACAATATTGACATACATCAAGCATAAGATAAATAAATTAAATGTAATAACTATAACTATCATTCGCCCGACTCCACAAATTTAGAATTTTGAATTTTGATATTCAGAATTTTGATAAAAAATGTATCCTTGGTACTATATATTTTTTTTTGTGATTGATTTACCTTTGACAGCAAACGCATACGTCATAATACAACGTCAAAAAAATAATAAATAAATTTAATCATGACGATGGATCGCAATTTGAAAATTTTTTGTATGTTTAAATGACTTAAAAACCGGGGTGAAATTTTTAATTAAAAATCTAATTGAAAATTAAAAATTTTTAAAAAATATTTAATTTTGCTACGTCTCCTTTTTAATATCTATCATTTACAAGATTAATAATGAAAATCTGTTGTGACATGATTCAAATATTTGTACTGTACTTTTTTCAATTTTTCAAAATTATAAATGTCTGCTTTTGATACAGTGAATCAAGTCATATATTTTTTGAAAAAATGTTATCAATTATTTCTTGATCATTATCATCAATTTTAAAACGCTTCGATTTACTGTTTCAAATATTTTTGTACTTCTACCGCTATTCGATTCCTAATTCATTATTTCAAATTTTACATTTTACCTTAATAATTACTGTACTATATATTTTTGAAAAAAAGTAATCGTATAAATTATACGAACCGACCTCTTTGTCTATTGAAACTGGCTCTAAATACAATTGATTTAACAGAAGCTCGAGATAATTTGTAGTAAATTAAGAAAAAATTTGTATCAAAATAATTTTTGGAATTTGTTCAATTTGTCTTTTTCTTCTTCAAGGACGCAATCGATTTTTGATCTCCTAAATGTTTCTCTCTTGGAGTGGATAACTAAAAAATATTGTCTGTATTAATGTTTATTTTTGAAACCAATTTTTTAATTAATAGTTTGTGTTAGCAGAGGTAAATAAAATACGTGTTATATCTTTGAAGTACAGAACAGAAAAGGGAAGAACTTTATTAACCTGTTTGTCATTACAATAATTTGACATTTATAAACAGTGTTAGAACATGTATTAGTATTATGTTATTAGTAGAAGCTTGTTCATATTTCAACACTTTGCTTAATTTTTTCTAAATCAAGTCGGATATCGACTTCTCATCCGAACCATGTTTGTCAATTGAACATATTCTCTCTTGTGAAACAAGATTTAAAATGTTTAAGCTCAGAATATTAATTAGAGACCGTTTGGCTTGATAAATGTAAATATTGAGCTCATTACCTGCAGTTTTTTTTTTGTTAACAAATACATTCAAAATATTTAGAGTTATATGTGTTAGGTTGTCATCAATATCATAATATAACTTTATCAAATTATAAAATTTTTAATTAACGAGTGTCTGTGTCAGTTTACACACCTCTTAATCTTTACAGCCCCTGAGGAAATAATTTGAGTTATACCTTAGATGAAATGTTTGTCTATAAACAGTGTCCTGTGATAACTGCTACCATTGTACTGATATTTAATCTTGTTATCAACACTCTGCAGTAAAATTCTGTACTTCCAAATCACTAAGTTTGATTGTATTTCAATCAATTTATTTATAAGACTACAAAAAGACGATATTAAGTCAGGACCATTTGTCTATTGGTCAGTAAATAATACAAGCAAATATAATTATGTAAATTATATGATTTTTTTTAATCTCGAGTGAATTTATAATAGCCTCTGAGATTTTTATAATAGCCTTAAATAATGTTGAGTGCTGGTAACAATTAGCATTTGGACAATAAAAATATTTTACAATAATTTTGTATGAGAGGTTGGCAAACCTAATATATAACCATATATACAAAATTATTATATATAATCGTAATATATCTAGAAGATAGTTATTTATGCGCCAGTGATGAATATCACGATAAACGTATTGAATTGCACATCAATTGATGGGGAATAAATTATTAAAGAATTTTTGTGTTTTTTTTTTGTTTCTGATGTTGTTTGGTTTTAACACACAGAACCATACATATAGTTACACATATATGCATTTTTATTCAAAATTTAGATTATTTTTATTATAATAGATAGTTACTCAAATATAATATGTCTATATGTATAGTAAAGAAATATCTATAGATATATCTAATAACAATTTATTAAAATTACATAAGATCGTTTTTATATTTTTATTTTTTCACGAGTTTCTTGTTTGCGGTTATATAACTTTCATTAGTAATACATAATATAATACACTAACCCAAAATATGTAATATTAATAAAAAATTATTTATTTATTTTTATTTTTGTTTTGTATTAAAATACGGTAAATTATATTAGTATCTAATAATATGTGTATGGATATATATATAGGTATATATTATATAAATCATAGATGTATTAAATTTATATAGAAGACCAGTTATTTTTTTTGTTATTCTTAGAAGAAAAGAACTTAAATATTATGAATATAATATTCTAATAAGAAAACATGATTTTATTATGATTTTATTTATTATAGGTGTATTATTATTACATTTAAATATATATAAATGTGTGTGTTTGAGTATGCAATTCAGTGTACAGTTTTGATCAAAAAAATTTGAGTAGAAATTAGAATTTTTGTTTTAATTATTTATATTATATCAGTGTAATTGTCTGCACATATTGATATTACAAGCTAACTTTCAATCCCTGCTAAATTTTGGAAGTTGTTTCATTTTATCCAAATATATAAACGGTACTTATTTGAGCAGTTCAAAACACTCATAGTTAATTTTGTTTTCTTCATAACTTAAATCTGATTTCTTTTGGTTAAAATGTAGACGCTCTACATAGACTAGGTCACTCATCTTTTAATTTAATTTTAATAATTATTTTCATTGACTTTTTTGCTTATAAATGTCAGTTCGTCGAGAATGTTTATTATATAACGATTCCTAAAAAAAAAATCTATTGATGGAGTAGTTTTTGATTATATAATATTATTATTTCGATTCTCTTATTATATTAATATATTATAATTAATTATTTATGTACTCTAAATGTATTTATTAGCAGAATGATTTTAGTTCACATGACAATTAAGAAGCTCTGCAAACATTATTAATATATGTATTTAACACCAAACTACCAAAACTATATACTTAGTATCAAAAACCAAACTACATAAACTATATACATCTAACTTTTAATTCTACATTCTAACTTTTCAAAAAAAAACTTATTTCTATTTTCCAAATACATACTAACTGATTTAACTTTCCAAACACTTACTAATTCTGTTCACTAATTTTTTCACCGAACGAACGTAATAGAACGGCGCCCAGTTTGCCTACTTATATTATTTTCATATGATTTAACTTGTTTTTGACAGTTCGAAGATCATACACCATACACACGACGTAGAGATTGTATCGAGCATAAAATTTAAATTTCGATATCGCTTTGAAACAAAAATTTAACGAAAAAATATTTAAATATGACAATATTTTGACGTCCTAAAACATACAAAAAAATGCTGGATAAACTTTTAGAATGCACTTCAACTTTTTGAAATTTTTTGTATTGGGATTTCATTGCCTGATGAAATGTCAACTGTTCAATTTTAACTGGCAACATTAATTAATTATCGCCCATATTCTCTTAGACCCATCTCGCAAATAACTCTGAAGAAATAGTTTTGTATTCTGTTAGACATCACAGACGCAATATCAAATTGCTGCGACAGCAAATGTCAAAACAGTCGCGTGAATAATTTCTGTTAGAATTTTCAAAGGACACGATAGTTATTTTTTATATCCTCAAAAATTGTAAAATATAGAGTATCCGCCAAAGTTTTTTTTTGTCAAAAAATGAAAGTAAATAAATAAATTAAATGGAGAAAATATAGTTAAGTAAAGATTAATAAATAATTTGTCATTAATTAGTTTGCATTATTATTAAAAAGTGTGTTTTTATTTTCATAAAAAAAAATTCATCTTTACTATTACTGTTTTACAACTGTTTATGTACTAAACTGTAATAATTTTATAAAAAATTTGTATTTAAAAAATATTTTAAAACTAAACTATAGTAATACTGCCCAAAAATTTTATAAGCCATATTTTATTTATATATACCAATAATCTTTTTTGACAGTACAAAAAAATATCAGTACTACCAACAAATAAAATGTTCTATCGCGCCTCTTACGGTGTCTAACAAAAATGCATACTCAGCGAGACGAGACGAGATCAATTTTTTCTTCTCGTCAACGATGAGGGTCTAATAGAATATGGGTTTCATATTGTTTTTTTTTAAGTTTTGTTAAATTATTCGGTTCAGTATAACTAAACTGTTATTAAGCTATCATTATAATCTCTAATATTTAATACATTAAATTCCACAAGCAATGTTCATTCACTATTTGGTCGTACTTTATTTTATTTTTTATTACCCTACTTGTATGTTAATACTTAAATAGAAATAGAATTTTATAATAAAATTAATTTTATCAGATAACTTTTTTCCAACGAATGATATACAAAAAAAAAAAACATATTCTTATAATTTATTTTTATTTGTATAGGTGTTTGTAACGTTACAATTGAATTGCATTAGAAATTATAGTTTTAGTTATGTTTTTTATTGAATTGAAATAATTTATTATAATTATAATAATATGTAATATTATTTAGACAGTAGGTAGTTTATTCTCATTTATATCGATTTACAATAATTATTATTACAGTTAGATTATCATTATTCTTATTTTATAATACATATTATAATATATACATAAATGTATCTATAATAATAAAATAATTTTTTTTTCTCTTTCTTATTTATTTTCAGGTGTAGTTTTACTGGAATAATACAAGTTATTTTAAGGTATGTTTCTATATTTAACTTTGTTATTTTTATATTATGTTATATTTATTTATTATTTATAAAATTTAAATTTATTATGCTATTAATTACTCAGACGATGATGGGTATTGACTTATGAGAGAGGATAAAATGTTTGGATATTTTAAGAGTTTTTAAAAATATTAAGATGAAATCCACATGTTTTGTTATAAACGTTTATGGATAATGAAGTTTTTTTTATCCGCTTTTATACCTCTCCACAGTTTTGACTAGCGGAGCATTTGGAAAATGAAAATATATTAGTTATCAGTTGAAATATTTTGAATGAATTTATTAATATTTCTTTTGAATTGTTAAAGGTTATAAGTGGGTATATTTCCGACTACAAGTTAATTTCCATAGCCAGCTCTTTACCACATAAGAATTTTCATTGCGTAGGGGTGGATACTTGATACCATTTTTGTTGCTAAATGAAAATATTTTAGAGGTGTTTTTTGTTGTTTGTAGAGGTGAATTAATGTTTTTACTTCAGTTCAGCAGTATCGTCGGGATATTAATAACCTATACAAGATATCTATAGAATTATCCAACAATTGGACTGTTACCAAGTGGTATAAGAGATCGGGCTTCTTTCGGGTTGTTCACGTTTAATTATTCTATTGGTTTGCACCTGAAGATGTCTAAGTTTATGAATTTTACTTTTATAGTTCTTCTTAGTTGAATATAATACTTGCTTATCAAAGTTCATTCAGAATAATAAGTTTAGACTGATAAGTCTAAGAAATTTCTTTTTAAAAAATTATTTTTTAACCATTCTTTTGCCATATTTACAATATGCTTCTGCAATGACTTTTCCTGATTTTGAATGTTTTATACAGATTTCATATTGTATTTGTCAATAATAAAACGAATATAGTCAAAAATAAATCAAATGCAAGTTTATACATTGTGAACAAATCAGTTAAAAGTTAGTTTACAAAATGATTGTATTAAAACTGTTTACAAAAATTGACTGTAATAAAAATTTGAAAATAAATTAAATGTCGAAATAATATGATTTGTTATATTTATTTGTAATCTTATGTCTAACATACTATCAAAAATTCACAAATAAATTGATTCACATAATAACTGACAGTAATTTATTGAACCCATTTCAGTTATTCCAAATAATTATTTTGCACTTTCGATATTCTTGTATTTTTTGTATGATATTAAAAAACTAAATTCTTTATCGAATCATATTTTATATATAGTTATACATACATAGTTAACAATAATATTGGAATAGGCTAGAAAAAATCAATTTTAATCTTACTTTTTCTCACAAAATTTAAAAGCTAATTAACTAGCTTACAACTAATTAATCTACTACTACTGAACAAGAACTATAATACTAATTAGTTTAACTACACTAAAATTGAATAAATTTAAAATTTTTGTCATCAGTTTTGATGTAGTAGGGTGACAAAAGTATTACTTTAAAAAATATTGTATTTTAAAAATTTCAAGTTTCTCTCTCGAGTCTTTCGTTTCAAAATCAACAATTTCAAATAATTTTACTGATTTCAAAGGTAAAATTAGGGTTTATTCGTTGAATTGCTTATTACTATTTTACCAATACTTTAACTAATATTCATTAATATTATCACAAATGTATGATGTTTAAAAGAAATATATTAATGTATTTAATATTCAAGATGAGCAACTTTTACCAAATTTCATTTAAAATTCTATACCAAAATTTTTTTTAAAATTAAAATTCTTTAACATTTCAAATGATATGAAATCAAAAATTTATAAACTAATCAAATTAATTTCAAATTGACACAAAAACTAATCAGTAAATCTAGAATTGATTACCTTAATTTCAATTTCACAACCTCAAATCAATAGGTCAAAACATTTTTAATTTGTTTTTTTTTCTTCTTGTATTTACACATTCATCGATTCACAGCTTAGTTTTTTTTTTTTTTTTAGAATTTCAAACAACAGAAAAATAAACAATTTCAAGAATTTTTCTTTTACGTTCTTTTATTCATTTTTTTTCTCTTGTTTTTATGAGTTCCAATTTTAAAAAGGGAAATAATAAAAAAAAAAATCAACAAATGTGCCAAATACATTATTAGAATTAACAAAATAATCTTATTGTTTGTTATTTTCTTCAACTTCATCTTCGTCATCATTTTACTTCTTTTAAACCTATTAATTATCTATTCAAATCATTTCACAAAAGCCACCTGAATAATTAAAATATTTATGTTAGAAGCAAAAAACAAAAAAAAATTTATCAGATATTCTCACAAAATTTCATCAAATTGGTAATTACAATTTTTCTAATTCCTGCCTCCCAATTCATTTAATACGAGTATATGTATGAATAGTGATGTATATAGATGTATGAAGTGATCGCAATTATGGTAACAATGAACAATTTTAAACCAATTTATTTCAATTTTCATGCCTTATTGTTAGTAATTTATTTTGCAAATGGGAATTTCGCAATAAAACCTATCATTAGAAACGTCAAAAGAAGAGATTAAACAAAAAATAAATAAATAAGACAAAAAAATATATTTATAGTTAAATTACACCTATAGGATACGGTTTACAAATAAAATAAATAGTGATGAAAAGTTGGGATTAATTAGTTTGACTTTTATTTCTTAGTTTGCTTTATTGTTTTAACATATTTTTGATTAATAATTAGGTATGTTTCATAAAATCGAATTAAGTTTTGGAATGATTTTGCTTTTGAGTAAAATATCAAGTCTTAGCCTGGCTATTCTATTATAATAACATTATTTTCGAAAATTACTTGCGCAACTATCATCATCATCACAGTAGAGATAAAAAAATTGTATACCAATCTATCATAGATTGGTTATAATAGACAAATAACGAAGATATTTAGGCGGCACCTCAAAGACTGTTCTAAACTTACTTGACAAAGTACAAAATCACAATGATAGATGATGTAAATACTTCATTAGCGGTCATTATCGTATCGTTAGACCATTAACCCTATTTAATACATATCTTATAAGATAAGAGTATGCATATACTCAAAAGAACTAAAATCACATTTTCCGCCCCTTAAGATATTCGGTCGAGGGACTTTACACTGTGGAAATACCAAAATGGTTTAAGACGGATTTGGAAATTCGTTTATAATAAGAACTTCTAAATTGTAGAATCCCAAGAAGGTATAATTTTTATGTTCTAAATTTTCAAAAATTCAAAGTTAACATCAATAACGTACATTCGCTACCCCCCGCCGGTTCTTTTTGCTACTTCTTTCTCTTTATTTATCTGTGACTATCCCTTCTCTTTTACAAAAGTCAACTGTACAAAAACATAAATTTTCTCTGACCTAGGTTTTGGCTAATAATATAAAAAAAGGCATGACATGAATTAAGTTCCCTACCACTATTATTATTGGTCTACACAATACTTCAAAACTTCTTTTATGCTCACCAAAAAAAAAAAAAATATTACTTTTCCTAGTGTTACCTCAGAAACACAAGTATTACAGGATTTTATTTAAATTAAATATTACAAGAGACCGCAGTGGCTCACTTGAGCCTTAGAGCGACTGAATGAAAATGCTCCAACCAAGATAATTTTCGATTTCAGACCTGAAGATAGAACAAGTCATAGCTTACCTGACAATATTTATTGGAGAGATAAAATATCGACAAATATGAAACACGTTCGTAACTGAAACTGAAGAGAAACCACTTTGTGCGTGGCAAAAATGGTAGATCTTGATAAATACATGAATATTTAAATATGGTACTACTTCAGTTAGGTTATATAAGGCTAGTCAATTTTATAATTTATAATTTAATTATATAAATTTTTCATGAGTTGCCTTTAGAATCATACTTTGTTTTCGTAGAATATCTTAGTTTTAGATTTGTATATGTATTTTCAATTTAAACTCAAGAGAATCAAAAATTTATAATAACTTAACAGCTCTCTAATACCAAAATTTCAATAAAACATAATTTTTGCAATTCAAATTACCGAATACCAGCACTGAAAAATTCTTAACTTAATATTTCAATAAATTAAATCAACATGTGGTCACAAAGTCAACAAACAATCTTAATGAATGTCATTATTTTTTCAAAAGATTAATAAACAAAACAGACAAAAAAAAACATAGGTAAAAATCCTCAAAATTAGAATTCCCATAGCAAACTCTAAAAACAAACTAAACAAAAAAAAAAAAATTGTTCATCACAACAGAATCTTTTAACAGATCTATTAAGATGTTAATCATGTAAATCGTAAAAGAAAAGAAGAACGAAAACAGTAGAAAATTAGGCAACAAAAAAAAAACTAAACAAACCAACCCACATAGATGGGCACAACCGTAAGACCAACCATAGTTAAATTATTTCATTTGAAAATGTAACGCGTATTACAATTCAAATAAAGAAGATCCCTCAACTTCAAATAGAAAACAAAAATCCAGTAATAATTTGCAGTACACTTGAATTTTTTTTTTTTTGTCTTTTGTTTTTGTATTTCAAATATGAGAGAAATGTACAAAAAAAAAATTACCATTTTAATTTTAATAGACGCCATTAATTTATGATTATTTCATTACTGAATACTTAATTATGCTCATTTTGGACCTTCATAAGTCTTGTTGTTATACCTAGTTGTATGCGTATTCTCTTTGCGTTGAAAATTTATTTAAAAAATTTTAATTTAATTCTTAAATGGATTTCTTAGTATTCCTAATATGGGTTTACGTTACAGATTCCAGTCTCATAGTAAAACAATAATTTTGGGTTTAAATAGCTACACATTTGTTTTCTATTTCTTCTTTTTAGTGTTAGATATTTTAATTGTAAGCTGTGCACAATTCTAGTAATTAAATAACTACACATTTGGATAAAAATGAAATTCATTTGATTGTATAATTTGTATTTTTCTGTTGATCCCAAAGAGCAGAATAATTATAGTATAGAATGAAACTATAATGAAATAGAGACTATGATATAAATTAATTAAAAATATGAAATTTTTTTTCAACAAATTGGATGGCAGTGTATTTGGTGAATTTTTGTGGTGTAGCATTGGATTATTAGTAAACACAATAATGTGAACTCTTCTATTTTAGTCAACTTTACTGCTATAAAATCTTTAATGGTGAAAACGTGAAATGGTGAAATTAAAATAACTTCTACAAGCCTAGTGCCAATTACCTTCTTTGTAATCAATCTAAAACGGATTTAAACATGTAAAATAATTTAATAATTTTAAATAACTTCTATAGTCTATAGTGCTACTGAACACCTTTGTGAATAATTTAAAATTGATATAAAGAATAAATTATAGCTATATAACTGAAATATGGAAAGCCATGCGTTAATATTACATTTCAAAATGTATCATCATCATTGTCCTGCAACCCCATCCGTGGGGCGGAATGTATATCGGACTAAAACTATATTTGATCATATGTCAAAAGGGCTTAAATCATATCACCACTCATCCCATACTGATTAATGTTTGTTTTTAAAATAACTGTAAGATTAATTCTACTATAAAAAAAAACATTCGTTTCACACAAATTGATCCGAAAAATGTATATGTATACCTAAAAAAAACCCAAATAAAAATTGTGAACAGAAAAATAAAATAATACGTAAAAATCAATTTTTTATATGCATATAATTTTATCGAAACAAAATTAGCCCCTTAAAAAACAGAAAATAAAAGGGATAGTGGCTACAACTTATATGATTAATTAAATTTGCTGGAATATTGTTGATGGAAATTTAAAATTTTTGAGGTTTAAAAATTCATGAATGTTAACCATGCTAACCTTTTGAGGCTCTGTATTTTGTTCTCATTAACTAACACAATCTAATCAGATTATATTGGCTTGAACACATTTATATTATAAATTCGTATAAAAAATTTTGCTTAATTTTTATGTTTCCAGCCACTCTTATCAACATTTGATTTGTTTTTGTTAGTAAGCGAGGAAAAAATATCTCCCAATAGATGCTGGTGAATTAATATAAACATATTAGCTTGTAATACTAGATCTAATCGTTAAACAAAGACAGTCTTACCAAAAATTTTATATTCAGCATTACTTAAATAATGTCTATAGTTAGTAGGTCTAAGCTGTTATTTGTAAAAAGTGTGACCTTTGAATACCAGAATTATTATGTAGTTTAGATAGAAGTATTATATTTTCATATTTGCCAGTCTCTGAAAACTTACTTAGTTGATAAGTCAGCTACAATATACAGATAATATTGTAAAGAGGAAAAGTTCAATAATTTCGAAAGTCAAAGTAGAAATTTAAAGAGTTAAATAATTTTTTTTTTTAAATCCATACCCTAAAAACATTAAATATTAAAAGGTTAAATTTTGTTAATTGATACTAAATTAATTTAATTCTTTATAATTTTTTTTTTAAAAATCGGATTCAATCATCGAAATATAAAAATAGATTTTAATCAAGATTTAACGACTCTGTGTGAATACTCTATAACTGTAACACTATAACCGACCAAAAGAATTTTAAGCTATATCAATTCAGATTTAAATTCACAGTTAAAACTAATCACATGTGAATACCCATATGAAATATGAATTTTTCACGTTTATCTTATTTATATAAAAAAATAATTTTTAATTCAGTAAAGAGCTATAAAAGGGTCTTTGAAAGATTGAGAATTTAAGTCTGACTGAATTTGAGCAATTTTGTTCATTTGTAGCGGCTAACAATATTTCGATTGTCAAACTAAACGTAAAGTTTCCATATTGAATTTTTTGGGCTGATAAATCTTATGCCGGATAATTTTTTTATCCAAAATAATAAGTGGAGATACATTTTTTATACATTTTGGTACGTTTGGCTACGATGGGAAAGAATATTTGTGAAATGAGTGGGATATAAAAGGAAAGAATTTTTCATGTAATGTAATATATTTGTTTAACTCTCTATTAATAACCTCAGAATTACAAGCATAATAAGGGTGTTATTTTTTTTTTAACCATTTTTTAATCATTTTAATTTTAATAAAATGTGAGTTACGAAGCCATTGACAATACAAAGACGTACATATGAGAGTTATAAAGACATTAGGAATAAATCTACAAAAATTATCAATAAGCAAAAATTCCTGCAAAACCAATGGTTGAGAGGTGAAATTTTTAATCTCCTTAACAATAGCAGGTCCTTCTGGAAATTTTGCTTAAAATGTTGGACTAAATTTTTGCAACTGTTCGTTTCCACCTATGATTGATAATAGTACTATTATATCTAGAAGTACTATTTTTATAACAAAATAATTTAATTTTATAATTTAATAAAAATTTTAGGCTGCGATTATAGCAAAAAAAAAATATTTTATTTATTTATAGCGAGCGGTCATAAAAATTGTTTGAGTAAAATTTGTTAACATTTCAGTTTAACGCTTTCGTGTTTCGAATTTGAAATTATTAAGTAGTGTTTTTCATAGTTAAATGAAAAATTAAAAATTGAAGTTTTATTAATATTACAAAAATTATGTTAAAAAAATTAAATAAATCCTCATGCAAAAACCAACTGGACAATAATGTTAACAACAAACAAACAAAACTTAATAAAAATGTAAATTTAAGGTTAAAATGCATTTTTTCTGATAAAAAAACAAAACAGTTAAAAAATGAAACTTGCTTTAGTTAAATAAGTTTGTTTCATTCTGTTTATAAAAAAATAATTTTGTTTTGTTCCGAAAATTAAGTACGGATTCGTAGAATGATTAAATTGATTTTATTTGAAATATATTGAGCTTAATGAGTAAATATTAAATTTTGGAACTGAATTTGTTAATTAGAATATTTTTAAAATTTTTATAACGTTACATAAATTTATTCGTTTATTTTTTACTTATTTATTGACATATACTGGCTCACATCTCATAAAGAAAAGAGACAAAAATTTTTGCATGTATATTAATATGCATTGGAAATAAAATTCAATTCAATTCAATTCAATTCATAATACATATGGGTACAAAAGAAAATGACTAACATCTTAGTCTTTGGCTCATTAATTATTTAGATTTACAGTTTTAAATTTTAATACAATCCACAATTTTAATAGACAAGTATTTAAAGACCTGTGCAGTAAAAACCTTCTCCTTGTGTCTCCTCTTCTCCTTAATGATTTTTTTATATGTAACTAAGTTGCATATACAAAAGAAATGCGCATACGGGTTGAAAAAAATTCTATTTTGTTTCATAATTTAATTATTTCTATTTTGTGCCATTCAACGTACGTATTATTATTTTTATAAATAATTATTAAAGGACATTTATTCTATTAATTTTTTTTAGTAACTGTTTCACATTGTTTTTTTCTATACTTTGATCATTTGTAGTATTCATATAGTTTTGGTTAACAATATGTATATGTATATATTATATACCTCTTTAATTACAAAATATGTCAATATGGGAATATGTCAAAATGAAACAGAATATGAGGTAGGCATATTTAAGTTTTCTATATAAAACTTATTAACCTCTGAGCTGTTTTTTGAAACATAAGAGGGTTCTGCTTTATCGTGAGAAGGCCATGTGTCAGTACGTAAATTACTGTTCTTTCAAAAACTATAAATTTGGCTTCACTGGAACTATAATTATTCAACAGGGGCCCCTAGTTTTAGTTTGATTTCATACAATATTGTGATTTTTATATACTTTATATAAAAATGTCATAAAAACTTTAACAGTAAAATGTAAACGACAGGTTTTACATATTCATTTTACTGATTGCTACAATAATCAAAGTCTTAACTGTATAATAAAAATTAACGACACGAAATTATTATTTAAAGCATTTTATTTTAAGTCGACTTAAGCAGTTATATCACTTACAAAATCACTATATATTCAGATCTAATTTCTAAAAATCAAAAATTATTTAAAATTAAAAATTACTTTGGTTTTAACTCATTTTAAGCAGTTTAATAAAAAATCTGTTAGTTGAGTATTGAAAATTGTTTGAAAATCTGGACATTATTTCATTTTAAACTTTTATACATCCATCCATAGACAATTTAACAACTTTCACTCAATAATTACATTATTGATTGTTAGATCATTATTATTATTTTTTTTTATTTTTATTTTTATTATCTTCAGTTTTTATTTCAATTGTGTTCATATCGTAAATAAATACAAATATCTGATAAATCTATTGAAGTTATGTCTTTCAGTTGATTTTCAAATTCAAACTGAAATTTCGTATATAATAAAAAAACATTAAATTATATCTTAAATATTTGATTGTGTTTGAAATTTATCGAGTGGACTAACAAATTGTTTATTTTGCCAAAATTAGGTAAAAACAAATCAAATACCGGAATTAGAACAAATCCATAAAAATTAGGTTTTTTTTTTTTTTCTTTGGTTTAGTTTAGATAATTTGTGTTTTTCTAATGCACATTAAAATATTTTTGCTTCTATATAATTTTGTTTATATCTTTAGAAAGTTTTCCCTATTTTCCGTTTAATTTTCTAAAGTATAAGTTAAATTTTAGTTTTTTTGTTTGTTTTGTGTTTTTATTTTTTTTTATTTTTCTGTGTCTAATAAAATTAATGTAAAGTTGTAAAATTTTTCAATCTCTATAATTTTGTAGAAAATTATATTGTTAAATATAGTTAAAGTGAAATAAGAGAGATGTTGATAAGGTTAATAAAATATAGGAGATTGAGTAACTATACTAAGAAGTGACTACAAGTGTTTATTTGTCAGATTTGTTGTATATTTTATTGGTAATTTTTTTATTTTTTTTTATTACTTAATTTTAAATATGAAGTAGATAAAATATTCTAAATTAATATGTCTATATACCTATAACCAATGTGTTGTAGTCTGGTAAATTTCATAAATTTAATTTTTATTTACTAAAATAAAAAAAATTGCGAAGGGAAATTTTTTATTATGTTTTCGGTTTTGATTGATGCATAAACCACCATCACTGATAAACGAAATCGTTTGGTATTTTTGTGGAAAAGCTGTAGAAACAAAAATTCAAATCCATTAAATTATGGTGATTTAATAAATTTGAAACAAAAAAAAAAAATTGTAAACAATTTGATTAAGTTGTTATGGTTGAAATTTTCTAATATGAAAATTTCTATAGATTGACAAGATAATTTTTACGAAAACTTTAAGCTTATGGTTGATTCAATGTTTAGTCTTAATATAACAATGTTGAACTGAATTTCTTAATATAGAATTTTCTAAATTATACTTGAACGTTTCAACCTGTAATCTACTGAATTTTCAAAATTTCTATTTAAAATTTGTATGACAACAATTATTATGTATATAGTACAGACATAATTATTTATTAATATTTACGGGATTCGGATACCAATTTAATTTCGATAGATTTAATTTATTTACCTTTATCGCAGTTTTAAATTTAATTTTTTCGCTATAATAAAGAAATCATATTAATCATATTAATTATTCATATTTATGTGTGTTTAGTAATCATATTAATTATTAAACACATATTTTTATATAACTGGTCATATCATTCAAATATGGGCATATGATCAACTATATTAAAATGTGTATTTATTGGAATGTTAAATTTACAGAAAGCTAATAATTATGTTTACTGTTACTGTTCTACAAAGTATAGGTCGCCACACTTACCGTCTGATAGAATATATTTTATAAGTATTTTATATTTCATAGGATTTGAACCAGTGTTTTTGAAGCTAGACTTAATTTATATTTTTTTGAGATCCTACTTGTTAAAGTATAGATATAAAAATCACGTAAATAGTTTCTGTAATAAAATCGTATACAGCTAAAATGTTCAATATTGTCCTTTAGTATAAAAATTTTACTAAAACTTTTTTGCAATAATTATTTTTTAAGAAAACACAAAATTGGTGAATAACATATTATGTAGCTCAATTAGCCTGCCCAAGAAATAATTATTTTACTAGACATGCTTACAATACTATTAATGAGATGCAATTTGAAAATTTTGTGGAATCAAATAGCTAATTAAATTAAGTTTCCAAATAGGGTTGGTCTCAGATATGACAAATGTCACATGTCAGCGTCACTGAGCCTATTTTTTTTTTTTTTTTATGTTCTTGACAGTAACATAATCATGTGTTTAATTAAGTACGGTACTGCAAGTTTATACTACAATATCTACAACATTTCAAGCGTTTATCTATCAAATTACTGGTTTTATCAACTCATATGTGGTTGCAATGTCTCTCCATAGTTGTTCAATCTATGTTATCTCTGAATTTTGGGAATATTGTTGTTCAGTGAACTAAATATTTTATTTTCACCTAAAAATTTATTCAGAATAGTTTTTTTTCACCCGAAAATTGGTATATAGTGAGCCGTGATTTATGTTAATCAGCATATATCATATGATGATCATATATAATAGTTTTTTCTTTTGAAGGTTATTAAATAATTTTAAATTTGGAAAGCTATATTTGTATTGTAGAGCCACGTCGTATAGCATATTAACATTTCATAATACAGCATATTAACATTTTATTTTAAGTGATAACCAAATTGTATTACAACATATTTCAACTTCGGTACCTTCTGATTAGTAGTCAGATGACATAAACAAGTACACCATATTGCTAGGCTATCTAACATTTTTTGCTTCTGTTTGGTCTTCATTTTTTGTTCGTCAATGATGGATTATTGCTTGTGTTTCATGTCATGTCTTTTACGATAATTTTAGATCTATAACCATGTTTATTTGCTTATATTTTTGAAAAAGCTAAAAAAAATTAAAATCATTTAATATAAATAATTATATGAATTTAACTCAAATTATTTTGGTCTAATTAAAAAAAAATGAATTTGACTGTTTAATGCGAACACAATCAAAAATTAATTAATTCAGAATAAAATCAAAATCTAATGTAATGTTTTTCATTTGGTTCTTGGTATTAGTCAAGATATTATCCCTAAGGTGGTTAAGGCTCATCTAAGCTATTATTTTACTTTTGAACCTGATTCAGATGTTCACGTGATAAGATTCACGTACACCCAAACTGCCTTATCGAGCCTCATAATATTATCGCCCAGTATCAGGATATTTGATTTCATTATTGCTCGTTGTTGTTGCTAATCGTCTTGACCCAACACACAATAATGTTCAACTACTTTAATGAGGGTAACTGTAATTTGTGTAATTATGTAATTATAAATTTTTTGAGTGTGAAATCAAATTTTGGTTAATTTTAATAACTCACAGACGTATTAATGACATCTTTTAGTAAGTTATAAAATCAATCAAAATGAGATAAGAAGTTTTATAGGTAGTCTGGCGGCTGGTTAATTTAAACTATATTTAATTTTGTTGTTTTGGATATTTTTTTTCTAGACAGTCCAAAATATTCTATCCTTTATTTTTAAGTTTTCTCTTCTTTTATACAAATTTTTCCAAAATCTTTTTTTACTTATAATTAAAATTTAATTCTTTAATTAAATGAATAATGATTCATATTCAATGTAATACAAAGTTAGTTGGTAAAATTACATTAAACATTATTAAATTTTGAAAATATTATTACCAAATGAACATCTATCCAAATACCACCCTATAAAAATTTGTTAAGGCCAGAAATTTTGATGTTATGATAAAAAAAAAAATTGTAGTACACAGACTATTTTTACAAAATTATACTGAATTTTTTTGTCTTATCGAAATTGACTACCAATGTCTGACTAATTAGTATTTTCTATAACTTAAATTTATCAGAAACTAAACTATTGATTATTAATATAAACGATTAATACGACGATTTATAAAACGTCAAAAATTAAAGATTCTCTAATTATATGGCATTCGTCTTACTTAATATACATACGTATTTAATGAATAAAACATGAGGCTAATCCCTCTTATTACAATATATTATTACAAAAATAAGGGGACTAAACTAAATTGGTTTAGCAACAGGTATAGTAGTTGGCCTCGTTATTAATATCAACTACAGACAATTTTGTATTTAATAAAATATTACAGTCCATAACAACTGGAATAACAAATTTTGATTTTAAATTTATTCTCATGCATATCTTTAAATTTAATGTATCACTTTTATTTTTATCTATATTCAACATAAACTTGAATGTAAAAAAAAGAAAAATTGGTTTTTATTAAAGTCAATAACTTATAAAAATAAATTTATCAAAATGACAATTCCCATCAAATAAAATTGCATGAGAAGTACTTAAAGTAAATTCAAAAAAAAAAAAAAAAAAAAAAAAAAAGGCAAAGCTTTAGGGCAACATATTATTATCATATTCTGTCTAGTACATCCACTTATTTTCATATCAATGTCTATAATAATGAAGTCATCCATAAAAATTAGAATAACTACGAAGTAATTAAATGATTCTGTTTCTAAAAATAAAAATTTTATTTTTTATTTTGTTCTCATTTTTAATTAAATTGTATTTATCATCTTAAAACACTTAAAATAAATAAATCTTTAAATTGGAACAGATAATATTATAATACTCACAAGAAGTGAGTCCTTTTTTATTTTTTTTTTTTATTTTTTTACTTGTAAACTTAATGTCAATTGGACGTAGATGTGTATTACAAATTGAACAATTCGATTATGATTACATTTTGTATGACGATGGATTTACATTGATTGCTGTTTTTACTGTTCTAAATTCCAAAAGTAAATGTTTACCAAATTGTATATGTTAAATAAGGATAGATTAAAATATAGGGACGTATTATGAATAGGTTTGAGAGATTATAATACCACAGTATGTAATTATTGTAATTCTGAAATTGACATTAACGCAATAAAAATGTTTACCAAGGACATAAACCTGCAATTTCAAACATTAAAACGGGAAGTATAATATTCCAATACATAAAATATATATACTATAATATATATATTTTATGTACTATGATACGGCAATTTTATATATATATATAGAAGTATAATACATAAAATTCCCCACAGTAAAAAAGAAAAAAAAAAATTGTGATTGTTGTGATTGGACATTTTTACTCAAACCGTAAAAAAAACATTGGAAATCGTAATATAAATATTTGATTCGACACAATTAATTAAAACTAGTAAAATTTATATCACTTGTCTTAATCACTTTGACAATCGGACTAATATTCGACTGTTAATATTAGTCCGATTGTCAAAGTAATTAAGCCAAGTGATATAAATTTTATTAGTTTTCGTCATCATTAAATTAAAAATTTTTTACTAAACTTTTTTATAGTATGTTAACCTGCTACCATAATTACTTGGAAAATAAATGAGGTGAATTGTAAGCTTGTAATTTCTATTGTTTATTATTATTATATTTAATTTGTAGACTAAAAGTACCGTACAAATATCAGAACAATTTCACAACTATTATTATTCTTTTAAATGATATAGACATTTAAAAGGAGACGTAGCGCAAATAAATATATTTATTAATTTTTTAATTTTCAATTAGAAATTTTAATTTAAAATTTCATTCCATGTATAAGTATACACATACGAAATGCATTTATC
Organism: Argyra leucocephala; assembly: GCA_963942445.1. Taxonomy (NCBI): domain Eukaryota; kingdom Metazoa; phylum Arthropoda; class Insecta; order Diptera; family Dolichopodidae; genus Argyra; species Argyra leucocephala. Next base: position 29,632,908 of record OZ012677.1, read on the forward strand.
AAATTCACCAAAGTACAGAGTTTAATTGTTCTTTTCCTGCGTCAGAATTAAATTTAAATTTAATTTTTTATTAAATTAAATAAATTGTTAAGTATGTGGTTGTTGTCTAGAATAATTTAATAAAAAAATAAGATGGATAAATTGAAATGATGAAAAAAAAATTTATAATGAAATGGAATACGATTTTAATTAGGTACCAAACTTATTTGAATTTCGAGGAGGCGAATACTGGGTGTCATTTATAGTACAAAAATTAAACTTACTTTATAACGAAAATTAGAGTAAAAGTAAAGTTTTTATTTGTTATATGTTTTTATAGTATTGTTACGATAATATTAAATTTTACTTATCTATTTTTTATCACACATCATTTAGATCAAAGCGTTACAGTTTTACTAAATAATTTCGTTGGGATATTACTTAATATAAATTTTACACCTTAGCAAATTATCTACGGTCCTATTTTCAATCTCGTTCCCAAGCAAAAACAAATTATAAAACTAATTTTGCAGAATACAAAATTACAGTTTTAAGTTATTGAGTACTCTATAATATTGAGACCAAATTTATTTGACAGTGCATTATTAGAAAAATTGAGCAAGCAAATGCTCTCATTGTGTAGAATTTACAAAACCCAGTATAAGCTCAAAGTTTAAGCAAAAGTGTTCAAAATGAGGTTCTAGATAAAAAATAAAGGCTCGAATCGGTATTCTATAAAATAAATTAAAGCTATAGTTTCAATTTCGAAAAAGTAAATTACACTGTCTCGCAATTTCAACTAAAAAGTCTAGCTTGAGCATATGTAAAGAAATTGTTAATACAAAATACAAAAATAACTTTATATGTAAAGAAATATGTTAAAGCTCGTATCGAAAGAAAAAATTACATTTTTATCGGCTCAACAATCTTATATTTATTGAGTAAGATTTCGCACGCTGAGCAAATACTCCAAGTGTAATTTCAAGCTCGATTATTTTTAATTCCGAAACCAAGTTTTGCATAAAAAAGTAAAATTTGAGATTAAACTCATCTTTATGCATTCGACTCATTGTCTCAATGCTCAATATTCTTCCGATAAATTCTCATTTAGTTAGTTAGTATCCTATACCATAACAATTTTCTGTCCTATTAGTTGGTAATAGGATAGAAAACAATGCTAGTAAAATAATTCAGAAACCAATCGAACAATAAAAGCATATTGGTATCCTTTGGTTTGTCGATATTGTGCTTTACATAATTTTTATTATATTTTGTATTAATGATTATCTATTTCCAAGAAAAGTTTTGATATTTTTCTTCTTTCCCTAATATTAACTTGTAGTTTTACATATTATAATTAAATTGCGTGTGTAGTTTTCTAAAATATAAATAAAAAAAAAAACAATTAAAAATTTAGATGTCCAGACATTTTTTACTCAGATTTACATTTTAATTTGATAATTTTTATTAAATGTTATTTTTTTTATTTAATTTTTGATGTGTTCTCTTCTGCATAGATTTTTAGTAATTAAAATAAAAAAATATATATATAAATAAATATTATATTTCATTTTATTGACTACAATTCTCAGAATAAAATACATAGGTATTCAAAATTAAAAAATAAAAGCAAAAACAAAAACATAAATAAAAAATCTAGATTTGAGAAAATATTTGTCCACCTCACATTAAATTAAAATACGCACTAAATTTTTTTTTATTTTAATTTAAAATAAAAAAATAAATTTAAAGCAAATAAGTTAATTTATTTGAAATCATAAATGTACAACGATCTATTCAATTAAATTGTGATATCTTTTTTTCTGTTTTGTATTATTTTGTCATTGTTAATTCTGTCAAGGACTACAGACAATAATCTAACAAAGATACATTTTTGAAAAATAAGTGATTTTGACCATACGCGCAATTTTTAAAAATTACAAATCTATGGTAGATTCTATTCAACAATATTTTTTTTCTTACTCTATTATTTATTGTGTATAGAATTAATCTGTTTACTTTATTCCTTCATAAATATTTTAATCTATTCTTTCCTTTACACATGACTACTAATACGTGGTTGTAATACGGCTTGAATCAATCAAAATATTGTGTTGAACAAAGTCATATGCATCAAAAAATTTAGTAAGAATCGTAAATTTGGAATATACATACTGAATTACAAAATTCAAGAAACATTAATCCAAACCTGGACATAATTCACACAAAATTCTAATTCCAAAATTTAGTTATTATGAATTTAATTAATATTAAGTAGTAAAAAAGTTGATTATAAAAAAATTGATATTCATAAAATTCAAAAATAAATTATCCAATAATTTACAAATCTTCAATTTCCAATTATCCATAATTATCCAACAATTTACAAATCATCATATGTTTCTAGAAGAGGAAATCATTTGATTATTACCGCCCAGTATATATTTGATTTCATTATTGTTCGTTGTCAATCGTCTTGAACCAACACACAATAATCTTCAATTACTTTAATGAGGGTAACTGTAATTTGTATAAAATAAATTTATAAATTTATTTATAAATTTTTTTATAAATTTTTTAAGTGTGAAATGAAATTTTGGTCGATTTTAATAACTCACAGATGCATTAATGACATCTTTTAGTAAGTTATAAAATCAATCAGAATGAAATCAAGAGTTGTATAGGTAGTATAACACTATAAATACCTACTGATGAGCTTTGGTATTGTTATGATGAACGAAACAGTTCCTAAAATAATTTTGTTTGTAATTTGTAATATTTAGCTAAGTTTTTAAAAACAATGTAAACCTAGCTATTTCCTCTTTGAGTCGTATGTCCATAATTTTGTAATATAACTAAACTGACATGTATATAGTTTCCTACATATGTCTGTCAATTCGACGGAACGCTTCAATCCATTTACAAATTGCAATACATATACCAAATTGCTTTGGTATATCTTTTAACATAAAATAAATATATTTCGGTATCCAGAGCGAAGCAGATTAAATACTAGAAATATTTTAAATTAAACAAAGAAGAGCAAATAAAATATTGTGGACCCAAAAAGTACCACCGTTATGAAATTTAAGTAACTGTTTAAGTAAAGTTAGAATGTATTTGAATTTCGCCATTTATAGAAGGTTACAAAGCTATAGTTATTTAATAAAATAGCGCAGGTTGCCTGATATTGTGAGTAGAGTAACTGATTTTTTAAAGATTTTTTAGTCTTTTGATTAATATTTCTGCTTCTCTTCACTTTGCAATCTACATCGATCTATAAAATTATTTGTTAATTAGTTTTTAAAAATCTTATTCGTATAGCGTTATTGTCAAATTTACATACAATTATTGAAAATTGTCAAATATTATCCTTTGAGATTAACTAAATATGCTTGTCCTACAGATTTTTTTAGTATGTTACTACTATAGAAGTATACAGAAGAAATGTCCAAGTAGCACACAAAATACGAATAATATCGTGCCAATATGCTAATCTAATTTTATTAAATCCAAAGCAAAATATTTGACCATAATATCAAATTGTTTACTCATAGTTGCTTACAGCAGCATGTCCAGTCAAAATTCAGGTTAAAACTATGAAAACTTGTAATTTTTTCTTTCTCCTGATCTATTTTTTTGTTTTTGCTCAGTTTTCGATATACAAGTGAACACTATCATTTGATTCTGAGTGTACTTATTTCATCTATTGTATCTGTATATTTTGTTTTTGTTTTAATGAATTCATCCTTTTTTTTAATAAATTATTTTTTTTTTTTTGTATCATATTACTTTCAATAAATTTAATTTACAAAAAAAAAAAAAAAGAGAAAAAAATGCATTAAAAAAAATATAGTCAGTCTCTCATCTAGTTCTGGCATTAATTGAAAAATTACTACACAATACAAGTTTTCAATGTTTTTTTATATACACAGACAGGCACACACTTAAATGTTGATATTGAATTTTTATATTCAAATATTGATATATCCAACTGTTTAGTTACTACCCTACCTCTATTTTTTTGTTTTTTTTTATTTAATGAAAATTTCCATAAAAAAATCATCATTAAATAAGAAAACAAACTGAAACGCAGTCACTCTATTTTTATCAATGAATAATTTACATAAAACTCCTGTCAAACTACAATCCTCCTAATAAAAGTAAAAAAAAAAAAACAAAAAGTAGTAGCAAAATGTAGCTAGCATTAACAATAAATACGATAGAATAAATTTTATTACATTTACTTTTTTTCGTTTTTCATTATAATTTACCTTCGAATAGAATTTTAGAATTTACAAAGTTGATGACAATTTTAATGTAGATTACTTTAGATGTTATAGATGTCATTGAAACTTAGAAAACCTTTTAAGACTCATCTTATATTGTATATAGGTACCTGCATATATCTATAGATATAAGTAAATAGATTCAGCACCTATTAATGATGATTTTACTATAGTTTTGTATTGATAATTTGAAATAATGAAGAAAATGTTTTTTTGTTGTTGTTTTTGGTTTGTTTCAAACCGGAAGTTGTAAAATTTAAGAATTATAACACAATAAGAAGATACAAGTAATGGAAGTAGAACCTAATTTTTAAAAATTAATGAGACTATAAACCAAAAAAAAATAATTAGTTTTGTTTTTGTTTATGTTTTTATTCGATTTGAAGGTATCTAACTCCAATTATATCGGAATTTAACAAAAAAATATTATTAATATAGGTAGGTAGTAGTTAGTGGCAGCCGGCAATATTCATCTACATACTTAGACCAATATGAGGTCCAAATAAAATGTTTTGGCAGTTTTCGGTAGGTTATTTTTAGCTAATTATTTTTTGAAAAATACTCAATTTTAAAATAGTCTAAGTTTTATTCAATAACACTGTTGTGGTGAATTAGTACATATAATAAATTATAATATTAATGTATAATGAGCTGTTAGATGAGAGAGAGAATAACTTCCAAGACTATTTTAGTACTTAAGTAAATTAGTGAAGTTAAATAATCCGTATTCAAACACAAAAGTTTAAGATATCCTATTATTATAAATTAAAGTAGATTTAGATTAAGATTTAAACTAGTATTCACAATCTTAATGTTAATACGGCTGTAAAATGCATTGTAGAATTCTCGAATAATTATAGTCTGCCTTATGTTATCTCTGAATCCTACAACGCCGAATTTTGATTGAAAATTTTAAATTCTATGAATGTAAAAAAGAAGAGATAAAATATCAAAAGTATCTAACACGAATGTGGACATATTCAATATTAAAGTTGCATAATTGTCGCTTTCAAGTGCAATTCCCACTAAATTTTTGCAACAGTTATGTTATTATTTTTCTTCTACTTTTTCTATTCTTTTTCTACTTGTATTTCTACTCTTCTGAAAGTTAGTGAGCGATCGCTTGAAAATTTTGTTTTATCCGTTATAAAATTACTACTATTCTAAAAAAATTGCTTCAAGTCATCTGGCTGTGCGAGTCAATTCCTCAAATGTTCTTAATCCGCTCCAGTTTCTAATGTTTCTCAGATTATTTCAATTTTTGTGTTTGCCTTCGATTCTTCTTCCTTCAATTATCAGCAGTTCTTTTCAGTCATTTTTTTTCCTGTTACTTCTCGTTGGAACATAGGGCATCAACTTGCCTCCTCTATTGTTCTCTGTTGTACGCAATGATTTTTATTTTCTCCCAAGTTCAGCCATATTTCGTTAGCTCAGAAATTGCAGTTCCACGCCCTTGGGGATTCCATTCTAGTGCCATTATGGTTATATTATTTGATGGTTTTCTTAGAGGGTGCCCTATTCATCTCCATTTTCTAGACTTAATTTGATACATTATCGGTTCATCACCGGTTAGCTGCCATAACCAACTTATTGCTAATCGTGTTGAGTTCTGCATATTCTTCTTTGGCGCTTGTTTGCAAATACTTCAAATTTTTGACTGATGTTATTTGTCGTCATCCAAGTTCCACTGCCGCAAATAAGTGTTGACATTACACTTTGAATATTCTAATCTTTGTTTTTCAAGTTATTTGACCATTCTTTCATATTGAACTTAATTCACCGAACGGAGCTCTGCCCTTACGTAGTCTGTTGTTGACATCTAATTCTGTATCTACGTTTGCTGTTAGAATGTTACCTAGGTAGAAGATGCTTTCCACATACTCGACTGTTTGACTTTCTGTTGTGATGGTGTTTGTATTGGTGTTATTCATCGTCGTGACCATGGTTTTTATCTATATTAATTTCTAGCTGGTCATTCAATTATTATATGGCAGAAATAGCTTGCCTTTGTGCATTTGATGATTTAGAATAGTTGTCTATCATTTTTTATCATTCTGTCCACGTAAGATATTTTAAACATTCGACAATAGCGCACTACATTTCAAATGATTCTAATTTACTTAGTATTTTGATTTTTATAGTTCAAATTTCTAGACCGCATACAAATGTACTTACCAAAAATAGGGCTTTTGATAGCCCAATCGTAGGTTGTAATTTATTATTTTGTAGTTGAACAATTTTTTTTTACAATAATCTATAAGTTAAGAATTTCATAAAAATTTATTGAAGGGGTTTGGTTGTAAACATGGGTCGGTTATTTCAATTATTATATTTTACCGTACATTTTGAAATAAACAGAATTTATCGTTTTAAGTTTAATTTCGTAGTTCAGAAAATTAAATGTGATAAACACAAGTAAATTGTAACCAGCATGAATAGGGCAGGATAGGACAAAATAATATGAAAATAGTATTGTATAGATTAGTAGAAATAGTTAAACATTTATTTTTATAATATATGTGATTTTCATAATTCTTGTGTTGATGTTGAATAATATAACTTCTAAAAAACATATACATGTAATTTTATCTAGTAAACGTATTAAATGTTTACTAGAATAGTTGATACACACAATTTTAACATCACCTCCTATTTCTCTAAAAACTTTCAATTTAAACTTTAAATAGATATAAACTGATAAAATCTATTTTGATTAAAAGGCTACAATACCAGCTATAAAATCTCTAAGACATGTCGACATGTTATAATTCTACTATAATACTATTTTGATGAATGGCCTTTTTTTTTAGTTCTAATATATTTTCAACTGTCACATAAATCATTTTTCACAAAGGTCATACATAATAAAAATGTCATACAAAATTTTTAACACCACATTATTAATTTGAACTCATAACTCAAAAAAAAATTAATATCTACAAACTGTCATTTTTTTCTGTTAACGTAAATTACATACCTATTATTAACAAAAATTCCAAAATTATTATATTCACCTCTGTCAAATATTTCACCTGAAAAACAGCTACCGTTGCTTATTTTTTTTTGTTTTTTTTTTGTATAAATTAATTCAATATTAAATTTGATATTCTGGAATTATGATTATCAATAATATTAAAAAAAAAATAAAATAAAAACTAATAAGAAAAAACAAAATTAGAATATCATGCGTGAAATATAAGTCTGGTGAAAAAAAAAAAATAAAACAAAAAACAAAATATTTCATGAAATTAATATCTTAATGTTGAAAAATAACTTTCAATCTTAATATTCATATAAGCTGTAGCTGTTAGCTACCAGCAGTATTCATATTATTTTCTATTCTTATGGTTGTCATAACATCTTTACAACATAATTAATCTTCATTTTTGTTAAATATATATATAGGTACATTAAATTAGGTATACATATTTTATATAATATGTAAAATTAATCCTATGCTATGCTAATGTATTATATTTGAATTTAGGATAATAAGTTATGATGATGTAACATTATAGAGCAATGATATATGTATAATTTTTTGTATACATGTATGATATTTAATACAACATGTATTCTGGCACGTACTACATCAAACTGATAAATAAAATTCTATGCGAATCGAACATATGGTCAAGTCAAAGTGTGTTACAAAAAACAGGACTATATTATTACATACGGTGGAAATATATTGCGATAAACACATTCTGTGCATCCAAAGTGTTTATTGAAGAAAGCTTCAATACAGTAATACAGTTTTTACATAACGAATTCTTACCGGCTCATCCAAAATAGTACATTGCAGCTTAAATTTTTATTATACTTACTTACTTATTGTGATCAACAGATTATATGGGTCCTGAACTCGACTTTTGAGTGTTTTCCATTTTTTCGATTCACAGTCGGCTTCTCTCCTGTTATAGATTATTTAATTGTATCATTAGGATTTTTAGAAAGAGACCCGGTTCTTAGCGATATATAAAACTTCTGCAATCTCATAAATCTCAATTTAAACAAACAAAAACGAATCAGACAAATGATAAAAAACGGGACCGTAACGAAATCTCTTAAAATTTCATTTTCTCTTAATCTAAAATCTCGATTTTTAAAAGTGTCGGTTTATTTTGGAATATTTACCTTGATTATTTTTATTGGTGCGGCCGCTATTGAAATTTATTGAAATTTGATATTTTGAGATTGAAAAGCAATATTTTGATAAAACGGTATTTTAAAATAGCGAGATTGCAAACCCTACCCTAAAAAACAAATAATCAAAGTGTTATAGAATTAAAAAATCTGTCTGTACTAAATTATCGAAATTATCGAATTCTAATTTGCAATAAAAATTAAACTGTGATTACGTGCACTTTCAATTGTGTGGCATTCAATTGTGTGGTCAGCTTCACCTTCTAACATTTATTAAATAAATATAACATGTTTGGTCGAAAACTATTTTTATGTTAGTTAATACTGTAGAATATCATTAAACCGACATATAAATAAGACTTGAAATTTAAAGAACAATTATAAGAAGTACAACCAGAAGCTGCCTAGGCACCGAAACATACAATGTGACAACAATTTTTTGATTATAAGTCAAATTTAAATTGGTTCTTATTGTTAAATTTATTGCTAAAATTATTGTACGTTTGGATAAGTAGGCGGGAGGGGTAAAGGATTGATTTAATAATTTATTATTAATATATAATATTTGTAAGGTTTTATAATAGCTCGGCCTCGGTTTCTATTAAATTTTTTGTGTTTGGTGATGGATCAATCGCATGAAATCAACTGAAAATCATATTAAATCTATTTCTGACAAAATATCAACCAAGAATAAATTACCAATACAATAAAATAAAAAATACAATAAAAAATTGTTTAAGCATAAGCTGTCATCCTAAATAACCAAATGTAGTTTATATTGATTTGACTTCCGTTAATTAAATTATCCCTTGATTTGTTATTTATCATCTTGTACATCAATGCTCCGCGCACAATTCAAACTTTTCATCTTTCATCAGCTACTATACATCGTCATAACTTGATACAAATTAAATATTCCATGTTGGGGTTAGTAGTTGTTAGAAGTTATTGCAAATTCGAGAACACAAAATTGGTCGACATAAAAAAATTCAAATTTGATAACTAGAGATAATAATGTCTTATTTATTTTTCTCTGTACGGAGCTCTAAATAGAACCGAACGTTTTAAATCTATTGTACTTCCCCGTTTGCTTGTATTTGTAGGTTTATGTAAACACGAGTACACCAGGCTGATCGACTTTAAAAAATTCAACTTTTGTAACTAGAGAACATTTTTTAATTTATTGTTTTACGGGGCGAAGTTCTACGTAGACCCGACCTTTTCAGATCTATTGTATACTTTCTCATTTGATTATATTTAATTTACTGGTTTATGTCTTTGATTAATTCTATTATTGCACTCAGAATAAAAATAACTTCTGTTCCAAGTTAAATTTCGAAAATACACTTACCAGAAATACCTAGATACTGATTTTAAAAATTCTTTTATAATTTTTTTTTTTTTTTTTTTTAAATCGCTACGGTCAACTAAATTTATTATTCTTTGTTGCATGATATAACACACAGATTATTCAAAATTTATAATATACAAATTAATACATTAAATATTTACATAATACATAATATTTATATATATACATATATGTTATGAATATTTTATTTACATATTTATTAGATATAAAATTCATAAATATAATATTTACATGCAATTTCAAAACCAAAAAATTCACGTGCATTTCTAAGAAACATGTGATATAGAAAATAATATTTCTATCATGCAATCTTTTTTTCCAATTTTTCTTTTTTTTTCTTCTTCTCTTCTTTTTTTCCTCTCTTTCTCAAAGTAGACTTTATCGTGATTCAAAGTCACTTTTTAAGGTGTTATTAGTCTTGTCGTTGCTTTTATTTGTTTTACTTGAATATGGTGTGGTTTATGTGACATGATATTGAAAACAGTTATGATTTGAAATATTTTATATATTATGTGTATCATATAATAATATACATATATATTTATATAATATGATGGAAATTAAATAATATGTTACAAAAAGAAAATGAAAAAAAAAAGTTATTATAAAAAAGTAGTTTTTGTTTTTATATCAGGGAATCATTTTTTGATTGTTTTCCGGTAAACTAGGTGGTATATAATTATAAAATAAAAACAAAAATAAAAAAAGAAAAAAATAGAAAAATTAAGTTATATTTTTTTTTCTAAATATTCTTTTATAGTTATGAGGTTTAAGAACACTGGGTAGCTACATGAATAGAAGTAGAAATAAAGTAAAGAAGATTTGCATTAGAATAATAATTATTATGTAAATATTTTAGAATTAAGTAATTTAAAAACAAAATGTTTTTTTTTTTTTTTTATTTTTTTTTATTAAATATGAATCTTAATAGATACAGAATTTAAAATTTAAATGATTCAGTTGTCAATATAATAAGATTGTGTAATACAGAGTGGTGTAAAATAGGATCTACAATAAACAAATTGTTGATATGAAAGTTTTGAACTGACAATAACAGCTGTATTCTTTTCATCCGGTTAACGGTATAGATAAATACTTTAATATGAAATTACAATAACAATTAAAAACCAAATATCTTGGTATCTGGTTTTTATACAGTTCTCAAATATTTATTTCAATAGATTTTATTTAAATAAATAATTTTTTTTTTTCAATAAAAATTTGTGATAATTCAATTAACAGGTTTGTCAACTTTAAAAAATTATCTCTATCATTTTTTTTTAATTTACCTACACCGTTTTTTTTTAATTTAATAAAACCTAGCCATTGAACCGTATGAAAAAACACATATATAATGTCAATTACATTTGCAAAAAATTGAAAACGTTAGTCACTATCATTAGAAAAACTTCAAGGGTATTTCAATAGATTCTCAAGTATCTGAAATGTTTGTTTGCCACCACAAACCATTTCGAACAATATTCTGAAAACAAAAAATGAATCAAAAAATGGTATACGTACAAATCTGGTAAAAAAAATGTTCTAAGGAAATGTAACAGAAAAATTTACACCAAAACAATATTAAAAATGGAATCGTCAGGGCTTATATCGTGGCGAAAAAAAACAAAAATTTCGAAAGATATGACATGAATAGTTAACGACAAAATATGTACTGTACTACAACTAAAGAGACAAGTTGTATGTAAAAAATAAAGGGAATAGTTTTGTGTCTGGTCTATGACTTATTTAAAATGTTACAGCACAAAGAAGAAAGAAAATAAGAATATTGCAATTAATATATTAAAAATATCTGCCAATACATTACTGTCATTAACATTGTAACTTAAATTTACTAACATTTTGTAAAACAATAAACATTTTTTTTTCTATTGGTTAGATGTTAGGCGTAAAATGGTGATTATAGCATATAAACGAAGGTGGATATGCGATAATTTATCATCCTTAACAGAAAGCATTACAAAATGTTTGTGTTCAAATCACAGACACAATCATATGACTGGTTGTAAATTCAGGTGATCAATTATTTCGTACTTCGTTTACTTAAGCAAAAAGTATGTTTGGCCTTTCAATATCTAAACATGTGCATTCTGGCCTATCAATATCTACACTATGCCCTACACCTTTCAGAAAGTCATTTATTTAATTTTTTTAATTGTTTTTTTCATGTGGTACTCACCTGTGTTCACAATTGTTTAAAATCTGTTTCGCTTGCGATATTTTAGATCATCAAGAGAGGTTGCATATGAATAGCGGATACATTTTTCTTTCCAACTTATTTTTATTATCAACAATGAAGTTCGACCTAAGTTACTAAAAACAATGGTATGGCGAGCTCATGTAAACTGATATCAAACAATATGTAATCCGATATCAGTTATCACTTAATATACATAATGTCATAAATATATATAGCCTTTAGAACTAGTGTATAAGATAAAAATAAAATGTAATAGATTTCTTCTTAAAACTTAAGTCGAACAGAAAACAACAAAAACCGTTTCAATAAAAAGAAAAACCTGCACAAAAATGGTAATACCAATTTTTGGTCTAAATAATATTTGATTTTGAATCCAACTTTAAAATCTTTCCTAACTCATAATTTCGCATAAAGTGTCGTACATAATAAAGTGAAACGCGTAAAAGCAATAACATGATTTTTTTTATGGAAAAAGGCATTATGGGTTTTGTTTTTTGTGAATTTATGGACTAACCCATATAAAATCGTTCATGAATAATAAAAAAAAATAGTTATTGACAAAACAAAATTTATTTTTAACCCACTATGTAACATTTACGGTATTTTAAACATTTTACTTAATTGCTATTTACAAGTATTTATTTTCCAGTTTTTTTGTTTTTTTTTTTTTTTTTTTTAAATTAAGAACTATAAAAATATGTAGAGCATGATTAAAATAATATATTAAAATATCTTTCAGAAATTAGATACTTTAAAATTTTAATACCTAATTATTAATTTGGAATTTTTTTAAAAATGATTTAAAACATTTAAATTATAATTTTATTAATATTAACTATAGAAAAATATTATACGATACGATATCGTACATAGAAATTAAATTTAAAAATTAGATTGGGTGGGAACATGAAAATTGTTTTCAATTTGAAATTAAAAAATATAATTACATAAATTAATTTACATAATAAATTTATTACCCAAAATTACATAATGTATAACATCGGTTTGAAGAGTAATAATAGTTTTTTTGAATTTCAATTAGAACATTTTTACTGGGTCATAATTAAATCATTTTTAAATTTTAATTATATAGTAAGTGACTGTAAGATATAGACAATATTGTTTCAGTAAGTCTCCGTTTTAGTAAGTCAAAATAAATTGAATGTAAAATAATTATTGTGATCGTACTTTGGAACATTTAAATTCAATAATTTTTAAATTTATAATTATCTGGTCAAAAAACAGTGTTTATGTATGTGTTTATGTTTTTATTCCATTTAAATGTTTTCGGTATATGTTACGGTTGAATTATGTGTATTATGAGTAAATTTAGTAAATTGAGAGGCTGATAGTGTTTTATTTTTAAATAATTGTCAATTCTATACAAATTAGTCCTCCACAACAATTAAACTAATCGAGAAAAAAAAATGCAATTCAATTATGTGAAAGTCGAATAAAAAGTATGGAGGGCAAAAAATTAGTCAACAAAGCCATACTGTCATCGGTGTATTTAGGATAGTTTATTTGAAGATATATAACTTGAGTAAAACTCACTAACACCTGTAAAATAGAACACAACAGAAAGTACAGAATAAGAATAAAAAAATTTGTCTTTGCGATTCACTTAGTGTGTTTTAACATATTAACCATTTCTAACATCGAAATAATTATTTATAATAAGAATAAGTTCTTATCAATATTATTACTATCAACGATAATAAATAAATAAAAATAAATAAATAAAATTCATGACTATCACAAGAATTAAACATTAAAAAAACTTATCTTCGGATAGATTATCTTTTATTCATCGACTATAAATAGTTTAATATAAAAAATAGCAGCTGTCATACGATAAGTGACATCTTCTCTAAATATCCACCTTTAGATTAAAAAAAAAAATAAACAAAAAATAAATTGTAAAAATTAAATACGTCAAGCGCTAACTTAATAGGTATCATAACATTAATTCATAAAAGATGTATCATACTATTATCATTTATAGTAATAGTGGGTGTTTTTGTTATTATTATTATTGTATGTAACATGTAACACTTATGTCAACTTTTGTAAATTACATAAATATACAAATAAAATCCATCCCAATAGAAAGTAAACGTATACATTAAAAAAAAAACAAACAAACAACAATTATTTATAATATTAATAATCATATATACAGTTATAATATATTTAAGATATTAATTGCTCAATAATTTATCTGTAGATTTTTTTTAAAAGATAGCAGTTAATTTCATAATGAAAATATTAGCTTTTTTTCCTAGTTTTTTTTTTTTTTTTTTTTGAAAACTTATCTTAACTCAACTAAACTGTATAGCTAGTATTATAAATACAACGGTATATTTTTTATACAAACAAACTAAAATAAAAAAAAAAAACAATGTGAAAAAAAAACTATAAATCGCGGTAATAAATGAAATTTAACAATTTTTTACCACACACAAAAAGAAGGTAATCTTAAAAAAGAAAATTACATTTGATAAAGTATTCGCGATTAAATGTCCATACAATTTTCTATTTTTTTTGTTGTTTTTTTTTTGTTTATTTTTCTTCTATAAAATACTTTAGAAATCAGCGCGGAAAACTAATCGAGTTTAATTTGTTTTAATAGTTGTATCATTTACTTAGCTAGTTTTACATTGTTTTTGTTTGTTGTTGTCATTGTTGTTGATGCTGTTGTTGTTGTTGTTCTTGTTGTTGTAATTTTTCAACATTTTGGTAACAATTGGAAATAAAATTCTTAAATTTTTTTTTTTTATATTTTATTTAAAACTATTTCAACCCACACATTTGTATTTTCCTATTTTGTATGCAAAACAAAACAAAAATAATATAAAATAAAAGAAAAAAATTCAATGCTTTCTAGTCTTATCAATAATGGTTAGAGTTGTATTTTTGCTAAATAAGGACAAAGCCAGAATTCAAGATGACAGTTAAATTTTAAAGTAAAAAAAAAAAAAAAATAGTTAAACAAAAGTAATCTATTTAACACGTTTATTTTTGTTTCTGTTTTTTTGTTTTTGTTTAACAACAAACTGTTGCATATAAATGAGGAGATATTGGGCGATCTTCTGCTAGGTTTTTTTTTATAGATATGTTATTGTAATTTTTATTGTTGATTAGAGTTTTCGAAGTTGAGCAATCACTTGCTGTTTTTTCAATGACTTGTCATTCTACTGTATTGGAAAATTACGCAAGGGAGTACTGACCAATTCTATTGCGACAATTTGTTTTTGATAATGTTGTCTAATTACTTTTTTATTAACTTGACTCAAGGACGTATTTTGTAATTTTTGTTTTGTTACGACATTTACTTTTTATCAATATTTCAGATTCAGCAGATTTTGAGTCAGTTTAATCAAAGTTAAGCTAAATATATGACTTAATTAGTAGATTAAGATGACTAAATTGAGCCAAAATTGTCTAATTACTTTTTATTGACTTTTCATTTGACTCAAGGACGTATTTTGTAATTTTTTGGTTTGTTACGACATTTACTTTCTGTCAATATTTCAGATTTAACAGATTTTGAATCAGTTTAATCAAAGTTAAGTTAAATATATGACTTAGTTAGTAGATTTAACTTAATTTTGACTAAATTTACCAAAAATTTGTTAAGTATTGATAGAAAGTAAATGTCGTAACAAAACAAAAGATGACACAATACACAGCATGAGCCATTTACTTGTTCTGATTTTTTGTATTTTCATTTGAACAAGAAAATTAACGGTTATTCCATTTTATAACATTTTTACTCCAAATAATTTGTCATGGCATGTCTTTATGTCTTTTTAAGTTGATAATAAGTCATCATTAAAGAATATCATCGTTTAGTCGGCTATATATTTTTTATGTCATATAACGAATCAAAATTAAGAGTTTGATTTTATTTGTATTCGATTAGATGGATTGACGTAATTTTGTTTCAAAGATCGATTATTGTAAAGTTGTTAACATCAATTTTCATAAACTGATAATTTTTCAAATTAAATTTTCGAACAAATTTTCACCATGATGTATGCTTGAATAGAAATACAAATAATATTCAAGTTTTTTAACACATAATTTTTATTTAAGCTGCAAGCAGCTTCTGTTCTTGACAAAGATTGAATTAATTAACTTTACTCTTCTTTTAGATCGATCGTTTACAGACGTTGACAAGTCCATAAAGTCTACACTATATCAACTCAACAGAAAAGTAAAGTGTCAAGACTTATAATATTATTTGTAGTAGAGGTAATTATTGTTACCCCCTACAACGAATTGAAAATTTTGCAAATAAACTAATTTTTAAATTAAAATTTTTTTAGAATTTATTTATTTATTTTTTATTTATTTTCAACCAAAAAATATCTTTAGATATATTTCTCATGTTAAGGCTATACACAAAAACCGCCAAAATTATAATTCTATTTCATGCTAATAAATCAAAAATCGATTCCCAAATTCACCAAATCGTCGACTGCATTCCTAAATGACCATTTTTTCCGAAATTGACTTTTCAATGTACTACACCATTTTCGATTATGCTCTATCCGAATTTGCAATCAAAATAAACGTATCTCTTATAATTTTCGAAATATTTTTTCTGATTTATCCAAACAACCTATATTTTGCTGCTTTTTAGGCCTTCAAGTTGTGCCTATTTATCCAAACTACAGTTTACGTATTGAGAAGCCATACAAATTTGTATTCCTAAGTATCTAACAGACCATTCTTATTCCCTTATTGCCCAAACACATATGAAGCTTTACACTATACATACTAACATTTTTTTAAATATATATTTTTGATATTGAAATATCAAAATTATAAAACTATGTAGTTAGATGTTAAAAAATAACTCAAATTTTTATAAAATTTAAATTTTGTTTGATTTTTTTTAAACCATTAAAAACCATTTTTTTCAACATTTTGGTTTTGGTCGATTAGATATATAGGAATACAGCCGACGTAATATTTGACAATGGATTTGAATTTGTCACAAAAATTCAATATAAACAAATAGGATAGAAAATTATGAAGAAGAATTGAAATTTATTTTAAACATTATTGAGAAACCAGTAATTTCTGCTCCAAATGTTAGCAAAATGTTAATGTTATTACCATTTTAGAGTATATACCACTGATACAAAATTTTGTTGTTTTAATTTTTTTTGTTGTTTTTATTTTAATTTAAAAAATAACACGATACCTGAAACAACGTGCCCAGCTAATAAACGCGAATCTAAATTTTGTTAGTTGTGAAAATTCGCACTTATCTTACAATCGAATTTGAATTGGGATAAAATATGGGAACTGAGTCTGTGGATTACTACAGTCTTTGGCTTTTGTTTTTTATGTTTTAGTTTAGTTAAAAAATAAAAAAAAATAATAATAATAAAAACTATTGATATTTTTGTACGATTGTATTTTTTTTTTTCGATCGCTTTTAATTTTTGTTTATTTTAAAATGAAAATAGAAAAAAACAAAAAAAAATTGCAACCATTTGTTCAAAAAAATTATTCAATTTCGGTGGCAAAAATGTTAATAAAATTACAAAAAAAAAAAACACAAAAAAATTGATACAAGTATTAACAATCTTGTTAACGCCATTTTAGAGTATTTTAATTTTTTGTTTTTATTTCGATTAGGTGTTCCTTGAAAAAAAAAAAACATAACAACGGTGCTCTTTTTTTATTATTGGTTTTTGTTTTTTTTTTTTGTTTTGGCAACAATTCTGGGAAACATCCAATGAAGAACACGATCCAGAAAATTTAAAAATATTTCGAAATTCTTTTATATTTGTTTTATGTACGATTTTGAAAGGCGATAAATGGAAAATTTTACTCAATAATAATAAAAAAAAAAAAAACAACAATTTTTTTTTCCTTTTCCTATCATGTTGCGATAATATAAATTCGCGAGGGAGGTACAAAATAGAAAAAGTTTATTTGAAGTTAACTTGAAATAAATTTGATAAAATATTATTTAAGTTGTTTCAGGGTATATTGATTCAAGCAAATAAATATTTAATTCTGGAACAGCACAGAATATTGCCAAAGGAGATTGTCTATGGAATATTATTTAATGCTTCTGTAATCGAATGGGTATATTTTGAAATTTACTTTAGGACATATATTTTTTGTTTAAATAGGATTTTTCTTCGTAAATATAGCTATAGCAGTCAAATTCAAAGTTTTATCACCATAAAAATTTGAATTTTCTATTTAAAAGACAAATTTATTATACTAATATGGTAATTGATTGTTCTTAAATATTCAATTTCTTAATCCCATTTTATGGGGTAATTAATAATAAGTTTGTTAGCATACAAAATATTTCATAAAATTTTGTAAAATATCATAAATTGTTTGTTGTTGTTTTTTGCGCCAAAAATTTGTTGTTAGTACTACTCTATTGGAAAAAAGTTGGATTTAAAAAACAATCCACGGACTTAAATTGCTAACAAGGTATGGGTTTCAGTATGGGCATAATAATAACTCATTTTTCTCTCATTTTCCTATAAAATCTCAGTAGATGCGATATAAAATCAAATCTCATATAGTTAATAATTACCTACACAACATTTTTTATTGTGATGATAAGTCTAAAAGATGCCAATTTTTCTGCAATAGAGTAGTATTTTTTAATGTGAAAATTTTTGCGAAAATTTCATGAAATTTTATAAAATTTTATGAATTTTCTTAGATGAGAACAAATTTTATTATGTATTATGATATACAGTGACAACTAAAATCTGAAATTTACCTACCTTTAAGTTAAGGTAGGCTTATAAACTGATTATAATTAATTACAGTTTACACATTTTTTTTTACTTTTATTTACTGAATTGAAAATATTTCACAAACAATTTGTTTAGCCAGTAGCATACTCGTCCTTAAGTGTTTTATAATAAACAATTTGTGTAAATCCAATAAACAATAACATTTCAAGTCTAATTCACTTAATGCTTGAATAAGATAAACCAA
Organism: Argyra leucocephala; assembly: GCA_963942445.1. Lineage (NCBI taxonomy): Eukaryota > Metazoa > Arthropoda > Insecta > Diptera > Dolichopodidae > Argyra > Argyra leucocephala. The sequence goes on from OZ012677.1 coordinate 29,651,905, forward strand.
CATTTATTTTTATTATATTTAACACAATTTTAAGCAATTAGAGTAATATTACTAATAATTTGAATTTTTTTTCGTTTTAGGTGAGTCAAACTCTTGTAAATCAAAGCAGAGCTATCTATACCGGTCAAGGAAATTATTTTGAAAAATTAAAATTAAAAGTTGTAAGAAAACTTCTATCATAAGTGAATCAATTCTAAAATATTTTTAAAAATCTTCAGTAAAATTTTAGCTGAAATTTGAAATATAGCTATAATTTTCGTTAACATAACTAATTTTAGTTTCATAGCGATTTAGACACCAAATAAATCGATCTTCATATTTATTTCATTATTAAATTTATTTTGTGTCCAATTTGTGTATTTGAAGTGTTTTTGAAGGAAGATTTGAAAACTTTAAGTATAATAATTTAATTTAGTAAAATTAAAGTTAAAATCAATAATAATTTTAAAAATTTGATTATTCCCTAAATGTTAAACAATATTGCATGTGATGCAATCGTTCGATTGGTGCTATTTTTTACAGTATAGTGTTCTAAGAACAATTTTTATTTTAATGATTAAATTTCAATAAACCGCAACTTCCAAAATGCAGTGGTAAAATTTACAATGTAGCATCTTCCAAAATGTATATCAAAATCTTATGACTTTGTACACAATTCCAAAATGTTTAAAATACTTAGTTGAAATGTTAAATAAGAGCAGAATGTACACATTTTGTACACATTATGATAGATAAAGTTACCAGAATTAATTTAATTTTAAGTTAGCATATATTTTCGGCGAAAAAACAAGTTTATTGCCAAATTTTAGCAAAACATTTTAATAAAGTATATTTTTCGGCTGAAAATATTAATTTTGGTGTAACGAAAAATAACCCAAACGTAATTTTATCAAAAAATAAACAAAAAGTCAAATTATTACCTATTTTCATTACAAATACACAAAACTAAGTATAATTTAAATGTCAAAACGTTTGCGTGTATTTGCATTGTCAAAATGGTATTTTATTATATAATATTTTACTTAAATTTTTTTTAATAAATATTTCAACTGTATTTTGGAATACCATTTTGACAATGTAAATACACACATACATTTTGACATTTAAATTATACTTAGTTTTGTGTTTTTGTATTATAAATCGGTTATAATCTGACTTTTTGTTAATTTTTTGACAAAATTACTTTTGAGTTATCTTTCGTTACACCAAAATTAATATTTTCGGCCGAAAGTGTATTCTGGAAGTTATACACATACACATAAACCCATGTAAATGTTTGACAGCTATTAAACTTTTAAAGTTAAAATTTAAATTGATGATTACATATAATGTAGCCTACATGCCACAGAAAACTGACTTTTTTATAATGTTGTTATACATAAGAGAGCTTAAGTCAATTTTATTAAATATAATATCGTTTTAAATGTTACCGTTAGATTTCGGACGCCTTAGAATCTGACAAACCTTTAAGAAAACAATTTTGATCAAATAAATAGATACAAATTTGATTGAGAGCGACTTTCAACTGCAATCATTTGGTTAGTTATCTACATTTCAACATAATAATGATTGGATATCTCCTCAAATAAAAATGTATTATCTGAAAACCGCTATTGAATCAAAAAAACTTTCTTTGTCCATTTTGAATGTTATTTTTTTGTTAAATATTTTTTTTTTCTTTTTTTAATTATCAATTATTACCACAAAATACCAAAATGTTAAAAATTTAAAAAAATTTTCAAAACTGAATGACACTTTATACCATTAAAAATCAATGTTGTTGTAATGTTGGTTCTATATCAACCGAAATTTTACCACACCATCTTATTACTTTCATCTTAATTTTCACATTATTGTACTAAATATAACCTCATTATCACTATCGAATTTTTATTAAAAACTATTGACGACACAATCAGTTTAAAGAAATTCAACACGACTTCTTTATTCTTTTGGTTAATTTTTTTTTTATTTTTTGTTTTTATTTTTGTCTCCATCCATTCCATTCATTCTTAATGCATTATGCATTCCATTCCTTTCACTTTGATGTGGTACTTTAATTCATCATAGTGGATTGCATTTTTAATATTATTAAGAGAAATTGAATCTTCTTTAGAAATTCCAAAACTCCAACAAAAAATAAATAAATAAAAAATAAATGTTGCTAATTAACTTTGGTTGATGTGGCTCCATTCAAGATGTCAACCGCAATATTATCCAACTTAACAAAAAAAAAAAAAAAAAAAATCAGAAAAAAATAATAATACCATTACAGCACAATTTTCAAAACTGGGTAAATGTGTGACTGGTTCATCAGAGATTCATGAATATGGTTCGAGATTTTATTCCAAAAATGAAATCTCATTCATTTTCTGGTTCAAATAATTTTAAAATAAAAACAAAATAAAAGAAGCAGAAATAAAAATTTAAACAAAAAAAAATATATATATATATAATGACATGATTTATCTTGCAAGATCAACTCTTTATTAAGTTGCAAAAAAACAAAAGAAAAAAACAAAAATAAATCTAGAGGTGTATAGTATAGGAGTACTGTTCCATAACAAAAATGACGTAAAGTGAAACAAAAGTAAAGCATTATAATAAATGAACATATGAAAAAGTTATATTAGTATAATTGGTAATGTGCTACCTACATAGATTACCTAATTTAGGTTTGATTAACAATTTTAACAGTTTAAAAACCGATCTCTGTTTGTTTGTGGATTTTTATACAAATCAGACTGTTTAATTATTTAGCCTATGAATACAAACTATGGACAAGTTAGTAAAAACTGTAATTTACTTATCAGTCAGAAATAATTGTAATAATATATAGACTTTACACACCACTAAATACTGATTTGGCTTGTTTTACAATATACTGGACTTGTGTACAATGGTGTACCAAAATTTGTAAAAATAGCCCTGGCAACTAGTGTGCTTGTAAATCACTATTGTGTGTAATTCAAATTATATTCAACAAAAATAATAATACTTCTTTACTTGTTGGGCGCTACAGACCTTGAAGATCCTGGGTCTAACGCAAAGTTGTATTCCACTGACTTCGGTCATGGGTGGAATAAAAAAATAATAATAATAATGTAATAATGTCATTTTAAGTTAGGCTAAGTCGCTTAACTTAAATATAACATTGTTTCTGAAACAAATTTTATCAATAAATTTGAAACTAAACTTACTGTTGATAAAACAATTTAACTGGAATTGTGTTTTAAAATATTTCTGTTTACAATATTTGAATATTAGTATGTCCTATCGTCTGCACATTATGCTGTATATGCCTATCATGGTTATTCTCCTACTATATACTAAATTGTGTATCAAAATGTAGAAATTTTCATTATTTTTAATTAATCGAATTTGGTCTTATTATAATGTATGTATTGTTTTTTTAAATAAAAATTTCAACTAGTCAGTAGCACTGATGAAAGAAGTGTTTTACGCGTCCTGTAACAAAATTCTAAATTTGTGTAATACAACCATCAACGAATGAAACAAAATTGTTCTGAGTATCAACCCCATTATTCGTTTATATTTATCCTATTAAATTTCCATTTTCTCCTTGAATCTAATTAGTAGTAGCCATCAATATTTAACAAGTCATCCATCTTCACGGCTTGTCTAGTCGCTATCAACGATTTAGATTTGGTCTTAAAAGCTTTTAGAACAATGACGAAATGAATTTGAAAACCTAGAATGCTAGTCTGAAATCTTTCTATTCTAGGCTTCTAGCTGCGAATTGATGAAGTAGTCACGTACGATGACTCGACTCATATATAATCGCATCAAACAAAGCATTTACTGCTATTATCTGGTTAGATCAAGCGAAAGATGAATCAAGGGTTATAGCCTTCAGTATGGGCTATACTTCTACGAACTTATAGAAAACCACGCAGCTAAGCTACACATTCTGTATAAATCATAATATTTATCACGAAAAATGAACCAATGGTATAGTAGTGACCAGTATGAGTTATACTTATACTAACCTATACAAAGCAAAGCAGCAAGATGTAATCGAGACTAAAATCCTTGAAAATTTGTAGTTATCTAATTGACTTCTTCAATGGCACAGCTTGACTTAAGTATTGAGTTCGGACCAACAATAAAAAAACAGGTCACATTCATTGTATCAGAAAGATATATTTTGAATTGTCACTTCCACCTTCTAGTATTTAGCACATACCACCCATTGTATAAATCCACGTTTCCGAATTTTGTAATACTTACATAAAGAGAAGAAACTTGGCAAAAATTCACTTCAAGTGACGTAAATTGAAAATATTGTATATTATGGTTCTCATGCAATATAAAATCATAAGTGCCGCACCCTCTATATATTGAATACACACAACAAGTACATCAAAGAATCGATCAAGTTGATTATATATATATAAAAAAAAAAAACAATAAAAAAACAGATATATCCAATGACATGACTGACTTAGAATTCCCATGATCAATGAACATTGATTAACCATGTTTTTTTTAATTTTTTTTTTTTAATTCAACTTAATAGCGGTATTCCTTAACAGTTGTCATCAAAACATTGTTTTTTTTTTTTCAAATATATTTATTGCAAATAATTAGATTATGTATGTATGAAATGTATCTTTAGTTTTTTTTTTTTTTTTTTTTTTTATTAAAGAACCTATTATATTATTACTAATAAATAACATCACTTTAATAGTGAACCATTCATTCATTCGGTTGTCTCTATTTTTTGATTTAATGTACATTATTAAAACATGCGATGATCATTCTTTACCTACTTTATTATTGAATCATATAATATGATATTACAATTTCTTTATTTAGTTCCAATTTATGTGAATAAAGTGACATTAAAAGAAATTAAAAATAAAAATAAAAAAATAACAAAAAAAAAACACTTACATAAATTTTCTTAAATGGAAAATAAGACTATAGTGATACTTAAAAGAGTACTGCAGCAGTGTACTTGGTTTAAAATGAAAATTGCATCAAAATACTGACACAATTAAGTGCTAATGATTAATAAATACAATTGTTTTAAAAACTAGAACACAAAATTTTTATATATTTTATTTCTTTTAAAATTCGATAAAATGGTTATAAATTTATGAATGGTGGTAAAGATTAAAACCAGAATTAAAATATTCAAAATTAATGACTAAAATCGAGTGCACCCAAAAAGGGTATACTTTCTAAGTACAGTACGTTTTAATTTGGAAAGTTTTTGTTTTTCATCGTTTTTGTTAATATTAATTTTTAATTTATTATATTATTGAAATTGAAATGGTTAACACGTTCATTTAAGCGTGAATCAATTATAAATGATATCATAAAATAAAATCATATCAAAATGGTGGTTTATATTTAAAAATAAAAATTATAAATTGGAACTAAATATGAAATCGTAAAATTTATGGTAAATTAAATCATAATTTATATATTGTCACTTGCATTGAAAAATTAACCGTTTGATTTTCATGCTGCAGTGATTATAGTAAACATATATTTGACGATTGTAAATGGTTTATTTTTCTGCTGATACAAGAGCCTACAAAAAATATCATACAGAAAAATCTTAATTTAAATTCTGATCTGCTACCAATTCCAGTGGAATCCGACGTATATCTCACTGATAGAGTAACAGGCCAATAATGTTGATGATAATGAAAAGTTTGTATAAGCATAGATAAAATAACACTTTTTTATTGCTTTTTAATCTATGGTATAACACAAAATATAATATTGATATTAGAATGTCGCAAATTGAATTGAAAAAACCATATTGTTCGTTAACTTTGCTGACGGAAAAGTCATACCCAAAATGGTAAAATAGTTAATTTGTAATACACACACGGGTTCAGTCGCCACTTATCGATTGGATAACAGAACTATTTTTAATTAATTTGTAAACTTAGTATGTAAGTTAGCTTAAGTTTTTAATGAAATAAAGAATTATTATTATTGATTAAAACAATAATCACGGTAAACCGTCTGTCCATATTTTTCAAAGCACGAATCCAACAGAAATCAAATAGAAGACCATACATATATTAAAATTAACATAGAAATTGTTTTGAACAATCTAACTCACAAAAACAATATTGCAAAATAACAAAATCAACATCATCAAGCCAAAAAATAATAACAGTATTTATAGTATCAAAACTACAGATAGCCGATAGTATTAGAAGCTAATGCCCTTATTGGATAATATATATTAATTTTAATCACTAATAAACGCCAAACTCTTCTCCATTCCCAAACTATTTGAATTAATTATATTTGATCAAATTTACGATTACTGCAAATACCAAACCAACACGGATTCGTTAAAAACAAATCCACAGTTACGAACTTAGTTGAGTGGTACTTCTTAGTTTATTCTCAATATGGGGACAGGATTTCAAACTAATGTCATATAGTAATCTTTACTTTAGTAAAGATTTTGACCTTCTACCCCATTTCATTATTTATAGTTATAATAGACAAGCATTTAAGAACCTAATCATTTATCTCGCTTCTCCTTAATGAACTTTTAATATGTAAATAAGCTGTATATACAACAGAAATTGCCATACGTGTTGAAAAAATTGACAAAATAATATTGTGTAACTTTTAAATAAAATATGTCCATTTTGTGTCATTCAACATGGGCCCCTAGTACTATTAAAATTAACTAAACTTGGATTTTCCTTCTTTTTCGTCATTTGGATCGAATCTTATCTGAAAAAATGGAGTTACATTGTGTAGTTTAGAACAGCCTTATCATCATCGTTTGAAGCCAACTGAAGTGTCCTTCAAAGCAGCCACTTGGGCTCACTCTTATTTATAATTTCTATAAAAGATGTAACTTCGGTAATTAAAAACAGTCAAGTTAAAATTTATACTGATGACATGAAAATCTTTAAAAAAAGAGATTTGATCTTCTTGTACATCTGTACAAGACTCAACCCTTCTACAAGAAGATCTAGATAACTTGTTTTTATGGTATATAACTAATAACCTTCAGTTAAATATAGACAAATGTAACACAATGAGTTACCATAGACGAAATAACTGCCCCTCATATACCTATGTACCTAATGAACAAGCCTTAGACAAAGTTAAGTTTATCAAAAACTTGGCAGTTAGTTTCTTACATTCAAATTGCAATATAATAACATCATTAATAAAGCTAGGTCAATGTTAGGATTCATAAAACGATGCTCCATAGAATTCAATCATCCATACATCTTGAAATCACGATATACTTGTCTCGTTAGGCCTCAACTTGAATACATGCCAGTCAGGCATGATCACCTTATTATGAAATTCATAGTAATCGTATTGAATCAACCCAAAAGAATTTTTTAAGACATGCTTTACGTCTCCTTCCTTGGCTAAATCCTTTTGCTCTTTCTGCAAACCTGCAAAGATTGAATTTGTTTGCAATTCCGAATATTATTTTTATTTTTTGTTTATTATTTTCTTTACTCATTATCCTATTCTCCACTTGAAAATTGTCTATGAATTATCCTATACTCTACTTGAATAATTAACGACTGCCTTAGTATGATATAAAATTACAATCGACTTTTATTATTAATTTTCTCAGCTATATTAAAATATTATTTAATTATAATTAATTTTTATATTTCCTTGAATTGTTAACGGGTGGATATCTGGTGGTCTCAAAACAGCAACCGCAAATCGGCTTATTGTGATAACCCTTACTTACTTAAATTAAGCTTCTGAGTGGCTTAGAATACCAGATTTAGTAATTATACACACGAGATGCCGACCATTAATACTAGTTTCGAGCTAAATTATAAATAATTAAATTTTGTATAGAGCATCATCATCATTGTTCTGCAACGCGATCCGTGGGCCATAGGGCCTTAAATTGTATAGAGCAAGCTCTCAAAATTTTTTCTGGTATTTTTAGACAATCGTGTAGTAGGTATATATTATAGGATTTCTTCGAGATTGATAACACAATTTTATTTTATTTTTGTAAATCGATCTTCTATTTTTGGATGACAACAACAAAATGAACTACCAAATTAAATATTTTTACATAATAGTTAGTTTAAGCTTCATAGGACTTTGATGTGTAGAAATACTCATATAATATAACTAATATTATTTTTATATCATAATCCCTAAGTTTGGTTGAATTTTGTGAATTAGAGGTAATTTTCTACTTTGAAATACACCGAATTATTTCCATTTAATCTTGGCAGTAAAACTATAGAAAATGAAACGGAACGATAGTGACATTATTTAAAAAATAAAAACAAATGTAACATGGGTATAAAACACCCGATATATATAAGGTACAACGATTACAGTTAATGATTTATTAAGTTTTATTATTGAACACAAACAATATTTTTAATAAGGTTGCCCTTATAGCGCGATACTTAAAATGATTAAAATAAAATTGTTTAAAATTTTACTGCAACAGTAAGATACAAAATTTTAATATAAAATAATTTCAATGTAAAAACAAATTCTGTTAAAAATTTTAAAATTTTTATTTAAAATTATATTAAAAAAAATTATTTTAACATTTTAAAAATACAGTAAAAATATCAAGAGAACAGTAAAAATTCAAGTGAACAGTAAAAATTCAAGGCAACAGTAAAATAGATTTTATATGAATATTGAACATAAATAAATTATTGTTAATATTATAATTAAAATTTTGAACAGAATTTGTTTTTTTAAACATTTTTTACCATTCCTATAAAAAAAAACAAAATGTTTACATATTCATTTCACGTATCGCTACACAACTGCAGTCTAACTTCATTACAAAATATCATACTAATCCGTGACACTTATCACACTATTACAGTTCATTGTCAAGTAATGTTTTATTTCTGATATTATAATAAATATACAATAAATAAATATCTTTTTGAATAGAATCAGTTAAAAGTGTGGTGAAAATAGTTAACTAATTTTTAATCTAATCATTAATAATTTATTTACAAAAAAAAATTTGCTCTATTTTTAAAAAATTTGTCACCATTGGTGGTACCTATATTTTTTTTTTTTTACCTCTAAAGCCTTCTACGTAAATTTATAATAATGTGAAAAAAAGAAAAATAATAATAATCTTCCTTATTAATAAAACTGTGTACCTATACAATAAGTTTTAAAATATTATAGACAATTTGCTTTCTGCACGCTGCTGTACGAATAATGTGATTGCAGTCAAGTAATTTTCACTATTTTTTTTTTTAAATATTTCAACATTAATTCTTCTTATCATAATAAATTTTTTTTTTTTCTGTTTTTAATCTTATTTTTATTGCATTATTGTACTGAATATGCTGTTAAGTTTGCAACAGATTTATGAACTTCTGTTATAATATTTTATTTACAAAAAAAAAACAGAAACAGAAAATAGAATTTGACAAAGTTTGCTTGCTGTATTTCTTCATTTTTTTATTTTGTTTTTTTTTTTTTATTTTATTGTGTGTTTGTATTATTGGTGTTTTGTTTGGTCGTGTTTTAAGTAGCGAAAAGTGCTCGGTAATATTAATGTGGCAGTAAATGAGAGGTAAACATTTTTTTAAAATTTTTAGCTTTAGTCTTGCCAGGTTTTTTTAAAATTGCACTTGTAAGGGAAATTTTATTTAATTATAAAGCTAAAGTATTGAATATTATTGTTTTGGACAGATGATTTTAGATGAATTGAAGCAATTTTTATAAAATTCAATTCTTAAATAATATTAAACAGAATTTTAACATAATATAATGATTCATATAATTAATTTTATAATTAAAAAAAATCATATAATGTTGAAAATATTGAATATTATTGTTTTGGACAGATGATTTTTGATGAACTGAAGCATTTTAAAAATAACTAAATCATTATATTTAATCTATAAACTACAAAAAGTAGATACGGTACAAATATCTGAACCATTTCAAATCGTTTTTCATTATTATTCTTTTAAATAAGAAAAAGGAGACGTGGCGAATCAAAAATTCTTTCGTATTTGTTCAATTAAAAATTTCAATTTGATAATTTAACTCAATGTATATAAGTCATTTTAACACACAAACATTTTAATTTATCAAATCGCTGCAACAACACCCCGATTTAAATTTTTATTTTTTTAAATAAATAATTACGTGTGAGGTTGTTGTTTAAGTTTTTTTTTTTTTTTTTTCTCCTATTACTCCGCGTGGTAGCATAGGGCTTCGATAGTGAACCTCCATTCCTCTCTGTTGAGTACTACTTCCTTAATATCATCCCAGGTATAATTGTTGATTGTTAATTCTTGATCGATTGTGCGTTTCCATGTGTTGTATGGTCTGCCGGGTCTCCTTTGTCCTTGTGGATTCCACTCTAGAGCTCTTCTTGCTATATCACTTTCTGATTTCCTTAGTGTATGACCTATCCATTTCCATTTTTTCCTATTTATCTGTCTGTTGATAGGTTCTTCTCCAGTTCCTCGGTTCATCCATAAATCCTCGTTGCTAATTCTTGCCGGCCAGAATATTCTGCATATAATTCTCAAGCACTTGTTGATGAATACTTGTAGCTTCTGTTTGATTCTGACCGAAGTGAGCCATGTTTCACTGCCATATATTAATGTTGACTTAACACGTGCTCTGAATATTGTTAGCTTTGTTGTTCTCGATATTTGGTTGCTCCGCCATATCTTCATTAGGCTCCCAAATGTTCTTCTTGCCTTATTTATACGGCTGTTGACATCTTCTGTTGCACCTCCTCTTGATGTTATGATGTTCCCCAAGTAGTTGAATTCTTCTACGTATTCTATCTGTTGTCCACTCACTGTTATTGGCTCACTATAACTGTTGTTTGTCCTCATTGCCTTGGTTTTCTCGATATTTAATTCCAGTCCCGATTTCTTTGCTTATTCCTGTAATCTGTTGACTTTATTCTGTAGGTCCCTTTGATTCCTTGATATGAGGCATACATCATCTGCGTAATCTCAGTCTTCTAAGTTGCCGAAGAGATCCTATTCTATTCCGTTTATTCCAGTGCAAACTTCTCTTAGAATGCCGTCTAGTATTGTGTTGAAGAGAAGTGGAGATAGTGGACATCCTTGTCTAACTCCTATATTGGTGTAGAATGGATCACTGATCTTACCTCTGTGTTGAACTGTTGTCTCTGCATCTTTATACATCGCTTTGATGATGTTGATGATTTTTTCAGGAACTCCCTTCTTTGTAAGTGTTCTCCATATTGCGCATCTCTTGACTGTGTCGAATGCTTTCTTAAAATCTATGAATAGTAGATATAGTGGGGCATTCCATTCTACTGATTGTTCAACTATGACCCGTAAAGTATTTGCCTGGTCTACATAGCTTCGGTTTGGTCTGAAACCTGCCTGCTCTTTCCGTAGTATTGGTTCTAGTACTTCTTCTAATCTTTTCTTTATAATAATTGCTATTATCTTATGAATAGTATTTAGAACCGTGATTCCTCTCAGTTGCTGCAATTTGCCAAGTCTCCTTTCTTAGGTATCTTGCCAATCATTCCTTTCTTCCATGATGGTGGTATATTCTCTTCTATCCATGCTTTCCTGATGTGGGGTTCAATTGTTTTTGCGAATAAGTCAGGGTCCAGTTTGGCTATTTCTGCTGGAATTCCATCTTCACCTGTTGCTTTGTTGTGCTTCAGGATGTTTAAGATAAATAAATAAAAAAACATAATATTCACGATAAATTAAAATAATGGAAAAAAATTCATAACGAAATATTGAGTACGATTTTTCATCAAACTTTTTAAAATTTCGGAGAGCGGGAGAAGGCTAGTTATTCCTTAATTTGGAAATCGTTGAGTTTTCAACAATTTCATTTAAGGAATTCATTAAAGAATTTTTTTTAGTTTGAAAATAAAATTTTGAAAGAGTAAATTTATAAATTTGAATTTTAAAATTGGACATTATAATTTAACAATATTGTATACAGTGTAATAGCATAAATCAAAAATATTTTTTTCAGAGTGAAATTTTTTCTTTTTTCTTAAAAATCATATTAAATCATAACTGCAAAAATTTTTCAATATAATGGAAAAAACTTATTCATATATTTATTTGATGATATCAGGAATTGTACTAGAAAATTCTCTAACTTAACGTACAAACTGACATAAATATTATTAAAATAATAAAAATTAGTGACAATTTTGTTAAGTTTTTATAACTCACACATTGATTTATTTATAATCTATATATTAGTGTTTTTTTTTTATTATTATTTCTCAAAAGCAGCAATATTTACTAGTGTAGCGTATATTTATTTACATATTTAATTACTTTGTTACGAAACTATTAAAATTCAAACTAGAACATGTCTGGGTAGCTTCGACACTACATACAATACCTACTGTTAAGTTCAGTAAGTTTGAATGAATGAAATACACCAATTTCAAACTAGAACTTGTCAGGGTAGCTTCGACACTACATACAATACCTACCGTTGAGTTCAGTAAATTTGAATGAATGAAACACACTCCTTCAATGAAATTGATGTCTTATTAAATGCTTTCTAGGAATATAAGTATCTAATAAGTATCTAATAAGTATCTAATAAGATATATCTTTATGGAATTAAGATTATAGTATAACTTACGTCATAAAGGACTATGACCACCGGAGTAGACATGGAAAAATAAAACGCTATAGTTACATCAAAAATTGATAGGGTAGGATTTTTAACTAGCTTTCAGATAAATTGTTTATTAGATTCTACTAGTATTTGTAATACCCACAAATCACTTACTTAGTAGTTAATACTCGCGTAGTACATATTTTATCAATAAATTATCATTTTTTCAATTCCAATCGGTACTGACGTATCATTAGATATAATTATGGTTTTGTTGGAAATTATTTATTTTGTTAATATTGTGTGATATCTCCATCAACACCCCAATGTAATACGTTAATTACGTTAAACTAAGCTAGATTAGACACTAAATTATTGCATTTTTGTACACTATATATTCGTACCCTATATGCGCTTATAGCTCCTTGTTAATACACAATAAATAGCGTAATATTAAAATACAACAAAATCAGCCTACTAAACCTCCGATAATCTAATTTTAATCTGGCAATATTTTATTATCGCATTACTATCCTCCTGTAGCTGTATTTATTACTGCTCATTTTTATTCGTTAAGAATACATTTTTTCCTGCCACAGTATTTATTTATCAATAAAAAATAATAAAAAAATAAAAAAAAAACAACAAAAAATTTACTACAATAACAACAAGTTTGATATTAACATTAACAATATCAGCAGTGTGTCTTATAATAAAAATAAGAACGGAAATAAGAAATTAGGTTGAGATGCACAACATGTTGCTTGCTAGTGATTGTGTTTTTATGTTTTTTTCTTCTTATTGGGTAGAACCGATTACAAAAATAAAAAACAAAAAACTTTAAAAGATTTATGTGGAATTGTATGTGTTTGTAAGGTTTGTGTGTGTGCCTATGACCTACATAAAAATTGTGGCATCATGAATATTGGAAGTGTAAGTATCTTCTGTTAAATAAGATAAAATATTAACAACAAAACACAAAAAAAAATTTTTTTTTTTTATTTTGTATCTTAACTCCTCTGATTAAACTTTGGTATTTTAGTTGGTTTATTAAAAAAAAAAGAAATTTAACAACAAAACAGACTAAAATTAAAGTTTTAGTTTTTATTACTTTAAACGGACATAGATGTCGGTTAAAATTGTTGGAACTATATTTTTCATTTTATATTTTTTTTTTGTTTTTTTCTATAAATGAACATTTTTGTCGTGATACTAGAAACTTTTTGATGTTGTTTTTGTTATTGCAGGAAAAACTTTATTTTTTTTTGTTTTGTGTTTTTTTTTGTTTTAATTTTTTCTTTCCGAAAACATTAAATTTATTTGTAACCAAACTAGAACTGAACAAATCGCAAAACAGAAACAAAAACAAAAAAATTAAATAAAACATTGAATCGTAATGTGTTGAGGTCATTAAGTAGTTCTTAGAGGTGAAATTTTTGCGGTTTTAACAAAAAAAAAAAAAATTAAAAATAAAACACATTCGAATTAGTGAAAATATTATTGTATATAGTCTGATTAGTAATCCAGTTGGAAAATGTGGAAATACATTTTGAGGAGTTATTAAATCATGTTGAGATGGAAATGTAGATTTACTAGAGATTTATAGAAAGAATAGCATCTGCTGATTTGTTAGTATTTCAATACAGTTTGTGAGGGAGAAGCTTTACTTTTAAAAATTGTTAGTTAATAATTGATCATTTATATTACCGATGTGGGTACAAATGCTTTGCTAGAGATCTGTATAAATTATACACTGGTGCTCTGCACTTCATATTTTACTTTTTTTTATAGATTGAATGCTCAAAAATTACGTTCACTATGCCTTAATACATTTGACAATTAATTCTATCCTTCAATTAGTGCTTCTAACACCTCATTTGACCTAATTTGGTATTCATTATCATCTTCATTTATTTTGGGATCAAATATTTTTTTCGGTATTTGTTTGTGTGGAAATATTTTTTGCAGCTTGAGATCTATTATTAATGGTCAAATGCATGTTATTTTTATTATTGCTTAATATACCTAGATATATAAAGCTTAGTATTAAAAAAAGTATATAAAAATAAATGTGAAGCAAATTGTTATTTCTTATCAGTTCTAATACAATATCCATTTTAACTAATCGAAGGGATATGAGTCTCAATATCAATAACGAATTATAATTTTTCGATACAGGTTATTGTTTGTTTGAATTAAATTTTAAATTGTCATTAAGTTTTAACATAACTGCCAAATTATTACACTCTATAAGAGTTAGGTGTGTGTAAAATTAAGATTTAAAGTCCCACTAGAGATGCATAAATAAATAAACATATTAAGATTATGACTTTAATTGGTTTATAAATAGATGAAATTAAGTCTATTTTAGTCTATTTTGTTAACCTGCTGTTCAAAATTTCAAATATTTTGCGGGACTGCAAACATTGTTTTCAAATATACAAGCCACAAGCAATTTTTATAAAATTTAATTCTGAAATAATATTAAACCAAATTTTAACATAATATAATGATAATTTTATAATTAAAAAAAAGCATATAATGTGCAGAGCTGCAAATATTTTTTTTTTTTAAATCTGCAGCTTGTAAAATAGTTGATATAAAATCTTTTATTTTAAAAAAAACCAACCAAATATTATGTAACTAATATCATTCGTGCTTTCAAATAATGATGGACTATATTGTTATATAAAAAGAAATATTGTGCAGAACTGCAAAAAAAAAAATTACAAATAAGTAAAATAATTTATATTTTATATTTCTTTTAATGTTAAATTTCTGTATTAGAAAATCATTATTTTAATATCATTATCGTTACTATTCTCTTATAACAAGTAAATATGGTTCATTATAAAAACATTTTATCTACTATCTATACATCATTTTTTTCTCTCAATATTTTGTTTTTAGTTTAATATTTTAACTAAATATTTTTCTAATTATTTTCATCAAAAAATCAATTTTTTTTTATTTTAAAATGGTCACGAAATAGCTGTAAATAAGTTTTATATTTTTTGATCGATTTTATTATCATTTCCTACTAAAGCTATCTTACTTCCGAAACCTAATAATTTTATGATTCTTTCAAAAAATCGATTCAAATAAATTTTCTAATAAAGTATATACATTTTGGGATATAATAAAAAAAAATTTAAAAAATAACTATCATTTTAAAAGCAGTTATTTATACAATGCAAGTGAAATTGCAATTTACAAATAAAATAAAAAAAACTCTTTTAACTCGGAATTTTTTTATTTTCGCGAATAGGTAAAAATTGAAGTTCTAGAAATAGAAAATACATTTTTAAATGTAGTACAGATTAAGTATCTTAAAATAATATAGAACTTGAAATTATATTGTGAATTATTATAGTTATACAATAATTATTTATTAGTCACAGGCTATAGAATATCCGTTACAATATTCGAAATAGTTAAATAATTTACTTAAAGTACCCACGAATCAAAATTGGTAAAGATAAAGGTTGATTATAGGTACCAGATTAGTTAAGTAAATGCAATAATAATATATTAGATTGTGGAGAATAATATTATAAAGAAAATCAAATAATTAAATTAAAATGTTTAAATAAATATTTAGTAGTCCAATACTGTATTAGTGCTGTACTCAAATCATTGTTATTTTGGGACTGATTCTGTTTCAGATTTATTGAAATCGGAAAATTTTTGAAGTACGACGAAAATGTGAGTGGTTATAAATTTGGTGGTTAGAAAAAAGTCAAATCTTTATTACAATTATACAGATTTATATTTCTTAGTGTAATTATAAATCTGTACAGTTCTGTTCTTTGAATTGAAATTTTCTTGATATTTTGAATTTCCTTAATTTAATATTTTTTTTTTTTGGCTCACTGTAACTAATTTAATTTTTTGATTTTCAATTAAAAAATAATTCACAAGGAAGTACACCTATACAATATTCTGGTATATTCAACAGTTTGTGACAATGGTAATTAATATCAATATTCATGAATTGGGATCCACGGGCTTAAAATATACTCATATTTTTAATACTCAGTGTATCACATTGTTATTCACTCATTTGGTTTAATCTTTAGCAAGAGAAATACTTCGACACAAAACTTAAATTATATTATAAAAATTTCAGTGTAGTTGATGAAGTGTTGCTCATCATGAACATTGGAATTTATTTATTTTTGTTATAATAAGAAATAATAAATAATACCAATGTTTGCTGCACTGTTCAAAATCAAAGAAATTTTATGTCAGCGAAATATTATTGAAAACAAAAAATAGAAAATCAAATTTTCTTTTTATTAAGAATTACACCAAGATGGTCACAACAACCTTACAGTTCAAACAATCAACAAAAGGTCTTGTTTTATTTAATAATATATTGCAAAAACACTAAAAATATCCAAAAATATAATAAAAAAAAAAAACAAAAAAATAAAATATTAAAAAATGTTTTTGAAATATACAGCATAAATTATTATTATTAGTACTAAAGTATAATAGTAGACCAATGATGACCATAACTTTTCACTTTTTTCTCAAATAAATTATTTTTTCTTTAAAAAATTCTAAATTTAATTTTATAAAATATTTAAATTGCTTTATGAGTAGCAGTGAGTGGTACGAATAAAAACCCCAATGAAATAATATCTACTTAAATCAACCAATTTGATGGAAAACATGATCGAATAATATATAGCCATAATATATAGGACAAATTTCGCAATATGAACTTAGTCCGAAATTTTAAATTTATTTCATTATGCTTTAAGTAAAAAATCCTAAAAATTAAATAAGGTCGAAAAATAGAAATAGTTTAAATTATTCCGGACTTATTTCACTTAAAATTTTGGATTAATTTCATTCGAATTTAATTCATACTGCCTTAGCTGTGACTAAAATACACAAAACATTAAATAAAAATATAAAAAAAAATTTGTTAGTTGTAGAGCTTCTCAAATAATTAAGAATATAACGTTGAGTAATACGTGTTGTACTACTTACTCAAGCTCGAAAAATAGAAATAGTTTAAATTAATTCGGACTTATTTCATTTAAAATTTTGAATTAAATTCATTCGAATTTAATTCATACTGCCTAAAATACTGTGACTAAAATACACAAAACATTAAATAAAATATAAAAAAAATATTTTAGTATAGAGGTTCTCAAATGGTTAAAAATATAATATTGAGTAATACGTCTTGTATTACTTCCTCAAGGTCAATACAGACTTTCAATAGTTTGTAATATTTGTAATGAATATCAATTCATCAATTCATTCATAATGGATCACAATTTTTGATTGATTATGTACTATTGACTTGTATATATTATTGTGTATGTATATACTAGCTATTGTTGATTTTCTAAGCTTTTCAGTTTTATTATGGCTATAACTAGAAAATCTAAATTTTACTTAACCAACAGCATTTCGTCATTTACGTTTATTGTGTCACTGCTAGATTGCTAGATGTGTTTTATTTCGTTTTAATTTTGATAAAGACATCCACGATATTATCCCAACATTCATTTTGCTATCCTGTATATAACTTGCATAATATAACTTTCTAGGCATAATTAATCTTTGTTTTAATTAATTTTAGATACACGGTTTTATTTTCGAAAATGCTTTGTTACCTTGATTCATTATCTCAATTTATATGTTATACCAAACTTGAAAAATAATTGAATTTAACTAATATTATCAACTATAGAGGGCAATACGACACGTGTATTAGCGATATGTTCGGGCTATTTTTCATAGAACCTACGCATAGTTATGACTTGTGATTTGTTACAATATAATATAACTTTTCAATAAGAAAATATTAAATAATATAAAAACTTTTATATATTAGGATCCCAATACTATTATTTAAATCAATGTTACTAATGCAAAACAGTTTGAGAAGCATCAACATTTTGTAGAAATTTCTAAAAATGAATAATTTATCAAATTATTTTTTTGAATAGAAAATAATTTTAAGTTTTTTTTTTTGTTTGTTGTAGTTTGAATTATAGCAAACAATAAGTTTATTCTAAATAGAATAGTTGTGATAGCTCATCGTACTGTAAACCTATAGCTTTGAGCAAAAAAAAAAAAACAAAATAGAAAAACAAATAAATGATTTAGTCTGAACTGAACGTACATTAACTTGGAATATATTTAGAATAGTTTTTTTTTTATTTTGAAAATAAGGATATTTACATTATTCCAGAATATATCTAAAATTTATTCTGGAATTTTTTGATTGAAGTCATTATAATGAAAAAAAATAATTACCCAACTTAAATATTATATACGAATGCGAATAGTAATGAAGCAATGTAATCAAACTTAATTATTACATTATTAAATCGTTTTATAAAATTAAAAATATTTATGTAGATATATATTTTTTCAAGGAAATCATTATTGTTCACCAAGTGGACTAATCTTGATTCAAAAATATTTTCAGAAGTGTTTTTGTTTTTTTTTAAATATGATATGTGTAACAGTTTTTGGATTAATACTTGGTATAGTGCTTGCAATACTGCTGGTAAAATAAGTAGAAAATTTTCAGATTTATTTATTAAAAATTAACCTGCTTGGTTAAAGGGTGAAGATTTTCTGACAATTTTCTAATATTACTTTTTGTTTCGTAGTATAACAGTATAATACCATCTTTTTTTTTAAATTAGTTGAAGGTAGTTAGGTATATCTTATTTAATAATTTGTAGGTACTCAATAAGTAAAACTTCTTCAATAGCAAAGCTCCAAATTTATTTTTATTACAGTTGGTTATAGCAGTGGTGTTATACTAGTTAAAAATCATGGAAATCGCTGTAGTGTATTGGGTGATTTGATTTCATATTCTTCGTCGTATGAGAGGTGGAAAATATCAGTTATTTATGATACAATGTTATTTATCCGGTCTAATGTATTTTAAATAATTTTTGATATAAGAGTTTCAAAACCAATTTATTCATTTTTTTTAAACTTTTATCAAATAAAGATTTTGTTTGGTTTTTAAAAGTCACAGTTCTAAAATTATTTAAATAACAAACTTTAAAGTTGAATACGTGGCTTCAACTTTACAGTGCCTACTGATGAGTTCAGTAGTATTGAAACGCTCCTCCACTTATTTATTTTTCCCTCCATCTTATTTTACATATAGTAGAAAACTTAGGCGTGGAAATCTTATACAAATTGGCCTTTTAAGACCAAAGGATAAAATAAAAATTAAAAAAAAAAATATAAAATAAAGAATGAAGGTGTCAAATTTTCACCTTTAATTTGTGCCATACAACACCATTTTTGGACTTTGGTTTTGGACGTTGAAAGAACACATATAAAATGTCATTCCACATTCTTCATGTATCTAAAAATAAACAAATTTTCATAACCCCTTCCTGTCTACAGATTTCAGTGTTGGGGTGAGCAGATTTGACCCATTGTATTTCACGAAGGTAGGTAGGTATAAGTCCAGAAAGAAGGCTCCCAAATGGGTTTTCCTTTTATGGCAGAGACCAGGGCAGGAATAGAGTAGGTGTTGAAAGGTTTCATTCTCCTGCACCTCTCTACACGTTCTGCAGAAGTTGTTTGAAGGGAGTCCCAGTCTTCTGGCATGTTTACCCATCAGACAATGACCCGTAATGACCCCTACCATAGTGCTAATGTCACACCTTTTCATAGTTAGTAGATAAAGGGATCGCTTCAGGTTCAACATAGGCCATTTCTATGACATATCTGTAAAATAAGAGGAGCAAGATGGCTTTTAATATTTTGGTAGAACACACAATCCATTTTTCTAATTTATTAAAATATTTTAAAACATTTCTGCAAACCTTAGACCGTATTATAACAATTTTACTACATTTTGATTGCTATAAGTTGTGTACATTTTTTTAGACTTCACAGGAAATAAAGTCACTTACAAGCTCTCACAATGATAAAGAAAATTCTAATTATTTGCTCTATATTGTATTCTAGATTATTTTTCTATTGAAATTCATATACCTACTAAGGTTGTTTGCTTCAGCTGCTAAATTTTATTCAGTATATTGCGGTAAAATAATGACTAACAGAACTCTGTTTCAATTAAATGAAATATCATAATATTAGCCCTTTAGTTTAGACAGAGACATTTAACAAAATTCTATATTTATAAGCTATTTCTAATCTATAATTTATAATCCTGTGTAGACAAATTAAAAAATCTAAATTAAAGAACGAAAATTGATTTAGAAAAATTCTGTTGCAAAAATGTATAAAATAGTAAAAAAATAATATCTATGGTAAAGAAATATCTCTACGTACGTCACTACGTTGCATTCAAGTAGTGATAAAATCACTTTCAACTCATACATTTTTATATTTAGACATCCTTTTTTAAACGGAAATAATTAATTACAAAAAAAAGACTATACAAATAGAATAAAAAACATTTTCAAATTGTTATTTTTTATATTTTTAATTGGTTGAATTAATTTGAAAATTAATATCAATTACTTCTTAACTTAGTCTTATGTTTAATTTTTAAAGTTATTTCGGGTTTAAAATAAAATAAAAAACAATTTAATCTAAAGATAAAAAAATCTGCTATAATATCTAATGAAAATTCTTTATTTTATTCTTTCTATCTTTGACAAATCGAATTCATTTCACACCATTTAATATCACATATAGTCTTACTAGTCTTACTGTCTATGCAGAGAACGGAAATGAAAAAAAAATCTTAATAATTATTATTTCAATTTTAAATTCGAGTTTTCATTTTGGTTTTATATATTTTTTATTATTATTATAATTGTTATTGTTATTATTATTATTATTTATATATAATTTAAATTATACACAATAGTGATTTACAACGCTAATAACGCAAACGCTAATTGTCAAGGCTATGTGCTTTTTTATAAATTTTTCCGCTTTTAATTTATGATTTACATACAAAATTAATATCTTTATTTTTTTTATGTAAACAAAAATAAATTGTTTTAATTTTTAATTAATTAATAATATTAATTTTATTTATTTTTTCTTTCTTTCATTCCAGATTTTTGATTTGGCCAACATTGTTTTTCATTTCGATTTTTTTATATCAAAACAAAAACAAAACTTTTATTTGTATAGTTTTGGAATTAATTTATATAGCAATTTATTTATAACTAGAAATAAAAATACATTAAAAAAATGTTACTTAAATATAAATCATTAGTTCTATTTATATCGTTATTAATATCATCAACGACAATAAATGCCAGACGATCAAGAATAGATAAATCAAAAGCAATTGATTCATCACAATCATCATCGTCTTCGTTATCATCATCATCATCAAATTCAGCAGTACCTATATTAACAGATAATATTGCAACAGCATCAGCAATTGAATCAGTTCCAGCTATTGCTGTTGCACCATCACCACCATCATCAAAAATACCGCCAACATTACAACAACCAACATCATCATCATCATCACCAGCTGAAATACCATCCCCATTACCATCAGAAATGTATGTATCAACATCATCTGAGGAACAAATAAATAAAGAAGATCCTTTACCAAGTGCACCAAATAGTAGCGGTTCAATTGAAGAATATTGTGATCCTGATATGATTAGTTTTGAAATTGTTACAGGGTATGTTTATAAATCATAATTTAACAATAACAAAATTACAAACAAAAAAATTATTGTGAATTAATTTATTTTTTTCATAAATTTTATAGATATGTATTTTCGGCTCCCAGTAATATTTTAGAACAAATACCTGGTACATTAATGTTAACTGATTGTTTGGAAGCATGTCAAGGAAATGAATCTTGTTATGCTATTAATTATGAAACTGGATTATGTGTATTATTTACATCGAATTCAGATAAATTACCAGGTAAGAAAAATAACTTTGATGTTTTTGATATTTTTTGTGTAAGTCGTCGTTTTTAGAATTGTAATTAAGTTATAATTGATTTTTGATACATGATTTTAAGAAAATTAATGTCAAAATGCTTATATTATTTTTTATTACTTTGTATGATTATGTCATTAGGAAAATGTTGAGAAAAATGTATACGTTTTGTGATAGAATTTTGAAATATAATTTATTTTACTAAAGAACACCGTCCCGTGACAGCTTATAAGTATTATAAATATAAATACATATAAATATATTAATATATATACAGCTTATAAATATATTAATACAAACTTGAATAAGAGCTGTGTAGTTCTAATATGAATTTTAATAGAACCAGATAGGCATTTTTTTAATAAAAAATGTTGACTGTTGTTAATACATAATCTGGAACATAACTTTCCGTAAAATTTTAAGGTTTTTTACGTAAGGAGTATTTTTCATCTAAAGATCTGCTTAATATCTATAAATCATACATATAACCCTAGATTGGGCATAATTCACAACTATTCGTTTCAAAAACAGATATAAGTTTTCTTGACACAAAAAGCGCTCTCAAGATGCTCCTATAGATGATTAGTGTTCAACACTTGCTCCATTTGGTCATCTTTGTATAGTTGGAGCACTAATTCTATTTTATAGACATCTTGCGCGAGTAAGCATATATACTCGAAAGAGCTAAAATCACTACTTGCACCTCTTAAGCAATTCCCTAGAGAAAATCTCACCTTTACACCTTGGAAATACGAAGATTCAGTTCAAGACTGATTATGGAAATTCGTTTGTAGTAATAACTTCTGGAATGTGAAATCGCATTCCAATACAAACAGTCCCATCAAAAAAGGGTAATTTTTATGTGTTTAATTTACCAAAATTCAAAGTGATCATCAACAATATAGTTCGCAACTCTGTGCCGAACTTTTGTACTACTTCTATTTTCCGAAGTTAACGGTATGAAAGTATGAAGGCTTCTCTATTTATGTTTTAGCTAATAATATAAAAAAAATCCAATATTACACAATTGATCAATTTTAGAGTTTTTATTATGAAACAACTGCGTGGATATTTTGGAGTTGTCCTAATGAAATGAATTAAATATCCTATTGACTATAAGACAAATATTAAAATTAATCTAAAATGACAAACCCATTTGCATTTTTAAATTAATATAGCTATAGTTATGGCTTAGAAAAACTCTCAAAACCTGTCATTTTTCATTTTACATTTCGCATCTGTATACCGGCTTATGTCGCTCAATTAATTTCATGTCTAAAACGACTTAACAAAATAGACAACTTCAAATCCAGTTGATATTAAAATTCGTCCCCATTACTAGATGTCAGACGTCATAAACGACATATAATACAATAGAGTAGCAACAGTAAATTATTCATCAATTATATTAAACCATTCAAGAATACTCTTCGAATGCATCCATATATGGCAAAACTAAAAATTCATAAAGGTCTTTCTTTATAAAAGCCATCGGATCGATTATTTTCAGTATTCAAAACTTTAAATTAATAATCTGTTTTTGAATAAAAAATAATTTCTGTTCCCACAAATTTGTAATTTATATTTTATTGAGATATCTATTTCCGAGCAGAAAATTCAAACACCATCGTTTTAACAGTTTCCAACTCATTTATCATGTTCACGAACTTAGAGAATAATTATTTCAAAATTAAAGTTTTTAAGATTTAAGTTGACGTGGCTGTGGTGGTTGTCATTTTCAAACTTATAGGCTACTTCTGCAATATTCCTAAGACATATTTAATTGAATTATTGAAAATTATTACATTTAGTTTCCACAAATGTACAAGTACAAAGTACACAAATTAATGTACATGACATGCACATTAATTTACTATTTTTATATACATTTTTTTGTTTTTGCATTTTGCAAGTAGTGATTTTACCTCTTTCGAGTATATACGCTTACTCGCACAAGATGTCTATAAAATAGAATTAGTTCTCCAACTATACAAAGATGACCAAATGGAGCAAGTGTTGAACACTTATCAACTATAGAGCGTTTTGTGTCAAGAAAGTTTAAGTCTGTAGAAACGGGCCCATAGATGTGAACTATGCCCAATCTTGGCTCTCACAAACAGATTTTCTGTTTTGAACAGTTTGAATATTCATTCAAAAAAACATTGCGAACGGATTATTTTTGTTTGGTTCGTTCATGTTCACATTTTTATATGTTTATTTGATGTCGCTTGAACATGATGTATTTGATTGGAGCTGATGTGGAACTGGTACACACTCTTTGTATTGATATTAATTTGTCATCTTTTCACAATCTATGTTAGTTAAATCAGTACGATATGTAACGATCTAGTACTGAGGTCCTTGGTAGAGTGATAATGGCAGAGTGAACCCATAAAACAATTACCAATAGGCCATTCGAGTAGTTATAACAAAAAGGCACCATTAAGTGCTTTAATTAGTTTTCTAGAAGTAACTGAAATGGTCCCTTCTACCTACCTACTTATGCGGTATATGGATTAAATATTAAAATAATATACAAAAATTTACCTATAACATTAAATTTACCTGTGCTATTTCAATTGAAATTGGAACTGGTTTCTTAAAAATACCTATTTTTCATACTATTTAAAAAATGTAACTTTAATGTTATTTACTTTTTTCATAAATTTTAACTTTTAAATAATTCTTTAGAGCTTCCTCATTTAATCATTTAAACTTCTTAATTAATCATGTTCATTTTAAATATAAATCAAAAATCATTGAAGCTATTCGAAATTCAACTTATTTTTTTTTTTCTTATTTTTTTTTTTCCTTTTTTACACATCAATTAATTTCTAAAAATCAATTAAAATTAATTGAATTGTAAATTTATTTTGAAATAATTTCAGGTGCTCTTTCACGATCACAATTTCCAGTTTTTACAATTTATGCACAAAAAACATGTCTTGGTATTCGACCATGTACCAGAGCTTGGTGTGTTGATCGAGTTCAAGGTCATAAATTAAATAATTATTCAAAGAAAACTGTTAGTGCTAATTCCAGACAAGATTGCTTTGAACTTTGTTTAGGTGAAACAGATTTTAAATGCAGGTGAGTGTTTTTTTTTTATTATTTTCTATAATTAAATTAAATAAAATATTTAAACAAAAAAATGTTCATATTCAAACTACCTATAATATAATAAAAATAAATACCTACCAACAAAATTGAAAAAAAAGTGACAGATAAAAAGTGTACTATTATGCCCTAACGATCTTTACGAAAATAACTATAAAACATTTAAAAATATTAAGTTAAAATTTCAATAAATTTTTACGACCTCACACGATACACAGTATCTAACTTACTTCATAGCCAAAAAAAAAAAAAGAAAACCTGTCAAATACGTAATAAATTTAATTTGTAATTGAAAAATATACAAAATAGAGGCCTACTACACATATACTTATACATCTTTTTCCATATTAAGAAAAAACAACAAACTCTACTGACGAATATTAATTAATATTTTTATCACCCAATATTTTACCTACTTTTAAAACATTTTAAAGACTTAATTTATATTCATTTCAAGAGAAAAATGCTGACAGCAACAGCTAAAATAACATTTTTTTTTTTTTAAATTAATGAAAAAAATAAAATTAAGACGTTAGTAGTAAAGTTATTGTTATTGTAATTCATTTCTAATGAAAATTTAAAATTGAACGAGTTGTTTCTGTATACTATAGGTTGTTAGTGTAGATATTTTTAAATAAGAATATTCTATTGTTTTAATCTAAGTGAAGCATTTACCTTTATAGGTAAAATTTATTTTGTGATGTATTTTTGAAATAATATGTTTTGGAAGGGGCGCGAATGTGTTCTGACATTTCAATACCGGTATACATGCCTTTTATTGTATGTATTAATATTTCAAATCGAAATAAGCTTGTACGGAACCTCAAAATATCAGTTGAGTATTCCGATATGAATAACTTTATTTTGTAAATTAAATCTAGGTAAAAGAGAAGGCAGAAACACAATTTTGTCGGGTTCATAGCGATACCCTAAAGCACAACACGAACACAAACTGAAACAATTACGTATTCTTCGAGCAGACCCTTAGCTGTTAAACAGTTAAATATTTTGAATTCGATCTTCTGATTATGATCTATTCGATCTTCTGATTATTTCTTGATGAAATAAATGACAAAAAATAATTGAGAGTATAATCTGGTATTAACTTAAATAAAACAGAGCTAATATATTGAATAAAGCTTATTTATCTGACAATAGTAATAGTTTTTCACATTTAAGAATAAGTTGATAAGCCAGAAATTTGATAAATAAATACTCCAAGAATATTGTAGCAAAATATGTAAGTACAACTTGCTATACTGCACTTAGTTAAGCATAGGAAGCTATTTCTACATAAATAACTGCTAAGACCATATTAGTAAAATTGTTAACTATTTAATTTACGCTTTATTGTAAAATAGTAAATAGGTGTTGGGCTAGTTCATGACTATAGTATTGTTAATATTTGTATAGTATAGACTGACCTATATGATGTAATGATTATATGTCATCCAATTACTAATCAAAAGGTCCCAAGTTCGAGTCTAAATCAGAGTATAATTATTGAATTGAATTTTTCTTTCGTTATTTTAATTTTGTAAACAAATTGCATAAAATTTTGTAATAAGTTATTTAAAATAGAACCACGCCATTGTTAAGTTTAATAAATACCTTTAGACTTTTATTATAAGAGATAAAGAAAAAAGAATTATGTAAATGCATCAAATCAAGAAAAAAAAATGTCAAAACTATTGTAATACAAATATAAAGTCTATGACCTTTTGGTAGCTAGTGCTTACCTTTATTATATTTTTCATTATAGTAAATAATAATAATAATAGAACCACGCCATATTTTTTGTAGACGATAAAATTTCTATTCATTCCAAATTGTCAACAAATATTATAGATTAAAAAAGTGTGGCTGCTTTGCTTCGTTTTTTCAATAAATTCAGGATTTAAAAGACCATGTAAATTCAATAAGAGTATAGAAAGAACTATAATTAATGCAGCTTATATTATTCGTTATTCAAACTCAAATTTTGCATTCGTCAATTATTTGTCTGAAATTATTTGTCCGAACACAATTTTTTTTTTAAAGATCGTCTTGATCCACTTCTCTCTGATCTTAATTATTTCATCTGTGATATAAATCCAAACTATTATCCACAATTATATTTTACTTTTAAATTATTCCAAATCATAAAAAAAATGTATTATGAATCTAATATGAAAACTATAACACAATTTTAACTTTCAAATCAAATTGAATTTCTATAGCAATTATCAGAAAAATTAGTTACACCGCTTACTATTTTATAAATTTATAAATTGTTAAAAAAAAAAACAAAAATAAAATAAAAAAAAAATTATTTTAAATTACAAAATTTAATGTTTATTCAAATTCTTGTTAAATACAGAAAATATATAATAAAATATGTACATTTATATTAGCTAGGTACTAAAATTAATATTATTTTCAAAACTACCAATTAACTGTGCACATTCAAGTGAACTGTTTAACAAGTATTAGAAAAAAAAAAACAAGAAAAACATATAGAAAATAAAAAAAAAATAAAAATAACAGTTTAATATTGAATTGCACGAATATTATTGAATACATTTCTTTTTATACCTTAGGTACAAGTTCTTTTACAATAAATAGGGTGACTCAAGTAATTATTGACGGAAGTTTGCATAATAATTTCGTATTAGTGTCAAAATTAAAATGTAATTTTTTGCAATTTAGATAAAATTAAAAATATATTCAGTACTATAAGTATTTGATTAAAGAAGGTATGTTGTGAGAATCAAATATTGTATAAGCCTATACAAGTATGTTATATTGTTGATATCTTAAATTAGTCTAGATTCATGTAAAGAAAGTGAAACATATCAGGTTATTAATTTAATAAAAAAATTGTATTAGTAGGTATATTAAGGTTGTTATTAATAGATAAGTTAATGATTTCTATAGCCAACTATACCCGAAAGTATAATATTCTATGCTTACTCTAATCCAAACATTAATGCGGTATAAAAATCACCTAAGACCATTTAAAATTTAATTACGTTAAAATAATATATAAATACATCTTATTAAGTAATTAAGTCGATATATAATGTATAATTAAAAAACTAGCCGTCTTCTGTATAGAAATATTATAATATATTTGCATAGAAATAAATAAATAAATCAGGTTAGTCATCGTTAGCCTATAATAGTTGATAAAAATTAAAATTAAATAAAGATTAAAACTCTAAGTATGTTTTACAATTTTTTTCGAAATCGATTAAGAGATTTAATAAAATTGTGACACATACCTTCCGGAGTTTTAATTTTTATTTCATTTTAGTGTAAGTAAATTCATTTTAGTCATAGGTGTAAATACATTTGTGTAGTAAAATTATTGATATTATAAATTAGAAAAATTTTATAGTGAAATTAAGTTTAATAAATAAATAAAAACATGGCTACAAGAAATGGTACAACAAACAATATTCTAACTTCCTAATATTTCACTTCACAGTCCGATATTAGTCTTTTATATCCTTAATGAAATATTAGAGCATTACAATTTACTTAATAACACCCTGTTATACATATACAATATATACATATATGTATATGGAAAACTAATATTTAAAGAAAATCATCTAATAGATTAAAGATACACTCTAATGTATTTACGTGATATTATGTGATGAGCGATCTATTATTGTTATTATTATTTGGGTAACCTACAATGATTATTCAAAGTCGTGATTTTTGTTTTTCTTTTTTTTCGTCTTTTTGTTCTATTCTTTTTTTTTTTTGTTTTTGTTTAAATTTTCAATTCGTATTCATTTATAACAGATACTAATGTAATATATTTATTTATATTTTACATTATAAATAGAAATTCTAACGGCTAATAAAAAGCATGAGATGCATCTTTACAATTTTTCCAAAAAAAAAAAAAAGATGTAATAAAAACTATAATAAAAAATTTAAACATCGAAATTATGTTTACCTATCAACTTTAGTTTATTGGTTGACTTTTTTTTTTTTTTTTTTTTTTACTTTTTTATTTTCTTGGTTTGCTTTGCAAATTAATGTAGTTTATAAAACAAAATTTAAATAGAAATAAAATTAAATAAAATAGTAATAGAAAAATAGAAATAACAAAAAAAAATACAAATTCGTTATTTTTATTGTGCAAATAGAAATAGAAAACCAATCCAATAAATGAATTTTAAATGTTGTTATTTTTGTTCTTCCATTTTAGTGTATTCGGTTTTTTTGTTTTTTTTTTTGGTTTTTGTTGCGTAATTCATGTGAAAGATATTCAATTATTTTGATAGTTTTAGAGGTGATTGTGAATTTTGGTAATAAATTGTGAAAATATATGTGTTGTGTAATGTAATCAATGTAATGTACTAATTTTAATTGTATACAATGCAATTATTATTGAATTGTAATTTTTAACTATGTAGTGTATTATTTATTATAAGAGTTGCCATAGTATCATGGTTTCATATAAAAAATTTATATCTGAAATTCGTGTCATAATAATATAGTTAGTTATATTATATTTAAATTTATTTGCTTCCTCCGGTTTCTGAATCAGAATGTTAAAATACAGAAGTGGTCAAATAATAATGTCCACATAGTGAAAAATTTAATTAAAAATAAATAAGAGTAAGGTACAGCTCGAAAAGAAGAGTGTAGAACAACTTTTTGAAATTTCTGGTTGTTTTTATGAATCGATCAAAAATATAATATAATCAAAAATAATCAATATATAAAAATATAATAAAGTCAGAAAAATAATCACGGTTCCGGGGTATAGTATTTTGGATATTTATTGAATTAATGAATTGAATATTTCTTCAAAATTTAATTTCGAATCAAAATAATTATATTTTAAAGATTTGAAAATAATGAAAATTTAAAATTATTATTTTATAAAAATACAAAATAAATTAATTTAAATCAATTTTAAAATTTTGTAATTTACAATTTATTATTGTAATGATAGTCCGTGATTCAGGCGAGCTATTAAAATTTGTGATAAAAATTATTTCGTTTCAAAATTAATATAATCCAATATTGTTCATTAAACTCGATCGACTGACACGAACATTTTATGTTAATAAAACACTTCAATAATTGGAAATGTGAAGACATAAAATTTTTTAATAGATTGTAAAAAAAAGACTAAAAACTAAAAATAGCTTCAAACTAGAAAATATATTAATTTCCATAGAGTATAACATACTTATTCGTACCAGTACCACAGTTCAATTTTTTATATTCAGTATTGATAGATAGATAGATAGTTCGTTTATTTCCAAAATTTGTTAACACATAATTTATATTATTTGTTATAATTTATATTGATAATTGTTGTTTGATTTACAATTTATTTTAATTAATACAAGGAAAAATGGTGAAAAATTACAAAAACTTTGTAACTACTTGTATTTTTGAAAATTTAACTTAAAAACTTATGACTAGACCTAAACTAATTTATAGCTAAATAAAGACATCGAAAGACAAAAAAAAAAAAAAATAGATAAAAAAGAAATAATTAAAGCTAACAATCACAATTTATTTACATTTAGTAATTATCGACCAATTGGATAATTAAAATGTTTTCGGAGCAGTTGGCAATAAATTTGTTAGGTCTAATTGTATTTTTGTCTTTTATCATCGTACTTTTGGATTTTAAATGGATATCTAATGTACTACTGTGATACCAAGAGAGGCTTAGTAACATTTTTAGTACCTAGTTTATTTTGCGTAATTTGCAGTCTTTTTTTTATGACAGTATGACCTGTTTGTTCAGCACCGCACAGATGCGTACTTTGGAAGATGTATTTGAAAATTAAAATTTTGTTGAATTTAGAGAGAGACGATTTCCTATTTGATTAATATTTATATTATAACAACTATGACAATTTGATTGATATTTGATTTTTTTTTTATTTGTCGTCGACTAGATATTTGACCAGTAGTGCTCCAGTCGACGGAATTGCCATTTAGTTGTAAGTTCCTGTCAGGAACTATTTTTGGTGTTGAATTAAATTGATTTTTAAATAATAATAGTATACCATTAGTAATTATGATATTAAAATTGGCCAATTAATTTCTTCCAAATATAATAAATAAATTACATTTCTATATAGGCAACAAATTTTTCAATTGAAATTATAAATTTGTAACTTAGAATTACAAAGTAATCTTATTAAATAAAATAAACAAATAATTTGGTAAATAAATAATTAAAACATAATATTATGAAGTATATTAAATTCAGAAAATAATCAATCAACTTTTTGACTACAAATAATTGAATTATATTTTGAAAGAAATTCTATTCCCATAAATATATTTTTACTTTATTTTTTTATTTTTATATTATATTTTAATATATTTTTTTTAGTTCATTCTTCTTACTTTTTTTTTGTTAACAAGCTTTAAAACGATGTCTCATTTTATAAGATCATAGTTTAAATATCATTATCTTATAGTTTGTATCTTATGTGAGTGTTTTATTTAATAGGTTGTATATCTTTCATGATTCAAGATTCATCTATATAGTACCTAAGTTTTTTTTTATATTACATTTTTAT
Source organism: Argyra leucocephala (assembly GCA_963942445.1). Taxonomy (NCBI): domain Eukaryota; kingdom Metazoa; phylum Arthropoda; class Insecta; order Diptera; family Dolichopodidae; genus Argyra; species Argyra leucocephala. The sequence continues at coordinate 29,684,064 of OZ012677.1, forward strand.
ATAATAATATATAATATATGTTATTGTATATAATATTAATATATAGAGTGCGCTTTTCTATCAAAAGAGAATCGTGACATTGAATTGATAAGTTTTCGCCATGAGTTTATTTTCCCTTAAATTTTTATTTTGTTAAAATTTTAGCGGATCCATGCTTTTCAATATATTTATATACATATTATATTTAAATAAAACCGTTACAGGAAGTTTCGATTTTGTTTTATTTTTTTCTTCTTTTTTTCATTTGTTGTTGTTATATTCTATTTTGTGTTTAGTTTTTGTTGTTGGATTCAAACCCGGTAGTAATTCTTGTATAATTTTTAATGAGAGGATATTACAAGTCATTATAATTTTATTTAACATTTCATATAACACTTACATAACTGTTTATTAGTATGTTGTTGCACATAACAGTTTAACAGAATGCAGTGGGAAGAATATTATAAGAAATCTTGATTGTATAGTACCTATAGAAAACATTGCATTGAAATAAAAAAAAACATTTTCGGCATTGAGATAATTATTTTAAGAATTTAATTAGTTAAGATAGTTTGAGTTATCTCTTTTTATGGTACATAATAAATCAATTTTGAAGAGAAACAAGAAAGAAAAATTTAATTTTAAGTAAAATAAAATTTTCTCATCATTATTGTAGTTTTTGGAAAAAGTAATTTTGTAAAAATAATGTGTTTTAAGTAAAAAATTTCAAGACGTTAAAGATTTTTATAATTTAATGGACTTGCAATGCTGCACTTCCTTTTAACTAATTTAAGATTTTGTAAAAAGAAACATTAAAAATAAATTAATCATTGGAGTCGTGTGGCAACAACAACACACAGCCTATTAAATCTAATTGAAATTCCAGTAGTGGATAATTGAGATGATCACATCCACCAATTTGAACCTATCTATCTATCTTATTGGATAATAAGTGTTTCGAAAACAAAAACATTTTTTTTTTGCAATTAAAAATTTTTACAGGCCGCTCTTCATAATAATTTAATAAGTAAATAATAGTTTCGGTAAAATAAGTGAAACACATTGATAGACTTTACACGCATTCAAATCCAGAACAATTATAGCTGCAAAAATGCAAGCAAACAAATACCCAAAGTTTTGAAGATTTAAATTTGCAAATTTGGCAACAAAATTTCAAAATATTCCTGGAAAATCTAATATAAAGTAGATAAAGTAAAAACATGAATTATTAAATTTACTCTCCACCTGTCCGTTCCATCTGCAAAATTATTTATGTGATATTATTTATGAAACTATTGTTGTATTTTTATCACAATAAGCCCATTTATGTCTGCGGTAATGGGGACACATTCCACTGGCAACAACAACACACAGCCTATTAAATCTAATTGAAATTCCAGTAGTGGACAAGTGAGATGATCACCTCCACCAATTTGAACCTATTTTCACAATTTTAATTCAAAATGTATCTACTTATATATTGTTATATTTCGTTAATAAGGTAAGTTTTTATAAAATTTCTGCTGCACAAAATCGAAATTTTAAAATATTTTGATGATTCAAAATAATTATACTAAATATCACAACATTTATAGATAATATACAGGTGAATATCTAGACTTATTTCAAATTCTTAAAATAATCATATCTAAATAAAAAATATATAAAAAAAATAAACAAAAATTAAAATCACAGGAAATAATCTAATTAAATATACTTTCATACTTACTCACATTTTGTAATTAAGTCAAAATGTTGTGAATCTTTTCTGTTATTTTAGAATCTCTTAAGATCACTTTGCCTTTTGATGACATTTAATTCATTTTACAGTTGATTAGAAAATTATTATCGGTCGGTGGAATTCGTTTGTTAACTCATTAAAATGTCAAAGATAAAATGGTGATGAGAATAAAAAGAAAAAAAACTATAAATACCAAACAACAACAAATATATGAGCAATTTGTGCTTCTGTCACTGATGGGTATTCTGATATTCAATACCCACAAAAAAAAAGCAAAAAAAAAAAACAAAAACTAGAAATAGAAAATATTTCTTATATAAGCTTAATTGAATTTGACACATTTAGCTTCTTAAATAGGATAATTGATAATTTTATAGTAAAAAAACAAAAAAAAAAAACATTCTTGAAGAAACAAAAACACTGAAAAACAAAGGTAATGCCTAATTATCTTGTAATTGATTATCATTCAGGTAGATTTATTAGTTATTTATACTGAAAATATTTTTGTTTTTTTTTTCTATAAATAATATCAAAATTAATGGCATCTTTATATTTACGTACTTTTATACAAAGTAAAAATATTATTTAGAAACAAAACGAATGTGATCGATTATTCGTTTATGAGTGTTATAAATTTTGGACCATTATGTATGGATAGGTGATTTTCAGTTATGGGTCATACGCTCGGATTAGTGTCGTTTGAGGGTGTTATAATGAGACTTAAAACATCATGTTTGAGTTAAATGATATCTCAGTTATGCTAGTCCTGGTATAGTCCTGCGATATAGATTATATAGTAAAGAATATAGTCCTGATTTCATATTATTACATTTTTAGTATTATTAAACTAAAAATAACATGTTAAGTTAGTTGATATCAATTTATTGGTCCCACACTCGTATTATTATTATTTGTGAATATTATAAGACTTAAAATAATATGTTGATATTCAATTGTTGAGAATACTTTAGGATTGTATCAAAATCGTGAACAATCAGTTAAGTCAGATGGGTGAGTTGAACTTAAATTAAGTAAGAATTGTGAGTGTTACTTATTTCATATTATTATCGATCGGTTGTTAGAATTACAAAACTTAGACCTATATGTTAAGTTAGTTAATATCCATACCTGCACTTATATTTTAACCTCCATCTATTCTATTACTTCGCACAAAACTAATGATATTTAACTATCCTCTATCATACTTAAATATTAAAATTTGGATTTTCAAAGATCGAACTTTTGTGTTGCAAATAACAGACTGTGTCATTAAATAAATTTTAAAGATATTCTAGAAATATTATTGTATTATAATATGTAACCAGTTTTGGGCATTAGTTTCAACGATTAATTTTAGAATTTTAGTAACACTAAAACATATTTTCTATTATGATTTATGTTAAAATTAACCCTAAAGTGATAATTTTGAGCTTTATGCGAAGTAGTGTTACCTATACTATACTAACACGTTTTATTAGGTACTAAATTGTTTAATCTTTAGTGCTTTTGTGTCTAATTCAATCACTTTAATTATCCCGAATTATTGTTATATCACTTTTTATATTTATTTTGGTTAAAAACTTTGAATGTCGGTATAAAATTTGAAAATAATGTAAATAATCAGAAAAATAAACTTTGTTGAGTGATATAACAATGTCACATCAGAAATATATTAGTTCACTATATATAGCACTATATATAATATATATACGTATATTTTGAAACCCCAAGCTTCAAAAATGAACTTATTAATATTTTTCATATTTTCCAATTATGATCCATGATTATGACCGAAAGGTCGAAACACGTGTCGGAATAAAATAAATTTGTGAAATTAATAAGGGTCTTTTATTTTTTAAAAATGTTTATAAAATTTTACCAAGAGTATACAAGTAAAAGCATTAAATAATTAATAAAAAGCTAATATATTAATATTTTACTAGGGGCCCCTGTTGAGTAATTATAATTCAAGTTGAAGCCAAATTTAAAGTTTCATTGTATGTATCTAATAATAATAACTGATTTGTTTGTTTTTGTCTTTTTTTTTAATAAGAACTCATATACATAATATGCATAATGTATTTGGTGAATAACAAACCCATATGATAAAAAAAAATTTCAACTGTGTGCGCATTATTGTTTTATATACAATTTATTTATATATTAGAAGTTCATTAAATAGAAGCGAAATAAAATGAAGAGGTGTCTACTACGCAGGTCCTTAAATGCTTGTCAGTTATAATTATAGATAACGTTTCTACCCCTTTTCTCCATATACCACAAACAAATTTTCCAGTAAATTCTATATTCTCAGTTTGCTGAAATGCAGTAAATAAGTTTAAAATAAATGTTTTCATAGCTTGCAGACTTGAAGTAGCTACACATTTACTTAAAAGATTACCAGAATTAACAGAACATATTTCGGATTGAAATCTTTCTTGTATTTCAATATAGAAATTAGTTGTGGTACAGTTCTATAAATTATAATAGGTACCAGATGTAATTTAAATTAACTTTATATATCAACATATTGAACTCCACTAACAGTTAATACTAACGTCACATATTCTAACAATAGGATAAGTAGTAAACGTATATCCTAATTGCACTCATTCATTTATGGAAACGTATACCTTAGCAGAAAAAGACGAATATACTAAATTTCAAATTAATTTCAACCAACACCATATTATTTCTATTAAACTATATAGCAAAATGTTTTGGAAGATTATATTTCTGTATCCTAATATTGACCAGATTAATTACATTTAAATCTGATACTTTAACCTTTTCATTCATCCCCTTTAATATTCAAACATACATACTCGTATACGTACATCACATCATATATACATTCATTCATTCATATTATAGAAAATATACGTGACAAATAAGCAAAAAATTTACCTTTTTTTTTTGTTTTTGAATTGCCTGGCACACGTAAATTTTTATAATTTAAAAAAAAAAAAAAAGAAAGTAGAATACGAAAAATATAAAAAATCATCAAGTTCATGGACAGGTAATTTGCCATTTCAACAATTTCATTTCTAATATGTGTGTACAAAAACTATTTAACATCAGATTACACTACTGAAGAGGCATTCAATTTTGTTTTATTTTTTTTGCTGTTTTTTTTTTTTTTCAATTTTTTCAAATCCAATTAAATGAAATCATTTAAAGTTTGCAAAAAATGTTTTGCGTAATGTTGTAATCATTAAAGAATTTAACAGAGTCAAGATTATTCACATTTATTTGTCTAATAAATTCTGGATGCTGATTATACCTATTAGAAATTTGTTACAAAAAAAAAAAAAAATAAAAACAACTTAATTTAATTTAAATCGACCGGATTAAAATTAGATGTTTTTAAATTTAAAAGAGGAAATTAATGTGACAATTTTAACGAAGAGTGTATAAATTAGTGGAGTACAATGAAGAGAGCTCTAGCTATTGAAAAGTAGAAATTTTAAAAATTTTATATATAGTATTTCAATAATGAGTTGATTATAATAATTTGATATATTTGGGATTTGATTTGAAAATTAATATTATTCAAAGGTCTATTGAACTGATTCTCAATCGGGATTTTATAACTTAATTCTAAATTTCGTCACTGAACCAAGTCAGAAAAAATTTAATTTGCTTTAGTACATTTTTTTAAATTTTGCTATACACTTCTCTTAGTATTCATGTTAGGATATTTCTATAATTATTTAGATCTAAAATTGTTTTTCAAATACTGAAGTGACTTATATTATATTTTCGTTAAATCCTAATCTTAGATTTTTTTTTTTTATAAAGCCGATGTAGTATGTAATATATAAATGGTAATACATTTAAAAATTTTTGGCAGGGAGAGTAGATTGCAGATTGTGTAACTTTTTGAGGGAATATGTCTCCTATATATCACCGTAGCTGCAAATGGGTTTATTTTGATAACTCGTGTTTTTTAGTTAGTCTGTAAGTCCTCAAGGATACCTGATTTCGTGATCACATATTCTTCAATGGTATTCTAGATAGGTCCCATTGTTCGAGAAACGCTTTTGCCAAGTGGGGAAGTCTGCGAAATCGTTTTCACAGATCAAATGTTCAATAGATTCTTCCTCTATTTAGTATATTCTGCATAAATTGTTTTTTTATTAGGCAGTGACCTGTTATTATCCATGCCATGATAAGTACTTATTTCCTATTGAGACTTTTGGTTTTCTTGAGCGATCGTTTAGGCATGAGCATTTTTGTTTCACGATTCCCATGAACGTTGGCCCTGTAATCCTCAGATATATGCTCTACCCAAGCTTTTAATTGCATCTTAGCTGTACTTAGAGGAATCCCACAGAACAGAACTAGCCCTATAAAAGACATATCCGATGCTTTTCTAGCTAGATAATTTGCAGCTTCGTTTCCAGCTATGCCAGAATGTTATAGTACCCCCATTATTGTGACTTTATTTGTTTTTGTCAGGTTTTTAAGTATATCTAAACAATTCCATACTAACTTTGATGTGATGGTATATGAAGTAATAGCTAGTTGGGTCTGCTTTACTATCCGACAGAATGTAGATTTTACGTTTTTTCCAATTTCTTCTTAAATTCTCTCGCGCACAGAGTTCTATAGCATGTATTTCAGCTTGCAAAGTGTAGGGGGAGTATGTATTATTAACACTAATCTTCTAAGTTAAATAATACTAAGTCTGCAATTTAATAAGCAATATTGTTGTTTGTAAGTCTAATGGATGAAAGCTTATCAACCTTCACACCGATGTTAATGCAACGGTTTTGATGTAGGTAAATTTCAGTGGATTTGTATTACACTTTGAATTTAAATATTTGTAGTATATTTATTTTAGACTTAGTTGCTGCATACAGTATTCTATACAATAATACCAGATTTGATTTAAGACATCTTTGTATATTAATAATATGAACACTTAATTAATAGTTTCGAATAATGTGCAATTAACCGATAGAGCTTGTTAAATTTTGTAAAGTCTAATAAATTGATGATCTCAGTTTAAATAAAAGATCCGAATTGTGTAAAGTGAATTAAAACCACGAATAGACTGCAAATATTTTATTAATCTTAACCGATTGTTTACTGTTTTAAATACATATGTCTGCATTATACTATACTGTTTTCAGTAGAATGAAAACATTATTGGTTGCGGCAACTTCACAGCTACAAATACTGACAGATGAGAGGTGAGGGCTACGTTTGTGAATACATTTTATACAATTATGAGATACTGTTTATAATTTTTTATTGTAAAAATTTTGTACTAAACTGCGGCCAAGAAATCTGATTTGCCATATATTTTCGTTCCATGAGTTTAATGCAAAATTTGGAATGAGTTTAATGCATTTTAATTCAGAATACTTATTAATCGTGCAGAAAATTACATTAAGTTTATTTGATGGAGTAATTATGAATGTTTCGTTGTATTTATTAACAACAGAGTATACAGCTCTACAAGGTTTATAACATCCTCTGCCTATTAAGGCTCCTGTAAAACTTAGGTTATAGAAAATTACGCTGACTGAGCATTGTGTATATAATTTTTTCTGATGTTTGTTCATGTTTAAATTTTAATACAAATTTACTGAATATGACTAAATAATTAAATAGAATTTGTGAGGTAGCTTTTATTTCAATTTTTTACATTCATTTAAGCCGAACAATTGCAGTATGATGTCTGATGTATGATGTCAAAAACCTACATAAGTTCAGACAAAACACTAACACTTTTGTTTGCAATAATTCTACCAATTTTTCACTCTCTCCCTTTTTTTTTAATTATTAGGTACCTCTTCCTTCTTGCTCCAAACATAATATATAGTCTGGTGTATTAAATACTGAAATATTTGACATAGCAAACAAAAATTGGAATGAAAATATGTGATATTATAACATTCCTATTATTATTTTAATTCTTATAACTGCCAAATAATAATTAAAATTTAAAATTATTTGTACTTAAATTACGATAAGTAATGTAAAATATGTTGAATATATTCTATAAAGTAGTTATTAAAAAAATGAAGGAAATAAAAATATAATAAAACCTATTATAATATTCTATCTATTTTACGTAAACAATAATTATTAAATAGTTTTCTAAACGTATATTTAAAATATTTTTATAAGAATAATATTTTTACGCTTCAACGAATATACCTATGACAAATTTTATAGGTCTATTAACATAAATTATTTGCTTTATATATATATATTATTCGTTTTATTTGACTTAGAATAGTTATACCATATAATTAAATATCAGTCAAATTTGAATTGTTCCACTCTGAACCACATTGCCAAGTAAAACAACATGTAAACCTAAACAAAGTGAATTAAATTGAACTATAAAGCTTGAAAAACTGTAGGGTTTTAACACAAAAGGAAACGACCATTTTATTCTATTATTAAAATGACATCTTTTAAAAAATGTTAAGCCAAGTATAGAATAATACTTCTAAGCCTATTCTTATTTCCATTTTAAGAAAAAACAAATATGTTTATTGCTGTTATATGGTTATATAATTGATGACTGTCAATAACGGCTTTTAAAAAACACAGCAAGGACGACATTAGTAGAATTCAATTCAAAATATACCAGACCGCTGGCGATATTGATATCGAATGATAGATAAAAAATTTCTGTCTAACTTCACTGTTAAAACTCAATAATTGCACATGTAATGTAATTGCACATATAATCGTTTGATAATATTACTGTTAATATTAATAATACTGTAATATTACTGTAAAAATAATAATTTCCAACTTTTAGGCTATGGTTTATTTATTCCAGCACACCTTTTTAATAACTATTACATCTGTAGTTTATACTAGCTTCATCTATTTGTTGAATATATCACGATTTTATATATCATTCAAAGCAAAATCGAAGCCAGTTCATTTTTGATATTATTAAAATATTTTCGTTGACAAATAGTTCTCAAGTTGTATACTACTTTATATTCTCTTTAACACTGTTACAGAGTATCTTACCCAGATGTTAAATCTACATTCGTTAGCGCCAAAAAATAAAATTGCTAACAGCCAACAAGTATAGATTATTATAATTAGAATCAAATTCTCTTATTGTGTCTGCGTCGTGGTCCACTATCGTTCGTCAATCAACCAATTAAACATGATCATAGATAATAACAACTTTTTAAGATAACTTTTAATTGCAATTACTTCCTAGCACAGTGATGTACAGGTCCAAGTTTCATATAGTATATATAGAAAATTTAATACGTTCAGATTAAATATCCAAATAGAGTCCATGTTTTAAAATATACACTATCAACTTCAACAAAATAATTAACAAATTTATAAATCTAACTAAAATATTATAATATTATTTTTATACATTCATTTTCAATTCTATGTGTGCATTTTTTATTCCCAGCTTAAAAACAAAAAAAAAAAAACAAGAAAATCCAAACAAAAACAATATTCTTGTCTACATAATGTAGTTCAGTGTTCCTTGAACAGTTTTAAAATGTTAAAATAATATGTAACAGCTTCTGTAACAGTAACTTTATTACACAATAACAATTAATTTATTTTATGGTTTAATAACTAGGTATATAAATATATATAAATATATCTGAAGAACTTTTTCTGAATGAAATTCATACTCCATGTCAAATTACATGTTACCCTATATATAGGTAAAACAACTGTTCTATTCTTCTAAGGTCATATTCTACTTATATTTTACATGAAATTCATATGTACCTATATCTATCTACCCATCTACATAACAGTCTATATAATAAAACTTAACAAGACACAGACACCTATTTATTTGTAAATATCGTATTTATATATATATATATATATATACATAATAATATATGTATTGTAATAATGTAGTATTGAAATAAGATCAAAATATTAATGAAAATTTACAATTAAAAAAAAATGTATAAAAAAACAAAAAACAATAGAAAAGGAAAAGATAGAAACAAAAGTTCTGAATGAAAAAAATAATATTTTACAGTTACCTAGTTCAACTATAGACTCCTTTATTTTTTAGAGTTATTTTTTTTCATGTTCTTGACAGTAACTTAGCTTACCGAATTAAATACGGTACTGCAAGTTTATACTATAATATCTACAACGTTTTTCGAGCATTTATTTGTCAAAATTACTGGCTTATCAACTCATTAAATGTGGAAAACTTCTACTTTTGTCAGGAACTAAGCCTTCTTAAATAGAAGATTTAATTATTTCATTAGCTTTATTTGATTTAACTGGACCAGATTATACTGTCAATTATTTTTTGTTATTTATTTTATCCCAATTACAAAGGGTATTGAACCAGGTCGAAGAACCCATAAAGCATTTTTTTACTTCATCGGCAATCGAACCTGCGACCTTTCTGTTGAAATGTAAGCGCTCTATCTACTGCGCAACCCAGCGTTCCTTGTAATGCCAAATATTCATAGTTTTAGTATCACAGATATCAAAGTGATCGTATTTATTAGTGTAGTGATAACCCAATAATACTAAATAAATAAAAAAAAATATTTCGATTGGCTTCTAACTGCACACGAGGTATAATTAACAAATAAGGAAAATAAGTAAAAAACTTAACACATAACACAATAAGTAAATAAGCAAAAAACAGTTATACAATTATAAAATTTGTATATTCACTAGACAACAATGTAGCTATACCAATGCCAAGTGTCTAAATAATTGTATATTGCCAAATAACAGATTTTTTTTCAGTTTGAGTTGAGGTGATGCAATCATCAATAGGTCTTAGTAAATTAAATTATTAATACCTTGATCGATTTCGGTTGTATATATGGTTTTGTGGTAGGATAATAGATCTACTTACATTCAATACTATTATAAAAGGCAATATAAATTGTGAAAACACCCTCATTAGACCAATGAGTAAACTCTTGCATACATCATACGTTTCTGGTATTTACCTGTCTTCATGGAAAATAGCTCACGTCTCTTCAATCCCAAAAAATCGTGCCCCAAATTATTTAAGTATGGCAAACCACCAAATTATAATGCACATCGGTTTGTTTACATTTTTTTATTTTTCTTTTTTTGAACCTTTGATTTGAAAAAAATATTGAAATATTTCTAATTTACATGGATAGACTAAATGAGTACTGTTGTATTAATTTTTTTTTTGTCAACAAATTCACTCTTATTTGCTTTCTGCAAATTTTATTTTCGTTTCATTTTCTTACCCACCCGTACGCATCTAAGTTCAAAAATATCCAAATGAGGATTCTTGTTATTATACGTTCTTTGGTTTAATTTAAAAATGTTATATAGCTTTGTTTAATACAAATTTGATCTAATTATGGTTTTAACTAATCTAAATCAGATTTACTCTTTAAACTTAATACATTTTTTAACCACGTACATTTTATATTTAATTATTGATTTAACATATCATATTGATAAATACCTGAGCAAAAATTGACACAGTTAGTTGTATAAGACATCCTTGACAACTAACTCATCAGTAGAAATATTTTTTTTAACCTTCTAACGTTAATATAGGTTAATATAGTTGTGTACGTCAAGGCTGTCAAAATCTATCAATATATTAATTAAATTTAATGTCCCTTAACCCGGGCTAGCCAATCAAATTTGCTTGCTACACTATCATCACATGAATGTCTTCAAAATTGATCAAAATGTTTAATTATCTCGCCATAGCCTAAAAGGTAAAATGACTGATAAATGCAATCAAATTATGTAACAAGCACAAATTCAAATCCCCTGGGAAATAAAATCCTTCTCTTCTATTAAGGGTGGCGCAAGCCTCACTGATTCAAGTAGATATAGAAGAAAATAAATTATTTTGTGAAAATAATTACTAAAACTGGAGCATCTACCCCAGAACCAAAATATCTAGTCTAAATACCGATACTCTACTATTTCTCGTCCCCACATTTACTCATAATTACAAAGCAAATTAAAGGATTAATTATATTTTGTTTCCGGTGGTTACAGTTAATTTGAATCAACAAACAATTAATAATTTGAATAATTATAAAAATGTTTAGTTAAGAATATAATTTAGCAATTGAAGCCTAAGTATAGAAAACTACGACAAGACAATAGTATTAAATGCTGTATTATAAATTGGAGTATGTATTCAACAAATAAAAAAATGTTAACTAGGCACAATCAATACTATTTCAAAATTGCTTAGTCTTCATTCATCACAATTTTAATTAATACAAGGGTATTTTCTTTAACAAAAGAGACTGTAGATTAGGTATTGTTGTCTACAGCTAGAAATGAGATTTTACATGCTTAAAGATATTTCATTTCATTTCTCCTCTCATTTTTTATTTTTTGATATTCAAGTTTTAAACAATTTTTCCGATATTATAGAAACATGATATTTGCAACTGAATTTAGATATTTCTTATTTTTACTTAAAATATGTACTATAATATAGTATATTCTCTTTTTCTCTTTATTTATTTGTTTTTTATGTGATAAGTCAATCTTAGCATAGTAGCACTATTTATTTCTATCACATTCAATTGCATTTTGCAGTAACAACCTCCAAGTTAGCGCAGGTCTCCTCTTGCAGTTCATTATCGTTATAACCAACAGTTAGCTCTGTAATTAACAACCAATAATGCTATACTGTATTAGTTAACAAAATATAGAAGAATTTGGTCCTTCTCATGATGACAACCCATCACCAACCTATTTTACGCATTATGATTTTGCGTGTACCTCAAATAGGTTTCAAGTTATCTTCCGATTTTCAAGTTATATTTCGATTTGATAAAAAATCAAAAAAAGTATAATAGTTGTGTATATAGATGTTGACAATTAAGTATATATATAATAATTGATAGTATAAAATAACCAACGACAGGTCACAGGGTGCCACTAGTACTGAATTCATTGAGAAAGTGTTGTCTTGACCCTAAAATAAACCAACAACAACTAATAGGTCAGTTATATAGCATCAAAAAGACATCAACATCAGACAAGACAAATTAAGTGTTAATTGGATTTCCATATTTTCATTAATATTAATTAATTTCGAATCTAATTAGAAATTTTAACTTTTAGAAAATCTAATTCAAGATTTTATAGAAAATTGATAGTTTCAAACGTAAACTCAATTTTGTTAAAAATGTGTTAATTGAATTCTAAACTTAATATAAATATTTTAATATTCATTTTTAAAACTATTGACTTAATTTATAAATATTGTTTGCCTATAGCTATACTACCTTTACCTATAGCCATATATATATATATATATATATGTATATAAAAAATGAATCCCCATGAAAATAATATCTCGTAAATAATTATAATGATTGTTATGGAGCCCTTAATGATCACTTAATAGTTGTATAAGGGAGATGTATATCTTCTAGATACATATTCACATTATGATTACTACCTAGTATAGGTATGTAAAGTTTTGTTTGTTATTGTTTTTTTTCATTGTTGTTTTCTTGACAGAAATTATGTTGATTTTTATGTTCTATATGTTGTTGTTTTGTTGTTGTTTTTTTTTAGCTGATGTTAAAACACTTGTATACTACATATTGAAAAGTGTTGGCGGCGGCGGTACCGGTTAAATATGTTTGCGGTATATTATGTTCTATTCGTTGTTATTGTTATTGTTAGTATTTTTTTTTTGAATCAAGACGACTATTTTAATTCTTAAAGTTCTTTGCATTGTTTTAAAGAAAAAAAAAAAAAAAAACAATTCCCTGTAAATTACTGCTACAGAATTGAACAGAATTTTTAGTATTCTTACTTTGAGTGAATTTAAGAAAAAATAAATTATCCAACTAAGTAACAATAAGTAACACAATAAGAAATCCAAAAGAGAGAGAGAAAAAAAAAATTAAAATAATTGAAGATGGTACCAAGACCCAAACAACCTGATTTTATTATATAGGTACAAATATAAGTTCACTGAACTGAACTTGGAAACGGCAATTTTTCTGTGTTATTATTTTCGAATTTAATTTGAATTTTTTTTTTTTTTTTGTCTATATATCAAAAGTTTATCAACTGACAATGATGAGACTGTATAGTGATGGTGGTGGTGGTGAATTTCTATAATGGTGTAATTTTTCTGTTTCCATCAATATTGTAATTATTGCTCTGCTTAAGTCTGGAGAGAAATAAGAAAAAAAAAATAAAATCATTCATTTTCATTTTTTTTTTTTTTTTGCTTAAGAAAGTGACAACCGTTACAAAGTAATTATCCTGGAATATTAGAGTTAATTTTTTTTTTTTACTAATTTTTCTGAAAATTTTTGAATTTTTTTTTTTTTTATTAGCAATGAAAACTAAATGAAAATAATTAGTTTTAAAGGTACATATAATTCGATAATATACCGGTAAACGTCCACACAGTAGGTGAAAAATCTATAACTATATTTGATGATCTAGTAATACAGTATTATCTTAATTAACTTATTTAGATATCCGTTATTTCAGTAAATTAGTTTTTTTGTTTTTTCATTGAAACATGAATTTCTCGAATGGGTCAGTTTAGATTAGAATCAATCATTATATTATTTACCCTTATCTACTCCATTATAAATAGTTAATTTAAATGGTGCATAAAATTAAGAAACAAAAATCGGGAATCATCATCATTAGAAGGAGTGGAAATTTTTGGTCATTTTTTCGAAATATTTTATATATAGGTCAATCATTATTATACTCGTACTTTTAGATATTATATAATTGAAATAAGAAAAAATTTAGATTTTAGATGGATAAATCAAAATGATTAATTATGTAGTAAAATTGGTGAATTTAGGAAAAAAAAAAATTTTTTGTTTTTAATTTGACTAAAAAGAGTATAGACACAGTTAGAAAATTTATTTCATTTTTTTTTTTTTTTAATTTTATGAATCATAAATTTTTACCACAACTAAATAAAATGTGTTAATTAAGGTTTATGTTTTTTGTTTTAGTATTAGATAACATTTTAATTGGAAAATCGGAAAATTTTAGTACAAGAATATTACTATCTATAACTATTATGCAATTTGAGATTTTTCTTTGAAATTCAATTTTGTGTACAGACTACTGCATTGTACAAAACCAAATGTCAAATGAATGTTCAAAATCAGTTATAAAATTTTTTTTTAATGAACATAATAGTGAAATGAGGTGAAAAAGTTTAATGCAATTTGGAAAATGAGATTTACGAATTTGTTTGAATTAATATTTGGATTTGGTTCTATAAATAAGATTAAATTTGCGCAGGGCTAGAAATTTGCGCTTTGGATATATATATTTTAAACCTAGCATATACTATAATATATTCGATATAAGAATAAATTTGAATTTTCCGAGCTGGAGCACTGTATTTAGCTTAGTATTTAATAAGATTAATTTTGCACAATGCTAGAAATTACTTCGTACTTTGTATAATATATTCGATATAATAATAAATTTGATTCATCCGAAATGTAGCACTCGCTTTAGCTCAGTATGTAAGCTTGTAATATAACCAACATTCTTAATTTATACATAGAATAAGCCATCTATTTTAGATTTGTATAGTGTATCACTACTTTGATTGTCATTTACCCCCATCTATACGAAACTAAATCCACCTACCGACGGAGATACTTGGTATCACCACTGAGTGTTCAATATTAAATTTTTCTTGAGTGTTCTTTAAAGTGTGCTCGTCTATGGCGGAATGATACAATTTCAGACAATTTTGGTTCAAAAAATGAAACATTTTAGATAGATTAGATTATATGGATTATATTTTGAATTTCGGAATGGATTCAGTAGCCGTAAATAGGCTTATTGTGATAACCCGTGTTTGTTATTAAGTCTCTGAGACTTTCAGGATACTTGATTTTGTTATCACACTCAAAATATTCTTCAATGGTATACTAGATAGCTCCCATTGGTATACTGGATAGCTCCCAAATCGCGAAGTCTGCTACGGGTGAGCCCTTCGTATTCACAGAGCAGATATTCAATAGATTTTTCCTGTATTTTACATATTCTGCATAAGTTGTTTAACATTTTAGATATATTTTGATAACAACAAGTATCACTGTCTTTAAAACAGCTTAAAATTCTTTAAAGATATACCTTGATAGCTTGAAACAGCTGTCTAAAGTTTTAAAATACTCACTAAAAATAGATACAACTTTATTAAAGTTATTAAAATCACGTTTTAGCGAATAAAAATTGAATTGAGAAAATTTTTGAATGTAGTGTTTCTAAGATATAGCTTTTGGTTGTGTATACCCAGCATTGATACCTTCTAAAAAAATCTTTAAAACTTCAACTTTAAATTTCAATAAAATTTGCAGAAATTATTTTTTTTTTGGCACAAAGTGTTTAAAACTGCAGGAAGAAATCAGTTGGCAAAATATTGTTTGTGGACTACTCATATATCACCTCAAAAAATTCCTTGCGCTTAACTCAATATTGCTCAAGAGCTGCCGATTGCACTTTCATTAAAAACTCTTCTAACATTGAAGTTATTCAAATCAAAAATCACATTTTTTTTTAATTATTTATTTTGTTCCGAACGTGCAAATTACTTCCCTTCTATGAAAATCTTTTCAGGGTCTCGATTCAAGAACTTAAACAATTTCAATTTAACAACAATTTCTTTTGCTTGTCTTCAGTTTTTTTTTTTTATTTCTAAGAAACTGTTATTATTCTTGTTTGACATTTCCACACAAGGTGAGATGCACAATAAATCTCAATGAGTTTTTTGGACCGAAGTGTCGATATCAATCAATATTAATTATACCTAATACAATAACACATTTTTTGACGTTTAATTCAAACGTTACATTGCCTAGGTGGGTCTTAGTTTATGTTATATTGTATATACTGTCACTACGCCACGAATAGGGTAAATGGAAGAACATATTGCACATACATTTTTTCTATTAATGGGGAGTTCTATATAAGCGCGACCTATTAAGATCAATTGTACTTTTTCGTTTATTATCTTAGAATTATATGAACCTTGATGAACGCTATTATTTTTTTGATGTCAATTTCAGAACATAATATTGCCCAGAATAATTTTTTTTTCCAGTGAATTTCTCAACTGTCATTATCATCAGTTCTTGAAATGTTGAAATTATTTTTATTACAGATAAGTGCAGCTTGTACTGTCATGAACACAGAATTTGAAATATATTGGTCAATAATATTTTTAAATGTCAAAATAATCTACAATAAAATTTCGATTGTTTATTATTTTTACTTACAGTAGTGACCGTTAAAAGTTAGTTAGTAGATAAAATCGACTAATACTTACTAGACGTAAACGCGCAACAAATAAATTTTAATGTTTTATTTTTTCTCGAATCAAAAAGCAAAATCAGTCTAGACGAAAAAAATACACACACACACACAGATTTACTAAAAAAAAACTATTGATTTTTTAATTCGGATATAAAAAACAATTGAAATTCTGTTAATATTATAATCTAAAAATTAAAATTCGTGATTTAATAGTCTCAGATCAGATCTGAAAATTTTGCAATTTACGAATCATTTTTTAATGAACTAAAAGAGAAGATATTATTTCAATCTATACAATTTTGTATATGGTATACCTATAGTTGATATTGAATGGAAGAACGATATGACCATCATCATTTATGTTTGTTATGCATGATGAATTTTCTTGTTCATCCTTTAAATAACAACAATCACAACAACAACAACTTTTTTTTTATTTCTGATACTAGAACTTCATGTTTTTCATATTCATTTTCGATCCTCATTAGAGATCTGCTTTTTGTTTTGTTTCGTTTTTTTTTTTTTTAAATTAATGCATCAGACGAAGTTCATTTACATATCAAATTTTTTTTTTTTTTTTTTTTTAATTTTATCTTTTCTTTTATCAACAAAATTCCATAGAAAAAGATTTTCTTAATAAAAATTGAAAGTTTTTACCTTGTTTTAATAATTCACTCTCCACAGTTTTGTATTGATGGTATTAGGAATGGATGAAATGTTTACAATTATACAAGCATAAAAACTATACATAAATACGATGTCAAAACAAAATTTCCCAGAAGATTCTTCAATTGTGCACTTAATTGCAGTTTTTTAGTTTTTTTTTTTTATAAAATTTCTTTCAATTTCGATTATTTCCAATTTTTAATGTACAGTGACCATCAAAAGTTAGTTGATAAATAAAATTTTGTTTAGTTAAAAATAGTTTGTACTTTTTATTGTATACTTACAGTTTTTCTTTTAAATACACAAAACAATGATGTGTGGACAATTTTTAAAGAAGAATAAATGATTATTTATCAAAGAAGTAGATTTGCTGTATTTTGCTATATTTTAATAAACCTATAGTATTCGCTCACTCCTTGAAATTCTAATTTTAAATTCTAAAATATTTTATCGTTTCAATCAATTTATTCTTTATACCTACAATATAATTTTTAATGATTTATCTTAGACAACAACCGCATACGAAATAATTTATTAAATAATTGACAAGCATTTAAGGACTTGCGCTGTAGACACTTTTTCATTTTATCTCTCTTTTCCATAATGAACTCTTAACATATAATAAGTAAGTTGTAAATAAAACAATAATGCGCACACAGTTGAAAATTTTTTCAATCATATGGTTTTATTATTCACCAAATACATTAAGAAATAGATAGAAACGAAACAGAAAATGAGAAGTAAGGTATTTATGTTTTTTAACGAAAACATACTAATTTCAAAGCTTTTCATTAAAACATAAGTGTTTTCTGCTTTGTAATGAGAAATCTATATCAGTCCATGCAAATTTCTGTTCTTTTCAAAACTTTAAATTTGCCTTTAAGTTGAATTATAATTACTCAACAGTGGCCCCTAGTAATTTATTAATATAGTAGATATAAATTGAATTCTGGCCATGGGTGAGTGTATATGGCTATTTGATAAATTAAAATTTTTGAATGTAATACACTAGGTAAAATTTATAATTCAAAATTAAAACATATTTAGTTTCGCTACGTCTCCTTTTAAATATAATCTATCTTTTAAAAGAATAATAATTGAATTCGGTTATGAAATGGTTCAGATATTTGTACCGTATTTCTATTCAATTTACCAGAGTAATTAATCTACACTCTACAGATTTCAAAATACAATGATCGTTGAAATTAACTGAAATAATTCCAATCAGTAAACTAATGTACTCTGCCCAATTGGATTAGTGTGGGAATGAAATATTATTGTATTTATTTTAAATTGTTTGAGGTCTATTTGAAGAAGTAGAAAAATAATTCTTGATAGACTAACTAATTTTTTAAAAATTGCCTAAATTTGTCTCTATTATTTGTTCGTTAAACCTAGAAAATGCTTCTGATGAAAATTTAAGCTTCAAATATACTGATGAAAATAAACTATTAATTTTTATCAGTAAGAAAGAATAGGTAAAATATTCGGAAGGATGATAATAAAATAATTTATTCTTCATCTCCGTAGAGTTTCTGAGAAAGCCGTCTTAGGAAAATTTTTAACATAACATTCTATTCGGATACATCTAAGTGATGTAAGTGAAAATAGTTTTTAGATTGTAATATCAAGACCAATAACGGATATTAATGTATTATTGTACTCAATTTTACATTATAATTCACCTACTTTCACCAGTATGCCAGTATAATAATAGGGTTGCAGGACACTTATGATGATGATGAATTTTACCTATTTAATAGTTGTCTACTAAACTGATAAATAGGTTTACTGAAATTTCTTACTAATCGAATTTCCATTGTCGATTCGGGTTAAAAAAATAAACTGAAAATTTCATATCAACCCAGTGTCGAGGACATGTCGCTTTTAGGATTAAAAATTAAAATATATCATGACATGTTGTTATTAACAGATTATCCGTTCTGTTTTAACAAATCGAATTTCAATTTGCAACAACATTAACTAGTTAAAGAGAGTTCTTAACCTCTGGAATATTTACACCTCACAAATCGAACCAAAAAACTAATTAACACTTTAAAACTAGTTCCATCATTTTCGTTAATACTTTGTGTATTTATATAACTATATTTATAAATATATATATATATCACTAAATCACCAGATATATAGATATATTTATATATCACTAAACATATAATAAACAAAATAAAAATTTTAAATCCAACCAGTAGCATCCACTAGTGTCTAATACTGAACTGCAAATTTTTGATCTTAAATTTATTACATTTTTCTTTTTTTCTTTCTTAGTGATTAAAACTCATATTCACGAATGTGTTATTATTATTGCTGGATGAATGATAAAAATAGCTCGAGAAAAATTCTAAAATTAGAAAAGAAAATATTATGATTTCTATTTTCTTTAATTTTTTATTATTTTTTTTTTTAATTTTTTAAAATGGTAGCAAAATCAAGAATATTGTAAAAGGCTTAAAACAAAAATATGCAAAAAAAGCAAAAAAAAAAATATAATAAAATAAAAATCCCGGTTCGATAATGAGCTTATAGGATATTCAAAAATAGGTACAAAAATAACAACAAAAATAAATTATGATTATTATAAGAGATCTTTATCTGTATGACGCCTCTTTTCAATTTATTTCATCTATTTTGTTCTGGAATAAGAACCTTCTTCTGATGATGGAAACTGAATTCTTCAAATCCTACTGAACAACACTTTTAGTTTTCAAATTTTTTTTTTCACAGCACATATTTAATACAAATGTTTTATATATTAGCGATATCCAATATATTGGAACGTTTTGGAATAAATATGTATCAAAGATATAATTTGGTGTTATAGTTAAAATGATGGATCGGCTCAGTTAAAGAGTATCATATCGCGTTTTAGTAATAATTAACGTAGAAAAAAGATATAAAAATTTTGCAGGATTAGCCGGATCATTAGAAGGTCCTCTCGAATAACTTAGAGCTGTAGGATATCGATTGGTCTTACATTTGATATTAATAAGTTTATTTTGGCGGGTCAAAGAAAACACATGAGTTCATACTAAAAACATAGGACTTATATTTGTTGAAATAAAATTTTTCTAATTTAATCTTTAATGTGACACTTGTTACCAAATTTCACTTCTGGGCCCATAACACCAGTTAGCAGAGCTAAATAAAATACGTGTTATGTCTTTGAAGTACAAAACAGAAAAGGCAAGAAGTTTATTAACATGTTTGTCATTACAATAATTTGACATTTATAAAACAGTGTTAGGACATGTAGTTATTATGTAGCAGAAGTTTGTTCATATTTCAATAATATTAATATCGTTCAAGAAGGGTTTTAAATTTATCAAGAATTGTATTGATGAGACAAATATTACCGTTTTATTTTATTTTTATTTCATTTTGGACTTGATTTTTAATAATTTCGATAAAAATACTAATTTTAGAATATATAATATCAGATTAATGCTTAGGGTAAGCACATGAGACTTCTATTACTGTAGACGAAAGCTTTGTTCCATTTTATTGTGCAATATATCATCATCCCCCAGTAGGGTTAGTTAAACCTTTGATTTGAAAAATGTTAAAATAAACTAAACCAGGTGCATGCTTTTAATAAAGAAGTAAAAATACATTTGTTAATATTTATGCACTCAAATTAAAATACTTGCCAAACCTAGGCCGAACTAGTAAATATCAAAGCTAGAAAAAGAATATGGTACATACCGTACGAATATTTCTATAATTTTTTTGTTCACGTATTAATATTGAAATCCGTTAGGAATATATGATATGTATAAATCATATATATACATATCATATTTCTGTCAGATTTCTGAATGTATATGTATATATCTGGTCTAAATATATATGACACGTATATATCTTAGACAATTTTATTGTTCAAGAAATAGTTTGTAGCATTTTAAATCACCTGTCGATTAATTGCGTATAATGTGGCGTTGCAAACAAATTTAAATTGAGGTTGTATTGCAATAATTGTAAGCTCCATTTGGCGGTTTTATGCCACAAATTTTAAATTTATTTCATACAAATACTATTTGTGTTAATCTAAAAGAATATTTTAACACACCAAACAATTTTAATGTTATTTTATGATGTAAATAGTCTGTAAATATTATGAAATTTGGTATGTTAATAGTCAAACCTATTAGTACCAGTTCACAAATTATGATATTGAACAGATATTTTTATTAGACCCGGAGTTATTACCATTTTTTTCATATATTTTATAACTTTTGATTTCATTACAAACAATTTCGTTTGTTTGAATCTCTTTGACGGGAAAAACTTCTTTCAGGCCCACATTGAAAATCACTGTTTTAACAAAATTAAAATTGATACCAATTACAAGAATCACACACACACACACACATACAACCAAATGGTATGATAATGATAACTTTTATTATTATAATTGAATTGAAAACAATTGTATCCCAAATCAATATGATGATCCTTTTTCTATTGAAGATTGAATTCTAATTACGACGCGCAATATCCATTAGCAATGGTATAGACGAGTATTGTGAATTCTTTAAGATCAGTGATCTGCATTAGAATTTATTTATTTATTTATTTTTTTCACTTTTTTTTTGTACTTTTTAATTTAGTTGTGATTCATTTTCTTATTGTGTATTATTTATAAACATACTACAAGATAATAATCTAGAGAGATAGATGATGGAACAAATCGCAAATCGATCCAAATAAAAGATTAAAAAAAATTAAAAAAAAAAAATAATGAAAAGAAAATATTCAAAACAAGAAAATTTTTCCAGGTTCTAAGTTTAACTTAAAAAAAAAAAAAAAAAAGATTATTTTCTGATTCAAGAATTGCACAATTTTTTTTTTTTTTTTTTGCTAAATTTAATTCTTATTTAAATTCTGAAAAAGATTCAGAAGTTAAATTCAAATTTCCTTTCACTGTTGTTGGATGAGAGCAAATTAATTGAAATTGTATGAATCGAAAAAACAAAAAAAAAAAAAAAAACAAAATGTAGGGATCGTTTGGGAATTTATGTCTAAACCAAGTTGTTCCTGATACTGTATGTAACTACTATTTTAGTGTTGTGCCAATTTTTTATTTTTGTTATTATTATTATTTTTTTTTTTGACTTGGAAGCTTTACTGGGATTGCAATTAATCTTCAATTTGATTTTGATTTTATTAAGAAAGAAAATTGTGAATGTAACTTTTGCATCAATGATGTTTCACAGAAATATCTTTGTTATTGTTGTTGGTTTTTTTTTTTAAGAAAAACAAAAATAAAAACAAAATATTTCCTTGTATTTTTTTTTCTTTCTTTTTTCTTAATACATTCTCCGATGAATGTCCATCCGGTCAGTGATCTTTCACGTGGAACTAAATTATATCATTTTTTTATTTCCTTGTTGTGTTTTGCTTGTTTTACTTGTTTTTTTTGTTTTAGCTTTGATCTTCTTGCTGTTTTAAAGTCGTTCAACTTGTTTTAAGAAATTGTAATTATTTTGTTTTTAGATTTTTTTGTTCTTTTTTCTGTTTCGAAAGGGAAAGAACAACTTTTGAATTTGTGTTCCTGGTACGTATAGTGTTAAAAATTGAAAAATGCCTGCCTGCGTTTGGTGATGATATTTTTTTAGTGATTTTCTTCTTTTTTTTTGTTTGTTTGTTTGTTAATATTTTTTTTTAAAAAAATTAACCTGTTCCACCATATATTGAACGTCATCTTCATAATATTTTTTATAATACTTATGATTATATACCTTTGTAGAAAGTGATATTTTTAAATTTAATGGGTACAAATTGCATCAGAAATATTTGTCATTATTTGAAAATTTTAATTAAATAATTTGTACCTAATCTGCAAGCATAGATAATAATAAATTTTATTTATTTTTCTTTGTTCTATATAATTTGGGAAATGATCTATAAGATAAAGTAGAATATAGAAGTTATACTATTTTTTCTTATATAAATATAGATAGATATTTGCAAAAACACTTTTAAACTACTACGATTTTTAGTGTAAAAAAAAATTAATTGCCTAACATGGTAGGTAAATAAAAATTTAAACGGTTATACATTTTTAATCTGTCTCTTGACATTAAAACACTACATTATAACATGACACAGTGTGTCGAAAATAAAACAAAAAGCATTATTTTTAAATAACACGAATAGTCCGGCTTCGGGGTAGAACTACTTTATTTATGCCATCCGGAACGGGTAATGTTCTAAGCCAGAACATGAACGAGTATTTTTAGTAATTATATCGATTAAGGTTAATCGAACAAATATTTTATATCTTCATTTTATGGATAATTTTTCGTTGGGGGTGTAATAAGTGCAAGCGGTGAGATATTTGCTGGAACTATCAATGTTTTGCATTAAATGATATAATACATATAGGTAAAATATGTTTATTGTTTATTGAATCAATTCATTAAATAAACAGTCTTTGCAGTTATGTAATCAATTTTGGATATCATGGACTTCACCATAGTATGTTGTAAACTCATGAGTCCGTTGACATAATACAATCTTTTCGTAAACAAACAGATCTGCTATATATATATTACAAACAGTTCTGATATATATTCTGCTAATATTAAACATTTAAAATATTTTGGCTAACTTTTAACAAAACTGAATAGATATAGTTGAAACAGATGTACAATCAGCGATATTGCAATTCTTTAAGTACCTATTTAAATAAATATAATTCAATTAAAATTGCGCTACTACAATGTTATTATATTACCATTTGTCAATGTTGAGCTTTCTTGACATACAACTACGTATATGAAAACCGTTATAATAAATATTACTATACATTTTGATATGGAATTACTAACAAACTAGTGAATCCCCACTGTGCAATTGCACA
The DNA here is from genome assembly GCA_963942445.1 of Argyra leucocephala. Lineage (NCBI taxonomy): Eukaryota > Metazoa > Arthropoda > Insecta > Diptera > Dolichopodidae > Argyra > Argyra leucocephala. The sequence continues at coordinate 29,708,627 of OZ012677.1, forward strand.
GAAGCAGTTCTTTCAGGCACAATTTTATATAAAAAAAAATATTTGTTTTGGTATATTTGTTGGTATATTTGGTAAATACCAATTCCCTTGAAGCAGTTAGGATGGCAATCGTTCAGTCTGGAAATTATAAAAATAAACAATGTCATCATTTTAATGTGATTGTATTTTATTTATCCAATATTTTTTTACTTCTTTAGTAAGCTTTACTTTTGTATTACCTATGATTGAATGCCGTAAAATATACAATTGTACTTTATATTAATAAAAGTAATATTAGTATTATTACTTCTATTTTTTATTTTTGGTTTGTTGGTATTTAATTTTCAATATTTTTTTATTTTTGTATTGCTATTCACCACCCTTTTGCATATTTTTACTTTTAGCTCAAATTTTTTTAAACTTGCTAAAATTTTAATATTTTTGTAGTGCAATTTACTATTCAACTGTTCTTGTTTTTTTTACTCCCCACGTCGTCGATCTTGTGTATTATATATAAGATATACATATTTGAAATAAGCCGAAGCATTATAATCATTTTCATGTCTTTTTTTTCCTTACTGTGTCATGATGAATTTGAAATGTCTTGCCTAAGTCTCGCCTTGTTATCGAAGCATCAATACCTCAAAAATTATTTTCACAGCTATATTGTATTGTACAAATATCACTGCTGTATATGGTTTCTTTCATTCATACTTGTAGTAGGTACTCACATTTTGTTTACGATATAATTTAGATAAGTAGGTTTAGGTAGCCGAAAAATTAATATTGTTCAATATCATTTTCTGTAAAAAGTATGTAAGTAATGAGTATTGCTATTTTGTTTTAAGTATGTTTTTAAAACAAAATAGCAATACTCAATTTTTAAATACTAATTATATATTATATACTAACAATTAAAATAATTGTTTTCATTATTTTAATTTAAAAAAAATTAATCAAATATTATTGCCTAAACCAAAACCCAAAATAAATGATCAGTTATTAGAATGGAAATAGGAAGTGCCACTCTTAACAAAGTTGTTTGGGGTGTTACCAACTTAATATTGAAATTTAATTTTTCTACATGCTATTTTCCATACATGCTATTTTTCCAATTTAAATAATTCAATAGTATTAGTGACCTTATTCAACTTAGTATAACCAAGTTCAGTTCTACAAAATATTAATTAACAATTTCAATTTTAATTTTAATTTTTTTTTAAAAAGAAAGTGAAATTAAAAGAAAACACCTCTCTAATGGTTTTATAATGCACCTTAATTCACTCAATAAACACTATTCACCGACAATAATAAAAAAAAAAAAACATAAATAAACTTTTTAGTGAGATTTAAATGAAAATGAAGAATTTCTCACGCAGAGACCTAGTTTTTTTCTATTTAAATTTCTCAACTATAATTATTGCCAAATTTCACGAAATCTATTAATTAGTTATATAATAATAAGAAAAATAAAGAAAAAAAACACTTATTAAATATTATTTTTCCTGCCCATCACCTTAACATCATTAAAATTTTCCAGCATCAAATCAAAACACACTTTCATTTAAAAACTTTGCATTTATTTACCATAAACATTCAATACACATACATTCATACTAATAATAATATCTATCTAAGTTTGCCATCATTAGCCATAGGTGGTGGTGCCTACCATCATAATTTTTCTTTAATTATTTTTTTTTTATTATTATTCTTTATTTTGACCATTTCACTAATAATAACAATAACAAAACATAAATAACATTTAAAGTTCAAAAAATGAAAAAAACAATAAAGTTAGATTTTAATTTCCGATAAATTTTCACCATTATTATGAATTATTATTTAATAGAATAACTTCATTTATTAATTTCGTAGAGTAAAGTTGAAACGCGGGTTGGGGTGATGACTATAAGAAGTAGATCTATTAATGAAAGAAAGTAAAATGGTTTTCCTGCTGTGTCTATGACCGACTCGACATTTCTATTTCTATCTACAAACCAAAATATGAAATTTTGTTTATTTTTGTTTTTTGTTGGTAGCGCCAGAAATACTAAATATCACTTATTTTTTGTTTTCGTTTTTTAAAGTAGTTTTATGTTTTTTTTTTTGTTAATTATTATTCTCACTTTTCAGCTGATATTGTTTGAAAACAAAAATAATAATCAAAATAAAAATGAAATTTTAATTGTGTACCTGAAAATCAAATAAAATCACAATTGTTATTTGAAAATTCTTAGTTTCATTCACGTTTTTCTTTTTTTGAATATTTTATATTTAAATATTTTTATTACATTCGAAAAATATTGAATATAGACAATTCATCATTTAACGTTTATAATGGATAATTTAAAATTTGAAAAATATTTTGAAATATAAAAGGATAAAAAACACCAGGAGGATAAGTCGGCTGAGGATTATTTCATCCCATACGCCATTTTTATCAAATTTAAACTAATAACAGGGTTAAAGTTTTTTGGTGACACGCTTTCAGAATCTGTAATCTATTTTTTTCTATCTCTTTTGGTTTAATAGATAATGAGCAATTTGTCCCACATCCACGTTTTTTACTCTTTTTTCTTACATTTTGTCCCATTGACCATTGTTTGAAGTTTTTATCTTATTGCCTGACCCTGACTCTGATCCTGACCCATATTCATCAATCTAGAAAATAGATTAAAATGATTGAAAAAATAAAAGTTAATATTATTTTATCTCACGTCCATAAAAATGTTCAAATATATGGAGGTAGAACAAAATAATTTTATTTTTTTTTATTTTTTTGAACATATGAATATGAAACAAAATAATAATGTGTTTCAAGTTGGGCTGTGAAATTTTATATGTTGTTTACGGCAACACCATTGCAAACACCATCACAATAAAAGGGTAAACAGCCTAGGTAACATTCTAACAACAAACGAAGCTACTGCAGCAGATGTCAACAACAGACTATCTAAGGCCAGACCTGCCTTCAGTGAATTAAGTACAATATGGATAAATGGCCAAATTAATAACTAGAAAAATAAAGATTAGAATATTCAAAGCATGTGTACTGTCAACACATATATATGTATGGCAGCGAGACTTGGATGACAACAATAATAACATAAGTCAAAAACGTCAAGTATTTGCAAACAAATGCCATACAAGAATATGCAAAATTAATAGTGCTTGCTAGATAACTTCGGCGTATCACTCAGATGTATATGTTTGACTATGCCTAAATATCAGACTGACTAAGAGGTCTCAATTTTTTTTGTTTGAACGACTTACAATTAAAATTCTTTATCAGTCTCAATGAGAAATTGAGATTAACTAAACCAAATTTTATTATTAAAAATTATGTAAAAAAAAACTATGTAAAAAAATCAATTGCAGACTCTGTAAATAGATTTTTTTGCAGTAGATAAGCTTTTGTTATTTGATTGTATTCCTTAACACTTAAGAATTTCATTTTTCTTCGCGCAGAATTTAAAGTAAATTTAAATTAAAGTAATTTGTAATTAAAATTCATTTAGTACTATATAGTTTTGAAGTTTTTAGGTTTCAATATTGTTATAGCTTAATTAAATTATTTTAGTCTTTATTATATACATATTAAATATAATAAATAGGCTGGGTCCGTCTTATGAACATTTATTTATATTACGTTAAAGTCCGATACAATTCAACATTGGCATATCCCAACCTAGCAAAACAATTTAGTTATAGAATCACAATACATTCTATTAAATAAAATCCTCCTATCCCAAATCCTCCAATGTGTCACTTCAGACTAATTTATAATATGTAGTCAACGACAGTTTATTTCTTTACAAGATTACATTAAATGGCAACACTTCGTCTTCCCTTATAAATGATACTTAAAGGTGGATTTTCATTGAACAATATTGAAAATCTTAAAAATTTTATTGGCTCTAAAAAGAGAGATAGTTCTATGAAGCCCTTAGCCTTTTGAAGTTCTATGTAAGAAAAAAATAGACCGTTGCAAAAAATTCTCTAAATTTCTATTTGGGAAATTTATTTTATACACAAAAAAACAACAATTCAACCGTTAAAACCATCTGTTGAAAATAATTATTTTTTTATATATACATTTACTCAAAAAATTGTTAAAAAAGTGTTGCCGGTATAAAGAAATTATCCCCGAAATTTTAAAAATATACTTTATCAAAGTATAATATCCCAAATCATTTTTTAAAAATATCCCCAATTTTTGTAAAAATATCCCCGGTAAATGATATTTTCTGTTCTTGTCGTACGCATTGAGCTCTCATATAAAATAATGTCATTTCATGTTATCTCCCTTTTTAGAGCCAATAAAATTTTTAAGATTTTAAATATTGGTCAATGAAAATCCAGCTTTACACAGTTATTTTCAATATTCATTATAGTTGACATAGACAACGGCAATCATTTTTAAACATCTATCAATGATTCATTTAATCATATTCAAAATAAAATTTGAATTTAAATTTATTTCGAAAAAAAAACAAAACGCTGACTTGATGACACCATCATAATAATATACTTTCATTTGGTAATAATGACGTATATACAATCATTAAAATTTTGGATTAACGGAATAAGAAATGGGAAATTTTTCGTAATGAAACACAAAAAAAAAGTTCTGTTAATGAAAAAAAAGTGAAACTGGTAACCATTAAAAGAAATTAGAAAATAATTTTTGTTATTATACTCCTCTAATCGGTATATCTATACGTAGGTACTTTCAACTTATTTCACTTTTATTGGTTTTTTTTTTGTTCCTGTGTAATTTCCATATTTTTATCAGATATTTTGTTGTTGTTTTGATGACATCATTTGTCTGAGAAAAAAATTAAGTAAAATCAAAATAAAATAATAATAAAATTAGCCTGATGATTTTGAAGTTGGATGGAGTATCGTTATAATGTTGGGTTTTACTAGCATTTATATAGTATCAGACTCAAATAACACTATTAATTACTTCACATAGTAAGACAGTCGAAATTCTGAAATATAATTCTTAGAACTATATAATGCATATCATCATAATGAGTCCTATTAATAATTGTGTTCTATCAATTTCACATATGTATACACCACCAATACATCGCTTTCGGCTTAAATCGGTTTTTTGGAAGTGCTTTTATATCATTATTACAACGCATTATTTTGCTTCAAATTAATGGTGATTTATTTAAGTTAGAGAAAAACCAACATTCGTTACATCTGCTATGACTGTTGGGCATATAAGTTAAATTGAAATATTTTGATATAAAATACATTCCAGAGAGAAATTTTTCTTTATTCCCAGAATAATTCATTCAACCTGTTTTAGCTGGGAAATCTATGGTAGATTTTTTCTAGAAGTTTAGTTTAAAGGCGTCGGCTGTACATGGTAATAGCTTTTATTGAAATTCCAGACTTCAGTTTCTATATGGGTCTGATTTTATTGCAAAAAATAGCATAAAAATAATTATTATTAGAAACTGTGATTGCCCTATCCTAAGCATTATTTAATGCATCGATATTTCAGTTATGAGTTATCTCATTCAACAAAATTTGACTTTTACTTACCAGAGATTCTGATTCATTATATCATTGGGGTGTGGTAACAAAAACTTTAGTAGTTGTAAGGTAATTTTATGAAAATATATTTTAAATATTAATTTATAACAAGTCTAAGACTAAGGACCGATCTACTAAAGTAAATTCAATGTGAAATTTTAAATATACTTTTTCATTTATATCTAATCTAATTAAACGGTAATAAACAGGCTTGCAATCGTTTATTGGGATATGAAACATTATTTGGTAACAACATAAAGTAACATAGAACTACGCTATTTAAGAACACTTAATTCCGGACAATAGAAGCAGTGCTTCATATTTAATGAGTTGATAAGCCGGAAATTTGATAAATAAAAAAATCCGAAAAACATTCTTGTAAAATTTATTTATTTATTTTATTTATTTCCAATTATCTTTGCCTAAAGAGATTTCACTCATTTCAAGACTATACAAAATATGTAGCAAAAACTTGCAGTACCTTAATTAAGCCTGCAAATGTAATTCTACCTTAATTCACTGCCAAGACAAAAAAAATGTACTATAAACGAACAAATACAAATGTTAAATCTTTATTAGTCCTTGATGGCCTACATGAATTTTCATTTCACCTACTCTACATCTAGATAATTTTCCATCATCATCTAAAACACAAATGATTTTTATTTAAATTTTCATAGGCATTCATCAATTCAAATTAACACCGCTCTACCTAAACATACTAACTTATATAATATCTTTATTGTCCTGTTATACTCTCTAAACAGTTATCACATTTTAACGGTGTTTGTTTTATAATAATTTCAAATGAAAAAAAATATTCATGCCGTGCAAATTTATTAAGTAAAAAACTTTTCATTTTTCTGTCCAAAAAACAGTAGAACAAGAATGAATTAAAAAAAAAAAATAAAAAAAAAAAAAAAAACATCCGTTGACCTAGAATTTTATTATGTTAAATACACTGAAATATTATATTCTTCTCAAATATTTTTTGTTCATCATTCAAACCAAAAAAACAATTATAAAAAAAAGAAAAAAAAAGCCGACCATGGTAAGGTATGCTGATTACATAGCATAACTTCAGAAGCTTCGCACTACTGAGCGATAAAATTAATAATAAAACCGCAAAACACAGTGTGGTCAACATTGTAGTCATTATTCGCACAACAACTTTTATTTTTTGTAAACAGCGAATTGAAATAAATTGAAATTAACAAGTTTGATATAATATGTTGCGTGCTCATAACAATATTTTTGTTGAATAATATATACCCTTTATATTTTGCTAGGATTTAAAAATTTCATTTTAACATTTTTTTTTTCAGTGTTAGCTATAATTTTTTATGGCCATCATTTATAACTCTATTTAAAATGAATTGTTTTGTTAAAGTATAGTATACCCTTTACTGATGCTGTTACTACTACTGCCGCTGTTATTGCTTACAGATTTCCATTATTATGTTACAACAACCACAAAAACAACTTCATAATATTTTTTATACAGAAAATTCTATAATAGTTTTTAGTTAAATAGCTTTAGGCTTGAACACTTCAGTATTTTGTTGCCTTTTTTTTTTTTTTTTGTTTTTAGTATGGTGAAAGAGATTAAATGATTCTTAACAATATGTCTTATTCTGATTAATTAAAACAAGTTTAGTTTAAACACAACATTTATTTATTACAACAGCAGCAGCAGCAGCAAATCTTACTGAACGGTTATAAGTTTAATTTTCAGTTATTATGAATAGTTGTTATATTATGTATGTTATAGGTTACGCTATATATATATAAAAAAGTGATCTTATAGTAGTTATTAAAGGTGTTAAATAATTGTTTTTATTTTTATTTTTAAACTGTACATAATCAGTTCGTTCACGTTTGAACAATGTTCGATTATGTACAGTGATGGAAATTAAGTTATTCCATCTATCTGTAATTAAAAAATGCCAAAATTGTTGGATGACTGTGACAGTTAACATAATATTATTATAATATAGTTTTAGCTTTTATTGATGACATTATACTCAAGTGTTGTATTTTAAGTTTTTGTTATTTTTTATTTATTAACAATGTTGGGTAATATTAAATTAATAACTACAATAGCACTATGGCTACTAAGGTAATCGGCTAGAAGTAGTTTAATCTATTTAATATTGTAATATTAAATAATATTATTGGCTAATTGATAGCAGTTCACTTTTATTCTTATTATTCTGAGAAATCAGTCTTTTTGTTAGAGATTGAGTTGTTTTCAGTAAAAATTTTAAATCTTTTGGAGAAAATTAATATAGCTAATCTTCTTCTTTGAAAAAATTTGAATTAATAAGAAAAATAAATTCGAATTAAAATGTCTGTTTGTTTTTTTGTAGTGTAGTAGTGAACTTAAATTCGCTACAAAAAATTTACTTGTGAGTTAGTTGAAGGATAACAATGAAAGTTATCGGGACAGGCATCTTTTGAGAAGTAAAAACATTATATCTTGTACTAGAGCGAACTATATATAGTGTGTTGAGCATTGAACAATATATTTTGAATTATAACTGTGTTTGAATTTTTACCTTTTTATTAATATGTCTGTTCTGCTTACTTTACATTGGTGTCACCTTTTCGAGTTAATTTATTAGATATATTTTGGTTTCAAAACCCATTGAAGTAAAATTATTCCATATATCTCTAATTGAAACATATCAACACTGTTGGATGACTGTGACAGCCAATATATTGTAATATAGTTTTAGCATTTATTGATGCCATTATTAACCAGCCTGTTCTATTCCAGCCCCGTACGAATCACTTTCCATATTTGTAATATTTGTGGTAGTTACAATGAAAATTGTATATGGTCACTGTTTTGTTTATAATTTATTATCTATTGATTGTTAGTATTTGGTTAATGATAACTTGTAGTTTGGAAAATATTTGTAATATTATGACATAATAGAAATCATTACTGTTTTCCTCAACCGAATTTTAAATCATGTTGATTGCATTTACTGTTAACAAAATTGTTATTTAAAAAGTATGTGTAGTTGGAATTATTATAATCGAAATTCAGGTTTGGTTCCCATAGCAAACTTATAATACAATTTTAACTTATATTAATTTTAGTCATTAAAGTAACATATAGTTGAAGATACTTAATATTGTAAGACGTAACTAATGGAAATTGATACTGTGTCAAATCTGTTAAAACAATTTTATAAAACGTACCTACCTTTTTTATGAAAATATTTAAAGCATACCTGATCTGAAAGTGTTGTTATTTAATGTTACTTCCAACTTGTACCAATGTTAAAAAATTTAATCTTTTGTCTGCAATATCATAAGCCTAAAAATTATATTGAAAATTTTTAATTTCCACCAATGTACCTCATCATAGTATATTCAATTTATTTAAAAACTTGTGGTTTTTCTTTCGTAAACATTCATTAACACTACGATAGAGATAATAAACTGAATATATACCGTAATATGAATGAAAATTATTAACTATAATAATCTAACTGCAAAAATATGATTTCTTACCATATATTTTCTTAACAATTTTTATGTGAATTATGATTTATGAAATTATTTGCTGGAACATAAAAATTACTATGACCATTTTTTGTTTTTTTGTTTTGTTGATTTTCATTCAAAAATAGTGACATGAATAATTTTAATTAGCGCGGATTTGGAAACTGAATGAATAGATGCTATTTCAATTTGTTTAAAAAAAAAAAACAGTCAAAATATTAAATTAATTAAAAATAATACTATAATTAATTTTATAATTTTTTTTGCTAGATATTTTATTTATGTAGGTGATTTTTGACAAAGGCAATTTTAAAAAGAAGGTCATGTTAGCGAAAGTAAATTTTTAAAACCTATTATTATGCCGGTCTACTAATTATGTCCAATAACTTATTAACTTATATTTATATCCCAATTTAAGTTAATTGAGTACAAATATTTTTGTTTTCATCATATAGTGTAACTTTCTTTCTCACAAATTTAAAATTTCTAAAAATTTATGCCAAAAAATTAACAGGATCTGTACATTATGTGTACTTGGAATAATTTTATAATAAAAAATTCAGTATATTAGGTTGCAAGGCTTATTGTGTTAGGCTAAACGATATATTAATATCTGGTTACTATACCCCATGTCCATCATATAATTTCAGTAAAGGGTCTAACTTTTTTAATTTAGTTTTATTGTGCAGATAAATTGTTGTAACATAATATCGTAGATAAGCTTTAGTTTTATCTATAATTTACTTTGTTTGTAATCTAGCAAATTCATTGAACATGTAAATCGTTTATAATCCAGAAAAATGGAAAATTTATAGGCATATTGAATCTTATTACCAAAATGTTACTTTAAAATTGATTTTTAATGACATTATCAGATCCCAATTATTATTCTATTCTTCTTCTATGCAGTCTAATTCAGATGACATTTCTACATATCTTAAGTTGTCCCACGCAACCGTTTGTCATTGTTTAATTAATTCGCTTGCGCATTACATTTTAATTGTTCAAGCTCTTCAGTATTTTTTATCTTTCCCAACGTAATTCTACTAAATAAATTTAAATTTTGATTGATTCTTAAAACTCACAGATGGGTTTATAACATTTTGATATAAATTATAATAATATTATTATTATGAGTTTATATATTAAATAGTATTGCTTATAATATATTGTAGTTGTCAGAGTTAAAAACCAGCCTAACAATACAAAACCTGTATGCAGTAGTGATAGATTTAACTGTTTGTATAACTATAAAACAAAATAACTATTTAATTATACAGCTATGATTACGACATATCTAACATAAATGCCAATATAGTTCAGTACTAACTAATTTTTACTCGTATGAAAAGCCAAATATTTAACTTTTCCTTATAATTAACTGTACTCCCCCATTCAGATAAAATATTACATCTTTACTTATTGTATGTACTTTCTTTCGTATTTCGTATTCAATGAACATTTTAAAATTGACCCTCACGACATCATTCATTTCTATTGACATATTGTAATTAATTTTAATTAATTAATTAATTTCCAATTTGTTAAATTTATTATTTTTAAGATGTTATTCATTACTTTTGAATTAAATTTGAATTTATGAAATCAATAATGAAAAATACAATTTAGAAAGTTCATAATTCTGTTAAAAATAGCAAAATAAAATTAAGAGAAAATTTTACTTACAGATTTTTTTAAATGTTTATTTTTTTTTTTACTTTTGATTATCAGAATTTTTTTTTTCTTTTGTACTTTTATAATAAGAATTAATTTACAATAATAATAATAAAAAAAAAAGAATAGTACTAACAAAAAGTGATTTTGGTATTAATTTTTTTCTTACCCACATTTCAAAAATTAATTTAAATTTATTTCAATCATTAATTTAAAAAAAAAAAAAATTGTTTTTTCTTTAGGTAATTTTAATTTCGTTTTTTTTTTTTTACAAATTGCAAAATTGATTTTCGACCTATTAATTAAAAGTAATTAGATTTGAAATAAAAATGAAAACTAAAAAAAAAAAAAATTATCATTAAAATTAACGTTTGTGAAAATGAATTTTTCAAAATTAATATAAAAATAGCCGATTCACACATTTTGAATAAAATGAGTTATGGTTGATCATGGATATAGTGGAAATAGACCTGTACATTTTAAGTACTAGTACAATACAAATTACTATTTACTATTACTTGATAATGATTACTTGCTAGATGCCAATACTGCAATTTGATACAATTACTTCACGAAATTGCAATACCAGTTAAAAAATTCAGTATTTTATTTGGAATTTCTATAAAGTAATTAAATTTTGATCAATTAATTTGTAATTATTTTAGGTTTTTCGTTACATGTTCGTTACATCTCGTAAAATCAAAAAATATAATTACTTGTATTAAGTACAAGTAAAATACTGAATTATTTTTAATCTGTATTTCAATTTTCAAGTGCCATACATTTTCACTATTATTTTGAAATAATTCATTAGCAGGTATAAAGTTATACTTACCACTGTACCAATTTACTCAGTACGTTACAAATTTAGAGAGACATAAAACATATTAGTCTGATATAAATCATATTAAACATGATAATCTAAAGCACAGTACTCGCATAAGTTAATACAGTGATGAGAAGTTGTGATGATGGTCTATTCATCCACTAGTTGATTTTGTACCAACGAGAAGCAATATGATTTATTAGGGCAATAGGACTTATGATGCAGTTAATTTATTATTAAATATATTTTAGTTGGTTTACTGTTTCTCTAGAATAACTTCTGATAGATCTGAGCTTATAATCAATAACCGGACGATTCAGTGTACTATATTCAAAAGTTTTCTGCTAAATTTATATATAGAATACTTACAAGATCTCTGTTATCACAATAAGCCCATTTGCGGCTGCGGTGATGCAGGGACTGGATCCCTCTCGGAATAAATTAAATTTAATCTTACAAGATCATAAGTTGATCAGATTTATTCATTATTGTAATATATAATTTTTCTTCAGCTATTACGGATGTTTTCTATTATCTACCGCGATGATAGCTTCTGGTTATATTTAAATTTCTAAAATATAAATAATTAAGTTCAACTCATTGTGATTTTAATTCGAGAAATTTTTTTTAACTAATTTACACCTAATCAAAATTTGCAATAGATTTTCTAACTTTTGTTTTTATAAAGTAGGACTGATGATGAATTATCGCATATATTTTCTAAATCTTACAAGATTGCCCATTATTGAAATTTATCTATTTGAATTTTTTTCGTCATTATGTTTTAAAAATTTGATTTTAGCCTGCAGTCATATGTTTTTTGCTTTTATGATTCGTCGTCGTCTTGTTAATATGAACAAAAAGCCAAAAAAAAAGAAAAACATGATTTTGCAAATTATTACGAAAATAAATGAAAAAAAAAAATTGTTTCTACACCTTTCACCTACATACACAACAATTATACTTTTTCCCTGTTATATTCTTTTCAAATAAGTAGGCAATTTGTTGCGAATTCAATTACGAAATGAAAAAATGAAAAATTTCTAAAGAACAAAAGTTTTTTGGAGATCTAGAACACCTACCTATACCTACCATACCATCAGTCAATTGGTTAAATTTCAATTTGAAAATAGTTTTAAAAAAAATTTATTACACCCTTTTAAAATGTGATATATATTTAATAGATGGCTATTAAAATAGCGCAATCATGAATAATGGATCATTAACCGAAATATATATAATAATAACAAAAAAATTGTTTTTTTTTTTCAATTGAAATACAAAAAGATTTATAGGTGGGCACGTGATAGTTGATTACGATTTTACGAAGTAAAGGTATATAAATAAAATTGGTGGTACTGAAACTTCTGGTCTTTATTATTTCTGTGGAACAATTTTAAAGTAAATTTGAAAGGTGTAATTTAATTGTTTACTAAAATGTGGAACAAAATATTGTTTAGAATTTTATAGCTCTATTCATATTTAATATCAATTGAGTATTAAGTTTGAATATAGCTATTGTTATGCTAATAAAAAATTGTAGTTCGAATAGTAATCAATTAATTAGAATCAAAATACCATTTTGCCAATCTTAATTAAATAAATTCGAAGTTATTTTATTGACTTTTTTATTTACTTTTCTACTTACACTATTTTTACAGTAATTTAGCTACCTATTTTATTTTTTGTACATTATAAGTGCATGGTACAGTGCCAAGTGAATCGAGTAATGTTTTACGATCATTTTTATTTATTTATTAATTTTCTGATGGTATTTGAGCTATTTAAATGTAAAAAAATATTACTGTTAAGTTAATACCAATATGTTGTCTAAACATAGATTTTTTTTTCTTTATCGAATTTCGTTGTTTTATGAATATTATTATGAATATTATTTATAATAATATAAAATAATATTATTTATAATAACTTTTATTATGAACATTATTTAACTGAATTTAGTGAATTCAAATAATCATCCATGTCCTGAACCGAATTCGAACATGCGATCTTCTAATTAGTAGCCAGATGACACAAACACTACACTATGTAGCGTGATTGTGTATAGTAATTAGTAATAATAGGTCTTATTAAAATGACGATTCCAGCCACTTATTCTAACTATTTAATTTCAAATATACCGTTAAAATGGTTATTGAGAGGATGCAGTTTCCATATTCTATTGTTACTTAGTGTTGAGGTTTATTGATTAATAATTGATATACACTAATTGCAACAATTATCTCTTCTTAATCTAACTTTTTCTTCTACAAATTTTTATTTGGATTTTAATTCTTGAAACTTTAACTTTTTTATTTAATCAATAAATTGAAAAAAGTACGATACAAATATCTGAACCATTTCACAACCGATTTTCATTATAAAATGCTATATATTTAAAAAGAGATGTAGCGAAAGTAAATATTTTTTCAAATTGTTTTAATTTCCAATTGGAAATTTCAATTTAAAATTTAATCTCACGCCATGTATAAATGATTTTAACATACAAAATCTATCAAAGTTTAACAAACAAGTACGTGAAAGAGCTCTCAAATCGATGAAACGACAAACTAGTGTGTCCGATTGAAGATTAAAAATAAGTCTATATTTTAATGATAGTTATTATTATTATTTTTTAACATCGACATAATTAAATTTATACTATAATATAAATTATTGCGTATGCGGTTGTTGTCTAAGATAAATCAATGCAAAATATTATAGTTTATGTACTAAGAATAAATTGGAATGATGGAAAACAATTCATAATGAAATTGAATACGATTTTTTTAATCAAACTTCCTCGAATTTTAAGGAGCGCGCGAATAATAGTTCCAATTTATTACGCGAAATCTACAATATTACTTATATTTGAAATTGTTTTTCCATATCAATAAAAAGTATTTTCGTCTATATGAATGGATGTAATATAGAATGCTAAAGTGAAATTATATATCGTAACTAAAATCTTAAAATCATTAATAAAGTCAAGCTGTCATTTTATTTTATTTATTTATTAATTTGTGCATATACATAAGACCATAAGTATACAAAGTATATGTATAGAATTGTATATTTTTTTATTACACAAAATACATTTTATTTAACATCATAGCATTTTAATTCTAAATTTTTGTAAGATTATTTAATGAAAATTACTAATACATTGGTTAAAATCACATTTTAAGTCGTTATTTAAACCCGTACATTGTGGCAAAACTATACTAATTTTCATGCTCGTTTGAATAACGATTTAAAATAATACAGATCGAGCCAAATAAATGTTTTTAACGGTTCCAATTGAATGTCAAAGTTTTTGAATTATTGATTTTAGAAAATTTTTGGGGCTTATTAGATATAAATCACTTCTAAACCATAATCAAATCTTAGTAAATAATATTGTTTAAGATCAATAAAATCAAAAATGCCAAATCCCATTTTATAATTCATTTGTAACTTCAAAGCTCAAAATTCAAAACTGATTCATTTCCGGTTTCATAAAAAACTTATTAATATTTTTTTTTTTAAATTAACAAAAACCAAAATCCAAAATAAATGAATGAAAGTAAATTAAAAAAACAAAAAAAACTGCCCTTACTCTGACCTTCCATTTTTATTCTTTAATGGCTCATCATTTCGATTGTGTTTCGATTTTTTTTCTATTTACAAAACTTTGAACTTGTAAAGATCAAATAATTTTCTTTTTATTAAACAATTAGTAATAATCAATACACCACACCTATACAAAAAATAGAAACAAACAGTGATTCCCGCAGCGCCATCTTTTATAATAACTCATCAAAATCGATTATTTGTAGTCGATCATAATGTTATCGGTTCTTTAAAAACCTTTACAAAAATATTATATTCTCTTATATTATATACCAAACATTTTATTATATATAAACGCAATATTTAACCTACATAAATCATATCTAATAAAAAAAAATATTTCCAAAAACAAAGTTAATATAAATTTTGTGAGTACACTACTGACCTATTAATATCAATATGAATACATCACTAACATACAAAATTTAATGGTATCAAATTCACCACCATTATCATCATCATGATTACCATCACTATCATTATAGTACCATCAACAATAACAACAAAAACTTGTACACGATGAATAGCATGTGGTGATTTTATTATTTATATACGCTTAGATCAATGGATGAATGATTGGACTAGTTTTTATAATAAAATATTGTTAATGATTTATTTAACCTGTTAGGTTATTATTGTTCTCAGATGCCGCCACCGCCACCCAATTGTTTATTATATTCATTATATTTTTGTTTGAATTTTAAAATGAAAAAAAAAACAAAGTCCAACTAGTTCTCGTGAATAATGTATTAAAACAAACCAACAATATCAACATTGTGACGATAGGTGGGATATTTTGATTTGGTTTTTGTATTTGATAGTTGTAAATTGTGTAGTTTGGATTTGCCATATACGAGTAATAGAAATCTATTTGTTTGGACTTTATTAACCCTTAAGTCTATACTCCTTGAATGAACTGAACTCTGTTAACAGATTTTGCTGCTCTGTTGTTAATGATTATATTGTGTTTATTATTGGTATTGTGATACCAATTTTTATATGAGTTATACATTTCATAAATTTCATCATCATTTCAATATCCTCTTTCACCATTTGATAATTGATTTCAAAACGAATGGAAAAAACGTTAACCAAAGACCAGTTGAATAAATATTTGGCTTGACGAATGGAGGTGGAATTTTCAGTATAGCCGAATCATACATAAATTTATTTCCCAAAACAATTTATTCAATATTAAATGTGGCCGAATAATAAAATTTAGTTTTAAGATACATTTTCTCGAAGTTGTTCTACAATCAAGCTAAGCTTCGGTAAAATTATCTGACCTTCGTTTCCTAAATTAACAAAATAAATAGAAATAAAAATACTCTAGGTTTGTTTTACACAATGCATTCAAATTATGTTGATCGATTTCGGTTGGTACAACATTACCATAAAACTAATTAGACTAATATTGACTAATAGGTAGGTAGGTAGGTAGGTAGAAGTGGCCATTCCAGTTGTCTCCGGAAAATAAATTAGCACTAAGCTGTGCCTTTTTGATACGACGACTCGATTGACCTATTTATTGTTGTTGGTTGTTACATGGGATCATTCTTACATTTTTGCTCACCCCGGGGGCTCAGTACTAGAGCCTGACTAGTAATTTACAGCAAAATATTTCCGCAGTTGTCTCAGAATCACTTTTTAATGAATTCCTTTAAAAATAATATTCCAATAACAACTAAATCGGATATGACTAAATTCGAACTGTATTCAGAAACGTTAAGAAACTTGATCCATCTTAATTCTATTATCTCCACCCTCTTCCTTACAAATTTTAATTAAGAATAATATTTTGCAAAAGACTGTGGTCTAATTGAACCACAGTGTAAACATTAGGTTTAAAAACAAAAATAAAAAAACAAGTTAACTAGAAGTCTATTAAAAACTAGTTACTTTTTTTGTCCACAATTTTGGACCAAAAAAAAAACAAAAAAACAAAACAAAATGATCTTGTACTGATTACCTCATTAATTGGATATAATTTGAAGTTAACCCCTTGAGGAATTGTGTTTTTATAAGTTTCATATTTTTTTTTTACTATCATGTGTGTTCATTATACTTCTAATTTAGATGTTAAACCATGAACCTAATTATGTGTTAGGTGAGCTTTTATAAAAACTAAAATCAAACAAAAAAAATTGTTGTAAATTTAAAAAAAAAAAGGTTAAAATATAGGTTTCTAAGCTTTATTAAGTAAATGAAAATGTCGTTAATATTTAGGCTACAGACAACAATTTTAAAGCATGCAATTTTTTTGTTATCGTTCAAATTTTGAAGTCATGATTATTAGATTGTTATGAGGTTGAATAGAAGAAAAAAAATTCTATAATGATTGGATGATGACAGGTTATGGTTATAATTTCCTTATTAATTTTGGTAAAAACAAAAACAAAATAAACAATTTAAGAAAAATTTTTTAACTTAGAAATTTTGCGATGCTGGTGCTTACAGATTTTTCTGATATTTCATTTAAGATTGCGTGTCTTTTAAGTTACCGAAATCAATTATTGTTTGCCAATATATTAAACATGATATTTTAGTTAATAATATGTTGTGATTTTTCTATTTCTGACCAAATTCGATTTTTCTAGAAAGTCAAGACAAATTGAAAAGAGAAATTGGTTGACATGAGAATCTTTAAAAAAAAATTTTGGAACTTTGATAATTGAATGAAATTATGTACAGTTTGAATATTGTTTTTTTTTTATGCTGTTCCAATGTAATAATAATGTATGATAATAGATATATTGAAAATATTCTTGAGAACAATTATGGACTCAGAGTGAGAGCAGTTATGACTTATTTTAACATAAAAAGCCAACGTAAATATATTTTATTCAATGCTTATCATCATTGCTGGCTGAACAACTTTAATGGTGGGGGTTTTTGTCTATACACTCTTCGTCTATACTTTATACATTCAAGTGTGAACGTTTCTCTGGCTGATGTACTCCAGTTTTTGCAATAAATTTTTCGATATTTAATCTCTGGTGTTCGTACACCGCTTTTTATATTGCCTATCCATCTTGATTAAAATTCCAATCCAATTTCTATTCCAATCAAAGCTATACCAAAGAGTCAGTTGTTACTAGCTGTTCTTCCTATTAAACCTAAATACTATAGTGACGTTCGCTATGTTGTATAATAGATTTTGTACCGTTTCCATGTACCATTTTCATTTACAGCTCAAGAGCTTTTTCTCAAATACTGCTATTTTATTTTCGTTCAGTTTAGTGAATGTCAATGTTCAGAACGGCTAATATCAGTATGCGATGTATTTTTAAGGTAGTGTATAATTCTACTTTTAAGATGATTATTTAAGACATGGTAATAGCTTCTAATATATCTAATTTATTTCCATGCAAACATTGTTTTCATGGGTACACCCATACAATATTAAACTTTACAAAACTATGTTTGAAAAGCATTGTATAGTACTTGTATTGTACTACATTTGATATGTAGTACTCGTAGTACTCACTCACCTCTATAACCACTATATTGACTGTCATATGTGGATTAATTTGAAAATTTTGATATAATAAATATAATATCTATGATGCACCACAAGCAGTCACTTTGTGTTGTTGACATTTGCTACAAGTTGTCATTTGAGTTCAACAGGATCATTCATCTTGACTAAATATTTTATGTTTATTCAAAATAAAATAAATAAATAAAAAAATTGTAATATTCTTTTGTACAGTTATAATATAAACAAATATTTAAATTATATAAAACCCGATAGTTGACCACGAACCCTATTATCACTTATTTTTACGATTTATATTGATATTACTTTTCCGCCCCAGGGATGGGATGCAATTGATGACAGTGATAATATTTCGATACTGTCAATAAATCGATTTAATATTGTCATGACATTTACTGTATTGCATTTCCTATACAAATTGTTTTCATCAGATTTTTTAAGTCTAATGAGATATAAAGGTTTTTTGTTTTGAATATTTGTTGCTTCTAATTCTATTATCAGACTCTAACAGACTCTACAAGCTAATTATTACTTAATTTGAATACACATTACAAGTTTACTATACTTTTATATACATACATATATGATTCTCAATTATGGAAATCGATTCTCATCTATTTTTACAAATATTATTTCTACGTTTTTTTGTGATCAAATTGATTCGAAAGACCTACTATAATTAAATTATGAAACATTACTATTATTATTATTAATTAATTTATTTTTTATTTATAATTTTTCTATTTTATATTTTCAGATCTGCAAACTTTTTGAAATCGAAACAAACATGTGAACTCTCTGAAATGGATCGTATAACATTATCGGGATCAACAGCTTTTGTACAATCCGATGGTTATGATTATTTGGAAAATAATTGTGCTGATGAACCAAACAAATTATGTGAATTCAAAAGATTATCAGGACGTATTCTTAAAACTGTAGATTCTGTTTATCAAGATATTGGAGGAATTGATGAATGCCGTGATTTATGTTTAAATTCACCATACAGGTAAATATTTCTAATTTATATTTTCTAGTTTATGCGTTGATTTTTTCAGTGGTAGTTTTTTTTTATTTTGTTTTACAAAATCAATTTCTATTGATGTAAGCAAAGTTTTTCGCATGGTTTTGTGTATCAAATAAACTGTGCTATATTAGCTTGAACGTTAATGGTTGAAGACTACTAAATCTAAATATTTTTTTTATATAAATGCACTTCTATCGTGCTGTATTAGAAATTCAATTTTGAAAATAGGCGCTTTTGGCTTAACGAAAATATTTACCATTAGGGTATGTTCTACCAGAACCAATTTATTCACAATTAATACAATAAATTTATATACAGTTAGTTTTCTCAATAATTTTCTATGCTTAAAAAAAATGAAAGCGATTTGAAGGATTCCAACATTGACTTCATTATGTAAATAAATCACGGTTACCGAATTGGTATTCAAATAATTCAAAATGTTTAGTATTAAAACTGAATTATTCAAAACTTTAAAAATCTATTTTGATTTATAAAATGTCGAGTGTAACCACATCTCTTCTATACTAATTCAAAACTCAAAATTTTCATACTTCTAATTTTTTTTTTGTGTATTATTACAGATGCCATTCATATGATTATGGTGATACCGGTGATATGGTCTGCCGTTTAAGTCATCATTCAAGAGCTACATTAACTGATATTCAAGATCCTTATTTAGATGTACCAGAAGCTGCCACATATGAATTATCATCATGTTATAATGTATCAATTGAATGTCGTGCTAATGATATGATTGCACGTATTAGAACATCAAAACTTTTCGATGGTAAAGTTTATGCCAAAGGATCACCAAAATCATGTTCAGCTGATGTTAAAAATGCTTTAGATTTTGAATTACGTATGGGCTATCAAGATTTAGAATGTAATGTAAGACAAACTGGTAATGGACGTTATATGAATGATGTTGTAATACAACATCATGATATGATTGTAACATCATCTGATTTAGGTTTAGCTGTTACATGCCAATATGATTTAACAAATAAAACAGTATCGAATGAATTCGATTTAGGTGTTACCGGTGATATTGAACCAGCTCTGTCAGAGGAAGTAATTGTTGATTCACCAAATGTTGTAATGAAAATAACAACACGTGATAGTACTGGCAATGAAATGATGCGTTCAGCTGAAGTTGGTGATCCGTTGGCATTACGTTTTGAAATCTTAGATCATGACAGTCCATATGAAATTTTTGTACGTGAATTAGTTGCTATGGATGGTAGTGATAATGCTGAAATAACATTAATTGATTCAGATGGTTGTCCAACCGATCAATTTATAATGGGACCAATTTATAAGAGTGAACAATCTGGCAAAATTTTATTATCACATTTTGATGCATTCAAATTTCCATCATCAGAAGTTGTACAATTTAGAGCTTTAGTAACACCATGTATGCCAACATGTGAACCAATACAATGTGATCAAGAAGATGTTAGTGGTGAATTAAAATCACTTATATCATTTGGTAGGAAAAAACGTTCAGTTAATGCCACAGGTAAGATTTATTTTATATACATATTTTTTTATAATCATCATCAGTATCATCAGTAGAGTATATCAACATCATCAAGATAATAATAATGTTATGAGTTATTTGTGTAACAGTTCTCTAACTTAAAAAAAAAAAAAACAGTTCTGAAATGGAAGTTTAAAGTTAATTTTCTTGTTTCTTTTTCAAAACTAAAAAAAAAAAAAAAAAAAAAAAAAAAACAGAAGAAAACTAAATCCTATATGACTGATGTTCTCTAAAGATGAATGTGAAATATATGTAGATTTTTATCTCTTTATGCTAATTATGAGTTAGATATCAATTTAGATTGGAGTTTTTCAAATGATAAACAGTAAAATTTAATTCTAGCTGTTTATTTTATAGAAAAAAAAACAAATGGTTATTTTCTACTGTTTTTTTTTGTTTTTGTAAAATGCACCAGATGTAACTATACTTTAATTTATAAATTTTATAGTTTTTTTTTTTTATTTTTTTTTGTTATGGCAAAGTAAAAGATTCAGTAGTTATGTTACATTCTCAGAACTCTTCATATATTATTCATTTTGAAATAAAATATATTTTAGTATTCAATGCAAGTAGAAATCAACATAAAGTTGACCTATTCACATCAGATGATTAGGATTAAGATTAAAATCTTTAAGGAATATGTGTACGTACTGTGTACAGTATTTATACAATTTTAGTTAAGACACTGATGATGGCTTTGCAAGATCAGTTATTTGTTTTTTTTTTTTGTAAATAATACAAACATGATAGATTTTTTTATGATAATTCATTGATTGATCAGGTAAAGTGAGGATATGTGTATATAAGATAACAATCTGATTGCATGCTAAAACTGCGGTCGTTGTGACATAATATGTTGAATTTGATTCAAGATTGTGCAGCCTGTTATGTAAGATACATTTGGACCTTTTGGGTATAATTTGTTTGGCACGTCACTATAAGAAGAGTTATTTTATAAATACCTAGTTAATTTTTCCTTCTCCAAATAGTTTCATGCATTAAGCTACTGTGTTGAATCTAGGTTCTTTCTAGACTGTTTTAAACTCTAGGATTATAGCTTTCTAAACAGTTAAACTTTTAGTCAGTAAAGCTTTAGTCTGCTGAGCTTAAAAACTTTATGCTGTACATAATCAGCTTCATCGTCGCTGTGAGTAATATTGAGAGAATATAAATTAATATGAAATTGTCTGGGTGCAATTGAGTGCATGTTTCATTCAATTATATAATATTGTATATTGCATGGTGTTAGCAAATTAACTGCAAAATAGCAGGTATTGTATACAATTTATTTTTGAACAGTTTCAAATTTGCCACAATTTCTACTCTTATTTAAAAATTGTTGTTGAATTGTAGTTGAATTTTGGAGTTCTGGTGATGTATACGAAATATTCAGAATTTTGAGTTACCGTTTAGATTTTATTTTTGTAAATCGTTAGTTATATTGAAGTTATGGATTTTATGTTTAGTTATGCCAACAACTTTAGCTCATATGCGAAATCATGCTCTAACAATTCAATAAGATATTATATACATACTGTCGATAGTAATGCGTAGTTACATGCGTAGTTAAATTCGTTAATAATGATTTAGATATCCATATCTATTTTTGTTTTTTTTTTTTTTTTATTCTTTTACTTTTTTTTATTTTATAATAATAAAATATCTTTGTAATCTCAATTAATTATTGAAATTTGTTTGATTTAACCAAATAAATAAATAAATAAATAAAAATATATATAGGTTCTGTAGGTATACCTACCCTAATAATTATTATTTACGTATTGATATTAATGTATAGTTACATGCGTTGATAATGTTTTAGATGACATAGCCATAACTGACCAATTATCGTAAGCGGGCTAAATATACGCTTTAGTATCAATTTTCTAATAGAAATCAGAGCCAAAATATAAAATTGTTATTTCAAAAAAATTGAGTTTTTCTTTCTTCTAGGCACCGAATTACTCAATACAACCTGTAAACATTAAATGGCTACTATAATATGATCCAATAAAATATAAAAATGACCTGACGACCGTAAAATATTCTAAAAATTCAATTATAGTCATATTGATAATGCAAGCCGGATACTTTTCCATTTTGTTCATTAGATAAAGTCTGATGTCAGACTGCGTTTTCATTTATATCTAATGTTACCTAACCAGCCCCGCTTGAGACATATAACTAAATTGGTAATCACCAAAAATTTGGATGGAATTACATTTGCCACTTATGAAGACCTATGCCCGATCCAACGCCACTTCCTCTATCGAATTTCCACGTTTATTTGTTTTTTCTTCGTTTTTTGCTACAGCGTTCTATTGCAAATGGTTTATGTCTAACAAATATTACGCATGCGCGGGAGGCATCTATTGATGGACGATTGAAGTTTCCTGGTGATGTTTACTTAAACTTTCCATGTTTCGCAAGCTTATAAGAGATCAGATTTTACACTTGCGGTGAATATTCTTATTTTTGTGTGCAGAGATATTTTGAACAACTAATAACTGAATTAACTTTTGATGAATCGTAGTCATTATGTCATCCATTACTTCTAAAAATATGGATGATACATACAGCCCTGTCTTACTCCTAAACACACAATTTTTCAGCTCTCCTCGATGTAAGATGCGACATCTTGCATCTTTGTTGTTCATTCTTTAATTATTGCTATATTTTTTTCTGGAATGCCTCTCCTACTAAACGATTCCTAAATATACTTGCAGTTTACTCTATCAAAAGCTTTCTCAAAGTCTACAAACATAAGATTTAGTGGTGCTTTAAATCCAGTAGATTGTTCAAGAATTCTTCGTAATGTGTTTATGTGATTCACACACGAATGACCACTGCGACAACCTGCTTGGTGTCTTTTGAGTGTAGCTTCTATTCTGCGTTTAATACTTTCGAATATTATTGTACCCATTAATTTTGAGAAAACTGAGAGTAGTGTGATACCGGTTATTGCAATGATTTAGGTTTGGTATTTTAGCAATAACTCCTTCCTCCCATTCACTTGGATATTTTTCTTGTTCCCATATAAGCTGGAGCAAATGTAACAAAATATCGGCTGATACATCTGGATCACATTTTGGGAATTTGGCGAGTATCTGATCTACTTGCTGATTTTATCTCGATAATACCGTGGGGCTCCCACATCGATACCCCTAAATTATCTGCACATTTTATTGGCATAGGAGAATTTGTGGATACATTTTGTTCTACGAAATGCGCGTTTAACAATCTGCAGAAATCTTCCTGCCATCTTTGCAGTTCATCACACATATATACCAACAGCCTTCCACTCTCGTCCAAGATTGTTTGATATCCTTTACTATTACGTTTGGAAATTTGGTTCGTAATCTTCTATAGAGTTTTGACATAACCCCTGTTAGCAGCACTTTTAACGCTTACTCTGCAAGGTCTTCTTTTTTTCGTTTGACACGTCTTACAGTCCGCTACGAAGCCTTACGTGCTAATCTATACTTCAAATGTAGTTTTTTTTTATGCTGATTGGAATAGGCATGAAAGGAACTACGTTCAGCAATTCTTATTCAAAAAGTACTTATTCAGAATGCAAAATACAAACTTTGAACCTTTAAGCTTTCTGCCCAGAATTCCATACAATATCGAGGGCCGTAATTAGGTAAGAATATGTTATTTCCACTCAAGAGAACCCTCTGGCATACTTTAACACATATTCTGAAATATTAAGAGTAAAGTTTTGTTTTGAAAAAAATTTCATTAATCCCGAATGGCATATCACTGTTATATGTGACAATATTATATATGTATATATATAATTATTTCAAATGCTTTGAGCAAAATTTTATTCTTTAAGTCTATTTTACCAATACCTCTTCTAAAAGAGTCAATCTCCTCAAGACAAAAAAAAAACAACAAAATTCTTATTTTTGTTTATACTTAGTATCTATCTTTTTATTACATAAAATAATTAGATTAGATTTAGTATCATGTAATAATGAAGAAACATAGATATAAGAAGACAAGAGAAAAGATACACAAAAAAAAACAAAAAAAAAAATTCTATTCTAGCTATATGCCATCAAGTTGCAGAAGGCGCTTCAGAAAATAATAAAAATGAAAAAAAAAAATAAAACAATTTATTTCAGGTTTAACTACTAATTCAGAAGTAATAAAAAAAACAAAACAAAAATAGAAGTATGTATAAATCTATCAACATTGAGGTCTATTTAGTCACGCAGTCAGTATGATGGGATGCTGCTGAAAGAAAAACAAAAAAAAAATAGAAAATAATAAAAAAAAAATCAAGAATTTCTTCTTTTGATTCTAATTTTTATTCTTATACCCATTATTATTGCGTTAATTCTTAATTTATGACTTGATTGGAAGTTCTTGTTACTGTTTTTGCTGTTATTTTTGTTTTGATTGTTTTGTGGTTGCTGTTAGTTTTAATGTTATTCTATTATTCAGATTGACTTGCTTCCATCACTAAAAATAATTTCTGTTGTTTTTTTTTTTTGTTTTATAAACTTTCAATTTGTTATATAATTTTGCTGATGTTGTTGCTATTATTATTATTGTTGTAATTTTTTTTTTATTCTTTTACAACTTGTTTTTATTAATTTTTGTATTATATTCATTTCTTTTCTTTTTGTTTTTTTGTTTTATATAGCATCTCTTTTACCGCAATACAATAATCGTCGTAGTCGTTCACGACGTGAAACATCTAACAAGCCAGCACAAGATGATATGCTATTGGTGCAATCAATTCAAATTACCGATAAATTTGGATTTGATAAACACCAGCAATCAAAATCATCAAACGGTATTGATAGCAGTAATGAGACTGTATTTATAGCTGCCGATTCAACAGGCTTTTGTATAAATGGAATTGGTAAGTTTTTCTATTGTTTTAATATTGTTGTTTTTTTTTTGTTTTTTTTTATATATATATAATTTTTACTATATAGAATTGATTTCCATACATTATACATATATTGATAATATATAATAGAACACAGAACATCTTTGAAAAATTGAAAGAAAATCAATTTTCACGTGTTGTAATTTTATTATACCAATTATTTTTCGGATTCTATATCGATACTGTGTTGCATTATAATAATAATAATAAATGTGATGCAGCACAACAAATTGTATACACTTTAAAAGAATTTTATGTAACAAAAATTTTAGGGCAAAAATTATATTAGAATTGATATTCTATATAAAATTATTATTTACACTATGTTACATTTGATTAAATTTTTAATAAAATTAAATTGTTATTAATTTGTTTTATAACATAAATAAATTAAAATGTAGTAGATTAATTTTGTTTTTAAAAACGAATTGAGAGAATTTTAACAATAAGAAGGTGACTAATTTGTATAGTATACATAAGGAGGCTAGTTTTTCTACCTTCAGAAAAATTAAAAATACAAATTCAAAAACGGTTTTTTCACTTGTAAATAAATAATGTAGTTCTAATATCTATTTAATATTTTAATTCTAAAGATAACATTTTTCTTTAGTCTAACCTCTGCAAAAATAATAAATAATTAGTATAATAAGAGAAATACGGTATATGCATCTTGGATTAAATAAATGAAAATGAAAATAATATAAAAAAGCAAAAATAACAAATTTAAAAGCCAGCAACTGAATATATTTTAAAATATCTCCAAATATCATGATGTTCCATACATCTCTCTATATATTTACTTTTCATTTGCATTTACTAGCAAAATATTTTCAATAAGGAATGGCATGCAATAAACAATTATTGCCATATCACTCATTGCACAATTACACTCATGGCACACAACCAACAATTTTTACCATATCAATTTGAATATTGATTAAAACATATTTCTTCTTATAGTAATCCAAGACTGTCTGTAGTATGCTGTAGTTATAGCAATACATAAAATGAATGAGTATAAACAAATTCTATTTTTATTCTACGGTTAGAAATAAAATTTTAAGATTATGTTATACGAATGGTAAAAAATGTTCAACAAAACAAATTCAGTCCCAAATTTTAACAATTTACATTTAATATTTCGTAATAAAATCTAATTTATTATTTTATACATTTCTTGAACTTTTACTGTTTTTCCTTAAAATGATTAAATGTAGTTTTTATTAAAATCTCAATATAAAATGTTAAAATTTCGAACAAAATTTATTTTTTAGATTATTTTTGCCATTACTATAACTTTATATATTTAAATTTCATGTCTACCGCTCTACTAAAATTGATACATTTTACGTATCACTATAACTGTAGAGCATAAAGGTTTATTATTAGATATATTTGTATCTGTAATTTGAAAAAAAGTACGGTACAAATATCTGAACCATTTCACAACAGTTAATATACTTTTACATAATAGATATTAAAAAAAGAGACGTAGCGAAATAAAATATTTTTGCAAAACTTTCAATTCAAAATTTCACCCCATATATAAGTAACTTTAACACACAAAAATTTCGATTTATCAAATTGTTGGAACTCACCCATCACCAGAATTAAATTTATGTTTTTAAATTAATTATTACGTATGCGGTTGTTGTCAAAGGTAAATCAATAAAAGTGCCAAGAATAAATTTAAATGATGAAAATCTATTTATTCATAATGAAACTACCTCGAATATCCAGGAGCCGACAAATACTAGTTCTATTTTAAAATATTTTTGAATTAGTTTTTCAAAAGCATAAATACATGTACTAACAAACTACTCTGTACAAACAGTGTTGATTAATTTCTATTTCACCATTACAAGATAATATTTTGTTCTAAATTGTCTAAAATGTTGTTCAATAAATAATTAAAACAAATTGCTAATCAAATGTATCAATCAAATGTAACGTAGTGTACCTATTTCATATTAAAAAATATTCATGAAGAACAACTATCAAGAATATTAATCGCGAAAGACTATACAAAAATTTAAATACATTTTATTGAAGTTTAATCTTCTAGATTAACAATAGCCCCAAAATATATTTTTAATATTATTTTTATAACAGTAATTTAAAGAAAGAATTTTTTATTTTTTTTTTTTAATTTATTTTACTTACATCATAATATTTTATTAACAATATCCAAAGGGGGAGGCAATGTATACATATACATATGTACATATTATTATATGCAATTAAATTGTGCTTAATTAAAGTAAATTTTTATCCTTAAGATATGTTTTTTTTTTTTTTTAATTAAAACCATATATATTGGAATATAAAAATTTGTAAAGATTTGTAAAAAAAAATGTTTGCATGATGTTTTACAACATTGCAAAAACAATATAATAAATTTTTTTTTTTTGTTACTGTTTTATTATATACAATACAACATACTTAAATAGTAATAATGTTTAACTTCTCATTTTTAATATAGGATTTGTTCTAGCTGGTACTGTATTCCTTTTGGCACAATTAGTTGTTATTGCTATCTGGACATATTTATATCAAAGACGTGGCAAAAATAAATTATATAAAAATGAATCATCATCAATTCAATCAACATATGCATCAAATAGTGGTGGTAGTGGACCAATTTTAGTATCAACCCAATCACCAATGAATGGTGGTAGTAGGGCTGATTCATTATGTAAATTATATGATAATGGATATTCTGGTCGGCATGGACGTCAATTTTAGATATTTATAAAAAAAAATAATATTGAAAACAATGCAGAAAAAATAAATATACAACGAAATTTTTTTTTTGAAATGTGTTGAATTTCTTCTCTTCTCAAAATTATTTTTTTTAAATGTTCATTTTTTTTTTTTTTTGATGAAATTCATTTTTAACAAATTTAATTTTTGAAATAAAATTAAAGAAAAAAAAAAGAAAATAATAATTTTTAGTAAAAAATATTAATTAACTTTTCAACATAAATTATTCAACATTTCAATTGATTTTAAAATAATAATATTAAAAATAAACACAAACAAAAATTCAAAAAAATTGTCTGGAAAATTTCACGTTTGAAAAGTGATTTTAAAATAAGGTAAGTTGAAATTTAAGATTTAAATGTTAAATGCTTATTTTTATCAAATTGGCACAATGTAAATTGAAGTTTGATTGCATTATGTATGTCTATACTGCTAGTTTTTAGTGTATCTTCTCGTTGGTACTTTTGGTACTTTGTACTAGGGTACCTGATGCATACATTTTCATCTATTGAGTATTTATAAAGCGTTTTCGTTTACCTTTGATATATTCAGTTTCAGAATTATGTACACATTATCTGTATTTTCAATACATCCTATGACTGGTTCAATCTAGTTTTTGTAATTTTACAACCATTGAAACATCAGGTTCATCATATAGATTAATTAAACAAACCATCTGACTTTTTAATTCAAAGTCAAATTTTCTTTGACTAATAATAAATATTTTTATTGTTCAAATATCGATATTTCGGCAACGTACTGTCTTCGTAATTAAAATGTTTACAAAAATTATTATATTTATAGTCTTAACCCTAGTTAATTTTGTGCACAATCTGAAATCATTAATTGCGCTACCTGATGTACATAGTCACTGTTGTGACTAACTCATCATCATATAAGGCAGAAAATATTTCTTAAAATTTACCAATGAATGTGTTAATAAATGATTTGGTCCGCCGCTGCTATTTCATCAATGGATGACGCTTTATTTTGTCTTGGAATATTTTTAAGTTGATTTTATACTAAATATTCTAAATATTCTATTAATATAACATTTGGACTAAATATTCTATTAATATAACATTTCAAAATACTTCCTACCCATCTCCAATATAAAATTATTGACCATAACAGTATGAAACTAGGAAATTTTTATAACCACAAATATAACAGTTACATTCTATTATTTTAACAAATTTAACATAATATTAAAATTTTTTGATAAATTATTACCTAAAGCTTATATTCACTTTATATCAATTAATTACAAAATTTCGTTAATTAGATTTAAATTAATGCTTATGTTTCTGTTACTGAGCAATTAATTAATTTGTTCTACTGTTGTCTACTTCACTCTCTGAGAAAAACTAGATGACAAAGTAATTAAAAACGAAAACATAAAATTTTTTCGAAAATTCTATTAAAGTACAATTTTGAAGTCATGAAATACGAATGCAGCCAATATGACATCTAACATAACAGTTAAAATTAAATAAATTTTTTGAACATCATAAAATTAATCAATTATTTTATTTATTTTTTTTTATTTTTTTTTATTTTATATAGATTTTCCAACAATTCAGTAAAATAAATATAAAAATCAACAGTATATAAATTGAAATCAAATTAAAAGAAACAGAAAAAATGTAACAACAATAATATTAGCAATAAACAGCAACAGTAAGATAACAGAAAATAGTTGTGAAAACAATAATTAATTTATTACAAAAAAACAATAGTATTAATAAAAATAAATTTCAATAAAATAAATTACAAGAATTTAAACAATTAAATAAATTTAAAATTCACAACATTTAGATTTTTAAGAACTACTATATTATATATATATACCTATATACAATATTATGTATATGTATACAAAAATATAAAATGGAACTTGAGATCAAAATCGTCTCTGATGTGATATCAAATTCCTTATTTTCATACTTTAAATTATTTATAATATAATAATTAAATAATTTACATTTTTTTTTACTTTATATTTTTTAAAGTATGAAAATATCAAAAACCAGAAAATTAAAAACAATAATTAAAAAAAAAATATGATAAAAGAAATGAGAATAAACTCAGCAATAATTTCATTATTTTGGCATTACTATATAACATATTTTAAATATAATTAAATAATATTATTATAAATATTCATAATAATATATTTTTTTTTTAAATACTGAAAAATAAATAAACTTAAAGACTTAATTAAAAATTAAATAAAAGAAATAGTATTAAAAAAAAAATTAGTTAAAAAATAAAAGAACAAAAAAAAAAAATGTTTAAGTTAAACTAAAGAACACAAAGAAAGAAGGGAAAGCAAAAAGAAAAAAATATAAAGTAAAATTGCTTATTTCATTTTTAAAAATATAATTATATAGTAATATAAAAAATAAATCAAGAGAATTCAATATTATAGTAAAACATCACCATCCCAAACTAAATTCAATTTCTATTTTTTTTTTTTATTTTCGCTAATTAATTTTTTACGAAATTTTTAAATTTTTAATACATTATAATAATTAATAATGTCACAGTTTAAAAATAATATTTGAAAATTTTAAATTAATAAAATATATTTATGTTAAACCTTTTTATGCAAGTAAATACTACTAAAGCTATATACAAAAATAAACGAAAAAACCCAATACACTGAAATAAAATAGATTAGGTACGAAACGGTAGGAATAAAACGGTAGTTTAAATTAATAATATTTTTTGCACAATATTATACAGAGTATCAAAATATTTTTTAAAAACTTTGAGATTTTAAATTGATCAGCACCTTCCAGTATAATAAATTTAATTAATGGATTTTGTCGTAAAGCAATTATTGATTATAGCATGTATCAACTGAAGAGGTGAAGATTTAAATATCATAGAGATCGTAAATAATTTGTTAAGTATAATCACTTATTGATTGATTTGTGTTATAGTATTAATTTACACAAGCGCACATTCTCAGTGAAATTCAGTCTTACATATCGCGTAAAATATTGTAATGCTTATTCTAACAGAATCCATTAACCGTTATGCGGACAATAAATAATTTTCTTCTGATTACTTAGAAACATTCTTTTGACAGAAATATATCGCAATAAAACATAAAACGTGTACCGTTTCAAACTTTGTTCTATATTACACAATTCCTGACATTTTTATAACCGTCATTTCTGCGAAAGCGTTAAATAAATAAATACTACATAAATCACGTTATCAATGTTCTCAAATTGTACACAGACATTTTTTACAACATTTACAAATATATTTTTATTCAATTATTTTTGAGTTGTGACATTTTTGTGATTGAACAACATTTTTCATCATTTGAAAATTAGTTTTTTTTTTTCGAAAATTTTCAATTAAATTTGTTTGAAATTTTTTAAGTAATTTTGTATCAAAATACTTCGAAAGATTATTTGAACAAATTTTTCTTACGAAAAACAATAGAATTTTAAATAAAATAGAATCTATTATGTCCCTAATAATATAATTATTGAAAATATTGGTTTAGTAAAATATTGGTTTAGTTGAAGATAAAAAAAAAAAAAAACAAACAAAAACACATCAAAAACAAAGTATAAAAATCAAAATAAAAGTTTGTTTTTGAATTAGCAAATTTTATTTAAGAATATTATTTAATAAACAAAAAACTGATGAAATTCTAAATTTTAAAAAATAAAAGAAACAAAATAAAATAATTTTCTTTTATTGATTTGCTAATAAAATAATATTTTAAATATAAGCAATATTACAGATATAAAAAAATAAAAATAAAAAAACTGAAAAAAAAATAAAAAAAATAGAATCACTTAATTATTGTTTACAATTAATTAATTTTTGTATTATGTCATGAAAATTATCTTTAATTTAAAGTCGAATTTTTGAATTAACTTATTTAATTTTTGCGTTTTATATTTTTTTTTTTATTTTAATATGGATAAGATTATTTAACTTATTTATTTTTATTTTATATTTATTTTATTATAATTTTTAATTTGGTGGATTTTATGGATGAACTTTATTAATTTAATATAATTATAAATTATTTATTCTATTAATGAATTTTAATTTTTATTATTTTTTTTTTTATTTTTGAGAATTTTTAAATTAATTTTAATATACACATGATAATTTTTGACTTTAAATTTAAGATAATATTTCGATTGAACATTTTACAAAAATAAAATTTTATTTATAAAATAATATAAATAATTTTTTTTTTTTTTAATTAAATTTAAATGTTAAGTTAATATCTTAAATTAAAGAAAATTTTATAATTTAATCATTTTTCTTTTTAATTTAATTAATTAAATTTAATTATAATATTAATAAAATAATAATAAAATTAAATTCACTGTCACTGTATATAAAATAAGATTGAAAAGAAAAAGAAAAAAATATAAATTTTAAATATTCAGAAAAAAATAATAGAACAGAGAAATGAAAAAAAAAAAAATAAATAAATAAATTAAAAATGTCTCTCAGTTTGCATTTATAGTAATTATTTAAAAGTAAATTAATTAAAATTAAATACAATATATTTCTTTTTCTGATTATTTTAAATTAATAGTTTTATTTTTTTTTCTTTTTTAAATAAAAAAAAAAAAAAAACATTTCATTAGAGTGAATAAAAAAATAATTAAAATGTAATTGAAATTGTAAGACAAACAGAAAATATAAAATTAATAAATTTAAGTATAATGAAAAACAAAAATTAAAAAATAAAAAAAATTAAAAAACAGAAAATAAGATTCAAATAAAGAGATCAAAATTTTTAAGAAAAAAAACTGTTTTTTTTTTTATGAAATAAATTGTCCATTGGGCATTTTTTTTTGTCTTTCACGGAGGTGACCCTAATATGTCAGGGCGGTCTTTTAGCCCTTTATGTCCTGCTTTTGATAAAGACCAATAGGTTTGACATTAAATATAACAATCTCTAGAGATAAAATCCTAAAAAAAAAATTACTGATGTTATGAAGGTAGCCATAGCCTCTGTTTGATACAAAAAAACGGATTAGGGAACTTTAGTTTTTACTATTTTGTTTTTCAGGATTTTGTGGTTCAATCAACTTTATCTTCGGAATTTTGAGATTGGAACTTTGGGACAAGAATTTCTAATACGTGGGGATCTAAAACTATATACTACAAAAGTTAATGCACCAAATTCAATTGAAATGTTATCTTGGACGACAACAAGATACTGTCTATAGCACAACTCAACAACCAACAAATCAGAGCTTTCAAAAACTAAATTTGTTAAATTTTTGTACAATCATTTTGTTTTAAAAAATACTTTTTTATATAACTAACATTTAAAAAAAATTTTTTTTATTAATATTTAAAAAAAATGTGAATTTTTATTTCAAATTGCGATTTTGGTTTTTTCGTAAGTATTTCTACAATTCCTATTTTTTATTTAAAATTATTAAAATAAAAATTGCATTGAGATATTTCAATTTACCAAAAATCAACACTGTAGCTTAGTAGTTGTCACTCGCAATAGAATAAATGCAAATAGAAGAAAACTCATTGATATTTATCAGATCTTAAAATCCCACCATTTGAAGGAGTTTTGACACCCTAATAAAAAATAATTTGTAAAACTATACGTTTCGGACATTTGTTGTTTTATGTATATCCAAGCGCACACTATCTACACAGGTTTACCATATCTACAATTTTATAAAGATTTTATAATTTTTTATGTATTTTAAAAATAAATCAAGAGCATTGTATAGATAATCAATTGTGTGGCATTCAAGTCTTAAATCATATGGCTATGGTACATGTTCTAATGAGGACATTCAAATTTAAATAAATGAGTTATATTAAAATAAAAATTTGAACAGAATTTAAAATAGAATAAAAGCTATTGGATCTATAGCTAATTAGTTAGCTTAAAAAGGTATAGCAGACCGTCACCGTCACTAAACTATGACCATACAACATTAAATTAATTTATTACCTACCCTTTGAGTAGACTAATAGCAGTAAAAAGTTTATTAATATCGTAAAAACGAACTTTTAAAATTTCTTCCACGTTATCAAATATAGATTGATTAATATAGATCTGAGCAGATTTGTAGTAAAAATATATCGATATCAGTATTGGCAGTTATACAAGTCGAATTGGGAATAATTGAACGTAGATTTTAAGATTGAGCTGATTGGACTGATAGCATTTCCATCAGTGCCTAAAATTTAATCTACTATCAGTAAAACCTCATCATCTACGAAACATTTTACTTGTTATATTTGGGTCGAAAGACAGTTTAATGAATACATATTATAACTCGTAATTTTCACTGTTTCATATTCATTTGGCACTACTATCGTTTGCTTTTTTTAAGATTCAAATAAACGTCACTTTTATAAGTGAACAGTTTATGGACTAATAACATAAATACATTCATTGTTTCATAGCACAATATAATTAAAAGAAAAAAATCGAATGTAGCCACCAGGTCATGTTTTAGCACATTGGACTTGGATAATGTTTTACATTAATTAATTTTCCATTTAAATATTTTCTTTTATAAGCAAAATAAAAACTAAAATGACAATCGGTGTGTAAATCTATCCAACTGTTCAAGTTTTTATATCTTAAATCTACTTTAAAATTTATTTTGATAGAAAACAAATTTAAAATTCAATTTCCATCTCAACCATGTGTCCAATTTTAACACCTTTATACATATAAAAAAAGTTATCACCCATTTTTCTTTATCCATACTCGTTTTATTCAATATCAAATGATTGCCAGTTTTCTTGAATGGGATGGGGATGAGGACATGAATTTATAAATTATAATAATTAAAATAAAAAATGTTATCACCTGCTCCTTTGATTCTTTTAATGTGTGTGTGTTTTAGGTACTTTGAAGAAAAACAAAAAAAAAATATGTCAAATTGAATAATGTGAGAAAGTAAAAGCAGCGAAAGGAAAAATGAAAATTGTTTTTAGCATCAGAATCATAAATTTTGTTCTACTTTAAGTCTAAAGGTGGTTTTTGGATTACTAATTGTATTCAGAACGTACATGTTGACACAGGATAATATTTATGCTAAGGTTCATTCACTTTTAATAACAATAAATTTTAGTTCATCACAACACTACTTGAACTCATCAGTAGGTATTTATAGTGTTAGACTACATATACGACTCCTGATTCATTCACTTTTGTTGATTTGAATTTGGGTGAACTCATTTTAGGAACATATAAATTCCACGTTCTATAAAACCTAAATTTTTAAGGGATTTTATAGGACCCAGTATCTTAAAAACTGCAACAAGAGTTTCTATTTGTATTTGGTTTTTTGGTTAAGTATTTTTCTATTCTAGGTCTACTGTAGGCTTTAAAAGAAGTTTAACGGAACATTGCAACCTAAGAAAATTTAATGAACCACTTTTTGTATATAAAAGTGAAGTTAAGGGAATTTGTATTCAATGTTGTTGGGTGGTTAAAAAATAAAACTAACCATAGCTATTATGGTTCTATATTGCAGCGGTAGAGCAAATAGGAAAGAATGGCCAAGCTAAAAAACTCTTCAAATTCAAACCGAGGACAACGCGCCGTCAAGAGAAATTACACCTTCGTTGCGCAGATGAAATATCGGTGGATATGAAAAAACTTCATATTTCCAACTGGAAAGAATCTGCTCGTAACTACAGTCATTTGAGGACAATATTGAAACAGCTCCAGGACCTTCAGGTTCTGTAACGATCAGAAAGTAAAGTAAGTAAGTAAAATGTTCCACTTAAGATCTGTGTTCCAAAACTCATTCCCGATTTTCCAATCACTTGTTTTGCATAATTTTAATAATTTCTTTTAAGAAGTTTTTGTGATCAGAATTTATTGAGTTGGCACCGCTTTCATTCGAAAAACTACTTATCTATTCTTGCATATTATACTTGTGATAGATAGTATAACCTACTCAATAGAACTTAAAATAACTGTACGCTTACAATGACGGATAATATTTTAAGAACTCGACAGCTCTAACGGCTATTTAGAAATATCAAAATCTTTTGATTAGCAGTGCGGACGAAATCAGCTGTAGATTATTACTAAACTAATAAATTGAATGGTTTTGGAAATTACTTTATCTACACTCAAATATGGAATTATTTAGAACTGCTTTATTCTTCTCAAATGATTGGCACATCCAAACAGAACTATACTACCTTATGGAAGTTAGATCGTAATTTATTTGAAAGTAACGAAATTATAGTCAGTCTATATAAAAATGGCTCTGAAGTGTACTTGACATGGTATTTGTTTTTATTTTTTTAATATTTCACTGTCTACAACCGAAATAAGAATAATAGATTGAATTGAAACGCCATTATTAACAAAAAATGGCATATAGATAAGCCAAAAACTTCATGTTCGCATACTTTAAGAAACCCTCTAAGCTATACAAAGTCTCAGTCAATTGTCATTATAGCGATTGTGAATTTGTGCAAATGCACATTCAAATTTGATACCGCTATAGAAAAAAGGCACACTACATACTCACATGCTAATTTATATTAAATAAATATATGAATTTTGAACTAAAACTAATCAAAGTTAAACTGGGAGTTGTTAGGTATTTGAATACAACTAAATCTACTGATGAACTTCAGTAGTGTATAAGTAAGCGAAAGAAGAGTGTTGTGACTAAAGATGACCAAATTTATGCAGAAATGTGATAAGAAGCCGATATAACATTCAAACTAATGAATCAAGTCTCAATTAAAAATCTAATTGTAAGTAAAGTTATTTTAAGATATTGTAATAGAACAATCACAAATAATGGTGAGTTATTTTTAGAACTATGTATGATGTATACTAAAAATATAAACTAATATTTATAACATTCCTAATTAAGTATATACTAAAAAGATAGTTTCACGTTGATTAAAATAATTAAATTAAAATTCGCAACATATTAAATTTTAATTACAGGTTTTCTGTTCTTCATACCAAGAGATAATTTTAATTCTATTCTTTTTTTATTGTTACATAGCGGTAGGTTATTGTTGACTTCCAGTTCTACTATAATTAATTCATAACTTTTAATTAATAATTTTTTATATACTATTATATAAAATACTACATAGTGGAAATTATAAATTTAATTTTTTAAAATGTGTGATAGTGGTAATATAATAGCAGAGTTTCACAATATGTTATACCTACTGGTGATTGAGTTGCTTAATATTTTTGTTTTTGGAATCATCACCGATTTTGTTTAGGGAATTCTTAAAAGCATTTTATAATTTTTTTTTTTCTTACAAATTGATTTTAATGTACATATTGGCAGAATTTTGGCATTACTACAAATTATAATAGCTATGTTTGTATTTTAAATATTTTATGCAGAATTGTCGGATTAAAGACGATATTATAATGCATTAGAAAAATATTCTGCTATATATATATAAAAACTGAATTTAACAAAATTGTATAAAATATTTTATTTTATTGTAACCTAAAGATCTATTTATTTTATCACTATAAATATGCTGTTTAACTGTTCAATCGAATAGTGCTACTCTTCTGAATGAATTATATTATGTACAATCAATCAATACGTTTTGTGCCACATATCAGACCTAACTAAGCTTCGTATATCAGACCTAATTAAAAAATTGTTTTGATTTCAGACAAATCAGACAAGACAGATAGATAATCAGACTTTTTTCTTATTCAGAGAATTGCGATTACTAACGTGAAAAGTGTTATTAGCGGTGGTATCTGAAGTAAAAACCAAATTTCGAAATTTAAAATTTAAAAATATATTATTGATGTAATTAAGTTTAAATTGTGAATGTTTAAAACATGAATTTTTTCAACTTGTTACGTACTAAATATCAAAATGTTAAAACATTTCTCGTATTGTTTTTTTTCTCAAAAATAACATAACTACTAATTACACAAAAGCAATAAATAGCGCAATAAATGAATGGAGCACACTTATTAACAAAAAACAAAATATATTCTTTAATCAAATTAACGCCAAGGCACCTGAGTTTACCGGTTTACTAAAAATACATAAAGAAAATATGCCTATCAGACCGGTCATTAATTGCACAACGACACAAAGCTATAAAATTTCAAAATATCTGAAAAGAACCATAAAACATAACATAAACATAGAAAATAGCCGCAGAATAAAAAAAATCGTACGGATACGAATTCATTCACAAAATAAATGACATTGAAATAAAACATGTACACAAATAAACCAATAGATGAAACATTAAAAATAACCGTCCATTTATTAAAAGACAGTTAGAAACTCAACCAACAACGGATCAATGACATAGAAAAACTACCAATGAAAATACTATCCCAAAACTACTTCGCATACAATACAACAATGAATTCTATGCACAAACAAATAAATTAGCAATGGCCGAATTCTCTAAATTCAACCCATATGCAATAAAAAACACAATAAGTAAATATAAATACCAAATCGCTTATATAAGCAATAACAACATAGGTAAAAAACTAAACAACTAAAGAACTCAGGGAAAAAAGCAAAATAGCAATAGAAGATTCAACAGGCGTCTATAAAATAAGAAATGCCAAACTTGCGACAAATTCTATGTAGGGTATTTCCCAAAAGAGACAACGAGCATCTACCTGTTAAAAACATAATAACCTGTACATTAAATAACGCAAACACACATAATACAGGAAGGTCTCGAGTCTGGTGAATAGAATAATGGAGTATGAAATAGGTATACAAGAATAACAACACCGAAATCTTGAATGACAAACTTATGTTCAAGAGTAATGATATGACACTGCAATAAAAGCAACAAAATAGATGATAAAAATTACCCAAATTAGTTTAGAAATATAAATATTTATATAAATATTAGTTTTTATATAAATATAAGTAATTATAATAATTTAACCACTGTTAACTGAAGATTACAACTTCAACTTTGTCGAAACATGTCTAATTTTCAATTTTAATTTTAATGTTTAAATTTAAAAAAAGAAAAACGTTCACACAGACGGGAAATAAAAAACGAAAAATATTTCCTAATTAAAAAAATAATAATGTAAAAATAAAAATTTTCAAAATATACTTTTATAGAAACCAAACTAGCCCCCTAAAAAGTAGAAAATAAAACTAGTGGTGGATGTTGAGCATCTAGAACTACTATAAAACAAAACACAAAAGTATATAATGAATTTTGCTGGAATATTGTAAAAAAATTTATATTATATTATTATCTTATATTTAATCTGTAAATGGAAAAAAGGTCTGTAAAATATCTGAACCATTACACAACCGATTTTAGTTATTATTATATTTAAAAGGTGACTTAGACTATGTTATAGACGTAGATATATTTTTTTAAAAAATTTGAATTTTCAATTAGAAATTTCAATTTAAAATTTCATCACATGTATAAATAATTTCATCATAATTATAAAAATGTTAATATATAAAATTTCCGCAACTCACCCATCGCCAGAATTAAATTTTTGTTTAATTTTTTTTTTTCTGTAAATAAATTATTACATATGCGCTTGTTGTCTAAGATAAATCAATAAAAACTATATATTATCAAGAATAAAATGAAATTGAGTTTTTATCAAACTTTTTCGGTTTTAGTGGAGCAAGCGAATACAATGTTATTTGCTAATCCAAGTAAATATTGAGAATCCCTGCTATGTACACTTAACTTAATTCAAAGTTAATTATTTATCTAAAGTTTATATGTCATTATAATATGAAATTTAATATTTTCACATTACTGACATTTTTTATGCACCATTTTTTTTTATGTTTTGATAACAGTTAAAATTACAATTAATTGTCAAATAATATTCATTCTCATATGTGAGACTTAAAAAAATTTATTTTTATTAAGATTTTCAACTCAGTGAATTTAGATGCAACATTTTTTGTTTTTTTTTTATTTGTATCTTTAGAAGCTCATTCAAAATTGTATACTGATTGTGTTTTTTGTTGTTGTTGTTTTTTTTACCTTCTCTTAGATAAAAATCTTTTGCGATGTAATAATTTTTAATTACGATGTAAAACTTTTGCTTTTAAAAATCTCTAAATTTATTTCAAAAAATAAAAACAAAAAAGTTTAAATTTAGAAGTAAAGATATAAATTGATGGTGATGCATTCATTATGCAATGCAATTTTTTAATGGTCATTCACAAGTTTACTAATAATAAATTTGATTAGAAAATCATAATACTCTAATAATACTAATAATGATAATGATGATGATGATGATGATGTTGTTAATGATCGAAATGATAATAATGACTTGCAATGATTTAAAAAAAAAAAAAAATAGAGAAATGTTGATTTTTACAGCCGCCATCGACGTCAACTTTACATGAAAATTTATACTTCCCACTTTTTTCTTGTCTTTTTTTTATTTCTAAGAAAATAATCTATAGATTTAGAAATAATAATCCTAGATAAAATATTGATGGTGATGGTGGTGGTGGCAAAAATTGATTGACTTAGAATTAATGTTTATAGTTCATAATTGATTTTGGTACTTAGTTGTGCTTTGAAGATATTCCGAAAATTCTATTCTAATAAAAATATTAAATATTGTAATAGTGTAGATATATATTATATATATATATATATATATATATATATATATATATATATATAAGTATACGATCACTAATTTGTTATGATGAACATTATTTTAGATTAGGATACAATAGGACAGCAGCAACAAGAGTGATTCTATATTTTATGTAATTATTGTGTTTTTTTTTGTTTTTGTTAATATAATGTATAGTAGGCAATAACTACTGAAAATT
The DNA here is from genome assembly GCA_963942445.1 of Argyra leucocephala. Lineage (NCBI taxonomy): Eukaryota > Metazoa > Arthropoda > Insecta > Diptera > Dolichopodidae > Argyra > Argyra leucocephala. The sequence continues at coordinate 29,750,352 of OZ012677.1, forward strand.
AGAAATACTAAATTATATATTAATTTGATTTTAAGATCAAGGAAACGAAATTTGTTGTATCTTGGTAAAAAAAAAAGTATATATATAGCTCGTGCTACAAATTAATAAAATAAAAATAAAATTTGAGTTAGAAAAAACTGATTTTGTATTTTATTTAAATAATATTTAATTATATATGGCTATTCTTAGACATTGTAGGACCTAACTATAGTCATTAACATTAACACTACAACTATCAGATTAATCAGATTAAAATTTTAAAAATCCTATTGTGAGTAAAAATAAATACAAAAGTTTTAGAACTAATTATGATGTTTTCAAAGACGGCAAGAAATAAACAACTTTTTTTTTTAAATTGGAGCCATGTGAGTGTGAGTGTTAGAAAAGATGGCTAAGCACTATAAAGGAAGAGTGAAACAATTCTAAGTCATTGATAGTGTGAACTAACCATGTTTCGGATAATGCATAGACGGATTTGGTTTTTGTGAACTTGTGAGTTGTGGTTAGGACCGAGCCGACATCGACCGTTTAACGCTATCACAGGATAACCCCAGGGGTTCATGGTACGAAAGAAAAAGCTTCAAAAGAACCCGATAATCAGATGGTAAGCCTTCCTGTTTAATTAAAACGTTGGTGTTTGTTTTGGTTTTACCATCAAACTATCAACATGATCATATATACGCAAGGTATATAATCGAACATTATTATATATTCTGTAATCTCTCTGTGATCTAGAGAGGATATATATTTTTGCTAGCTTCAGCAGTGTTTTGAATTAGTCGTACCATTGGCGGCAATAACGGACGGATAAAGTACGGCAATTTTTTGGATATAGAAGCTTTGGGGGAGTTTATGTGAGCACCAACAACAAATGTTTCACCCTGTATGAAGTTTGAATATTTATTTTTGTTGTTGTTATTTTTTTTGTTATTTTGTAACTGAAAATTATGTCTTTTATTGTCTTGATAGGGGTTAAGTATTTCCCCTCTTCTGAAGTTTATATAATTGATAGTTGACTTGTTTAAATTGGATAAATATGGTTGGCATTAGTAGTTTTGTAGATTTTAGTGATTTTTAGATATTTAGAGGTTTAAATTTTGTTTAGTTGGTGAGACATTTCTTATTATCTTATTAGTTGATTTGATTTTTATATTTAAATTTTGGTTAGTTAGTTTAGAGTTATTTCCTAACTTATTAATAGATTTAAACTTTAGAATTTTTATAGTTACAATTATAATTAGTATTTACTGGATTGCGGTTAGTATTATTATTTTCAGGTTTAATTATTTAAATAAATCTTTCCTTAATTATACAAGTATTTGATGATTTGATAAGTAATTTTTACGTTTATTGTCAAGATGGACAATCATTATTGTGGAGCACATTTTAAGAAGAAAACTACAGTTGAAACATTGTGTGTATGAATCTTACTTTTTTCGTTGACGGACTTTTCTTATTAAAAGTAGTAATTTTGTTAGCCATATTTATTTAAATTTTTTATCCTAATTACCCAGGCATTATGGTCCCAAGTAATTGTAAGTCTAAATGGGTACTGTTTCAGCTATTGTAGATGGTTTAAAATATATTGAGTATATCTGGTATCAAAGATAATGAATGCTCAAACATTTAGTCTGAAATAGTTAGGCTGCATGCGACTAATGATGGAGATGTTCGACATTCTATTTGGATATCGCTGATAGTTCCCTTTGGCAATCGTATATTTGGAAGTTGTTTTGTTAAATTAAAATTAGTTTAGGATCGTGTGGAGTTGTTAATGATAATTCCGAGTATAATGTAACATTCAAATTATCGGCTGCCTCCAATTCTGCTACTAGTGAAAGTATTTTAGTTTCATGCTCAAGGTTGACAGAATGTATGCAAGGCGTTGAGCCGGTATTACACCATTTTTCTTCTAATCTCTTAAATGTTTCTAATGCTTTAAACAGCTCTGTTGAAGTACTTTTGGTTCTTGATTATAAGCTGGAGTGATCTATTCTGGCTTTTATGTATATCATTATACTAAATATTTCGTATTTCTGATATAGCGGGGTCTACCAACGATTTCAGAGGTTGGTTGATCGAGCACAGACATATGCAGATTCTGCTTAGAAGAGGAGAAATCCTCTTCCCTTATTCTATTTGATTGCGACGCTATGGCTCCCAAAAGATACAAATACTTCCATGGGTACAATCCGCCTGATTCTGAAATTGACACCAAAGCAATAATAGCGTTTATTAAGGACATAGACCTGCAATTCTGAGATAAACGGGGAAGTACAATAGATTTTAAGAGGTCGCGGTTACATATAACTCCGCAATTTAGAAGAAAAAAAAAACTATTTCAGAGACCACTTAATTGATATGGTACGTTTAATATTCATTTGTTCTTCACTGTTAGTATTATTACATTTAGAATCACTATCATCTAATAGTGAGCTTTTGTAATGTCACAGAAGCTCCCTCTGCTATTGTTCATATCAACACAAATTACTGCCACAACAAGTGAAAATTTTCCCAATTTTCATATTTTGAAAAAGTTTACAAATTGACAAGGGTTACACAAATAGCTTCTTACTGCACATATTTTTCACGTAGCCATTCTAATTAACATTTTTAGATCACTTGTATAGCTAATAAGACTCGCTCTTTTCTAAAAAAAACATCTGAGCATATTCTGCTAGAATAACGGAAAAAAAATTTCAAAAAGGTCAAAACTTGAAATGTCTACAATGCACTGCACAAAATAAACAAAACCAACAAAATATTTTTAATTTCATGATATAACCTGTGAATTTAATTACATATTATTAACATTATAACAAAAAAAAAAAGTTCAACATAAATTCCCGAAAATAAAAATAATAAAAAACCAGAAATATCAATGTGGAACAAACTAAACTGAAAACCTGATGAATTTTCATACAGAGAAAATATTTTTGCATAAATATCTGAATCAATAGATCTGTAATCGAATAAAAAAAACTCAAAATAAAAAATAAGTGGTTAAATCGTGATCCAGTGAAATTTATTATTGGCAATAACGTTGAATCAGACCCAAAAAAAAAACAGAAAGAAAAAACAAAGTTAACTAAGCTATTCTCATACAAATTTTATTAATAATAAAAAAAAACAAAAAAAAAATACAATTTTATTTTTGTGCAACGGCAACACAACACTATAACAGTTACATCAATAAAATTTTTGGTAAAGATTTTAAAAAAAATGTTTCAAACTCCAGTTTTAAATATGAAATTGCATTATACCTATATAACCTTAGTTAGTAGTATACAATAATAATGATAGTTAAATATTACTGTATTACTACTATACAAAAAATTTTGTTCAAAAACCTGCTGCCGTTACTGTTAACTTCAGTGTAGCATTTAGTAAAATATTGAATGAGAATTTTCGACTTAAATTAAAATTTAAAGTTAGGGGACGTATAAAGAAAAACAGATTAGTCAAAATATTTTTTAATTCAAGCATCAATTAGAATAATGTCATAATGAATAGATTATACCCATACCATATATTTTAAACAATTAATAACAATAACAATTTATTGACGTACATTTTTTGACAAAAGTTATGATACGAAGAAAAAATCAGTGTTGGCAAAGTAAATTACGTCTAGTTTTTTACACAGTTGTTTTCATCTAAAGAATTTAGTAATTTGCTATGATGTTTTTTTGTTGTAAGTATGTAAACAATATAAATAACGTAAAGAACGTAACTCAAGATAGATAATTTAGCTGCAACATTATTGTATATTAATAAATGAAAACTTACGAATATGAAGTAATTATGTTCAAAAAATAATTACAATCAAAAATTTGCTATAAGAACCTATCTTACAATTTATTCGAATATATCACTAACCTTACGATCTATATTCTATACATAAATCATTGTCAAAACTTTTATAGCATTTTCGGTATGGCTCATAGATATGATAAATATAGATTGGCAGCTTGGTATAGCTTTCTCTTTCTTTCTATTATTGCTATTGTTTTAAATCAGTTGCTCTTTTAAATCAATATGACAAGCAATAAATTCAATGACAGCAAAATAATGTTTGTTAAAATTGTAAATCATATTTTTACTATTATCCATTAAATTATTCACATATTCATCACTTCTGTTGTATTATATGTAATATTTTTTTTTCTTTCTTTCTTAATTTGATATTTTTTTTGCATTATATATTATTTTATATTACTTGAATTTGTATAAACTTGACTAAGCACTTTAAAACGAATTGTAAACACTCTATACGAGCTTCGTTAGCTCTTTTTGAGAAAGTGTAAAAGTGATAAAAGTGTAAATACAAAAGTGTAAATTAAATAATTTGCTTAAAAAATATTAAATATATAAATTATAACTTTTAGTTACTTTATTATTTAAATTTGTTTTATAATTTATTATAAATTAATATAAATCAAGCATCTTATAATATATTTTTTTATTATATTTTATTTTAATATTTGAAATTTTATAAAAATTGTTAAAATTTTGGATGTTTGTGTGATTGCTCTTAAATTTAAAAACATCAATATTCGTAATCCAAATTTTCAATGCAACTGCCTTGCACTGCATTTTCATAACATCTTAAATTTTCATAAAAATGCATATCTATTTGTGGGACATATTTTTTTGGCTAATCCCATTACGTCATTGTGTTTTTACTTATTTATATCAAGTTTATTTTATTGTCACAAAAAGACATGGCAAGCTACTGTGGCCAGGTTCTGGGAAATTATGCGTTATAAGCTGAAATCTTTCAAATGAGACCACAGAATTAAGGTATTGCACCAGGATTTTATTCTTATTCTATGAACAAAATTTGTAGTTAAAAATGTACAGTTCAGTAACGGTCAGCGAAAATGTATTCATCAGAAAATGATTTAGCTCATTTGCTCCTTTCTTTCCAAACGATTAATCGTACATGTATAAGTGACTTGTTTTATTACTGCATTGCAAAATACAAAAGTAATGTACCCAGAGCTGACGTTTATTAAAAACATCTCTTCAAGTACTGCGGGGTAGTGGCACACTTTATTGAAAATTAAAGGTAATAAGCATTCTACGGTACTGTAGTTTGTTTTATATACTTCACTTTTTTCTTTCAAATCAGTATAAAAAGCATTAGCCTTTCTTTTATGTGATACTCTTTACATGCGGTTGTATTTCGTTTTTCTCTCTGATCTTCCGTGCTATTTATAAGTTTTTCAGATCCATCGTATGTTTGACAGGTATCTTATTTTGGTTGTCCGAAAGGAAATTTAAAATTTTTCAAAAATATTTTCTGTAAATATTGTACGGACATTTTCGCTTTTCGTTCGATGTTTCTGGTAAGTTCTTCAAAATTTCTGGTTAATATTTTTTTAAGTAAAGCTTGTGCATTGTTTTGATATTCAGTTTCGGGGATAAGTATTTACATTCCGAGTCAGAGTAATGCAGTATCTGGCAGTAACTGTTTCTGTTTCTAGGAAATTAAAACAAAAAACGTATCATAATGCAACAACAAGATATCAACAGGCGATATCATCTTTTTGTACTAAAATATAGGTCAAGATACCGCCATAAAGTTCAATCTAATCAAATCTAATGGAAGGAGTGTAGTTGGGAAATTGATTTTTTCACAGATTGATATAGAACATATTTTTTTATACATTATAGAACAAAAAAGTCGATTTTGTCAAAATGTGACGATATCTGCTTCTTCCATTGATACCTTCAATTTCGTCTTGATTTTCTAAAACGAAAATAACCATGTAACGTAAGGTAAGAAATAAATGCATGATGATATTATGAATTTCATATCATCAACTATATCAAGTTATTTCAACAAGGAATTTTTGACAATGAAATTTTCTAGAATTAACTGGAAAAAGAAAAGTGATAACAGTTACACACGGTGCAGTATACATCTCAATTCAAAATTTCAATAAATCGAAAATTTAGTTTAGAAATAAAAATTAGTTAAAAATCGTAGCTGACTGCTGACTACTATATGACATGGCACTTATCTCACTAATATTTGATATAAAATTGAATATTATGAGGCCTAAGTTATGCTATACATTAGAAACAATCTTCCACTGTTTCATTTAAACAAGGTAAAATTTAATTCAATTTAAATTTATTTTTCAAAAATTTATCGAAAATATTTTCGAACACGTCACAACATAATTTCTAAACATGTTCGACTGTGTTAAAAACTACAATAACCCTATTTACCAGCATTTCGAATATACCGATTTCAAATACCCACTACACCCCTGATCTTAAAGGATATACTTCTTAAGAGTGGTATAGCAGAAACAATCCAAGAAGACAAATTATACCAAGAATCTAGACGCGAAATATAGATTTCTGAACACAAGTGAGGGTACCAAATGTATTAGAACGTCCAACTCACAATAGCAAATAGCAAACCAATAATAAATTTACCGTTGTTCAATACACAACAATAATTAGAAGAGCATAGAAGAATGAATAGAAGAACCATATCCTATGAATCTCCAATAATATTTTTGAACAGAATATGACAGAATATCTTACGATGATCAACAGATTAATTACAATATCTAAATTAATGAAGAGCAATTTCGGGGAACAGAAAAATTGACGAAATTCTGTTTTATGTTGTTTCTTTAATAGTTGGATACAAGAAAGGAAATATGTATTTACATTTAGGGGATTTAGGAGTCGTTTCGTTGTGAATTTCGTCTTTGGGATTTTGTTTTTGACAATTTTGTTTTGTGGATTTTGGGATGTTAAGTTATTTAATGGAGATTTCCCTCAATACTTTTTACAGTTTATTTTTTGGAATATGAATATAACCTTTGCTATTTATTGTTTATGCAAAAGAAGAACCTAAATACAAAACCATTTTTTTTCTGTTGGGTCGGAACCTGGAAATATGTAGAATTGTGCCCAAATGTGTTGAAATAGTTAATGTTTTAATTGCTTCCAATATTTAATTTCATTACGTTATGATTTCCTTTACTTGCTATCGTTCCAGCTACACTTTCGTATAGGCCCATGTAGTATCGTCCCTGCTAAATTTGTAAAACAGATATTATTTAAGATTCATAATTCTGAATTTTTAAGTTTTTTAAACTCTAATACCAGACACGTTGTCCTAATTTCTAAAATTCATCAAAAGAATTCAATTCACAAGCCATTTTCAATTTTGATTTAGTCTTAATTGTTTTATATCTATTTCATAAGTCCTGAATCCTCTTTAAAAATATTCAGTTCAAATTTTTTTTATATCACTTTCAATTTTTGATATTCACCGCAAATTTTGTTCTTTTCTTTTTGCACTATATCTACTTCATATGTCTTGTTCAATTTTTAAAAATTACAAAATATGGTGCATGAAGGTAGAATCAGCCTACGATTTACAAGAACATTGTAACAAATCATTTACAGAATATCCAAATAATTATTTTCATTCTCAATTACTTGTCATTGTATCTGACGCGCCTCGAGTGTTCTTAAAAATATTATTTCTGTTAACAAAATAAAAATTTACAATAACAGTACACAACATTTTATTACCAATAACTTAAGACTTTGATAAAAAAAAAATTTTTAATTTTTTTTTTTTATTTTTAAACTTTACAATATTCTTAATCCAAAAACCTACAATCAAATAGCCTGCGGATATTAAAATGCACCTCACCAATATTATAATCAATACAAGATACTCTAAGAATCCCATGCCGTGATATATATGTATATACATATGTAGTTGCATCACACTACTGGCACAATTTTTCTGCACTTAAAGTCATCAAAAAATCGAAATAGCAAAAAGAAATGCCATATCAAAATGGAAATACCATAAAATTTATTTTAATATTAAAGGTAAAATTTTTGATGCAATGCAATTGTGATGATGCCCTAGACTTGACAAGAAGATTGAAAAAGAAATTTTTTTTTGCAAAAAAAAAAATTAGATGCACACTTTCGATAGGTTTACTTTACTATTGTTAAGATATTAGAAAAACAATAAAAAACAACAATAATTCTTGAATTCATTTTTGTAGATTACAACAATCATCTGGGATACCCGATAGATCCAGAGATGGAAAATAAAATGTTTATAAATTTATTATTTGAATATTTTGTACGTGCTAATGACATTCAAAGTATTTGCACTTGCATTTGCTACTTAATTCAATGGGATATAGTTTTAATATGTGGTATTGATTATTTCGATTTTGGATTCGGGTCTAACTTCGAAATGGTTGAACCAACCGAAAGAGTTTTTGTTTTCAATACTGAACTATATTTGGATGTACAAAAAAAAAAAATTCGTTCTGGACACACACTTGAGAAAATTTCACAATTAGTTGTACAGAAATCAAAATAAACAATGAAGACTAATGAATTACCTTATGAAAACCACTTTATGAAAAAAATATAAATTGGAAGTTCATTTATATGTGTGTTCATTAATTTCGTTTACAATGGGGTTGCAGCTACAGCAATGCATCACCATCACAATACTGGATAATGTTGTCGACCATTTGCCCTTCCAACTCCTAACCTTTTTTCACTAGATCTGGGCAGTTGGACGTCTGATATCCTCGTGAAAGTGATGACTCTCGTAAATCCGATAGCTGTTATTATCTGTATTTTAAGCAAACAGTGACGTACAAATATATAATTATATTCTTTATCTTCCGTCTATTATCTATCTATCTTCATATTGTGTCTGTCACAACTGGGTGAAAGCCTAATGGACCTAATATTATGACAATGTGTATTTAATTACTTAATTTCTTTGTAATTTAATTTACACTTTGTGGTTAAGAAGGCCAATTTATTTAAATTACCAATACTTCTAACCAGAGAGTCAAACCGGAACGGAACCGAAAATCGAAAAAATATATTTTATGAACCGAAAACCCAAACGGAATCGAAATAGTAAAATACAAGTGAACCGTAAGCGTAACCGGAGAAGTATTTTTTATTGGTTAATTTTGTTTTTTTTCTTTCCGCTAGTGTAAAATTTCTGAAAAAAAAAATTGTGAAAATTTGTTGAAAAACAGAATTCTATGCATGGCTCTTTTGAATAAAATTGAATAAATTACAACTTAAATTACATCAATTACGAAAGTCAACATATAAAATGGCGAAACATTTACAAATAAATACTTTTATACCTCCTCGGGAACCACCCAGCACAGATGTTCTACATTAAAGGAAAATAAGAAGTACTTCTACACCCGAATTGGCAGAACTTGCCAAAATTATACTGGAATTAAAACTAAAATTATAAAGTTATAACGCAAGTTAGCGTGGAACGAAACTTTTCATCATTAAAAATAATTCTAAGTGAGAGAAGAACAAATTTAAATGAAAAAAAATTTGGAAAACATTTTGATCTGCAAATTAAATAATAATTTTTAATATTATAAAATACAGTATTTTATTTTATATTGTTTTTTTTTCTTGTTTTTTTTTTTGTTATAAATGAACTATATATACTAATAGTATTATTTTTATTTTACTTTGAATTTCACAATTTAACTGATTTTTCAATAATATTAAATGTACACTCTGTTTTTTATTAATAATTTTTTTTTGTAAAATCATATTTTTTGTTATATTTTTTTATAAATATAACAAAAGAAACCGGTATTAAAACGGTTTTTAAACCGAAACGTAACCGGAACGATAAGAATATTTAAAACCGGAGTTGAACCGAACAGGACGTAAAAAATTTCGGTTTGACTCTCTGCTTCTAACACACGTTTAGGTGTACATTATTTTATGTTATATATCTCTCTAAAGCCTAATTGGTAAGGATAAGATAGAAATCTAGCGATATTGATCAAATTGGTATACAATAATGTTGATCAAATGGTGATGGTCACGATATGATAAAAGTAGTCTCTTCTACTAGACATAAGTTGAATAGCAACAGCATGTAGGTACTATAACTAATCAACTACATATTGAAAATAACTAAAGCTTGAGTCTCGGATATAAACACAATATCTGGAATATGCCGAAGCCACAAAAGGATGTGAAAGGAAGTGAAAAGTATAATAGATGAGATATTTATAAGGCTGTTGCTCCAATAAACAAGAACAATTATAAGACAAAAGGTGAACAAATATTTTGGAATAGTAACCAAATTTTAGTTTAACGCAGTTTTTGTACTGTATGCCACTTAGGTCATTTGTATCATTATCACTATCATTTTCCGTCAAATGCAATCATTAGACAGGAATTTTAGCTTAATTTTAATTTAAACAAGATAAATGATTTCAGTTGCGTAGAACGTTACACTCCCGGCGGTGTATATTGATTATATAACAGTGCAACGTGTCTAATACTCATTAATATAAATGTTTGCACTGACACACATAAAAACAAATTTTAAATTTATGTAAAAGAAAACTATGCTAATAACGAAACACATCCTGATGTATGTATGAATTAAAATATTAAAATTAATTTGGCCCGCATGACATTCGCATTTGGCAATCCTGCAATATTTAATAAAATTTTGAATTTTCAAAAACTTCCTCAATGTGGTTCAAATTCAAATATTTGACTGAATAATACAAAATGCAAAATAGAATATGGATGGAGTAATCTTTCCCTTGTCGACTAATTGAAGATGGTAATACTGAACTTACGAATCAGAGGATGAAATAGTTTTTATTGTTTTTTTCGTTATTATTATTTTGAAAGTTTTGCAAATAGTTAGAAATTTCATTTTGGAAAGGCCGCGCAAATCAAAAATTGAGTTCTCGTTCATATTTTTTTCTGTTGTTTTGCTTTCTTTCATTACCATTTCTTATTTTGGTTTTTTGTTTTTTTTTTTGGAGCTCATCATAGTGCCAAAGGCCACATGGGATTTTTAGAAATTGAAAATATTCAAGTTGATTTTTTTTTTCCTTTTTGTTTGTTACAAACAACAAAAAAAAAAAAAAAACCAAAATCAAAAATTTTTTATCTTGTAATAACGAAAAAATATATTTATTGGAGAAGAATGCAAAAATTGATTGTTGAAAATTGGTGGTTCAATGGTTAACAGAGTACATCTTTACCATGTGGTATAAAATGTGTTAATAAGATGGAATTTGAGAATTATTGCAATTGCAAATTTTTATTTTTTTTGTTTTTTATTTTAGTTATTATTATTTTGTATAGGGTCTATTCTGTTTGTTGTATTAGAAAATTTTTTAATGTTTATTTTTTTTTGCTTAATGGTTCAAGTTAAATACAGATGGTGATGGTTGATGATGTTTGGTATTTTTTTTAGTTTTTTTGGTTAGGTTGGTAGGTAGGTAATATGAAGATGAAAATATAAATAAGACATGATCTTGGATTTTAAATCGGTGAAAGTGATTATAATCATTTTATTTTTAGTACATAGAAAGCTATAAATTTTATTGTATTACTTTTAAATTTATTTTTTGTTTGTTTATGTTAACAATAATATTAAAAAACCTATACAACACCTATGAAAAATTAGTAGATTGACTTTGGTATGAATATTGGAAATAGTTTTTTTTTTCAAATTGAATTGCAAAGATTTTATTGGCTTGCATATACGTTTATGTCTTTTTGATTCTATTTTATTAAGTAAGAGACATAAATTTAAAGATTTTAACACTAATTGATAATAAAGTTTGCAGATATATAAGTTTATTATTAGTGTATTATGTAGTTTAATTTACTTTATTATTAAGACAATTTGAAGAAGAAATGAATATATCAATTGATATAATTATAGGATTCTGTATTTTGTGATTCAATTGAAATTTTTGGTCGACAGTAATTGTATCGAGAATTTGAAGAACTATTGTCTACTCGTTCACTTCAAGTTTAAAAAGCATGATATATAGAGTAAAAAACTTGTTACGCCTTTTTACATACTTACCTAAGTGGACAACAGACTATTGTCATAGGCGGCCACATTATCATGTTAGTCATAGGCGGCCTCTACGGTTGAAGATACTAGATTACGCATTCTTACCATTAATTCTCTTTTGGATGTTACTAAGCCAAATTAATTGTTATTAAGTTTCTATTTACTTATAAGTTTTAAAATCAGATGTAACCTAAACTGAAGCCCAAAATTTAATTTCATATAACTTCCAAACTTACTTCGAACATAATTTATGTTGAATACTATCAAAATTAGATCATAATATCTGTGGAATACCAATTACAAGACTTATTTTACATTAAGTTATCCAATACAAAAATTCTACTCGTTTCAAAGGCTTGTTTTGTATAAATCAGTGTTCTGACACTGAGATAAATAATTTACCTAATCTGCATTGAATATTGTAGACAAAATATCTAATATTCACGAAGTAGAATTTCAGAGCTTGTGAACGAAATAGTCAGTTGTATTTGTTAAATAAAAGGTAGTTAAGACAGCTGTAAATATATTCGGTTTATGACAATAGAAGCAGTGGATAGTATAGAATACAAAGTATAACGCTCCGAATCAAAAAACCAACAATATTTTTAAAAATTCAACATTAATATTGCTAGCTGATTACAAAGATGATAACATAAATTATAAATTTTATTTGCTATTGCTTCTAGGGCATTCATTTTTAATATAGAACCAGTGATTGTAAATATATTTTTTCAATAATTTAAACCTTCTTCTTAATATTTGTCAATCATCTTCTTCTAGTCTAGTCGCGCAAAATTACTCAATTTAACCCGTCCTCTCTATTATTCGGTGATATATGTTGAAGCGAAAACTTGAATATCCTCGGCATGTAGGTAAACAATAAAATGACATGGAATTTCCATATCTTTGACATTGCCAAAAATGGCGCGAAATGTTTGGGTTTTTTGAGTCGCTGCAAAATGTATTTTCTTCCCAAGACATGCTAAATATCTATGAATCATACATACTACCCAAATTGAAATACAATTCATATATATGTGCATCCCGAACCGCATTAAATATTCAAAAAAAAAGTGTGCCGTTCCTCTTGTCGACAAACGTAAAGTGACATCCTCCTTTGTATAACTTTAAAATGGTTATATTGGTGCAGCACTTCAACTATTTCACTTGTACAGACGAAGTCAAAATCCTGCGATTCCTTAAACATTTCCGCCGTGGAATAAGAAATTAATCAAGTGTCAAGACACAGTGCAAATTGGCTATGGATATTCGTTTGTAGTCAAATTTTGTTTTCCACAATGCAAAAATATAGCTACATTATAATCTACAACACAAATTTATTCAAAGTACTGATTAAAAGTACTGTACGTCGTACTATAAAAGTCTGCATATTTTTCTTCAAGCTGTGGATTCGTGTATAAAGGTATATCTTTTAAAACCTAATGTTTTGTTTAAATAAAAAAAAACGGGTTAGGGTATGAAACTGCTATATGTTGATTGACCAAATGTTGGTGCTAGATGGTGGTAAGTGAAAATTGGTAATATAATAGCTACTCGAAAAACAGTTAGAGTCAAATTGTTAATTTTTGATGAAATTATGCGTGTAATCCATTTGTTGTTATTGATTCTGGCTTTAGGAAAGTCTGTACAACGGTAAAAAAAATAGTACGAGTTTTCCTGTTGTCACAATCATTACAACTGCAGCAATGAAAGGTATTTATAACTACGTGACTTCTAACCGTTGAACTACTAAAGTGATCGATACTACTTCATCTTCAAGTGGTCAATACTAGATCTAGCTATAAATTGGTTGGTTTTTGTATTCAGTCGATAGTCTATATTACCAGTAGAAAGATAGTTAGTCGAAATTCCTTCGATTTATATTTTTTATTCTTGTTTTTATTTTTGTTAGATTCTATTTTTTTTTATCGCACTGTTTTACTAATAATTTGTTATTGAATTTTTCAATGTTGAATTATAAATCATGAGATTATAATACACCCAATATATGAGCTAATAGCTCTTTTGAGAAATAAATAAATAAAAAAATAAATTTAATCTGACAAGGTAAAATATAAATAAAAATAAGATTGAAATCTTGCTTCAACAGCAAGTTGTTATTTATTATTTACACTGATATCTGTCAATTGCTGTGACTGCGCACTCAGGGTGAATTCAACGAAAACTGGATAGTTATAATATAATTTGACTTTCGATAGTGCTCTACAAGTTTATACTAAATAGACACCAAATTTAAGTGTATAATAACAGCCTGAATGTCCGTGGAAATGTTCTTATTTCAATTTCCTCAATTTGATAGAGAGCTTAAGAGCCTGATTATCAGTATCTCTGTTTAAAGAGTGGTGGCACATTTTGAAAGACAATAAAACTTTGATACATTCAGATCGTCAAGTAAATCTGCTGTACCAAATTTATAATCAATTTGCGCTTCATCATTGCAAATTACTATGTAATTGTATTTTCTTCATACACTCTCTATTCCATAGATACTACTTTTTAATCAAAAAAATATTTTTACAATTTTCTTATTTAACTACTTAAAAAAGAACAGCAATCAGTAACTAGCTATTTAGCTTTATTTTGCTAATATCAAAATAATGCATTAATTTTTCATCATAACATTATAATATTTAAGTATAGGTACTTTAATGGTGTTCAACTGCAGATCATAATCTATTGACCCTTTAATTCAATTTATTATTATCGTTATTATTACTATTATTAATCAAAAGAGGATGAATTGATTTATCACGATAAAATAATAAATTCAAAGGTTAAATTTCACTTTTCATCTAAAGTTACATGATTTATTGATTATACCCTTTATTGGACTAACATAATTTAAATTTTTTTTTTTTTTTTGCGACAGGACTTTAACATATTCAATAGCTAAAATGTTTAGGAAATTTTTTTTTTAATTTTAGAAATCAAACCAAAAAAAGAAAAAACTTGTAATAAAATTGTTTGCCGACAATTTAAGTATTTTTGTTCCTATTTTAGTGAAAATTAGTTAGGGATAAAATTAAGATGGTCCTAGAATGAATTAAAGTATGAGGATGAATTAAAAACAGTTTTAGTGAATGGATGAAAAGTAATAACTATTTAAAATACGTAACCATTTTGGACTATGTTAATAGATATTTAACCCGGAATTTACTACGGTGCTAAAAAATATTGTTGTGATACTTGAATTTTACTAAATACCATAATAGTATCGAAAACGGAAAAAAAAAGTATCAGAAAATTGTTTGGAAGGGTGGAAGTGGATTTGTAATAAATCAAATTGTGTATTGGGTGCTTGCGTTAAAGCAAATTGTGCTTTAGAATTGTCTGTATTTTCAAATAAGTACCGCAGTTTATTATTTTTAATTACAAACTCTTTCTATACTGATCCGATTCGAGACCTAGATCTGACAGGAATAAAAAACAAAAAAATACTTAAGTGTTCCAAGCCTATACCAACCTATGCACAATTTTATTGTAATTTATTTACAATATCCTTAAATTCCGTTATTTTTTTCTGCATGTCAAATATTTTATCATTCAATTTTTAATTAAGTTGAATTGAAAAACTTTACCGATTTCAAATTAAAAAAATAAATTCCAATTTTTGTACATAAGATTCATTTTTTGATAATTTTTTTTTTTTACTATTTTTTTTTTGTTATTGAAATTAAAAAAAAAATCCGAAAAAGTGATTTCCCCTTTTTACTATTATTCTCAATCATATACCATTATAGCATGTAAATATCAGTGTTAAATGTTGCACCTAACGGATTTTGTTGTTTTTTTATTTATTTTTTTTCTAAAAATTTTCCGAACTAATTAAAAAATTGTTATTTGTACTTGGAAATCTTTTGAGAAGAAAACTGGAAAAAATAAAAAAATTCCTATTTTTGTTAAAAATAAAAACAAACAAGAAAGAATTATTTCGCGGTACCAATTTCGTGGACTCCCATATACGTACATAAATAAAATAATTTTAGGTTTTGTATTCTTATATGCAAATTGGTTGAAATCAAGATAATAATATATTTGGAAATAAGTAAATATACCTTCCGGGATTTTCGTGTTATAAAATTTCAAATTTTCTTTCCTGGTTTTAATTTTATTTAAAAAAGGGAGAAAAAACAAAAAAAATAAAAATATAAAATCTCTACAATAATTTCAATTAAAAAATCTGAAATGTGATAATTTCTAAGCATAATAATTTTAATTTAAAAAAGAATGAAAATACTTTGAATTAATTTTTATTGTGTAGAGAAAATAGAAAAACAACTAAAAGGCGTACTTTCGTTTGTTTTTGTATTAAAATAAGGAAAATTTGTGGGTTTTCCATCATTAAAGTCAGTTTTTGCATCATTAAAGTCAATTCCAGATGGGAATAACTTAATATAGCTACTTACATGTCTTATTACAATTGCAAGTGAATTTCAATAAGCTTTACAGAATGTTGGAATATCGATGTTCACATATTTGCAGCAGACTATTATTGTGAAATTAGAAATTATTAACATAAATTTGAAAAACTTGGAAAACCTAAGTGATTTATTACATACTATGATGTGATCGTAGGTACACGCAAATATCAACAAGATATATATCGATCGATTGTTAACTCAGTGTTTTGGCTGTTAAATTTATAGCAATAAATGTTTCTATTACCTCAATGTGATGATAGCTTGTATTAACCCTTATGTGAGTGACGAGGTACCCGGGCACTTTTTTCATGTTCAAACCACAAAAAAAAAAGTTCTGGAAGGACTAACGAGCTCAAACTACATCAAATCCTAAAAATATATAAATTTAATCATTTTTAAGGATTTGGATTATTATAATCGAACCAGTGTACCTCTATTAATTAATGGAATTCTGTAGATATTGCCATTGTTTTTTTTATTTATTTTGATAATATTTTATTTCTAAAGCTATTTTTACTTTTAATTTTGAATATTATTATTTAATTTTTATTTTTTGCCTTCCAAGAACATCTTGCATTACTGAAAGCCTATGGGGTTAAATGCACGAGCTTGGATATTTAATTTGCAAACCTCAAATGCCAATTTTTTCAGGAACCTTGTATGGCGATCTGTGGTAGAAAGTCTTGGATGATGTACCTTATAAATAATATATGCTGCCAGTCCAACAATATCAACCATATTGTAAAACAATGTCAGTGGCCAACGATTGATCGATTCGTTTTACAGAATATTCATCTAGAAATTGGTCTATATTGTAAACACCTTTCGTTTGGTTGTAATATGTGATGATCTTGATCTTGGGCTTAGCTTAGTTCCTATTTCTATTAGTATGTTAATTTTTTTTTATATAATTTATACTTTTTTGTAAAAGTTTTTAATTTATTTAATTGCTTGTTAGCATGATAAGCAAATTTCTACTGAAATGAAAGTAGAAGTGAAAGTACGGAAGGAAAAATACAAAACGTATTGCATTATTCAGAGATGAAAATAAAAATAGTTCGGTACTCAAAATATATTTCATTACCCATTCATGAAAATAACTGTAGTTCGGTGCCCAGAATTATCGCATTATTCAGACATAAAAATAAAAATAGTTTTTATGAAAATATAATATTAACATAAAATATTCTTCAATGCTATGTAAATGTTGATCTTTATTTTATTTTTATTTTATTTTTATATTTATTATTAATCTATAAATGTATATTTATATGTATAATACACATGCGTAAATATGAATATTTACAATATATAGGTACAAAAAAGATTTTTTCATACAAAATATATGGAGGTACACGAGTACCTCGTCACCCTGATGAAGGTATTTGGATTTTCACCCACACAAAGGTTAACTAAATATTTTGTAATGGCTAACTAGTTAGAAAAATAGTAAAAGTCACATCCCAGATAATTAACAGGCTGGATGGCGAAGTAGATAAAGCGATATGGGGTTTTTTACATGGTCCAGTATTGTAATTGGAATAAAATAAATGATAAAAAAATAATTAAGAGGTTTTGGGTATCACTGAAATTAAAATGAAACTATTCTATTATGAAGGCGATATTACTGTACAATAGATATAGTTTTTCTCATTTAAATTAATTGAAATTTCTGTGTAAAAGTAGTTAGGGTATAAAAAATCAATGAACCGCATAAAGAAATAACAACAGAAATAACGTATTAAATAATATAATGTGAATGACAATGTGGCTCTAATATAAAATTGGCTCAAGTCGTACCGTAAAGTTCTGAATATAATACCCCTCCAAATAAAGTACCTCGGATAAACTAATCGAAACATTTTTCCATTTACAGAACCCCGGGTACAGTAATTAGATTTTATATTTTTCGAAAATTAATTTCGAACTATTTCGATATTGGATGTTATCTAATACTAAAATCATTTTCATGTTATCTATTGCTAAACCAAATATAGATGGTGTGAAATTTCAACTAATAAAATATATTTATTATTAATCACTTGTCACTTGTATGCATAGGTAACGATCATATCTATATATGTTGCTTTCCGAATAGTGTACTGAGATGTAAAAATCCAATTAGAATACCTGGGTATACCAATTGGATTTATTATTTTTTCAGAATAATGGCATTTTCCAATTAGAGTACCTGGGTATTATATTCAGAACTTTACAGTACTAAGTTTCACCGAAATACAATTGAAATTAATAACTTATGTTAAAACCCCATGTAGTTTTTCGCATAACTATACACCACAATTGACTTCGTTTGCCTATAAGTTGTGCTGATTTTGGCAACCACTACTACCATTTTTTTACATTATCATATATACATTATCATACAATTGGAATGGAACTATATATATTCCCAACTTATTTTTTTTTAACACAGAGACTAACATAATTTCTTAAGATTTTTTCATAAAATATTTTTGTGCTCTAATCAGTAGAAGTGTAGAAAACTATGCAATCTAACATTATAACAGTGGAATTCAAATAACATTTAAGCACATTAGGCATGTACGAAAATTTAGCAATTTCAAGGGAACAGGTTGATAACAGATTAAATAATGATTTAGAAAACGCATCCGCTATTTAAATTAATATAACTAATTGGCAAGAGTCCAGGTAAAATATGTATTAAGAAGTTTAGTTAGTCACATAGTGAATTAAAAAATTTAGTTAGTCACATGTACTGATGAAGGAAGTATATCACTTCCGAAATATCAATATTTGCAACCAAATATTAAAATTTATTAATGCCTATTAAATTATAAACTATTAAATTACAGCAAGAAACCCATATCAACCTTCGTTAGATTTGTACTTTTCATTATAAGATAAGTATCGTGGACAACGATAACTTGAATACTAACAGTAGAAAAATCTTACCTTTCAAATATTTTACGATTTAAGAAAAAAGTTCAATGTTCGTAAGACGATTATGTGTACAACAACCAAAAGAGAGAGTCGAAATTTACTGTGTTTATGGTGTTAATTTGTTTTCTTATTTACTTTACTTTTATGTAATATTGATATACTCATCTCTATCTGTTGCAGCTAGCTACAGTTCTTTTTTATAGCGCTTAATAAAATTAGCTCGACAACTTTCATTTCCAATGTTTGTGTACAATGCTAATTAATATCTATACTATTTTTATTATACAAGAATAATGCCTAAATCTTGTCATGTCTTTTAGAATTTTTTAATTGTAGAACATTATGAAAACTTAAGCTGTTTATATTAACAAATGCAGTTTAATTTTCGATCAGCAGATGATTATTCTATTTTTCTAATACACTATTCTAATGCTATTCTAAGCAGTAACATTCACAACACCTTGTTTGTCTAGTAGAGAACATCAATTTTATTTCCTACTTGATTTGGACTTGATTTTTCCTACTTGATTTCGAAATTATATAGGTTAAATAATTATAAGTATATAAAAATAAAATTAATAAGAAAATGAAAAGTTTTAGGTTAATTTTGAATTATTTAAAAAAAAAAAACAATTTTTGTAAATTTTTTTTTTCAGTTTGTAAAATCTGAATATAAATAAATAAAAAAAAAATAAAAAATCGGTGGTTTGCATTGTTTTCTTCGTTTATATCAATTAAACAATAAATAGATTATTTAATTGAATAATGTTGTCAATTAAATTTAGAAATAATAGAAAAAACTTGTATAGAAAAAGTAGAGTATAACTATATTTGTGTTAGTAATCAAATTACATAGCTACTATACCAAAATGGTCGACGAAATAATTGTTTCCAATTTACTTGAAATTAAATTTTTTTTTATACATACAGCATGCTTTAATAACGACTTGAACCACCTTTATTTACATAACTTAAAATCATACCAATCAATTATATTGTTTTGCAAACAAATTAACAACAACAACAAAAATATTTTATACTAATGCACAGGAGTGCTCTAGTTTTCACTATATTATATTTAAGCATTTTCTAATTAATAATAATATCAAAATGTCATTTAAAATTTGACTTTCCGTCTATTTTATTCATATCAAGTTTGTAAACTCTCTTTTATGAATAATCGACTCTTAAAAAACTTTAAAGTCATCTGTTTTAAGCTGATTATATAAGCAAATACATTTTTATATTTAAATATACCTACCTACCATTACCAGATTAAAATGTATAAATTTATTTCAATGAAAAGCCTAATATACAACTATATAATTTAAATTAAGTATCTACTTAATTTTAAAATATTTCTTACAACTTTTTTTGACATTTGAAAAAACGTTGGTATTTTTTTTTTTTTTAAATCTATTTTATTTTATTAAAAATTACAAAACAGTTAAAATATATAAAAAAAAACATATGAAAAAAATATAGAAAAATAAAACTGAATTTTAAATTATCAAATTAATTAAATCACAAAAAAAAAACAGAACAAAACAAAAAAAAAAACTAAATTTAAAAAATTACGGAAAAAATTGTCATAGATTTGAGCAAATCATTAAATTTTAATCGACTTAACAACCGTTTTGGAGCATTTGCAATAATCTAACCTCATTTTAAGTAACTGTTATCAAAAATTGTTATGCACAATACATAACATAACCACTATTTTTCTATTATTTTTTTGTTTTTTTTTTACTTAAACAATATCTTCCTTTCTATTTTCACACATTCATACAAACCATAATATACAATATAAAAAAAATTCCGTAAATGTAAAATAGTCATACACATTCCTGTCGTTCTAGTTGTAATTTCAATCAATTTTTATTTCATAAAAAAAAACAAAAACAAACAAAAAAAATACAAAAATAATAAAAAAACAAAAAAAAAAACTATAATATCAAATCTTAATACACGTTAATACGTTTACGTAACCTATTAATAAATTACCTAATCAGGAACCTGTAAACTCAAACAAACTCATTCACCTGTAATAAAACTAAGGAACAAAATGTAACAAAAAAAAAAAAAAAAATAGTAATAAAACAAAAAAATAGTGTACACATAAAAACAAAAAACATGACACAAAACCAGCCAGTTCAAGAGATCTTCAAGGCTTCAGGTATATTATCAGGTATCATAAAATAATATGAGGAAAACCGGAAAAACTAAAAAAAAAACATACACACACCAAAAAACAAAAACATTTTGATACCAATAAAGTTGAATAGCAGTTTCAGGTGATTTTAAGTGTGCATTCAAACCACGCAAAAGAATACCAAATTATGGTTAATTTATATCTAAAATACCCTCTATCTAAGTTAAAGAAAATAAAAAATAAACAAAAAGCCGCGGCTTTTCTTTTTTGTTCTTTATTTTTTATTATTGTTTTTATTTTTTCTAAAAAAATTATTTTATAACAAGTTTCAAATATTATGTTACACATTCATATCAACAAAATACAATTGCGGATATTCAAACAATATTCTTCGCTCCTATAGTTATACATACTTATATAATAATTATGGAAAGCCAATTTTTAATCGGACTGTGGTCTTTTTAATTTCATTTTCATAAAATATATTTGAAAATTCGAATAAGTTGTCCCCTTGCTGACTTTACAGTTTGGGAGTCAATGGTGTGTAATATTGACTACTATCCCTATCAGAGACTGGTTATCAAGTTTGGCTTTGTTGTTGGTACCCAGGTGGGGGAAATCTATTATGGTCTCAAATTTGCAGCTGTTAAATAGTGACCGTCTAGGTTTTTGTTTTTGTTGGTACGTAGTTTGTTTTGTCTTTGTGCGTATAAGTCGCTTAGTGCGATAAAGCAGTGTGTATCTGTAAAAGTCAATTAGCCAGTCAGATTAGATTTCAACAATGTATCGTCATCATCATCATCATCATTGGCTCGTAATCCGATCTGTGGGGTATTGCGTGGATTCAACAACTAGGTATACTGAGAGAATTTAATAGAGAAAATATTTGGACAAATTTTGGGCGCGGAATTTAAATAACGGTAAATTTAAAATTAAAAAATGTTGTTGAAACAAATAAAAAATGTAATACCGTTATAATTTAAATAATAATCGAAAGTAAATATGTGTGAATTGTAAGTATATGGGTGCAAATTATTTATCCCAGAAGACTTCTGAAAAATAATGCGCGTTTTTGATCAATTATTTGGCACCAATGGTTATTGTATTTTCGAAAAATTTTGTCCTTGAGGATCTATTTGGATCATAACATTAGCTTTCAAGGTTGAGAAAAATTTTTCAAATATTTTATACTCTATAACAATCGATCTTGATCCAAAATCGATAAAACCACAATCTTTGTTAGTATAAAATGCTCAATGACCGTATTTGTAATATATTATACCGTATCTTTAAATTTTGAATCTAAACTTTTTAGACCTAAGAGGAATAAAATTGATTAAATGTCAGGAATAAATATTATTAGATACATATTTAGACTCCTCTTGTCTCAAATGAATTGAAAGTTCCCTTTCGAACCGTTAATTTCAAATTTTAGTTGAGATGGTTCTAAGTCCGATAACTTCCAAATCAACTCTGCTGTTTCTCAAGGATCCGTTCTCTCATCTACACTACTCCTTATATTTATAAATTGGTGCAAGCTAATTTGAATTCAATCGACAGCTTTGTAGATAAAATAACTCTAGTATCATCCGGCGGCTTTCATAAAAAATCTGAAGCTACACATCTATTGCTATATCAATCAAAAGAGACATTATATTCAGTTCCTTCAGCCATGTTCATTTAGTCGCAATAGTTAATTAGGGTTGAAAAAAATAATAGAGTTTTGTTTGTTAATTCAAAAACTCAGAGCTGTACTATCTACAGAAAAATATCCATTTTTGATCCTGATCTTTCGTTTCGTTTCGTAAGGGTAGACTTAAATCGAAAAATGACCTGGAATGATCGTATATACAATGTTTTAAAAAACCCAGCCGAATGTTTCAGTTTTTTGAAATTGCTGTAAGGCCTACTTCTCCACCGTTCACCTCTTGAAAACTTTTATGCGACCCAAAATAGAGTATAATTTTTACATATGGGCTGTCACTGGCTATTAATCCATTAAATCTTTTATCAGCTTGTAATGCTTGGCTATATGCCTCTCCAATATTTTATAAGTTATAGGTATAAGCTTAAGTACATCTCATAACATTTTATTTACTTAATTGGAATGCTACATTAAAATAGTACAATATTGAAATTGACTATCAATTAGTTTTAAACAACGACATCTCATTGTTAATTGTTTAATTGACTTTCTAGATTAAAATTTTTCAAATATCTGTCCTGAAATGTTGAATTGCGTGTCTAAAATGTGTTGTATTGTGTCTTCGTATCGTACATTTTCAAAAAATATTATGAACAATGTATGAATATGCGATAAATATGATTGTAGTGGAGCATTGGTTCGTCTATAAAAATTATAATACACCTCTAAACACCCATAAGAAAACAAGGAAGAATAAGAAGAAGAATAGAATAATAAAAAAAAGAGTTGCACATTCCAAAGCTGACAAAAACTGCTATTAAATGTTATATGAAGACAATGATGAGTGATAGAGTCATATAACCTTTTGTTTTTGTTATTGTTGTTGTAATCCTGTTGAAATACATATACATAATAAATATTTTAAAATAATTTTTATTTTTCTTGTACAGTGCTTCATTTTTATTTCATAAAGGAAATAGGAAGTTATTTTTCAAGTAACGCAATGTAATTAAAAAAAACAACAAAATTTGTTTTTGCCATCATGAGTTTATTAGATTTAATTACTAATGTTTTTTATTCTGTTTCTGAACGAAATATTCTTAATTGGAGCAATTACAACATTTGATCACGATTTTCATATTTTTTATTTATTTAAAAAAGTGAATTTTATTTGATTTTGATATTTTTTTGTTTTTTTAACTTTAAATGACGAGCATCTGTTAATTTTTTCTATGTATTTAATTCTAAATGTAATTTAAGTTTTTATTATTTATTCAATTTGAGCTCCTGTTAAATTGTTTTTATATTTGAAAATCTATTAAATTTTAATTCACCTTTTTAAAGTTTTATAAATTCAACCGAAAGATTTAGTGTTGGTAATTCAATGTTTTATTATTAAATTTAATCTTTATACATTTATTTTTTGATGAGATGGATAGTCACTCTGGTCAGTAGAATGAAAATGAAATTTATACAGCTTAGAATATATGTATGTATTTGAATTCAAACATTGGCAAAAACAATGGGTTACAATAATGTGAAGCAAATCAATATGAAATATTGTAGTAAATGAAATATAAAGTACAAACATAAACAAATAGTAAAATAAGATTAGAAAATGTTAGATATAGCAGAACTTTAGCAGAACTATAGCACAAACTGACCCGAACTACGAAACAAAAAGACATTACAAGAGCACAAAAGACATAAACAAACTAAATTTGGCCCAATTTTACAAACAAAATCGTTAATATTAATCACATTGTGGATCTATATGTCTAAACCATGTAATTGGAAAAGAGATATGTATGCATTTTTATTTTAATATTTGTCCCTCTGTGTAGTTGGGTTAATAATTACCTAACCGATGTTAGAACATTAATTAACGTTAATTGATTAAATGGCTCAGTTCCAACTTATTTAATTTCATTTACCACAATAATGGACATTTTTTATTCTAATTTTGTTTATTATTCTTTACTATACCTTTTTTTTCTTTCTTTCAACTTTATATGGCTTAAATTCTGAGAAGGCAGTTATATGGTGCTTATAATGGCCTAATATAAAAAAAATATATAAAAAATGTTAAGAAAACATACAGAATTTCATTCGATTTTCGTCATGTTTTTCAGGAATTGAAATAGTACTAGGATGATACTTTACAGTTTCTAGTGTTTCAAAAGTTGTAAAATTATTTCAAAGCAAATATAATTATTATAAGACAAAGCAGATTTCTATAGTACTCATTTTAGCTCGGTGTAATCAATCCAATATAACATCAACTCATAATACCAATTTAAATCGTAATTTTATTATGGTTAAACTCGATGTGGTCCAACGTGTTTTGATTGGAAAAATTATTGAAAAATTTGAATAACAGGGATTCAAATTAGTGGCAATGAACAAAGTAGTTCCGATAATAAGAGAAGGTTTGAATGTTGTAAAAACTGGTCGACAGATGTTTGGTGCTACAAGTTCAGCTGATTCAATGCCCGGAACAATTCGTGGTGATTATTGCATACAAGTTGGTCGTAATATTATTCATGGGTCAGATGCAGTAGAATCGGCTATAAACGAAATTTCGATTTGGTTTACCGAGAAAGAGTTAGTTGTATGAAGCCCAGCTGCTGAAAATTGGGTTTACGAATGAATAGATAGCAACTTAAAATCAAAATTGTAACCAATCAAAGAACATTCATACCAACTAAGTAAAAATTCCATGTTATATTTATTTAAAGGTTGAATAAAACCAATATTGCCTAATAAATGGATATTAATTTTCTTATTTAATATTATTAATTTGATTCTCAGAAGTGCATCTAAACCAGAATTAAAATTCAAAAGGTTGAAAAGTTGAATAATTACTTTTTTTTTTATTCATTTATTCAGTACTCAAAAGAGCTAATAAGCTCGTATAGAGTTTTACATATTTCTAAAGTTAAATAATATATTATAACTAAACTGTGTATCAGTGCAACAATATTTATGAATTCTATTAATTATTCTTATACTACTAATATCAATTAGAAAATCTTATACAATAATTAAACTATTCATCAAATTAAAAAAAAAAAATTAAATAAAAAGTAATAAACAATAATAAGAAAGCAAAATTTATTAACTACCTTACATACAATTTATTAACTACCTTACTATTTAGATAAATCATCAAAACATATAGTAATATAGGATTTAATTAACACAATTTAGTATATTTTTAAGTTAGCGTATAAGGTAAAATAGGATAGTTATAAGTTATGTTAGCAAGTAAACTAGATTGACAAGTGTAGATTTTTACAAAAAATATATAATTAAAAATAGTTTTTATCAAAAATTTGCAATTAACAAAACAAAACAAGTACGATATTAGTGTAACAAAACTAGTCAACTTTATTAGTGGTTTTTCAATATTATAAAAATAAAAAGAACAAATCTGATTTATTTATTAAAACTGATACATAATAGGTATAGAATCTACTATATAAAATTTGTATCTAAGAATTATTTTTTGCTTAATGTAAGTATTTTTTATCAATAATTAGGTTGTTTTTTATTGTATTTACTTCTGTTATCTATTCTTTCTCAACGTTAGTTGATTTAATTTTATTGCAAATTTTATAATTTTATTAAATTAAATTTATTAAAAATTTTATTGCAAATTTAACAATTTTATTATTTTTATTTATTATATTGTGTACGAAATTTTAATAATTTATTTATTTTCATTCAGTTTTAATTCCGGTTTTACGTTGAAATTTTTCGCTGACTTTTATAACTCACAGATGTATTTATAAAATCTGGTAATAAGTTATAAAATCAATCAAAGTCCAAATCAGAAATTGTATAGGTAGTTTAATACTATAAACACCTGCTGATAATTTTCATCAGAACATAATCATTCTTTTAATAATAAATTATTGGTATAAATTTTGAATTTTATTTTCTTATCGAATCACCCTGTTTTCTAAAACAAAAAAAAATTTAATTTTTTTTGGTTTCTATTAACTATGTTTGTTAATTTTTCTACTTTTTTATTTGATCGTTTTATAAGTCAGTGTACACACTTTGACTAGTTCTAACTTTTATTTATTTATTTTTTTGTTGTTGTTTCAAAATATGTTTGTTATGACCCCAACAATGAATATATCCAAAGATGGAACTAAAAATCACATAAAATCAAAATAACAAACAATAAAAACAATAAAAAAAGGACTGAATATAGATATATACATATACAATATATATTCCAATGTCATACTTTGTAAATATATGTATACCATAATATTATACTAAAAAAAAATCTTAACAGCACCAGCTACAACAACAACAACAACAACATCTAACATACAAGAAAAGGAGATCTTTTTCACCTCTCATATGAATATGTGGTGTTTATTTACTTCTAAGGTGCTAATCAACGTAACAAGAATGTTGTCGCTAACCAATTCTATAATATTATTTTAAACTAAATATGGTTAGGCAATCAAAGAGACCAAAATAAGAACCTCAAGAACAGGAAAACTAAAAAGTAATGTTAACAAAAATAAATAAAAAAAAGATGAATTTAAGAAATTAATGAATAATATTAAATATACAAAAATGTAAATGGTTATGTTGTAGGAAATAATTATAACTAAGAAAATATACAGTTATTAAACAGCGGTCAAAAAATTATTCAAAAAAAAAAAACAAAAATAAATAATTTTTTTCAAGAAACATTATAAATCACATTTTTTCAGTACTGGCACATAAAAAATAAGAAGACATTTGAATTATTGTATTTGTAACAGTAAATGTTAGATATATATGTAAGAAAATATTATGATGTAGAAAAAAAATTTATTAAAAATTGTGGGTGCACATCAACATCATTCTGAATTAAAGCATAAAATTAATCAGTTCATATGATATTTCAGTGTGGATGCGGTTGCACATAAAACACTTAAGCTTGGATATATATCAGAGATTTGTTACTGCAGTAGTAAATTAGACGGCATTTTCATTATATCATTTAATGTATAATGTATATAGTGAAACGCAGTCATCGACTAATTGTAAGAAGGAAAAAACATGTAACGAATACATAGAAATATTATAATGCATTTAGTTGTCAACAATTCACCTCAAAAATTGAAACAAATGTTAAAAATTGTTCACAAAAATGTCAACAATTCACCTCAAAATTATACGACAAAATATTATTTACCAAAAATAAGGGAAAATAAAAAAATAAAAAAAAATAAACCACCACACCGCATACTTTTTACAAATATCAATAGAGTGCATATGAGATACATTTAATAATGTAGGTAGGTAAGGTAGGTAAAAATTAATATTAAGTTTTCTTAAAATTTTCTTGGATCGTTGAAATCAATTTATTCTGCATACAGTACCATATCTTAATTTGTACAATGACAATCGGGTTTAAAATAACTTATAATTAGGAGTATGAATAAAAAACAAATAAAACAGACTAGCACGGTAAATTCACATTGCATTAAAATATTCATGAGTAGTATTTTCAATTCAAAAATAACTTATTGAATTTCAAAAAATTTTGACATAGAAATCTGTTCAGTCCCTGTGATTCATTCATTCAATTTAACATGCGATTTTCTGATAAAAAAAACCTGTAGATATACAATTTTTACACAAAATCTAATACTTAAGCTTGAATTATAATTACTCAACAGGGGCTCCTAGTACAAATATAATGTAATGATTCGCAGTCTATTAACCAACACTACATAGTACATTGACCTCTGAAATAGTGCTTAGAAGTTATAACTGTTATTAAAATTTGTACACTATATAAAGAGAAGCAAGGCATTATCATCTGAGTTTTGGAATATTTTTTTAATTACTTTGTTTATTAAATGGGAGTTCAAACGTTCCGAAAAATACCGATAAACAATGCTATTTCACTTCGCAGAATACCAAATTTCACTTTTTGTTTTAGCTACGCATATCACATTATTCTATTTAGTATTCGGTGAAAAGTCGGCTGAGAAATCCGCTTCTCTAAATTCAATTCAATAGTTGGACATGTAGAAAAAAAATTATTATACCACACTTATTCAATTTATTCAACGAATTTTCTGATTTGCTTAAGTCATTATTTAGAAAAAATCTTTGTTAAGAGAGACATTAACAAAAATAAGGGTAAAATCAAATTAGTGAATTAGTTTAACTTTCTGGTGAGTTCTTAAATGTAATGCAAGCAGGTTGTGCGTAATAAACAAGCGTAGTTTGGAAACTGCAGGGTGTGGGAAGTTATTTGATATTAATCTCAATATTGAAATTAACAATAATTATCTCAAAAACATGGAAACAATAAGAAACTCTATTAATTGAGAACATGAATTATAGTGAAATAAAATTATTTTTTAATTTTATTTTTAAATTCTGTATGTTCATTGTTGACTGGTACAGCATTGAAGAATATTGCTTCAAGCCATCAGCCTTTTGCTCTATTTATAGTTCGTATCGAAGTAAAAAAAACTTATAGAGGTATCAGGAAGTTAATATGATACCTATATGCAATATATTTATTTTATACAACATCTTAAAAGTATTAAGTTACAAAATTCGACATCATTTTAATTTTTTGGTTTTGAATTATTTGTTAGTCCGGTCTTGTAGTTTTTTAAATGTATAGTTATGACATTTCTTTGACTGTCCCTACATTTAATAATATTCTCAGTTTATCACATTAATTCCCGTACAGTTTCAGATCAGTTTTATTCTTCTTATATCAACTTTAAAAATTCTACAATAATAGGATAATCTAAGAGACTTATATGATAATTTACACTCTATGTTGATATTTTGTCATTTTTACAACACGCAGCTTGAAGTTATGACTTTAGAGCTGTATGAAGCTCCAAATTCGTATCACGCAACTTTTTCCATACAATAAAATAAAGTAACTTTAAAGCTATCAAAAATCTATTTAGAATAAAATGAAATTCAACGAAGCAATTCCTTTTTTTTTAAATTAAGCCATACATTTCGGCTTTAACCAATACCGTTATGCAAAACTGCACAGTTTTGTCTAGCATAAATACTTTAAAATAACATCTTCATAACTATAAAATATCACACTTTTATCATCTCCTGCTCATAATTTGTAACTTATAAAAAAATGTTTACCTCTCAATCACAATGTAAGTAACATAAGAAGATACATTTTTTGAAAAATCTTTTAACATTTTTAGCCTTGTTTAAATATCAGAAGATATCAATGATAATCGCAATGCATCTATTCTGTAGCCCAATATTTTTTTTTTGCTTCGGAAAATATTACTAAAATAGCTTAAATTAATTTATTAAGCACAAATAAACATAAAAAAAAAACAAAAAAAAAACAAAGTCCACCTAAAACTAAACCTTAATTAAAATACCACCAAATTACCTTTCTGTGTACCTGAATAATACCCATATTAAATTTCGAATAATATGCAGTTTATCTTAAAAAAAAAACAGCAACAACAAAAAAAATAAAAATTTTATATTAGTACATACCAATGTCTTTAAAATATCTAAAGTAAATTCTATGTATATTCATACGTAGGTCTAAGTAATTAATTATCCGGAGCGCTTAAATATCTTTGTGCCAAAATCAGTTTCACACGAGTTCATGTCTATTTTTTTTTGCGAAATCTCTTCCGGTTTTCAATATTTTTATTTTTCTTTTGTTATTTTTATAGATGTTGTTTGTATCGTCCACAATTTTTTTTTTCTTCTAAAATGATGCTGATTATGATGATATTGATAGAAGTGATACTAAAGTTATAAAAAAAAAACAAAAAAAAAAAACAGCGTTTCTGAATATTTAATTATCCGCTAATTTTACATTTTTTTAATAATTTAGATTAAAATTACGCAACCACTTATGCCCAAAAGATATATCTTTTTATAATTTTATTGGTAGAGGTTCACAAAACCAATGCAATCCAATGATGTGAGACGCACTTGGTTCGACTTTTGTAGATAACATAAAAAATATTATTGATTCTGAATTGCTTGAAGCCAATTAACTGAAAAAATCTATATTTTATAAATGGAAGAAGGTGGATTAATAGAATCTTGATCGATTAGGGGTACAAAATATAACTACAAAAAAGTAAAAATATTATATAAAATTTATAATCAATAAAAAAAATAAAAAAAATAATTAATATAATCAATATTTTATAACTTAAAATATGGGTAATCAATAACTATATCAATACTCATATATCTGATAGAACAAAATAATACAAACACAATAAATAAATATTGACAAACACTAATAATAATTACCCAATTGTCAACAAATGACAAAAGTGTGTGACATGACGTACCCAGTAAACATAGTAATGTCAGGCATCTTAACGCCAAAAATGAATAAAATCGCAGCGACAACTTTCACAAAATATAAAATATCGTCTTACCACGTACACGCAGATAGAATCATCAATGTGATTTTCTAAGTAGACCAATCCCTACTTAGGGAGTGCAAACAGATTAAAAATGAAATTAGACATTGCCTCGAAATTCGAAATGATAATAGAAATCAACAGCTCGAAATCCAGTATGATGGAAGTGTCTAGTGGAAACCCTATACTCCCCAGAGAAGAAGAAAAAAAAAGATCGATTAGGGCAAAAAATCATTTAAAAGAAAGTGAAAATCTCTAATGCTTCCAAGAGTAGTCAAACAAACATAAAAAATACCTGAACAATACGAACTGAATGAGCATTACCAAAACAATTAGTCAAAGAAGGAAGTTGAATCAAACATATAGTGGAAGGTAAGGTAAAAATTCGTACAAAAATATTATTTTGATTTTCGGAGTAAGCTAGTAAAGTAAACTATATATAATTGAATGACAAGCCGACGATATATTCTTCTTATTCTTTTGGGAAAATTTCTTTGTTCATCCGTTAGGTTCCCAATTACATATTTATTTATTTATTTATCAGTGTATCTGCAAATAAATCAGCAGGTCTACTTTTATTTTTACAAATAAAAAGCAAAATAGAAAAATTATTTACAATACAATGTTAAACTTAAGAACTATCTTATGTGCTATAAAATAAAATTAAAGTCGGATTTCAATTATTACTTAATATCTAAATTGTTATTGACTAACTTAGGTCCAATTACAAATTATACGTAAATTATAATTGCCAAAAAACTGTACTTTTTTAAATCATTCATGATTAGGCCAGCTTTGTCAAATCAAGCCTCCGACAAAATATGTGGCCGCAAATTATAAAGTTAGCCAAAGATAAAGGAGACGATGGAAGGACTTTATTTATGCATATCATAGTGATGATCTGATGATGATGAGGACAACTATACTGTCGCCAACAAATTTTTTCTTATAACCTATTTTTTGTTTACATTACTTCTGAGACTTTTATCTTTTGTCGTTTTCAACATAGTAGTGTTTTCTTTCATTTGTATCTTACCCAGCTGTAGTGGGCTTGCAATTGACGTTTGTTAAAACATTTTTGGGGCTTATCGTATATTTTTAACCATAATCTATAACTTTCTTCTATTTTTTAATATTGTTGGCGGAAATCAAATTGATGACTTGCTTATTTATTCTAATAGCTTTTAAATAACATACTTTAGAAAATATCGATAGTATAAGTTAATTATTAACTTGTATGAAGTGAACTTGTTCAGATTTTTACCAGGCTTTGACAAGATTAATATTTGTAATTGTGTTTCTCATTGGTTTGGGAAATGTACCCATCTGTGGTCCGATTCAAAGGCATCATTCATGAAAATCACAAAAGTTAGACCTGATCATTATGATATTTTGCCGACAAAACAATTGAGGCATATATGAGGATAGGTAGCGAATACAAAACACCCGGTATTCGAAATTTTTTTTTTAGTTTTGAATTATTTTTAATTTTATTCATTTTTCGAAAACATCTCTTCAGGGCCAATTTTTCAACGAAATTGGGATGCTTTTCGCTAGATGTTTTTGCTGAATTGTTGGAATATTGGCCCTGAAGAGATGTTTTCTAATAACAAAATTTTTGCTTGTAATTTTTTGCTGCTTTTTATTTGTAAAAATAAAAGTAGACCTGCGGATTTATTTGCAGGTACACTGATAAATAAATAAATAAATATGTAATTGGGAACCTAACGGATGCACAAAGAAATTTTCCCCAAATAATAAAAAGAATATCGTCAGTATGTCATTCAATTATAGTTTACTTTACTAACTACCTTGTACTACTATACATTCAAAAATAATCCAAGAACGAAACACGGAAGAGATTTCTACAATAACTTAAACTTAGTTAATTTTAAAATAAACTACAATTTCATTATTACTTCAATGGTGATTAATTTAGAACCACTGTTAATTAATTTTCTTCATTATTATTGTTGTTTACGTTTAATAATATCCAGGATGATGCATTTACTATTATACAACCTACAAAACACAAATACCGCTTACCTTAAACCGTACATTCCGTTTTTTTCTCCACATTTTCTTTTAAATAATATTTAATGTAACTGGGCCATTAAATATATTATGTATGTGTATTTTATGTTATGGGTAAGCACAAGCGCACATCATCATTATCATCATCACTCACCTAATACGTATGTTTAAATATATATATATATATATAAGTTTATGTATAAGTATGTATGTATTATGTGTGGTATTATTTACTATAAAAAATTTAAAATTAAAAAAAAAAAAAATAACTTTGTAAAAAATATTTATACGTTGTTTGTTTGAGCTTATAATAATATCTTAAAATCTAATCCGCCAACAACAAAACTATAAAGACGACAACAACATTGAAAGTTAAAAAATTCTTCTACGATCAACTATAACTAAACTTAACCAATTCTAAATGAATATTTTCGCTTTTTATTATAATTTTTTTTTTTTTTTTCTACTTTTGAATAGTATTCTCTCACCACCACCAGATGTTTATTTATTATAATAGTAAAATATAGTTAATGTAAACTTAACTCTGACCATATACCTTTAGGCGACACAAAAAAAAAAAAAAAATTAAATATTTTTTTCATAGGAATGGGTTTTTTTTTTTTTTGTGTAACAGCAGCGCACTACGAAGCAAATTTTTACCAAAAAAAAAATAATATAAAAAATGAAGAAAACAGTAAGAACCTTGAAGAATGCCTATTTATAACTGCTGTAATGATAGTAAATAAATAAAGTCGGTCACAAAATTATATGGACGATGTTTTGAAAATGTACTGAAAATGAAATTTTCTTGAATTTGTTTGGAAGAGAATATGTGTGAGTAAAAATCAGAACAATTTATTGGTACGTATTTATAATAAAAGGTATAGACAAAAATCGGGTACCTTAAAAAAATGGGTTTTGCAATTTAATTTAAAACCATGTTATAAAATTATTCCGGCATTGGCTAGATATATTGTACTTCATACACGTTAACGCATGCCTACAAATAGATACTGATGGAGGTAAAACTTCATGATGAAGACACATATAAACTATTCATAGAGATTATTATAGGTCTAAAATGGAAGCTTTATATTGATTGAGAAGAAAATTCTGGCGGTTATGATCTTTTAAAAAAATAAATATCTATTTTAATTACATTTGATTAATCTCTCTTTTAGCTATCTTGAATGTTGTTTTACCTGCACTACCTATTTTACCAAAGATAAAACCGTTATTATCACTCTTTCAGCTTGCTTGCGCAATTCTTTGGCGTTATGCAGTTGGAGTTGCAAAAGTTGAACTTTCTATTTAAAAGTCCTAATAAATATTTTCTTCTCTTGACAAAATCTTGCTGAAATCATAGGTTTAAACAATATCATTAATTAATTGAAATTTTCGCTAGATCACAACTATCGCTACCTCTCTTGCGGTTTTTCATTGTGAGTTCATCTCATAATAAGATAATTAAGCAGCTAATACTTAAGACTTGCATTTAACAGGAAAAATCATTCAAAAATAGTAAAATATCTCTTAGAAAATAATCATGAGTGCTCAATGAATAATTTGGAAAATTTTACATTTTGCAAAAAAGTTTAGGAGGGTAACACACCGGGAAGTATATCAAATTTTATCAGCTCAAAAGTAAAACAAAAATTTGATGAACGAACAGGTAGAACTAATGAAATAAAATCTTTTAAAATTTATTAAACGTTTGTAACTGTAATAAATAAATAATATAAGAGATGTTATGTAAAATTACAAAAATACAAAAATATTATATAAATATTAACAGATGCATGTGTAATTACTTTATTTAATTTAATAAAATTGTGAAACATACCTAGAGTCTTAATATTTATCTATAATTATAATAGACAAACATTTAAGGACATGCGCAGTAGACATCTTCTCATTTTATCTCTCTGCTCCTTTTTTTTTGTCTCAGTACTCCTCTTGGGAGCATATGTATTCCATTTGACATTTCCATCGTACTCGATTTCTAGCTGCTACTTTCACTTGTATTTCCGAGGCAATGTCTAATTATAATTTTTAATCTGTTTGTACTGTCTAAGTCCTACTGTAGAAGACCACTTTGATAACTTTAGCTGCGCCTACTTTATCTGCGCCATATTTTTCTGCAAGTTTTCGCTGCGATTTTATCCATCTTTTACGTTTAGATGCCTAACGTTACTATGGGTACATCATGTTACATACTTTTGTCAGTTGTTGACAATTGTGTAATTATTATTAGTGTTTGTCCGATATTATTTATTGTGTTATTTGGTTATTGTGTTGTATGATATATATGAGTATTGAGATAGATATTGATATAGGTAATATTTTTAGTTATATAAAGTATTAATTATATTAATTATTTTTTATTGATTATAAATTTTATATGTAATATTTTGCTATTTTTTTTTTGTTATATTTTATTAACTTCAGTTTAAATTATAATAATTACTCAACAGGGGCCCCTAGTTTAATTATAATACAATACAATTTTTTTTAAATAAAATTTGTTAAATAATAATCCTAACATTTCGTGTATTTCGACGAATATTGTTTTTATATAATTTTAATTGTAAACTTCAACACTTTTTCAAATTAATTGTTCGAATAATACAATAACGTACTGTCATAAACTTACGTTATAGTGTTCTTAAATAGACTATTTTGTATTTACTAATCCAATGAAATTATTCCCTCAGGTCGGAATAGTTTCTGTACTGATTTTGATCTTTAGTTTAAAAAATTTTGTTTTTTTTTTTTTAATTTTTTGTCTTTTTTCTCTAAAAAGCAAATAAAATTATTTCAATACATAAATACTGTATAACAGGGATTCAAAAAAGAAGGAAGAGGAAGAAAAGCTTAATATGCGATATCAAAGATTCTCTTTGCATTATAAATTACATTAAGATTTCAACAAGATTCTCTTGATGCTTGGACTTCATCTAGAATTCAAGAGTGCTTAGTTTTTTTTACTTTTTTTGTTGTTGTTTTTGGTTTACTTTTACCTACCCGATGCTTAGTTGTTTAGGCAACATGCTAAAAAAGAAAACATACTTAAAGTAGCACCGCATAGTGTGCAAATTGTTGTTTTGTTTTTATTAAATTTTCATTTATAGTAAAAAAAAAAAAAGTGATGTTATATTTAACCCTATCACTCTTAATTTTAATAAAGAATATTTTTTTCTATAGGATTTACATTAGTTCATTCTTTTAATACTTCTTTTAATTCTATTGTAATAAAGAGTGTAGTCTAAAGAATTTATCAACAATCATGTACCTAGGACCGTTAGAGTGCCATCATGAAAATGTGCTCTTTCAAAATAGTTGTTAATAAAAGTACTTGTACATAAATGAAGTTAATTGGTATTTATTTATGATTTGATGAAGGCTTACATTTTTCAGCCTGACAAATTTTGGGTTTCCAACGACAAATTGTGTTTACACACAGCTAAAAAAACACTAACTGCAGTTTGTGTAATTGACGACAGAAAGATGTAGAGGGCAGGAAAATATAAAATTTGAATATTATTTTATTGTTTTGTTATTGTCGGGGACTACTGACCTACTACCCCCAGACCCCCGCTCCATATTATTGAAACCCTGATTTCTATTACAATTTTAATTTAAAATTGTAACCCAAAATTCATAGTTTTGTCGGGCGAAATGTCGTTTATTTTACCATTTTTGTAGTGAAAATGTGCCGTTCCAAATATCTGTCGCTCCAAATTCCTAAACTGACGTTAGTTGTCGTTAGTTTTGCTTCTTTTGTCGTTGAAATTTTCGTCGAACATTTGTCGTTGAAGTTACGCGAAAAATTCTGAAGTTGTGGGGTTGGGTACATATTCCGCTGTGAAACTTTACTATAATTTCCTTTATAATTATTTCCTTATAATAATTTACCTAATTATAATTACCTAATTTGACGTGCTGAAATATATTCTCCTTTGATAAATTATAATGAATTCAGGAAAAAATATTAACGTCAATTAATTGACAGTGTTTATATATATATAATTTAAAATTCACTTAACCAATTTACGATAAATAAGAAAAAATGTCCAGTGCGAATTCAAAATTTTGTATTTTTTATTTATTTTAATCAAAACCCGCCTTTATATTTTCTATTAAGCTTTTCCAACCTTGGATGTTAAAACAAAATTTATTTAAAATCTGTTAAAGTCTTCAACTTGCACTGTGTTGCATTTTTAATAGCTTTGAGCTTTCAAGGATTTTTTTTTATAATATTGAATAGATTCAAGTCAAGTAATGATTTTAAGGAATTACATTTTGTAACCGTTTTATATTGTATCGATTGCCATTTTTTGCAGTTTTGGAATACATTCATAACTATAAATTTGGATCGGATAATACACTATTCAGAACCTTGTATATATCTTTAATATCGTTTGGTAAAAAATGTCAGACCATTTTCTTTTGTAAACTATTGTGTGATATGTTAGTTTGGAGGCTATCTTATATTTTTAAAACAAAATATCTGAACTAACATAAATGCTCAACTTCTTAATTTCGTTTTTGTTGCGGTTGTTTTTCACATTATTATTTGCATAGTAGTGCTTCAAAATACATATTCATTTCATTTTTTGATCTACTTGGTTCTGTATCATTAGCAAATATAATTTAAACTGTTCTATGTTCCAACAGGGCTTAAAGAAGCGAAAATAAAATAAGTAACTATTTTATGCTACTAAAGGCAGAAAGGGTTAAAGAAATTAAGAAGAACAATAAAAAATATTTTATATAAAGAACATTACAGCAGCAAATAAGTAAGGACATCTGTCAAAAATAAATAAATTAAAAAACGTAAAGAACAAAATAAAAATAAAATATTGAAAGAACAAATCGAAAAATTGTAGTGAGAATTAAAACAATTTTTTTTTTTTTGTTGCTTATTTTGTTTTTTATTATTAATTTGATTAATTATTTCCATAAGTTTTAACTGGTGAAATAGAAGGATAACAAGAACTCCTGGAGTTTCCGAAATTAATAGGCGGACATTTATTATAAAATTATGATGACAGGCTTGATAAGGGTTTTTTGTTTCGATTTTCTTATTCTTATTCTTTTTTGTTTTTGTTTTTGTTTTTTTTCAAAGTATAAATGATTAAATACAATTTATGAAAATAAAATCAAAATATGAATATTTCTTTAGTATAAAAAGTACGCCCAGGAATAGGAATTGAATGTAAAATAGTTTGATTAAATCTACATTTGATATCAGATATAAAATTTGATTTATTATTTGAAATCAATCATGCAAAATACACCGGAAGACAAACTTTGTAATGTCTACTTAATGTTAAACAATTTAACTTATTTAATATTATTATTTAAATAAAGAGTTGGAAGATATTATTGCATCATGCATCATGCAGGTCCATTTTTCGATTTAAGTTAATTACAAATTTTATTTTATTCAAAAAAATCATGTTAATTTCATTTCCTCTATTTTTTTTCTCAGGTGTATTTTAATTTTTTTGGGAAACAAAATAATGTGCAGTGATTTCAATGAATACATTACAGTAACTTACAGTGATTCTATTTGGGTATATGATAATGGATAATGAATTTTGAATATCTGAAGTGAACAAACTGTGCAAATATCTTTGTGTTATGTGGGGCTTGATATAACCGTGTACCGTAATCATAACTAATAGAATTATAATCATTTCGTAAAATGTTTTTCACGTTTGTTCATTTTTTAAAATTGTAATCAGATAGCATGAAAAGCACAATTGTTTCACATATTTTTTAAACATATTACAAAAAACCAAGAATATGGAATTAAACATTCTATGGGAGCGTATTGAGGGCCACAGAGTCACCAAAACATATGCACCAAAGATAAACACCAAAATAACCAACCTCCTGCTAACTCTCAATGGAGCAGAATGCAGAAAGATAGTGGGCAAATATATTGTCATGAGTAAGTGCATTTGTATTTTAGCACTAAGCAACGACCCAATGCGTAGATACTGTCTGGAAGAGAAACAAACCTCGACATATATTGGAGGAGAGTCTTTCAAGGCTGAGACTCAGGCTGTTGGAAACGTACTACATAATCTCAGAAAACTTCTGCATAACAAAACCCTCAAACCTATATTGGCCTTTATCAAAACAAAGTTGAGGAGGGTGTAAAGCTGTAAAGACATGGGTGTAAAGACATATTATAGCCACCTCTGTAAGAAGCTACTACAACTTTATAAAAACTTGTTTTCTAGCGTTAGAATAAAATTTTTGTATAATTGTCGAAAATAGTCGAATATTTTCCTTTTAATTTTCCTTTTATTTCATCTACTGCTTACAGACTTCCTCAGTGTTTTGTACTCGACTGAGAAAAGAAATATAAAATCGTCTTATTTATTCTTATCGCACAGGTAGCAATTTTACATTTTTCGAAGCTGCATATGGTTGTTTTTATTACAACGTAATTACCTGCTTTGGAATAACAATTTATTTTAAAAAGGACACCAATGTAAATACAAATATAAAAGTCGGTTATTGAAAAGACTCATTTTATCGTTTAGTACAAAATTTGTATAATTTTTTTTAAATTAGTCGAATATTTCCGATTTTATGCTGAATCTGTTTATCATACAGACATTGCGTTTTTCATCGACTACTTGCAGACTTCTTCAGTGTTTTGTACTTTACTAAAGAAAAATCAACTTTCACGACACAATCTACTTTCTCTACTTTGGTTTGGTCAGACTTCTAAGCTCACCAATCGTATCATGATCATATCACTAATCGTATCAATCGTACCAATAAAAAGCAATGTTGCATCAAGAAGGGGATGTTTGCTAAAAAAAAATAGCACTGATATAAATAATGTTATATGTTCAAAGAAAAAAATAAACTGTTATGATAAAACCAAGCTAATGCAGTATTTAAAAATTTGGAGAAATTCACTTTCGAAATAATCGATTTTCAAAAATATCTTGAAAATTCAATTATTGAAATATAATTTAATAGAGAAATTAATTTTTCTATAGAAATTAATATTTTTCTGTTTTTTACTTTCCTAAAGTATAAAAGTTCAATGTTAATACAAAAATTCACTATATTCACTATACAGGGTGAGCTCGTTTAGAGCAAAAATATTAAAAAACAAAAAAAAACTTAGTTAGTTTTTTCGAGATAGCTAATCAACATTTTTTACAAAATTTTCAGTTGTTAAAAACAAAATTTGAAGTTTGTGCAGCCATTATACAAAAACGGTAAGTCTGATACTCATCCAACACATACCGTTAATTAGATGTAATAATTTAAAAAAAAAGTTATTGTTGTAAATAAAAGAAACATTATACGAGTCTAATTTTAATATTTATTTAAACTATAATATATACATTAAAATGTACAGATAACAAATATGACAAATATGCAGATCAGCATATACTACATATACTACTTCAATTATATTAAGTAAGATACATATTCCGACAGTTATTTAGAAAATGTTGCTCTAGTTTCAATTCCTTGCGAGCTGTATAGAGGATATTGCTTAGACACCATTTTTCTATGTAGCCCAGATTAAATGTAAAGTAGGATTCTTCGTTAAAACAATTTTTTTCCTAAAATACTCCAAGGAATCACCCTTTAACTATTTTTGCTCAAAACCGGACCGGTATAAGTTTTTTTTTTTTTTCTTTATTTATCTGTGTTCACTTACAATTTTAATAATTCAAAAATAGTTACAAATTAATTCAATATAATTGCAAAACAATTTTAAAGTTGTAATTTTGACACACTTTGTACATAAGAACCGTAGCCGAAGCTGTCTGGTCTTATAATTTATTAATAATACAAAAATTCAATTGTTTGACAATAGTTTTTTTTTTTCTTTTAAATACAATCAGTTAGAAATTCATTAAAAACTTACATTAATTCAAATGTATTTAAAAATTGCACATTTAAACATTAAAAAGTTGGACGATTTTTTTTTTGTATTGACAGAAGTTATCAATTGACTTAATATTACAAGGCAGATCATTAAAAATTTTTAAACAATTGTTGAGACGGTTTGTCTTGTGACGGATTATTTTGAACAGTGATTATAATTATGCACATCTACATATCTTTGCAAAATGAAATAATGCTTAATTTGATTATTTATAATTTTGAAGTCCAGAATGTACAATTCACGCTTACATATATTATCGAAACTAAGGTACTTATCAGAATAAATCATACTCGTTGGGTGCAATATTGGGTAATTATGAATTATTTTAATAGATTTTTTCATTAGATTTTTTTAAACTAATTTTTGGCGCTCCACTCCATATAGGGTTGACATAAACAACATTTGACAAAATATATGACGAGTATATAATAAAGAGCGTTTTTTTATCGAGAATTTTTTTTAATCTGCGTAGAATAAAAACATATAAGGAGAAATTTTTTTGCAGACAAGATCAATATGATGTTCTATATTTCACTTTAATTTAAATCAGTATCCCAATCTCAATTGAACAAAATTGCATAAATGACAGCTTTCAAATAACACAAAATAATTATAACCTATAATATATTCTTAAGTAATTTTACTCACTTGACACTTCTCTTTTTGCATTGGACTTATCTATATCTGATTTGATTTTTTATCTCCTTTGCTTCAAGTACAGAATTTAATTTCATGATGTGGATGGTACTTGGTCGTAGAATTAAATTTAATTTTATCCTTAACAGCACGATTATATTCCTTATATTGCCATGCTGATCTTAAGATTAAATACCCAAAATTATAGAATGTCAAATAATATTGTGTCATTTCATCTCTCGAACTCATTAATAATTATTAGTTTTCTCTTTAGATTTAAATTAGCCTGTAACAACTTTTTTTAACAATCAAAATAAAAAACCAAAATTGAGAAGTTAACAAGACATGACTAATAATTAATAATTTTAAAATTTTAATTAACAGAGATAAATATATTTAAAAATAAAAAAAATAAAATAATAAAATATGTTTAATTGAAATAAAATTTTATTTAATTAATCACAGTAATAAAAAATTAAAAATTTTTCTTTAATTCTTTGATTAAAAGAATTAAAGTTGAATTCAAAAGTTAAGATGAACAACAATTTAAAAGAAAAAAAATCTTGCTATCATAAATTAATCAAAACTCTTTTATGTTTACAATTATTGCCGTCATTGCAAACTTTTATAACAGCATCCTACGAACAGTGACGTAGCTTGTTTATTATTGAAAATGTATAAAATTTATGGTTTTTCATTCATATGGAGTTGAAATTTTGAATCAGCTGTCCGTGGCAGTTTATTAAAAAATATTTATTTGAGATTCTTCAGAATTCCATTTTAAATTTAACAGTTATAATATAAAAAGAATTATTTAAGAAAATTGTAAGTTTAAAGGTCTAATTTAAAAAATCCAACTTTTTTCTAACCAAAATTGTGATTATTGTTGATATGAAAAATAATTTTTTTTTATTTCTGTTTCGTTACT
The DNA here is from genome assembly GCA_963942445.1 of Argyra leucocephala. Classification (NCBI taxonomy): domain Eukaryota; kingdom Metazoa; phylum Arthropoda; class Insecta; order Diptera; family Dolichopodidae; genus Argyra; species Argyra leucocephala. The sequence goes on from OZ012677.1 coordinate 29,793,375, forward strand.
GTCTCACGTAATGGATTAACTTTTACACAATATCATTATATTGATATTAATAACATTTTTCACACAAACACAAACCATTTAATTGAGTCGCTGTACCGACTGGTAGTTGAAACTAAATATTTAATACTAAATAATCAATAACAGTAAGTGATTTGAAAAATAAATATACTTACAATAATGGTTCGAAAATAAGTTCGAAAGTTAAATTAAATCTACATCATTCATATAACACACACTCAACGTGGAAATAGAGAGCTTCCCTACTTGCCTATATATATTATTTCCAAGTCTAGTCAATTAAATTGGTTGGGGTGGTTCGGTTGTTTTTATCTTTTGATCAATAGACCTAAATTTTAAACCAATTTCGATACGTCAATGACGTTAGCTTTTTGTCAATCATTTGTACATATTTTGAGAGCTTATTCTATACTTATAAAAGTTTGTTTGTTTGTTTGTTAGAGTTCTGAAATTAACACAGTTATTCATGATCAAAAAAGGAAGCGGACGAAGTATGTTACTAAGCTATCAAATGACAGGTTTAGGTAGCTGACATACAACTCCTAACACCTATGAGGAATATTTCGGGAACCAATAATTGTATTACAGGCATGAAAAATTATACTTATATACTCTGTCAAAAATAAAGAATTACGGCTTCTACCGATTTTGAAATTTTGAATGGTTGCGGTTGCTGCTGTACAACTCCTAGGAATCTATCAGTAATATTTCAAAAACCAATTGCGTTACAGACTTGAAAATTTATACATAGGTACTCTTTCTCAAATTAAGAATAATATCTATTTCGTATAAATAACATTTGCAACAATCTAATCAAAATCAACAAGCTAATCAGCAAGCTAATCAAGCTAGTCAGAATTGAAATGACAACGAGTAGTACAAATATACAAAATATTGACGAATTGACTGCAAAAGTATTTCAGAATTTTAGGAATCAGTATAAAATTTTTAAATGGCTATGTGAATTAGCCACAAAAAATATGATAATTGGTTTTATTAATCAGAAAATACTGCATAGTATTCCAGGGGGTCAATGTATACAAATAGATAGATACAGTTACCAATGAAAATGAAGCTATTAACTACCGAACAGAGTTTTTTTTATTCGTTGTATTTGACACGGTTTCTTCCTTACCAATTGAAATCAAAAGTAGCAGCTCAAGTATTGCTTGTACTAAATTTGAAGCATCCAAAACTATGGTACTAGACTAAAAATAAAAGCTTTACATCCTCATTTCATTAAAACATAAATTCAAATTGATTGTGGAAATGGCGAGCACATCTTTATTTCATGAATACCGTAATAGCCTTTTTTATACTCCATTAGAAAAAACCTGAAATATTGTTTACAAAGAAGTATAGTTTAAGTTGTAGTATTGTTGGTTTTGTTATTGTTTTATAAACTAACTTTTTTGAATTCAATTCATAAATCAAACTTCATTGAAATAAATTCTATATATTTTGTGTTCGACCCGGACAACGTCCGGTAAATTTGCTGGTATATTATATTTCATAAATATTATTTATAATAATATTTTTACCTCAATATATATGGCAGTATTCTATCGGAGGGTTTATATTTTTCTAATTTATCAAAATTAAATTTGCAAACTATGGGTCTAGATTTTTTTATTCATGAAAATTAATATTACAATTGACCTACTTGTGTGACGTTCTACTAAATGATCTTAGAGATGATTATAATTGATATTGAAATAGTTGTAATACTGAATCTTCATATACAAGTACAATACGAACCATTGTTTTTCGTTATCAATATGATAGTAATGCCACTGATCATATTAATATACCTACCTACCTAAGTTGTTTCTACGAATTATTAAATGACAGTTAATCCAAGTAACTGACCCATCTGACAGTTTCATTAAATTGGAATTTTATTTCACAGAATTTTATTGTACAAATTTTTTTTTTTTTTACTCAAGACAAATGAGAATTTTTTTTTTAGTTTTTGTTGTTTTATTTTTTCTTTATAAATAAAATTTCACTGAAGGCACCTAATTATTTGTTCATTTTTCAAAATGAAAACAAAAATAATAAGAATAAAAAAAAAAAAAAGTTTCAAATTTGAAACAGTTTTGCTTTGGAAAATTAAATGGCAATGATCTAGTAGTACATTTATTTTATTAATGATAGACATTTGTACTAACTGTTGATAATTGATTTTTAACAACTTTATGTATATGTATAAGTATTTATGTATATAATGATGTTGTTGTTATTATGTTAACAAGATTTTGCACAATATAAACATTGAATTTTCATCTTCATTTGATTTGTGATGAAAACGGATGATGAGTAAGTGAAAGCTTAGATACAAAAAAAAAAAAAAAAAAAATTAATTTTAAATTAATTTTAATTTTTCAAAGAAATTTAGGTTAAGTTAACAAACAATGAATTGTTATTCCTAGAGATGAGTAATAGTATAATTAATTGTATATACAATAGTAACGATTCAATAATAGAAATAGTTCAACTTTTTACAACTTTATAATATGATTTTATATTTAGATCTCAAAACATATGGTATCGTGATAGACAATAGTAGTTTTTGGCAGACAGGGGAAAAAAATAATTTTGGAATTTTTCAATAGAAATTATTTTATAAGGTATCTATTTGTATTTTTATTAAAATATTATTTATCTGCTGTTGATAGATAAAATCTATGTTCTACACATTTAAGAGCAGATATAATATGGTAATGTTAATAAAAAATATAATTCTGTTTTTTTGTTTATTGAATGGCCTGCACCAACGTGATCACCTGCTGTTATGTTAACTATCGAAAAATTAGATTTCAATAAATATTATTGTCAAGAATATATTAGTATGCCTACGACAATACATTTGGATGTAACATAGAAATGCAAATAATATTATCACTTTTACTTCATTCTTTTTCCAAAAATAGATTTTCACTTCTTCAAAAATATCATATTAGCAATCAGTTTTATAGTTTGTTTATTTTATATTTATATCCAATTATGTTAGTTTTCACAGGTTTTAGAAGATTTCACTCCCACTATATTTTTTTTAAATTTTATTCAAAAATACGATTTGAATGAACTTTTGTATCTGTGGAAAAAATATTTTCTAAATATTTTATTTATTACAGAATTAAATGTGTGGACATAATAAAAAATATAATCAATAAAAAATTAATTTGTCTTATTTAAAGTGTTATTAAATTCGAATAATTGTGTAGTAAATAAATTTCCCTGCCATCAAATTAAAATCAAATCTCAGTTTTTATTATACAAATTTCAGTTAAATTCTTTGGACGAACCTAAATTTAGTTGAAATAAAAAAGAAAATAATTTTATTTTTTATTTTTTTAAGTTTGCAATTCAACAATTAGGTCAATCAAGTGAACCGATAAACTTTCAGTTCCGGGCACGTATTAAAATAAATTTCGAAAAGAAATTAAATTAATTTGAAAAATGACAGAATTAGAGTTTTGCCAAATTTAACAGAAGTTAAATAAATCTATTTTATTATTTTTTTTATTGAATATAATTAAACTAGGGGCCCCTGTTGAGTAATTATATTTCAAGTTGAATTCAAATTTAAAGTTTAAAAAAAAAAACAGTAATTTACGTACTGACATAGACTTCGCACGATATAGCAGAAATCACTCGTGTTTAATAAAAAGTTTTGTGGTTAGGACACATAAATACACGTCTCCCATATACTGCTTCGTTTCCGATATATTCCCTATAGTAAGTGGCATTTAGTGTATAAAATTACTAAAAATACTTATTACTACAAATATCCAAAATTTAGAGACAGTTACTTAAAAAGATAAAAAGGAAGAATTCAAGTGATTTGTTTTTTTGTTGTTTTTATATTTGTTATTTTAGATGAATTTGTTTTTTTGTTTTGTTTTTTTTGCATATGTACATAGATTCATTTGCAAGTAAATATATAAATTATAATAACTGATTTGTTTACTTTTGTTTATTATTTTCATAATATCTCACTTATGCATAATGTATTTGCTGAATAATAAAATCTTATGAGTACAAAATTTTCAACTGTGTGCGCATTTTTGTTTTATATACAATCTTATATATTGGAGAATCGAAATAAAATAAAAAGGTGTCTACTGCGCAGGTCCTTAAATGCTTGTCAATTATAATTATAGATTATATACAATAGTGATTTACAAGCACTAGCTGTCTTTTAACCAGCCTTTTTACCCATTTTTACTTGTTTTAACTTATGATTATTATTATTACTTTAATAATGCATGTTAATACGGGTTGAAAAGTGGTAGAAATCTACCATAATTTATTGGTCAAGGTTGATTTCGGTAAGGGTAAGCAAATCTACCAAAATTTTAAATTTCTGGTAGATTTTTGAAGTTTGAATTTTTTTTCTAGGAATATGTCAGTGTCGAAATATTTTTATTATTTTTTATTCACAAAAAACAAGGAAATTGTTGTTGACAACGTAGTTTTCGGATTGAATATTAAACAAATAAAAAAATATAAATTATACAAATAATAATAATGTTGGATTGACACTAGAATAATAATTAAAATTTATTTATATATTTCTTTGCCAATAATTTCAATTCCGGCCATCTTGATATTTCAATTATCTGACAGCAATAATTGTAGAAGTCTACCAGTTTTTTTTTACGTATGAATATGAAGGTAGATTTCTGTGGCAGATTCTGCCTCGTATAAACATGGGCATATGGAGTTCAAAGAAATCTAATCTAATCTAATATTAAATTACACAAATAATGAAATAAAACAATAAATTAATAACTATGTATGTACAATATTTTAAATGGTTGAATGTGGATAAAACTAATTGGACATTATAAAACTCTATAGTGTAATATAGAAAACTGTATATAAATAATAAATTTTTCTACGGAATGTAGTGATAAGGGAACATTATTGTATTATTAAATTGGTCCAATTGATTTAAAAGCTATTATACAATAGTATAGCGTTCCATTATGTTGCGTAAACTATCAATTTTTACATATTTTTTAACACAGCTATACTACCTCTTGTTAATTGTGTAGAAACAATGTTTAGTAACGTTCTACTTTTCGCTAGGTGCTGAATAAATTTTTTTTGTGCTGAATAATATTATTTAGTGTCATATTTATAATTTGAAGTTTGATATGGACATTATATTATCAAATAAACAAAAATTTAAATTTAAATATTTTTTACCAAAAAAAATAATTTAAATATTATGATAAGTAACAATTTTATTTTAAAAATAATTTCATATAAAATCAAAATTTAATAAATACTAGACAAGACAACACCAAGTTTAATTATTTTTGATAATTTCCAAAACAAAAACAAACCAACGACAAAGTAGAATAAGTCAAACTATAACTTTAAAGCTGTTTTTAGGTTATGTTTTGATCATGAGCATACAATGAGCATTCTTTTAATAATCTACTCATGAGTAGTTTGCACAGCTTAATGGAACGCCAATAATATTGCATAAAGTAAATACGATCAAAGTTAAACTAAAGTCAACTTAAAAAATTAAGAATGAAATGTGTAACAATATAGTACAGGTCCTAAATAAACAGTAGACTACAGGTTTTTAGAAAACTTTGAATTCACTTGTTTAGAAAAATAAATAAAAATCTTGCTTTAACTTGTCCAAAAGGGGTCTAGAATATCTTCCAATATTTGGATATAGCTCCCGATCTTGGTTTTCATTTGTAATTCTTACCAAAGCTACTATTTATTTAATAAGATTTCGTGGGGTCGTCCCAGTCAAAGTCCATTAATGATATTAAATAAACTTTTGTGAGTCGGTCCAAATTTTTTTTTTTATGTTCCTGACAGTAACTTAGATATAGGTTAGCTTACCTTTTGGTACTTAGTTAAGAACGGCACTACAAATTCTATATTACAATATCTACAATATTTTTCGAGCATTCATTTATCACATACTCGCTTACCATTAAATGTGTCAAACTACTGTATTTTTTCTTACTTCATTGGGAATCGAACCGGAGACCTTTGGAATCAAAGGTAGACGATCTACCTACTTTACCATAACTGTAAGCATATTTGGTTTTTAATCTGATAGTCTTTTAAAAATCTTATCTATATACATTCAATTAATTGGAATTGTCATTAAAATTTAATTACTAAAAATAATTAAAATTCTTAGTAAATAACATTGCAAGCTAAAGAAAAGCAAGCAAAAAATGATTATTACTTATGTGAGAAGCAAATTTTAAATTATTCCATTAGATTTTAAGACGTGACAATTACTTAAGAATTTATAACGTAATTGCTTCATTGAAATTGAACGAATGAATAATATTTTAACCACTACATGCCACACCGACAGACATGGATAGCATAGTTGGGCCATCTGAATTGTTAAGTATTGGGATTGAATACTACTCAGGGTATGGATTCATATCATTCTTTAAAATTACTTGGAAATACAATTTTGTGAGAAAGAAGCTAAATTATACTATTAACGTAACTAAATTATTATATAAGACGAAATAACTCCACTGTAGATATAATTCCACATTTCAGTTAGCTATACATTAAAAAATAGAAACACAAAACTTAATGTGACTAATTTTTAGTATATCAAAACCACTGCAACCGGTTTTTTGAGTATTCATGACATATTCTGGCCTATTGAAAAATCCCTTACTTAGACCACCATAGACACTGTTATATAGCTATAAAATAAAATAGTTAGTGCAAATGGTAGGTGTAATGCACTCGTAATATTAAAGAGATAGAAGATGTGACAGTAGCTAATTTGCAGATGATACAGCCATATTAGCAGTCGCTAAAAATATAAATGAAGCTACAAACAAATTGCAACAAGGCAATAATGCAACCTTCATTTGCTGCCAAGGATAAAAAATTACATTGAATGAAACAAAATACACGCACATTAAGTTTACGAATAAAAAACTTGAATCGCAAATCCCAGTAAGATTAAACAATGTCATCATACCATATCAAAATTCTGCAAAATATCTTGGTATGACGCTTGACGCAAAGCTTAGATGGAAAGAACACGTATAAAGAAAAAAATTGGAGCTGGAATAAAACAGTTGTATTGGCTAATTTGACGGACATCTAAATGCTTTCGATGTAAAAAAAAATTTGATCTACAATCAAATATTGAAGTCAGTTTGGGCATATGGTATTCATATATGGGGTTGTGCTAAACAACTACATATATTCACACTATCCAAGCGTTCCAAAACAAAGTATTGCGAGGCATTATTAATAACCCCTGGTTTGTTCGCAATGCTGATATTCATAGAGATCTCAGGATCCCTTCCATAAAAGACGAAATAAAATAATTGACTGTACGACATAGTAAGTCATCTTTCTCAACATGTCAATGTCGAAGTTTCACGTTTAGCTGAAAAACTTAGACCAAAACTTTGTTCGACGATTTAAACGAACGAAACCGTTTGAACTATGTTAGGTTAAAATATTTCATCTCTGAAAAGTTTCAAATTGGTCAAACTTATCTGAAGTTTGACCAAAGATACCTGAAAAAAAGAGCCTAGTTGTTTTGATGGTTAGTCTTAAAGATTATTTTTAATTTTAACAAAAGGACAGGAGTTTTTAGTGCGTTTTAAAGTCGGCACAGTCCTTTACTTTGTTCTTCCCCGCAAATATAGAACAGGACACACAGAACAGAATTTGAAGGTTATTTTACAGATTTCCTTCAATCTTAAAAAAATAAAAAAAAATAATGTCGTTTGCATACAATTTTTCTTTCCAAGTAATCCATAATAGCTACTTGATAGCTAATTGTCGTTAAAAAGGAAATAAAGAGGAGCATAAGTATCTGCGGGAAATGCGGTATCTCAAAATCGTTATAAAAACTTAAATAATTAAAAATTTAATTTCTCAATTAAACCAATCACAGCTTCTTTTTAAATACCCCCTCGTGGAAGTAAATTTTAATGCCTACTTAAAAAAATTATTGGTATTGAAAGTTTTAATTATATTTTATAGAACCACAATCATACATAGATTCATCCAGAAAAAAAAAAATTACAAGAGAAATGATAAAAAAGTATATCACAGTCAGTTCAAATTTCGATCGACAACATTCAATTTTATTCAAATTTGATGGTTTAAATTTTTGATTGTTTTTTTTTTTTTTTTCATTTTTGATTCTTTATTGTGACTTCTACTCTCACTTTAATTTGGTATATATTTTAACATACAAAGCGCGGGATGATATCTTATTTATTTTATATTATTATATCAAATTTCTAACACTTTCAAATACAACAATTTTAGGTTGTTAATTACAACTATAGGAAGAAAAAAATTTGTAATTTGCATTTCTAATTTTAACGTAAACAAATTTGGTTTGTCAACTGATAATAAAGAATAATTTGATGATAGAAAAATAATTTATCAAGAATCACGTTGTCATTATTTATGCCGAGGCAATTGTCTGAAATCGGAAATTATATTGATTAAACTATCTAAGCGACTTCAAAGCGGCAATTATTACTTGTTTATCAACAAAAACCAGTTTCTTAAAGTATGGCAACAGAAAGTAATACAATGACGTTAAGTCACACAAATCGTGGAAATTAATTGTCTATATAATTGATGGAAATAATGTTCATTAATGGCTATAATGTATCGCTTTTATAGAACATATACATCAATTTTGTTGAAAACATAAATCTTCCAGATCAATTTCATGCAAAATTGAAAATAAATCGATATTATGTAACGATCACTATTAACAGAAAATCATTCGTTCTGAGCTCATTTTTAAAACGGTAAAAAAATTTATGCCTCCAGTATATATACAAACATATACTGAGCAGTACATTTGTCAGAATAAAATGGAATTTTTAGGACTATTCTCATTAACTCTACGGTAGTTTTGTTTGTTAAAATAAAAATTTAATGGGATAAACGATAAAAATCTGTGAATTTGGCGTAGAGAATATTGATTTTGGAAATAAATTTGAATTATTTTGCAAACGTTATTGCGTTGTAAGTTGTTCCATGTTAATTTGTCAAACAAAAACAAAACAATCTGTCTCTATCGAAAGTGCTACCACTCTGAAAAAAAAAATCAACTTCTATTGACCGCGTAACTCCTAAACTGTGTCATTGACTGTAAAATGTAATTATGACATGTAAAACATAATTATGTACTAATGTTTATATTCTCCAGTTGATGATAGAAAATATTTTATTCAAAAGTTGAACTAATTTAATTTAATTTAACTTTATCATTTCAACAGCACATAAATATACAGTCAAAATTTACGACATTTTTCCAGGTAGGATGGGGGCCATCTCTCTATATTATTTAATATTGAAATACTTTACATCGTTTCAAAAATCATATATTATAAACCTTATAACAATTTTTAAATTCCAATCGATTATAATTTGATATTTTTTTAACAGAATTTTAAGACCATATGGGTTAACTATTTTTTTAAATTCGGTATTCTTTGTTAGATGTTATTCATAAAGCGAATGTTAATAAGAGATCAAATTCGTGATGGTTATTCAAATTAAAACAATTTTTTTTAGATACACCTATCAATATACAATACATATATGTATATGTATATTATATTTTTCACCGGTTAAAGATTACATTGTTTTCCTTCTCACTTAATTGGATGAGATTTCAACATAAAATTGAAGTGATATGGTGGAGTCAATCGTATTGATATTTTATTGTGGACATCTTGATACAAATTCCCGTTTAACCTAGTTTTCACCTATAAAAAAAAAATATGATAAAAATCGAAAGTTTTCATATATAATTTGTTTGTATACATAAATGTATGTAATAATAAAATGTCGGTGAAATGAGTGTGACTGATTTAAAGTATTGTCAAAGATATCGACATATGAAATGGAAATCAATGTTTTGATGTTTATTTTGCAAAATTTTAAAAAATGAAATAAAATTTGATTGAAACACAATTACAATTTGACAGTTGAACTTGAATTTCCTTTTAGTGAAAATACTTTCATCGCTGATGGTCCGTGATGGGTTAATTGGTTTTTATTGAATATTTTTTTTTTTTGTTTTCAGATTGTAACTAAAACGATAAACTTGATTGGATGAATTTTAATTTTATTTAAAAAAAATTAGTTTCAAAGCATTTTGTTTTTTTTTTTTTGTTTAAAAAAGGTTTATTAAATTTAAATAAATCATGTTAGCTAGTGTTTAAAGAATATAAATTCGGAATATGAAAAACCATATATGGAAATCAATAGAAAGTTAATTGCGAAATTATAAAATATTTTTGATTGAATTGCCTAAAATTTTATGGAATAAAAGGACGACAAGTGAATTATAAAAATATTTTTTTGATTAAATTTTTAAAAATGAAACATTCTTTTCAGTCAAATGATAAAGTGTGATATTATCTTAAATGATTGTACTTACATCCAAACTATATAGTGTTATTCCCGACATTCACTTTAATTGACCTTCACGTATTGAAATTTTCTTTAAATTATTCGTGTTAATTTTTAATGAGGTTTATTCGTTTATTATATGTGTTCATGTATATGCTTCTAATCATTAAGGTAATAATATGTCTAACATAAAAACGTTGGACTAACTAAAAAACAATAATATCTATTCATTAGTAATTTTTATATATAAATTTTAATGGAGATATTAGTGGTTTTTATGTACAAGCAATATTGGAAATATTGCCCATATTGACAAGTATTTTGTTTAAAAACAAAATGCTACAAATGAAGTTTGCTCATAAACATTCTAGCTTAGCAGGAAAAGCCGGAAAATAATAGTAAATAGTTAACCCTTTGAGTGTTCCAAATTTGTGTCAATGATTTTTACTGCTATATTTTTAACTGACGTAAAACAGTAACATATGAATTTTTGAATTTAATTTTATCCATTATACCTTTACCTTTCACTTTAAAGATAAATTAGCAGAATTTTACATTTAGGTTCGTTGTAGCAATCAATTTAATTGTGGCTCAATTTGTAAAAAAAGTATTTGTTGAAAAGTAGTTATAAAAAAGTTAACAATTAATATGGATAAGAATCAGTAAGTGATTTTTTAATTATTAAAGATGCAGTTATTTAGTATAAATGATATTTGGAACAAATTATAACTTTAGCTTTTATGGGCAAAAATTGATGTGTACGATTGTAGACTAGAAAAGTAAAGACTAGCAAAAAATTTTTAATTTGTGTACAATTGTACACAAAAATTTATATATAAAAAAATGTTTTCAAAGGTGATGTAAACCATTTGGAACGCAAAAGTTTTCTTTTCTAACTTTACTTCGATAATTTCTTCTCCACTTTTAAATTTTTTGAAATTTCAACCTAAACGAAAATTAATTCAGTTGGAACAATCCGTGTTAATAATTTTGCTAAACCACCATTTTGCCAAATATGACTCTGAAAGATAGAGGCTCTTTAGATGAAGTTATTTCTATTAATGAAAAAATAACTGTAGTAAAATGGATATATGATAAATCTGTATTTCTGCATCCAATTACGTCGGCAAAAGTTCAGAAGAAAAGGTTAAACGTTTTAGCAAGATAACAAAAACATATGATGAAATAGATAGACCAAAAGTTGTAAATGAATACAATCAGTGAATGGGTAGAGTTTATAAATTTGACCAATCATTTTTTAGATTTTGCGATTACAGCTGCTTGGTTTAAATACCGCGAAAAAATGCTAACATCAAAGGTACTTCTTAAGCAAATAAAAGGCCTATTAGAATTTACGCTGAACTTAGATAAAGTTTTATTAATTACAACAGAGTCAAAAAGACGAGGAATACCGCTTTTAGATGGTTGCCCTGCGGAGGTTGCCCTGATGACGTAGAATATTGGTCGATGCAAAATAAATTAAAATACCAGATATAATATAAAAATTAAAATTGCAAATCGAAGTCTAGAACTCGCTGCTGCAAGTAGAATGTGCTAAACTAAGCTAAACTTCAGCTAAACTAAGCTTTCTTCATAGCTTTTCACTCAAAACATTAATATGCTTTATTTACCTTAATTTCCTTTTATAATTAACTTTATCAATATAATTTTATCAATATGTTTCTTTTTTTACGTCAATATAAAAAATATTTTGATCATTAATCAGTTATACCAATATTTAATTATTTAGCTCTTATGTTACATATTATATAAAATTTAGAAGTTTTTCCACTCTTATTTCATTCCCAATTAGGTAAAAACATCAAAAAGTTGATTTTTTAGTTAAAATTTCGTACAATATTTATGAAGTAATTATTACAATTTTTACAACCTTTTACTATATTTGTGTACAATTGTACACATTCTCTCAGTGACGTCCTAGCCATGGGGCCAACTTTAAAAAATGTATTTTCTTGTTCTAAAAGTCTTCTAACACAAAAACAATCGCGAAAATATTTTTTTTTTCGTTATTTCAAAAGATTAACTGAACGGGTTAATAATTATGAACCTAATTATTGAATGGTAATCATTTAACTAAAACCTTTAAAATTCAATTGCCAATTTACTGATTCTTATAATTAATTTTACATCACACAATGTTTGGCCACCATTTATTTAGTAAAATATTTAGAAAATGAAACAAAATATTAAATAAAAACAAAATATACTTTTATTTACATTAAAATAAACTAATTCTAGCAATAAAAATCGAATACGTAGTTAAAAATCTAATAATAACATGTTTGGATTTTGTTAAGAATTTCTTAACGTTCAAGACAAAACATGATTATCGGATGGTAGCTACCTACTACACGAAAAACCTATATATGAAAAAATTTATGGAATAAAAAAGAGAGATTTATGGAATAAAAAAGTTATACAAGAAGAAAAAAATAAAAGAGAATGAAAAAAATGTCCTTAATTATGCCGGAAATATTTGAATTAAAATATGAAGGCCAATAACTGATGAAAATTTTTTATAAATTAAATATAAAGAAAAATTTTGAATTTAAAAAATGTTCAGGTAAATTTTATTAAATTATCTATAGTGAAAAATTTTATCTTTTTCTGTATTGGATAATTAATAATATGTTATCTTTTTTCAATTTTGCTAGAACAAAATCAATAAAATACTAGGGTAGTATTGTCTTCTAGTCTTCAGAAAATGCCCGTTTTGTTTATATGATCACCCAGTTTGCTCTAAATAATTTCATATTTACTTCATCTTATCTTCAATAAATTCCATTCGTATAATTCTTCTCATTCTTCTTTCATAAAAATTTAAATTGAAATTCTGGCACTGTTCATTATTTTATAATTCAAAATCTCAAAAATTTAAATTAATATGGCATGTCCATTTTACAATGTACCTTGGACTATGTTTATTATTAATGTCGGTAATGCTTTAACTTACATTTTATACTAATAATATTTTAGAATAACTATATTATTGCGTTTATGCTGATATTTTAAATTGGATTTAATTGGTTCAATTTGCAGCTGTTACTATTTACTATAAAAACTTTAATTGCTTCTATGCTACGTGACAGCATACTCAAAACATAAATTTTCTTTAATTTTCTACACAATTTAAATACAATTTAAAATATAAGGATAAAAACATTTTTCTTATATCCTTTGTTGACAGTCGTCATTTTAACAAATTAACACCATAACTTCTAACAATTATTAATTAGAATCTTTTTAGGAAACATCATGTTTTCGGCAACAATGTAAATAGTAATTTTTATCAACTTTCCTTTTCCGAAAAAAGACAAACTATAAAAATTAAATTTGAAAAAATTTAAATGCCAGAAAAATTATTTGTTTGGTGGTATACCATAAGACCCCAATGTAATAAGAAGTTGATCTTAATTAGGTGCTCATTTGATCGAATACTTGAATATTATATTTTTTTTATAAACGAGATTGAAAATACAAGCAGTTCATTTTTTTTCCTAGATAGAAGGCAATTATTAAAACAGCTTCCGTCTCATCTATTTTACGCAGGATAACGAAGTGAAGGACTGTGCCATCGGCTTTAACATACCAAAAACTCTTATCCTTTTGTAAAATTAAAATTGGTTTTTAAGACTAACTATTATTACAATTTTGACTCTATTACTTCAGATATGTTTGATCAATTTAAATCCCATTAGAAATAATTGAGAGAGAAAGATTTTAGATTTGAAGGAGTACATGGCAGAAAAAAAGTAGTAGATGGAGAAAACAATCTGAATCTGAAACTAATCTGTATCAAAACTTATCTGAAATTAAATTTAAAAATGTCAATTTATTACTTCAAAATTCAATACTTTTAAAAATAAAATTTCATTGGAACTGGCAGCGTTTGCACTTCAATATATATTGACAGTATTTATTGATGAATTTTGATGTGTAAACGCTGCATTATTGTCATTCAGCTGTTGTTTTTTTTTAAATTTATTTCCTAACTTTATATAAGTCTCAACTGGGATGTAATTGGAATTCAGAATATACAATCAAAAGGCCGCATTCGAGCCGCCTTATCAAAAAATTACGTGCTAGTAATTACATAATTATCTCCACAGATTTTAAACGACCCAAATAGTTTTGATATAGAATGGGGCTTATTGAATCCGTCTCTGAGAAGTTCAAACAAAAATTATTTGAACATTATTAACTAGCAATTAACACCTATATAACCACCAGAAGACCTAACCCTAATGACAACGCATTGTAATGATTATTTAAAGATGCTGGAAGCATTTTTTTTTTAATTCTATGATAACGAGGAATACCAGTTCCTATTTACTATTTACTACATATAAAACAAACCGACTTCCAGTACGTATACTTAGAAAGGTTTGCTATGACAACGTTTTAATCAGAAACATCGAAAATGGTTGACCGAAACCACATGCCACTCAGACCCCATGGTTGCATATTTGGTTTTGAATTCAACTAGAAAACTTATAAACGTCACAATTGTAAATATGAATTAGAGATATAATTTGAGGCTTAAAATGTTATGTAATCTATTAAAATTTTTATTATTGACCAAAATACTGCTATCTTAATTTAGATTAGATTCTGCAACTTTACTCTTAACTTTACCTTTCGCAAATTTACTTTTGGGAACCGATAAATATTACTAATCTCTCTAAATATCAGTTCTTCTTATTTACCATAGTATACGAAATTTAATTTTTGTCTCTCCACCATTCACATAGTGGGAGTCTTCGATATTGTGTGTGGCTTTACTGTGTGGTTGAATATCGATTCCGGTTAGTGCGACTATTTTATAATTGTTGGTCCCACTGTACTTAATTATATATTCGTGATTAACTTTTTTTCTTTGTTTCAACCGAAGCTATCCAAGATATTTTTTTATATTATTTCAGTTCCAGCAAAATCCCTTCTTCTTCCATTCCAGCAAACACATATCCAATTACGTTTTTTCTTCATTATATCTATTTATCTTATTATTTGTATCGCTGTGTGGCTTTCGATGTGTTTTTTATTCGCTTCGAAATCGGGATATATTTAGTTTTACCGGAATAATTAGTTTTTTTTTGTTTAGATCAGGCTACGATATACTAGTCTCGATCACAATTTACTCGTAATTGTTAATTAATCTGAAATCATTTCAATTTCCCGGCGGTCATAACGTAGAGGTATAATAAGCATTTTATGGTAGCTCTCTTTTATAATTGCAACACTAGAAAACTGCGTAAAACATAAAGGCTACTACTGTTGCCCGCCACCGACCACCACCATTCCATTGACACCATAAGATCGCAAGTTCTTCATTGGAAATTATATTAATTGGAATTTATTACCTAAATACCTTATTTTAATTTTAAATAGTAGTTATGTTACATTCATTTAATTCAGATTTTGTTAACTACCTTCTTGCATGATTTCCAATTGAACTGAATTAAATTTAACTATTATTTTAATCTATAGACTTTCTTATATTATTTCAACTGGTATACAATATAACTTACGTAAACAAACATACAGAGATAGATTTGAACGTGGGCACGTTCTCACGCAATGCGTAATTCTGTAGTGTTCTGTAATTTTCTTTAAGAAAGTAAAAGGATTGAAAATTTAAAAACAAAATAAAAATAATTCGTAATAGAAGCAAGCCATCTCGTGCGGAAAATAAAAATTAAATTTTTTAACTTTCATTTAAAAAAATATTAAAACAATTAGATTTTTTTTTTTTTTTACTTTTGTGTATCGCCATCAAACCTTAATGATATGTAGTCAGGAAATCTGAAAAACTAAAAATTTATATAAATGTATATGGGTATGTGTGAGTGTGTACATGTGCCTAATAATTGTTTACGGAATTAGAAAATATAACAAAAAAAAAACAAAATTAAAAGAAAAATGTAAGTATATGAGGTACGTGTAATTTATATAGGGAAGAACAAGCATTCCTTAGTAACTTCTAAGTTAGTATTTTTATTGTTATTTTATGGTTTTTTTTTTGTTTTTTGTTTAACAACGATGAACTCTATTTTCTAGCATTACTTATTGGACACCTAAAGTGTGGTGTTATTTTTTAATTCTTTGTTTTTGCAATTTTTGTTTTGTTTTTTTTTTATGTATTTTGTACCATGCATTTTTGGTTAAGAATAAGTGCACATAAAACGACAAATATCTCAACTTATTTTGCTAATTGAATTTAAAATAAATCCAAAATCATAAGCCAAAAAACATCTGCTCCCAATTTGTTACATGCAAACATGCTATTATCAGAGATAAATATTTTCACAAAAATGAAAATTAATTGAATAAAGGGCCCCCATAAACAGTTTCATTCATATAAATTTGTATGGATGTAGTGCAAAGGAAGCATTGGTTGATGATGTGACAAGTCTATCAATACCATCATACTTAATTTTGACTGATTCATAAGGTTTTAAATTGTTTTTATTGTATTTTAATAATTAATTTTTTGTATCAGTCCCATAAATCAAACAAAATTTAATGAGACAATAATTGCCCCAAAAAAAATTTACAACTACATAAAAAAAAATAAATCAATTTCAAAATCAATCTTATTCTTATGCATTATCCCCTTCTTTGCCAGCATTTGTTGTGGAGCTGCTCTCTATCATTTGCTAATGATTAGGGCGATATGCCGAATATAGAAAAATATTGTATTCTCGAATATGAATTTCTATCTTTCAGGATTTTGATGAAAATTTTATAGACTTTATTGCCATTTTTAATAGGATAAAATGGTTACGTTGTAGTTGTTGTAGAGTCTAGAAAGTTTTTTATACTAAAAAATCAGAAAAATATAAACTAGAATTGGTTATAAATTTTTTTTGTGGCAACTTCAATTAAAAAAATTAAATTTATTACAGGTACCAATTTTTTTGTGGGATCCGAGTAAATTTAGATGACAACACCAATTAGGTATAATTTCACCAAAATACGACCCAACTGTCACTTAAAATAAATAATATTTAAATAAATTTAATTCGGGGGACTGGGAAAGGTGGTGTGATACCTGATTAGGTATAATTTCAACTGTCACGAACCGGCTGAAAAATATGACTCAAATGTCATTTAAAATAAATAATATTAAAATAAATTTTATTCGGGTGACTTGGAAAACTGGCGAGAAAAGTGGTGTGATACCAGTAGCAGGCATATAGACAAATTTTTTATTCCAACAGTGACTATTGAACTAAATTTTTAGATTTTATTAAAAAATAATTTTTAGTTTTCAGTTTTTATCAAAAAAAATAGTCTTTATTGTTGTATATTTTCGGAACGAAAACGGACGAAAACGAATACTGAAATTTTGCAGACATTATCACATACCAATACTAAGACGAATATCCGGAACATAGCTATTAGTTGTACATCTATAATATAATTGTCTGGTCCATCTATAAAATAAAAAAAATTGTTCTTCCATATGTCTACAGTGGGACTTCAATTCGAGATCTTCTAATTAGTAGTCAAATGACATATCAACAGTTACCCCATATGGAACTGCTGTTGTTTTCAGTACTGTATGCAGAAAACATTGATTCGAAATCAGAGGCAATGGAATAAGGTCAACAAATTATAAACGTAAATCAATAACATTCGTTACCGTTATCAAAAATCACAACAACTATCAAAAAAATGTTACCAGACAATTTAAGGGATCCACAGTATTCACTAGAAAAAGTTAATTACAATGGCATAAATTTTTAATCTACAATATAACTTCAACAAAATAAAGTACCAATACAGCCAATACAGTTTCTGTTTATACATCTTCAAATTGATCGCTTATCTAGCTGCTAGTATCCTGAGTAATGATTAATACACGCTCTAACATTCAATGCTTATTATGTTATAAAGTTGAATGGACGAGAATTGTATTTAGTAAATTTAAAAAAGTGATTTGTTGAAGAAATTTAAAATTATATCTTCGGCTGCGTTTCATAAAATGTTATATTGTGCGTGTGTGTACTGTTATAGTAGTGTAGCCTTGAACTTGAAAACAACTCACATTTTTAAATTTGAAGGATTTGAGATGTTGTTGTTGCTTAAAATGAAACTGGTAATTTATTCTTCAATAATAATTATTGAAAATTATATCAAACTAGCATATTCCATACTGTGAATGCGAAGTGAAATGCGAGATGAAATGGCGAGGCATATTGTGAATGCAATCGATTTGTTTAAAACTATAATGCCATGGTTAGTCAGTAGAACAAACTGGGCACGTGCATGAATTGTTGGTGACTTAATGCACATAGCAATAATGGACCGCAATATTGCAAAATGAACCAGTATATGAAATAACATCCCTGGAATATTATTTTGAACTTCCATTTAACAGATTCTTCAGAATTCAGTTAAGCACACAATCTACTGCTAAAAACTTGACGAATAATAGATTCAACGATTCTGATCAATATTTTATATTAAATACCCAATTAAGGTAATATCTTTCTTAACAGATACCTTAAAGAACATAACTTTCTACAACGTGTAAGTATTCATATTTTACTATTTTTATAGACCTACGTAAGAGTTTCAATTCACTGAACTAAATTTAATTTTAGATTCACTCATAAAAAATATTTGATTGGCTGCCAATATGGCTTTAGGTCGAAAAGGTCTACTGGTGATCTTTTGACCTTGACGACGGAAAAATGGCATCGATGCTTAGAAAAATACGGTGAAGGCAAAACTATTGCCCTAGATATATCCAAAGCTTTTGATCACTTCTTGCATGTTCATTACTGAAAAAACTACAGAAGCAATTAGATTGGCAAACATTTTCAAAACGTGGACTGAAAATTTCCTTTGAAACCGCTCAATACGCGTTGTGTTGGATGGTTTTATATCTCAAAAACTCACTATCAATGTCCCTCAAGGCTCAATTCTTTCTCCAACATTATTTATAATATTTATAAATGATCTCTTATGCACGACTTCAAACCAGATTCACAGCTTTGCTGATGATAGTTCCCTTGATTCCTTGTATTGCTTTGAAAAAGCTGTTGAAGTGACCCAGACTTAATAACGAAATAATATATCTGGTTGTCTAAAAAGCGACTTTCAAAAAATACATGACTGGGGAAGTGGAAATAGGGTAAGATTTAATGCTTCAAAAACCCAGAGTTGCCTCTTATCAACAAAGCAAAATCCATCAATACACAAAAATTGTATTCGGAAATGTAAATATCGACAACTTTAAAACTCTAATAATTCTTGAAATGGAAATAAACAGCAAACTCTCGTGGCTCGATCATATTTTTTCTGTAGCGAAGGATGCTGCGAAATGTTTAGGATTCTTAAGCAGAAGTAGAAAATATTTTGCATATTCCAACCTCCTATTAATATATCGTCGCAAGCAGAAAGTACTAAGTACATTTTTTACCAATTTGAGGTTTATACGTAAAGTAAGTCAGAAATGTATAAGTCAGAATGAAAACTTACTTTATTAAGCTCTAAAATATTTACTTGAGCCTTACAATGTTTTCATAGAAGAAAATTTATACATTTCTGACTTACTTTACGTATAAAACTATTGGCAAAAAATGTACTTAGTGCTTTCTGCTTGTTAAGCGACGATAAAAGGCATAATTCGGCCTCAAATTGAATATGACTCACATATTTGGGACGGTGCTAGGTACAAAAGTAAGCCATCAAAATTATCAATGATGAAGATGTTACAGAACACCTTACATTATTAAGTCATTCTTATAATGTAGGAGCAGCCACTCTGTTTTATAAATATCTGTTGGGTAATAGCTCTGAAGAAATAAAAAGTGTTATGCCCAAAATACAATCATTCCAGTGTAATATACTCACAAGACAGCCCTCGCTCACAAATTTGTAGTAGAGCTTCTTCGACCCAGAACTGTGAAATACAAAAATTCTTTCATCAACCAAACCTCTAAACTATGGACCACCTCACCATCTTCTGTGTTCCCTCAAACGTATAACTTAGAAGTTTGCAAGAGACGGGTAAATAAATATCTGTAAACCTGTCCGTAAATTCTGTACTAACTATTCTATTCTATATTAATTCTTTTCTAATTTTATTACTTTTTACTATCCTTCTTTTTTCTTCATCTTAATATGGTTTAATTTTGCGAAAGCATTTAGTGTGCTTATTCCATTTTTTTTTGGCCTAATATAAAAAAAATAAAGTAGAAATTTTAGTAACTTATGGATCTGGTATTTTATTTCGGATATCGGGCAGGGTGAAAAAGATTAACACAATTATTGTACAGCAAATAATATCTACGGAGCTCTAGTATAGCCAAAGAACAAATACTATCACCATATTTGTATTTCTGGAAGACTTGTGTTGTCTACGAAATTTTTCACAAGTCGTCGCGTCAGTGATGAGACTTCAAGAATATGGGTATAATTTCCAATATTTCCTCCAGAAATTGTAATAAAATTAGTCTTACCAAAATTTGCAATCGTTAACTAACAAAAAACAATGTTTTTTTTTTGTTATTATTTGGTACCATTATAAAGGGGAATCAAACCATTTTCTTTTAATTCAACCAAGAAAGGTGGTAAACATTTTATTGCATTCTTTGGTACCGGACAAGTAAACAAAAAAATAACTAAACCAATTTTTTTTTTATTTTGTGCTTATATTTTTTTGGTTATGTTAAAATTCCAGCATCATTACTGCCGGTTAATTCTTTGTTTTGTTTTTTTTTAACGAAACACACATACTCACATTAATATAATATTATTATATAAAATACAATTAGAGTTTGGTTGATTGCAGGTTCTTGACGACACTCTAGATTGTTTTTTTTTTTTTTTTTTTTTTTTACTTTATTTTATTGTTTTTTGTTGGTTTTCTCGCCATAACCAATTGTAATGTTAGTTTACTACAATTTGTTTAATAAGAATAGAATATTAATATTGAAAATAAAAAAAAAAACAATAAAAAATAGATTAAAAAAAAAGTACACAAAGTTACGAAGAAGTTGAAATGGTCATGGGAGGATTAGATGGTACTATGGTAGGTTTTACATTAAAAGAGAAGTAAGTTGAAATTTGTTTTTTTTTATCCTTTAAAGAAATTTAAGAAAAAATGTTAGAGTTTATTTATTTTTGTTTATTCTTGTTCTGTTTTTTTTTTTTGTTGCAGTTGTACTGTACTTTATAATCTATTAGTTTAATCGAATTTCAAAATTTCTTTATTCTTGTTATTGTTGTATTTTTTTTTACAAATTGGTTTATTTAGAATTTTTTGAATTTGTTATTGTATAGTATTTAGTATTTTTTGTTCTATTATCTTGTTCTTGTTTCAAATGTACAAAATATGTATTCTGTTATTGGTATCCCAAATGACGTAACTACCATTTTTGTTGATTTATAATTTTTTAAATGTTTTTATATTCTATGTACTCGCTGAAACAAATGTCATTTCACAAATACTAATCCGGGTTAAAAATCTGCTCAGGGGATGGATGAATTGGTTTTTAGACAATCAATTACGGAGTATGCAATTAACATATTATACATATATGTTAGATAAGTTCCTGAATTACTTAAGTTCTTGATTTTGTTAGCTAAGCTTCTGTTGAATTCCTAAATATGTGTTTGAAAATTTCTTACACCTATGAGTTTATAAAAATTGGACTTTATTAATATCTTATGGCCTAGTACTTTCTATTTTTTTATTCTTTAGTTGCAGGGTAGAACTTCTCAGCACCAATATTAAATATAAACTTAATATCGATTTCATTTTCATTTGATATGAGTCTATTTTTGAATGCATTAAGACTTAGGTTAAACCTTAATTTAATTCAAATTTAATCTACACATATTAAATTGAAAATTTTCTATTTTTGCACTTACATGTTTTAAAGTTACAACTACAATTTTTATGTATAAGTAAATAAATATGTAACACCAACTATATTATATTATGTTAGTTATTTGCTTTAACTTTTTATTTGTTGATTTCAACATTATGTAGATACTAAATAGTAAAAATTGTTTAATATATGTACTTACCTATATATTATGTATATAATATATTATAATATATATTATATAATATTAAATAGAAAAATCTCTTCCGCTTTTATTTCATTTCAAATACCAATTTAAAATTGTTGAGTTCAAATTGGTGTTTTGGTTATGTTTTTTTGTTTCACAATATTTTTTGGTGATACAATTTTTTTGTATTTTAATAAATTATCGTAAGTATTCGATTCCATTAAGTATAGAAAAATAATATTCTTGATGAATAATAGGGTTGCCATTATTAATTAATATTTCAATATTTGTTTTAATTTGATGATTTAAATCGTTATTCGAGCAGTAAATTTTTGAGTTACTCACTTTTTTTTAATAAACAATTTTTTACACATTCATAAAGTGATAAAATGAACATTTTGATCTAAATATCGAAAGCTGGTAAAAATAATATAATTATATTTAATGCCTTGGTTACATATTTGGAATTGATTTTTTTGTATTAAGAATTATGAGGACCAAAAGATAAAAATAACTCTGAATACAAAAATCAATTCCAACAATTTTATTTTTTTTATAAACTGTTTTTTGTACACTCTTGACAGTAACTTAGGTAGAATCCATTTCGTGGTTAATTAGGTACGGTACTGCAATTTTACACTACAATATCTACAATATTTCGAGTATTTATTTAACAAATGTTATATGGGTATAAAAGCTAAAATATTCTACTTAATCATTGAGATTTACTTAAATTTAAAGTTTTATCTCTATTTGACAAAGTCTTTCTATGATTGAAGAACATAGTAAATCAGAAAATGATGGGCTCGGAATATGGTTATTTAATACTTTCCATATAGAAATCAAAATTGTTAGTACTTATTGCAAATGAAAGTGTAAATTAAAACATAGCAAATGTTTAATAAATTACCTTAGTACCTTAGAAAACCTCTGATTTAAAATGAACAAATAAATAGATTTATTCGAACTACAAAACATCGAAAATATACAAAAGAAAATATTAGTGAAGTTTTATTAAAATATATATTTCATGAACTCACGTCACCAGACACTGCTGAAACTGGTGACCGAATAATTATTTTATTAAACCATCTACATATTTACAAAAAATTATTTTGAAAAAAAGTTAAGTCTACCTTCTCCAAGCAGATCTTCGGGCACTGAACCTTTCGTGTATTTCGTACGTAAAAATAAAAATCGTAAAAAAGAGAACAAAATCAAATGTTCATATTTTGCCATTTTTGCAATACTATGAATTTGAAATCATCAACAAGTGGTTTTACAAAACAATGATCGACCATTAGAGGTAGCAATAATTGTAAGCTTTATGAAAAAATTTGATATAAAATTTTTAAAGTAAACAAAATAATAAATAGAATGGACAAAAAGATAACAAATTGAAAATATTATAATAATTACAATCCATATTTCTTTGTCACTAACAGAAGAGCCATTTTAAATAAAACAAAAAAAAAATTTTTTTTGAAAGAGGACCTGGACCTATTTTTGCTGGAGTTTGCTCAATTTCTTGAACTTGGCACTTTTCACCAGTCACCACCTAGAAGATATAGATAATGTGTAGAACCGAAAACATACTAGATTATTAGTTCAAAAACAATAATAAATATTCAATACACTCAATTACATTTTCCCTATTCACTATATTTGAAAATTATATTATTCATTTTAGCAAAGAATACAATAAAATATAAATATAGATACAGAATGAGTATAATTGATATTCTGACTTATTGTTTATTTGTATATTGTTAAATGTAAGTATATTCATGAGTATTCACATTATGAATGGATTCATGCAGTACACTAATTCTAATTGTAAATACCAGAAGAACATTGGATGACCCAAAATAGTTTCATATAGACCAGATATAGTTGTAATAGAACTTCCAAAAGTAATTAGGAAAAAAAATTAAACAGGTTAGAAATATCAGAATTCAATAGCATAACAGTAATTTACAACTAATGAATGCTACATGATGTGGATTACCGTTAGCAATGTCAAACAGAAAACTAATACACATTCAGGGTGTTCGAAAAAAAATATTGCGATGTAAGTAAATTTTACTATACATTCTAAATAAATGTATTGCAAATATATGTATTATGGATTAATTCCATTAGATTAGAGTCCATTCAATATCTTGCTATATAAAAAAATTAAATCTGTTGTACTTTCATGGATGTTCTGAGGACATAAATCTACATTGATAAATTTCAATATGAATATAACTGCCACGGTCTTATTAATTTAATATTCAATTGAAGCAATGAAATTAAATTTAACAAATAATTAGTTATAAACTTTCAATATTAAACGTGCAGTTATACCTAAACGTGCAATTATACCTAAATGCAGAGTGCAGTTAAAACCTATTTAATATTATCTATATACAAAATATTTTTTTTCAATTATAATGCAGCCGTTAGCCTGAATATTTGAATATAAATGATAAGAGTAGTAAAAAATCTTCAAAAAAAACAAATTCTGTTCCAAATTTTAACATTAGATTAAGACTTTCCCAAAAAATATATTTAATTAATTTTATTAATTTAATCTAAACAGTAGACTAACAGTAAAATAATAAACTTTATTTTATAGAATTTAAATTGTTAAATTTTAACGCTGATTTTGTTTTTTAAAACATCTTTGAGTATTCCTATACATTTATATATTAAAATTTTGTGTCTACCACTGAATTCAAATAATTGAAAACAAAAATTTTACTTAGCTGTTTACTAAAATTGCTAAAACAGTAACTTTAGAAACTAGTGTCTTCAAGATTAATAAATAACTGATAATTGAATAAAAGTTAATAGAATAATAATTTGATTAAAATTATGATTTACATCAGCCGGCAACTCTAATTAAGAAGAGATCAATTGGTTTCTCCAAAAGAATTCTATTCCAAATGATCTTTTTGTGGTATACAAAATGTCCTCAAGGTTTTCTCTTTTTGTATTTTAACATTTTTTCATTTTTTTTTTTCATTTTTAAAAACATTTGTAAAACATTTGTTTTGGGTTTTTTTGTAATGTTTTTATAACAGTTCTGACTGTTGAATTCTTAAATTTTTTTCTTTTTTTCATCTAACAACAACATGTCGCACTTACAATAAGTTATGTATATAGACTATATTGAACATATAATATTATTATATCATATATATATACATTACATAATACATATAAATATATATATATATATATATATATATATATGTATAATTTCAAACTGCACTTATTAGGCTTGACATATACCATTTAGTCCAGCTTTAAAGATCTTCTTTATTTCAACATTTTAAGTAACTATACAAAGAAAATTATCTAATTTTGTTGATCTTCAGAGCAAAAAAACAAAAAACAAAAATTAAAAAAATCTAACTTCGAAGTACACATATGGTAAAGCTATGAGGGACGACACTTCATTATTTTCATCATATGGAAAATTAAATAAACAAAACGTGAAAAAAAGCAAAAGTAAAAAAAAAAAAAAGAAAAGAATAAAAATACTACCAATTATGGAAATAGAACTTTACTGTTACATAGAAATTTCCCATAAGTATTATGCAAATTGTTGTGTACTTTTAAGTTTAAGTTCTAATTAAGATCTTCTTGATTTCATTTACATACATAAATACAAGTTCATACATATATATATATGTAAATAATATATATATATATATACAATTACATATTATATAAGAAAAATGAATCAGGAAAATCAGGAGGTTTCTTGTTTGTTTTGGTTTTTTTTTTTTTTTTAAATTTCACTCCTTTTCAACGAGAGAAGTGTTTTTATTTTTATGGGAGAAAAACGTGATGAAAGAATTTATTTATTGAAAAAATCCCAACTCCTTATTATTATACAGAGAGATTGAAAAAAAAATGCTATAATTTTTTCCTGGCATCTTCTTCATCTTGTGTCCTTATGTATATGTTTTGACAAACCAATGAATTATTTCAAATTAGCAGTTAACCTACGCGCTTAGTTTCACACACGTTTTCTTTTTTAATGGTCTTTTGTTAAAAATGGTTATTATTATTAAATATTTAATTAAGAATTTCTATATAGGTACTCTACATCCAGCACTAATGATTTTTGCTAAATAATAAGGATTAAAAATGTATATGGAAAATCGTTGGCACATCAAAGAATCACACCCATGATATGCAGTAATATATACAAGCCATATTGATAAGACGAATGACCAATTTTTGAAATTTATCCAACGCAAAACTGAACTGTTATCACATTATATTATACTTGTTGTTTACTATGATGTATATCTAACATTTAATTTAAAATTTAAGTACTAATAATCACTCTGTATGTAGCTAACGCTCTTTTTGAGAATGCAACGAATAAATAAAAAAATTAATAAATATATGGGAATTAAACCCGATCTTAGGCCGTATTGTAGATTTCCAAAATGGTCCCTTGACAAAAATAATTCACATGTAACTAAGAAAAACTGAACATTGTCTACATTATTTTTACATTATCGAATATTATGATAAAATATATGACAATCTAGGCTTCATAGCAATATTATGTAAAGTGCTGTTAAATTGTAATTATCTAGAGTGTAGTTAGTCAATATATTCAACAATATTTTTTTTATGTATATAATACACGCTTGGTGGTAAATCAGTAGGCCGAGCAATTTTTTTTTCAACAGAAAGGTCCCATTCGTTCAATTTACGACGAAGACACATAAAAAAGGGCTTTCTAGATGTTTCGACCTGGTCCAGTACACTTTATCATTTGGGATAAAATAAATGATAAAAAATAATTGACAGTGTTGCTGTGTTATCACTAAAACTAAAATGGAACTATGCTGTTATGAAAGCGATATACTCAGACAATAGATACAGTTTTCCATATTCAAATTAGCAGATATACCATAAAAATTCGAAAGAAAAGCTATTGTATGCGATTGTGTATTCTAAATTTCTGTGTAACAGCAGCAGGGTTCATAACATAGATTTGGAATTATATAAAAAAAAACTGTTCGTACATATATACATTGCAACAATATTATTGCGCAATAGTTTCATTATTTATTTATTTTATTTATTTATTTTATTTTATTTGGTCTTTCTCAAAAGAGCATCATTTCTCGTACAGAGTATATACATTTAGGTGCCTATTATGTATTTCGATAACGATTACGTATTGATCGAACGAAATGTCAAAATGCAAAATTGCCATTATGTATTTCGATATCGTTCAGAAATTGTCGACGAAATCGATAAAGTTTATCGATGTAAAATTTTACCACGAAAAAGACATCGAAAGAGAGATTTTGTACAAATTATTTCAATTTTGAATTGAAAGGATAAAATAAAAGAGATACAAATATATTTTATTTATATTGGACACTTGGTGTTTTGTTTTATATTTATGATATTTTTTGAAATAAAAATAAATTCAAAAGTTGAAATGAGAGTAGGCATTTTACTTTATTCTTACAATACAATAAAGTATAAACTTATCAGAATTGCATTAATGCTAAAAAATCCCTTTCTACTATAACATAAATGTTGTACGTTTTGCTTCGGATTTAATTTGAATAAGCTTTCCATCTACTGCTCCAATTATTTCAGTAATTCTGCTTTAATCATAAGAATCATGTTTGCCTAACTTTTTCCTTCTAGTGCGTAATGGAATTTGATCCATTTTGCACATAATTATAAACTGCAAATACATATTAAACTTCTTTAAGAACCAAAAAAAATTAGTTGTGCTAGTCCGACGAAAATCATTTCCTACGTTGAAAATCATTTGCTTGGTACAAACTGCACAGAATCTTAATACACTAACCAATTTAATTATATTTGGAATCGACGTGTTACTTATTGGTTATTTCAGTTTTTGCCCTAATTTAATAGTTTTAATAATGTAGATAATAATTCATCAAATTCATGTTTAAATAACCTACGTATAATCTTCCAAATCTAATGGATTAGAATAATCCCGAATATATGTTCGCTTGTTTTTTAATTCTGCAATTTGATAGCGTTTTCCAGCACTATCAGAAATTGAAAAATTTAACTCTGCTCAAATCATTTTATTTTTAAAAACTTATAATTTTATAATTATATTTTATTCTTGTACTTATTTTCAACTTAAAAATTTTAAATATAACACTATTGTTTTGTTTTTTTTTCGCATAATAGTTTGAATTTGACAGTTCAAGAATGAAACATATGTCATTTTCATCATAGATTTGAATTTTACAATGGCAGCATTTTTAAACACTTTCGATCAAATTTTCATCGAAATACATAATGGCACTAACGATTGTAATCGAATAACTTTAACGATAACGATGAACGATTCGATTAATTTCGATCGAAATACATAATAGGCACCTTATATTATTTACTTATATTTACAAATTTTCTATTTTATTTATTAATTTTCTTTTTTTTTATCTGTTTATTACAGTGAAATTCAACAGATGAAGATTAAACTTGAAGTGGACGTAAATGGCATAATATACAATGAAATTTATATAAATAGACAACCACTTCATAGAATATCAATATTAAAATATTGCTTAGTCATATAAACTAAAAAACCCCACATTGCGAAAAAAAAGGACCTGAAATTGACCTATAGATTCATGTCCACTGATAAAAATAATTTATTGAGCATTTGCGAAGTCGTTCTATTTTCAAAAATAGATCGAAAATGACATAAACTTAAGCAGGTTCCTTTACTCTTTTTTAAATTTTGTATTTTTTAAAAGTGATTATTCAATACCTAAAAATAGATCTGAATAGTTTTTATGTATTTGAATATTAATCATCAGATCGGGCGCGTGTGTTTGCTTATATAATATCACTTCTAATTTGTAAAAATGTTATTAGGAGATGTATTTTAGAATATCCTTTGACTAATAAAAATTATCATTTGAATACAATAGCGGAATTATCATAATCATTCTGGTGAATGTCTATTATTTCCAATGAATTTCAATTAGTTTTTAAATAACGTTCACTCATTTTTGTATCACTCTTCATTAATTCAATGGACTTAATCGAATTTTATTCAAAATTTAAAGGAGATTTTTAAATTTTGTTAATTAAATTCAAAATTACTTACTATAATTATGTATTTAGGTTCAAATTCCTATGAAAATTTCACTCGAATTTTAGAAAGTTTTAGAAGGAAATGTGATCTTAAAATAAGTATAGGTATATGAGCACATGAAGTTGTAAACATGTTTTATTTATTATACACACATACGATAATGTTTAGTAAAACATTATTAGAACTTAATTTCAAAATAAATTTGTGAATAATAATTAACCCTGACTTCATTTCTGTTTGTAGAGAATAATTTTATTTTATACTCTTGTACTTTAAGTCAAATCAGTGGTTTGTATTGTCTTTTGAATATTGTAAAAAAAATTAATTCTAAAATTTACTTGTAAAAACAATTCAAAATTCATTTTAAAATTATAGTTAAGTGAATTATTAGTCTGTCGTGGTAGGAAATATTTATTTCGGTTATCTTTGAGTATTAAGAAATTTAATTTGGGTCTTTGCATTATTTTGGTTATACATTGGTATTATGTTGGTTAATAAAAATATTAATGGTTCTGATATTTTGAAATCAATATGTTAAAAATAACCAATATGTAAATAGTAACATAAATCAGTTTACAGAATCAAATTAATAAAACAAAAATACGCCGATTATCAAAAACTAACTAAATTACAAGAAGCCGCTATAAAATAAGAGCTTCAATTAATAAATTTTAATATTATTTTTTCAATAGATTTTAATTTCATATACTAAGAGATAATACTATTCAAATTAAAAGATAAAATTCTTCATATTCTGATCCTTAATTTAAATTTATAGGACCAGTTTATTTTTATTATTTTTTTTTTTTTTTTATTTATTACCTATTAAATAAAATTAATTTATTAGTTTTTTAATTAACAATCATTTTTTTTTTGTATATTCAAATTTCTAAGTCCCAAATATTTTTTTAACACCTATTGTATCCAAATTTTTTTTTATATTTCGTTTTTTATGTACTCAAAGGTGTATCGGATTAGACAAAATAAAAAAAAAATAAAATAAAATGAAACGAAAAGTGAAAAAAAAAGAACCGAAAATAATTTTTTTATGAAAGTGATTTTTATGACGACCTAATTTGAATATTCTAATACTTACGCAACCTGATGCTACACATTCAATAATTCACCCACGGTTTAACATAAAAAATTTTCTTTTGAATATTTTCATTTCAATTTAATTTTCGAGAAAATTTTAGAAATTTTTTTTCGAGTGCATCTTCAAATTAATTTTTTGACATAATTTTTTAACTGAAAATACATTTTTTTGTTTAGTGCAATAAAAACACTAATTCGGCTATAAAAGTCTAAGAGTATAATTGGTTTCAAAACTGTAATAAACAATAATTATAATTGGAATAGTTATTTTATCAATTGTTGGTTAGCTACATTTGGACAAAATGTACGTTATTACGAATGAAGAAATAATTTTGAATTTTGATTTAGGGCCCAGGGGGTTCCAGGGTGTTAAGTTGAAGAACTGTAAGGAAATAAATTAAGAACAAAAGAATTAGAGAGAAAACTGAATCTATGCATAAACGAAAGTAGCGAATTAGTACGTATTGTCAATCTACTGTACGGCACCTTAATAAATGAAATACAATATGAAAATTTGCAAAAACTTTTGCAGAACAACGGGTAGACGGAAGCATATGAAAAATTTGCAAATAAAGTATAAAACATTTTAATTTCATCTTAACATAAACTGTTTTATGAACCGATTAACAAACTGAAATTATTGCGACAGATTCCATTGTTTCGTATCATCATCATCTATTGGTTCTACAAGTTGGGGGGTGAGCGTTAACCTAGTTTATAGTTTTCCTCGATTTTGTTCTATCTTGTGCAAATGCTATCCATACGTTGACTGCAATCTTTCGACACTTGTCCTTCAGTTTGTCTAGCCATCTTGTTCTACCTCTTATTCTAGTGTTCACGTACGGTACTGTGTCTAATATTATTTTTTGCCTCTTTTATTCATTCATCCTCACCACATGCTAATCCCATCTAATTGATTCTGATTTAATAAATTAAATAATATTGTGTCCATCCATTAGTGTTTCTAGCTCCTCGTATTATTCTGATCTTATTTAAAATTCATCATCATCATTTATTTTGGGACCACATATTTTTCTGAGTATTCTTCTTTCTAATACTTTTTAATTTATTTTCGTATCTAATTGTCATTGTTCAGGCTTTGCAGCTGTAGGTTAAGATTACATTATGCATTATGGGTGCATTCACACAATTTCATTGCTATAAAACTCTTGTAGAAGTTTAGGTGTTAATTTGAGTGTTCCCCAATTGTTGTAAAACGTCATAAATACGTTATAGCATTGAAATGGATATTCCCATAAGTCACCGGAGCGATTGCTGTAATATTGTTATAGGATTAGTACACATTTGCATTAGTGTATATGTTTTTATTTTGAAATAATTTATGTTATGCGAGAGTGAGATAGGTATTATTTTTTATTTTAAAATAATAATTTTATGAAGTTTATATTTCTTTCATGAGAAATGGATATAGCTAGATATTAATTAAATATTTTTATATTTGTATGTAAATGATTTATAATATAAAAAAATGTCTTACTAATAAATATTAATTTGCGGTTAAGAATAATTGTATTAATTTTTATGATTATTGTGACCAAAATGCAAAATTTGGCCTGGAAAAGAAATATTATAATAATATGTACTTCAAAAAAATTGCCCTTCAAAAATAACCAATTTTTAAATAAATATAAGCAAATATATTTTTTTAAATTGCTTATCTATTAAAAATCTTTAAAACGTTAATTATTTTCAGTTGTTGTTTATTTAAAAACAATTTTGTTTACCATGTTTGTAGAAAATAATGGCCGTCGCAAAATATTTATTCTAAAGTAAGTTTATTAGTAACATTATAAGAATACAATCAAAATAATAACACTACTACTGCTATTCCAGCAATTCTATTCTTATAACAACACTTTAACTCTTGTTATAGGATTACGCACTTTTAGATTTATAAGAACATTGCTGTAGCTTTTACTGAAAATCCCTTCATAACAACTCACGTAATTGTTATAAGAACATTCATACAGCAATAACAATCACATTATTCCCATAAAAACATCATTATAATACCTTTAGTGCTTATCGGGTATAAGGGTCATATAGTACGATATAAGGGTCATATAGTACTAATTTTGTTTTTACAGCAATAAAATGTTACATGTGAATTATGGTCTTGTACTTTCTTAATTTAATTGTCCTGTTCAAAATTTTAAACATGAAAAGATCTTTGTATGTTTAGAAGCATTTTTGTGCCGCTTAGATTCAATTATTAATTGTCAATTGCCATTGTTATTCTAAATATATAAAACTATTTTCTTTTTTAAAATTATAGTAATTTATTGTTATATTTTGGACGGGTCGTCTCGTTTCTGTGCGGGCCATTTGGTCTTAATCTTGTAAATTTTTATTCCTACAGTAGCTGCTTCCTTTCATAGAATTATAAATATTTCTTTTCATTCGTCAAACGATGTAAGTACAATCGCAATATTGTCAACATATGCGTTATTATGGATAATCGTATAAATGTGTGTCCTCCTCAATCTAAATCTTTTATTGCGTGGGGAAGCATTAAGATTGAAAATGGTTGCGGACAGAGTATTCATTGCTTTGTTTGCTTTTATCTGCTACCTTGCATGATTTAGTATATCAGTTTCATTATATTGATCTGTTATTTAAGACATCACTTTACTAACTTTATTACTACTATAACTCCTGTTAGAGTATATTTTATTCATTAGAATAAATTATTAAAACGGATAAAGGAGTATAAGTTTTATGATCAAATTATTGTATTCTTAGATTTATACCGATGATCACTTCGTTTTTTAAAAATACAAAAAAAAATAGTGCAATAAAGCCATTACACAAAATAACAAACTGATCTCATTTTCAAGGTTAAACCTTTCGTTAAGTTATACAATTAAGATTTTGGTAAGATTATAATTGGATTCCGGTGAAATTTACTAATTTTTTACTGTTGATTTTTCTACAAGTATTTATACTACTTTATATAGCTATTGAAAACTTTAAGTGCTAGTATTAGCATACTTTTGAGTAAATGGTGGTATACTTCAAAATTTATCAGTAAAAAAACTAGTACTAGTACTATTGGTACTGATAAAGAAAAAAATATATGTATATATATAATATATATATATATATATATATGTGATCATTTTAGGACACATGTACATCAAAACAAAATACAAAGCCACAAATAGTAATATAAGTTGATTAGAAAATGTTTTACAATATTATTAGAATATGTGCAATAAAAATAATCAACAATCGCAGAGACTAGTTTCAAAACCGAAAATTGAACATAAAAAAACTTAAAAATTAAAATAATTTAGAATGAAAAATTTTGAATATTTAAACTTCAGAAGAAATGAACTTTAAAAAGTGAAAATGATAGAATTAGTTCCTATATAAAAAATAGTGATATAAAGAAAACTATTTAGTTGAGGGATTTGAAGAAAATAATAAAATTATGAAATATAGCCTGTGTTATCCAAGTTCACAAATTATTTTATCTCATTTGCAAACATTTGATATTGACTCTATATAGTAGAAATTTTTATTTTCAACAAAACCGACTTTTGATCAAATTTTTAAATATTAAATTTACTAATTTCAATTTCTATTTCAAAAATAAACTTGAAAACCACTGTTTTATTAAAATATACATAATTGAAAATTATGCCCATAAATGTCACTAATTATTTATTTATCTTCATTTGGAATTTTCAAATACCATAAAAATTTAATATGTCTAGAAAGGTGGTCTGTATAACTTGTCGAGGCAATTTAACTTGTTAAAAATTATGCTGTACCTATCTATAGCTACCTACATTAGATGTACGAAATATTATTGGTTAAAATAATAATATTATTATTTTATTTTATGGTCAATCAACACTTAATATTTTTTGGATGTAAGTGAAATTTTGAAGTATGTTAATTGAAATAGGATTAGCTTCATAGAATTATATTATTCTAAAGTAAGTACGTATATTATTTTTTTTTTATTATTATTTTATATTCTTGTTATTTACTTAATATGTAGAATTCATTTTTCGTACTTTAATTACGATATTATTAAATTATTTCAATTTATAATTACATCATTTTCACTTTAACAAAAAAATTTAATGTTTAAATAAATGTTTAATTATATTTACGAGTATTATTACTTGACTTATCCTGTTATCAAGTATCCTTACTACACTTAGTATTATTTTATCTGTTCATCAGTAGATTACAAATAGGATCATATTACCCAGAACTATACAGAAATTTATTTTTAATCTGATCCATAGAAGAACGTACTTAAAAGACCTTATTTATTCCACAAATTTTTTTTTCATATTGTTGTGTTGAAAATCTAATTACGAAAATAGTAATATTAACCCTTTCTCGCCGGCTAACCTTTCCGGTTGTCCAAAACGAATAATATTTTAAAGCCAGATTAATGTTTGGCTAGATAAGTCAAAAGTCAACATTGATTCTTCTAGCCCTTGTAGGTTTCGATCTATGAACCGTCCTATAAATAGGCCAACCAGCAAATATGGGTGCATAATTTTAAAACAAAAAGTTTAAACAAATAAAAATATTATTTTGGTTTATTATATATTTATAAGAGTTCGAATGACAAAAATAAATACATTGAAACAAGCTAACTAAAAATTTTAAAAATAAATACATAAAGAAAAATAAAACTATTTAAATTTTATATATTTATATGCGTTTCTCTATTCCAACGTTTTTCTGAATGTATAGGATTTATAAAGTCAACATTAGTTAGCATTGCAGAAACACTATTATCCACATATTTAACAAACTGTTAAATATGTCAAGTATAGAAACAATCACAAATATCTTTATCTTGAGTTAACAACAAAAACGAATTATCATTAGTATCTTCGGTTTCATCATTTTCGTCCAAAATTTTCACTTCTATTACACTTAACATCTCTTGGCAATTCGTTTTCAAATAGATTTTGATCATACATTTTTTCACATTTCGTCAATTTATCTAATTCTGGTGGGAAAATGTTTTCGTTTATGACATTATGATCTTCAAAATTATTTTGAACTCCCAATAAAGCTTAAATAGCTACCTGAAGACCCTTGAACTCACTTTTGCCATGCAAATGCTTTTACCATGCAAATGCTTTTACTTGTGTCATAGTTTATTACGCTTTACATGTTCAAAAATAAAACTACAACGAAATAAAAATTCTTACATACTTATGCCGGTTGGACTACATATAGGACACCAATTTTTAAATAAAAAAATAATTAATATTTTCAACTAAAATCCAATATTAAATAGTTGTCAAAACTTCTTTAATGCTTAAACAAATAAATTTTGGTAGTTTGAACACAATTAAATATTTTCCAGTATTTATTTTTTAACATTTTATACATTCACCTCTTTTTTAACTTTTTGAAAAAATTACATTTTGAATTGAGTTTAAATGTTATTTATAAACTGAAAAGTTGGTGTTACTATATTGAAAAATGTTACTTTCTTTTTTAACTTCAAAATAAGGTACTTTTGACCGAGCTAAGTTAATTTTAACCATATATAGGCTAACCGGCGGGAATAGGTTAAACAAAAATCTTCTAGCTATAATATTTTTTAAATTGAGTGTATCCCTAGATTATGTTGTTTGTCTAATTGTAAAAGATTGAGTATTTTTGAGTGCAGATGTTCAAAAAAATTAATTTATTAGCAGTACACATCAAATATACGAAATATTTAATTAATTATAACTTATTATTAATATCCCCATTTTTATTATAAATTAAGGACAAATTATTACATAAACTTTAATCTTACTTAATTTAAATCAAAATAATTCTATGCCTAGTTAATTAAATTAAATTAACAAATCGTTATCGAATTTTATTAATTCAATTTTATTGGTATGAAATCTTATATATATATATATTATTATGTTCTTTTGAAACGCTGACCTAAATGCGTATTTATTTTTTTATATTTTATTTTTGTGAGAAATGTTATTATTGCTAAATTTATATTTCCTGAGTTGTTCTAAAGATGTACAATAGAAAAAAAAAACAAAAACAAAAAAAAAACGCAAAAAAATCATTTGCGCAAATAAAAAAATAAAATAAAAAACTTGAAATTTACATTTTTTGTACGAAATGTTTCAGTTTTATTTTTCTTCAATTACGAGCAGGAAGTAATAATAATTCCGCTACTAGCCAATTGAAATTTTTATTTATTTCACAACTGGCAGGTATTACTAATTTGATCGAGCTTCTCAATCGTCTAATTTTTTTTGCTTTTTTTTTTCTTTTATTATGTCAGAATATAAATAACTTTCTTAATTTTTGAATATTGATATGTAGAAATTGTTATTACGTTCATAATGTATATTCGACATGAATAGATTTTGGAGTGAATTAGCTCCTGGTTTAGTTGTAATACATCATTATTCATTATATTAACGAAGTAAATGAAATTGAAGTATCTCAAATATTTTTCAATAAAAAAATAAATTTGTGTATCGCAATGAACTAATACATTACTTTTTTGACCATCTTAGTAATATTAATCAATTTATTTATGACAATCACTATAAATTTGACCGATCTTTGCTGATATTTTCTTTATCTTTGAAATCTAATTGATGACTAATACTTCCATTTTTATTATTTCGAATGTTTCAGTCGATATGAAATGTTTGTTACACTTCATGCTTCCTCTATGCTTCCTCATTTTTCTTTACCTCCTCTTTCTCTTATATAATGGCTGGAAGAATATTGTTCCAATAACTACTAGTTTTACTACGCTTATTAACACAAAAGGATGGAAATTGGAAAATAAGATTGCCAAATTTTTTTTTTCATTATTTATGTATTAAATTATTACTTAGTAACATATATAAAACTAATTCTATTTTGACAAATTATATTAGATTTTAGATATTCATTAAAATGCTTCAATTTACAAAGTGTTTTTTAATGTAATAATTAATATATTAAAATTAAGACCGAGCTAAATGCTGTCTGGTCGTATAGAGTTATATGATAAGTTAAATAGCTCAAGCAAAATACAACAAAACTAGAGACCTATATAATATATATATTCAACTACAATTGAGAACATTCTAAGGGTACCTCTTAAAATCCATAAAGCTATATTGTCGATAATATTCGTAAAAGTACCATACAATCTAGTAATTTAAATTATTGCAATAATTAAAATGCTATGCGAGTTTTAGTTTACATAAATGTTATATTACATAAATGTTATTTAGTATAAGTGATATCTAATGTAATGTTCTGTTATCTTAAATGCAATGTTATTTATTTATAATACTTAGAATATTCTAGTTCAATCTTAATTACAGATCTTACTAATATAATAATTCTGTATTTAAATAGATTTTAAAATAAAATCAGTACTAAATTTTCAATCAATATAAGTGAAAATTGTTGTAAATAATAGCTGGTGTGAAGTAATATTCCTACATAATAAGGTAACCTACAATAATTTATTATAGTATATGGAGTACTTAATATGGTTTTAATAAAATTTTTATATGAAATTTATTACTGCAGAATACAGTAGAAAAAAATTTTTTCATGGCGATACTGTAATAAGAATATTGATTATTTTCTAGACATTGAAATGGGACTTTGAATTGCAAATTTGATGATTCGAATTGAACTATTCTTTAATTTCACAATGAAAACACAAATTAAGTTTGGATGATGAAATAATAGCTAACGCATTACAAATATGAAAGATGAGAGACTCGTAGCTTTTTTTTAGACAAATATCGATATTTCGGCAATAATATGTTGCCTTATTCAGTGTTTGTGCGTAACTAATTGATCACATTTTTAATAAAAATCTCTTGGAAGATAATAGAACTAAATACTGTTAAACCATAAAAATACTGTAAATAACGAATGACATGTTGCCTACTCAGATATTGGCATTTGCAACTTCTACCTAGTTTTGCACTATCTTATTACCACTAACTCGTGTCCATAAAAAATTGTCAAAATTAGACTTAATGCAAATGTTATTTTCAACATCAGTTTTAGTTGATACATTTAATAAAAACTAGTATTTAAATACATAATACATGTAGATGAAGCTTTACCATTTTTCATTAACTATACATTGTCTTTCACACTCTTGCTCTCTTGGCTTTAAGATTTACATAAAGTTCGGCTTACTGCTCCAATTGGCTTTACAAATTACAACATTATTAAAACTTATTGCGTTACAAAAACAAATTATATTTCAAATTTATTCTAAACATTAATATTTCTTTTATTTATATTTTCCAAATCTATTTTTGTATATTCATCTTAAGTAAAAAGATTTATTACATCATCTGAAATTTATATTCATTTTAATATCCTAGAGAGAGTAAAAGAAAGAGTCAATCAAATTATTTTACCCATATTTTTTTTTACAATGATATATTTTTATGCCCTTCATCAAATATTTTAGATTGCGCACGCCTTTATTATTCACTTACATATACCTATATACTATATTTTACATTCATTTATAGTATGCGGAAATATAAAAATAAGAAAAATAAAAAAAATGTATTTTAAAGAGGAATAAATGAAAATAAATGCAATTTACAAAATATCAAACAACAATAAAAAAAAAATAATAATAAAAACAAGAAAAAAAATGAAAGATATTTCTTCAAAATCGAAATGAAATATAAAATGTCAAGATTCCTAGCCCAAAGGATCATTTTTAAATATTAAACTAGCGCTCTTGTAATCGAGCAAGCGAACACTGTGCGCAACCATATTTATCATTTCCTGTATATCATCTGTGCGGCCATGCCGGTCAATATGCAAAATAAAAAGAAGCAAAAAAAATAACAAAAAAAAAAGCAAAGACAAATCAAACGGAAAAAGAAAGAATATTTTTTTTTATTTTTAATTTTTTTATTACTTGTTTTAAAGTTTTTGAAAGCAACATACATACGCCTTCGGTACTAAAAACTTCTAATTTTTAATGTAATAATTTTCTTGAAATATCCTAATCAAACCCCACGATTAAATTTATCAAATTGTGATTTTGAAAATTTTTATTTTTTTTGTTTCTCAGCTTTCGTATTCAAAATTCTTTATGCTAATTGTATTGTATTAGAGGGGTATTTAAAAATTTTGTAAATTAAAATTATATTTCAACCCCAATTGATAAAATTTTTTAATTAAATAATTGATAGTATATAAATATGAAATTGATTATGATGTATTAAAAAATTTAACTAACTTTGAATTAGTCAAATCACAAGAGTTAAGATGAACTAAGGATAGAAAACTAGTGTGTAACTAACAGTCAGTTCGTAACCTATTCAAATACGAGTCAAGAAATATATAAATAATTTAATGTGCGATTGGTTGCTATCAAATATCTTTAACTGATGATAACATATTTGCTGCATTATACTATTATGTAGCGCAGTATAATGAAATTGCGTATTGCATAATGTAGGTCAGAGAGATTCATCTTGAAAAATAAAACCGACAGTATAATGATGATCGATGTAATTATTTCTGTATAGGTACCTATACATATTGTCTAATATGTATTAATTATCACTACAAATAATGGGCTAACTACATGTACCTGGAATGATTATTCGTTCTTCCTCATAAACTTGTAGTTGAAATTTTGTCAGCAACTGTAATAAAGGCCTACATATCGAAAGATAAATAGTTCAATATACCAATAAATAGTTCAATATATAAATAAATTTTCTCGCAACTGATCTATCAAATCTATATTATAATACACAAGAGCAAGATTAGTGAAGGCACACTTTTCGTGGTTTTTCGTATGTCTTCGTTTTTTTCTTCATTCAATCAATCAATGATGTATGCCGGAGATCAAAATAAATTTTTATTTTATGTCTGTATTTTGGTGAAAGAATTGTAATCGGAAGTTAGCTTAGTTGGTCATGTTAATATAAGATATTTTTGTGAGTTCGATTCTCTTTTGAGTAAATTTTTTTAAAATTATTTTTAGTGGTGAATATAAATCGTAATGCGTTGAATAATTTCTTTAATGCCATTTGAAAATAAATGATTTATATTTCATTTTGTAAATTGAAAAAGTACGGTTCAAATCTGAATCATCTTAAAACCGATTTTCATTATTATTTTTTTGAAGGATAGATATTTAAAAGAAGACGAAGCAAAATTATATATTTTTTAAAAAAATTTAATTTTCAAACAAAATTAATACAAAAATAAAATATCGTATTTACTTACAAAATATAAATTGAAAT
The DNA here is from genome assembly GCA_963942445.1 of Argyra leucocephala. NCBI lineage: Eukaryota > Metazoa > Arthropoda > Insecta > Diptera > Dolichopodidae > Argyra > Argyra leucocephala. Next base: position 29,834,358 of record OZ012677.1, read on the forward strand.
GATAGAATATAATTCATAATGAAGATGATTTTTATAAACTGTATAGCAAATCTAAGGTATGATTTCATTAGCTGTATTCCTTTTTCAATTTAATATTACTTTAAAGTAATTCAAATTATTTCGAAAATGGAATGATTGAATTTTTAATCATTTTTTTATAAGGATGAAATTATAATATTTATTAAAATCTACATAAAAATCTATCTGTCGGCCAATAGAAAACTAAAATTTTAAGTACTTCAATAAAAATATAAAATACAATTACATTAGCTAAATTGTTAATACTTCAATAAAATATTAGGTTTATTCAGTAAACTCATCAAGAACGATCTAGAATAAAAAAAAATTTTGTATTCAATAGCTTCCGTTAATTTAACTTATAAATAAATAGCGGATGATTATATTATATAAATACAAGAAAACGCCCTGGTAAATCTCCGACCGGCCAAAAAATTAATTTTTCCATGAAACGGCACAATAAAATGATTTTTAACAAATTTAAACATTTGGTATGTTAAAATTTAACATAACTAACATAACTAACATTTACCATAAAAGTTAACTTAAAACTTTGAACATTTCTATTTTTTTGTGGTTTGCTATTAATATTACTATTCTATATATTGTTGCTAGATACTTTCAACATTTCAAATATTTAATTTTATTATGCAGTTTCATAGAAAAATTTATTTTTTTTGCTCGTCCGGGTATGTACCCGGGGTTTCTTCTAGTATTATTATAATATAGTATAGTATAACACTGCGATATAAAATTATAATTATCGTTCAAATAAAAATTAAATAATTGACAATACTTAAGTCTGTGATAAGTAGGTACTAGATATATATTTAACTTTTAAAATGAAATAAATTGAGTATAATTATTTATTTAATTAATAAATAAAAATAATAACGTTTATTTCTTTAACATACAATCATATAGTTTCCCCATAGATTAAAGAATTTAAAAACATCATTCATTAATTTTGGAATATCAATTTTACAAAATCCAAAGCTAATAAAATTGAATAAAATTCAAATTTATATCCGTTTTCAAATTTATTTAAAATGCCTCTATACTGATCAAAGGGACATTTTTCTTTCCCCGATCCTCAATTAGTCTAACAGCTGTGTATTCGTGTATAATGATATAATTTAAAATCTAATATTAACCTAAAAAATCTAAAACCTAAATAATTATACATAAATTTAATTACACCAACATCCATAATTTCACATTATAAAAATAATTAGTCGAATACCAAAAACTATTAAAATAATTACGTAATTCTTAAATAATCCCAAATGCCAGTTGCAACAAATTAAACAAACTTTAATAATATTTTCTATAACTAACATTAATCCAGATATGAAATTTTAACTTTTTAACATTAACTTAATCTGAAATAAAATGTATACGTATATGTACTTATTTTCGAAGTTAATGTTAAAATGATGTACACCTGCAGCATTTAAATGAAAATTATTCAAGTGGTATACCTCTTGTACTACAGTAATCAACAAAAATGTCAGTTTTTCGTATTCGAAAGAAAAATCTCAATTTAATTGATTTTCTAGTATTGGTATATTTTCAATTATTGATAAGAAATTGGATTAGCCCAGATTATGTGATTGTTCTTTTAAAATAACATTTTTAAAAATTATATTGGTCGGCCGAAATTTTTTAAATCTGAAATTGTATATTTAGCCAAAAAATTAATGATAATATTCAGTTCTGTCAAAAATTTTATTGTAGTGCACGTCATATTTAAATAAATTCTATGAAATTAACTAACTACTTCTGCTGATTTCATCAAGTACTCTTGTTTTCATAAACGCAGAAAAAAATGCGTCGCTACTATGCAGATTTTTTCTGTTGTTTATGAACGCGAAATTATCGACACATGAGCAGAAAAAATCTACGCAGATTTTTGTGTTCAGAAACTAAGAAAAAATTTTTAACTTAAGAGTTTTTTATTTAGTTGCATTAAAAATATACCGTTACAAACTTACAAACACCGTTACAAACTTTTAAAATTTCGCTTAGCACCTTGCCCCACAAAATACTTTTCCATCTGAAGCTTCACCGAAATTAAGAATTTCACTTCTGCGTCTTAAGCAAATATGTGGAAAACATACACGTAAATACCAAAATATTTCACATTATTTCAATATTTATTAAAATATTTTAGTATTTATTAAAGATAATAATTATTGTTTTAATAAATAACAATAAATTCAATTTTAATATGTACTTACAAAATATCTTGCGAGTCCATTTTAGTTTGTTTTATTTGTATTGCAGGAATTGCAGCCATTGCTTACCAACGCTGACGCAATACTGATGATTACGAATACAAGCATCTGCTTTTTAACTTCAGCAGATTTATCGTATTACTTTGTATATGAACACAAAATCTGCAATTCTGCACATGTTCTGCGTTTATGAAAACAAAATACATATATGGAGTAATTGACGGTAAATTAAACTTTGAAAATTGCGTCGTATGAATAAAAATAATACAAAAATTTGTGTTACTAATCAAAAACAAAATAGAGTAAATTTATTTTTTTGTTTGTTGCTGAAACCTATTCGTATAAATTCCGATGATGACGATCTAAAGGTGTTCAAAGCTTTCACATATTTTTTGACAATTGTTTTAGCTAACTTATATTATTATTTCCACTGATTGAAAAAGTTTTTGATGGGAGTTGGAACCGGAACGGAAAAATTTGTATAACCTTTTTTATAGCTAAAATATCCTATATTCATTTGAAGAAAAAAAAATTGATTTTCATAGTATTATTTTTGCCGTATTTTGGTGTACAAATAAAATTGAACTAATGTCACTACATGGATTTCAGAAGTAGACACTTATTTGGAAGAGTGACATCATATACAAGTGGAAAAAATTGGAAGTGGATTAAACAAAAATTAAGTACCAAAGAAACACGATCTCTAATTTGAAAGATAAAAAAAATACAGGAATAATTACGCCATTTTAGGCTTTTGACGAAGAAACTAGAGGTATCGTTTGCAGAGAATCTTTGTAGATTAATGATTAGAAAAATTATTATTTAAGTGTCGAACTAGACAAATAATTAAAAAAAAGTTGTTCCAATAAGAACATGGAGTCTAGCGTTGTCGAAATGGCCTGATAATGTGAAACATGAACCATCCTGCAATTGAGAAACGATTTCTAATGACTGAATTCGGATGAACGGAACGATTAAAGACTGAATTCAATGAAGGAACATTGTACAGCTAGACTTCATTGTGAGTTGTAGAGAAACATATACGATTATAATTATTCGATGAAAATTAAGTAGCTAATATCATATCTTATGAAACTGTTTCAATATCTTAATTTTGAATCGATAACTTTTTTATTAATAAAATATCGATAACTTTTTTATTTTTAATTGTACATTCATTATTCAGCCGTACCAATAATTCGATTCGATACAAAATTATTCGAATTTTTCGATTTGATTCGATGAGAATTTCTTAACGATGAATTCGATCGAAAGACTAATTTTGTACTCATTTCAAAAAATGTTATCAAATAAAAAATATAACGCAATGTAATGACTTTTATGTCAAATAAGTTCATTTTCATTTACAATTAGAATCATGAACTTATAGCTCGTTTTTGACGGGTAAAAGATGTGACACTCTTTTTCCAGCAAATTTTCTTTGATCACCATTTTCTGTTGCTTTATTTTGATAGCTTCTTGTTGTAGTTTTCGCTTTTCTTCTCTATCCAATATTTTTTCTTCTCCATGCAGCCTTTTTTCTTCTACAATTTCTTTTAAACCGTCGTATTTCTTTTCTTTTAGTTGGTACATTTTTTTAAATATTGAGTTTGCTCTGACACATTTCTATTAATTTCTGTAAGAATTTTACAGAATGTATATATAAGCTTTTTTTTTCTGTGAAAGATCTTGAAGCAGCTGTTACTCTCATTTTTTCAGAAATTGACTCCGATGAAATATTTCGGCTATTAAGTTGTGATTTTCTTGTGTACTGTTATCGAAGTTTATTTGATTTTCTTGCTGTTCTATTTGATTTTGCTGTTGTATTTCAAGCCTATAAAAGATTTTAAACAAATGATCCATCAATAATCCATTTAAGCTATTTCTTATGTTTAATAACACTTACCATGTGTATGAATAACAAACTCAAAATTAACAAAACTAATTCAACATTATTATAACACTAACATGAAGAATTTTAGCTTGAATAGTCTGACAACAGTTTTTTTTAACTAATCCTTATTCTATTATAATAAAAATTTTCAGTCCAAACCTTTTAGTCAGTCCAAACCTAAAGTTAAAGCAAAGATCTACATGAACATACTTTTCATCCCATATAATCCAAATTTCATTTTATCTTTTGCATTTTATCTTTTTCAAAAATTTATTGTCAGTTTAGAGTCTTTACCTTTTTTAAACCATTGTGCTAAATGTTCATTTTTTTAGCAGATGTATAAGCAATTCAAATTGATAGTAGTAAATTGTGGCCCAAATCAATAATAAATAATTAATTAGCTAAATAATAAAATAAACAATAAAAATTCTTTTAAATGTTTTTCTTATTTCGAAGCATAACACTTTCAAACACAAGAACAAAAACGATTATTCGTTTATAAAATTTTGAACGAGAAAATTTTCGATCAAAAATATTCGAAGTTTTTTTAAATCGAATTCGCCGGTCGAAAATTTACGATTGAGTAGCTACTCGATTTTTATTCGATCGAATTCACCGGTACGGCTGATAGTTTCTATTCCGTTTTTTTTGTTATGTGGTGTACTCCAATTTGTTGAATGCTTAAATCCAGATTAGTTATTTTTTTATAGCTTTTTAATATTTACTTCTAATTTTTATTTTAATTTTATTTTTTATTATTATTTCATATTTTTTTGTTTTGTGTTTTTTTTTTATTTATATTTTTTAGATTATGATTATGACTCCACAATATTCTGGGCATTTAAAACCACTGAAGGCCATACTTTGACAGAAACCCCATAAATTCCATTTTCCTTAAAAATTTTTATTCTAGTTGTTTTTCATATTCTATATCTATTTTTCTCTTTCTTTCTTTTTGTTTTGTTCTTTAGTTTTGGTTTTGTGGCAAGTTACTTGATAACAACGATTAGTTGAAACGGCAGTTTAATTTAGATTTTACCGATGTTTGAATGGAAAAATCGTTTTTAAATGAAGTAATAAATTGCTTGTCATCTAATTGTTGGTTTTTGCATCCTTTGACGGTTTGTAGGTTGCACCAGTTTTGTTTATATTTGAAAATAAATGAAAGAAAATAGTAAAAACAAAACAAGATTTTCGTTAGTGAAACATGTTTACAAGATCATGTTTTCGTGCATTAATACCAGATAAGAGTGTGAATTGGAAAATTCTGATTTGTTTTTATATTATTATTTTATTTTTTTTTATTTTTATGTAGTATTTGGATTGTAGATATTCATTTAAATGTGAACATGTTAAATTCAAAGTGAATCTTAAGATATCAATAACTTGATTCGAATACATACATATATACATGCATATATAATATTATGTAATATAATTGGTATTATCTAGATATAGTTTTTTTTTTTTTTTGCGATTTACATATAAAAATATCTGGTTAAAACATGAAATATTGAAATTAATTTGTAACCTTGATCAATAAAATGTAACAAGGACGAAATTTATAGGTAAAATTATATACAGAAAGTATACTATTAAAAAAAAAACAGAGTAAAAATGATGAAAAATGAAACTCGAAATAATGAAAATGTCAAAAAAGTTTAAAAAATGACTTGTTTTTAATTGTTGAGCACAATACAGAAAAACAAAAATAAAATAAAAAACTAGAAAAATATAAAGTGAATTTTTTTTTTTGAACGATAACAGTAGCTCGGCTCGGACGTTTAATAGAATAGTATTTTTAAATTTAATAAACCGTAATTTGATAGGAATTGTACAAAAACAAAATTATTACTTTGTTGCATTTTTTATGATGACATGTTGAGCAATTTTGTAATATAGTCACTTTATCTTGTTAGTTCTGCAATGCGACGTGACTATCATTGTATATATTTGTTATGTCATCTCTGAATACTGTCACAAATGTTGTCTATTTTAATCTTGCTTGTTGTGCTTCATTATGTATTAATTCAAGTTAGTTTGATATTTTTGTTATTGTCAGTAACCTTGATAGAATTTCGTTTTCGTAGTGCAATTTTTACTACAATATAATGTGAAACAATTAATGTTTTTGCAGTATATATGTGGTCGAGCTTCTGTTATACCAGCTACTAATGTCGAAAATGATTATCATTATCAAAAATGTGGGTTTCATATTTTTATCATTTTTTTATATTATTGTTATTTTTTTATTTACTATAATTAAAATTATAATAAAAGTAAGCACTAGCTACCAGGGTCATCTGCTTATATTTTTTTGGTTTTTGTATATAATTCCCTGCTATTCCACAAATTAAGTTTATTTGTATTTTTTGGATTTTTCCCCACTTTTATTTTCCACCAAAATTATTGTAAATAGTTATAAGTAAAATTGTAAAAAACTAAAAACACTCTGCAATAGAGCTCATTTGAGTAAAAAAATGAATGAATGAATAAAAAAAATTATTGTATTATTTTAATTATTGTAAAATTTCATCAATATAAGATTATTATATAAGAAAAATGCAGTTAAACATCCATACCCTGAACGCGATTCGAATCGGAAGCCTCGTGATTAGTAGTTTGTTCTGGAAATTTTTATTTCATCTGATTTGGTAGTAATTACCAAAAATTAAAATCAAACTGCGCCGTTCGTTATGAGGAATAACACAGATGTTGTTGGTCATATTTAAATATAAGGACTTTCTAGCATAAATAAAAATAAAATATTAACATTAGATTAGATTGTAGATTATGTAATTTCGGGTGGGGATATGCCCTCTATATCACCGCAGTCGCAAATGGGCTCATTGTGATCACTCGTATTTGTTAGAGCTACTCCACGAGTCGTTCAGGATACCTGATTCTCACTAAGGATATATTATTCTTCATTAGTATGCTGGATGTATCCAATTATTCGGGGAAGGTTGTTTCAAAGTGGTGAGGTCTGCTATGAATGAGTCCTTCGCATTTTCGCAGATTCCTCCTCTATTTCACATATTCAACATAAGTTGTTTTCGGTTAGACCAATTTTATAAAAATGCTTTTTTATTAGGCAGTGAATAGCCTGTTATTATCCCTGCCAGGATACGTACCTGTTTTTTTGAAACTTAGAAGAGTTTTAGGGACGAGTATTTGTGCTTGACGATTTCCAGGAGCTTTTTGCTTCACCCAAGCCTTGAACTGTATCTTAGCTGTGCTCAGGGGAATTTCACAAAACAAACTTGGTACCAAGAAAAGCGTATCCGATGCTTTTTTTTAAATTGAATATCTCATAAATAATATTTTATTTCAGTATGAATTGCGTTCTGGGTAAATCAAACAGTATTGAGAATGCCAAGTCGGAAATTGTACTCATATTTGTATATTAGGAGAGTATAACATTAACTGCAGATTTATGCAGTTTATCGGTTAGCAAAAGCTTTATTTTTGCAATAAATCCAGGTATATATTAAACATCTGAAAATATGATGAGCTGGTAAATATATCAGTTACAAACAACAATGCTTATTATATACTCTAGAATAAAATTATTTAACTTAACCTACATTTAATCATAAACATAATTTCATGTCTAGTAATAATTATCAATTTCCGTTATTTTCAATTATCAAAGACGAAATTCTTAAACTTTTATCTATACTCTAATTCAAATTTTCTTTACAATCACACAACTTGCATTTTATCATGATCTTATTTCATTATCAACAAACAAAATTATTCTCGGCCTAAATCCATAAATTTTTTTTCAATTTTAGTTTTCAGCTCTAACAAAAGATTTTTTAATCTTAAATAGATTTTCTGAATACATTTTTATTGTAGTCCATTTGATTTGGTCAACATATTGTGCTTCATAGGTACTCATATTATCATAATACCTGGTAATGATTAGGATGAAAAATTTATTATACCAACTTTTTGTAACTCATGAAGAAAGAAAGTGTGGGTGGAAATTAACAATCAACACTTGTTATGACCTGAAAAATTACAAAAGAAATAATATCTTTTCACGAATGCTATTAATGTGAAATTGTGGTTGTGCATATTACGATGGCATTCGTTTTTTTTTTTTTTATTAAATTAAGATAGAAACAAAATTATTCTAAATAAATACAATAAAAAAATGTTTTTTTTTTTTGTACAAAAGTCAACAATGTCAACACCTTTTTATATTCATATCTTTTTTATTTTGTTTTCCTATTTTTATTTGAATCTCACATGCCAAAATAATTTATTAAAAATTTAATAGCCAGCACGCGAGCGATTTAGTCTCGATCGGAAAAAATCGGAAAAAATAAAATTTTCATTATTTTTTAGTTGTGTGAAAAACACTTGTAACCTTTGAGTTTATAATTGAATTTCTTACGAGTTGCTACATTTAGAGGGTATCACATATTGTTTTCATATTGCAATTTGAGTGTATTTGATTTGAATCATAGTCGCCATTAGTGGTGCTATAATCAAAATTATATAAAATGGGGAAAAAATACTAATCTATAGTCATTATTTGAATGGTCATAGCATATATGTAGTAATAAGACAGTGTTATCGATCAGCCAGAATGCTTTAGAGGTTAGAAATTGTGCATGTTATTTTCTTCTTGATTTAAATTTTTAAGGTTTTGTACTTCAGCCTAAATGCTCTCGAGTATAATGAATCCGTTGTTGTTTTAGAATACGTCTAGATGTCTTTTCAGATCGGTGCTGTTGATTTGAATTTTGACGTCTTTATTACTTATTTGTTTTTAAAGTTAAAGAGAGATTACTAGTTTTTCTATCAAATATGGTAAAACTAACCACATTCCAAAATATGTTTCGTGAATTAAGTGAATTCGAGTTTCTACATATTCCGAAAGTAGGAAAATTAAACTAAGCTCAAATAACTTTCTTTTTCTTTCAATGACATATTTTTTTTCTACACTCTTAACAGAAACTCTGATAGAATCAACTTTTCGTGCTTAATGAAGTACGGTACTGCAAGTTTTCTACAATATTTAAAATTACAGGTTTACTCATTAAATGTGAAAAAGTAGTGCTATTGAAAGGAACTAAGTCTTCTTAAATAGAATATAACCATATTATATCCCAATGACAAAGGGTACTAGACCAGGTCGAAAAACCAATAAAGTATTTTTTTGTTTCATCGGAAATCGGACCTGGGACCTTTCGATTGACTTATTTACTCATAGCTCATCTACTCATTAAATGTGAAAAACTACTGCTATTGTTAGGAACTAAGCCCTCTTAAAACGAATAGTTTCATTTTATAGTCTAAATCGAGCATCAGGACCTGTCATTCACTCTCCAATTTCTCATGTTGAGCATAATAAATGAGCTCAGAATGCATGAAGGCACCTCAATCAGGTTTGTCCATGCTGATTGATATCAATAATTGCAATAAAGGACTTTTCCGCGAATTCAATTTTAAGGAATGCACTACAAATATCCCGTCTGTCGTAGTCTGTTGAATTTTTAATAAGTTAATATATTTCTGCTTCCTTATACGCTTGGTACAGTTCATGGTTGTACCTTATTCTCCAGTCATTATTTCCGAAAATCAAACCCGCTACGTACCATAATCATTTTCTTTCGAACCCGGTCTTTCTTCTGTTGCCTAAAATGTTGCCCAAAATATAAAATATATGAAATCTTTAAATATTATTTTCCCTCCTTATTCAACTCGATTTTGGCAACGTAGGACTTCAGCATAGCTGATTCTTATCCATGGCTGTGATTCAGCTTTTCAAAATCACTATGTTCACAAATTAATTGATTATGCATGTGCAGACTGCAATTTAAAACGGCAAAAAAATACTAATAATGAAAAAATAACACTCACACTAGACAAAAGCAGTTAGTTTTGAGTATTTCAGGAAACAGATAGAAATACCAAGAATAAACATAGCCAATGAAATAGTTACTTCGCGGCTTCTAATTTAAAAAAAATATTTAGTTTCGCTACGTCTCCTTTTAAATATCTATTACTTAAAACAAGAATAATGAAAATGTGGTTGCGAAATGGTTCAGAAATATGTAGCGTACTTTTTTCAATTTACAGATTAAATAAAATGATTTTTTGTAAACAAAAAAAGAACACTAGTTTTCACCACTTAAAGTTTTTTGGAATTGTAAAATACTATAATATATATTGTTTCGTAACACCTTTATACATGAAAAAACTGAGAGAAAACCTATAGAACAGTATTAGAAATATTACATTAAAATTAGTATTGAATGAATGGTTGGAACATAATACAATATTGTTCTACTCTTATTCTATTTTATCTATTGTGTATTCGTTACAGATTAAACGAATTTTATCTTTGAATCCAAATTTTTTTGATTATCATACCACCTTTAAAGATATCTATGATAATTTACTATATCCTAAATATATTCCAGGGGAATCTAAATTTAATAATAATAATAATAAATTTCCATATGTATAAAAATATATTCACTAAAAATTTTATCTAACCTTAAAACTGGATTAATTCAATTCAATAAACTCAATGTGTGGTGTTAAAATAAATACTGTTGAAATTCACTGTTGCAAATTTTTTTTTTTGCAATTCAACATTTTTGTTTATGACAAATATTTTTTTTAGAGCATGATATTTTCAACCTCCCATAAACTTTAAATCTACAAAATATTATTATAAAAATAACAAATTTTAAATGTTTTCATTTAAAAAATTCGTGTTTATTTTTTTTAAATTTTGTACATTTACAAGACCAAAAGCGAATATAATTGTTGGAAAATTCGGGTTAAAAAAATAATGTTTTAAGGTTAAGGATCACATAAGAATTCAATTTTTTTTTTAAGCTGTTTTTCTTTTAATTTCACAATACATATACCAGCAAAATGGTTTTGATACAGATGAAATGAGGAAATGAATATTCTTCTTAGAAAAAAATGTACAGAAAATGTCTAGAAAAGATTTGTAAAAAAAAAATGTATTTAATTAACGGAAAATAATATTAGAGGTGACTGACCTTACGGGTAGTTTTTTTTTTAAAGCCAAATATGTTGTAAGCATATTATAATCTATATATTGTTTTTTCTTGTTTGAGAGCTTCATCATGCTCGTAAAAACTAATTCATATACGTTTTATAACTTTATATATAAATTTATCGTCCATATATAATATATATTTATTAGTATACTAGTATAATGCCATTGCTAATCTGGTAAAGTTTGAGTGCAATTTAAAAAAGTATGCACATTACAATTCGAAACGCCAACAACAAATTAAAGTAAATATGTATCATCTCTCGTTATAGGGCTTTAATATTATTTTCTCACTACATTTTATTTCTATCTACACCTACACCTACTACTTCCATAATATATTAAAAAAAATTGATTTATTCTCTCAAGTCTCAATTCTCATTCTTTCATTAATAATTAACTGTTTTTTCATTATTATTGTTGTTGTTATAAAAAGCTTCAGACAAAAACAAAATTAGTATATATTTATTAGTATAATATAACTTTACATTATTTACCTATGCATTTTACAACGTAGAGGTACTATTGCCTTCACACATAATTTTTGTAACGTATAAGTTTTTACCTTTATTTTCTTAGATCCTTAACTTGATAAAAATGAAAAAATAAATAGTACGATTATTTTTTTAAATACAGAATAGTCTATTTTCATCCACTTTTCTATTTTATGAGCCCATTCTTAACAATAATTGCAATTATTTTTTTTTTAAGTTTTTCTAACAAATATCTGAATAATAAGTGTGTCCTGTGTTGTTTGCGATATAGCATCAGAATTTGTACAAAATTCTGTAGTATGTAACAACGATTTAGCTTGCTGCACAAACGATTTAGCTTGCTAACAAAAAACAATAAGATCAGACAGCTTAAACCTAAGCTATGATCAATAAAACTAAATTTAATTATATATTACGTATTTAATATACATGAATTATAAAACAAAATGTATTGTTGAAAACAAAATAAAGATACCACTCCAACAAATCAAACCGTACTGCAACTTAAACTTAAAAAGTCCGTATTTTATATTTAAAATAATTGTTTTAAAACAAAAACAGCTTTGAGCTTATGGATTAAACTATAATAACATAACATAAAATACTACTAACCAGACAATTATTGTTTACATTATAGGTACAAAATATAATCGAGAAAAGTCTGGTTAACACATCACAAACTATACAATCTATAAGCGCCAGCACATTATTACTACTTTATTTTTAATTCATCACCTAATAAAAATATTTTAACTACCCCAGTAATAAAATCAAATGACTTGTCAAAAATTTGCAGTTGCCAAAATAGCAATAATTATCACTAATGTAAATTGATAAGTTGATTAACGATCAATTTTATTATATCGGATGTATGGTACATATATAATATTATAATAATATCTATAAAGTGTTATAATAGAAAAAGTAAGCAGTCCTATTCTGTTGAAATTGTAAAATTATTGTAAAATAACGTTTGCACGATGCTAACTGAATTCCAAATATTTAAAACAAAAAAAAAATTAACAATAACACTTTGTATTCAACAGTTTTATAATAATAATTTATCCTCATATACTAAATCAAATATGATGACATAAAATCTATTTTCTGGTCTAAATCCTGTAAGTAATTTCAAAATAAATAAAAACAAAATATTAATCATTTTGTTATCCGCTTATTCTTCATATATTAATAAAATTTTAAAAATTTAAAAAAAAAATTAAAATTAAAAAATTTATAATTTTACAACTTAAAAACAACCGTAATAATAATAACTATAATATTGACAATATTAAAATGTTTTTATTTATTTTTTTATTTAATAAAAAATACATTTTAAAATAATATGTACATTATTAAAATAAATTCTATCAAATTGACAGATGCATCACCATAGCAAAATCTAATCTTAAAAATAAATCAAAAGAAACGTGTTTAGTTTTATAATCGGAAATTTAATATCAGTATAAATCATAATCATCTTTTATTATTATTATTATTTATGTTTTTCATTTTATAACTCTTATGAATTAAATTTTATATTTTATTTTTCACAAAACTGTAGAAATGTAGAAATTGTATCTAGTAGACGCGATTCTATTTATCAAGTTAATAAAAATAGGTAATGTTGTAAATCTTCATTTTTGATTAAGAATAACTTTCAAACCAAAATAGTCAATCCCATTTGGGTGAAATTAAAATAGGATTATTGCAATTTGAGTATAAAAATTCGCACCTTCAGGTATAATTTAGCCATAAAGAAAGTTAAGATAGCATAAAAAATCATGATTTTATTATTTACACTTAAATCTACTGCAGGAATCCTAATTTAAAAAAACTACAAGCTATTTTTTGGATTTTAAGCTTTTAGTAAAAATATAAAATCTGATTTTACATGCTCTTGTATCTTAAACAGTAAATTTTTCTTACTCCTGTACATATCCAATACTAGATATTGTGTCATATGTCTTAGATATTAAATACTGGCTAAAATTATTTTATATTGACTTCTCACAGGTTAAGTTCCTCATGCAATGTAACCATGCATTTTTGGTTTTTTTTTACCAATTTCTCTTCTGCCCTAGACTTTTTCTTGGCCGATAAGTTGTAGAAGTTCGTATTTTTGACTCCGAATCACATTATGCTTTTTTTCTACATTTTTAACTTTCCAGACGTTCACGGTTATTATTAATTTTACAACAAATTTTATGCCTATCATTGGCGTATATAAATATGCCTATCGTCTCCGATTACCTTGAATAATTTTTTTTTCCAATTGCTGTGAATTCTGTGAAAAAATACAATGAATTCTATAACTTAATTAAGCAGACATTATTTCGATTTCTATTTTATATCAAAGTTTTGATCTAGAATTAAATATTGAAGTTAGTATTTATTTAGATACTATTTATTGCAACATATTTTTGAATTTTTAAAATCCTTACTACGTGAGCATTGCAATAAAGATTTCAAATAATAACACCATATTTTAAAATTTGATTTTACCAGAGATAAAATGTTTTTGGTGTATATGGATGGTTAGTGAGCAAATCCATAAACCGAAATCCACAAAATAAAATTCACTCAAAAAACCCATACATTCAAAATTCATAATATTGTACAAATTAATCCTGGAAAAGGAGATATCCTCACTGTATCTAAAAGCGGCTATGCATGAGTTTTGTTTTTAAAACCCAACATTTTATTAGCCATTATTGTAATCAACATCATTCTTGAAGGAAAATTTTTCATTTTCAAATTAATATTGTTGATTTTATTTAAAATTGCATTTACAGAATTGTCAAATGGCATAGGAAAAATAAATTCTAAAAGAGAACTACGACATACCTACTTCAGATATAGTTTTGTTCTAAACCATTTTTTATACCATCCATAGAATATATTTAACTCGCCTTGCATTTCTGTGTGCAAATCATGAAAATATGATATTTTTAAAACAATTTTAGCATTGTTTGCAAAAAAAAAGATTTGAGTTAGCTTTAATGAATATTTTGATAAGTTTTAATGGATGGACATAAAATAATACTTACCTAAATCCTGAGGTACTTCAGATTAAATTGGGTTCAATTAGTTGTACGAAAAAAAATTAATTTGATCTTGTTTGATCAAAGATATTTGAAGTTATAAATCCATATGTGTATAAATGGTAAATGTTCAATACTAGTTTTAATTTCAATAAAAGTTTTTAGTGTCTTAAAGTCTATACAGTTCTTCACTCAGTAGTTTTCTACCGAAAAGTTGAATGGTGGATGCAGGCTTTTCCTATGATTTTCTTTCATGTAAAAATAATTTTCAAATAAACTTTTTTGTCAACATATACTCAGTTTTTTAAGCGAAATTAAAAGTATACAATAATTTCTCCTAGCCCCATACAAATTAATAAACACATATAGATTGCGATTGTTATATTTTTAATAGCTATGAAAATCTGATTTAAAACCATAAATGTGGAATAGTTCTCTTAAGCCACTAAAAGTTTAATTGCAAATCATATAAACTGTTGTATAACCTTTTTCAGCTGTAGCCAATACTTATATACTCTTCACTATTATTAAAACACAACAAAAAATAGCGCCCTGAATTTACTGCACCATTCAAAATCATATAATGTCATAAATAAAACATTTATACATAAAAATTTAAACCGAATAAAAACCACTGTAATGTGTAACAAAATCAATAATTGTACCTATTTTTATAGTGTTGTAGTTTTACAGCTATTTGTTTATTTTTTTTTTTTTGTTCAGTCATAATTATTAATTCTAATATGAATCAAAACATTTCCGAAGATGAAGAAAATATATGCTTTTTAAATTGCCAATGCACCAAGATAGGTGAATATTATTAGTATAAAATAGTTTTTATTTGAAATTATTAAATGAATTCTAAAAAAAGAACAGGAAAACAAAAAAATAAAAATAAAAAATTAAATAAAAATGTTAAGCCATACACTAGGGTTATAAATTTATATAAATTCAATACAAAAAAAAATACAACAAAAAATAGAAAGAGAGAAGAATATAAAATATTCATTTATTCGTGTAAAGTAGCTGTCATTACGATTTAATCTTAGTGCAATTTTTTAATGTTCCATAAAATGTAATGGGATTCTCATTTAATGCGATATGTACCTTTATATAAAAAAAAAATGAAAAATAAAATCGTATAGCATAATCTGATATACTAAACTAAAAAAAAAAATATGAAAAAAATAAAATGTTGTTTTTTGTTTTTCCTTTTTTCATTATTAAGATTGCTGTCAAATCTTAACACCTTGTGAAGTGTGATTTTGAATCTATTAAATTGGATTATAGTTATAGCTATGTACAGATTTAGATGAAGGTTTTCATTTACTTATTTTTTTTTTTTTTTAATTATTTAGAACATCAAAGAGCTGTGGTAAATATATCATTAAACAAGTATTTTAAATAGAGATCATAATATGTTTTGATATTGACATTTTGATGTTGGTTATTGACAAGGTCATTTAAAAATAGGTACATATTATATTAGATTTACATATTTATATTTATATTTTCTTTTTATATCTGTCATGCATGTCCTTCAGATATAGTATTGAAATTGTGTATTTGACACAATATTTCAATTAAAAGATATGGGTGACTATTGTAAATTTCGATCGACTTTCATCGAATTGTTCATCGTTATCGTTAGAGTTATTCGATTACAATCGTTAGTGCCATTATGTATTTCGATGAAAATTTGATCGAAAGTGTTTTAAAATGCTGCCATTGTAAAATTCAAATCTTCGATGAAAATGATATATGTTTGATTCTTTGACTGCCTAATTCAAATTAGTATACGAAAAAAAAACAAAACAATAGTGTTATAACTTTTGATATTATTAAGTTAAAGTTAAAAGTGTTTAAATAAAATAAAAATGATTAAATTAAAAGTTTTTATAAATAAAATGTTTTTAGCAGAGTTAAATTTTTCAGTTTCTGATAGTGCTGAAAAACACTATCAAATTGGAGAGTTAAAAAACAAGCCAACATGTAGTCGGGATTATTCCAATGCACTGGATTTGGAAGATTGTACGTATATAATTATAGATGAAATTGATGAGTTATTATCTACAAAACATAATTTTATTAACAGTTTTGATCAAAATTTCCTGTTAAACCACATTGCTTTTATGGATTTATTAGAAAAATTAGGGTTAAAATTAAAATAACCAATAAGTAACACGTCGATTCCAAATATAATTAAATTGGCCAGCGTATTAAGATTCTGTGCGGTTTGTACCAAGGAAATGATTTTCATGTCGGATCAGCAGAGCTAATTTTTTCTGTTGTGCTTAAGGAAGTTTCATATGAAATTTGCAGTTTATACTTATGTGCAAAATGGATCAAATTTCATTACGCACTAGAAGAAAAAAGTCAGACAAACATTATTTTTATGATTAAAGTAGAATTACTGAAATAATTTATTTACACTCACTTTCATATTGCAGTTTATTTGTAACTGGCCTTTTATTCCTATTAAAATTTATTTCAATACAAAATAATTATGAAGAATAAAGTAAAATACCTACTAACATTTCAATTTTTAAATTTATTTTTATTCCAAAAAATATCGCAAATATAAAACAAACACCATGTGTCCAAGCGTCACTCTTTTATTTTATCCTTTCAATTCAAAATTGAAATAATTTGAACAAAATCTCTCTTTCGATGTCTCTTTCGTGATAAAATTTTACATCGATAAACTTTATCGATTTCGTCGACAATTTCTAAACGTTATGGAAATACATAATAGGCACCATAGTGCTGAAATTTATTAAAAAAATCTTAACATATTGGATGTCGTGGTGCTGAATTTGGTGTGTTAAAAAACATCTACTTGTGGTCTACGAATTAAATTTTAATATTTTTCTAATTTTTAGAGCTATCATGACCGTAATTTTAACTTTACCTGAAACAGCTCGAAACAAAGATTTGATACTCTTATTGAACGTAATAAATATTAAAGCTATAAGTATGTTTCCCCAATTTTAATCAAAGAGAGTTAGAGTTAAAAGTTTTTAATCTTTATCATTTCTCCTATACAGACATACCATACGATAATTTTACTGAGCAACTGACGTAGATTATTCACACATGACACCCTCCACTTCCAGCACTTAAATTTTTCCTTCGAAAATAATTTTAATTTCTCTGGATCCAAAACACCATATTTTCAAATCATTTTTCGGTGTATCTCAACTACATGTATTTCAATATTGATAATAATAGAGCCCATATACATACACACGAATCCACCATTCCACACGAACATCTCTTAATTGACAATGTATGGTATTCAATGTGTGATTGCTGCACGCTGCACAATGTCCAATTTCAAAAATTTTAATAATATTTTTTTGGGAAATGCCATGTCTAGTGTACTTTTAAATTGCCCCTGTTTTAAAATCTTTTGCTTGTGTTGTCGGAAAAATAAATTAGAACAAAAAGTAAGATAAAATAAAAAAATAAATTACTAAAAATCTTAAAAATAAACTTTTGAAAAATAAAATGTTGAAAGCATATACAGTGTGTATTGCTAAGAGCATTGAATATACATAATAATATAAATTATTTCATTAAATTTTTGCGACTGAAGAATGCGTAATAATTTGCATGCGTTATAAAGGGAGAAAACAATATTTTACATCGCATTATTGTACACTTAAACACGTGTAATATATGAGCCCTAATAAAAAAAAAATGTCAAGTGGATGTAAAATTGATATTGGATTATTACACCATAACATTTCGCCTATCAAATCATTTTAATTCTTGAAATTTTCACATCCTTTAGATGGCGTACCAAGATTATAACATTTAATCTATATTTCCAATTCATTGAGGGCACGTAATGAGTATTATTATCTAAAATTATTTTTTTCAAAATATATACTCATATAATATAGTATCTCTATTTATTAATAGTACATTTCAATAAATTCGGAAGTACTAAAGTTCGCATGACAGTTTATGGAAAGACATTTTTTTTTTTTGTTTTTTTTTAATTTGAAGTCAAAAATATAATATGGAACAATTTTTTAAAATAAAATCTTATATCACAGTACTCTAGGTATTATTATTAAATTGCGTGACGAAAATCCATAAAAATATCAGTAAGAAATTCTAATGATTTACTTTTTCTCAACTATACATAGAATATAAAAAATAAGATATAAACTACAACGCCCTTAAACATCTTATATAGTTTTGTAACTGATAATTTAATTTAAGTGTACAATGATGTATATATGGAAAGAAAAATATAAAAATACACCATTTGAATTATTTTAACGATTCCCTATAGTTCTGGATCAGTTTAGGTTTAACTATAATTCAACAAGAGTATTTTAATATCTGATACACTTGTTAACTACATAATATAATATAGAAAATGATGAACCGGAGTTAGGTAGACAAACTCTGCCTTAAATCTTACACAATTTATTTTTCTGTTCATTTCAATTAAAAAATTTCGCTTTCTAATTCCAATTTTATAATTTGGCCTCCCTCTATTTCTTTTTTTTAACTGATTTTCCAATCTTATCAATTATTTTTTATTATTTATATTTTTTACTTATTCTGCCTTGATTTGACTTTGACGTAATTTGATTTTATTTGACTGTGTAACATTTTTTCTATTTCTAATTTCAATAATTAAGAGCTTATACTAATGTATTGGCCGAAATCGAGATTTTCAAATAGGAAGGGGTACTTTTTTATGCAAATTCGGAATCTATGACAAAAAATAAAAATCTTATGTTAAATGATTTTTTTTTGTTTTCTCAGTATTTTTCGTTAAAGTTAATAAAAATAAAACAAAAATCCTCCATATTTTTATGCCAGTTTTGGGTTCCTACAATGTTTAAACTAACAAAAAAAAAATCCAAAAATTTACTTAACACAAGTCTTATTTTTTGACGTAGAACCCGAATTTACATAAAAAAGTCCCATTTAAAAATTTAGATTTCGGCCAATTTCGCCAATTTTTGGTCTTAAAAAACAGATTTGCGGTCCTTCCTGGAAGCTGAAAATATGACCAATCGATACCCTCGATTTAGTTAATAATCTTTTTTTAAATTTCAAAATAACGGTTCCTTCCCCTCTTAAAAATCTGATACGCATGCTCTGGAACAAGCGGTATCAATCTTTGATACTCGTTCGGAAACAGTATTATTATTTGCTATGTTTTGCAATCTGTTGGAGGAAAAATAAAAAAATTTAACAAATAATAATTTTAGGATCGCATTTTCGTTTCTTTGTAACAGATTTAAGTTTGTTTTCGCAGCACTCTTCCATATAGGGATCCTAACAATTAATTATTCATTTCAAAGCACGGTAAATAGAAAATGACAGTTTATGAATGTTTTTCATTCCTTAAAATCGGTTTCCATGTATTTATCACCAAGATAAAAATGTAAAACATGCTGGCAGTCCGCGTGAGTTCCGTTATTTTACTTTTAGAATAATTTTTATTTAATAATAAATTTATGATTTTATGAAGACAATTGTAACTAGAAGTCTATATGTATTATATTTGTAACTTCAGTGAAGTTCAGATGAACTGAATAATATAATGACTTGCAACAATAATTCTTACAAGCTTACATTTGAAAGCTATAAAAATTTCTCTTAGTACTTAGATTTTAAAAATTATAAGTATCATTGACATTTACCCGGCTCACCACAGAATCAAGAATAATCAAGAGCATAAAAGCTGGCAAATGCATTATGAATATTGTATTCCATCACTTAAGCTTATTCTTGGTAGTATATTTTTTTTATTGATTTATCTTAGACCACAACCACATTATGTAATAATTTATTTAACAAAAAAAATTTGATTAATTAATCCTGGCGAGGAAAAAAATTGAATTAAATCCTGGCGAATGTATTTTGGTGAATTTGATAAAATAGTAGGTTATGTATACTTATTTATGAGGTGAAATTTTAAATTGAAATTTCTAATTGAAAAATTATTTACTTTCGCTACGTCTCCTTTTAAATATTTATCAATTAAAAGAATAATAATGCCAATCAGTTGTGAAATGGCTTATATAATTTGGATGAATGGGTTTTTCAATTTACCGATTAAACAATGATATTTTTTTTCATTAATTATCAAATATAATTCATTGTTAACATATTTAAATGATAGTTCAATACGAAAATTCTTCACTCGATTAATTTGTTGTCAATTATTATTGTTTTTCAATTTCATTAATAATTAATAATATTTTATAAAAATTAAATAGAAATTCCCTTCTGCCGGCTCTGTAAATAAATTCAAAATTTTTGTAATAATTAATTTGTTTAAAATGCAATTATATTTGTTGAAATTGGTTAAATGCCGTGCTAAATATTCCAAACGAACCGAGTACTAAAAATTGGTCTTTAATTTTTTAGTATTTTTTTATTATTATTATTGTTTTTATTTTTTTTATTTTTTCGATACATGATTATAGTGTATTGCTCAGAAAAGAATAGAGATTAATATCTGAGAAAAAAAAAACAACAAAAACATATTTTTTACAGCTTTTAATGCATAGAAAAAAGATATGAGCTTAAAATAATTTATTTTCAAACGATTTCTTAGCATGAGGTTTTCTTATTTTCTATTTAAAGATTTTTTTTATTTATAATATTATGGCATTATAGTAAAGCAGAAGATATTAAAAAAATAGTTTTAGTAAAAGGAAATTAAATTGTAATAATATTCATTGATAGGTAGGTATACCTATATAAATAACTCTTATAAGATTATTATTTTCAAAGTTTGAAATTGTTGAAGGAATCACTTAAATTATCATTTATAACAAATTTTTGTATATTGTTTTTAATTTTTATTATTAAAACTAATAAACTTTTTGTCAAAACGTTTTGAATATTATTCACAATTAAATTAAATAAGTTATCATGTACTCATGATCACATTAATAAAAATATAGTTCAAAAAACTATAAGAACCTAAATTTCTCTGAATTTAAATGTCCAACATATTTCAGGACTATGACCAAGCAATTCTATAATATCCACCGAAATAAAAGAGCTAATAGATCTTAGACAGAGGGAAAATTCAAAGAGGCGATAATTCACGGCAAGTATCATCGTGACTGTCTTGTAATGCTCTCAATGTGGCGTAGACGTAAGTACAGGTCACAGTAACTGTACTAGTATAAGCTTAGACCAAAGAGGGCAGACTTAATAACGTGGCAAATAATTATCATCATATATATACACAAAATATTAGACATAATAATGCCTACATTTTCATTTTACTTACTTACTTAAGCGGTACAGGCCCTTCATTTTTGACGGTGTCACTTTAGTTCAAGATTAAAAATTGTTTCATGACTCTTGATGTTTCATTTCTCCAACAAACGTTTGAATTTCCGTTACGTCTTGTCCCCGCCTTCAGGTCTGGATTCGAAGATTCTTTGGGATGGAAAATTTTCGTCCATTCGCTCTAGATATTCCAGTCCACGACAATGGCTGGGATATCTACAATCCATAGAGTTCGTTATTATATTTCTATTTCAGACATCATCGTCTTTTTCAAGACAATATTCGGTGAAGAATTTTCTTCTCGAAGACACCAAGTACTATGCTCACATACCTTGGGTAGTGTGTATGATTCTGATCCGTAGAGCAGAACAAGAAATATGAGCGTAAATTTGAGCTTTGGTAAAAAGGTAAAATAAATTTCCGGAAATATTTTGACATGAAGATTTTGATATTTTGACATTTTGACAATATTTTGAAGTGAAGCAGCAACGGTTTGGAAGAACTATTAGCGTTCCTCCAATTTGATTTCGTGTGTGGGATTAACTTTTCATTTATACGCAGAAAAATAGGTACAACGATATCCAAGAACGTGGAATTTTTTTTTATTAATTTATTTTAATCCGGTTTTAATGAAACTTTTCGAATTTATGGAATTGAAAGAAAAAGTATTTATGGAAGTGAAATAAAAAAAAAAATAAGATTTACTTAAAGCCAGAAAACTATAAAAATTAGAAATTATTAAATGACATAAGGCGTGTTCGGAGTTGCAGTAAAACATGCGTCGGTCTCTTGCAGATTTTTTTCTCAGTCATTATGAACAAAAAAACAGGCGCGCAAAAAATTCCTTAGCAGTCATTCTGGTTCATAGAAGCAGTACATGCAAAATCCGTTTATATAGTTAGATTATATTTTTTATAAATATATTTTTATATATATTTAAAATATATTAATATATTTTATATTAATAATTAATTTTTATTTTTTACTTACTTATTTTCTGACGGCATTCTTATTTGTTACATGTTAAATTACATGTACTTTAAAAGTCATTCTAAAGCAGACAAACTAAAATATTTGCATATTCTGAATCTCAAAAAAAAAAAATCCCTAAATAAAATATAAAAGAAATAATTATTTTATTTTTAAAGTCGGGGGCTGCCGCATCTAAATCCCCGCTAGTCATTTATTGGAATCCTGTTTTTGCCGACGGCAGGTAAACGTATACTGCACAGTTTTAGTAAAAAATATTTTTATTTTTAAGGTCGGGGGTGACAACCGCAAGCTTCCGCTCCATGTTATTAAAACCTTGATTTTCTGGACGGGAGGGAGATGTAGATGGCAAGACGAAAAAAAATTTAAATACAATACAATTTTTAACATTTCGTCGATTTATGTTATAAATTTGTAACTTTGCCAATATAAATGAAAATATTTTTGTTTGATATTTTTTTTGGGGATTTCGTGTTTGGAGATTTTTTTATGGGGTATTTTGTGTTTGGGGCTTTTTACAAATCTGGGGATTTTGATTTTGGAGATTTAGAGTGATTTCCATTCCGTATCTGAAATACAAGAATAACTTTTTGACAAAATTAATTATACTCTTTATAATTATTATTAGATTTGCTCTTGCTCAGCTTTGAATAATAATTTGCAAAAATACTGGAATTAAATATATTGAATCAAAGAATTAAAGCATTAATAAATTTATGTAATAATAAAATAACTAATTTATTTTCAATTTAACTAGGTATGTACTTATAATCTTCAATCATTAATTTTCAACTATTTTAATTTACTGTCAATAAACTGCCTTTTTGACAACAATCCTAATTTAAGTAAATACCAAAACTATATTAGAATTTTACTTTTAACATTCAATAATTTGAGAGTCTAATCCTTTTTATAAAATTCGATTTTGATCCCTTAATTAGGTAACTTATTCTGAATTTTAATTAGTTTTTTGTTACCTACCTATATAAAAACAGATTTAATTGGTAATCTCTGCAGTTTTTTTTTAATTTTATGCAAACGAGAGTTTAAAAGTGTTTGACTTGTTTCAAATATAGATGGGATGAAAATTGTTAAAATATTTATGCAAAAATAATTACTGTACAGGTGTTATAGCATGTCAAACTAATATTAACAGGAAAATGAATATTGTTTTGTTGTTGTTTTTTTATTCTTTAATTTTCTCATTCTGTTAAAATTTAAATTTAAATTTATAGGGATAATTACATTACAAACAAACAAGACAAAATATATGTTTTGAGATAATGATCTTGTTATGGAAAAATGGTTTGAGGGCAATTTAAATTTAAATTTAATTTTTATTTATTTTTTTTTTTTTTTACCTTTTGTAATATCGGAAATCAAAGGACATGAAAAACTGATTCTATAGGTTTTATTTTAATTTTATGTGATAAAATTATATGACCATTATAAAATTACGAAAGTAATTTAAAGTTATATGTATGTATATGTAATGTATGTAATAAATGTAAGTGTTTTATTTTTCTCAATTAATCTTTAATGAATGCCAATAGTTATTTTAGTAGAACTAGCTATTATTTCTATTATCGGATTATAATGCAAGAAATTGGTCGAAGCTTAGTATAAATATATGAAAATTTATTTTGTATCAAAAAATTATTTGACTATTTTCCATTGATTGATAATCACATATCATATAATAAACTATTATTTAACGTAGTAAAATGGACGAAAATTTTAACTATCCCCAATATCGAATACAAAAGGACTAAAAAAAGGAGTAATTCATAGCAAAACAGATTTATTTAACTGTCTATTGATTATAACGGTATCGGAGAAATATTCAGGGACTCACACATAAAAAGAAAATATCATTTTTAGAGTCAATGGCTTGAAGATCTGGCTAAAAATAGTTCGTTTTCAGTACTATAGTCTAAGTCTATATCTTTTTAAACTGAATATTTTTTTCTTCAGTATTTCAATTCTGTGCTTTAAGGTAGTTATTCATTACATTAAATTTTTTTGTTTCATATACCAGTTAATCATAGAATACATCAAGGATTGCTTTTGACTGGGCAGAGCATTTTGAATGATTGTCGGATTTTAGCTAACTAATACTCCTATAATTATTGCAACATCAAAACTGGTCTTACAGGTTAACCATGACGTTTGACTCAAATAAAATATACCTTTCATCAAAATCCCAGAAGCTTTAAATGTATAAACATTTCTATCCTAACTCAAGTGGTCTTGTTCATTTTAGTCAGTTAGCAAAGTTTTGATTTTCAATTGAGCTAGAAGCATCGTTATTGACATATGCTACATCAGATGAGTTTTATTCGTGCAGCACATTTCATTATTCAGTTTTTTATAAATTAGATTTTCAAATCTCGATAAATACCGGCATTTTGAACATTTTATGGAGCATTGATTATGTTGCGAATCGTAATAATGTATTAAAATTTTGTTTTAAATAAAAACCATAGAATCCCGCCCAATCCGCCAACATAGATTTCTATATTTAAACTGTGGCTTTACATCTGGGATCATTCCAAATATTTCTCGGCTTATTTCTCGTATAAAATCACTACATAATTAATTTTAACCGAAAGAGGAGTTATAATATATATTTATATAAATGGAGTTGACCTGACTGATGGACTAATGGACTTTACTTAATTATTTCTTGCACCATTTGGAAATTTTGTCATTACCTATTTTTAACTTTCTTATGGCTTTTTCTATAGTAGAACTCACTACATAATTAATTTTAACCGAAAGAGGAGTTACTATATTTTTTATATAAATGAAGTTGACATGACTGACGGACTTAGCTTTACTCTTAATTATTTTTTTTTTTTTATGTTCTTGACAGTAACTTAGGTAGAATCACCTTTTCGTGCTTAATTAAGTACGGTACTGCAAGTTTATGCTACAATATCTACAATTTCTTACACCAGTTGGAAATTTTGTTATTACCTTTTTGTAGTTTTCTTATGGCTTCTTCTATAGTAGAACTAATTACAATAAGCGTCTTGGCATTTGAAAAGATTGCTATATTTTGATATTTTTTACTTCAAATACATCGCAGGTATATAAAGCAAATATAAAATTGAGCAGAATTTAACTTCTCTGCGCTACTCCAGATTTTATATCTCTTAGAGAAGTGGCTTTTAAATAATATTTTTTCTAAAATTTGATATAGTTAAGAAGATATTGGTTTTATTATTAAAGATAATTAGCTACCAATGCGAGCTAATACAGAAAGTTAAATTTTCCAAAATTTGAGAATTAAATTTTAGCTTCCCAAATTTTGTCACTTGAATTCAGATTTTTCTCATTCACTAACGAGCACAGGCTTTTCGTTTGAATGTTAGATTTATTTATTTATTTTAAGGAATTAAGTATAAATAAATAAATGTGGAAACTCTTTAATTTTCAATTGGAACTGCAACTGTTGGGGTTCGACATTTACAAATGCCTAATTATAGCCTAATAGTTGTCATTCAATTATATAATTGTCACATAGTCTAATTATATATCTGCTGCTTACTAATTTTACTAGATTAGATAGATAGGTTATGTGATTTCTGGAAGGGATATGTCCTCAATATCACTACAACCGCAAATGGGATTAATGTGATAACCCGTGTTTGTTAGTTACTATCTGAGTCCTTAAGGATACCTGATTTTGTGACAACATTCAGGATATTCTCCAATAGTATGCTGGATAGCTCCCATTGTTCGGGAGAACGCTGTTCCCAAGTGTCGAAGTTTGCTATGAGTTAGCAGGTGTTCAATAGACTCTTCTTCTATTTTACATATTCTGCATATAAGTTGTTTTCGGTTGGACCCATTTGATAATAGTGTTTTTTTATTAGGCAGTTATTACTTGAGATGCGATATAAAACCCACTACTATATTTTACATCACATTCCTTTCTAAAATTGTTTTGTGAGTGCTAAGAGACTGTAAGTACATTTGTGATATAATAAAAGTTATTACTGTAATTGTTTTATTTGTGATCTAATTTTAAGACATGTTGAACTAAAAATTTAAAACAAAATTTAATAAAATTTGATTTTTAAGTATTTTAACTATAAAATATAATAATTATCATTTATCATAAACAATTTAAAATTGTGCACTCATTTTTTTATATCCTAACATTTTATTTCTGAATATTAATAAAAATTAATTGATCATTAGTAATTATAATTTAAAAATTATAAAAAAAAAAAACTAGTCTTATACCAATTATCAAGAACACAGTTGTAATAAAATAAATTTATTCAAAAAAATTTATTTATCTTGACGCTCACATAAAATAAAAGCAGATTTTAACAGGTATTAATTATGCTTTAATTAATTTTGTATTTTGAATAAAATAAATTTTATGCATATGCAAATAATTAAAATTTATAAGTTGAAAATTTTATTCGCTGTATACAAATTAATTAATAAATAAACTAACTAAATATTTAATAAAAATTTATTTCAATACAACAAGATATATTTTAATAAAACAAAATCGTAAATCGAGGTAATTTCAAATAATAATAATAAAAAATCGTAAATTCGTATCTATAGAGAGAAATATAAAGAGATTTAAAGTGTAGATAGGTAGATATTTTTTTTTAAATAATTAAATTTAGAAATTTTATAAAGAATGTTAATTATTTAAACGCTCTAACAAAAATAGTGTCTACTTGTAAACAAAACTAAAATTTCAGTAGGAGGCCTATTTCATACGGAAGTAAAATTATAAAATTGAATTACTGAATTATTTTAATAAGAATAGCTATCTTCATTTTTACTTTTATTTTTACTATTACTAAAAAAATTTCACTTTAATCCAAGTAATATAATTTTAAATTTTAATAAAAGTACAATTTAAATTAGTGCACTATAACTTTTTTTTATTTGCTATTATATTAAAAATTGGCAGCTATAACTTTTACTAAAGATACTTTAAAAATTCCATTATTATGTACACTTATTGTCTACAGTTAAAGTACAGCATATTATTTCGATTAATATAAGTTGCAGTTTGAGCTGAAATTACATTGATTTATTTGAATAGATCCTAACTAGTTAATAAAAGTAATAGGATGGTATGAAAAATCACCCAAAAAGTGAAAATAAATAACAAAAATAGTTTTTGCTTTTAAAAATATTATATATTATTTATATTATTAAATTAAGTCCAAAATATTAAAATGTAAATATATATGAATGTAAAAATATAAATGTCAAAATATAAAATGTGATGTACCTCAAGGGTCCCTATTAGGACCCTTATTGTTTAGTTTGTTTGTTAATGACATGCCACTATGTTTATCTGAGTCAAAATGTAGATTGTATGCTGATGATACCCAAATATTTATTAGTAAACCTATTACCAATATCATTACCTACATTGCTAAAATTAACGACGATCTTGATGCTATTTTATTTTGGACTAAAAATAATGGGCTAAAGTTAAATGCATCTAAATCGCAAGCAATGATTGTTTATTCTAGAGAAGTTGATAAATCTATATTACCCCAAATTAAAATTAATAATTTAGCAATTCAATATGTCACTAAAGCTAAAAATGTAGGAGTGATTTTTAATAATACCCTAACGTGGAATGACCACATTGATAGAATATCCAAAAATGTTTACTGTATTTAAAGAAAATTGTGGAAATATTCTTATGTTCTAAATGGATGGTTAAAACGTAAACTCGTCCTAGCTTAATTGATTCCACATTTCACATACTGTGATACTGTTTACTCTGGTATGTCTGCTAGTTTCAGCGGCTGTAACTAATTTTTAATGCTTGCAATCGTTTTGTCACAAACCGGCGTAAACATGATCACATTAGTGATGCTTCCAACGTAATGTTAGGTGTTACACTAAGTAACTTTTTGAAAGCAAGGTATATTGTTGTTATGAAAATATCTTGTTAAATCTTATGCCATTATACCTTTCTGAAAAGACCACTACTGGTAGATCAACAAGATCAAATATGAATCTAATAGCTCCTCGTCACAGGAGTCGCTTAAGACAGCTATCGTATTTTGTTAGAACTACTATTACCGGAACTCCATACCGAACTACATTTTGCGCGTTAATAACATTAAAAGGTTTACTGAGCTCAGCAGTGAGTATTTTAGAAATCATGAGTAGAGGTATGCAAATGTATTATTTCAGTTCAACAGGCATATATTGGTATACATGTATTATATATTAAGTATTTAAATTTTTGTATATAACATTGTTTTTTTTTTTATATTTTTAAATCTCTATATATGTAATATATATATGTTTTATTTTTATTAATTTAGTAATTTAATCTAGTTATAGTTTAAGCACTTTATATTCTTACATTTTAACATTTTTCATTGTTATTTTCTAATATGTTTAGTTGTGTTAGTTTTAAATTATGACTTCTAGTTACATACTTAAAAGACTAATCGTCTTATATGTAGCAGAATAAATGAAATAAATAAAATAAATATTAAAAATGAAAAATTGCTTCATTGATTTGTGCAATTGAAGTACAATTTTGAAAGAAACAAAATACTTCACCACAGGGGTGTAACGGTTCATCAAATTTCTATGTCTGTCTGTTATTTATCGACTCGAAAACTCCTCAATCGATTTGCTGATGAATTGTTCGCCGAATATTTTTATTTTTATTTTATTTCATTTTCAACTCAAAAGAACCATAAGGCTCGTACAGAGTGTTTCATAATTCTTAATTCAGTTCATATATTTTCATCAACAAAATAATTAAAAAATATAAGATGCAAACAAACTACATACAATTCAATATAATTCACAAAAAAGAAATTTAACAAAAGCAAATTAACAATAAGAAAAATCACAAAAATCATAAACAATAAAAGAAAAAAAATCTTAATCACTGGCTACAAGAATTTTAAATTCTGACTGGTTTGTGTAGCTAGCTATAACACTACCAGCACTTATCCATAATATTTCAAGAATCAAATGTGTTGAAGAGTTGAAAATTTAAACTCAAGAATTGTCGCAAAAATGAACAAATCGATGGCCTCAAATACATATTATATTGTATCTCAAAACTGTAGGGTTTCATTAGAGCAAAAATACTTTTCATTTTATTGGTAATTATGATAGATGATTGAAAAAAAGGGATTTTATTTTAGTAATATTTTTAAAATGACTGGGTAAAAAAAAATTAAGTCAAAGTACAATATTCTAAATACAAATTTATAAAAAGCTATGACCTTTATTGTAACTCGAGTTATTATGTTGTCAATACAGGATGATTTTTTATAAATGCACTTACAATAATCGGTATTCTAAAATGTCACTTCGGTAAATTTGCTTACAATAATTGTATTCAAATTGTAACTATTCATTAGTAATGTTACAATATTTTATCACGAAACATTTTTTTGAGTATCTCAAATTACAATATAAAACGTATGCGAAGTGCATTTAATTGGCATTTATTTTTATAATTTTAATATATGTATTAGGAATTGAAAATTTACCGAATTTTGTCATTACCGGTAATTGGGTAAATAAATTACTATTACCAGTAAATTTGAATATTACCGTATATGATAAAAAATTTATAAAATAAAAAATTAGTATTTCAAAATACAATTTATCTTTTAAATATAAAATAAAATATAAAATTACCAAAAAATAAAACAAAAAAATTCATAAGAAAGTTAAAACAAAATATAAAATAGTAATTATTTATGAATTTTAATTTTTAATTAATTTTCAAAGAATTGTCGTTTTTAAAATATGACCGCAAGAAGCATAAATATTGTCAATGCTCCTGTCATTTAAGTTTGATTTTATTTTTGTGCTGGTGAGCCCAGCAGCAGAGAACGCACGTTCTAACTCTACACTCCTTGGCGAATAGTTATAAGATGGTCGCATTCAAAATTTAAATATTTATTGCGAATATTTTCGTCTTGGAAATATAGGTTATTTCTTTTTTGACAATAATTATTCCAAGATCTTGATTACTCTTCTTATTATTATATTTTTCTTCTAAATTACTTTTTTAAATTTCTAAAATCTTTTTTTTAATTTCTAGTTGAAGTTTTTCCTTCAAAAATATATTGGGCACAGCAGCAATGCAGTCAATGATGAAGCTGAAGGTACATGGACTTCTGCAACTTTAACTACATCGTTCTCGTGATCATCATTATCACTAACAATATTTTCATCTTACTTGTTTAAAACATGTGCAGTTGGATAAATTATTGTTTTAGTTATGGCAGCTTTACTGGTTCTATTAAATATTCCATAATCGCTACTGTTTTTGTCATTCAATTTATTCGGGTTATGAAGAAAGTGTAGCGCATCTGCAACATAATGCAGCAATTTTTGAAGGTTGCAAAACTGCTATTATGTTAAACTAATGTCTTTTTCGTCGACAGTGATAGCAGACTCCATATCTACAAGATTTTTTCCTATAACATGAATTCATAAAAATTCTAATTTCATAAAAACGTTCCAACATCGCTAGTAGCTTACTCTATCTGGTTCGAGTGTCCAAAATTAATGAAAGATTCTTAGATAATTCATCTTTTTGTTTTTTTCTTTATTTTCATTTATTTATTTATTTCAAAGCCTTAGCGGTAGCTGTCTGGCTAATTATTTTTTTACATAATATTTACATAATATTAAAGTGACAATGTTAATAGTTATAATTCAATTTTAGTTCATTTCTACATATAGTTTATAAAAAATTTTTTTGTTAATTACTTACATATAAGTGAATTCAAATCTATTTAGAGTTAGTAATTTTAATTCCTGACATTTGTCAATAAATATTTTTTAATTTCCTTTTTAAAATGTCTTATATTACCTACATTTCTTAATTCAATTGGCAAATCATTAAAAATTCTTAAACAATTACACAAGCAGTTATTTTTTTGACTGCTTGCTCTAAATAAACTTAAATAAAAATTTGACTTATTCCTAGTGTTGCGTTGATGAATATCTATAGCTCGGTTTAAGATAAAATTGTGTTTTATGTAATTATTTACAATTTTAAACGCAATCATATATACTTCATATCTACAAATATCAGAAAGGCTCACGTATTTTTCATTATATAGAAGCGCAGTTGAATACATAACCGAATAATTGTGTATAATTTTTATTGCCCTTTTGTGTAGGATATCTAATTTATTTAAATTAAGTTGTGAAGTATTACAGCATATTGGGTTTAAATAGGTTATATTCGACCGCAAATATGAAATGTAATTAAGATATAGAGTATCTTTATTGAAATACTTTCGCATTCTTCTTAGAATAAAAACATATGGCGTGATTTTTTTTATTATATGGTCAACATGTTCATTCCACTTTAACTTATTATCTATAGCTAATCCTAGGTAGTATCTTGTATATTTTTTTTTGCAAATTTTTTAACGACTTTTCGAATCTTTTTTACCAGGGGACGTATATTTGTATGTTGAATCACAGGGTACACATTCAAATTCGTTTTAGATATTAGCTCTAAACCATCGTTCGAATTTCTTTTTACCGAATTTACCGGTAATAAGCGGTAAAATTACCGGTAATAAAATTTCGTTAAAAAAACGGTAATAAAAAATGTTATGAAAAGACTTTAAATCACCAAATGGATGGAGATTCCGCTCGTGAGCGAAGTCAGTGGTGGACAATTTTCCGTCAGGCCCAGGACCTACAAGATCTGTAGCGCCCAACAACTAAGTAAGTAGTAAAATTATGTTATTTCATTTCAATTACCGGTAAAACAATCCTTAGTATGTATATAAGCAGTAGAAATCTTCTTAGTTTTTAGCACGATAAATTAAGTTACATTAATATAACAAAATCGTAATAATTGCAAGATGAAATAAAATATTTGTAATTTGATTGAAGAATTTACATTAAAAGTTTTTTCTTTTTAATTTTTGTATTATTCTAGAATGTATATTTACAGCTACAAAAATTTATCAGTTTATAATGCTTGCCATAGAGCAATTCTAGAAACAAAGAACTTTTATTGTAAAAGTCGAGTTACAATCGCTGTATTTGGAGCCATCGAAATTTGTCTATAACGGTTTTTTAAAATTTTGACTGATTCGGGTAGCTCTATAGTACTTGCCAAAAATAATTCAAGTAGAACTGATGATTGGTACTCATATACTCTCTCGATGTAAAAATGAACAAACATTAATTTTACCGTTTTCCAATAAGCTGAGTGATTCGGGTTGCTGCTTCACTGTTCCATCAGGAATGTATCAAAATATATGAAAATTGGAATGTAGGTACCCTTTCTATTACACGTATTCCAATATTTCCAATATGCCGTTTCAGTTCAATTTAATTTTTTAATTTCCATTAAGTTTCTGTATTTTATAGTCATAATAAATAAATCATAATGTGTACAGAAATATTGCATAAGCACAAGCGTTATAATAACTCAAAATATTAATGAAAACACAATAAAAATAATTATAATTAACAACATTTTATGAATAATTATTTGTTTAAATAAATTACTTTTGTTAAAAAAATACTTTTGGAACAAAAATTTATGGACATTGTATTGAAATATGTATTAATTTAAATTTTTTCTTAAAATAAAATCAATGAATTAGATTAAATTTAGGTATTTAAAAAATAATTTTGAATTATATAATTTTGAAGTATATATAATAATTATTAAGGGCCTTTGGGTATTAGTTATTATATCCATAAAAAAACATTAATTATCTATAAAATCTGTTACGACCAATTTGAATAGGTATTGATGAATAGCATTTTGGTCATGTGGGTTCAATGACAAGTTTTTGTACACACACTCTCATAAAAACTATTTTAAATTTTCAATTCATTTAGCAGTTATTTAATTCAATTTGTAACTGTTCTAATGAGTTAAAAACAAAATTAACATAAACTAAGAAGACGATAGCTTTAAAAAACTAATGTTATTTATTAAGTATTTTTTCTTCAAAATTATAATTATTCACTTAAATGAAAAATTAAATAAAATTTATTTGTTGATGTACACTATTTTTTGAATGCAAGTGTAGATAAATCTAACAAATTAATTAAATTAAAGCGATCTCATTAAAAATAAATTCAACCACAGTATATTATTATTAAAATTTAAAACTTAAAAGTGACAATTTTTTATATATAATTTCCTTAGAACATATTAAAAATATGTTTATTGTAGTAGTTGTGGTTTCAAGCTATAGCAATTTAATACTAAACTAAAATTTATTAAATTTTTTAATTAAACAATATATATATATATATATATATATATATATATTTATTTTTATTATATTATATAAATTATTAGCTATGTAATTTTTACACTGAAGAATTTGAATTAAAATTTTGATCTCATAAACCTATAAAAATAAAAATTGAAATTCTTTGCTAATTTATTGTAAATTGGTGTTGGAAGTGTAATTTAAAGTAGTTTTATAAAAAAGAGAAATGTTAATAAAATATTATATGCCACATGTGGAGATTAAATTTTACCATCATGGATTTTATTCTATTTTTTAAATCAATCTAAATTTTCAGACTCAGATATGTTATATTTAAGCAAGTTTAGTAATTATTATCAATTGCATTTTTTTTTAAATATTTTAAAATTAAAGTCGAATTTCTTCTTACCAAATAATTTTACTGGTAATAAGAAATTCTACTTTTTTTAATAAATTGATAATTTGGAAGAAAAATTATTCCCTTATGAGTAAATCAAGTTTTTGTTTCTAGGTAGGTATATACTATAAAAATTAGCAGTTAGAAATCGAGTACGATGGAACTATCAAGTGGAAGTCGTATGCTCCCAAAAGGAGTAAGGAAAAAAAAAATTTGTTAGCAAAGGTTTTTAATGCGACACATTTGGTCAAAAGAGATTCATTTCAGTACCACAGAATCTTAACTTTCTTCGAACTATGCTCTAAATTACTTTGTACTTTTCAAATCGACTTAGTCCCCCCTCCAATGTTGCTACTTGCCAGACAACTTATTTGGTTTAAGAAAAAGTTCTCATATGGACTCTATAAAAGTCATTTAATGGAAAATCACCTTTTTACGTATGCTTGTCAAGCTTAAAAGGTAATAAGGGAGTGTATATCAGCTGTTTGAAGTCGGTAAATTGTTGCAGTGTTTTTCATTTTTCAATTATTCATTTGTTTATTAAATTTGCTTTTATTTTTTATATTTATTTTGATATAATTTTATTAGTATGAATTAGGAAGAGAAAAAAAAAATAGCACAAAAGGTTAATTTCAATTAGGTTTTCACTTTATAAACTTTTTTGTTACCTCCTTAAATGTCGATATAATTACTTGTCTATTACTCGTTCAATTTCATAATGTATTCATTAATTTATTAACCGTAATTAGAGATTAAATCATTTGATTATTAGTATCAGCGTTATGATGGCTCCGAATCCCAAGCGTAGCATAAGTTTTGAAAGTAAAACTAGCTTATTCTTAATATGTTTTCCACACTTTATTCACTTACTTACTTACTTTCTGAATACTACAGACCTTGATAGTTCTGGGTCTGGCTCAATATTGTCATCTACTGACTGCAGCTACGAGCAGATGCTCTCCATTTACAAATATGAATTTTTTTCTTATCCGCCGATACTTTCTCTTTCCTATACAATGATGTGGTTTCTCTCAACCGCTCGTTCCCAGGATTTAAATTCGAAAAGTTTTTAAGCTTGTACATTTTATTATCTATTCTAGTTTAAAGAGTTTATACAAGAGGCGTCTTAGTTTGACTATTTTGGCTGGATTCATGTTGCTGAGTACCTGGTGACGTTCTATCTTTCCCTCCAAACTACTTTGTCACGCTCAGGATTATAAATTTTTTCAGTAATTTTTATTTCGAAAATACGTAAAATATGTCTCATATAATCTGTTTAAAATACCAAAAAAAAAAAAAATAAACCAAATTAAAAGAAAACTTGTTATGTGATTTGCAGATTTCACAATTTTTTTTCAATACTGATTTTGTATCACTTCATTACTTCAGAATTTCAACCAAATTTCAATTATATTTTTTGAGTAAGTAACTAAATTTCAGCAATAAAAACATCTGAGTTTTTATAATTTTTTTTTATAAATTTTCATTTATTTGAATTTTATTTCGTTTTTAATATAGTAGTCGAACGTATCATACTCACGCACGGTTTAATCATATTTAAATAAATTTCATCACGAAAATTATATTTTAAATGATTTAAATCAATTCTCTTTCATAAAAGTAATAATAGTATTATCATAGAGAATAAAGACATAATAGATGGAAGTGTTCACATTGAATTTCAATTGCAGTTAACAAAATTTGTTGTAAGCACCAGCTCTCAGAACTTAGATTTTATCTTCAATTATAATTGCATATTCATATGTGTGTGTAAATGTTATCATTCCAATTTGTTCATCAGCAAAATAAATAAAATCGTGTATTAACAATAAATGAAAAAAAACCTACTGCAAAAAACAAAATGTACAAAATAGCTCATAACTTCTGAAGCACTGATCGCCGTATAGCCTTTCGAACATTTTTTGTGCACAAAAATTATGTGAACAAAAGTTCGCTATTAAGTTATAAATTGAAAAAGAAATAAAAAAATAGTTGTAAAAAAATTATTTTTTTCAATTTTTTAAAACCATGTTTTCCTCTGCTCTTGTGTTAGTGTCTGTTCATGAACCAACAACACAATCTCAAACTACCTATTTTCATTAATATATGATTTAATTACACAATTAACTTAAAATCAATATGTGGCAAAGTTCTCACATTTATCATTTCGGACCTTACATAAATTACAGTTTTATTCCGTAACAATTTATTCGGCATATCCAAGCTTTTTTACACAATTTTAGAAATTAATTCGCATATTCATAAAACAAAAATTAAAATTAAAAGTTCATTGAACTCTTTCAATTTTTTTTTTTTATTATGTATATTCTATAATTGTGTTCAAATATTGAACTAGATTTCAAAATCAACGCATAGTTTAGATGGCTAAAGTTATTAGCCTTAAAATTACCTTGTACCATTTAAATAAAACAACAGAATATAAAAGCAATTCGCGATTAAAAGCACCATATAAAATTCCACAATTGGTTCTTATTACAAAATCCTGATATTCATAAACAAAAAATAAAATAAACTAACAATAAAATAAAAATACAAAAATATTCGTCACAAACTTCCATTCAAACTACAGAATTAGCAGCGGGCTATCATTACAGGTATTTTTGAAAAAAAAAAAAATAAAATAAATAAAACAAAAAATTATTACAGGTATTTTTTATTTTTGTTTTATTGACAATACTCATCCTGCAGGAGCATATTCTAACCAATTCTGTCATGAATCACTTGAATGCGACATTTGAAAAACAAAAAAAAAAAAAAATAAAACAAAAAACCAAATAATAAAATATTTCTTGACCATAAAAACAAAAATTTAAAAAAAAAAATACATACGTCGCCAATTTGCTGTAATGCAATTTATATGCTTATTATACTCATCACAATACTCGCTAAAGTGATAAAAAAAACTCTCGAAGATTTGTCTTTTATGAGTACTAATGTTCAAATATGTTTTAGTTATTAGATATTTCGTTTTTAATACTTATAAAACGGTTTTATTATTTATAAAACAGAACATAAAGTATTACGGTTGAATGCGATAAGATTTATGCGATTTATTTTATCTAGTAATCATCTTAGTTTTAGGATTTAATCCTAATCTTTCTAACCAAGGTGGTACTTTAAAAATCGCGGTATTATTTGACATTTATAAAACCTTTAAACGTTCCAAGATAAAATATTTTTTTTTATATACATATCCAAAACACTTGGTCCCCACCTACCTTTAATACCGATTGATATATGTTTGGCTAGGGAGGGAAAGAAAAGTTGTGAAAAGAGGACGCTAAAAAGGAAAAATTACACATTTGAGCTGGCACTACTCTAACAGCCTTAAGCTAGCTTGAATGCCTTCAAAATCGTTCTATTGGTCTAATAGATGATCCAAATGTAACTTTAACTTTAATTTCTCTTACACATCTACGTAATAATTGGAGAACTTCTTTGTTTTATAAATATTTCATAGATGAGAACACATGCTCAGCAGAAACTATTTTACAAAAAAAGGCTCAACAGAAATAACAACACAACTCAGCAGAAACTCTTAAACAAATTTTAAATGTTACCAGTGTGGAGCTGCAAGAGCCCAGCGTAACATTATGGAAATATCAAGATGGTATAAAACTCGTTCATAATTCGAACTTTAAGAATGTGAAAACATATTCCATCGCTTATAAAATAACCTATTAAATTACATATATTATTATACATACCTTTGAGCTAACAAGAATAACCACATTTTTGATAGAATTTTTGTTTTATAGCATTTAGAAGATCATTCAAGCAATTTACTATTATTTGAAATAATTCTTGTTGTTGAGTTATTTTTTTTTATTCCATAAAAGAAAATAAAAACAAATAAAATAAAAAAATATAGCACCATCAATACCATCATAGGTATTATTGCATGGTCAATAAATTATTCCACTGACCTCAAAGTATTTATCAAGGACGAATGTCTAAAACCATTAAAGTTGCTGTCATTATATACCACAAATATCACATTCATAATCTCAATAGTTGGGCATAGTGTAGATAATCTGCTGTTCTATAATATTTTTGTTGTTTCTTTTGTTTTTTATTTTTTACTTATTTACATCTAGATTTGGTATAAATTAATTTGAAAAAGTATGAAATATTTCAATTTACGTTTGATTATATCCATTTAATTCAATAGTATTAATGCTATGAAGTTTGATGAAATAATCAACTCTAGTATACTCTGAAATTGAGTTGAATGAACTTTTATATCGAAATATAGTTAGTAATTGCAGAAGATCTCAACCATATTGATCCGTTATTATGAGACACTATCTTAATATTATGATTGAAATCATTTTACCTACCGTTATTTCGGTATTTTAAATTTAAATCGTTACATGAATTAATATTTTTTATTATTAAAAATTATCTCAAAATTTACGGTAAACAATATATAATATAGGAATAATTTTGCCCTAAAAAGATTGAACAAAATTTAATTCTAGTAAGGAAAAATAATGTTAATAATAATTTTTAGGAATGAAATTGTTATTTATAAAATTTTCAATTTTAATTCGAGTCGACTGTCGACTGTCGAAGATAGTAATGAATGGCCACATCAAAATAAAACGTCTACCAGGAGACATATGAAAAGATGATATGAATGGCGCTATATTATGTATAGTAAAACAAAAAAGACACTAAATTGCCAAAATAAAAAATAAAAAAAGAATTATATAACTCACCAGGCTTTTATTTACTTCAATCGGTGGATGAATATATTTTTTGAAGACCGAAACAAACTACAAATATTGAAACACTAAAATTTGGTTCACCTAAAGTTGGTTTATTAAATATACAATAATTAAGATTTAAGTTGGTTTATATAAAAACAAAAAAACAGCAAATAAAGTTGTGGATACTATTTGAAAATTGGGTATGTATAATGTAGGTATAATGTTTTGATAATTACCTATTTTTCAAAAATAGATATTTTTCTCACTATTTGTACACTCTTAAACTATAGCCAAAAAATTTACAAACACAACTATTTTATTATATTTGATTAACATTTAAGCAGATTTTTAGTTTTTATGAAGCACATTTTTAATAATTTTTAATACTATTACTACTATGTACACATTTAGCAAAAATATTTTGTCTCTGAATTATAACATTAGAAAAGTAAGGGGTCAAAACCATTAACTTTTTATTAAAAACTAAAAAAAAAATAAAAAAAACTTAGCCTAACTTACTTTAAAAATGTTTAACTTAATTAAAATCCATATAAAATTGTGTAAGATTTTACTGCTAATTCTAATTAGAATTTGTTCTTATCTGGACCTTAACATTTCGAATTTTTTCCGTTTACATTGCCCAAGTTATATACCATAGTTTAACGTGAAGCCCGTCTATTGCAATGATATAATAGAGGGACATGATTACGATTTTGAATATAACCGTTTTTCCATAAGAAAATAAAATGTTCAAGAGCGATAAAGCCTGTGAGCAAGGTCTTTTCGATATATTCATCATTGTGGTAGAATATATGCTATACTAACAAATTTTCTGAAGTTTTTTGTGACAAAAATTATCGATTCTAATTATCAAAAATTGATATTGTCTATGCGTTTTACATTACAGCAGGCGTAAACAAGCAACAAAATCATTGTAGCTTAAAACAATGTTTGAAAATAATTTGCAATATGATATATGAGAAATAGATAAAAGGGTTTGATTTAATTACATCGGAAGTCCTGAAACAACTTCCGAGAATAGCTATAACAATACTAACACACACTATAAACGCTGCTATAAGAATAAAGTATGTGCCTAATATGCTAAAAACAGCAGATATAATTATGATACCAAAGCCATAGGTAAGCCTATAAATGAGCTCATATTCTTCAGACCAATATCACTGCTACCAATAATATCAAAAGTATTTGAAAAACTACGAATGAGATTGATCAT
The DNA here is from genome assembly GCA_963942445.1 of Argyra leucocephala. NCBI lineage: Eukaryota > Metazoa > Arthropoda > Insecta > Diptera > Dolichopodidae > Argyra > Argyra leucocephala. Next base: position 29,874,989 of record OZ012677.1, read on the forward strand.
AGACAATAGTAACCTCATTGCAAATTATCAATTTGATTTTAGATCGAAGCACTAAACAATCGATCAAATACATAAGGTAATAAACATAATAGAAGAAGCTTTAGAAGAAAAGCAAGTATGCTCTACTATTTTTCTAGATGTAGCGCAAGCTTTTGATAAAGTATGGTATCGAGGCTTAATACATAAACTAAATCATATGTTACCTAAACAATACGTAGAGTATTCTACTATCAGATATATTAAAACAGATGTGCTTCAAGGTAGTATTCTGGGTTCCATACTATATTTGCTCTACACTAGTGATTTATCACAAATGGAAAATATGCTACATTCGCTGATGATACTGCGTTGATGGCAGCAGCATCTAATATTGACAAGGCTACAAATAAATTGCAACGAGCCAGCGACAAGCTATACCTTTGGACAAAAAAATGTAGAATTAAACTCAATGGGCTAAAATCGGTACAAGTAAATTTTACAAATAAAATATTAGTAAATCAACCATCGGTAAATCTGAATGCGGTGAACATACCTCAAAAAAATAACACTAAATACCTTGGAATGACATTAGATATCAAACTTAGGTGAAAAGAGCACTCCAAAAATAAACGGTTTGAGCTTGATAATAGATATAGAGAATGTGCTGGCTCCTATAGGTCGAAATTCGAAATCATCTATAAATAACAAGATATTTTTATATAATCAGATAATCAAACCGATATGGTTGTTTGGTATACAAATATGTTAATGTGCCACCCAAATACATGTACTTTGTGAACAAAAATTCCGAAATAAAGTGTTGCGCAACATGGTAAATGTCCCTTAGTATGTTCCCAACAGTGACTTGCACAGAGATCTAAAAATTCCTTGTATGGCAAATGAAATAAAAAGATATGCAGCAAAGCATTTGGTTCGTCTGGAGGGCCATGTTAACGTTGAGACCACACAAAATTCCCACCAATCCAAAAAAAAAAAAAAAAAAATGATATTCAAAATGATAATAAAAAAAAAAACAAATTTCAAAAAATTAAAAAAATTATTGACATATTTTTAAAAAAATCTGAATTTATAAAAATCACAAACCTTTACGCTAACAACTTAATTAGTGCACTCGAATTTTGGTACTAATAAATTTTACATTCGGATATCAAATTCGCAAAAACTTTCAAATCCAAATTTGTGCGGTAGAGAGGTTGTTTAAACAAAAAATTGATATAAGAATTGATCAATTATTTGATCTTGTTAATATCAAACCCAAACATTACTTTTCGAAATTATTAACTTCACCTCAACCTTTCTAATAAAAATCTGCAAATAAATTGTTCAAATTAAAAATAGAAACAGTTAACAATATGTAGGTGTCAAATGAAATTAGTATCAGTAAAATAAACTTAAATTTGAAATCGCACAATGGAAATAAGATGTAAAAGTCTATTTTATTTTTGAAATTACAGCGGCCGGTTCCGTTTAAGCATTTTTTATTTATGTAATTTTCATCAACTTAAATAATAAATATTTTCGTACAACCCGTACTTCAATTTTAACATTTAAATAACTGAACTGTATACGAATTATAATGAATATCCTTTGGTTTGCAAACATACCAATATAAATGATTGCAATTTTAATTCATTTTTAAATGATCCCTTTATGATGAAGACATCCAATAACAAATAATAATAATAATAAAAAATAATTATTATAATAATTATTAATAACGAGAAGTGAAGATCATCAACATACCTATATAAATTTTATTATAATTGTTATTATTATTATTATTTATATAACATGATTATTAAAAGTAACTGGTATTATTATTTCAAATACAAAATCAATTGAGACTTGACTATAAGAATTTTATGTTATTTTTATTTTATAGTAACTAATTCAATTGTAAATAATTGTATATATATATATATATATATATATATATATATATATATATATATAATTGTATACATGAAGGTTTTACCACCTTTAATTAAGTTTTAAATTAATCTAGACAGGATAGCTTACACATCACTTGCATCTAAGAACAGTAACCATAATAGTATCAGTCGTATTTTCATCATTATCACAACAACGTTACTTTTAAGCATATATAGTTTAAATAAACCAACCCATTTTTTAAATTATTTTTTGAATTTGTTTTGTTATTTATTCGTGATTATGATAATATTAATCAAATTGAAAATGATGAATAAAAAACAGGATTTTGAAACTGAATTTATTAATTAAAATAATAGCAAAGAATGTGGTGTTAAGGAAAATGTAGAAATTAATTTCTACTGTGAAATTTGATCAAAACTTTACTCACTTAATTATTTATTTTTATTTTTTTTTAATGGAGTTCTATGTAAGCGGGACCTCTTCAGATGTATGGTATCGTTTTCCCGTTTCCCCTCTATTATCTTAGAATTACAGGTTTATGTCCTTGATAAACGTTATTATTGCTTTGTTGTCAATTTCAGAATTAGAGCGATGTGTAGGTATTCCTGAAAATATTTATGTATTTTGCGAGCTATGGCGTCCCAAACAAATGGAATGTGAGAGAGGGATTTATTTTCTTCTAAGCAGAATCTACACTGGTATGTGGTCTATCTAGCTACCAATCTTGAACAGATGTTTGTTAAATAGATCATGACCTGTGATAAATCATGTCATTGATTTCTACATTTGAACTACTCCTTGATTACTAAATTTAATTAGGTTTTAATCGCCACTTATCGTTTGGATAACAGATTGAACCTAGCTATTTCATTAAGATACTAGGCTAAGAAATCTGAATTAATTTGTTATTTAAATTGGTAAATTTAGTACGTAAGTTAGATTAAGTTGTTAATGAAATAAAGAATTATTATTATTATTGTAATTGGTGAATACCGAGTTTGAAAAAGGGTTTACTTCTTGACTGCGTAATTCCTTGTTATTTATCCCATATGTTTTAGGTTTTTGTTGACTCCTTTAATTATTAAATACTAACAAAGTCAACAGATATTGCCTGAGTCCAACACAAAATGTATAAAATTTACTTCAATAAAGTTTCAAAAATAATTTCTTAGAAATATTCTTGAAGGTGCGTAACAGACATTCAAATAAGTACATTCCAAATATGTAGTTTAGGTTTGAATTTATTTAAATTTTTGCTTCAATAACATAAAAGTCATCATCGTCTTTGGATGATCTGTAGCCTTCATCACTATGCTCCTCGAAAATTCAATATTGTGCCTCTTGTCTCGAATTTGGGATTTTTAGGGTTCGAACATCGTTTTTCACGTTGTCTGCCCTTCTGCTACTTGATCTTGCTCTACCATGACTACTATCAGGCTTTCAATTCAGCACCACTTCTTGTTTTCGACTTTCGTGAATTCGAATTATGTGGCCAGCCCATCTTAGTCTTTCGGCCTTTGCAAACCGTACAATGTCTGCACTATCGATCATACTATTGAGCTCGCTGTTGTTCCTGATTACATTCTTCATACTGTAATCTTTATGGACCGAGTAGTTTTTTAGGTATTTTTCTTTTAAATATGCGCAGGCTATTCTCCTCGTCCACCTTCATATACCTCTCACCCATACGTCACTGTATAGGTCATTTGAGAATTTTATATATATCGTCATTTTGGTCTTTCTTTTTTGGCCTATTAGTTTTGATTGTAACAATTTTCTGTTTGCATAGTAGCATCTATTTCCGGCCTGAATTCTGTTATGAATACAGCACAGCGTAATATTACCACTTATGTTGCTCCGAGGTATGTAAAGCTTGTTCAAAATTGTACTCTCCAATTGTTATTTTCTTTATGTTCATTCTTATTGTTCATTTAGTAACATTTTTTGATATTTTGTTTTGTCTACGCTGATTTTTAAGCCTACTTTTGTTATTACATCAGGATGGAAGCCTATATCGATGGAATACTTTAATATTTATAATTTTGTTATTAATCATGGCATTATATAAATTTGTAGATTGCATTTTTTGTAGAAGCATAATTGGAGCTTCTGTTCTTAGTTATGTCTGGTAAGGAAGAAATGACAAAACCGCACTAATTTCGTTGGGTATAACTTCAGTAATTGTTGATTGATTAATTGTAATGAATCTACGATAAATTACATAATATTTTTGCCGGATTTTAATCGGTCTACAAGTTGTATGACTGCCAGCCGAACGAGTCCAATTGTCGAAAAACGATACAATATTGGTTTTCGAAATATTTCCGATGGGCACTACGATTTTAGTTGTATGACAGCTACGAATCAGGTTTTTTGTTCATGAATAACTATGCAAAATTTCAGAACTCTATAAGAGTTTTCTGATGAGTGAATTGTAAGATCAAATTTTTTTTATTCTTATTTCTTTCTTTCATAACATAAAATTAAATCAAGAATAATTAAGCTTTTTTTTAAATAAATAAATTTGAATTTTAAAAACGTACAAAGCATTTTCTTCAATTAGATAAACTTCACTGATATATAGACATATTGACATAAGATCTTCAAATTCAATTAGAACAGTAGATAATAAACTATGGTGATGAAAATGAAAACTAACACTAGCAACAGAAGAAAAACTGTACTAAGCCGGTTCAATTTTCAAAAATTATTGCTAAAGAATAATCAACTGTTACAAATATACAAGGAACTAAAACTATCCAAGTATATAAAACTCAACAGACAACGATGTAAAACATATTGCTAAGAACCGAACTTATTTATTTATTTTATTCATTTATTTACTCAAATGAGCTCCATTGCTCATACAGAGTGTTTGAAAAAAAGCAAAGTTTATGTAAAAATGCATGAATATAAGATGACTCAGCCTGATGTGGTTTGATGCTGATCAGATAATTAAAGAGTGGTAGTTAGTTTTAGAGAATTGTTCAGAGACACATAGAAGAAGTCAAGCTTCAATTTGAGCTTTATTGACATCGAAAAAAAAAATCAGATCATTAGGTTTTTAGAATATTAATTTTTTTCAAAAAAATACAAGAATTTAATCAAAACTTTGAAAAATTGCAAGTTATGTAATAAGTTGTATACCCTATATTATTACTGTTGTCACTTCAACTAAAAAAAATAATTTTAAATACTTTAATTTCGATTAACAAATTTTAGAAAAGTGACAAGTTGCAGAACAACACTGCACAATTACCAGCACCAGAACATTTCATTCAATCATCATATACCAAATTCCAGTCAAATCTCTTAACCAGCATGATTGAAGTGTTACAGTTATAGTTAACATGTGCAACATTGTAATATTATATGTCATATTATCCTCGGCCACAATCGGAGTTACTCAAATGTTTATAGATCACAACATTGAAATGTATTTTTATATTGTATACAAGAAAAAACAAAAAAATAATAGAAATCTATTCATCAAAGTATATAGCAATTCTACTTTGTGATCATAACAGATTTATAGTCCTATTTTCGAAATTAATTTTTAAATAAACTTATTTATGTTCTTGGGAATTAAATTTGGATTATAAATTTAATTAAGTCTATATATAAAAAAAAAAATTTATAATAATTTTCAATACAAATCCCCTATAGGTTATTTTGTATATACATTTTTTTAATTAATAATTTTAATGATATTCCACAGAGTATTATGAGAAATCATCTCTTATGTTAGACATTAAATTGAAATTGAATTCTTTGAATGCCTATAATGCACACATTCTAACATATAACTATTCATTACATTAGAATTACGAATTCCATTTTTACAATAACTATTTTTTTTCATCATATTTTATTCTATCAACTGTTCTTTAATCTCCTATATATAATCTATTAAAGCATATTAAAATAATCTGATTTTCCTTGAACAGGTTTATGTTTTTTTGTTAAGTCCTATGAATTATAGAATATGTACTATGGGAATTGTTTAGAATCATTATGAAAAATATCAATTATGGAATATTCTAATAAGATAACATTAGAATTTATTTTTAATATGTAACAGGATGTAAGTTATAGAACTAAATGGTTCTTTCAAATCATCTAAAATCTAAAATTATAATATAAAATGATCTGATATGTATCTACTATGTAATTTACTGTAATATTATTAAAATATTCGTTCAATTTCAATATTATATCCTAATTGTACGTCATATAAAGCTAAAGTGAAATGGTTAAGTGATTTTTTTTTTTTGCTTTATTTAATTAAGTTTGTATACAAAAATTTCGAGAATTTCATCACCCAAGTGGTATTGTAGGAACTTTAAATATCAAAACTTTAAAATATTAAATGTAATTAAGTATAGAATATTAAAAAAAAATAATTCAAAAACTAATTAAAGTTATATAATATAAAAAAGAAATGTATAAATTGAAGGTATATAATGAAATAAATTTAAAACATTGCAAATTTATAACAAAAAAAAAAACTGAGCAAAAAAATATTGTATGTAAAAAGTTTATATAATGGTAGAACTAATTTAAGTTAAAGTCTGGAGTTGAATACCGTATTGTGATAATCACGCTACCGCATATCTATAATTGGTATTCTATATGGTGATTGTCACGATAGTCGCTTTCTTTTGTGATTTTAGGGTGACAGCTAATTTGGTGTCACTCATGATAAAAATAAATAAAAGTTTGGTTGTTTATTAATAAGAAATAAGTTTATTGATAGGATTTTCAGTTCAACATGTTAGTATTAAAAAATGCGACTTTTAAAATTAAAATTCACTAAAATTGCACATGACTTAAAAATAATGAAACTGAATAAAAAATAATTATGTTATGTGTTGATATCTTTTTTTAATAAGTTTGAATTTTATTTTGGTTTAAAATTACATATATTCCACGAGGCACGAAGCGTCCATATATTGAGTTGAATGAGTGCTTCCCCAAATAAAATATTATTTATTATTTTTTACAACTTAATATAAAATATATATTTAATTTAATATAAAAATTACTTAACTACAAAAAATCAAATCAAATGAAAAAAAATTTCAAGCAAAAATTATATGCATATATATTAATTACATTATGTATGTTTAGAAAATAATGCCTTATATAAACATCATTATTTTCTATTATTCTTTCAATAATACAAGCCAACAAGAGATATTCAACAACCACAAATTTAAAATATTTGAAAATAATGCCTATTAAAAATCATTATTCTCTTACCAATATAGCTATAATAATTATACATTGCATAAAAATATAATGACAAATTAAATATCATTCTCCTCATTTACAAAATACATACACTCAAATACACTATCTCTATTTAGCAACAGCAACAAAATAATAAGAGAAGCGACAATAAAAAAAATCAAAAGGAACAAAAATTGATTGAGTTGCTGATATTCATTCCAAATCTACCTGATATAATTAGAAAATATCTGATAGAAAATAGATTATCTAGGGAAACAACAACAAAATATAGCATTACACAAAATGAATTTACAAACAAAAAAAAGTAGCAAGGAATGAATTAATTTTGTGCATTATTGTGGTTGTTGACTTAAATGAGAATTAATATTTATATAAATAATGTATGTAGTTTTGGGTTTTTTTTTAGAGAGTGAGTAATATATTGATTTGTGTTAAGTAATTCTGTAATTTTTTGTTATTGAGCGCTACATTGTTTATTTTCAGCCATAATTTTGTTTTATGCAGTTTTGAAACAATTAAATTGTTAACAAATCTAAAAATATAAAACATTTTTTGTAAGTGAAACTTACTTATAAGACGTTTGGTACAGAAAATATTTCAAACTCGCGTCACGCTAAATTGTGAGTCACTAATGTTATTAATATATATATTCATATTATATATTCTAATATGTATAGGTACTAAAAACTACAAAAAAATTTGTAGCTGTTTTTAGAAAATTGTTTATGTATTATTGAAAGCTTAAAAAAGTATAATTTTCTGCTAGAAGTTTTGAGGAAAAATTATTAATTGTTAACGATGGTAAACCAGTGCTTGTTCTACTAATAACAACAACAACAATAAAATAGTGTAATCAGCATTTTTTAATAAAATCTTATAATTCGTCTTCTTGAAATCTTATAATTCTTCTTCAAATCTTATAAATCTTGTATTTTCCAACATTAATATCGAAAATCCATATTCACACTTTTTTTACATTGCTTTTTTAAAATCAGAACTTAAATTAAAGTTATATTTTCAGATGAAAATTTTAATAACAAAAACAGTATTTGCGAAATATTAACATTTGTAATTGAAACAGAATTAAACAACTCTTTTAATGAATAGTCTAAGCTTTGTTAATTGATAATAACACTTCTCTATAAAAACTAATTCAGTTGAGCGATCGTTTTTCTGCCTAAACAGAATTAAACCTACTTTGCGAAATAGATGTGAACAGTTTCAGCTGTCGAATTTAGCAAAAATTTCAATAGAAAAGGAAAGTCAAAGCAAACTGATGGTTCTTTTTTATAGTGCTTCCCCAGTTGAATATTCTACGCCTCGTCACTGATTAATTAGTTATAAGTTTACAAATGCATTTTAATTAAATGTGAATATAATTTTTTTTTTTTTCATTTTATTAGTAGTAATGAATTTCACTTTAATTTTTTTTTTAGTTAGTAAGTTAGAAATAAATTTTGTTTTCTTTTTAAATATATAACTTACTACTTTATTAAATTAGTTATGTTACATGAAATTCACTTTTATGTTTTTTTTTTTAATAATTTAACTTTACCTTAAAAAAATTTATTTTTATTTTTATAACTTTTTATTTAAATTTATTATTTATTCAAATCAATTTACTTTATTGATTACACTTGTTGCACTAATAAAATTTAAAACTTTAGTTTTGTTTTGTTTTCTATTGTTTTGACACTTTGACATTTAATAAATCACTTTTATTGCCATTTCCGAATTGTACTTTTTAAGATGCTGCCGCTTTCTTAAATTATTGAAGTGATCGCAATACAGAATACGAAAAATTCTTAGTATCATGTTTGACTGTCGCAAGGATGACTATCGCTTATCACAATACAGAATGCCACTCCAGATAGTCTTGCAAAAGAATAATAGGCTACCTATATTAGTAATATTATTTGGTTTGATGGTCAGATACAGAAATTCGTTGCAGTGAAAGTACTGTTCTAGGGCTGCATTATGTAATAAAGACAAAATATACTTTTTCATAAACGCAGTATCACGTGACAATTGCATTATAGATGGTTGACTTATAGTCATATGCCAAACATTACGGCCCCACTATAATAATTTATTGATATTTATTTTAAAATATAGTTTTTATTGTTTACAAATTTAAAATAAATAAATAATATCTACAGTAAATAAAATTCAGCAATTAAAGAACTTCAGGAACTTACCCGTCCTATTGGAAAGTTGCCCAAGCTTATCCTATTCCTAAAAAAGGTGATAGAAGCAATCCTTCGAACTATTGGCCCATAGCTATTAATTCCATTATTTCAAAAACGATGGAAATCTTAAAAGTTGAAGAAATATTTTGATAGTAAAGCTTTATAAACAACTGGGTACATTTTTATTTAATTTACTTCGTGTAAATCAAACAAATTACAAGTTATTTAAAAATATAATTTTAACATAATTATCTAATAAGAAAAACAAAATCAAAAATGTCAAAAAATAAAAAAAAATAGAAAAACAATGAATCAATAATTAACATTTAAAATTTTTAAATTATAATAAAAAGATTAACAATTTTAAAAATTTTTATAAAATTCATTTTATGTAGATATTAGTATAAATAGGTATGAATTAATTTAATTACCATGGTTAGAGTTTTATTTAGTAAAGAGAGTTTTATTTACTGTTGTAGCTCTGGATATATCTGAGGCTTTGGATTGTGTTTGGCATTCTGCTCTTTTAAAGCAAAATGCTATGCTGTAGGCTTTGGTTCAACCATTTCTAAATGGATTGAAAGTTTTCTTTTAAATTGATCTATCATAGTTTCAGTTGACGGTTCTTTTTCCAACCCACATCAAATCAATGCTGCTGTTCCAAAAAGTTCCATCCTTTCGCCCACCCTATTTCTCATTTTCATTAATAACCTTCTCAAATTAACTTTCAATCCAATCCAAAGTTTTGCTGATGTCAGCACTCTAGTAGCATCATATGATTTTCTTAAGAAAACTAATGCAACAAAAGAACAATGATGGCTGGTGCACTCAATCACGACCTAGTCAAAATTGTCGACTGGGGTAGAGCAAACAAAGTCGAGTTTAGCACTTCAAAAACTCAAAGCTGTCCTGTTATTAACAAGCATTCGAACCAACTCTTCGGTTTTAAAATGAAGTTATTCATTTATTCATACTCATTTTAGTACATAAAAATTGTTTTGATAGATAATACCTTGTCTTTCACCTAAAAAACAAAGTTCTAAAAAAAAACTGACAATAGAAAAATTTTTGTGCGGCATGAAATTTCATAAAACGTAGCTGACTTTTGTCTTGTAAATTAATTTTTTATCATATTACATTTGAATTTTGTTTTGTATTTTTATCATTCTTCCACAGTTTATGAACTGTAAACAAATGTATGAAACATTTATGAACACATAACGAGATTAATGTATTGCATTATGAGTTTGTGAAAAGGCCTAATGAGTACTAGATACTGTAACTTTTAGTGCCCTAACACAGATTACACATTTATTTATTATTTGTTCAAATTTCATAATAGAATAAACCTTCATTGTTGAGTAAACCCCGTATTTAGTAAGTCAATTTACTTTCGGAGATATCTCTTGTATACAAAAGCTTTACATAATAGAGCCTCGAGTCTAGTTCTGGTTCAGATTATGCAAATGTAAATAAATGTTTAAGATTTTCTCTCATGGGATTCTTATTTCTTTTACGAGTCGTTTGATCAACCAATGATTGACACTAATAATATTGATCTAAAAAAAAAAAATCTTCCGAAAAATCTGATTTTGATTTCTGTACAGACTTTGCATTCGAATGGACTTCAGCATACCGATTTTTTCGTATTCGAATCGAGAATTTCCGCTTCAGACTTCAGCATAACCTTAACTTCTTCAGGGCGTGATAACAACACCGCATATTCCACCATAAGTAAATCAAATTAATACGTATAATTTACACCTATAATCATTTTCCATTATTAAAAATTAATTGAGAAATGTATAGGTATATTATATAGGTTGATATAATTTATCAGACCAAAAAGCTTCATTATGATACCACAGAATCAATATCGTTTCTTCTAAAACTAATTTTAGCCTTTTACAAAACTATAGAGAAACTTAAAGTTAAATTCCAGTATGTCTAAAAAAGAGACTCCTAGTTGGGCTTTTCTTCTGCAAATTACTTCATGAGCATATGCAGAGAAATGTCTAATGCCTTTTGCTGATCCCTATACCATCTTACTGATATCTTATCTTTGAAATATATTTACTAAATATTCTTAAACACTCAGTTAACAATTACTCCAAACATTATCATAAAATATTCATGAAAGAGTCAAATTCAATTGAATGAATTAAGATCATCAATCATGCTTGAAGAAATTATGAAAATTAATGTACTCATTTTGAAAATAAATTTGAGAAATTATTCTAAAAAATAATGTAAAATTAAAATTCGATTAACTCTCACCAAAAGCCAAACGGAAAAAAAATTAAACCAAAGTAAAAATCGATCATCCCAATAAGTCCTTTTTTTCTATATTTTAAATCCCTCTATATGGTATGTGACTAACCTCAATTTAAATCAAAAAACAAAAACTAACAGAAAATAGCATAACCATCAAAAAATTATAATATACTAACCTAAATTCTCCAACAATAAATTTTGTCAAAGTTTTGCTGTTTTCAGTGCTGAGTTGTAGTAGCAAAAAACACCAAACAGTATTTATTTCTCACAGCAATAAATTGTTTTTTCTTCTTCTATTTTTGATGATCGCATACTAACCATTCATAGCCATTTATGCATCTTCAAATTTTCCAAAACAAATTTTTTTTTTATTCGTTAGAAAAATAAGTGAAAGTGGTGACATTGAGGTTATAATAAAATTTCCATAATACCCATATAATAAATTCACTTGTAACTTTTACTTTATACAAAAAAAAAAAACAAAAAAACAAAAACAACATTAAGGATTCAAAAATTTTATTTTAATTCTATTCCATATTGTTACCAGCATATGAATATGAATATACGCGCATAGATTTTTATATATGCGATGTATAAAATATTGTTCGAAAGATTAGCAACACAGAACAGTGACACAAAAAATTTAGTTTTTAATACAGTGAAACCAAAGTTTTTCGAACTATTTTTTCATTTTTATTTAACTAAGGCTTTCGATGCTTGTGCTAATATTAAGTATTTAAAAGAAAATTTATTATTCAATTTTTGTCAAATAACAAATTGAAAATTAATGAAAACTGAATACCCAAACGTAGGTTTTAAACTAAATAAAAAAATTAATAAATTCAATGAAATATACTTTTATTGTTAGTGAATATTGTAAAGGAAGATAATTTTTTGTATACTAATTTCAAGGTTAAATCATAGAAAAAATATAATACAGAAGCACAAATCTATATAAAACGTTTGTATGAAGATAAAATTAACGATTTTATAAGAAAATCAATAGCTCCATTTCTCGTTCATATACAAATCCACAAATTAATGTGCAATAGTGTAATGCATATGAATTATGAAATGAATATGAAACGAAAAAATAGAAAATAGACAAAATTTTAGAAAAGAAAAAAACACGTTTATTTTCATTATCAGATCACTGATCAGTTGTTACTGATATTTTATAAGAGGAGAATGTATGTTGGGTAAAGCAAAGATTGTTAATGTTTTTGTTGTTCTGTCTTTTTTTTTATTCATGATTATGAATTGACCACAATTTACTAATACAAACAAAAAGAAAATTAGCAAAAAATTTTTGTTTCTTATTATGATTTTGATTATATGTTTATCAATGCCTCTATATTTTAAAAGCTCCGAAACTAATTTTTGCTTCGTAAAAAAAAATTTTATTTGTATGGAAAATCTTCGTAAACCTTCGACTTCAAATACAAATTAAATCTTTTCTTTACGAAACCAAAATCAGTTTAGGGGCTTTTTAAATATAGAAGCGTTGGATGATTTAAAAAAAAAAAACTGATTTGAGATCGAGAGAAATAATACAAATCTGCAAAAATTGAGAAATATATAAATAAAATCAAAAACATAAGTGAGTGAGGATAAGGAAGCTGCAATGCTGTGTGGATGTTTTTTATTTGCAGACAATGGAGCCAGACTCGAAGCATTTTTTAATGTAAAAGTGAAAAAATGGAATTGTATGACACTGATCATCTGTATAGTTATTTATTTTGTTCTGAAAATCTGAATATTAAATCTTTACTCTATACTTATCTTACTAATTGTGCTAAAACTGTGGTTATCCAATTATTGTGAACACTAACTGAAATCAAAATAATTTCATGTCTTCGTGTTCTTGAAAGCTTAATTAATTCGTGTATTATGTCGCGTTAAATTAAATTTAAAACAATAAACATTTTTAAAAAATTATAACTAAACAAACAAACTATTTAGACCAAAATATAAAGCACTGTAACATTTGTTGCTGAGTTCGGTCTGAGTTACGAAAAAAAAATATCTTCGAAAAGACACAGTATTTTTTATATTAAATTTTATCTTCAAAAATGTACACTTTTTCTGCATGACTTTAGGAAATTTCATGTGATGAAGAGAATGTTGTTTTACGCTTTTGTTTTATGGTTTTATGCTTTAATTTATGCATTTTTTCGTCTAAAATAAGTCCGATTTAATATAAACCAAACCTTATTTTTTGTTTTTAGTATTTTACAAAAACAAAAAAATTCAATCGAAATTAAGTTCTTCAAGTCTATATCCCTTAGTGAACATTAATATTGCTTCAATGCTAATTTTAGAAAAAGGAGATGTGTACCTTTACCTGAAAATATATACATTTATTCTTATATATTTTATGTATTATGGCAAAGAGAGCGAAAACAAATGAAAAGAGAGCGAAAGATTCCCTCTTCTTTGAAACAGAACAATTTTAAACAGATGTTTGTTAAATGCGTCTTGTAATAAATCATGCATGTATGTGTTTTATTATTGCAACTGTCCTCTCTCTGATTATATTATGATTTGATCGGTTAATTTAGAATTTGAAATAGACTTTAGACAACAATAGTCTTTGGCAACTCATATCCCATATGATATTAGTTTCGGAAATTTCCCATTTAAAAACAATTCTTTGTAGGGATTTAACCCTAAGAATTGAATAATCCATCTGTATTCCGAAGGATATCTACCTTCTATTACTGACCATAATAATTCGCATTTTAAAACTATTTTAAAACTGATCTGTACAATAAATTTTGGTTTCACTGTAATAAATTTTGGTGAGTAAATTTTGAACAAAACCATATGCACTGTTATTTGTTCACGAATTGTCTTCAATAAAAAAAAAAACAAAACAACAACATAATTTAGAAAAAGCAGAAGAAGAAGACAATTTTTATTATTGTTCTTCTTTTGCTCATTTTATTGAATAAAAAAATTTTAAAACCTACAAACCTCAAATTTATGACTTCAATAATGCTCTACCATGTCCATATAGATGTACATAATATACCATGTATATACATAAATTTATGGAATCTAAGAAAATAAAATAATAAAAACAAAAAATTAATAATAAATAAAAATAGATTTATATATTCAAGTATGGTATAGGTAAACAACAAGTGCAACATAATTGCACGTTTAAGGTAAACACTAACATATATGAAGAAAAATAACAAAAACAACAAGATGAAGAGAATCATAGAATCATAATCGAAAAGACATAAATCAGAATAACCTGATCCATAATCGTATTCAATATGACATATGTCCTACTTTACTCTAAAGTCCTGTGATCTTTTTTTAATATAATATAGTATACATTTTTTTGTTTTTTGTCTGTGTTCTTTTTCAATTTAATTCCTTTTTTTTCTTTTTTTTTAGATTTTGTCTTTTTCTTAACTGAGAAAATTATGTACAGTTAAGAAGAAAAAAACCGAATACCATTTAATATGGTTCCTATTATTATTATGATTATTCCGTTACATGAAATAAATATGTATAATGAAAAATTGGTTACACCAATGAAATGTTGGGCATGATATTCTAGTTTTGGTTTAACTTAACAAATTTTCCGTCATTCAAATTGGGAAGGATTTCAAATTCAATATAATATTATGTAGGTATATGTATATATGAAGTCGTGAGCTTAGATCTTCCTTGAAATCAATAAAATAAAAAAAAAATTAAAAATAAAAATAGTATGAAATAAAAAATATTTTTCATGATGGTATAAAATACGTACAGAATGTCTAAAGATCAAAATAGTAAATTATATTTGGTTTTTTTTGTATAACAAATTAGAAATTTGAAAATTGAATACTATTACTGTTTATTGGGTGTGCTAAATGTTTTATTTGGTTCTATAAATATTTTAGCTGTTATTATTACATAAAACGTCTATGAAAATTGATTTCGTTTTGAACGTACCAAAAATCTAGAACTGTTCTGATGTATTTAGACATAAACAAGAGTATTTTAGTTGTACTTTTTAAGTTATGTATAAAAAATTGTACTTTCGATTCAAACGTGAAATGGTAATATATTTAGCTCTTTAGAGAACTATTATCTTTAATTTTTCTGCAGTCGGCAAAAAAAACCAGGTAATCAAATTTAAATATTAGAATATGGAAGATATGGGCTTCTAAAAATTATTTAAAAATAATTCGTAGGTGTCGGGCAAAAATGACCAAGGGAAAAAGTTAATTTTGAGTAATTTACATTTGAAACTTCGGCATTATTTAAAACTGCAAAAAATTATGAAAATTTACACATATTGGGATAATTATTTTTGATTACAAAACTAAATGAAGTGTACTTTAAAGAACAAATTTTATAGTTTATCTGTTATTTTTAAAAAATGTTGTTTTTTCGTGAAAAATGATCTTTAGTCATTTGTGCCTGAAAAACTTTTGTCATTTATAATGCGTTAAACAGTTAGTTGCTAAAAATATAGTTCTAAAGAAATAACACTGTTGCAATAAAGAGCCAATATGATATAAAAAAACAATAAATTGATATTATTATATTTTATTTAAATTCTTATGTTAACTAAAACAACTAAAATAAAACTAAAAACTAAAATAATTCAATTATTTTTTTCTCAATGTGTAAAATAAAAATAAAGTAACACTTATTATCTATAATTTAACGAAAACAAAACAATAATTCAATTATTTTAATTCTAATTAATTTCATCGGTCATGAGTACATTGGTTTCATTAAAAAAATTATTTTGAATAATTGGTTTAGCCAAGGACTTTAAGTCAATCATATCAGAAAACCGTAGTTCTTAAACCTATTTTTTCGTTCCCTATTAGGATAAAGCATCTTCAACCAATAAAAAGTAAAAATTATTACAACGAAAAGTGACCAAAATCCTTTATTTAACAATTTCTGCAAGCCGAAACGTGTATTATTGGCAAAAACATTACAGGCAAAAATGACCAAGAACTTTAGTCAATTTTCACTGTAATTCAAATGTGTTGCAAGGTTTTAGTCATTTTGAACATTAAAGGTTTGTGTTTAATAACGTATTTGAGCATTTTTTCCTGTGAAGAATATAGCAAAATAAACCTTATGAGCGAAATATCTCGAAATTGCCAAAATTGCCAAATTGGCGTTTAGTCACTTTTGCCCGAACACCGACAAATTATTCTATTTGAATGACTTTATTATAATATTATGAATGAATTACATTATTATATTTTTCACTTCTTCATTAAATTTTCTTTCTAGGATCTGAACTTAAGAAGGAAAATTAAAATTCAGTTTACAAAACAATTTGAAATTTTTGATTTGAAATTGCTTCAAATATACTTAAATTTTTTATTGTGATGTCCAAACCATGAGTAATTTGTAACATTGAGCTCACGAGACAATTTAGTTTTATGTGACCTAAACCAAGGTATAAAAATATTATAAAATAAATTTATGTAATTATAAATTTTTTTTAAGTTTAAATTAAATTTTGGTCGATTTTAATAACTCACAGATGTATTAATGACATCTTTTAGTACGTTGTAAAATCAATCAAAATGAAATCAGGAGTTGTATTATAGGTAGTCTAACACTATAAATACCTACTGATGAGTTCTAGTAGTGTTATGATGAACGAAACAATTCCTAAAAATAATTTTGTTTGTTAACACAAAATGATAATAATATATATAGATACAATGGTGATATAAAATGTCTATAATGTATCCAGATTGAATATTAATCAATAAATCGAACTTGCTCTTTTTATTAAAAGTAAAATGACATGGAAATTTTAATATTTCACACTTAAAAACATTTATAATGACATAAATTTATTTTATAAAAATAACATCTTACTTTGAAATTCTGGTCGATTTTTATAACTCACTATTAACATCTTCTAATAAGTTATAAAATCAATCAAAATAAAAATAAGGTTTGTATAAAAAGTCTAACACTATAAATACCTACTGATGAGTTCTAGTAGTATTATTATGAACGAAACAATTCCTAATAATAACAAAAATATTGCAATAATACATTTTTGTGATCTCATCCAATTATTCGAAGTTCAAAACATCAAACTTAAATAAAAATTTATATGAACCATGAGTCAAATTAATGGTCAGGACATTCATAACACTTTTGAAATATTTCAAATATTTTAAATTTTTTCTCATCATTTTTAATAAATGTATTTGGCTTAGTTTCAAGTTTATTTACACATTAATTGTGATTCTATAGAAAACAAAAAAAAATGAAAACTCCTTAGTATGAATCTGTTGGTCAAAATTATTAGCAACAATTAAAAGAGGTCAATATCATGGTTATATCACAGTAAAACCTATTCAAATAGTTCAACTCTACAAAACAAAAGATTAAGGTCTTGTGATTTCAATTTTAAAAAAATTCTTAGAACAACAATGATGGAGGATAATTTTGTAAAGATAATTATTTTGGAGATATTTGAGGGGAACATTTTTAGACCCACGGAATCAATCTTACAGAACTAGTCTGTTTACATAAAAATATTTACATATAAATTGATTAAAAAAACCTTAAGTGAAGCAAATTCATACCTAAGCACATAAATATTATCGAATGCAAATATGTTCAAACTTCACATTGATGATTTGCCAAATTACGCTTTTAAATAAAACCGAAAGAAAAATTAACTAATAAATACAATACTTAGTATTACTATCAAAACCTAAAAGTATATTGGCATAAAAACATTTTTCTTGTTCGATTAATCTAATACCAAGCTTCAATCTTAGAGATTACAAGCGGGCATACACATATTTTTACTTGTCGTATAAGGATGTCTCTATCGCAACACAGGATAGTTTTCCGATGTTATAATGTGAAAATTATGTAAGTACTTGCGCAGGAGCTTGCCAGTTGCCCATCAAGGTCCTGGGATGGGTTAAAATTTTCCTTATCAATCACTATAGCCAGGCTATTCTAAATTGTGCTTTAAAAATTCAAAAACAATATTAATAGGATATGTACCTATGTACATATAAGTTTTGGTACACGAATTAGAGCATTCTGTGAATTATGATTTTTGAAAACATCAGATGTTAGATATGCCGGTTTTGAAAGACTATACGCTTTTTCTTACACAACCAAAAATGTAATTAAATATAACATTTGTTAAATTAAATTTAGGCTGCATATTTCATTACAAGGCGAAGGAATTTTGCTATACAATCCCAATGACCGTTACTGGTCTAAGTGTGGCGGCGTATTTTCGGCAGCTACTTATACCTATCTAACCATCACCTAGCAGATGCAAGAATATAAGACTTTATTTAATTATTTAATTTTTTTAATTAATTAATTAGCTAAGTAATTACAGTTATTGCAAGAATATATCGGACGCAATTATAAATTGAAATTTAACGAGTTTATAATATTTATTGATAATATTTCATAATATTCTGCTACACTCAATAACACATAACAAAACCATAACCGATGAGTTTACATTTTTAAAAAATTTAAAATATAAATTTATATTATAAAAGTGAAGTTCTTTAAAGCTATATTTTTTTTCGAGATAGATTTTTAAATCGATATTTTCCAAAAATCGTTTATAAGTGATTTATTTATTCCCTTAGATATGCAAAATGTTTACAGAATTATTTAAAAT
The DNA here is from genome assembly GCA_963942445.1 of Argyra leucocephala. Classification (NCBI taxonomy): domain Eukaryota; kingdom Metazoa; phylum Arthropoda; class Insecta; order Diptera; family Dolichopodidae; genus Argyra; species Argyra leucocephala. Next base: position 29,894,258 of record OZ012677.1, read on the forward strand.
TTTGATTTAGCAAAAAAAAAGTTTTTTGTTTATTTTTTTTTTTATCAAAAATAATAATTTTAAAGCAATTACCAACAAAAATAAAACAAAAACTGTATAATTTGAATTGAAATTTCAAATTTAAATAAGAAAATTTTTCATCCTGACAAAATTATTCTTTAACTGCAAACTGAATGAAAGTATATTGAGGTCAATTTTGTTTTTTTGTTTTTTTTTTTTCCTGCAGTTGATGTCAACAATTTCAATTAATAATAAATTTTTAATCAATACAAAACAACCTTATAATACCTTTCAGTTGACAGAAGTCACCTAAATTAATTCTCTTGCACTAAACTAGTTCCCAACTTCATTTCTAAGTCATGAATAATATATTCAATTTGTATCCAAAAAAATATTTCTGTTAAGGAATCTAGTAGCAATATAAATGAATCTATCTATACTGAATATTATGTATATATACATTAAAAATGATGGTTACTTTCTTTTGAATTCTAACCATGAAAATATCCGCTATTTTACAGTAACACACATAATATATATTCACAATAGTAATAATAATAAAAAAATAATAATAATAATTGTTTTTTAAGAGAAATATTTTTTGGTTTTACTAACTTGTATTCAATACAAAACAAACCAACAGGAGATTACTATAAAGTCAAATTGTCAACGACCAAAAAAACTAAAAACAAAAAGAAAGAAAATCCAATAATAAAAAAAATTCTATACAATTCAAAAATTCAAAAACTGAAATTTACCTGATTTGGCTACCTATAGACACTGGTGGGGAAAAGTATTTGAATACTTTTAATATAAAATTATTTTATTTCTAAAATCAATTAAGATAAAGAGTGTAGTAGAATCAAAACCGATACATTTGCATTTTTTAAAAAAATTTAACTAATGATGGGATTCTAGAAACATTCTTTTGACTGAGCTTCAATGTTATTTATTATTAAAATTGTTTCAAAATCAATTTTACAATTAGAAAAACGAATTAGAAAAACGAATTTGAAAAACGATAGTTGAATCAAAACTAGTACATTTGCAATTTTCAGTTGAATCAAAACGTAACATTTAAACATGTAAACAACATGTAAACAAAATATTGCAACAAAATCAGTCTTTTGTAGTACTAAATATATATAATATACATATAAAACCATAGTACTAATTTCGCATTAATTCTTTAACTGTTTAGCTATCTGCTGGTATTAGTTTTGGCGCGAATTTTAGTTTAAAATTAATATCAAAGTAAATAAGTGTTTAAGTTTCACAAAAAAATTAATTTGTATGACCCTAAAATTTGTCATGACCCGTTTATTATTGACTGCATACAAACCTGTACACCTAGAAGAACTTCTGGATCAGAAAAAGCACCAACAAATTATATCACAAAATTTTATCATCTGTTCGGGTTTATTTACCAGCTTTCATAAATATTTTGCGAATAGGAAAAAGCCGAAGCCCTGAAATCGCATGTACTCTATGTACAAAGATAATGGACGATCATAAAGAGTTACAAGTAAAAAAGTGATTCTTTCAAAATCTTTTCCGGAATAATTTCAACATTAGTTTTAAAACGCCTTCAACAGATCAGTGCTGTAAATGTTTACAGTGTAAAGAAATGTTTACAGCATTTTAAACAATCCTGGATAGACAAAAACGAATTAAAATTTTACAAAACGGATTTTTGCCGTGAATAATAATTATTTAAATAATGATAACATTGCTGATGCCGATCAATGTGATACTTTTTTTGAAGATAATATAGATCTAAGAATTTAGCTGTAGAAGGGCGATTAATTTTATTTTTATATTATTTTTTATATGATTCATGATATAATAATTTGACTTAAAACCAACAATGTGTTACCTATTCGCTCAAACTGAATTACTGAGCATTTCTCTTTTTTATAAAATAAAAATAAAAAATTAATTTTTTAACAAATTGAATGAATTATTTTATTTTTGATACCTAATTTTTTTATTTAATCAAACATGATGATAGTTGCAACAAAATATGCACATATGCACATGCAGTAGTAATAAAATCAAATATTTGCAAATAGTTGCAACAAAGTGAATCATTTGAAAAATTAATACTTGTGTTTAAGCTTCAATATTCATTTTGTTTTCAATTTTTCAATAGAAATAATATTTAAATCAATTACTCTTTGATAAAATAACTTAAAAATAGTATAAATTAATTAAAATAACAAATAAAACGTTTTTTTGCATTTTTCTCAAAATTGACTTTAACCCAAATATATCGGTTTTGATTCTACTACACTCTAATGTTAGCAATAGTAATTATTAGCCTAGCAATTTGTCTGGCAGACAAAAACACATAGCAAAACACAATATCTAAAAGCAAAATAACACTTTTCTTAGTAAAATTTTTTTTATGGTTAAGTCTAACCAACAGTTTTAGTTTTTTTTAGTTTTAGTTTTAGGTAGTTTGACTTAGTTTTTTGGAATATTTTAATGCGCATAATTACTAACAAATGCAACTGCTTAATATTAACCTACTAACTGCCTGTATCTGGTTTAGTTTATTTTACTAATAATTTTTTCATTAATTGTGGCGGTATTTTACTAACCCTACTGGGGGATGATGATAATATTGCACAATCAATAAATAAAGGTCTGATATGCTTTTTGATTGCATTTATTAGAATAATTTAAATTCTGAAAGTAAAGGCTATAGGCCTTTAAGGAGAAACAAAATATCGAGAATAAATATCAAGAGGAAATAGCAATAAAATTTGGAAGTAGCAGAAACTGCTTTTTATACATTTTTGCCCTCGATAATCAATCAAGTAGTCGTCATTCGAGTGTGGAATGTACAGTTCGAGAAGGTTAGAAATTCAAATTTTTCAGATTGCAATTTATATTTTTCAGAATAGAAAGTTAGTGAAAAAAGTGGGTCTCCATATGGCACCACATGCGATAACGTTTTTTCTACTCTTGTTTTGTATTTTTATGTTTTAGGGCATCATCCAGACCCCAGAATAGAGTGTTTGGTGTAAGTAAGTATATAGTGACTGAATTACATAAAGTAGGTCATACTAAATTAGTTTTAAGTTAAGTAGGTAAGGTAGTAGAATTAAAAATTCAAAAATGAGATATATAAAATGTGATATCGTTCTCCAATTGCTTGGAAAACAGACCGAATCAGACGTCTAATTATTTTATTATAAACTATACCAAAAACATACCATAAACTACAAGTATATGTTCCAGGAGAAATAAATTAATAAAATAATTCTTAATTATGGAGGGTTCTTAACAGCTAAAAAACAAAATTAATGCTAATGAGAACATATGCAAAAAATATTACAAAAGTTTATATTATGACCACTTCTGTCGACAATTAACTCTAACTGAGGATGACGTAAAAAATCATATTCAATTTCGTTATCAATTATTGTTTCCAATCATTTCAATTTATTTTTGGTACTATATAAATTTTTTATAATTAAAATGTTTACTATTTGTAATATTTCCAATTGAAAATTCAAAAACTTAAAAAAAAAAAATATTTAGTTTCGCTACGTCTCCTTTTAAATATCTATCATTTTAAAAGAATAATAATGAACATTGGTTTTAAAAAGGTATACCGTTCAGATATTTGTGCCGTACTTTTTTTCAATTTACAGATTAAATATAGTGATTAGCTAATATGTAAGTTACTGATTGAACAATTTTTTTAGATCACTCATTACTTCATTATTATTTTAGTTTGCTATTTTCAGTAGGTTCTAAGATTTTTCAGTATTTCAAGTAAGTGACAGTGTTGTAAATATTATTTTACTAACAATAAACTCCAATTGGCTCCACATTGTTCAGTCTAGAAATGAACGAAAATAATTTTAAGGTCTATATTAGTTTACTCAAATATTTTTTACCGTTACTGTGTATAATATCAGTTAAAATTTATTTTAATTTTTTTATTATTTTGATTTTAAATAAAAATCGAGAATGATATGATGACGATTGTACATCTTTGTTGTCTCAATGAATCTAAACTCATCATCTATCTATAGAATTGAATGATAGTAAAATTGGTCAAGTAAATAACTTGTATTTAAAAAAAAATAAAAATAAATAAAAATATTGAATTTTTTTTTTTTTTTTAAATGTTATCTAGGCAAACAAGTTTCCGGTGTACACAAAATGAATATAAAAATTTGACCTCTAAAAGTTAGCATCGTAACAAACACACTCCTGGCAGGTTAAATACTAAAATAATGATCGTACATATTATTATTTTCCATAGTTGGTTAGCCCAGCTGTTTAAAACTTCAGCTAGGATTCTAATAAACGACATCTTTTGACTTCTTTGTTTATTATGTGATCATCATATAAAGAGATTCAATGAATTATTGTGGTTGCAGATTTTTTGTTTTAATTTGGAACGAATTGTTAGTGATGATGTCTTATAGATTTTTATTTTTATGCAATTGTTGCTTCTGACTAAAAGTATCCCGGATTTTATTAAAACTCTGTATATATAAATTATATTATACAAAATTATTTTTTTCTGGAAAATATTAATTTTTTTTTTTTTTTTTTCAGTTTGTTGTACAATCTTTTTTGGTATTGAATCAATGAATTTGAATGCCTTTGAACTATTAATATTAAATTAAAGTGTTAACTGAGTGACAACGTTATGATCTTTTGATACTAAATTGGGTTAATTTTATTAAAGAAAAAAATAATACACTAGAACTTTTAAAATGATGATTTAAATCAATTTTTTTTTAGAAGAGTATACCTACATGTCTAAGAGTATATGAGGCGGTCCGAGCCAGAATAGAACATGTAAAAAAAGTACTTTACAGATAAAATTGCAATAGAAAAAAGGTTAATCACTTCAAGCAGTTTAATCCATTTAGAAAAATACTTGTAATCATGTTTTATCGAAACGCAAATTTAAAGCATTCAAAATATGAACAAAGCTGTTGAAAGTATTTTGTGCAAGTGTTTGCAGTGGCGAATACAGTTTAAATAATTAACTTAACAAGGTCATTTTTGAATCTGTATACTGAATAAATGTATCTTTGGCTTGTAATTGTATCTTTGAATTGAGACTTCTACTTTATGGTCTTCTACTAATAGTTTTAAATAAAGTGTAATTACCAGGTGTTCCAGAGCATGCGTATCAGTTTTTTTTTAAAAAAAAAAGGAGCCGTTATTTTAAAATATATTAACTAAATTGAGGATGCTCTATCGATTGGTGATATTTTCAACTTCCGGGAAGGATCGCAAACGGTTTTCAAGCCCAAAAATTGCCAAAATTGGCCAAAATCGAGATTTTCAAATGGGAAGGGGTACTTTTTAATGCAAGTTCGGATTTTATGACAAAAAATAAAAAAGTTATGTTAAACGATTTTTTTTTTGTTTTCTCATTATTTTTCTTTAAAATTAATTAAAATAAAACAAAAATCCATCATATTTTCTTTGGTAAACTAAAATTAATGATAATCATTTTTGTAAATAAATTTGTTTCTCAACTTATCATATTTTTATCTCAGCTTTCCTACAAAGTTTATCTAAACAAAAAAAAATTTCCTTTAAAAAGTTTCTTATTTTTTGACGTAGAATGCGAATTTACATAAAAAAGTACCCCTACCATTTGAAAATCTCGATTTCGGCCAATTTCGGCGAATTTTCAGCTTTAAAAACCCTTTTCGGGTCTTTCCCGAAAGTTAAAAATGTCACCAATCGATAGAGCACCCTCGATTTAGTTAGCAATTTTATTTTAATTTTAAAATAACGGCTTCGTCCTCCCTTAAAAAGCTGATACGCATGCTCTGAAACACCCGGTATAATTATAAAAAAACCAAAAACAGAAGTCTGAAAAAACATGTAAAACAACAGTCTTAGGTGAAGCAATCACCCAATAGAAAACGTGGCCGCAATTGAAGACGATGAGAGAACTTTATTTCCACCTTGTATCCCAATAATGGCGTAGCAGGTCAATGAGAACGATGCTGAAAAAAATATATTAACAGCATGTAAGTAATTCGACAGTATAGAGACAGTTATTAGGTCTGATGATATTGCAGGACAATCATATAATAATGATGAGGATATTGAAATTCAGTTAATCAATTATTTCAAAATATAAATGCTGAACAATAATTATAACGAATATTTTTGCATGAATTTAGCGTTTAGAAATTGAAATACCATTTTGCATTCACTAATTCAAAACATCTTTTCAGCTGAATCTATATTTCGATCAAATTTCATGTTATTCGAAGAGAAGCTTATACTACAGAATCATTATGGATACGTAAACAATCATAGAAAGGTTGGTATGAGCCTAAGTCAGCCCACTTAGCGCCAAAGCGGGTGCATTATGCCACCACAGATTTATTCAATTGAATGAAAATTACAATATTCTCAAAAAATTTCAAACGCTTCATTGAGTATTTTAAGACGAGCACGAAAATATTGCTATTGCTTCAAGGTATTTTACTTTGATTTCTAGCCTCCGTATAACCGGATCTAGAGGGTCGCTTTGTGATATTTTGAATAAATAAATAAAATATAGAAATTAAAATTTATAAATCAAATACTTTAATTTCCCGTCCAAAATAGTCCTTAACGAATGTGATCTAGCAATTTAATACAAACCAGAAAACAATCGTAATCAAGAAGTTTATTTAGTTATTTATTTCAAGCATAAATCAAGCAGTTACAAATTACTTACATCTATAAAAATTAACATTTGAGAAACAAAAAAAAAATAAAAAAAAAATACAAAATACAATTACATTTTTTTATATAGTTATAAGCTTAAAGTTGTATAATTTAACAATACTGCTAAATACTAAGGGATGTTATGAGTAAATGTGTAATTAGTTTAATATATTGGTGTAGTTGTTGTTTTAAAATAGAGTTTGAGAGGGAGAAGTCAATTAAGGCCTTATATTTATTTCCCAATTTTTTTTTTTTTTTTGTGGCCAAAATAATGGGATAAACACCCTAGCTGCTTTCGCAGAATTTTAACCAATTATAATTAATATTAACATTCTGTTAATGGGTTCGCAAATCTACCGTAGGTAGTTCTATGGTGTGTCACTGTAAAAAGATTAACCGATCGAAGTCGAGAATTCGTGTTAATAACAATTTTATAGAAACAGGTGGAGAGATAATATTACGTTCAATAATTTCAACAATAAAACTTATATCAGCAATTTCCGTCCTTTACTGTAGGGTATCACAGAGTTTTTTTCAAATAGGGTAATACAGAGTTAAGTAATTTTTGCAATGTTGGATGTCATACATACTATGTGCAAAAACATAGGTACATATTAAAATTCAAATATAAATGACATAATATATGTACAAAATATGTTTCTCATACCTTTATTTACAACATAGCACTTACATAATTAAAATTGAGCTAAAAAAAATATTTTAGGACTTACCTGTTTAAAAGCACAACTTACTTAAGTGCACAAATTTGCGTGTTATCTTCGATGTGCTCTTAAGCAAGTTCGACTGTAACTTTTAGTAATAATTCACCATTAAAAGAATAATTATAAGCTAATGGATTAGAACGAAGATTATAACTCATTAATGCGCACTTTTTAATGTTGAGCAGTAAGTTATTATTTGTGCACCAGAGAAAGAAATTATCAAGGTCATTTTTAAGTAACACCATGTCACTTTCGGACTTAATTTTTTTTCAAATTTTCATATCATCCACGTAAATTTGTAATCTGCTATTTTTGATTACTGAGGCAACATCATTAATAGAAATTATAAACAAAAAACATTGCATTCGGTAATTAAGTTAATAGTCAATGGACTTGATGTCATTGAAAACCAAATAGATTTGAATTGAAAATACTTTCTCGAATTCACATAAAACTGTAATAAGAGTAGCGAAAACAATAAAATTTCAAAAATTCAAACCATTTTTAAGCAAAACAAAAATTTTTAAAAATAATCTGATATAAAAAATAAAAACAAAAGAAAATAAAAAAAAAAGAAATTTCACGAGGTGCATAAATATTTTTACAAATTAGCGTAAATTGAATTTTTCCTTTATCATTATTTTCCGTCTTTCAATCAATTATAATGATAAAAAAAAAATTTTAAATTTTGATAAAATCTCAGAAACAAAAAAAAAAATAGATAAATAAAAAGAAAACTGGTGTATATGCAATAGTGAAAAACAACTACTCATAAGATTGGAAAATTTTGTAATATGAAAAAAAAAAAAATAAAAATGTTTTTTTATAGATCGCATCTTAAATGCATATTATATTGGTCACATCGTCGAATAATATTATCTAGTAAAATTATTTTAAAATATTCACCTATTAAAAAAAAAAAAATTTTTTTTATTCAGGTTACTAGCGTATTTTATTTGCGGTTAAGAAAACACTTTGCAAATAATTATCAATCTATAAACATACCAAAAATATAAAAACAAGAACAACAATTTGAAGTCGGCTTTGAGATTTTTATTTTATTTATTTATTTTTTGAAACTTGTTTTTTTTTTTTTTTTTTACTTCTTAAACATTGATCTACACTTCGTTATAGATTGCTTATTCCGACTAGGTCTTACTACATATTATTGTCGAATACATTGTATTGATATTCTATGATGCATGAATATTTGAGGTTAAGTATGTGCAATTTAAAATTTATATCGTAAAATTTTTACTTCATTTTTATGTTTTTTTTTTCTATTTATTATTTTAGTTTGCTATATTTATATAAAATAATTTAAATTCAAGGTGGCCATTTTTTTTTTTTTTTTATTATTAAATATAAAAAAGAATTTTAATAAGATCATTATTTATAATTATGTGATGAATAATTAAAATCAAGATTCAAGTGAAAAATTTATAATTTTATTTATTTATTTTTTCTTTAATAGAAAGAGAAATTAGACCAAGAATTTTGTTTTTAAGTACCACAACTTTGTTGATTTTTGTCAATTCAATTAAATTTAATTAATATGAAAAATACCATGAAAACAAATTATATTTTATTTGATTTACTGAATAATTTAAGTAAGCTAATATTTAAAAAAGAATTTTAAATTAACAAACACAAATCATGTATTAAACCTCCAACGAGAGTCGTCAAGGAGCGCATTCATTCATACTTTCTGGTCAGAGCTAAATACCTGTGTGACCTCGAGAAAAACATGGCCCTCGTACAACATCAATAAAACTAAACAACTCTTAGCCACGTCCTGTACTGATATATCAAGAGTGCCATCAGTACAGGTCATTGGCCGATAGGAAGCCACGCTACCAAACTAGGTATTCCGTTCAATTCCCATTGTTATAGCTGCAAAGATGAGAATGAAACAAAAACTCTTAAACACTTTCTCTGCAGTTGTCCAGAGTCAGACTCCAGACTCTAAGTGAGGCTTACCCCAGCAATAAAGGGTTTTAGGAGATCTGGTCAACCTTCTCAATCACACAGGATAGCTTTAGTACTGAGTCCCTAGGGAGAGTAAGAATGAGGGAATGATAACAACTAATGACAACAAATGCAGATCACTCGAGTCGCGGTATCAAAAAGGTACAATAATTAAGTGCTAATTGGTTTTCCAGAATAAACTGCAATGGCTACCTTTACTTACCTATACCTAGTGTAAAAAAGCTTCGATTTGCATATCCTCAAGAGTGAACTTATTTTAGTAATGAAAATGATGTATTAGTAATACGATACGCTGGGGGTAGTATTCAGTAGGTTGAGTACCCGCTTTTCAATGGAAATTAGTATCAGGTTTGATTCCCGAATAAAGCAAAATGCTTTATTAGTTTTTTTTAACTGGTTGGTAAATTTGGTACCCCTTGGTTTGTTTTTATGTACTTGACAGTAGTTTGGGTAAAATCGCATTTTCGTGCTTAATTAAGTACGGTTTTGCAAGTTATTTAATTGACAATAGTAGCTTCCCACATTTGATGGGTGGATAAGACAGTAATTTGATAAATAAATCCTCGAAATATTTTAGATATTGTAGTTTGAATCAGGAATAAAGTCTTCTTAAATAAAGTAGCTTCATTTTATTTACCTTGTTTGTAGATTATACTCTCAATCATTTTTTGTCATTTATTTTATTCCATAATTCATTTATTTTATCCATAAAGCATTTTTTGCTTCACCTGGAACATTTCGGTTGAAAGGCAGGTGTTCTACCTACTGCACGGGTTAAAATAAATGACAAAAAAAAATAAAAATAATGGACCAACGTCTACAAAGAGACAAGGGCATGAAAATTTATCTGCTGATATATTATAATTATAAATAAATAGTTGAATAAATACTACTACTACAAACTTTAAGATCTTGATTTTACGATATTCATTATAATTTATAATTTCTCTTCAACGTCACTATTTTGTACAGTTCCAGATGAGCTTTTATACTATCCATTATATACTATCCATTGGAGCTTTGTATTAATAGTCATACCAATATATTTTGCAAAATTTGCAAATTGTGGTGTGATAACATAATTTATTTTTACAGTCCTCTGACACAGTCTGATAAGACAATTTTCAGTGGTCTACCTTCAGTGCCCCATTTTGAATATCTTATATATCGATTGCTTAGAACATACTTACGCTAAGTTCAATATTTTAAAAATTCTGATTATGCCACATATGCTATTTAAAAGTGCCTGTTTTCCATCGTGTAAATATCTAAGACATTTAATACGTAGTTTCCGTGATATAGAGGGTTCAAATAGGTTAAGTGAAAATGTTAGTGTTCATTTTAGTATAAGTACTTACTCTGAATATTAGACCTAAAAAAAGGTGTTTAATAATCCAAATATGCTACGTTCTTACTTAGAGTGTTAACGATGTAAAAACTTACAACTATTCTAACACAAAATATGTCAAATCCCTAGGTAGAATATGAATAATTATACTAAGTGTAAAACCTGTTACAGAAATTACAAAATTTCAAAAAAAAATCATTTAATCGTAAAAATGATTTTTAGTTATTATTTGAGAAGAGAACAGAGTAAAAAAAAATTTGTTCCAGTTTTCAAACTTAAATAAACTTTCAAATTGCTATCCGGCAAAATATTGATTAAAAATAATAAACTACGTAAAATTCACGGTTTCTCCTGAAGGAGTAGATAATATTAACATCAAATTAAAAAAAAAAACGGTAAATATTATTTTATTTCAAATCTTCAAAAACTAATTCTTTTAACTATTTTCCAAACAAACTATTTAGAAAAAGTGAACTCAACTTAGCGGACTAATGAATATGCATAGAGGTACAATCAATATGAGCTGAAAACACTTAATGAGAAGACCAAAATATAATATTATTTACCCTATATAGTAAGTAACAAATATATTCCATCAAGCACGCTCTAGTTTATAATTGGAAAGTCATCATACATTTTGTAACTCAAAACCAAAAACATCAATTGATACAGTTTATTTGTCCATCCAATATCCTTTAAAAAAATTCAAATACATCCTAAACACAAAAAAGTCTCTCTTAAAGTGAATAGCTTTCTCTGATCTTTTCAATTTCAATATAAACTTATATTTAATGTTTTGATTACGTACTTACATACAATTCAATGTTCATCTCTCAATATATCCTAACCACTTGCACTAATTCAAGTCCCCTGAAATAAAAAATAATTCTATTCTACTAAAAGACAGGTGGCGCAAATGACACTGAGTAGTGAGTAGAATGTTAACAAGAAAATAATCAACTACTTTTGTGAAAATATTGGGTGAGTTCAGTGGCATTAACTGGTGAGTTTGAAATCCATTTTGGATCCATTCGCTGAATGCTGAGTGCTATCACCAGAAAATATAAGTTGTACTTTTAAAAATAAATTAAATTTTAAAATATAACATTTCAATTTTCTCACAATAGATGTCACCACAACATTCAACATAAAATTTTTTATTGTTGTTTTTACATATAAAAAGTCAGATCCATGAAATATGTACATACAATTTTTCAGATCCATTTTCATTAACCGTTCAGTGGACAGATTCATGGATTCGTTGATTTCATCTGAACAGTTTAAAGTAATCAAAATAACTGAGCTATGATTCTGTAAGGTAAAAGATAAAATGTTAAATGACAGTTTTTTATTTAAAAACTTGGTAGTATCTTAATATTGCATGTCATTGAGTTGTTTAACCTGAATGACAAAAAGATATTTTAAAAAGTCATACAAATATTCCCGTTTATATTTTTAACGTTACGTTGCACAATATAGCTGTTATTATGATAGTATTTTGTAATTTTACGTGTGAAGGGTTTTTTTTACTATAGAGTAGTTACATTTTTACAAATTTTTGAATTTAAGAAAATGCATATTACACCACATTTAAATTAAAAAACTTGTTATTAAAGATCAAATTTTCGTTACTCAAACAATTCTATCATACTGCTTTCACATTCATATAATAGTTAATATTGTTAAAAGGTACAAAAAATGTTGAAATATTGTTTTGCAAGTAATGTGAAAAACTTTCAGTAGTTCTATTGCATTTATAAACTACATCTTGTTCACTTACCATTAACAAAAATCTTCCTATTAAAGAGCTATTTTTATAAATTTCCATCTAAAAAATTTAGAACTTACAACCTACATGTTAAAGTTAAAATAACATCAACAATTTTATTTATTATTGTGATCATTGATCCAGCCCTTAGTTTGTGTATAATATTTAAATAATTTATACATACTTGCATACATACATATGTAAAATATTTAGAATGTCTACAATTAAGTAGACACTTAGCTCGTGGGTATTTGACAGTTATAAATTTTATTTTTAATAAATACGGTAAACAAAAAATAAATTTTTCATCTAATAACGAAAATAATTTAATCAACATTTTTAAAAACAATAACAAAAAAAACATTAAAAAATAATAAAAACAAATCTATTTCCAGCTATTAAATGTTTGACATATTAATTTGTTGTATGTCCAATTGCAAATAATCCATTTATAAAATAAAATTAAAAAACAAAAACAACAAAACATCAGAACCCTATTACATAATGTCAAAATAACTGACAGTTTCACTTATTTACATAACAGTCTGTACAAATTTTTAAATGTTCAAACTTGAATTATTTGCATACAAAGAGAAGTTTAAGATGAAAGAAATCTGATCTCCTTCCAGACAAATATCCAAACTGGAGTAAACCATACCATATTATATTATATATTAAAAAGAAAAGAAGCAAAAAAAAAAAATAAAAACTGGAAAACAAATTGCAATTTTGAAATTTTTTTTTTCTATTCTATTCAATAATATTATTTTAATTTTTCTTTTTTGTTGTTGTATAATTGGAAGTTATATTTATTTACAATATTAAAATTAGATTTAAATCTAAAACAAAAAAAAAAAAAAAATTATAAAAAAAAAATATTTCATACGGGGCTTCTAATTTTTTTTTTCTTGGAATTTTTATATGTAGCTATCCTTCGATGAAGAGGTATTCAGTTTGTAATGTTACGTTTGTAACACAGACAGTTATTCTAAATTTATTTTACCAATTTATAAAATAATTTTAATTTTTTAATATTCCTATATGTCTGCATCTGGACCTTAATTTTATACTGATAGCAAGATTCAGAACAGTCATTCAAAATAATTATGTGAAAGTATTGCTTGCTAGAAGGTATTTTGAGAAAACGTTCAAAATAGGTAGTCATAGAAACGTGAGAGAGGATTATCTGGTTTCTAGTTAACCAAGTAGCATTAAGAAGGTATACTAACAATTCAAAAACATTGAATACAGTATGATCAATTTTTTAGATTTAATTTATTCCGAGACGGATCCAACCCCTACATCACCGCAGCCGCAAATGGGCTTATGTATCAAAGTAAAATCTCCTTAGGCCACATATTGACTGAAATATAGATTCTGCAAGCACAGTCTTCCAAACTGAAATGTATTCAATTGAATTTTGTGTGAGAGAGAGTTTAAGATTACAAAAAATGTAAATCTGAATTATCGTTACCGTTATGCTTTCTACAAACTCATGCACCAAATGGGTTGGATACGATAATCGAAATAAAATTCCATAAATCAAAGTATTCTGGAAAAATGGAAGAGCTTAGAATAATAAATTTTTTTTAATAAACGACACGATCCCCATCAAAGTATAGGATGTAGAAGTGATAAGAAATCAGCGAAAATAAATGAAGTAAAATATGGGTCATATCAGAGCATTATAACGTTGCAGATTTGCTATAAAGGAAATTCAAAAATCACGAAGCACTCAGTTAAATAGAATTGTAGCAGCTGCATCTTTTACAGATCCAAGTTGATTTTGAAGCATTCCCAAAATCTAAGACCAGCCAAAATGCAGATTGAAAAATAAGGCTTAAGCCAAAAATTTCTGGGCGAATATATTTAAGTAATCGAAATGCAAAAAAAGTTTATGCCAACACCGAACACGTTCAATAAAAACCAACATTTTTCTGGATAATAACTTGTCACTACATAGTCAAAGAAAATCTATTCAAAACAATCCTGGGCAATGAAGTAGAGGAGTAATACAAAAAGTAATTATGTACTAAAAAATAAGCTCAGTTCCGGTGAATCATCTGGCACTATATCACCCTAATTAAAAGCTTAATTGAACAAAAATTATTAATAACAGTAGTTACATTACACTCTTCTGTAGCCTTAGAAGAAACCACCATAGATCTATAGCTAAGCTAAACATCAACTTAATCATACAACATACATGCATTAATTCTATTAGATATGTGGAACGAAAGATAATAGCAAAATTAACTGGAAGCTTGTTTCCAAAAGACAGAGCTCCCAAAAAGGAATATTTGTGACACTTATGGTTTTCATCAAACTTTTTAAGTTTAACCAGTACTTTTCATTATAACTACAGGCTAAAATGTCAAGCACTATAAGCAATGACTCTTGTACTCTGACCGAAAGTGCTGTATTTCACTTTGTGCTCATATACAAGACTTCCGTTCCTCAATATCATAATCACAAGAATTTGATAGCATATGCCATTAGTTGGCAAGATTCAATTATTTTCATTTTACATATAACTCAAAGCTTCATGTCAAATAATATTCTAAGATGAATAGATATAATGCAGAGCAATTTTATTGTAAGAACATTCTTGAAATCAAAAAGATTATAAAAACAAAAAAATTCAATTCTTGAATCATAAAAATACAATTACGAAAACCTGGTTTTTTTTATACTTTTGGAAATTTACAATAAAATTTACCGAAAATATTTTTAACTTGAAGAAAAAAATAACTTGGTCAGATTGTATCTTTCAGATACAAGAATATAAAAAAAAAAAAAAAAAATGCAGTATGAGTAGCTAAAATAAACTGGTTGGCCACAGATTATTTAAAAAATACTAAAATACATAATTTAGAGTTTTTCGAAAAATTTATGCTATCAAAAGAAAATTAAAATGCTGTAACACACATTTAAGAAAAAAATAATAATGATCAATGAAAATTTTGTTATTTCCAGTGCCACGAAAAAATTTCAGTAAAAACTAATATCTTTAAAATTTACTGGAAATCATTATTAAAATTCAAATTCTAATGATTAAAAAAATATGTTGGTCTTTTGTAACTCAATAAAGAATATTTAAGAGATTTACTAAAACCGATGTAATGTTCGTAATTTTAAATCAATTTGTGGTAAGCCAAAGAAGCCGAAAAATAATTATTTACAGATGATGTCATTGTAAATATCAGTACCAAATATATACAGGGTGGTCCGGTTTAGAGCAAAAAGTTTTTAAGGGGTGATTCCTTGGAGTATTTTAGGAAAAAAATTGTTGTAGAAGAGGGGTCTATCTTTAAATTTACCTGTGCTACAGAGGGTTAAAGAAAATCGGATTAGAAAAATTATGTCTAAAGAATATCCACTACAGCTCAGAAGAAATTGAAACTAAAGCAACATTTTTCTTCATAGCTTTTTGTTAGAATTAATACATCTAATTAACGGTATATGTTGAATGAGTATCAGACTTACCGTTTTTGAATAATAACTGCATAAACTTAAAATTTTGCTTTTAAAAACTGAAAATTTTGTAAAAAAACTTTGATTATCTTGAAAAAACTTTGATTATCTCGCTAATTTTGTTTTTTTTTTATTGTGTTGATGCGCTACATCATCCTTTTTAACTTTTTCATACACAACTTTCATATCAGACTTGCCGTTTTTCATGTAAAGTCATATAAAATTTCATTAGACCTAACTAATTTCAGTAATTTTAACTAAATTTGACTAAAGAATAAAATTGTTACAATATTCAACTCTCAGTTATTATTTTTCTTACTAAAACATGGGTTACCCAAATATTAAATATGACTTTACCTGAAAAGCGGCAAGTCTGATATGAAAGTTGTGTAAAAAAAAAATAAAAAATTAGCGAATTTTTTCGAGATAATCAACGTTTTTTACAAAATTTTCAGTTTGTAAAAGAAAATTTTTAAGTTCATGCAGTTATTATTCAAAAACGGTAAGTCTGATACTCATTCAACATATACCGTTAATTAGGTGTATTAATTCTAACAAAAAGCTATGAAGAAAATGTTGCTTTAGTTTCAACTTCTTCTGAGCTGTAGTGGATATTCTTTAGACATAATTTTTCTAATCAGATTTTCTTTAACCCTCTGTAGCACAGGTAAATTTAAAGATAGACCCCTCTTCTAGAACAATTTTTTTCCTAAAATACTCCAAGGAATCACCCCTTAAAAACTTTTTGCTCTAAACCGGACCACTTTGTATAACAACATTGTTTGCCAATTAATTACGTATTAGAAAGCCTTTCAGTAGAGTAAAAATCATCAGTTGTTATTTTTGGCAACAAAAACCATTTCAAAAATAATCAGATTCAATTAGGACTTCTAAAGTTGTATGATCTAATAATTTCAAATATTTTCTGCTGTTATTTGAAGAAAAATTATTATTGTGATAGCTCTGCAGTAACTCAGTCAGCTGATTAAGTACAACAAAATATATAAAATATGAAATTTCCATATCCATGTTTTTTCTTTTATTGCTTATACAGGAGGTAAAAATCTTTAAAGAATGATTCATTAGTATTTTAATATAAAAATATCCTAGGGGTCTATTAAAATTCTAATTGGAGGGGATTCAACCAAATCGGATTGAAATCGAATTGAATTATATCTAACGAAAATATCAATTACAGCTCCGAAGCTATGCACGCGGGAGCAACATACATTTTTCATAATTTTATTTAGAATCAATCTACCTAATTGAAAATACTTATTGCATAGGTATCTAACCTTTTTTCTTAATAAAAAATAAAAATGAGAGCGAACTTCTCCTTGATAAAAATTTCAGTTTTTTATAAAATTTGAAGTTTGCGGTACGGCACGACTTTGTAATAGTAAGACGTTTTCCGCATTCAATATTAAGACCAACTTACTGTTATGAACGATCTTGTTTTTGTAGTACGTCATTATTGTTCAGTTTTATTTTCTATATATACATATATAAAATATTAATTGTCGATCATTTTCAATATTCTGACTTAAGAATCTCCGACTCAACAATCTATGTAGACTGTAGTAGCTGTTCAGTCTTTTCAAAACCGCTTTTGATCGTTTTTAAACAAATTTCAACAGTAGATTATTAGTTTTCTTGATTGAGACACTACTTAACTGATATAATTATTCCCAAACACAAGGAATTAATTCTTTTATACAAAATTGTTGCTTTGAGTAAGGGCATGATTGGGGTGAAATAGGATATTACGGGAGAATTGTATTGTAAGTCGACAACGAATTTTAACAGGTTGAAATATAAAAATGGAACGTGTGAAATGGAACATTTCTATATCTATAAGGTGAACATATAAAATGGAAGTAGGTATGGCAATCCGGATAATATTCGGTTTGAACTATCCGGATATTTTCTGATTTACGTATAATTTGAAGTTCGGATATTTTGAATCAATTATCCGTATATTCGATTTTCGATAAAGTAAATTTTTATCATTTCAAAAATTTGAATTTTTGTACCGTAATTATTACATTTACTGCTGGATCGCAAGACCAGGTCGAATTTATTGGTTCCTATGATTGAGCGACTCCTAAAGTTAAAAAATGTATTAATTAATCTGACTTATTAGGAACGAAAAAACGATATTACAATGAAGAAAATTTCGTAGTTCTATAAAGTATGTTAAATATCTTAAAGCCACTTGAATTAGGACTAAAAGAGTTGATTAACGAACAAGCAACGCTTTTATCTATAGCGAAGGTGTTTTTTAATTTATGTTTTTAAACATAAAATAAACGATATTGATTCAGATTTGGGCAATGAAATGTTGACGTCATTAAAACAGAAATTTTAAAACGAAATAAAGAAGTAGTATCTTTGACGTTTCTTTGATTTTCTACAAAATTCATCAATCTCTCGATGTGATAATTTTGGTAATATTACATATGCTTCGAAACCAGCAATCTATGCCTATGCAAAAGATATAATGAGTCGATTGTATGCAATTCCAGGAGATGAAAATTATGTGTCTTCGGCCGGATCTGAGGATGAAATTTGCAAACCGGTTTATTGGCTATGGTTATTCCAAAATAATTTTGACTCTTTACAAAAAGAATTTGAACTTTTTGAAGGCAATGGAAAACTAACTCACAACCTAGAAAAACTTTTGAATGCGATCTTAATACGATCTCAATAACCTCTACCAGCAGTGAGAGAGTTTTACCGGTGGATGGTACATTTTCAACCAAATTAAGAAGGAGACTTCAGTTTCCATTGTTGAATGCTTTGGTATTCTTGAAATATTATTTTAATAATGAATAAATAAATAAATAATTATTATAATTAATTAAACTATATTAATTTTATATACTTTCTTTTTCTTGAATTAATGTCGAATAAAACGAACTTAAACACTTAAATATTTTGTTATTTCTTTTTCTAAATTTCAAAATTGGCAAATATCCGAATAGTATCTGGATATTTCATGTTTAATCTCTAAATGGAAGTATGAATTTCCGCAACCACTTTTCATCCATCTGGGGATTTCAATGGTTTGGAAATCAACATTTGAAGCATCTAAGGATTGTGATTGAATTGTTTAAAGTCAGAATGCTTGACTTATGTTTCTTAAAATCTGCATTACAATAAAAAAAAACCTTCTGTAGCAAAAGTCATGATAATTTTCGAATAATATATGATCAATCACTGATCCTATAATTAATGTCCAAATATCTTAAATATGATCGCGCTACCATCAAAATTTTAATTTCCAATGAAATAGCAATCAAAATCAATTGTGTATATAATGAAACAAACAATAAAGTAGCGTTGTAGTTAGGGTTGTAGCACTACACCTAACCAAGAGAAAAGTTTTAATACGATAATCGTCCAATTTTATTAATAATGTTAGATTTGAAATACCACGTCAAGTTAAATCAATAAAGATTGAACTTAACCCATGGCTAATTAAAATCCCATGTTTTGATAAGCCCTTCAAATCTTTCTATTTACTTTTTATACAAATATTTGCAATTAATTTAAATTCAAAAACACTTTGTAGAATAATTCAAATGTACACATATTATATTAAAATATCCCCATATGTATATTATTTTATAAATAATAGCAAGAGTAATAATTTGACACCTCAGGTGCAAATAAAAAAATTCAAATTCAAATTTAAAAATAAAAAAAAAAAAAACAAATTAAAAATTCTTTGAAGTTTTGCTGCTTAATTAAAACAAACCTTCTCAAAGGATGGATTTTATGTTCCTTGTAATTTAATTTAACCGCTTCCGAAACATGTACTAAATAAAAAAAAAATAAATAAATAATAATTTCCACAAGATTTACTTCTAATTTTAAAACAAAATCATATAAGTTAATTATCATATGATGCTAAAATTAACTTTTTATTTTATTTATACCTGTTACAATTGAGTAGCACCACATTTGAGGTGTCGCAAATTTTGAAGAACAACAACAACACAAAAACAAAATAATTTTTTTTTATGAAATCCTTGACCTCTTCATTGCTACTCACCTTCTTACCAACAACTAGGTAGATAAGTAC
Source organism: Argyra leucocephala (assembly GCA_963942445.1). Classification (NCBI taxonomy): domain Eukaryota; kingdom Metazoa; phylum Arthropoda; class Insecta; order Diptera; family Dolichopodidae; genus Argyra; species Argyra leucocephala. The sequence goes on from OZ012677.1 coordinate 29,914,360, forward strand.
TTTTATACTGATGAAAATACAGCTTTAACAACAACAAAAAAAAAGAATTCTTAAGGCCTAGAAAATATTAATCCGTTGGCATAAATCTGAAGGAGTAGTCTTCATCATATGAGATTGAATAAAATATATTCGCTTCCATTGTTATTCTTTATAATTTCTAGTTATTTATTAAAATAACAAAATATAAAAAAAAATAATAGTAATAAAAATGGGTTGTGTCAATAAATTATAGGAATAAAATTTAATTAGGTAGTTATTTCAATGACATAACATCGTAAAAATATCACTGCTCAAAAAATTTAAATGACCATCAAGGGAAGTTTGTTTTGTATTATATTATATTTGTAACTATTGTCCCGGAAACATAAGGGAATATATAGCCGAATACCGAATTGAAAATATGTTAATTTTAAATATGTCTTCATCACTATGCTCCGCTCACTATGCTGCTCTACCACGACTACTATCAGTCTTTCTATTCAACATCACTGCTTGTTTTCGACTTTCGTGTATTCGACTTACGTGGCCGACCCTTATCTTAGTCTTTGGGCCTTTGCGAAACGTATAAAATGTATACTCACTGTTGATCATACTATTTAGCTTGCTGTTGCTTTTGATTACATATTCTCCATTCTGTAATCTTTTTGGATCGAGTATATTTCGGAGAATTTTTCTTTCAAATATGCGCCAGCTATTCTCCTCGGCCACGTTTATATACTTTGCACCCATACGTCACTATAGGTCGTATGAAAGCTTTATATATATCGTCATTTTGGCCGTTCTTGATATTAGTTTTGATTGTAGCAACTGTCTGTTTGCATAGTACTCCGGCCTGAATTCTATCACTACTTATTGTTGCTCCAAGGGATGTAAAGCTTGTATCTCCTCAAAATTGTACTCTCCGATTATTATATTCTGTATATTTCTTATTTGGTCATTTCTTGACATTTTTAGATATTTTGTTTTATCTTCGTTGATCTTTAAGCCTACTTTTTTGTCTCGGTTTCTTGTTGTACAAATACTTCTGTCATGTATCTGTACTTTTTTGCCATGATTACTATATGTCATGTCATTCGCATATGCTATTATTTGGATTGTCATTTTGAATATACATACTGCCTTTTTCTAATTTTGCAATGACGTAGTATTAAGTTGAATATAAATTCGGATAAGGCATCTCCTTGTGGTACTCACGTTTCTATTTTAAATTTACAGGTTATTTGATTTTGTATTACAATTTTGGCTTTTGATCCCAAATTTTTAAAAGCTGTTAAAATTATATCTCTATTTATGCTGCCAAATGCTTGCTTGAAATCTATGAAAAGCAAGTGAAGGTCTATGTCGTGTTGATAACATTTCTCAATGCCTTGTTTCATGACGAATATCTGGTCAATTGTTGATCGCATTGGTCTCGTACTCTCTCAGTATTTCTTCAGCTAAGTAAGCCAATCTAGAGTATATGATATTGGAAATATTTTGCACGCTGGGTGACGCAGTAGGTAGAGCGCCTGTTTTTCAACCGAAAGGTCCCGGGTTCGATTTCCGATCCGATGAAGCAAACAAAAAAAAAAAGAAATGCTTTATGGATTTTTCGACCTGGTCCAGCACCCTTTGTCATTGGGATATAATAAATGGCAAAAAATAATTGAGAGTATAATCTGGTAACAAATTAAATAAAAATGAAACTATTCTATTTAAGAAGGCTTAGTTTCTGACCATAGCAGTAGTTTTCCACATTTAATGAGTTGATAAGCCAGTAATTTGTTAAATAAATACTCAAAATTGCAGTACCGTACTTAATTAAGCACGAAAAGGTGATTCTACCTAAGTTACTGTAGAGTATAAAAAAAAAAAAAGCATAGCTTAGTAACGCTAACTCCCTGTAGTTGCTTCATGTAATTTTGTCTCCTTTTTTGTGAATTGGGCAGGTCAGCCCAACCTTTCGCTTCTCCGGAATATTTTTTTGCACCCATATTGTACATATTAAGCTATATTTCTTTCTATGTAGAAATCTACCACCTTATTTGCTCAGCTGTTAGCTTATCCTCTCCAAGAGCTCTCCCATTCTTTAATTTATATATAGCTTGTATTACGTCTTCGTATGAAGGTGTTATGATTTATGGCTCTGCTGTATGTAGTTTAATCTGCTGCCCCTGTTGTTACTCGTGTTTTATGTTTAATAGTTCATTGAAATATTCATACCATCCATTCATAATGTCGTCATTTTCGGAGAGCGTATTACCTTGACTTTCTTTGCATGCATTTAGTCTTGATTGGAAGCCTGTTGTTTGTTTTTTAATAATATTGCAGATTTTTTTCATGTCACCTTGATAATGTTCGATTTGTCTTTGTGTCTTTTGACACAACAGATTGATTAGTGTCTTATTAAAATTCGAAAAATTTAGTTTTGATACAAAATCAAATTCAGCTTTAGTTTTGATACAAAAAACCAGTTTTATTATCCACCAGGAACCTTGTCTTGAAAAAAATATTTTGATTGTTAATAAATTAAATGTAATTATTTTGAATTTTTTTTTTTTTGCAAAATTAATTTATGTTGATGGCTATTTTTAACTGCTCATTAGTATAATCTTGAATTTTATTAAAAAATCTCTAGCACCTACAAATTGTTTGAATATTATTAGTACAGTTTTAAGTTTGTCCAACAGAAGCATAACATAATTTTTAATATACTTCGTCTGCTGTTAAATGATTCCTATTACAAAAAATGGTATTACAAACCTAAAGTAAAATATTGAATACGATTTAATAATATTTATTTCACTAAATATATACATACAATTTACCAAATAGAATGGGTGCTATGTTTTCAAAGTGATGGCAAAATACCAATTAACAATTAGTATAAATGAATTTTTTATGACATTTTATATCAATTTTTTTTTCAATAGCAATGTTGCGGCCGTGGCCACATACCATCTTACCTAATCATATACATATAATGATTCATACCATGTTACCTAATAATATATAACAAAATTAAGATTAGGTACCTACTAGTCATGAGTATAAAAATTGTGAAAAGTGATAGGTTCACATTTAAATTATTATTGTTTCATTTGAAACTCTATAATTCAAAATGAAATAAAAACTACTAACATCAAAGAGATCTAATTTAAACAGTGTTGACGACTTATTCTAGATCATAACTCACATTAATTGTTTTTCTCAAAAAAAAAAAACAAAAAATAAATCAAAAAATTTAATTTAAAATTTAAGATTAATTTTTTTTAAATAATTTATTAGGGGTTTTAATTTTTTATAAAAATTTGCAAAAGGTATACAAATTTGTAAGGAGTTAAAATTCTAGATTTAAAAAAAATATTTAAAAATAAATTTATAAAATATTATTTTGCTTGAGTAATCGTTTTCTATGGCTTTAAAATATTAAAACTGAAAACTGGAGTTAATAAAGAAAGATTTTTTACATTTATTTATAACTGAGGTATGTATGTAAATATCATTGCCGTAGCAATTAAAAAAAATTTAAATCAAACAAAGTCATCGTAGAAGTAGAACAGTAAGTACTTATCTCATTTAATTCGATAGTTAGTTTAATAATTTTAGTTAGATATTTTAATGATTACAGTGCGTCGTTGTCGTTGTATATAAATTTACATTTGAAAATTTCGCTCGTCGCGATTAAATGTTGCTTATCAAGTATTAATAATTAATGTCCGTTCTAAGTTGGTGGTCTAAATTTGTTGTTTTGGTAGTCTATGTTGGTCTATGTTGGTCTAGTATTTACGTACATTTTACTTATATATTTTTTTTCTTATCCTACTACGAACCAAATATATTTTTTGAAATCATGTAACTGTTCTAACACTAAGTACAAAAAAAAATAATAAATAAGTAATTTGTATTTGAATGTTAATGTTGAGACGTAAAACGTTGTGTCTAGTAAAAGTCGGTGAGTAAATTTTACTCATATTTACCTAAATAGTAGATAAAATCAAATCTACTTTCGGTTCATTCCGAAACGACTGCAGCAATTGTAGTTACAGAAAAAGACGATACATCACCACTTTTTTTTCTAATTGTAATATAGGTTTTTCACTTCTAATTCAAGTTTTTTTTATTTCAAATTCAATATTTGTAAATTGTTATTTTTAAATTTTTGAAAGAAAACAAACTAAGTATTTTTAAACAAACCAAAATAGATTTTTTGAACAAAACAAACTTTAAATAAGTATATATAACATATTAAATGTAACAATTAATGTAACAATTAAGTGTCCAACTACAACCAATGGTAATTTCATTGCCATATCCACGTAATAATTGTTGCAATCGGCTGAGGTAACATTTGCCACGAATGTTTCTATTACATATACCAAATTTATATTAGTTTGTCGATCTGCCAAAAAATCTCTCGCTGATAATTTTATTTTTTAAAATACTTTTTCAATTGCATTGAACATCGGTGAGTATGGAGAAAGAAAAATTAAATTATGACTTGTCGAACTAATTTTTGCACGCACTTCTAGAGTTTTGTGGATTGTGCAATTGTCCAAAAGCAGCGATGCCTCTGTTATGTTAGCCTCAGCCAGTTTATCAAATAACTCATCAAGGAATGTATAATAAAAATTGTTTGAATTAACAGATGAGTTTGCTATTATTTGACTATATATTATTATTCCATGTAAATTCATAGCTGCTATTAATGAAACAGCAGCAGTAACGATTTATTATGAGTTATAGCAGTTTTTTGTAACGATATATTATAGACATGGCAGTATTTTTATTGATTGACTCAATTATGGTTTTGCCTTCTTCATAGCATTTTATTAGGATCTGCTTTTTGTCTAAACTAGTTTTACTGTATGGTTCCCTATTGTATCCTCTACGAAGTACAACCAAGTTAGATGTAGTTTCTACAATGCTATCATCAGAGAATATTATTAGTCGATAATTTCGACCATTGGGACTGATCAAAGGACTAGCTTCTCTGGACGAAGTTTTATTAATTTTGTGTAGGTGACCATTGTGCCAGACGGTGTCAAAAGCTGCATTTGGATAATGACAGCAAATTAACAAGACTACTGCAATTCTATTACAAAATCTATTTTTGTTTGTATACTCAGTTTGTTTTCTTTCAAAAATTTAAAAATAAAAATAACAAAATTTTGCAAATATTGAATTTGAAATAAAAAAATTTGAATTCGAAATAAAAAAACTTGAATTAGAAGTGAAAAACCTATATACCTAAATTGTGCTGAACACCAAATAAATATCTTATTTTTATTATTATATTTCTTATGTTATGAATCACTTTAATAAAAATTATTTTTCTATATAGTTTTAATTATTATTTATTTTTCAATTCAAGATATCGTTTTTACAATTTTTCATAAGTGTCAGTAAAAGTAAGTAAAATTTACTCATGTTTACCATTAAGCAGTAGTAAAATATTATTACCTTTCCAGGGTTAAAAAAAGTTAAAAAAAACTGAAATTTTTTGAAAACCAACAAATTAATATACAAGTTATTAGAAATTAGGAAAAATATTATAATAAAAAATATTAATATAAAGAAAAAAATCGTCGCGACAAATTGTGTTTGTGCAACAACAACATGAACAGTGACAACATCATTAGCGGAAAACTTAACCCGAGACAGCAGTGACAACGACACATTCTGTTCAACCCTTTAAGGTTTGATATACTAAAACAACTCACACAACTTATTTATTAAATATACAAGCTGCAAAATATGTTAATGAAATAAAGTTTGAATTGAATTGTCATTATGGAAACAATAACATTCTTTTTAACATCACTGTTATTCACCTTTTATGACCTTTAACTCCTTTCTTTAATTTATTTTATTTCTTTTATTACAATCTTAAATACAATTAATGATAAGTACATATTCATATATTTTTTCCAATTTAAAAATCTTGAAGTAGGGTAATTTTCATTTTCACAATTTCTTGGAATTTTTTTCGGATGCCAAGGCTATGCCTCCATTTTATAATTTCGAAATTTCATTTAATAATAGAACATCATGACGAGAAGTCATCGAAGTCTTTACACAAATTGAAGAGGAAGTAGGTAAAGCGGGTCTTCTCACAAATGAGAAGAAAACAAAATATATGCAGTCGACAAATAAAATGTTCTCACAATATCATATGGGACACAACATCACTGTCGGCTTATATAGTTTTGAGGTAGTTCAGGAGTTTAACTACCTTGGTACCAACATCAACTCCACCAATAACATTGATGTTGAAGTAAGACGAAGAATTACCCTTGCAAACTGATGCTACATCGGTTTGTCCAAACAACTGAGTTCAAAGCTCCTATCACAAAATACCAAGGCGTAATTATACAATACACTAATCCTTCCGATGTTGTTATATGGTTCTGACTCGTGGACATTACCAAAAGCAAGCGAACATGTACTTGGTATCTTTGATAGACAAATTCTTCGTTGCATTTATGGTGGTCTTGTAATCACGCTGGGTGTCGCAATAGGTGGAGTGCCTGTCGTCCAACCGAAAGGTCCCAGGTTCGATTCCCGACGAAGGCAAAAAATGTTTTCTGGATTTTTCGACCTTGTCCAGTGCCCTTTATCATTGGGATAAAATAAATGATAAATAGTTGAGAGTTTTGGTTAACACTAAAAAATAAAATGAAACCATGCTATTATGAAGGCGAAGTACTCTACAATAGATATAGTTTTCCACATTTAAATTAGTCTATGCCACAAAAATTCTACAGAAAAAGCATGTAATTGTGTGTGTATTGTATGTAATTGTGTATTCCAAATCTCTGTATAAAAGCAGTTAGGGTGTTCATCCTATAGACATGGAAGTATATAAAAAAAAGGTAGGAGTAGAGCGTGTGGATGAAAATGTTCCAGCTAGAAAACTCTTCGAATCTAACCCCAGAAAATGCGTATCGTCGAGGGAGGCCACACCTTCGTTGTAGAGATGAAGTATCGGCAGATATGAAAAATTTTCGAATCACCAACTTGAGAGATTGCGCCTATGACCGAAGTTAGCCGAGGACAATTTTGCGTCAAGCCCGGACCCTTAAGGTATGTAGCGCCCCAAATATAAATAAGTAAGTGAGCAAAACAAATTCTTCTTTCGGTTTCATTAAATGCGATGGTCTAAAGAATTTGATTCTTACCTCACGAAACATATGTATGTTACATATATAAAGCAAATATGATAGCTAAGTATAGTCCCCTCATTACTTGGAAAATTAAACCTATAGTAGGAGATAGGTATTAGAATTTCAGAAAGAGTATATAACTGTAAACTCTCCTGTCTATAATAGAATTGGTTTTCAAAAAATTCCTGATAGGTGCTAGAAGTTGTATGACACCAACCCGAACCAGTTCAAATTTTCGAAAAGGGTAGACTTGGCTTTAATTGAATAAAATCTGTTCAGCGAAAATTCTTACATTTCGATTCAAGTATTTTTTCGTGGAATGGATTATCATTGCAGTTTCTACCTTATTTCCGTCGTTTTAAACTTATTAACTTACAGTCATTGTCTGATTGTTGATGTAACTGAAGATATTTCTTTTATTCTCTGAAAGTGTTGGGGTATTACCTTTAGGTATACCTTAGGGTATTACGTACCGCTTAGCTGGGATAGTATAGAATAAAATTAGAAGGGAAGGATGGAATGAGATAGATTATTGGGAAGTTGTTAATTATAATTAAAGTGCACAGTATTACTAACAAATACGCCTGCTTATGATGCTTACTTCTCCACTAACAGGATGTATCTAGTTTACCTTATTTTACTATGTTTTTTTTTTCATTAACGGTGGCAGCTTGCTTACTTATCCTACTGTAATCAACTGCAGCAAACTTTCATCTTGTAATAGACGTCTTATATGCTTGCCCAAGACAATATTCTGATAGTATAAAATTTTAGTTATAGTAATACATTCATAAATATAATTATAGTGACAAAAAAATAAAATATCAAGACATTTAATTATCATTTATTTTTGTTTTTAAAATACTGTTATTTAATATGATTTTTTTTTTTGGAATTAACCGAGACAAAAGACATTTTGACAAATTATTGTATAACAAGTATATTCTAAAACCTACGCATATGAAAGTGTAAAAAAATACATTTAAAATAATTACACTTTCACATTAGAGAATCAATTTAAAATGAAAAACGCATTCTTATGCTTTTTTTAAATGAATAAAAAAATAAAAGGAAAAACCTGATTTGTAAATTGTGCTAATGACTCAAGAAATTCTTGAATCACGAACAACTTTTAATGCTGCCAACGCGTGTATCATCTTTTATTAATGAATAAACACGATACTTTTATGAAGGAGAAAACCATGTGACTAATATGATCAAAACAATATTGATTTGGTGGTATTTTTCAGGTCCAATGATTTTAACTTTTTATTTTTTTATTTTATTATTTTTGTTTTTTTTTTTATTATAAGTTTAGTATTCTTCATATTTCCAGATTCTTTTGGCTTATTTATGGAACACAGAAGAATATTGTACTAAGAAAGAAAGTTGGTGTAATGAAAGTCGATAACATTAGTATACAAGTTTATAAATTTAGCAAACTTTTTCATGAATCACTCATAATTTTTGAAACACGTAATCGTATTATTTAAAGAAGTTGCATATTGGTTTTTGTTCTTGAATGGTTTAATAAGATAAATTTAATTAAAATGAGAATGGATACAGTACAAAAGTCATCATCATGAATCCAGCCGTGCCTTTAAATTAAATTAAGTATTTTTACGGAATGTTAACACTTCTCATCCCCCAAAAAGGTTTAGTAATACAGACTTAATATATAGTTACATCCACACCACCTACTGTCGACAAAACCATCACTATTGTGATACCTACCACAGTACAAAGGGGTGGAATTTCTCAACAGGAAACTAAAATACCGTTTCTTTAATTTAAGTAATTTAATAACTTTATTATAAAACTAGCTTTGTAACCCGTCATAAATGACGGAAGCAAAATAATCCTAGTTTCTTTTTTTCTTTCATTAGATTCTTTATTCCGAAATTACAGTATTTATGTTTATATCACTTTTTATTTATTTTTATTTATGTTTATATTGGCCTAACACTAATCTTTTTTTTTTATATAACAGAAAAAGAAGTACCATACCAACAAATTTGTATAAAATGTTTGTATTTTTGTATGGTATACTCGTAGTCACTTCCATTTAGTTATAATTCGTTAGTTGGGTTCCATTTAGTATAAATTATACCGTATTAGCGTTATTGAGTCCTCCGGGAGAGCAAATTTAAAAATGGGATCTTATTTTCATATAAATTTTGTCTTTTGTATAATGTATAGGGATATTATTTTGATATATGAATAAACTGTTATTATGGTATTGTGTTATTTTTAAAAAAATATTCAAAATTTTGTATCTAAATTGGTAAAATTTACAAAAAATACAAAAACATTTTCATCAATAATTTTCAATTTAAAAAAAACAATGTTTTATTATCCGGCGTAGAAGTAGAGTTAATTATCCTACTCTACTTCTATCAAGTTCTATTGATTGAACAGTTAACCTGAACAGTGAAGTGAAATGTGAACACTAAACACTGAAAATAAAATAATATTTTTGGAATGGAGCATATAGAACATACAGAATACAGATACAGCAAATAATAAAAAAAAACAAAAAAAAACAAAAATAATTTTTTTTGAGTGAAGTGAATTACGCACACAATAATGACAAAAATAAAAGGTAGAAGCAATAAAGTAGTATAATGTATAATATTATACAATACAAATATGCTGATACACATGTGCATTATTATGTATAATTTTAAGTAATAAGAATAACCTTTGAGTGAATTATGTTTTTTTTTTGTGTTAAATGCTGTTTGCCTTTTGGTTATTATACCATATTAAACTATTGATTAAATTTCTATTAGTCCTTATTATTATAAATCAAAAAAATTGTTTGTTTTATTTATATTATTATTATTATTTATTATTTTTCCTTATTATTTGCGAAGAAGACTAACATTAAATTAAAAAAATATAGTTCATGCAATCAATTTTTCCTGCAAAGGTTCAGCATGGTAGACAGGGGTTAAAAAAAAGCACCAAAGCAATTTGTATATATATGCATTTGTATTCATATGCAATTTGTATATGTGTTGGAGCGTTCCGTCGAACTTACAAACATCCAGATAAATGCAGAATAATATATACATAATAATATTATCATTACTACTTTTGAACTCATTTGAACTTTCTTTTTCTTTCTTTTGTTTTTTATGTGGCATATGCAAACATATTTAGCCACTTATTAAAATCATGATCGACAAATGCTAATAATGCACAATCAGCAATTCGTTTATAAAATTTTAAAACAAAAATTAAACATGTAAAATTATATTGAAAAATAAAGTCAGTCTTATTTCTGAATTAAAATAAAAGAGAACCGTTTTGCTTTTTAAAAACTGAATAACAATATTATATATTTTAGATTGAGGATATTCAACATAAACCATCATTAATTTACTCACTGATCAACAACCCCAAAAAACAGTGGTGTTTAGATTTAGTGAGATATTCTTATGCAAAATCCTCATAGCAGAACAATAAAAGCAAATATTAGACGTATATAGTATATAGCAACAGAACCAATCGGCTCAAGACTGTTCTAACATGAACTAAGAACGCAATTAATCAAATAATAAAATCAGGCTTATAAAATTTCATTTCAGCACCACAAAACCTTTTATCTGCTCAAGTAAAGTGAAGTAAAACAGCTGATTTATAGTAGATTTATAGTAAATGATTATAATAGGTTATACAGGAGAGGGAAGATTTTAACGACGTGTTGAGAAAAAGTTGATGTAATTTTATAGTTTTATTCACATTTCAAAAACTTTATATGCAATGTCAATAAAATTCCGTGCATTTTATTTAGGTTACTCCAACATTTTAGTACAGGGTAGCTACACTGTTGTTTTGTAGTTATGCAGAGCTTATATACATTATCACCCATATTCTGTTAGACCCATCTCGCGAGATCGCGTGAGAATATCTCTGACGAGATAGTTTTGTATTCTGTTAGACCTTTGACGAGACGAGATAGCCATTTTTTATCTCGCCAAAATTGTAAGCGATAGAGTATCTCGTCAAAGTATTTTGTGTTCTTTTTATCAAAAAATTGAATTAAATAAATAAATTGAATAGATAAAATAATTAAATAAAGATTAATAAACAGTTTTTCATTATTGTTTTTGCATTATTATTAAAATTGTGTTTGTTTTTTGAAAAAAAAACCATCTTTACTATTAGTGCTTTACTACGTTTATGTACTAAATTACAAAATATATTTAAAATATAAATATATTTATATTTATTTTTCATTTAAAAAATATTTTAAAACTAATACTAAGTTAGTGGGGTTAACACTTTCCAAAAATTTTATAAATCATATTTCGTTTATATACCAATAATTATTTTTGATAGTAAAAAATGATCAGTACTACCAACAAATAAAATTTTCTATCGCGCCGCTTACAGTGTCTAACAGAAAGGCATATTCAGCGAGACGAGACGAGATGAATTTTTTCTTCTCGTCAACGATGGGTCTAACAGAATATGGGTGTATATATGCTATTTTAAAGTCAACCAATGTAATTACTATCAACTAAGCAATTTATATTTTTGTGTCTCAGATAATTTATACCTTTAAATTTTGTTTGAGTACACTACAGTCCACATTTCAACGACTGACAAATGAAAGAAACAAATCAATTACTATATTGAAAATTCAATCTTCAACTTGTAACTATACGTTTATTTCATTTCAGTATCTCAAAAGAGCTCAGAGTCCGTCGTACAGAGTATTTCATTATTACTAATAATATTAAAACTAATAATAACAACAATATAATAATTCATTACACTAATTTAGTTAAATTGTTCAGATTTTATTAAAGAAAGATAGTAAAATTAAATCAACAAATTGGAAGGTTTTTTTTTTTAATAGTAATTGTAAAATTTAGATCCTAACATCAAATCAACATATCATATCTTAAGAAAAATTTCAAACTTGGTATATGTTGATTTAATTTTCTTTTAAATTTACCTATATATATAATTTGTATTAATATTTCCGGTAAGCATTAAGTGTGTTTGGTTTATCAATTTACTTCTGATGAGTAGTTCAATTGTAATCATTTTGTATAATGTCTTGTAAAATGTCTAATAAACCATCCATATATACAGTTACAAAGTCGTCAGCGAACATATTATAAGGTTTACCATACAATTTCAAAATTAGTAAGCTACTAATGTAAATAGAGAACAAGGTTCGGTCCAGTGAGCTTCCTTGTATAACTCCACACATATTTTTACGTAATTTGGTTCTTACATCTGAACATTCAGTAAATTGCATTACACCACATTCGTATATAGGATTCTTAACATTATGCTCCTGTCAATACAGAATCAAATGTCTTGACGATACGTCAAAAAATACTGCTGCAACTTTTTTTTTTGTTATCGATTTCAGATTACAATTCGGACACAAAGTCAAATAATGCGGCCTGAGTACTAGACTTTTCCTCAAACCAGTATTGAGATCTATTATGCCCAATTTCACAGTGAAAGCTTAAACTAAGCTTTTCGCTTAAAAGAGGTTTAAATGGAAAATTCAGTTTCGCAGTTGATATTTAAGCGAATAATTAAACTACGGAGATCGGGCTTTAAGCTGCACTTAAATTTAAACCAAAAATCAGATTTTTGAAAAATTATACTGGTCATATAAACAAAAAATAATTTATAAAAAATTAAGTTTTTTGAAGTTGTTTTGATAGAAAACTTCAGAGACATCTGTGAGAAATTCGAAAAATGAGTTTTTATCAACATAATTACCAGTGTAACCAACATAATATTATTAAAATCAGCCACTTTAGCTTACTTAAAATTTCAACTGTGAAACTCATTCGAAATATTTTTGAGCTTAAGCTTCAACCGATGCTTATCTTTACCTATATTTGAGCTACCACTGTGAAATTGGCCCTTAGTTACATTTGCTATTTTTAAAAATTCAGTGAGTTGAGTTGAGATTTCAATTACTTTACTGAATATAACTGAAATTGATATTGGTCTAAAATTTTGAATGTCATTTTGATCTCCTGAATTCTTATTATAGTAGGAATTATCCAAAGGACATTGAATATGGTCATTAGAATAAATTATCAATTTAAAATAACAAAACATCTAAATACAACATAACCTAAACAAGTATATCTAAATACCACATTTATCCCATTACTTATCATCAGTCATAAAAAATATAAAATTATTAAAATTTAAAAAAAAAAACTACTTGAACAGTATAAGAGTGAAATAAAAATTTCTAAACTTTTCAATTCTGCTAAATAAAATATATTTTATTTGATAGAAAATTAAAAGTTTAAATTAATTAAATGAATCTCATTATAATTATCAATGGGCAGAACTTAATAATAAAAAAAAAATACAGAAAAAAATAAGAACGAAACAAAAATAATGCCGACACTACTGGAATGTTAGAAACCCCAGCTTATTTCATGGTTGTTTTCCTTCTTTAATTATACAAAACTTATGGAAGCGTATTCCATGTCATTGCTGTGTTGTGTTAAATTTGAAAAGCGTAAGATTTTAAAAATTAAATTCATGGTTTATAATTATTTGGAATTTAAAAAAAAATTCATATTGTACTAATTGCACTTTGGATTTAGAATTTATCTAATGCTGGTTTAAAATAATTTTATTGCGAGCATTTTCTGTGGAATATTTTCAGTTTTCTTTATTTTCAGACAAATTTTTAATCATTACAAAATTCTCTAAATCAATTCACTGATTGCTACTTTGTTGTAGTGAAGATTTTAAACATTTTAGAAGTTCACTGATCAATCCGGTAAATATTATGATAGTATTTGAAATTATTTTTAATATGACGTAGAAGAAAAGAAGTAATGATTGTAAAATTTTGAATATAGGAATTTTTATAGAATAAAACTGTTTAATGAATAAACACGATATTGATTTGAAAAATGTTAGTATTAATTAATAACTGCGGGACTTATAATAAAAATTTTATTACTATAATTTTTAGTTCTTATAATAAGTATTACGATTGTTATTAGTCTTATAATCAGATGTTTCATTAAAATGGCTTTTGACATGTACTTAGGCAAGTAAGAGACTCAATTCTTTGTAAAACAACATATAAAAACCTACTTCATCTTGTTTTATAGTTAAATTCTAATCATGGTCTGATTCTGAAGTTATGTTGATTCAGAGTGCATATTCTTACTTTGTACAAAAAAAATCATCGAATAAATATTTTTTCACCTCATCTTTAATTTTTCAAACCAATCGAATTAACTGTTCTTAATATTTACCTCTAGCTGTGGGTTTTCCCAAAAAGGTCTTGTACATTACAAAATTTATATATTAATTGTTTACGAGCTGAAAAATTTGAATAATTTTGACAACAATTAAATTATTTAATTAATTGTAATAGTTTTAACCGGTTTCGTTGTTGGCTTTTACACACTTCTAAAAGGCACTAAAATTAACAATCTAATATTTCTAAAACAAAAAAAAATATTTAAAAACTAACAGGTAACTTACAATAAAGATTCTAATTGTACAGTTCTCGAGAATAGAGTAAACAAATTGGGTTAGTGTCATAATTCCAAAAAAAACACAATTCCACAAATGTATAAATTTGTTTAAAGTAAGTTTTAGACGTAGATTTACACGTAGGACTTAACCTCATTTGATTCAAATGTCAAATAATCGTACGTGGTAAAAGCTCTTTTCAATTCAATCTGATCGTATGATTCCATGCAATTTCCATCCAATCTAATTTAACTGGTCACTTTCAGAACTTACAATCATTTATTTTTTATTGTTTGTATACATCAGGTTGATTTTGATAACAAACTGTTTTTTTTTTTTAATTTCAAATCGGTTATTTGAAAGTATTTCATAGGCTTTTCAAGAACAGTAATTAAAAAATTAATTAGAAGCCATTAGATTAAAGGGCGAGTGTATTTTTGGGGCATTTTTTTTTAATAATTTTAGCATTTTTTGTATTTTACAAGTAATTAAAACAAAAATAAAATAAAAATTAAACTTTTTTAATTATAAATGTGTTGATGTATATAAGACCGACCTATCTGTAGTGAAACTTACAGAAATACAGCTGCGGTAGCAAAATTATTGAAATTGTCTTTTTTCTTTTATCCTTTTTTATTTTGTATATTGTAGGAAACAATTTAGAACGAATAACACCACCCCTACCTGTCACTCTAACGTCGGAAAAATTATTTCAAATACCAACAATAAAATAAATAAAAATATTTTTATTTTAAAAATATTTCGTTGGAAAATAAACAACCATGCAGCTGCGAAAAATATCAAATTGTTACCTGTGCGAACAAAATAAATAAGACAATTTTAGATTTCTTTCCTCAGTCGAGTACAAAACACTGAAGAAGTCTGCAAGTAGTAGACGAAATACGCGTATCTGTATGATAAGCATATCAGTAAAATTAAAAGGAAAATATTCCACTATTTTCACTGTTAAACCATGAATATGTTTAAAAAATAACTATTTTATATGAATAGCTATAGCACACCATGTCCTTTTCTTTCCTCAAAAATAATAATTATTACTCAATTATATTAACAAAACACCAAACATGTCAATGTAAATATAGTTTGCTATTAAATATTGTAATAGAGAAGCACACAACTACAAAAGCAAAAAATTTGCACTGAGTCGGGATGGGCACTTGATGCTTGTTTGTGACTCATTTTATTGCTGAACTTTATGCCCAGGATATTAAAGTGTTCGGTTCTGATATATATGATGTATCGTTCGATACATGTCCTATTCATCGAGCAACATATTCGATACTCTTGTCCTATACATTGCGCATGTGAATAATATTTGGACAGAAAGCTAATAAATTTTCCAACTTTGATTTAGTTTTCTCCGTTAATGCTATAACCTAAAATGTATTTTGAAAAGTAAATTGTTCGATTTCAATTCCTGTTACTTAAAAAAATGTAAAACAAATTTTAAAAAAAAAACATTATTGTTTGATGTCGATTATGATGATGTTAATTGTATCTACACTATCAATTGAAAATGGTATGGATTTTTTTTTTGTAATTTAAATAGATGAACTTGAAGAAAAATAGTTTACATTAAGTAGCTTGAACCTGTAAAATCACAAAAAAAAAAATTATATATTTAAATATTTGTATGATGCAGGTCTTTAATAATTCATCTTCAGTAAGAAAATACCAAAATTTAATTATAAGTTTTGATATTAGTTTTGGATATTATTTGCCTCAGGACTAATCACAGAGTGCACAAGTATAATTATATAGTCTTATACTTAAATTTTATGTTCTGGCTACTTTAGCTGACCTCTTCTTTAGGTGAATATAAATGAATATGTTACAATGATCCGTCATTATATTACTTTACAACATAATTAATTTAGATCATTTTATTAAATTAACTGCTATTCCATTATACATACATTACATACATATTCGATAATTTGGATGATCTGTGATGATCGAAAAGTAATCATCAATAATATTCATCAAAAACCATTTCTATGACAGATTCAATCTCTTTTGATAGATTACTTCAATAGTTCTGTACTAATTGAATACGTCTTGATGTTATACATTTCATCAATAAATGTTCTAAAAGAAATGCAAAAAAAATATTATTAGATATTAACATAGAAATTACAGTGAATTCAAAAAGTTTGGGTACATTATTTAATAAAAAAAACAATTAAAAATAAACTTATTATATCTGTGGGAATAAGTCAGAACCGCTTATATCGGAAATTGATGTTTTGAATAAAATCAATTTTAAAAAGAATTTAGAAATAAACTGTATCAGTTTTTGATTTTTTAAAATGACCTAAGTTGTGTATGCATATTAATTCAAAAAACTTTATTTTATAAAAAAACGCTACTGTTGTTTTAAGAAGTTAATATTAATAAATAAAATTTTGTAAAAATCGCTTAAGTAAAAATAGCTGTTTAAATACTCAAAACATTTGAAAATGATATTTTAAATTGGTGAAAAACGCTAATCAATTTATAAATTTTTATGAAGCTAATCGTAAGAATATATTTAAAATATTATAAGTTAAATAAGGGATTATGCCAAAAACATTTTTAACGATCATATAAACGATTGTATACCATATCAAAAATATGACTTATAGTTGTCAATAATCAAACCAAATTTTGACAGGAAATAATTGAAAAATTCGGAATAATTGTGGTTATTTTATCACAATTTTTTCTTACGTCAACATAAGCGGTTATGATTTGTTGGCACAAATATTATATATTTACTCGCCCGATGGTATATCGTTTCTGAAAATCAACGCAGTTATTCCATTTTACACATTACTTTAAATCTTCGGTTTGGTTGTATTTTAAGAGATGTACTCTGATTACTTTACTTTTTAATTAACCTTTTTCTGCTCATTTTATTGAAACTACTTCTTTATTAGAGCATTATGGCCATGTTAAGTTACAAAAATAAATTTTTTATTTCATTATTAATATTACATTAATTACTAAATTTTTCACTATTTACGAATTTAAATATTTAAGCTTCAAAGATATGAACTTATGATCTATTAATCTTTTGTAATTAAAGAAGTGTGTCATTCACCAACACTACTGGAATTTATCAATATATTATACAGTACTGTTGAACATCTTCTAATTTGAATTTGAATATATGTATGAACTGATATGTATATATCAAAGAAACCAAATCAAATTATATAAAAACCAAATCAAATTCCCACTTGTTTAAACCGAAATGTTAATTGAATTTTACTAAAAAAAATGTTGTTCAAAACAAACAACTTTAAATTGTGTATTCAAACTTTTTCCCTGCATTGTAGATACCAAAACGATAGATCAATATCCAGAGAAAATTATGATTACAATATTTCTATAATTTGTATGTACATAAACATTTGTATACTGATTAATGAGGTTCTACGGTAAATTGGCATCTTAACTAAGAATATATAAATTATTAAATTAACCCATTGCCAGTCGTTGTTTAGTTTTCATTTTCAAATTGAAATTCGATTCAAATTGTTTTTTTACTGCACAGCAGTTTTTAACAAAATACTGAAAATATAATAGATTGTAAATACTAGATTGAAACAAAAGTAAGTTTAAAATTATGGTGATATTGGTATAATAATTCGAATAAAAATTACCACAAGTGTAGAAAAATGATGAAAAAAATGGATTTGCACACCACCAAAAGTGATTTTACCTTGTTATATTATAAATCTAAAGTTGTTTATATTTAAAACATGTTTACGAAAGTGTGCTAGAAGTCAATATAATAATATGTTGTCTAAAAGAATGTTAAATATTTCTTCTTTGTTCAAAGTTAAGTTCCAGTGTTCAAGTTAACAAAAAATTGTATGCTTGAATTGAGAATGATCAAAATCAAGTTTAATAGTTTTAGCACAGAAAATCAATTTATACTGTAGATGAGTTATCCTTCAAATATTTTCTCAAAAATCCTACATAATTGATTGTTAAATCTGACAAATGGGAGGATACAGCGGAAAGCACGCGATTCGGTTTCAAAGAATCAAACAGAACAAAAAAAAATTATTTTAGAATAAGTAGTATAAAACTATAATGAGACTCAAACGGTTGTGTATTTGTGCTCATCGATTATGAAGACGAATTTGATTGAGTACAACATCACACAATAAGAGAATATAGAAATTCTTAAAGATATGAACATTGATAATAAAAATGTAAAATTCATCAGGAATCTTTACTGGCAGCAAAACTGCAGAAGTTCAAATAAAGTCTTAAAATTAACAGAGATGCTCATCAAGCCTGCATATAGTCACTACCGTTGTTGCTCAAATTATAATCAGAACATTTTTTTCAATAGGCTATATTTTGTGGAATTGACTAGTATTGTGAATAAAAAAATCAAAATAAATTGAACTTACGTCAATAATATGCATTGGGTGGTTGATAAACACTTTTACCTGAAAATATAAAGGATCTGCAACATTTGTTTGATGAATTTAACTGATACACCGAATTTCATAATATTACAAAATCAAATTATCTAGTTTTAAATATTTGAATTGTTGACTTGAAGAGGATTGTAATCAATCTGGATAAGAAGATCAGTTGCAGAACATAAATGATAAAACTTTTATTATCGAAACACGACAAATTACATAGCAATCATGACATAGAGATTAAACTCCAATTTAAAGTGCTATTACATTTGTTCAGTTTTTTTGTATGGTGTGAAAGTTGGTTTTGATTATAAAAATAAAAAAATTAAATAAATTATCTCCCGCCGTTTGTTGAGAATGTCTTATCTGTTGGTTATTTTTATTCAGAGATTAACCTTAAATTATTGTTTACTCATTATATATTATACAATACAGATATGTATTAGTGAAATAAATATATAACAATAATGAATGACATTTGCATTGATAGTGTTACCTGTTATTACATTATAATCTTCAATTTAATTAACATTATTTAGACAGAATCACAAATAGGTATAAGTTGCTCCAATCTTAATGATGGAAGAATCAAAGTCAAACAAAAAATCAATAGAAAGAAAATATCCTACCTAAGAAATATTAGAAACTGGAGCGGTGTATAAAATAAAATGGATATGGAATGGTTCATATAGTCAGATAGTTTAGCAATTTGCCAGAATAATCTAAAATTTTTACTTAGATCGCTTAGCTTAGATCTGTTACAAAATAATTTTTATTCCAATTTCATAGACCATCACTATAAAACAAAAATACAAATACATAGTTGTTGTGGAAAAAATATAAATATATATAAAATATGTACATGTAACTTGTCAGTGATTTTGAGCCGCAAACGGGTTAAAAATAATAATTTTGAAAAAAATCAAAACAACAAAATTAAAGTTAAGCACATTGTAATATTGTAGAAAAAAAAGTTTTAGTTGCAAAATTCTATACACATTCTTTTCAGAATGGTAATAATGTAAACATAGTTAATTTTGATGAAACCAATGATTATATACTTTGTTAGGTTGAACTTCAATTATTACTTACTTACTTACTTAACTAATATACTGCTATATATACTGTATTTACTACACATACTTATATAATAATATACCTGTCAACAGTGACCGTTAGCTTTTTAATGATTTTATTTTTTCTTAATTATAATTTACGCTCTAAAGGTCTGGACAGCAGAACTTTAACTTAAGGAGGAGGTTTCTATTTTTTTTGCTGTTTATGTTTTTTGTTCCAAGTTTTTTTTTTCTAAGCATGATGTTTACTTATTTTGTTTTCCTATTCTATTCAAGTTTCAGTATTACTAGGGATTGAAAATCAAAAAAATTTCATGAATCCATAATTCACCAATCACTGAGAATATTTTCGTACTATGTAATGAAGACAATAATAGTGATCAAGTTAGCTGTCTGTGTGTGTAAAATTTTTGCGTGGGAAAATTCTTATTAGAAAAATAATTTTTAGAGCGAAAACCAATTATACAGTTTTCAAATAAAAAACAAAAAAAAAATCTTTTATAAAATTTTAATTTAATTTTAAAAATTAAAAAATAAAAATTATTAATTGTTCTGAGCGCATTCATAAATAGAGTTAATTAATGATTATTTGTTTTTTGTTTTTTTGCGAATTCTAATTACATTGAAATTTTTATTTCTATTAACATTTTTTTTTTAATTTTTGGGTATTCATAGTCAAAATAAATTTTTAATTAACTTAAAGTGATAGGTTAACTTATTTTATGAATAAAATTTACATGGATTAGCGTATAGATCCGTATTTATCAGTTTTAAATAAAATTATTAGCAATTTTTATAAATAGCAATTAAATTTTTTAATTAACAATAACAATAATTTTTTAATTAACAATTAAAGCTCTAAATATTCTTCAGTTGTTCTTAACACAATTTGCTCCATTCGATACCACCATTTTTTTTAAAATTTTGAGCAATATAAAAGTAAAACAACTAAATAAGAACAAAAAGTATGTCTGTAGCAGTAAATCTCTTTAACGTGTAACTAAAGTAGTGAAGTGGTATTTCACGAATTACGTTCAGCTGTTATTTGAATTTCAAATATTCATTGATAACTTGTGTTACCTAATAGGTCTTTACTTCAACTGTCCTACTAAGGAAAAACTCTTTTAAAACAGAACAGAAAATACAGAGTTTATAATATAATTTACACAATTATACGAATTTAAGTTCAACATAGCTTAATTTTCTTAAAGTGATAATTTAAGCTGGGCCTAGAACTGGGCTTAGAATATACCAAGAATTCACATAAAGCTAAAGTATTTATAAAATTTGTCCATTAGAAATTCACAATAATTTAGCATTTTGACTTATTCAAAATTAACAAGTTTATTTAAATCCTACACACTAAAGTATAATTTATTTATTTATTCTTACTTAGTTCAGGTTCAAGTGTTTACAAATTACAATATTAAAATTTACAATAAAACCATTTTACAATAATAAAATATGTTGTTGTATTGGTTTGTGTTTATCAGCATTCTGTTAATGGGCACATATTTCCCGTAGATAGTTCAGTGAAATGCAATAGAAAATTAAAGGGCTTTCTGGAAGCATGACAACTGCATTTTTGACAGATATGACTTAGGAATGCAGTTGTATTTAAAATTGTATGTTCTTTCTAATAAAAAAAAAAAATTAAAATATTTTTAGTAATTAAATTTTTAGTAATTAAAATCAAGATATTGTACAAATTTCAATAAAGGAGTAAAAACAACGCTTTGTAATTTTGAATATTTATTCAGTTCATAAATGAAAATAATAAAAAATTGTAAATAAAATACATAAAATTCTAGTAAAAACAAACTAAAATAAATAATTAAAGCTTAAATTCAATAAATAACATAAAACAAATAATATTTCACATATAGGTACGTTACCTATGTATCACAAATTAAAAAAATTATATTGCAAAGAACAAAAAAATATTTTTTAATACATTGTATTGCTATGAAATTCAATAAAGCAGTCTTTTTCCTTTGATATACAAAGATACACCGAACATTTCACACATTTGAAGAAAGTTCTGTCCTTGCAACCTGAGTTTTTGCACCTAGTAGGATTTTGTTGCTTATCATGTGTCGGAAAGTGATCGTAATTGTCTATTCGTACTTCAATGATAGGCCGGCTTTCGTATATCTTTTTAACCGGCATTGGACTTGTAGATGGAGATGAAGCTGGTCGATCTCTTTTTTTTAATAGTCCCGTGGAAAGCATGCAGGCTATTTGCTACTGCCATTCTAAAACTAGTTAAATTTAAAATTTCCTTATTTGTCAAACCAAGCTTTGAACAATGTTTTTTATAGAGTATCCAGCTTGCTGCCAAAGAAAAATCAATGAAATGATCAAAAATGATCCATTTTTTAGATTTTGGAAATATTCTATAATAACTTATAAACTGATCCAACGCATTGACACCGCCCATGGATGAATTATAGAGCTTTACGATTTCCGGTCTACTAACTTCTACATATTTTCGTTCTTTCTTGTTATATCTTAAACAGAAACAAAATTCGAAGCCAAATTTACCACTCGACTATTTGACAAAAGTAATATTCTTACTTACAACGGTATCTGTCGGTCCTCGTCCTTGTTTTTTCATATCTTTATCTGATTTTAGATTTAAAGACCCAAATCGATTGATTCTGGCAGTACCAGCAGCATTCATTTTCATTTAAGGAGTTTTACTTCATATAACAATAATTATAGGCACAATGAAAGGTATACAATATAACATTGTACAAAACAATTTTGTACAATATATTGTACAAAACAACATATTGAAAATTGGTTAATATATTGTACACATTTTTTAAATAAAAATATAAATTATTTTTAACAATGTTTTTATATACAATAGTATTTGTAACAAAACTTACCACCTTTATCTTTGAAATTAAATATATATGAAAAAATATTTTTATAAATTTATATCACTTTTTGAAGAAAATAAACGACACCTACCGCACTTGTCACTATAAATCAAGGAACTGCGTAAGAAAAGCGCGCTTGTGGCACTCCAGATTTAGAAAAAAAGATGCCGAAGTAGCTGTTCTGGAAAGAACACTGTAGAAACTGCACATTTAATTAGAAAATACGGAAAACCATATTTTTTAAGTTTGAAGAGAACCACACTATGGGGTAAGAGATCAAAAGCCCTACTGAGGTCAGTGTAAGCCACATCTGTTTGCTTACCGACTTCCGTAGTTTTGAAAAAGTTGAGGCTGATTCTATAAGATTTGTTACAGTTGACCCCTTTTTTACAAAGCCATGTTGCCCATTTACAGTAAATAAAGAACAGTAATTATAGACCGTTTAAATAAGTTCAAACACTTTAGGTAAGCTCGATAGTTTGGCAATAGGTCTAAAATTTGAAACATGCCAGTGATTAGACATCAATTCAGGTTAACCACAAATCTGCACTACTAATGTGCTATTTTTAATCTGCTCGCTAAAGGTGTGTATATAAAAGATTCCGCGCTAGATAGTTTTGATGGTTTGAAAATCTGTCAACCTAGTTTCTTGTTAGTCTTTGGAGCTCAACCCGGACCATAGGTATGTTCAGATCACTGTGTATATTATAATTTTTTACGTACCAAATTTTGGTGATGATTCTGAATATTTTTTATTTTTCATCATATGCCCAGATAAGTTTTAAGATTGAATTGTATAAAAGTACTTTATAGTCAATATCGAGAGAGGAGTTTTTGGCAATTAGCCAATTCAGTACATATACGTTTTATTTTTAGCTTCATTTGTTCTCGTCTCATTTCTATATTATTTTTCGAAATGTGCTTTCCATCGAGATGGACTCCGAAATACTTTACTTCTTTTTCCTGTGGGATGGTGATTCCATTAATTTTTACTGGTGGACTTGTGTCTTTATTTAGAGTGACGGTACTTTTATTTTCATTTATTTTCCATTTGTTTAGTCAATTTTCAATAAGTTCAATATGGTTTTGTATAGTTTAAGACAATAAATCATTAATGTAAGTCATCTGTAAAGATAGATAGTCATCCATATCATCTGTAAATTTGAATGTTAGTATTTGCCTACTATCAGATAGATCGGCGCTATAGATTAAATATAAAAAAGGCCCGAGCACATTACCTTGCGATACACTTAATGCTAAAATGAAATATATATTTATAGTTAAATCCAAATTTTAATTAAGAAAATTAATGTTTTTTAGTTTTTGCAGATTTCTTGCAGCCTTGAGAGAGAAATTCATTGAAATGATTTCCAATATTTCTAAATTATTCACTTTAAATCTTTTCACTTTGATGCATTTTCTTATCATAAATTATTTTTTTTTAATTGCAATTTTCTCAAAACTGTAAAGGACCGGAAGTATGACCTCTTTTATTTCATGTATTTTTGGGCTTTTTTTTGTTTGTTTTTATATAGTCTATGTTAAATAGATAAAATATGAAATTTCATATTTTTTTAAGAAACAACAACAATTTTTTTTTTTTTTGTTTACTTCTTTGAAACAACAACAATTTGTTTTGTTTTGCAAATTTAATTTTCGAAATGTGAGGTGTGCTCTATATAATTTTTCTGTAAACATCTTTCACCGTCATTCTGTCTAAGAAGTCTTCTTATTAAACAAGAATATCCGCTAAATTTTTTTTTTTCTTGCTAAATATTCTCAGAATTTCATAGTCATGGAATGGAGATATCTTTAATTTAGGAATTTACATAAATTAATACGAAAATAAATACAAAAAAGAGAAGAGTTCAAGAAAATTGTGATTGTTGTTGTTATATTTGATGCTATTTTCAGTGAAAAATTGACAGGAAATCCGTTGCGAATTGTTTGTGTGCAAATTTAAACTATTTTTGGTAGTGACATTTAGATAACAATGTTTATGAAGAAATTTTTATGTAAAAAATTTAATTTTAAAAAATAATTCTTTTAGAATTTCGTAAACTTTCTTTTCTTTTAATAATATTATTATTTGCAATGTAGTAGAGTTGTCAGGAATCAAATGTCATAGTAATTGAAATTTACGAAATTTTGATATTTTAAGAAAGGTTAAGGTACCTAGAATAGTCGTTATAAATTGATATCGTTTTTCAATTTGCTTATAAATAATGTATTTATATAAATTTGTCTATATAATACTAGCAAACCCGGTGCGCTTTGCTACACCTAGTTAATAAAAATTACACAGAGAACAATAGGAAGTGGATTAAAGTAAACTTTAGTTTTTGTTAAATCAAAAATCGGACAAATTAGTTGTGTTTTTTTTAGCTGAAGAAACTACTCAGAAGTGCTTCTAAGCAGTTGGTAAATAAAACGAAAAAAGTTAAATTTTAAGAAAAACATAACCTCAGAATTTATACTGGTTTGACGTTTGATTTTTTATGTGTAAAATTCGTTTTGTTTGGAAAATTAAAATATAATTAAAAGTAATAAAAATAAACTGAGCGGTAACTAAAAAAAAATTACAAAATTTAATTCTGCTGTTGTTTAACGAAAAAAATATTATATAATACAATTATACAAAGGTACGAAGTAAGTAAATTATGAAATTAATAAATAAAGAGTTAAGTTATTTCTGAGATATTTATACAGAATTTATCAGATGAAAGCAGCTTTGATGAATGTTCACTACTAAATTATTCTTCATCTTCCCCATTATCTTCGTTTGATTCATCAATCGAAGAACGATGTAACAAAATACCAAAAATTTAAAATTATATGGAAGTTAGGTACTTCTATTACTCAAATAATCAGTTTAAGCAACATTTTCGTTTGGCAAAAAATGTACTTAATAACCTGATATGTAATTATTTAAAATATTTATTATAATTTGAATAATATTTTAGAATTTTATTAGCAGCCAAAATTATCGATATAACCTTCAAAACTGAATGGCCATCTATAAATTTTTTACTTTACTCAATTTTTGACATAAAATTAATAAAATCTTGTATAGTACAAAACTTCATCGCTGGAATATTTTAAAATCTTTAGTGGTGAAGTTGAATTTTAATACACAAATTCTACTGCTCAGAACTCCGCAAATACAGCTTGCGTGGTTGTGAGCAATTTTGTGCAAGTTTGAGTAGTTTCCTCAGCTAAAAAAACGCAACTATTAATTCTCATGTTCTTTACATAACTTTATATTTTGAATTTTAAATGATTACAAAGTTTAAAATTTTAAAATATGTTACTATTCTATTGCAATGCTCTTTGGTAAAGAATAAAAAAATATTTTTTGTTTTTCCTTTGTGTGCAAATATAAATAATTTCGAAGGCTTACGAACACGTGAGTGTGAGCAACAGTCTCTCTTAAGATTATACCCACATACTTGTAGCCATTGACCTTGCGATTTATTTATTGTCATTGCAAATACTAAACGAACTGGAAATTTAATATGTTTAAATGGCCGTGAAATATATTTTAAATTAAATTAAATTAATGCGTTTAAATTGAAATGATATACCTGATGGATTGATGGGTATATTCGTTGAATTAATACAATTTCTCCTTTGTATTTGCCAATATAGTTGCTTCGATGATATTATTCATTAATTTTTTCACTAACAATCTTCAGTGGTTGATTTCAATTGCGTAACATTATTATGGACATACAAATTTTTAATTGTAGAACATGTGGTGGAGTTCCTGATAAATCAAGCGCATTTAAAAATTCAATTGGGTAACTCACAATATGCAGTTGTTTTCCACTTATTTTGTTTTAAATTTTTATATTTATTTCATTGACATCTTAATTTTTGGCTGCCAATATAACGCGAATACTCAACCGCTGGTAATTTGTATAATTACGTATAATGGTACAATACTGATCTGTACAATACTGATCAACAGCACTAATTTTCGCAGCTGGAAATTTGAATGTAGTTGTGAGTGTGGGTCAAAACCAGAAAATATTTTTTTTGTTTTTTTTTTTTGGAGTTAGCAGACAACCGTGGAAGTGGAAGCATGTTTTAAATATTTTACTTTATTAATCACATTTGTTTACTTCACTTAATTATACTTTTCTAAATGCCGAAACGAAATTTTAGTTCGAAAACTGATTTCAATTAATCTATAATTTTATTTGTCTAAAAATTTAATTTAGCATATTAAATTACTAATGTTATAATAAATTAACAAAATAAATATTGATTTAATGTTAGTTATTCGATTAGAATAAGTACCTTCTTGTTTTTAACTAAACCTTTGTGAATAAAATGTTCCGCTTAAGCTTATGCAATACTTAAAAAACATGTATGTAATTATTTACGACGTAATATTCTTCTGAGATAAAATGACGCATATAACTTGAAAACTATTTCTAGGGCCATTTGTGGGTCCAAAGTCGAAATAAGCCATTCTCATAAGCTATAAATCTTATATACAAATTTTTATCAAAGTTGGGACAGTAGTTCTTGAAGAAAATGTATAAACATACCGCTCTCTTCTATTATACATATAAAATTGAAAATATAGGCGATATTTATAAGAAACATCTTTGTGAAGGTAGGTTTGTTTTTTTAAATATTCTCCGATATTTAAAGCGATTTTACGACATTTATGGCAACTCTCTTGATATTTCTCCCAATATTATGGTCATTCTCCCAATATTTTATTATTGTTATATCACACTTATGGAATTTTTGTATCTCCTGCCTATGCTATAACTATTTGCTGATATATCAGCTAAATAAAAACTGGCCTTAAGTTATAATATTTATTTTAGTAGATAACATTTTTGCCATATCGTTTTTCAATTTGCTCATAAATAGTGTATTTATTTAAATTATATTAGTCTAATATTAGTCTATTCCTTTTTCACGAAGATGGTACTTTGAAGTAATTCAGTGTGGTTTCGTAAATGGCAATGTGCATAGAAGTTGTCATATATTATAATAGAGTTAGTTATCAACATTTCACCTTAAAATTATTCAATCTATTCACCAAAAATGAAAGAAAATAAATCACCACACCACGACCACACCTAACACCAGTACACCATCCTATTTATACAAATTTCAAGAGAGTGCATCGCATAGAAGTAGCATATGACTATATGAATTTTATTTTCATCATTAAATATAGGTAGGTACTTAGGTATAGACAATGTAATGTGTATCGTAGTAAGTTGTAAACAAAATTATTATTGTTTTTTTTTACACCTATTTATTGATAGTGAAAAATATCAGTATATTTAAAACCCTGTTCTGTTAAAAACGTTAAATTTGGCTTTAACTGGAATTATAAATATAATTAATAAATTGGGGTCTTTAGTTTATTTATAGTGTACTATTTCAAGTGTCGAATTAATTGAAAAATTATTGAAAATAGTCGAATATACTCAACTGAGTCGAGTACAAAACACTCAAGTCGTGTGCAAGCAGTAGACTAAATACGCATTTCTGAGTGATAAGCAGATTTAGGAAATTCAAAAGCAAATATGCGACTATTTTCATTAATTCAACCAATTATTATCTAACGCTATTAAAATAAGTTTTTCTAAAAAATTAAGATATAAGCTGTTCAGCAGAAAATAAAAAGAAAAATTTGGTCCCTCCGATTTAATAAAACTTATGTTATTGGAAATATTTTATACGGGCAAAATATAGATATATTGCATAGCTTTACATTTAAAAAAAAAATTAAGTTTAATTTAATAAAAATTTTACCGTTATTTTAAATAACGTTGCCTCGTAACAGTATACTGTAATTAAATAAGGTTGAAATTCCTTAAAAAACAAAAAACAAAAAAAAGTCAATAACAATACGTTAACTAACTCCAAAAAAAATCACCTATCCATCATATTTATCTATATACATACGTATATAATTATTATCTTATCTTTAGGTATTTATTCTTTTTTTTATCGATTATAGAACACCTTACTGTTACAAATTCCATTCTGTCTTAAAAAACCAACTTCAATCCATCACTTAATCACATGTTATTCTAGATATTGCATTTGGATATATATATATAAAGTTTAATAATCAATTATAGTTGTCAAAATATTAAATTCAAAAACAATCAAAAATACATATATGACAGCTAAAAAAGATAATACTTGCAACCAATATCTAATACAATATTCCTCCTCATCATCATCAACATCGGCAGCATTATCATGGTGGGTATTATTATTGTGTGGCGCATTTAATCATTGTGTATAATGTACAGTATACCAATATAATAATTATAAAAGAAAAGCCCATATTTAGGTATTGAATAACACGTCTGTCTTATTTACCTCATATTGAAGCAAAAAAAAAAAAACAAAAAAAAAAGTATATTCATTATTCCATTGACGCATATCGAGACAAGAATATTACCGTAACGCACAAATCAAGAGTTGGGTACCTATATATAATATAAAATTGATGTATGTACCTATATATATAAATATATTTTACCATTTATGTCCATGTTCTATAATTCAGATCCAGATCACAGCATAAAAATTTTAGATCCGAATAAATAGAAAAAATACATAATTGTACTTGTGATGTACAGTAAGGTTGCAGTATATGGGACATTTTAATTCATTCAAAACACAAAACAAAAAAATGTAAATAGAAAAAAGAAAAGAAAATGACTAAGAAGAATCTTATGACATGCAAAGATGTAGTTAAATCAGTTTTAGATAAAATTAAAAGATTTAAAGCAACATAGTTAGATAATATTAGTTTATGTGGACGAGAAGCGCTGATGAATTTAATCAGTAAATTAACTAATACAGTATTTGCTAAATATTGTTTCCAGATTTATCGAGAAATAAAGACTAGGAAATCACAATAGATTTTACTGCGATAACAACATCATATTTGGACTTGTATTAATAAAATAATTTTTCGTATTAATAAATGAATTTTAAATAAAGTGACTTCCTCTAGACATAGAAGTTGTAGGTTTAGGTTTTACGGTGAGTTTGTTTCGTATTAATTGAATAAATTATTAAAAAATATTTCAAAAATATTTTTTAAATATGCAAATTCGAAAGTGAAAAATATTTTATGAAAAATACAGAAGAACAACCCCTCCTTGATCATGAGATTTAAATTTCATTCATCGGGAATAAAATAATATCATGATTTATGAAAAATTTGAAATACAAGGTTTGCCTACATCAGGTGAGCTGATACAGAACAAATTTTGCTATAGTGTCCAAGGTTCAGTTTGAAAATTTTGTAAGTGCTTATAGATTTCTTTTAATTGATTCATTTAAATTACAACATTTGCATTATTTTATGTGGCCACATTACTTTATGTGACAATTTTAGATCTACAAATTCTAGTAATGTTATGCATATAGTTAATATTTTCTTCTTCTTTATTTTATAGTTATTATAATGATTAAAATTCTTATTATTTAATTTCCCACAAACTTTATTTTGTAATTAATTTTATATGTTTTTTTATTTATTTTATTTACACAGATTTTATTATTAATTTGACTATTCTTTGTATTTTATAGCTGTTTTAAGATTTTACTTATACAACTGCAGATTTTATGCTAGTCTTAAGACTTCTTCTATTCATTTCCGTGCGTGCACATTAACCGGAAATGGAAACCGGCTGAAATATATTTTTGACAGACACCGCCTATTAGATCTATTACATAACTAAATAGTCAAAATTGATTAAAATTGGTGTAGTTCTAAAAGCTAGTCATACTAAATTTTTCTATTATATAATATTTATTACAATATGTTTTTTTTTGTCATCGTATACAAAGCAATGCAAGCTAAAAAGCAAGGTTTCAATACATAATGTGAAAATATATAATAAAGAAAATATATTCTACAACCTGCCAAGCTTCAATGTCTACTTTTCTAATAGGAAAGAACCATACGGTGGGTGTGCAATTTATGTAGATAAAAAACTTTCAAGCTCTCTAGTTTTAGAAGAGGAATTTCGAAAATCACATTTTCTAATGGTAAAATTATTAAAGCAAGAATTTAGTATATTAGGAGTTTACAGGTCTCATGATACCCGTATGAATAACTTCTTAAATAAATTAGACGTTTTAACAACCAAATATAAGAAAAAACTATCATAATCGTATAGATCTTAACTTAGATTTGTTGGTCAACAATTCTATT
Source organism: Argyra leucocephala (assembly GCA_963942445.1). NCBI lineage: Eukaryota > Metazoa > Arthropoda > Insecta > Diptera > Dolichopodidae > Argyra > Argyra leucocephala. Next base: position 29,945,632 of record OZ012677.1, read on the forward strand.
ATACAATCTAAAACTATCAATATACCTTTAAAAACATCGAAAAAAAACAGGAGTGGATGAACGACAATATATTAAATATAATGAAAATTATATTTGAGATTAATTTTTCAAATTTAAAAAAAAATTATCCTGAAGACCCAATGTAAAGAAATTTTAGGATGAATACAAAATTAAAGTAAAAAAACTAATCGCAGAAGCTAAAACTAATTTTTTTTCGCATGAATTAGCAATCGATCCCTGCAATAGCAAAAGAGTAAGGAATGTTTACAAGAAAGTAATGTTTAACAAAAAACCATACTAAAAAGTGGTAGCTCGGTATGTAAGTCAAATTATAGGCCTATATCAATTTTAAATGTTTTTTCAAAGATATTTGAACTAATTATTAAGAATCGGCTACATTCCTTTATGACTCAAAATAAATATTTAAGTGATAATCAGTTTGGATTTAAAAAAATGTCTAATACGACTGCTGTTTGTCTCTCCCTTAATGATTCCATAACTAAAAAAATAGATGAAAAAAATTTGTTGCTTGTGTCTTTCCTTTAAACCATTTAGATTTTTTTTCGATCAAATTTTTAATATATTTTAAGAATTCATATCCATCACACAACAGATTTTGTGTTTCCGGAAGTAACATAATAATATGTTTATGGACTTAGCATCTACTTATAAATTTCTCTGCAACGTAAATCGAAGAAATATATTTCGAGCGATTTTTGTATTAACATATGAAAAAAATTTAAACGAAAACTTAACATCCGGCGTAGCTAATGAGATGAGATCTTAACCATAATATAAAATAGTATAACCATTTATAGTTGTATCTAAAACAGTAATTAAAAAAATGAAAATAACATTTTTTTTTTTTTGGCCGACATTTTCAGTTTTTTTTATAGTTGTTTTTTTTTTTTTTTTTTGATTCCAAAAAATATTTTTATGGCGTAATTGATTTTCCAAGAATGCGCTTAAATCGTGATAATGCATTTTTTATGCCTACTCTAAATCTGTAATCTCGATCATAATTTTTGTTTGTTGTTTTTATTGTTAGTAATAATTACATACTGTAGTTAATTTTTATTTTAAAACTTTGACAGTTTGTTGTCCGTTTAAGTTGGTCATAGAAACACCAGTGTTTAATTTTTATTAACGATTTCAAAATACAAAATCAAAAAAAAAAAAATTTCAATTTAAGAAGAACTCTTCATTGTTTAGAGAAATTTTCTTGTTGTTGTCATCATTTATTGCTACTTTTTTTTTTGTAATCGTTTTCCGAAGAGCTTAATTATTTTCAAAGGGTCTTCTGGTCAAAACTCATCAATTTAATTCGTGATAAGATGGTAAAATTTTATTATTGTTGTATTTTTAAATTTTTTGTTTGTGTTTCAGTTTGTGTGGTTGTTGCTGTTAAGATGATCATGTATAAGATTGGTAGGTACTAAAATAATCTACTAAAATGTTAGATGTAAACAGTATTATTGTTTTAATTGATAGTAAAAAAAAAGTTATGAAATTTGGTGATTATAGAGAGAAAAAAATAACAAGGTAAAATTATAAAATTTGGAATGAAGGCATTCATAGTACACTATTCAGGGATGATAAGTGTAAAAATAGAATAAAATAAAAATAAATAAAATGTATTTATTAACTAATTTAGTGGTACAGCTCTTGTAGAAATCGTATACATATAACGTTTATAGATTTCTTTGGCCCATTAAAACTAGCTCAGTCACTAATGAGGTATCTGGATACCATGTCAATGAAAAATGAAATATAATTTAAAAAAACCATCGTATGGACATATTAATTATATACAACTGTAAAATGGGTCTAATTGAAAATAACCTATGCAGAATTTGTGAAATAGAGGAAGAATTGAACATCTACTCTGTGAATGCGAAGGGCTCACCCGTAGCAGACTTCGCCACTTAGGAACAGCGTTTCCCGAACAATGGGAGCTATCTAGCATACCAGTGAAGAAGAGTGTAATCACAAAATCAGGTATTCTTAATGACTCAGAGACTTAAAAGGCCTATTTACGGCTGCGGTGATATAGGATCTAGGAATAAATTAAATCTAATCTAAAACTACAACTGTTGTCAGAACTGTACTAATATATCATGTCATTATGAGGTGGACGATCGTAGATATAGAACAAACAGCAATTCTTCAGTGAAAGGTCATAGATATGCCTCTATGTGCATAAATGGAGCATGAAGAACAATTTCCTCTGTTGCACTGGTAACTCTTTTTCACTTCTTAGCAGGAGACTATTCTATGGTAAGACACATAGGATGTAGTGCGAGCAAGCATTAAATTTAAAGCATATGCGCAGTAAAAAAAAATATGTCACACTGGTAATCCTTTTACACTTCTTAACTTTGAATATCTTGTCAGAGCAGTCTTTAGACTTAAAGCTAACGCGCAGTGAAAAAGAATATACCTTAGTTTGAAAGAATATGGGGACTGAGAGGACTGGGGATCTTAAATGTCTTTTTACAAAAACTACATGTTCGCCTAAATTTCAGTCTGGCCTATTGCTTCATCAAAAACATTGTAGGCGGAATTAAGTGAGAGTCATAAAGTAAAACTTAAATTTGCTTAAATTTTGGGCGATATCCATAAGAAATATTTATCATTTCATAGATAGTCAGACACTGTATTTAGACACTGAAACTACTGCATTTCATGTTGGGTCATAGTGACACTCGACGAAAATGCAAAACAGATGAATTTGCTAGAATTTGCAAGAATTTGCAGCATTAGACACCATATTCCAGAAACAAGCATTCGAAACTCTAGCTTTCTGTAACCTACTAATTAAAAACGAAGCAATCAGAACTTCAAATAGTAAATGGTTCAATAAACCTGAATGCAATGTAGCCAAGGTAACCTTGCCAATACTGTAGCATAAACAGTCCGTTAACGTATTACCGTTAACAATATTACATTTCAGTATAATGGGTATGATATTGTAAGCCTTATCACAGAGCGGAATATAAGCATACCAGAAGGCTTGGGCTCCACTCAAATAAATTGTGCAAAGCCTGCAAAGGTTATAAAGATAATATAAGATATTAACGATACATAAAATAAAAACCCATCTAAGAGCCTACTGTAATTTTTCAGCTCTTCGTAGCTTTGCAAAAAACTTAATTTGGCTTAACAAGTAAGGTTCACTTGAAAATAACAAAATCAGTATAATCACAATGGTGGTCTTTGATTTGAGTGTGCCGACAAATATATAGAAATACATCTTTAAAGAAGAAACGCTATATTCAATCGCACATTAACAAATTTAATATCATTTTGTAAAATAAAATGGGTTCTGAAATTTTTAATTAATTTTAATTCATTTCTGTTTAAATAACATAATAAAATTATAAACGAATCAAGCTCATCGATCCATCAATCCATCTATCCGTTCAATTTGTATTATTTATTATTATTATTTTTCTGTTCATCCAAATATCAAAATTTAAAATTTTATTTCAGATCATGATTTGATGTGCAAGCCTTATTATAACGGTAAATGCGTTATTTTTTAAATTGATTTTTTTTATTAGTGTTTCTGTGTTTTTTTTTTGCCTTTGTGTTTCTTTTAACGTTATTGGTTAATTAATTACATATAAATAGATACAGGGTGCATTCAAACATCATGGCATTACTTATCTTAGTTGAGTAAATTGATACAATCAGTGAGGTGTTGATCTAAACTCAGTACTTTTGGATGTTCATTCATTGAATTTTATAATGGGTGATAACCTTATCTAGAAATTATTTCCCAATTAAAATTTTCGTAATATAAAAAAATTTTGTAAATTCAAACCTTAAAAAGGTTTCATTAAAGTCAAAGGCTTCAAGTGAGCTCATCAACTTCAATTGAACTCCAAAAAAAATATTCTTTCCTTATAATGACAGAATGCACACCAAAACTAGTTCTTATTCTAAATAAATGACAATGTTAGAACCTTTTAAAATCAAAAATAGTGGATGTTTTTTTTTGTTAACTTGAAAAACAAAGTCGATAAATAATTAGACATAACGGTTATCATTTAACGGTTTATTTGAATTCTTCGTTCAAATTAAAATAATAACTTGGTTGTTGACCTTTAAACTTAAATACTGGTATAAATACTGCTATTGGAATTTTAATGAATTCTAATTTAATTTAGCTCAATTCAATTATTATAGTATACATGTAGCCATATAGGTTACTTCATTTAATTCACTATATATAATATATTGTATATGGTATCTAAAAAAAATAATTGGAACAAGTTACAGGCTCAATTGAGTGTACATCATAATACGGTTGAAAATGATTTGACGAAAATTACAATGACTGCCTAATTAAGCTAAAAATATATAACAGAAAGACAATCGAAAATAGTGGTATGAATAATTAACGACAGCCATACAACATTAAAGCGCAATAAGAAGTTGTGAATAAACTGGTAATATTGCCAGTTACAAGTAAAAGTGAAATACTATTCAAACTAGCAAAAAAATTACACCACAGAATCAACAAAACATTCGAGGAAAAAATAAAATGACCGAAGATATAACAATACCCCTACAAGAAAAGCTGAAGATTAATATTATACGGTTATCTAATTAAGTAGAAAATAAAACTCAACATTGAAATAAATTATGTTTGGTCTAAACGTTTATTCAGGATTTGAAATAACACTGTTAAAAATATTACTAAAAAAATACACTCACGAAACACTCTGTAATATACATGCACCTTATATCAAAATTAAACTTCAAAGAAAAAAAAAATATAAAAAAAATGGTCGAATTATTTAGAAATTAGTTCATTAATGGGTTGTTTTTATATATATTTTGTTGGTGTTTTTTAGTTTAGCTACTTTAATTTTATAAAGGAGTCCAATTATTATTTTTCAAAATCGAATTAAATTCATCCCATTAGAAAAATATTGCTTTGGTCAGCAGAAGTTTAAAAAAAATTTAATATCGGACATAAAATAAACTAAAATGTTAAAACATAAGGTTTTCTGTTTTTTTTTTTTTTCAATAGTTTCTAATCTCTTGATGAGGAAATAGAAAGGTACAAAAAATTATGCTTAATAGAACAACAGAATCAATCAAAACAATCTAATCAATGTATATAAATTTTTTTTCTATTTTCAATCATATAAATAAGTTGTCGGGAACAAAATAGAAAAATATTAAAGAAAATAGGAAAAATTCATTAGAATTACATTATAAAATTTATTAATTTTGGAAATATAAAATTTTAATTACGTATAATAAGATGTTCTTACTTCTTGTATTAAAAGTAAAAAAATTTTCTTTTTATTAGTAGGTCTTAAACATTGTTTTAAGACATGCGTTTGCCACCGATAATCACAGAAATTTTAAATTTTAATTTCCAAAATTAAAAACACATTCATCCAATCTGTTTTAAGAATTATGGCTCGGGTTTTAACAACTGTTAAAACTTTAGTTATATGAATTATTATTAAACAAAGTTATAATTTTTATACCCTATGTTCTTAATTCGTTGTACACGTCCTGTCTTGTAAGACCGAATTTTGAATATGCAAGTAAAGTTTGATCATCGTTTTATATGGTATACATTATCCTATCAATGTAATTCAAAAAAAATCTTTCTGAGATTTACTCTACGTCACTTGACATATGGTATAATCCTATTACGATATTTTTTTTTCATTACACGGATTTTAAATGGCAATGTAAAATCAACTTTCATTTCCAGCAATATAATTATAAGAAATATGTCTGAAATCAATTTATTTAAAAACAGTATCATAGCCAAACTATAGTTATGACAAATATGACCCTATATTAATTGAAGGTTTACTATAGGTAACAAATCTAAGTTTAACATTGACTTTACACTATCAACATTCGCAAAAATAAAAATTATACAATCGCTATTCTAAACAGGTGAATATAAGCACTAAACAGCAAATTTCCTATGAAATTTTTGGTGTAATTCCTATAAACCAAATAAAAATACACAGTAAAAAATGTTTACTCTATTACGGTAAGCAACTGTGTTTCCTAGTGTAAATGTAGAAATATTACTAGTGGATAGAAAATTTATAAATTACACATAAGTTGTGTAAAATATTTGCAAATTAATTGTGTGTATATTATCCGTTCAGACAGAGTAAAACTGATATAAAAAAGATCAATTTTGTCTCGTAATATGGTGTAAATTTACTATCAAGATCGAGTAACATTCACATTAAAAATATTATTTCATCTCATAAGACGGAGTGAAATTAAAATTAGCTTGAATTAAAATGAGTTTTTTTGTTTGAACAACTAAAATAGAAACTGTCAGAACAAATGAAAAATTAATTGAGCTATGTTTAAAAAATTGAACAAAAATTTGCTAAATTAGATATTTTATTAAAAACAAAAGATTTTATTGCAGTTTTTTAAGTTTTTTATTGTTTTTGAATTTTTTTTTATTAATTACACATTAAATTATTATTTTTTTTCTCTCCTGTCTTTGTTTTTCATCCAGTCAATATTATCCAAGTCAATAATATTTTTGCGCCATTAAGTGTGACTTTATTCCTCTTTCACAATCAGTATTTGACAGTTTTTTGTAAATATTTTGATAATTTTGTTAATTCGGTAAAAACATCATTTCATGCAATCAATGTTATACGATTTACATTATTTTCTAAAGCTGTTAAACAATATTTTTCGATTGGATCAAATGAATTAGAACTATCAATCTTTTGTTTGCAATATTCTATTAAGACATCATAATTCCGAATAAACGGAATAATTGTAAAATGACGAGAAAGTCAGCGTACTTTATTAAGAGGCCGGAACATCAAAACTTCACAATCCATTAGACTTGCCATTTCTTCAAAATTATGCTTTTTAACAGATGAACGATGGAACATGGTATATTCTGTTCGCAATAATGTTTCTACTTGGGAAAAAAGAGGTATACCCTTTCAGAGAATCATCGATTCCCAAATCCTTTATATGTGCCAAGCAATGCTGAGCTGGTAAGTGACAGATTTCTTGCGTTAATAGTGCTGTAACTCCATTATAGGCTCCCAGCACTACTGCAGCTCCATCAGATGTTAACATTACCATCTTTTGCATATCCAGATTAATATAGTTTTAAATTTAAAATCAATAAAATTGTATTAAAATTAAAGCAGTATTCTATATAAATAGTTAACATTTTGTGAACGGAAATATCAGTGCTTTCGTCGACTATTAAGCAATGGAATGCCATTTTTATTTCATTAAATATTTCTTGATGGATAACGTGGTTGATACAATTCAAAAGCATAATTTTCACTCCTCCAATTTTCTGGAATCTCTACATATTTTGCAAAATGATTGTTTCCCTCTAGGACTGAGTTCATTGAAACATTCATTTTAATGACAAGAACAACATTATCTATTAAAATTTTGATGTTATATTTACCAGCTTTTGTTCTAGAAATGATTTCTGTACGATTTTCTCGATCTTGCTGTGATCTTGCTAATTAATTTGGCTATGCTATTTAAGTCCATAACAACTTGCACAGCCTACTAAGGAAGTATTTATTTGAATTTTTTTAAATATTAAATATATACAAGCAAATTTCTAATGCGCAATCCAAAAAAATCCATGCGCAATTGCGCACGTGCGCACCTTTTTGTTTTATTGAACAAATTGGCGTTATATTTTAATGCGACTTATAAACGACATCGATTGTATGAACTTATGAGGTTTATTACTTTCTTTCAAACAAATTGTTGACGATTGCTATAACAGAATTGTGACTATAAACGAATTAAAATACATCTTATATATAATACACAAGTGAGTAAAAAAGCAAGAATACTTGATTAATAAATTACACCACAAAAATATTAAAATTTTACACAAGCTCTTCAGCCTAAAAATGTACAAAATGGTTGTGAACACTTATTCTTTTTAAGTTTTCAGTCAAAATATAGCTAATGATGTTTAATATGAATTGTATGTAAACTATGAACACATGAATATCAATAACTATATGTATAGTTATATTATTGTGAATGCTGTATGAAGTTGTGAATATGTATGGATAAAAATTTTGAATTTCTATTTAATATATATATAAAATATTTTTTAAAGGTTTTTAATCTAAAAATAAATTTTAAATGACAACGAACATGTATTCCAAATTAATTAGAATAATTGAAAAACTTTGTATGTACATGCAGAACATGACAGAAGCGAAATTCGAACTCGAAATTATCCTTTTGCTATTAGACAACATATAGTGTATAACATACCCATTACATTATCTACATTAATGGCTGTCTTTAATATTGGCGAATATTTTTTGATTATATAAAGAACCAAATTTGATGAATTAATTGTTTAGATACCCTTCAGAGTATATTCTACAATAAAATCCTAAAACCCACTTTGATATCTTATGCGAAAACACTAATTTATCGATTTACTACGTTGAGAATAATGAGATTTTATTGTATTATATTGAAATTAGTATTCATTTCGATATAAACTATTAGGTATTATACTTTAATTTCATTATATATATATTCAATAATCAAGCCATTTAGAAAACAACATCAATTACCTTCCTATACCAAAACAAATATTTTTTTTGTATAAAATCGTGTCTGAAAGAACTATTTCTGTGCAATTGCACAGGGAATTCACTGGTATTATATCTATTGCCGTATTTGACAATTCAAAATTACTGTTATCAGGAAGTTAGGAACAGTATAAGAGAAATTAGAATCAGTATTGGGTATTAGAGTAGAACAAATTAGGAACAGTATGAGAGAATTTATCGTAAAACAAAACAAAAACTCCGTAGATTTCGAAGGGTTGGGTGAATACTACTTTTAAATTAATTTAAAATTATAAAAATATCTGATGAAAATCAACAAATATTATTATTTTCTCTCTCTTAACGCACCCTAATCAATATTTTTTATTTTAACAATTTAATTTTGTATTAATTTCTGAATTTACTTTGTTGCAAAACGTTGCACTACAAACGGCGCCGAATAAAATTAAAATTTAATGTTAACATTCTTTTTTATTTTTTCAATAAAACCAATTAATGAATGCGATGTATATAAAAGCGAAAATTTTTATTGCATTTGCATTAAAAATTTCGTTTTTCATCACTATTGCAAACAAATATTGGTATTTACAAACCCAAACTATTCACATTACTTTTGCTTAAAACTCATTGCTTTTATCATGATTTTTTTTTTTTATCATTAAATTGGTTTTACAGCAATTAATGGTATTTTGTCGTCGATATTTTCCATTTAAAATTAATTATAAGTAATTTTAATGATTTTTTTTTTTTATTTATTAAATTTAAATTAATCCATTAAAATTATACGAACAAAAAAAATTAAAACAAAAGAAATTATCTAAATTATTTAATATTAAAATGAACAGGAGACCGGAAATCCAAGTTATGATTGCTGTGAACTGGCTTTAAGAGGTAAAAAAGTAAAGAAATAAAATAATAATAAAAAAAAAAACAAAAATAATTTTCGAAGTTAGTAAGCATAATTCCTTTGAAGTTAAAATAAATTTTTTTTTACATTTATCTTAAAATTTGTGTTTTTTTTTTTATTTTTTTGAAGTACTTTTAATTTGGTTTTATGCAGGCAAATAAACGTTTTACTTATACTTATACATATATATTTATTTTGTATATAATAATGTAATTTTAAAGGACGTATGCGATGATTGCAATATTCAATTTAAAAATAATATTTCAAATTTAAAAAATCAATTAAAAAGTTTTAACTTTTTATTTTTAATTTAAGACATACGATGTGGCAGATACTTTAAACTTCGACAATTTAGTTTAAAAGTTACATTTTTTTAAATACCATATAATTAATTTTTTCTAAAAAAAATTTAGTAGCAAATGATTAACCAAAAAATGTCGTTTATTATAAAAATATCTCAGATAATGATCCTTAAATTTGTTTTTAAACTAATCGAAATATCGAATTCTGCCACTGCAAATGTAAAATTATAATTGAATGGAGACCTGATAACAATTATAATTGTTTAATTTAATATATTTATAAAAACAAAAATCCGATTAATGAATTGAAATTTTATAATTTTAGTTTTTATTTAAAAAATTAAATTTCTCTATATGAGCTGTTGCAGTTAGGGACTTATAGAAAATTATTTATTTGTTACATTTTTAAATTCAATGAATTTTTTTTTATTAATATTCAGAATGTAGATGTAGAATATAGATGTGCATAATTATAACACCCGAAACAAATGCAGTTTTTATCTATCACTGTTCAAAACAAACCGTCAAAAGACAACTGTATCTACAATTGTTTGAAAAATTTTAATGATCTGCCTGGTAATATTAAGTCAATTGATAATTTCTGTCAATAAAAAAAAAATAAATCGTCCAACTTTTTAATGTTTAAGTGTGCAATTTTTAAATATATTTGAATCAATGTAAATTTTAATGAATTTCTAACTGATCGTATTTATTTTATATTAAAAGAAAAAAAAAAACTATTGTCAAACAATTGAATTTTTATATTATTAATAAATTATAAGATCAGACAGCTTCGGCTACGGTCTTAAAATTCTTATGTACCTACAATGTGTGTCAAAATTACAACTTTAAAATTGTTTTGCAATTATATTGAATTAATTTGTAACTATTTTTGAATTAATAAAATTGTAAGTGAACACAGATAAATAAAGAAAAACAAAAAAAAAATTTTTTTTTAACCTATTAAAAAATAACACCAAACATTATTTGCGTTATCATCTTAAATGCGACATTCATTAATTCACATTCGCAGAATCTTCACTCAATCGAAGAAAACTATTTTTGCTAATATGTTAATAATCTTGTCTTTAAATAGTTAGTTAGTAGAATAGTAAAAATAGTTATCATTGACAAATTCATTTTCAATTACAAACATATCTACATGTGCACATCTACATATCTTTGTAAAATAAAATAAATATGGTTAATTTAGTTGTTTGTAATTTTGAAGTCCAGAATGTAAAGTTCACATTTACATATTTTCGAAGCTAACTTACTTTTCAGAATAAATCATACTGGTTGAATGCAATATAGAGCAGTTATAAAATATTTTAATAGATTTTATCTTAGTTTTTGGCACACCACTCCAAATCGGCTTAACATAAACAACATTTGACAAGATATAACTGTAGTATATAGCAAAAAGCGTTTTTTTTTTATCAAGAATTTTTTTTGATCTGTGTAGAATAAAGCCATAAGAAGAAATTCCTTAACAAACAAGATAAATATGATCTTCCCATTTAATTTTGGTATTTCTACTATGAGGCGCAAATAATTATGATTTATATGTAACAACATCAATAAGTACGTTGTTAGAAAAATCGGGTCAGAAAGTAATTTCTTTTCGAATAACAAAATTTTTATCTATTTGATGTTTTTATTTTTTCATTACGAAGGTAGTCCTAATATGTCAGGGCCGTCATGTAGGCTTTTAGTCCTTAATGACTTTCTCCACACCTCTACTTAGTTGACTTTTTTGATATAGACCAATAGGTTTGAGGATTTTATCCCTCAGAAGTTTTGTGGGGTTGTGTATTGCGTTTCCAGCTGCCTGAGTATCTACAGGTTGGATCGTCACTTAGTACTAGTCTACACATGTGCTTATTCATGTGGTTATGACATGTTCCAGTTAAGTTCCAATATGGTTCCAGGAACTTTTACTGCAGCTACTACTACTACTACAAATAATAAAAAAAAAAAATTATTTCTTTAATAATGAAAGAGAGAGATAAATATATATTTGCCAATTTTTCGTTATTAAAAAATTCTATCTTTAAATTTTTTAAACAAAATAATTTTTTTTCTTTTTGCGTTTGGTTTTAATATTAACAAAAAAATTCCAACCTACCACGAAAATATATAAACACATATACACATGTACAGATAGACCCTGGCAAGGTAATATAAAAGTATATAAATTACAATTAATTATACCATAACATATTTTTTATTTTTAAATTTTAATAACTATAAATTTCTATGTATAACGAGACGCTCCGAGCCAGAATGGACCATGTAAAAAAATACTTTAGCGATAAAATTGCATTAGAAAAAAGGTTAATCACTTGAAGTAGCTAAACCTTTTTAGAAAAATAATTGTAATAATGTTCAAATTCGTTAAATGCTACTTGTTTTCGTTGCAGGATGACACTGGTAGAAAATGACAAAAACTGATTTTTAAAATATGGTGCTTGGTCCACTCTAGCTGGGACCGTCTCCAATATTATGAATTAATGGGAAATTAACAAAATTGTTCTTTCATTTAAAACAGAATGATTTACATTTAGTTCCTTTTTCTAGTATTCGCTACTATTTTTGGAACAATAGAAGTAACCATGTAGTTACCATGGGCCTTTAAAGTACCAGGAACGTTATTTTTCACTTTAAAAAAATGTAACAAAACGCAAAAAATTTAGTGGTCGTTACCATTTTTGAAACTATAATAGTTACCATGTAAACACTACAACTATGGTTAATGGTATTTCAGTAGTTTTCGGCATGTTTTTATAACTTGGAAAAATTCTTTATAATTTTCGTTACAATAACGTAATAAAATATAGGTACTTTTAGTATTGCAATATAGCGTAACAAAAACCTCGTATAGTCATTTATTCGATCCCAAAAACCTAATTAGGGACTTTTTATTCACGCAATCTAAAAAAAATAATATTTTAGCCACTTTAAATGACCGTTGGGGATACTGTTGAATATTACCAAATACCATTGCTACTAACATTTTAAATTTTTATAATTTTTCAATGATCTACTGTACTTAGAGATTCTGTTTTCTGTACATTCTGAAGTTTTAAAAAAATAAAAATTTAAAAATTTTGATATCATGCATCACACGATCATTTTATTTATTTTTTTTTTTTGTTAGATCTGTTTTTGATTTAATCTTACCGCTAACACATCAAACATTTTGATCTGATGATTCTAAAATGTTATTACGGAAGCATTAGTAAAAATTTAACACTCCGAATGAATTGAAATATGTGCGTGAAAATAAAATCATTCAACTATATACAAAATTTGAACCGAAAAATGAAAAAAAAAAAAAAATAACAAACATATCAAAAAGGTCGACTCCTTCTACAGAACAACGATGTAACGGCAACGAAAAAAATTTAAAAATAACAAAAAAAAATAAAACAAGAAGCAAAATATTGCAATTCTTTCAGACCACTAGCTAGGTAACATTTCAACATTTTTATTGTAAGTTGAATATAAGTTAAATAATATATTTTGTAAATATGATACATTACACAAAAAAACAAAAAAAAAAAAAACAAAACAGAATTCTTGTTTTAAGTGCTTAATTCTTTTTGGGATTCTTCTTAATTTGTTTAATTTTTTTTTTGTTTTTTTTTTTTTAACAAAAGGAAACAAAAACCTATCTGAAGTATATTTCTCGCGAGTTTAATGACATGGATTTTTATTGCAGTCATTTGCCTTTACCCATATGATTGTTATTGTTTATTTTTTTTTTGTTTTTTTGTTCTTATTTTCTTTTTACTTTCAAAACGTTGCATTTAATTCTGGACTTCGCGGAATTCCAGAAGAGAAACTTAAAATTAACATAATAAGGAGATATCATTTCATTTTGTTTTTTGATTTTTTTTATTGTTGTTATTATTGTTGTTATTGTTGTTTTTTGATGGATAACTCACCATGTAATAAGATCATAACATAATTTTACATAACAGTGACGAGCAAAAATGACAGAATAAAGGTTTCACTTTGCATTGATATTAATTTTTTGAAATATTAAACAGTCTCTCTCAAAACTAAATTATTAGATATTTTTAATTTTGACCAAAGTATAAAGTATGTACAGAGTGATTTGGTAAGAGGCGTACGATTTTTGAAATCAAATTTAAATTTTGAAATCACGCATGGCAAAAACAAAATATGAAAATATAATTTTGTGACAAGTTAAATATAATGAAACTACATACTCTATTTTAGTAGGTTTAGTATATTAAAATAGTAGTAATTTTCCATATTTGATTGAGTCGATATGCCAAAATAATATTGCACATTCTCAATTCTCTTTATATACTTTTTTCATTCAAATTCAAAGTTTCATATAAATTCAACATTTCTTTAATCAAATTAAACATTTTTTCTAACAAATTGTTTGAAAATATGTTGAATTTGAATGAAAAAAAGTATATAATAAAAATTACAATACTGTGCTTACTGCATCAAAAAATATGTCTATCTAAATTACTGTTAAGAACAAAAAGTCTGTTATTTTTTTGTTATTATTGAAAAGTCTGTTGTTTTTTGTTATGATACTACATGTTTTATTTTATAAAATTATTCAAAATTTTAAAATTTGATTTTTGAATACCTTTACTATAGCAACATTACGAAGGGAAGGATATTCAGAAGACCATTTATATTCAAGAAATTCGGTCTTGTTTCAAAATACACTAGAACCAATACTTTAAAAGCATGTGTGTGCAAAGTAAATTACTTTAGAGACTACTTACACCCTATGACATTTGTTAAGATAAGTAATATGAAATTACAATGGGAAAAGCGAAGTAGTCACGGTGAAAATGTAATACTTCAAGAATGACTTCGAAATGAGTGAAATTTCCGACTGGGGAATAATTATTGGGGAATAACTATTGGGGGATAATATATACATTTATTTATTTGTGTTAATACAAAGTAAAGGCATAATTCTACATTTTTCGTGTATGTTGTAGTAATACATAGTATAACTATGTAGTAGTAATACATAGATATCACTACTGTTATAAAAAACAGATAATATTTAAACATAAATTTAAACATTTAAATGCAGAATTCTTTGAAAGTTTCTTAGAATTCCTTTTGGTGAGTAAAAAAGCTAGAATAATTGAATTGTAAATTACACTACAAAAATATTAAAATTTTAGCAAGTTCTTTTTCTTGAATACTTAAAACATTTAAACTAGTTACACCAAATAGTGACGATTATTTCCAAATTGAGCGACATCTATACTATAAAATAAATTTCAATTACGGACAATTTTCAAAAAGGCTTCATAAAATTTCTGTCATTTTAAATAGACACACAAACTTATAGAAAAACGTACAATTTACTTCATTCTTTCAAAAAAATTGTTGACTGTAAGAGAATTGTACCTACAAACGTTTTTGATTATAGACGAATTAAGATACATCGATCTATTACGTTGACAATAATGGGATTTTATTGTGTTAAGTTATATTGAAATTAGTGTTAATTTCGCTATAAAGTATTATTAGTAATTGTTATACTTTAATTTCATTATATTATATATATTCAATAATCAAGCGATTCTGAAAACAAGTACAATTATACCAAAACTAATTTTTTTGGTTTATATAAAATTGTGTCTGAAATAATTACTTCTGTGAAAGAATTGCACAGGGTATTCACTAGTATAGCTATAACAAATAAAATTATTATTCAATGTAATAAATAAAATTATTATTCAATGCCAAAATTAATGACGAACTCGACGTTGTAGCTTTCTAGTCTCTAAACAATGAGTTACGATTAAATCCGTCCAAATCCCAGGCTTTGGTTGTTTATGTTCGAACAAATCTTCCGAATGTAAAACTTAACAATTCTATAGTAAAATTCGTAAATAGTGCTAAAAATTTAGGAATTGTGTTAAATAAAATTCTTACGTGGAATGATCACATCAATGCTATTTCTGAAAATGTTTTTTTTAAACTACGTAAGCTATGGAAATTTTCTTACTATATTAGTGAATGGGTGAAAAAGAAACTGGTTCTGTCTTTAATCTTTCCACATTTCACTTATTGTGATGTAGTTTATTCTGGAATGAGTGCAGGTGAGTTTTCCAGACTAAAGATAATTTTCAATGTCTGTACACGCTTTGTCACAAACCGGCGTAAATTTGACGGTATTAGAGATGTTTCCAAAGTCATACTTGATTGTACCTTTGAAAACTATCTGAAATATAAATATACATGCTTTATCATAAAAATTATATCTAAAAATACGCCAGAATATCTCTATGAGAAAATAACCCATGGTAGGTTTCATATAAAGTCCAAGTTTACTTATTTTAAGGCACACAGGAAGATGAAGAAATCAATCATTTTTTGTAAGGGCAGTGGCATTATGGAAGTCTTTACCGAATGTTCTCAGGTGTGAGTTATAGAATTCTAAATTTTACGAGCTTTGTTGGGTGTACTTTAAAGAAAAGTTATAGCCATTGCTAACTTTCTTTTTAATTTTAATACTGAGAATTATTATTTAAAATAATGTTTGTTATGTCTGTTATGTTTAGAAGGTGTTTTTGTTAGGAGAAGAAATTTTGCATTCAAAAATTTTATAATACATTTTAAATTTTCTTTTTTTATTATCATTATTTTTTCTTTTTCTATTTGTCTTTTGCATTACTGTTAACTTCCATAGATTAAGTTAGTTTAAGTACAATGAATTTACATTATTTTTTATCGTATACTCTTGTAGAGACTTACCGTCTGATGTATATGTACATAATGAAATAAATAAATAAAAATAAATTATTATTCAATATTTATTAGTTTATTTTTTTTTACAACTTAAAAAACTTAAGGTATACCTACCTGTATTTACCTGTACAAATTTTATTATGAAGACAAACGCATTTGAAATTTGAAGGTTTGTTTTATATTTTTTGATTTAAATACACTGTAATAAAAAAATGTCTGAACAATAATTTAACACAAAACCAAATAAATACTTGCTTCCTATAGCTTTTGTTTTCAAGCGTTCTTTAAAAAAAGTTTCAAATTTGTTTCTGAATTACCGGTAATGACACATTATTACCGGTAATGACACATTATTACTGGTAATGACACATTATTACCGGTAATGACACATTATAAATCTGTTCATTTTCAATATATTAAATAGTCCAGTTACAATTCAAAGTAACTTCTGTATAAAGTAAAATTCTAAACCTCATAGGATGACGTCGATTATATGAAAACAAATATTAAAAAATGTTTAATTCAATTCATTTATTTACCCAAGTATTTACATTTACATACAATTACATTTAATTTTACAGAGATCAGATCTTATACCAATTAATCTACACAACTGAAATATAATTTTTTTTATTTTTCTTAATTCTAAGATTAATCTTACACTAGTTATGAGCTACTTACTACTACTTAAACTAATTATTATTATTTAAAACTATGTTTTACAATTTATTAATATACATTTTTTATAAAATCATTTTCATCATTCAGCTAATAGGCACAGTCCATAAGCTTTCTAGTTTTTAATGCAATTTGCTCAGAAATTAGTTCGGCTTTTGTTTGGTAAAGGAGTTTCTTAGTCCAGTAATAAAAAAGTAGATTTAACATTAATTTTAATATTTCTGCAATTTTTTTATGTGGGTGCCAGCGATGTTATGGAACAAAGGACACGCATAGAGCAATGATGGCTGGAAAATTACTTTCTAAGTTATTATTTTATTGAATATTGACAGATATGTTCCAAATGTCCAAACAAATGTTTACATCATAATATTCACAAAATCCAAATAAATTGAAAATTTTCAATTGGAATGCGGTAGAACATTAAATTTTATTGCGAACTCTAAACTTTGAGTTCTTATCAAAGTTACGCTAACCATAAAGAATACGAAAAATATAATTTATTTGTGCGGCATTACAATTCAGAACTGATTAATTATTAGTCGTTATTACAACTTTATGTTATACTTTATATATATTACATAGCGTAATCGCAAAAATGTTGGCAAGAAAAACCATACGAAGTAGTTAACCCCCGTGAAGTAGTGAACTATAGATAAAATTACACTAATCAAATATTTTGAGAAAATAATAATTATTAAAATTGAGCCCCATTCTGAAAACAACAAATCTAAGCTATATGCCGAAGCCCCGTACTATACCGAAGGGAGTGAATAGGATAAAATTAATGACTACAACTTTTTAAAAATAACTATTAATAACCTTTTGTTGTTCATAATTTTTTTTTTTAAATTACTGTAAATATAGCTAGATGTGTGGTGTGGATGTGAATTCAAGTTGCAATTCAGATTGAACTTTTATCCTAAAAATTGTTTTTTTTTTTTTCTTATTTTATCTTTGTTTTAATTTTGGGATGCTAAAGAAGTGATGTTTGACAAGTTGATTATGATGATGTTGATTGCAATGATGCCAATGATGGCTAAAATGCCAAGAATTTTAAACATAACTTAATTTTCTTAAATGCTGTTTTATTTCCTTAACCAAACTATAAAAAAAAAAAACATCAGTAAAAAAGTATCGCAGTCGCTGTAGATATGCCCCATGCGTTACAAATATTCATTATAATGATGTTGCACACTTAAATGTCAGAGGGCATTGACTTTTTCGAGTTAATTTGATTGGGGTATACGTTAAAATTTCGATTTTGATATTTTTACGTTATTTTTTTTTATTATTTTTTATTATTTGGAAAAATTCTTTATTAGAAGAATTTTTGTTTTTTGCTTTACGTGGAACGTCAAAGAATACAAAAAAAAATTGCAAATATTGAACGAAGGAAATTTTATTTATTTAAAAAAACAGGAAGAAATAAGATAACAGGAGTTTAAGAATCTCTAATCTGACAGATATGAAACATTTAATTAAGAAAACAAAAAATAAAATTTAATTATATTAAATAAATGCGAAATTTTTATATTAAAAAACTGAATTTATTTTATTAACAATTTTTTAAATGAATTTGGAAGAATATATTATGAATTATACGATTTATTTGTAGTGAGTTCAACATTTTCAAATAAAAAAAACCCTTGTAAATTAGTTAAGCCTTTCGTAACCGTTGTGGGGTTCCAAATTTAATTTTACTTTCCAGAATTTATCAGATTTCAGCCAATTATTACTAGATATTAAAAATAAATAATTTGTTTTAGGGTCATAGAAGCACTTTTTGATTGATGTAAACATCATCAGAATCATCTTCAAATTATAAAAATGACGAAGTGAGAGAAATCCATGTTAAAATATCAAATTTCATCGAAACAATAAATGAATACGCAGTGAATATGATTTCGTATCTTACTTTAGATTGTGACGTATAACTGTTCTATATCTGATTGGTAAATTTTTTTAGACTTATAAATGTAATAGAAAATTAATAAAACAATTTTATTTTAGAAAAATACACCAAACGCTTCGCACCCACAAGAAGAATGGCACACAGGTGGCCGAAAGAAAATCGGATACGAAATGGAAATATATTTGTACTTATGTGAGCAACACTTTAACTTTTAGACAAATGGGCTAATTTGTTGGAGATTTATAAATCGGAAGCCTGTAATTCTATTCAAAATGTATATGCAAATGGATGACATCTTGTTGCTCATGAATTTGTTAAATGGAATAAGCTCAAATGAAATTTATTTTATTTAAAATGCAAATTCAAATTATTCCGGATATTTTTCACAAAATAATTCTATGAGTAACCAAAAATAATAATGAAAAAAAGCTTACTTGTTTTCTTTGCCAGCCATTTTGCCTTACTTTTTATTTTTATTTGAAAAAAAAACAAACGTTTGCATTTAACACAAAAATTATCCATATATTATCAACATAACAAAAAAAAATATTACCTTCTTAGCATCACTAGCGCCTATGGTATCAAATATTTGAACAATTTATCGGGGACAATGATTTGACGCGGAAAACTATGTTGCTTTCATCGGTGACAACTTGTTGATGGTTTTAATGTAAAAATTTGTCACAGACGTATAAAAACGAACAAATATATACCGTTAATAATATTTCACAATATTTTTTACTGGTGCATTTTTTGCTTTATAAAACTTTTCGAAAGACTTATTGAATTTAAGGCGTATTAATGATATACATATAATTAACCTAATGAGTACGTAATTTATTTCGAAGATAGTTTGACAATTTAATATAACAACATGCATGAACTGATCATTATCCACTCAATAAGCCTTTAAAAAGTTTGCGAATATTGTTAGTACTGATAAGTGATAGTTGTTGGATTTGGAAAGGTTTTAATACACTGGAAAATATCGAACTAACTATACATAGAAAATTAAGTTTTATTGTGATATTCAAAAGAATGTTCTATGAATAATCTTATATATTAATACGCTTAAACGTCTGTTAAACTTTTCACAAAGCTTTTACAACACGAAGCTTTTTTCAACTAGATTAGACAACTTTATTAAAACTATTAAGAATTACGATAGTGTGAAAAATTTTATTTAAAGACATAAACCACAAAACGATAAAACCAAATAAAACCAAAAACAAATTAAAATTAACCTAAAAACAATTCACCTATTGAGCAATAGCATTGACTATCGATTATATGAATTAATTTTTAAAAACGAAAACAAAGTAGCAAAGACAAAAACCGAATTATATTATTATTATATCGATTTAAAAATAATTAAAATAGCTTTGTTAAAATATTACGATATTACGATATTACAGCAAAAAAACTTACCGGTAAAACAAATAGTAAATTTAGAAAATATATTTTTTACCTAACCCAGCCTAGACCATGTTCACAAATTCCAAAAATTGAAATTTATTTCTTTTATTAACAAATAATTCAAAAGTATAAATTTAAATGCGCAGTAGCATTGAGTAAATATTATATTGTACATGAAGAATCATAAACCGAAATTTACGATCTGTTAAGAACAAGAAAAACAAAATATGTTATGACATTATTATCAAGTTCCAATTCAATACAAGGCAAATTTAGTACACATAAAAATTAAAAAAAACTTTAAAAAGAAAAATCACAGACTACCCTTACCTACATCAGAGATCCTAGCGGGATAACAATATAACAATAAAAACTGAAGAATAAAAGAAAAAGCATAATTATTGGCTTTACCCGTAACTATAATAGTCATAAGGCGTCAATAAAAACTGAACAATAAGAGAAAAACCATAATTATTGGCTTTACCCCTAACTATAATAGTCATAAGGCGTCATATGATGTCATATGATACTTCGTTAAATGGCCTATAGATTCGATATGATTTAACAAAGTCGTAACCAATCATAACCTTTACTATAATCGTCATACCTAATCATACCAAAACGTCAAAACCAAAATTTAAAAGAAGTGAAATAAAAATATAAATTCTATAAATAAATGTTTTGTTTTTTTATTTTGAGTTTTGAAATAGTTAGGGCTATTATGATAATAAAAAAAAACACAAAAAAAGTATATATGGCTATTTTAATGTGTTTTTAAAGTGGGTGTGGTATGTATTTAGTTTAAATGCATTTAATTTCATATCTATACTGCCAGCGACATCTCTGTTTGCCACATTTTGTTGAAATGTACGTCTCTATCAATAGTATTTGATAGGGAGCGTTTAGACATCAGATTTTATTTCATGAAAGTTTTGTTTTACTTATTTTTATCTTTATTATTATAAGATAGTTTAAAATTTTAATACTTTTTCAAATATTTTACTAAAAACACAATTCTCTATTTCATAGTTGTATGTGGCTTTTGCTAGAGTATGATCTTTTGATAGTGTTGGTGTAGTATAAAATATTATGAAATGCTTGAAGAAGTATTAAAATGTTAAACTATTTTTAAGATATTAAATAAAGTGAATTATAGTTTTAAGTTTTTCAATTTAACTTATTTATTATGTAATAAAAAAATATTTAAAAACATTGATTTTTTTTAATAAAAAAAAAAAAAATAAATTGTTTCATTTATATTGCTAATGCTAGACCGGCGAATGTTACGCCGGGAATAGCTAGTATTAATACTAATACACAACAATGCATTAACGTCAATCTCAAAAAATTCGTATTTTTGGATAATAATTATACGAGATAATTTTAGTATGGAACCGCCATTCAACATAATAAAAAATTTAGTTACCTCAGAAACTTAAGATTGAAATGAGTATTTTATATAGTGAATTTTTAAGCAATTCAAACTTAATAATTAGGACAAAAATATCATAGATTATTAGAGACAAAAGCTTGCTATATTTTAGTGCTATATATCATCAATCAGTTGGCTTACTAAAACACCGATCCAATTAGAAAGTAGAGTAGTTATATATCTATACATGGTAGCTGTTAGTAGAGTTGGTAAAACGGACTGATGGTAATTAAAAATTTTTGAAATTTATTCGAAAACTAAATTAAAGACATGAAAATGAAAAAAAGGTAAATAATGTAGCTTATTAGCAATTTATTACCTACTTTTAACAGAAAACACATATACACACAAACAAAACCAATTGAATTAGAATTATCTTCACGAAGTGCTATAGTATTAAAATTAACTCATAAATTACTCATAATAGTTTAGTTGTGTTTTAAATAAATAAATTAAAACTTTTCTGAAGCTTCAAAATAAGAAATGATGGAAAAAAATTTATATATTTACAATTAAAAAAAAAAAATTAGAAACTTCAAAAGGTGCAAAAGTGCTACTAACCTTAAGAAAAAAAACAAAAATAATTATTATTTGACGCGGATCGTTTCATTGATGTCCTCGATAGTTGACGTATATATATATATATTGGAAAATAAAAGTTAAAACCATATATATTTTAATAAAATAAAAGAGTTCAGTAATCTTAAAAATGAATTTTATTCAAGTAAAGCAAAACAAATAAAATGTTCTTAATCTTGTAACACCCTCAAGTTAGATGATGGAATGTTTTCATTAGTTCCAAAACACAATGGTATATATACTTTATTATTAAAATCATATAAGGAAATTAATTTTTATTTTTCTGTTTCATTATTATTTTTTATATTTAAGAATCAACCACGCTATAAATTTCAACTAATTTGGATAGTAACACCGGATATATGGGCTATTCATGCATATTTAAGTCGCACTTTCCACCACTTTGTTCCCAACAATCATTCTTAAATTATTCTGTTAATAATAGGAAGTCATTTGATAGTATCAAATTAATGGTTATATATTTTAAAATCACGATGGTTATTACTTCATATTCTTGTTAACAAAAAAAAACAAAAAAAACAAAAAAAAAATATAATAAAAAAATTTGTGCATTCTCATTGAAAAATTACCCACTATAGTTGGTATTATTAATTCGCATTGCAATATAATTAGATGGAGTGGGGTAATTTTTGTTGAATTAATTTCATTAAATTATAATTTTAATTTGATGGAATCCAGAAACAAAAATAATAATAATAAAACAAATAATGTTGAAAGTTATGAGAAAAGATATACATATTATGTGCATAACAACTAAATTATTAACGCTTTGTTTGATATAAGAATAAATCTGATTATTTATTTCTATTTTAAATGCACAATTTTCAAGTTTAATGGCATTCGTAAACTCAAATAAATAACAATTCTAAGAGAAGATTATTTTGAAATTATAGTAGTCACAATAGTTTGACGCACAGAAACTGATTTATTCCTTATATCCTTAGCATTATTATTTAAATGTGTTTTGAGCAATAAGGATATTTGAGTTTGAGACGCATTTATAAAAACATGTATTAAATTCTTAATTATATCATTGGTTGAGTTTTAGCTAGTATCAAAATTATGGGAATATTATAAATGGTATATTTTCAATTCAATTTCAATTATCCTTTATTATTTATCATTATATTATAATATTAAATTAACAATTAACAATAATTCATTAAGCAATTCAAATACAATGAATATTAAAGTATTAATCGTGACATTTTATTTTTTTAAGTAAAAATAGTACCACTGTCACGAGTTTTAACCAAATGCTAAAACATTTCAAAAATATAATATTTAAACTCAAAAGATATGATTAATTCTGTGTGGGGATTCACATTAACTTAAATTAAGGGTAAAATTAAAAAAATTTAAAAAATTTCAAATATTTAAAAAAAATTAACAATTTAAAAAAACAACTGGCTTATAATTTAAATATCTATAAAATTTAAAAAAAAATGTATAACGGTATATTAAAAGAAAAAATTAAAAATATAATATCATTACGGTGTGAAAGGTTGCAAACATTTAATTTGTTAAACAGTGCTAGACGATATTAAATTGCAACACTAAACAATCCTTCAACTTCGTACTAGGTATTATTCATCAACCACAACTTCACATTAATACTAAATTTGTTCAGAGGACTTACGCATTTTATTGACGAAAGAAGTCTATTATATATACAGTCTACATGAGGATACAACGAAAAAACTTTTGAACGCAAATGTATGAAAAATCAGAACTGTAACTATAGAACGATATATATTTTGTGCGAAGTGCATAAAAATTTGAAATTCTGTGATTTAAATGACCAGATCTAATAAAAATTATTCTTAATACTTTATAGCAGTGTAAATGACGCAAAGATAGAATTTTAAGTTTCTGAAATAATGATAGACTACTGTTAAAACTAAGATTTTTGCAAAGAATTCTGATAAAGTGTTTATGTGGAGCCGTATTAAAGGTGATATTTTAATTTGACCATGTACCTCCCAACAAGCTAAGACATATTGTAGCTTTGACTGTACAATGCCATAATAGAATGTTTTTAGAATTTTTTCCGAGCAAACATTCTTCGAATGATAAAAGCATCTTGTACAATAGCACATATATTTTCTTAGAGTTTCCCTTTGTGACGTCCAATTCATTCTGCAATCCAGTAACATACCTAAATATTTAAATTCCTTAACTATTCCAATGTTGAAACATTGATCATTATACAGTTTACACAATTAATATCAAATAGAATGTATAATGTATTAGATACACACGATCATTGAGTATTACTAATGATACATAATAGAAACATCTAAATCTACTAATTGAGGAGACAAATTAAAATACATTAATTTAGTTTTACTGCTAATTGTTAATCTATATGGGCAGAAAACCATTTCCTCAGTAAATTTAAGTCAAAATTAATATGAACATGAAGATCAAGTAAACTTTTCGATTTATATACATTACCCAAATCGTCTGCAAAAGCAGTCACCTGCCCTTTAAAATTCAGAGAGAATAAGGAGTTAATGTATACTAAAACAAGTACTGGACCTAATACAGAACTTTGCGGTACACCAATTTATAAAAACGATATTCTACTGCCTGTATCATGAAATATGATATGAAATCCAGAATCTTATATATAAAGAAGGATGTTTGTATGTATGTATGTATGTATGTATGTATGTATGTATGTTTGTGTCAGAACTCCTCCGAGACGCATGGACCAATTTCAATAAAATTTTACAAGATGGTTTTTTACTAATTGGAATCGAACCCGTGATATGTTGTTTTCCAAAATTCTGACTGGTTCGGGTACCAGGCATACAACTCCGAGCACATCTGACAAAAATATTTCAAAAACCAAAGGTGCTAGAGAGCGGAAAATTTGCACACAGGTACTCTTCCAAAAATAAACAAATTTGACTTTCACATTTTTTCGAAATTTTGACTGGTTCGGGTAGCTGTCATACAACTCCCAGCACCCGACAAAAAGATTTCAAAAACCAAAGGTGCTAGAGAGCGGAAAATTTGCAGACAGGTACTCTTCCAAAAATAAACAAATTTGACTTTCACATTTTTTCGAAATTTTGACTTTTGTGTATTAAATTGGAACCAAATCGGTCCAGTTTCTGAGATATAAATTTTCGTTCAAAAGATCTCTGGCGGAAAGCAGGTTCAACAAATTTGGCAGAAACTGCCGTAATCGGGATCCAAGGTAAAATGTCAAGTCCTTACTTAACAGGAAGTTGGTCTAAAATGCCTGAATTTCATATGTTATGCAGGCCACATATAATTTTCTAATGGAGCTTGAATTTAGCTTATTTAAATTAGACTCTTTTTAGTGCAGTTAATATTGGTACGAAATATTGGTGATAGTCATTCAAAAAGCAAGTTTTTAAATTTTTTTTTATTTTATTATTTTTAGAGAGGAAGAGAAAAAGGGGTGAAGAAAACAGCAAAACAAAATTCTCATTTTTATTTATTTCTATCTTTCAATGAAATAAAATAAAGAAAAAAATATTTTTTTTAGAAATATTTGCCTTGAATTTAAGCGTACTAAAACCACAAAAGAAAACTTTAGAATCGCAGCTTGATATAAGGTTTTCAAAGCAATACAGAAGAAAAGTCGGACAGTCCGTCCCCGGATATAATGTGGTCAAGAGTGACGCCTTGAGTCGAGTATATACTGTTCTGCCAAAGTCCGTCGCGAAAATCCGATGTTAGCAATCACGTTTGGCATGGACATATTCAACAACGCATTAATTATTCTTGAAGATAAATGTGTGGCTATGATCGGTAAAATATTTCTGCAACTCGGCCTATCTTCACCAGTATGAAACCAATAAAATGAACTTTATACAGATTACATACAAGAAAAGAACTGCAACGTCGAAGAGCTGAAAGCGTAATATCGCGGAAAAAATACCACTTTTAAATCAAGATCAGAAAAAAGCATACAAAATTATCATGGATCAGGTAGAGAACCAACAAGGTGGTACCGTTTTTCTTGATGCTTCGGGGGGCACAGATAAAACATTTTGAACCAATCTAATTCTAGCCGAAATCAGAGCTCCTATTAAATAAATTCTCTTGATCCGGCTGGATTACAGCCACATCGTCTTTTACTGAAACTGGGATCACCAATTATTTTATTGCGGAACCTCGACCCACCAAAACTTTGCATTGGTACAAAACTTTGTGTTAAAAAATTGTTGGTAAATGTAATTGAAGCGACTATTTTAACAGGGAAGGGACAGGGTGAAGTCGTTTTCATCCCAAGGATACCACTTATTCCAAATGATCTCCCTTTTAACTTTAAGAGGTTGCAATTTCCAGTTAGACTTGCGTTCTCGATTACGAAGGCACAGGGACAGTCTATTAAGTACTGCGGTGTGGATTTAAGTGTGAATGCGAAACTAAAAACGTTGTTTGTAATCAAGTTTTATTTTGAGAAAATTATTTAATCACCCGTCAATTTAATTAGTTTATTATTTTGTATTTTTTCGTCTTTTCTTTTTTCTGTTCTTTTGGTTTTTCCTAATTGTCTTTGTCTTTTTTAGATTTCTATCTTTTCTTCTAAATTTGGTTTTGTTTTCTTTATAACATTTTGTACTTTTCTTTTTTGAACAATGAAAAAAAAACTGCTATATGGATAAGAATTGATTAGTAATTAAATTAATTGTAACAAAAATTAAAATGTAAAATCTAGCATAAGTTTATGTAGCATTAGTTTTATACTAACATATAGAAATAAGTACTTAGTGTTTGAATATTATAAAAATGAACATGTTTATTATTAATACCTAAACAAAGATTTATGCTAACATAAAAAACGGACCATAATTATAGTTTTCAAAAAATACTTCTAATTAAAATCCCAAAATTCTAATTGAAATTTAAAAACAACGCCTAAGACTTATGTTTGCATTTTATTTTAAGCTGTAAGTACTATTTTTGTACAAAACTGAAACTCATTTTAATTTTCGTTCACTTTTGATTTTTTTTTGTATTTCATTTAAGTAGATACCTATTATAATTTTTAAAATTTTCATGAATTAGCTTTTTATTAAATTTTTAAAAACTTGCAGTGGTTTTAGTGGGGGTGGATCCCACACTATTACGAAGCCAAAACCTAATTTTAGAAAGCTATAAAATACCATAAAGGATCTTAATTTTTAGCTTTGAAATATTCATCATCCATATTTCATTCCATATTCATTTCCATATTCAATTACTGACGAAAATAATTTAAAATTTTTTAAAAGAACAGAGTACTGAGAAAAACATTTGGGCTCAAAATATATGTAGATGATGAATACTACATTACAATAAGTTAATACTTATTTTGTTATTTTAATTACAAAATTTCAAGTGTCTACGCCTTTTAGTTTATAAGTTATGGGCATTTTTGTTTTTCGAAATTGATTCCCAAACTACCCATATCCATACCCTTTATTGAACTAGTTGATTTTAGTCCATGCACGTGGATCAAATTTACTTGGATGTGGGTCGTTTTATCACTAAACTTTACAAATAAATGTATGGTCCGCTACATACTAAAAAATACTAATGGTATGAAAAAATTTCAAAATTAAAAATCAGCTTATTACATTGAGATCTAATTCTCTTATAATAATATTATAATCTAAAACAAAAACAATAACATAAAAAAAATAATTCAATTACTAAAAAAATAAAGAACTGAAAATTATTATACCCTACATTTCGACAGGGAAAAGAACCTATAAAGTTGGCCTACAGATTTATCTTATTCAGAAATAAGCCAATTTTGATGTCAAACTTCATACAAAAATGACCCATATCCACAAAAAATTGCTATTGCCCAAATCCAAAAAATGGAAATTGGCATATGGGTCATTTTAGAATTAACAGAATATTACAAAGGTGGAGATGGGTCAATTCGGAACTAAATATCTTCGAAACGGTAAAAGATAGCAAAAAACAGTTCGAGCCAAAAGAAAGAGCGTGTTGAGGATTTCAGACTCAGCCGACGATTTATATTTGAACCTCATCTTTGCATAATAACGTCCTCTTTTATTTAATAGTGATTATGAAATTATATTTTCAACCATAATTTCAAGAAACAATTTTTTTTAACATTTTTATGATTATGACATTAATATAGCTTTATCCCACAACGGCGGACTTATAGTTAGTTTTCCACTAACATTTTACTTTCAAATATTCATATAGTAAAGTTTTATTCCGTGAAAAGAAACTGTAAACTGTAAAATTTTTGACTTATCAAGTTTCGAATTTGAAAAAAAAAATTTTATTTTTCATTTATTTGATTAATTTGTAATAATTAATATTTAAATATCCAAAACAGCATATCCTTCATCACTCCTTACATAGGCAGATACATCACTCAAAATATCATGAAGTTTTTTTTTCAAGATTGCACAAACTTCTGATAAATTTCAGCATATTACTTAACTTCTAATAACCAATAAAATTCAGGTGTATATAAACTTTTAATAATCTTTAAAAAAAAGTTGATACTATCTTAAACGAAAAGGGTGTACAAAGCTGGGTATAAATATAAATAGTATACTACTCATTGTGACATAGTAATCATGGCAAAAAATTACAGATATATGGCAGAAGTATTTGTACAACTAGAAGCGGAGACACAAAAAGTAGGCTTAAAAATCAACGAAGACGAGACAAAATATCTAAAAATGTCAAGAAATGAACAAATAAGAAATACTCAGAATATAACAATTGGAGAGTACAACTTTGAAGGAGTTACAACCTTTACATACCTCGGAGCAACAATAAGAAGTGATAATAGTATGCAATGCTGTATTCATAATAGAATTCAGGCCGGAAATAGATGCTACTATGCAAACAGAAAGTTGCTTCAATCAAAATTAATATCAAGAAAGGCCAAAATGACAATATATAAAACTCTCATACGACCCATAGTGACGTATGGATGTGAGGTATGGACTATGAACGTAGCCGAGGAGAATAGCCTGCGCATATTTGAAAGAAAAATTCTCCGAAAAATACTCGGCCCAAATATATTGCAGAATGGAGAATATGTAATCAGAAGCAACAGCGAGCTCAATAATATGATTGATAGTGAGGACATTGTACGGTTTGCAAAGGCCCAAAGACTAAGGTGGGCTGGCCACGTAAGTCGAATGAGCGAAAGCCGAAAGCAAGCAGTGGTACTGAATAGAAAGCCCGATAGCAGCCGTGGTAGAGGAAGACCAAGAAGCAGATGGGCAGACAACGTGAAAAACGATGCTCAAATCCTACAAATCCCAAATTGGAGACAAGCGGCACAAGATCGACCTTTTTGGAGGAGCATAGTGATGAAGGCCAAAGCTCACCCAGAGCTGTAGCGCTATAAGATGATGATACTACTCATTGAATAAAAGTATTTGATTTCAAGTATTTGAGTAAAATTATTTGAGTAAAAAAAAATCAAATACTATTTTCAAGTACTTTTTAAATAAAATTATTTGACTTGATTTTTTCAAATACAGGTAAAGAAATCTTAATTTATATACTAAACTACTCAAATACTTAAAGTATATATCGTCACCTGAGAATTATCTTATTCAATAGACCATTTTTCAGGAAATCGACTTAGGAGTGCTTTTAGGGTAATTTTTGAATTCTCTTTCGTTTCGGTTTGGTTCTATATTTTCCCATTTTCAAGTTGTAGGGAATCACTTTGTTCAAAGCGACATAATTTGGCTGTCTGTTTTATTCAATATCCAACCTCTAATTTTTGTTGTATTGCATTGAACATGTTTCATATATTTTTTTCTTAATCAACTGTATTGTGCTATCTTGGTTAACATTGAATATAAAATATGATCTTGTTCTATGTACTTCAAAAACTGGAGTGTGCTATGTTGTTAAATACAACTGCGTCAATATTGTAAATTTTGTATGATATTGAACATAATTTGATTTTTTGTTTCTTTTAATAAACGTGCTTTTTTTCAATATCCTAAATGTAACTCAATATTGCTCAGTATTTTTTGTTTAAATTGCGTGTTGTCTTGATCCTAGCATTGAAGAACACCCTTGTCTGTTGTCAAATCAATCTACTGCAATTCTACGAGGTGTACAACAAAGAGAGCGGTTAATTCAAAGCTCAAGTTGTGATATTAAATGTTCATATAATTGCTGTCTGAACTTTAGTGATTCGGAACGAAAACATATATTCAATTCTTTTTGGACATTTTCGGATTAAGAAAAAAGCCATTTTTATTCTAGATTTGTAAAACGTGTCACACCAAAGAGAAGCACAAAAAGAACGCAAAAAACAGATTCTCGTAAACAATTTACATTTTAATATCATTTACAAACTAAAAGAATTCCTGTAACGGTTTGCCAAAAGGTTTTTCTATCTACGTTGGATATTTCGAAACAATGGATTTACTATTTTTTTCAAATTAATTATGATGATTGCCATCAAAGCAAGGTAAACACATTAAAAAAAACTAGTTCACATGAAATAAACGACGTGAAGCAACATATTAAAAGTTTTTCTGTGATGGAATCGCATTATTGCCGTGCCAATACTAAAGTTCAATATCTGGAAGCTGGTCTCAGTTTACAACGAATGTATAAAATGTATGTGGAAAAATCAAGGAAACCAGTTAAATTTAACATATACTCTCGTGTTTTCAATACATCATTTAATTTACCATTCTTCAAGCCAAAAAAAGACTTGTGTGATCAATGTGTTAAGTTTAAAGTCATTTCTAAGACACGCGATAAAGAACTACTAAAATAATAGGAATATTAAAATGACCATAAGAAGGCAAAAAAGGAAAGAGATACTGATAGTAATAACTTTGAAAACGATGTTATCGTGATTTTGTACGATCTCCAAAATGTGTTTGCTTTACCTAGAGCAAATACGCTGCCAATAATTTGACTGGTTTTCGTCAGAACAATAAAATTACTTATTGTAGTTTGTGGCATGAAAGCCAAAATGGCCGATCTGGCAATGAAATTGCATCAGCTTTAATAATTATTTTAAAAAACACTATAAGATTTGTGTAACACATGACGGACTCATGTGTTACACAAAACAGAAACAGAATAACATCACTGGCTTTATTTAAATTTTTAGAAGAACTTCCTCAAATTAATACAATTATCCAAAAATTCTCAGAACCCGGCCACTCTCTGGTACAAGAACTAGATGGCGTCCATAATTCAATTGAAAAGTATTTAAAGAACTAGGAAGCTTACAGTCCAGTTTCTTTGATGAGAATATTAAAAGGTATAAATTATGATAAAGTAAAACTAAAACTCATTAAAAAGCTATTTATATAACTCTTGGAATTAAACGGTTACTCTTTACCTTATATCTTAGCGTTTCTTACCGTATTTTAACAAAAGTACAATAAATTTATCTTATAAGAGACTGAATTAATGTAATAGTTAAATACAAAAATGTTTAAACATTTTTTTTTCAATAAGTTCCATTTAAGTGTAAAATTAAATTGTTATACTTTTATGTTTGTTTGAATGAATAAATAATATTGTTTTATTTTTATAATTTTTGGATTTTCATTAAATGATAAAAGAATTTTACTCACAATAATTTTCTCTTCATTTTTTTTCACTTTCTCAACTATTTATTTATTGCAAGCACTTATTTCGGAAGCAACTCATTTCCTTCTTCATCATAACTTGTGGTTTAAAATAGAAAAAAAATATGAATAGTTTTGTATGCAATATGATTGCAATTCGCTTAGATCAATCAATAATGTTGTTCCAAAACAATGTTCAATATGCAGATAAATTTAAACTTTTGTTGGTTTGTAAGGGGCACTGTTCAATATCCATTTTGACCAGTTAACACATTTTTTTAATAATGCAGGATAGTTTGACTTAAATAATTTAATGATAAGAATTTTCTCATAGTAAATTTGATAAGCTTTGAGAAAAAAATATATTCCAGAATATATTTGTTTTAAAGAAGTTTTTCTTTTCAGTTAAACTTTAAAAATCGATTTCCCACAAAAATCATTTTAGGACATTGAACAACATAATTCTCAGGTGACGATATTACTCAGTTACTCAAATGCAAATCATAAAAATTTAATAAAGAAATTCAGATAATTTTCAAATGGATTTACCTGGATTTGGATTTGAAAAAATTTTTAGGATTTACCTGGACTTTACCTGGATTTGAAAAAATCAAGTCAAATACGTTTACTAGAATACGACACAGCTCTGAGGGTGTACAGTGACTATGCCCAAATATCAAATTCAGCTCAAATTGTTATCTCAAATATTATTTTTTTATTTCTAATATTTCGAAAATTTAAATTTCCAAATTATTTCAGTTTTACCTATATGGTAATTACGTCATTGGATTGATTAAATCAGATTTTAATAAGGGATAAAAAAAAATTTTAACATTGAAATTATAATGAAATTTGTATTCAATTTGAATTAATTATGAAATATTTAACAAAAAATTTCATAAAAATCAAAACTAATTTTAAAATGAACACAACTGTTCTCGTTCACCACCAAAAGTCATCTATTCTGCCATCTATACAAAATTGATGTGCAACTTTAATTCAAAAATTCTGTAGATACTATAGAAAAATTTAATTTTTCTTTTTTCCGTTGCTTAAATTCAGCAAACGTTAACCGAATACTTGAAAATTTAATAAACGTTATTTTTATTTAATAAAAGTAGATAACTAATAAAATTATAGCTGAATATGAAAATAAAAAAGAAAATAACAGAACAAAATTAAGAGAAATATTTTTCTCTTTATTCAGCTAATTTTAAAATAGTAAAGTAAGTAACTGTTATATTTAAGAGAAATTTTTGAATCGGTTATGTTGTTTTATTTTATTTGAACCGGTTATAAGAGAATATTGTTTTATATTTCAACTTTTAACCATTATTAATAATAGATAGTATACTGTTATACATAAATTTATTATGGTAAAAGAAGTATTGTGTTGCAAGAAAAAAAGAAAAAATTCAAACGGGTAAAAAAAAAATATTTTTATTTTCTTGTGAATATGTTCTTCATTTATTTAAGAATGAAATTTATTTTTAAATTCAACAGATACTATCGTATAACGTGTTGATTCATATTATTTTAAATAGTTTGATTTGTACTTTTAAGATAAATATTTTTTTTTTCATTGGGTAAATATTTTTCAATAACTAATGAAGTTAACTGAACATTAATCTTGAACAAGCAAATTTATTTTATTACTATTTATACACCACAGTTACCACTATTACCATCCACAATACTGCTCTCATAAAATTTTACTATTTCACTATGATTGATTTTATTTTCATTCAAATAATGACAAAATTCAAATGAAAATTAATTGAAATAATTTCTAGTAAAATACCAACCTGGAAATTAAAATTAAAAATACTCTTTAACTTATTTTCAGATCTGTTAACATCATTAATTTTCAAGCAACATTAGTTTAATATTTGACACAAAACTTAGTTCAATATTTGACTAGAATATATAAAGCCGTAGATAGTTCTTGCGTTTGATAGAACTTTAACTATTATCGATCAATTTTTTAATGAACAAAATCATTCATAAGGAGTTATCGTAATATCGAATAAAGTATATGTATGTGATCGGAAAGAGGCCTTTTATCGATCTCACAAAAAATAAATACATTTTCAATTTATATAAAAATAATTAAAATAATTACTCTTAATCAAAAAAATGTTCGCTGATATAAAATAGTTAATTCTCAATTTTTATCTTTTTCTCTTATTTTTAATAGTTACGAATTAAATTTTATTTTTTCTATTACCGATAATAGTTACATAGCAATTTTTATTTTTTTTTTATTTTTTTTCAATTGAAATAAAAATCATTTTCTAATTCTGAAGCTACTTCAAATAATATCTTCTTGAAAATTTGCATCGAAGTAGCACTAAATATCCATTTTCTAAACAATTTTAGAACTCGCTGTAATGTCAGTTTTATAGCTTATAAAATATAATTTTTAAGGTTCAGGACCCGGTCTGTTGGTTACCTAAATAAATAGGTATAAGTTACGGCCTGTATATTGATTTGATTTTAATCTTTTATATCATTGCAGTTTTGAATCCAATTGGTAACAAATAATGTCTAAAGGTTAAATTTAATTAAAATTTTTGATAATAATGAAAATATTTTTTTGCAAACAATTTCCTGAACCAACAACTAACTGGTTGCCATCAGTCTTTTTAAACATTTTTGTATGAGAAATTTAATATTTTGTGATCTGTCAAATTTAAAATGATCGTGACCTGACACCGGGCGAACTTCTGACTTCTTGTCTTCTTTTGTGTTCATTCTGAACATTAATATTTTTGCCATTTTTTTTTTTATAGTTTCTTTTCCGTTTGTGTTTTTCAGTAAAAACACTTTTATACGAAATTGTTTTTCTTTTGTACATTTTTTATTAATTTTTTTTTTTTGTTCTTGAATTTTGTTTTTTTTTTTTTTTTATTGTAATTTTCGTGAAATTTTGAATATAAAAGAGTTTTTGTTTTATTAAATGTTCCCATTTTAAGTACCAATGTAGGTAATGAATTTTGGCATGTAGTATGTTTTATAGTACTGGTTATGAGAATAATAATAACTTTCTATTTTTTTTTGTTTTGTGTGTGTTCTTAACGAAATGTCAAGTTTAATAGGTTTCATTTTAACTCATGAGATTTAAGAATTTAATATTGAACATATTTTTTGGAATAGGGCAGGTCAAAACATTTGATATAAATTCAATCAATCATTTTATTACATTTAATTTGAAAAGGGGGGCATATTTTTTACATTTTATTCTGTATGTTTTTTACATATACATATTATTATGTACCTAGACCTTTGTAAAAATTTATAAAAATGTACATTTTTCGGTGAAAGTGTTTGTAGGTACATGATATATTTGCAAAAATAATTCTAACAATGAAATGAAATAAAATAAAAGAATTATGAATGATTGTCGAGAGTCAATAATGTATGGAAAAGATTACGCATATCAATATGTTATACCCTTAAGCGGTAATATTGGAAAATGTTAAAATGAGTTCAGTGAAGATTATTACCTACCGATAAGATAAAAATTAAGAAAAAAATTAATTATTTACCTTAACTTTCTTCCTGTAGTAACTGTAGTGAAGGTACATTTATATTTCATGTACTTCTGATTTTCAGTTTAACAATTAGAAATATTAATGAGCAAACATGCGTTATTAATAGCTTCTATATTCTTCGAAATTTAAAGTTTAACTTCTAAATCAATAATATTTTTTTTTATTTGACAAATAATATATCTATATACTGACTATCTGATAATTTATTTCCTGGGACTGACTCATCAGCGTACGCTATTTCTGCGAGTCATAAGCTGTTACTCTCCTGTTGAAGAAACAAAATTTATTCATGTCTACCGATAATTCAATGTATGAAGACAACTTCCTGCAAAATTTTGTTTATGTTGGTTGATGCGTTTCGGAGGAGTTCTGGCACAAACATATATGCAAACATCCATTCTGTTTTTATATACAGATAGACTAGTAAAAATATCCAACGTTGCCCAAATTGAACAGAAAATGTATAGAGTTCAAAAAAATTAGTTTATCAAAAATGTTTTGTTAAAAGATGCAAAAGTAGCATGAAATTTTATTTGATAACTGAAATTAAAAAAAAAAATCATTTTTTTTTCACTATATAATAACAATTTCCTGAAAAAATCATCAACATCATCAAAGCGATGTATAAAGATGCAGAGACAACAGCTCAACACAGAGGTAAGATCAGTGATCCATTCTACACCAACATAGGAGTTAGACAAGGATGTCCACTATCTCCACTTCTCTTCAACACAATACTAGGCGACATTCTAAGAGAAGTTTGCACTGGAATAAACGGAATAGAATGGGATCTCTTCGGAAACTTAGAAGACTTAGATTACGCAGATGATGTATGCCTCATATCAAGAAATCAAAGGGACCTACAGAACAAAGTCAACAGATTACAGGAAGAAGCAAAGAAATCGGGACTGGAATTTCGAGAAAACCAAGGCAATGAGGACAAACAACAGTTATAGTGAGCCAATAACAGTGAGTGGACAACAGATAGAATACGTAGAAGAATTCAACTACCTGAACATTTGGGAGCCTAATGAAGATATGGCGGAGCAACCAAATATCGAGAACAACAAAGCTAACAATATTCAGAGCATGTGTTAAGTCAACATTAATATATGGCAGTGAAGCATGGCGCACTTCGGTCAGAATCAAACAAAAGCTACAAGTATTCATCAACAAGTGCTTGAGAATTATATGCAGGATATTCTGGTCGGCAAGAATTAGCAACGAGGATTTATGGATGAACCGAGGAACTGGAGAAGAACCTATCAACAGACAGATAAATAGGAAAAAATGGAAATGGATAGGTCATACACTAAGGAAATCAGAAAGTGATATAGCAAGAAGAGCTCTAGAGTGGAATCCACAAGGACAAAGGAGACCCGGCACACAATACAACACATGGAGACGCACAATCGATCAAGAATTAACAGTCAACAATTATACCTGGGACGATATTAAGGAAGTAGTATTCAACAGAGAGGAATGGAGGTTCACTATCGAAGCCCTATGCTACCACGCGGAGTAATAGGAGAAAAAAAAAAAAAAATAATAACAATATCAACAGTAATACAACTTAAATTACAATAATTATTTGTAAACAACATTTCGGGTTTTTTCTGATGGAGTACAAATAAACATAGTATCACCGGAAATTGTAAGCGTTTAAACTCAAACGGCATTTGAGTTGATGATATTAGCTGTAGTTTATGATTCAATAACATGAGGGTACAAAGTTGGTACAAAATGTTTATTATTAATCAAGTATCATTGCCTTTGGTTGCTTCAAATTTCGCAGAATCATTATTGAAGCTGCGTTGGGTAGTTAACAGCTTCATTTTTATTGGTAACTGTAAATCTATCGATTTATAAACTGATGGACCACTTGAAATACTTTACAGTAGTTTCTGAATAATAAATCAAACTTTCACATTTTTTTTGGAATTAACAATAAAGCCATGTTGTGACTTCATTTCATCAGTTAATCAAATTTTTTATACTTATTCCTGAAATTATACTAATCGTTATACTAATCGTTGGTATTTAAGTCTTCTGATATTTTTCGTGCACCAAGCTGTATTAGCATATTTAAAATTTTATTATTTTAAAGCACTGATCATGACTTTTAAACATTTTTTAAAAAAGATTATTTTGGCTATTTTAAATCATCAAACTGCCATTAGGTTTAATTGTTTTATTTGTGTATTTATTTATTTAAATTATTAATTAACACTCATTTTTTTTTATATTAGATAGATTCCAATTGAAAGTTTGAGGTCTCTAACATCCTTAAATTTTAAAATTCTCTTCGTGGGATACTGGAGGAATTATTTGAGCCTGTAACACCTTTGACTTTGAAAATATTCGTCAAATGTGTTAGGAGTTGCATATTGCTTACTTGAAACCTAGGAAAACTGTAAAACACGTGTTTTTTTTCTTTATTTCAATCTTATTAACTAATGAATAATTGAAAGTAACTTATATGTGAAAATAAAAATGTATATTACTTACCTATTTAAACTTATTATACTAAGGAACTAATTTTATTTAGTTAATTACGTAAAGACAAAATTTAACAAAAATAAAAGTATTTATGAAATTGTTATTTGTACAATTCGGATTACAAAATAAAAGTAAATAGCATTAGTGATATTGTATTTGAAATTTTAAATCACAAAAAGAAGGAAATCATGTTATACTTACCTAACAGAAACTTATTTTTAAATAATTATGAAATAATATGGGAAAGAGATGATATTAAATATCTTGGTATACATTTGGACAAAAAATTACTGTTTAAAGTAGCGTTACAACTAAGACAGTCAATAAAATAGATCTATATATAAAAATATTGTATCCATTTATAAATAAAAAATCCAGGCTAACTGTAGAAAACAAACTAATAATATTTAAAGCCATTTGTCGCAGTATTCTTTTATACGGGCTCCCTATATTGAAGAGTGCTACGAAAACAAACTTAACTGTGCTACAAAGAACACAAAATGCAATCCTAAAATTAATCTTAGCTAAGCCTTTTTATTTGTCCAGCAACAGATTGCATAGCATAGCAAATATCAATACTTAGCAAAGATATCGTCTGCCTTTCTAGAGAGCTGTCTAAACTCAGTAAATTCGCTAATAAGAGCGATTGTAGATTAAGCTTTTACCAATTAGGTTTTTTTTTGTAATTAAGTTAGTTTTTGAGTTTTAGGATAAAAATAAATTGATCAAAAAGATTTTTACCTGCCATTTTTCCTTAAAAATATATATATATTATTAATACATAAGTTCAGGTTAGTCTAAGTAAATTAAAAGTCATAGGTGGAAATACATTAGTATAAGCTCTTAATTATTAAAATAATAATGTAAAAATAAAAGTTTTTAAAATATACTTTTATCGAAACCAAACTAGCCTTCTAAAAAGTAAAAAATAAAACTAGTGGTGGATGTTGAGCACTAGAACTACTATAAGATAAAACACAAAAGTATATAATGAATCTTGCTGGAATATTGTTAATGAGAATTTGGAAACGCTTTGTGATGTTATTTTAATATTCATGATTTTTTTGACACAATGACACAAGCGGCAAATATTAAAAATGTCCAATAACAATATTCCAGCAAGATTCATTATATACTTTTGTGTTGTATATTATAGAAGTTCTAGATGCTCAACATCCACCACTAGTTTTATTTTTTCAAGAAAGAAAACAAAGATTGTATTTTTTTTCCAAAATTTTCAACTTTGAACACAATATCTCCATAACGGCAACACCAATCATCATCAAATAAATGTTAAAATAAGCTCCACTGCTGCTGTCTTTCTAGAATATATAACTAAATATGTATATATCTAATAGATTAACCGATATAACGGTTTTTATCCATAAACATCAAAACAATAAGGATACTTTCAAATGTCCTTTTCGTCCTTAAAGGATAAACTCGCCACTAAAGATATATATTTTTAGAAAGCTAGCAATTCTTGGAAAGCAAAGCAACTATCTTTGGGATATGGTCATTAGGTCCTACGCCGATACAACATCTCCCTCATAAGAGCCAATTTATGCATACTATTTATTGCATTTAATTAAAAGTTGAATTATTGAATTTAATTGAAATTTGTTGAATATTTAAAGTTTAATGTAAAACAACAGGTATACTTATCACAAAACTATCTAGAACAGAGGATGACACAACATATATTTATTTCCAACGTTTATGTTTATGCAATCAAGAAGGGTTGTTGCGGATATCTTATTCATATATCCCCTCAAGTATATAGTGGGGGAAATTGATTCAAAATGAAAAAAATATCAGATTAACTCGTACATTAACTCCCGTACGCACTTTCGTATAGAAAATCTCCTTTCCATGCAACTAATTATAGAAAATTTTAGCCAATTAATAGAATGTTAATGACAGATAAACCATACAAAAACAACTGTTGACTTTTCTTTAAACAACACTAGTTTAAAGAAAATCTTTAAACCTACTAATTTTGTTTTTCCGTATTTTAGTAGCTGCTAATATTAAATAACTAGTTTTGTAACCCGCCATAAATGACGGAAGCAAAATAAATTCTAGCATTTCTTCCTTCATTAGAGTTTTCATTTCAAATTTAAAAAAATATGTATTTGCTTACTAATTTATCAATATCATACCTTTATTAGAATTATTAGAATGCTTTTAATTACCACATAAACAGAATATTTGTAGTAAGGTGCAAAATTTTCAATTCCCTAAGGGTTATTTACTCGATGATTTTAACGACATCTTATTTGCCATCATCGGAAATTTAAACATATATTATCCTAAGACCTAAATAATTCTAAATAATTAATATTCTTAGACATGCTATTGTATTCAATTAATTATAATATAAGTTAGTCAAAAAGATAATTTCAATTTAAATTAATATAAAAATACTAAATTCAAATAATATTTTTAATGAAAACAAATCATAATTTTATATATTTACAATCATAGCAACGTTCTAGTGTAAAATTCAAATTGTAAAATGAAATTAATTAAGACATAATAAAAGTAAAAAGTTCTATGGCGCCATCTAAATTTAACACTTGAATGACATGACAATCATTATGAAATGATGGGCAAATGACACATATAACAGATGACAGATGACAAATTACAGATGACAGATGACAAATGACAGATGACAGATGACAGATGACAGATGACAGATGACAGATGACAGATGACAAATGAAAGATGAAAGATGACAGATGGCATATATAAACAATAAAAATCAGATACTATGTTTATGACAATTACATGATGTTACAATTTGTATATATATTGCAATTTGTATATGTGTTGGGGTGTTCCGTCGAACTGGCAAACATCCAGATATATGCAGAAAATTATATATATAATTCGTAGTGATAAAATTAACCTTTTATAATTCGTAGTGATAAAATTAACCTTTTTATCTTCACTCTTTTTTTCTGATTAAATTTATTTTATTTCATTTTTTGTTTTTGTGTAAAAACTATGTTGTTTTAAATTTCAAAGTAATTTTTATGTCATAAATCCGGTTAGATACATTATGTTAATTAAGAATTTTAATAATTAAATTATATTATTTTTTGTAAACTGTTTGAATTAAATGGTAAATAAATTAATAAATAAATATCTACTTATAAGTTTGTCCTTTCTAATATAATTAATATCATTTCAATAACCGTAATTCTATTAAGTAAAAATACACACACTTTGGTCAATTGATGTAATTTGGTAAAAGACAAATCGTTTACAAAATGTATGTATCAGCGCTCTGCTTCAAAGGTAAACATACATTATTGATAATCTTATTCGGTAGACATTTTTACTATTTATCATTATACCGTTATTAACAAAATGTTTTTCAAAATTTTTTCCAATTTGAAACATACAGTTTTACAAATACCTGTAATCATATTATAATATTTTAATCTCACAATTCAAGTTTTGATTCACTAAATCATTTACCTATAATCAATTATTTTGTCAATTGATTTTTTTTTTTTTTCAACTCTAATTTATTTTTGTTCGCATTGCAACAAATTATTGAACATAAAATTAAAAAAAGATAAATTTAAAATCTTTGCTTCTTATAGAAGAACTTAGTTTATTAATAATTAAGGTTGGTGCAAGTAATTTAAATCAAAAGCATTAGAAAAATTTTTATTTAAAATATGAATGCTTTGTACCAGATAAACTTTTCCGAAAAAAAAAAAAAATTCAGAAGTTGTAGCGGTTATTAAAAACGAGATCAACCGAAAAAAATCTTCTGGCTATAATTCTACGGGAATTTCCAGTGAAAGCTTTAAAGTTACTAACATAATGCAGTACCAAGGAAAAGATTCTTCCCATTACAACGGAAATTAGCAGAAATTATCATGATACACAAAGCCGAAAAAGATCTGAAGAACCACCATCTTCCATGCCGATCTACCAATACTGTCCAAAATTGAAAAACTATTCTTAATAAGACTCAAACCAGTTATAGAAAACAGAAAACTCATACCAAAACACCAGTTCAGTTTTAGAATATAGCATGGCACTGTGGAACAAGTTCATCGAGTTGTGAATTAAATAAATTATGACTTGGAACTAAAAAAAATATTGTTCTGCCGCATTTCTTGATATAAGTCAAGCTTTCGATAATTTGTAGCATTTGGGATTAT
The DNA here is from genome assembly GCA_963942445.1 of Argyra leucocephala. Lineage (NCBI taxonomy): Eukaryota > Metazoa > Arthropoda > Insecta > Diptera > Dolichopodidae > Argyra > Argyra leucocephala. The sequence continues at coordinate 29,988,074 of OZ012677.1, forward strand.
TATGTAAGCTAATAAAATATCTGCCGTGCGATTTCTACGAACTGCTACTCATCAAAGATTTCAGAACAAATTCCTATGAACGATGCTGGATGGTTCGTAATTACTGCCAAATAATTTAATCCACAACGATTTGCAGGTTCCCTCAGCACATGATCAAAATACTGATCAAAGTACAAAAGTAAATTAGTTATACAGGAATTCTTCATTTTATGTCAGACAGCAAGATTATCACCCAAAACTTTTCAAAGTTCAATTTGGCGTGTCCCAAGGAAGGATTCTTGGACCCACACTCTACCTCATCTATACGGCAGATATCCCAACCACACCAGATGTGAAGTAGCAACTTTTGCTGATGATAAGACAATTATGGCTTCAGATCATTACGAGCCCCAAATCTTCTTCAACGGAATCTCAGTCAAATACAAAGCTGGCTCCACAGTTGGAAACTGAAAGTCAATGAAAACCAGTCAACACAGGCGACATTATTTACACTGAGGAAAGGTAACTGTCGCCCTAGTAACTTTGAACAATAGAGTGATACCTCAGGAGTATAATATCAGATATTTGGGGATTCATTTTGATAGGCGTTTAACATGGAAGAAGAACATAATTTGTAAGCGCGCACAATTGGGAGAAAAGCTAAGAAGTTTATATTGGTTAATGGATAAAGGATCAGAATTGTCTTTGGAATACAAAGTGTTGCGGAATTCAACTCTGGGGTGCTGCAGCTGAAACTAACATTGATGTAATTCAAAAACTTCAGAACAAAGTCCTAAGAATTGAAAATATCAAAATACTGCTCAAAGTACAAAAGTAAATTGGAAATACATTCAAACGTCCAGGCAACAATCTTATGAGGGACTCAGACCCTATTTTTATTATTTCTTTTAGAATAACAGCTATAATCGAATGTCTGCAAAATTATTCATAATTCTGATTAATTATTAGTGTTTTTAAATTTCGTTTGTGTATTTGTGTTTCGATATAAGAGTTTTGATATTCACAGAAGATATAATAGCTTGCCGAAAGTAATAATCTTTAGAGCCCTAATAATTTGTTGTTTATATTTTGCTTTTTTTTCTTATCACTATATGCAGTAAACTCTTTTTAAATTTTAATAGTAAAAATTCAAAATTTTAGGTAGGCTTTACTAATTTTAGTTAAGATATTAACTCGATTTCGGTTATTACGCCAACAGTTATATCTTGTATATACCTTGTAGTACCTAGTTATATTTGTTTTTATATAATATGTACGAATAATATTGAGAGCACGTGAAGTAAATTCCAACTCTAGTTCTTTTGATCGACCACTAAGCTTAGTGTTTTAACTGTTAAAAAACGATTACGTTTTAATGAACGTACAACTGAGACTAACTAACAACTGTTTGTCTTTTTAGTTTTGATACTTTCGGCCTAACTTGTTTGGAAGTGTTTTAGATAAATGTATCCTACTATGTCGTCCTACTAACAGAATGTATCTGCGTTTAGTTTATTTTTTAGATTTTTCTAATCAAAGGTGGCGGTGATTTACTAGCCGTACAAGATGATGAGTTATTGCACAATAAAATGAAGCAAGCCTTCGTCTTGTAATAGACGTTTGCTGTGTTTGTTGTAAGCATAAATCTGACAGTAATATAGTTAGAAGCGTTTAATAAATTATTTAAGAAAATTTTACATTTCGATGTCAAGAAGTATAGATGGCATATTAACCGAAATCGATCAAGATATTAATTAAAATTTAATTAATGTTTATTACCACCTTACACTTATTTGATTGCCTAACATTTTTCTATTTTCTGTTGTTGGCATTGTTTTATTTGATATCATGACGAATTTGCTCTTAAAAATATTTTTCTCATAAAATCTCTGTAGCTTTGTTTAATTGAACTATAGAGTTGTGAATAATGCACTAGCAGTAAAAGTTAAATACTACCTAACTGTCTTCCCTACTAAACATACTTTAAAAAGTTTAAAACGGTTTCAATTAAGGAAAACTTTTAAAAATAAACTTCAATTTTTTTTAATTTTCCATTTTTGTATCGAAAAATATAAAGTTTTATAATCACATTATTTTAACTAATAATTTTGAACTTTTATAGTAAACCTAGATATATTTCTTATTTGTGCATTTTGCCATTGAACTTAAATTCATACTAAATTTTTTATTCGATTTTCAAATCAAAACATGTTCTTATGGATTAGACATCAATGAAACAATAATTTTGCAATTTGGAATTTTCTTTTACATTATTTGCCATCAATGTCGATACACAACTATGAAAATTCTTTAAATACCACAAAATACGATTGATTTTGGTATAGGTTATACAGTACGCAACTATGAGTAATCGATCGTGCGAATAAAAAGCTTTCTATTCGAATTCTATACTTACTTACTATTCAAGTGTGGTGTACAATAAGTAAAATTTTACCATTATATTAACTCGAAAATATTTACAGATAAGTAAACATATTTTAAGAGTAATATTTGCAATTATTTTTTTTTGTTTTTATTTTTAACTATTTGATAGTTTGAAACGGAATACCATAAATAAGATAGTGATGCAAAGCCATTGACTTGCTTTTTTCTTTTCAATTTGTTTTTAATATTTTTGTAATTTAAGAAAATCTAATTTAATAGAAAAAAATTAAACAAATTAAAATTATTAAATTTTTCACCTTTGTCAGGTGAATTTTTTTTTGTTTTTATTCTATTGTTGCTTTTTTTTTTTAATTTTTATACAAAGAGTTTTTTGTAATAAATATGAATGATAAAATTTAATCATATCCAATTCTGAAAAAAAAAAAAACAATTTATATTTTGGCCATTGTTTTATAGTGTATTTTCCGGGTACAAAACATTACTAACAACAATAACAACAACAACGACAACGGCGACAATGTTAATTTAGTAAACATTGAGAGAATGAATGTATATTATTGTGTTTTTTTTACTATTGTGGTTCTTTTCAAATGTTTTTATTAAGAACAAGAGATTAATGTTAAAATGCTAAGATTAGGTTATCAAAATGGTTTTCTAATTCTTGTTCTTGGTCGAATCAAATCTGATTTATTAATCTTCTACGAATATTTCTGAAAATAATATGGTAAGGTAGGCTATATGGACTCACCTTATACGCCTTCACGACACAAAGAAACATCCAAAAACTACAAGTTTCTATCAACCAAGCGGCTAGGACTGCGGTGGGTGCACTGCCAAATACAGCAATAGAAGTTTTGAGAGTGGAGGTAAACTTCCCCTCCATAGAGGAGAGAAGGAATGTTTTACGGTCAAGAATAATAGCCAGGGCTAACTTTGACCCACAACATCGACTTCATAAAATATATTTAAACATTCTAAAGAACAATTTTCCTACATACAGAACACAATCCATAAACAAAATGATTCCACTGGTTGAGCCATTGAAGCTCGATCTGTACGACTCGCCTGAGCCATACAGGAAAGAGCACTTATGGACCTTATAACATATCCTTATATTCCAAGCAACAAACATCTTCTGAAAAGTATAGACAACTGATGTACACCCAATTAAAGCAATCACTCTCCACGCATTCTGAAATCTTCACAGATGGATCAAAGAGTCCCTAAGACGTAGTTTGGGCGATAATTAAGGATAACTCACTTTGAAAGGCGGAAACGCTCCCAAGGGAATGCTCAATTTTCATAGCTAAGCTTATACAACCATGTACAGAGTAATCTAAGCCAGCGAAACACATAATCTAAGTTATCTAATAACAACTGATAGCCTCAGTTCAATCAAGTCTATCAAAAATCCTAACAACAGTGAATACATGTCAACATACATCAGAAATGCAATATTCCAAGACAATAGCAAACTGCGATTGGCTTGGATACCAGGCCACGTAGGTATAAATAGAAACACTAAAGCACACCTTGAGGCAAACATAGCCACTAAAAGCCCTCTTACATTTCAACTTCATTCAACCATCATATAAAATTCTATCTACACCTAGCTTATAACACAATGAAATCTTTTTATTTTTTCATTTCTTTTCTTTTTATATTATATGTATACAATTGAAATGCGACTTTAATTTTATTTTGTAGTACATAAGATAGCTCTTAAGTTTAACATTGAATTGTAACTAATTGTCCTATTTTTCTTTTTATTTGTAAAGTTTTCTTTTTTATAAGAATGGCCCATATCCCGAAAGGGAAAAAGACGTGAAGTAAAACTGCGGATTTATCTGCAGGTACATTGAAAAATAAATAAATAAATATTTTTGAAAAAATAGTGATTTACATTTTGAACTTTAGTTTAGTGTGTTGCAAAAATGTAAAAAAGCTGAAATGTAAAATTATTATATCCTTCTTTTAATTTTCCAAACAATCATACAGATAGTTGTTCTTAAAATGAATTAAAACCTGAAAAATGGATTTGAATTAATAAATACAGTTTTTTATTAATTTAATGTGCTTCGGGATTTATTTAACAAGTATTATAATTAAAAGTTAATAGATAAAAATCAATTATTTTGAATTTATAATTTTATTGATCTTTTGATGACTATTAATAAATAATTGGTTGTCACTCCTTCGCTAACATCAAATCTAATAATCAGCTCGCATTGTAACCGTGTATGGGATATTTTTATATTTGTTTTAACTTTTGTATGGCTTGATTTTCCAAATTTGAGTACCTATCGACATTTATGGATTACCAACAAACCAATATAAACGTACCGAGTGTGTCACTACATGCTAATTTCATTAAAAACAATGAAGTACACATTTTTTATAATTTAGAATTCTTTTTCAAGAACTTATAGAAACTGTGTGGTTATTAAAAATTACAATTTCTAAGTTTCAAAAACTAACAATTTTTCAGAGTATAATTTTGATTGTATTCTTTCTTAATTCAAAATACTGCCTACTTTAAACTCTTGTACTAAACATTTACGTTTTATACATATTATAAACAAACGAAATCAAAAAGGTGACTGCAAATTTTTTTGTTATTATATTATGTAATTAAAATAACTCAAAAAATGACAAAATTCTATATGAATGACATATAACCAAGTAAACAGTAAAAAAAAAAAAATAAATACTAAAAAAACATAACAAAAAACATGTAAAATGAAAAATAACAATTTAAAGAAGAAAATATGCGGACCAGTTTGATTTGTCTATCCATTTTTATTATTCGAAAATTATTTTTTAAAATTTTTAACATTGGGAATCATTAGAGTGTACTAAATAAAGTTTAAAGAATACTTTAACCTTCTTCTAATAGTTAGTTTTCTGCGAAAATGTGGCACCGCATTTTTTAATTATTCTGTTTATTATTTTGTAAGCCGTAAGGGTTCGCCATCTTTTAATCGGAATTTAACTGCTATACCGTATTTTGTTACATGCTTTCAAATGGGTTTAAAACAATACCCATCGTTAAGTTTTCTAAACTGAACATTTATTAGTTGTGATAGTGATTTATTTTTCACATAAAGAAATGAGCCATGAGCTTCATAAAAACCTTTCAAATATCGATAATTATAATTGACAAGCATTTAAGGACCTGCGCAATAAGCACCTTCTCACTTTATCTCGCTTCTCCTTAATGAAGTTTTAATATATAAATAAGTTATATATACAACAGAAATGAGCATTCGGGTTGAAAAAATTTCTATTTTGTTTTATAATATTCAAACTTTTAAATAAAATATATCCATTTTGTGTCATTGAACATCTTATTATTTTTATACATAATTAAATAAAATTTATTTTATTAATTTTTTTAACTAACTGTTTCGAATTCTTGTTTTATATATTTTGGTCTTTTGTAGTAATCATATGGTTTTGATTAAAAATATGTATAATGTTAATTAATCTTAATTAAAAAAATATTTTATTTGTAGTAATTTTATCCATTAAATGCCACTGACTACAGTATATAAAGGAGGTGTATTTATGTGTCCAAAATAAAGCTTACTAACCTCAAAGCTTTTTATTAAACATAAGTGGTTTGTGCTTTATTGTAAGAAGGCTATGTCAGTACGTAAATTACTGTTTTTTTTAAAACTTTAAATTTGGCTTCATTTTGAATTATAATTACTCAATAGGGGCCCCTAGTTTTTTTTTATAATCAATTTCTAGCTAGTCTTATTTTTTCCACAGTGGATTATTCTTTTCTCTTCCCAGTCTAACTTCAAGAATAATGTTCAACTACGGTTTTATTTGTCACTCTATACTAGATAGGAGTATATTTGTTGAAATGTACCCCCACAAGCCAATACACAAACTCAAAATTGTATACATTTGTCATAAAAATTTACAGAATATCTATTCGAGGTTTTTGTAATTTTAAAATATTAAGATAGATTGTAAATAAACGTAGAAATAAAAAAAAAAACATTGTCACTCTATAGTAACCATCTGCCTTTAATAGAAAAACTGGGTTTTAGGTAACCCATAAAACGGCAACATTATTTCTCATTTCTCTTCTCATTACTTATATATAATAATTATTACAATCATCATCATCATAAAATAAATAATGAAGACTTTTTAAAATAATTTTTTTGTTTCTTCTTAATTCACTTCATTTTTTTTTTTTTTTAAATATTTTTTTTCTACTCGTAAAGCATGTATTCGAACAGCAGCAAAACATAAGCAAAAAATAATTTTCATGCTCACACACCACAACCTATTGTCCAGATTTAAATATTTTCTTATCTTAAAGATTTTATTTATATTTCATGTTTTTTTTTTTTTTTTTTTTTGTATTAAGTATAACATTGCACCCAATAACTTACACTTACACAAAACAAGATTGTACATTGAATTAAATAGTTTGCTGTATTTAACTGTAAAATAATAATAATATTAAAACAACTACAAAAATAAAAAAAAAAACATTGAAAAAGCTTGCGTGCTCTCCCAAATTATACAAAAATTAATTTAATTATGAAAAAAAAAATAAAATAAAATAAAATAAAACAAAAAAATATTCGAGACGTTCATTGAACTTCTCTCATATTATTTGATTAAGTTTTTCATTGAATTCAAACATTTTTCTATTCATTTCCCATTTAACATTAGCAACACTATCCAACACTATCCATCAATCTACATAATTTTTCACGGTGATGTTATTTTCTTTTTACAGATCATCTCTCACCAAAACAGCTGTGTATTTATTACTTTTACTACACTACAATTAATGAAATTCTCTTGTAATATTATTATTGATTTTTCAGTCTCTCACAGTCTCTCTTTATTTTCAATTCATACCCACACACAGAGTATACTAACTTTATAATAATAAAAACACAAAAAACAACATAACTAAAATGTAATAATTATACTTACTAACAGTATTGCTAAAAGAAAAATTCTATCTCACGCACTCTTATTATATCCTCCAGTCAAGAGTGTCAAGTTCAAGTATAGGTAAATCGTAAATAGAAAGGTTAATGATAGCGACACACGTTGTTGCTAACAAACAGAGTGACAAAGAGAGAGCAACAATAAAAGTACCACCCAAAAAAAATATTTCTTTAAATGCAATTCAACATCTAAACATAAATTAAAATTTTTCATTATAGGTACATAAAGATAGCTAATATTAACAGATGTATAGATATATATAACACTGCTGTATGATCTGTAAAATAGAATAACAGGTGGAATTATAATATTTTAAGTACAGTAAAGAAAAATTGGTATTTAGTAAATCGAATTTTACAAAAGCTTTTATACTCAAATCACTGCTTAAACTTAAATAATTAGCATGATATTGACTCTCATATTATTATCTCTCTTTGATATTATAATAAGTTATCTTCTAGTAAGAGCTATGTTTAAAACAAGAATTACAGCAAATAGTATAAATTCTATAACAGTTTTTTTTTAACATTTACATAACCTGAATACGATACTATTATAACAGTTATAATTTCGTCAGTAAAATTTTTAATGATTTATCGTCATGACACTAAATGAAAGAAATCTACTGTCTTGAATGATAATAATTGATTTTTTTTGTTATTTTTTTTTTGTTGATTTAAACATAATACTGTTATTCTATATTACAATGTTGAAGGAAGCGGTTAGCAAATCAAATTGTTTTTCCATCATCAAATTTAATATAAAACTACCTTTATTTCTATTTTTGTAACTGGGGTGTTCTTTGTAGACGCAACCTTTTCAAATCTATTGTATTTTCCTGTTTGGTCGTTTAAAATGGTTTAAACCACTGGAAAAAGTGCGTTATTGCGTTAATGTCAATTTCTGAATCAGGTGTAGTTTGTATCTGAATATTTTTATTATTATTATGGTATTTAAATAGAAGGTACGAGGAGGATTTCTGCTCCGGCAAACAAAATTGAACAGATATAGGTGTTACATGTAGTGTGTTCTGACATTGAATCTGCTCCTTCTTGATGATATTAAATTTGATTAAAAACTTAAGACTGCAGTATTAGTCACTGGCGATTATTTCATTTGCCACGTAACAACTTTATTTCTATAAGACTCTTGTGCGCTCTTATAACACTATTATAAACACTCAATTATTAGTGTTAGTTTGAGTGCTCCGCAATTGTACCGAAACGTTATAAATACGTTGTAGCACTAAAATGGAGAATTCTATAAGGTAGCGGAGCAATTGCTGTAATATTGTTATAGGATTAGTACATGTATATGTTTTTATTTTGAAATGATTTGTGTTATGCCTGAGTGAGAAAGGTATTATTTTTAATTTTAAAATAATAGTTTTATGGAGTTTATATTTATATCATGAGTGACTGTGATATGTATTAATTATATTATATGTTTTTATATTTGTATGTAAATGATTTATAATATAAAAAATGTCATACTAATAAATAATATTTTGCGGTTAAAAACAATTGTAATAATATTTTTACAATTATTGTGACCAAAATGCTAAAATTTGGATGGGAAAGAAATTTCATTGATATTTATTATAATAATACTTAGAAAAAATACATTGCCCTTTAAATATAACCAATTTTTAAATAAATAAAAGAAAATATATTTTTAAATTGCATCTTTAAAATGTTAAAAATAATGTTAATTAATGCATAACATCAAATGTGATATTTAAATAATTATTCGTAAAAATGATATTTTTGCTAAAAGAATGCAAAATAAATCTTTTAAGTTTTTGTTTATTTAAAAACAATTTTTTTTTTTACCATGTTTATAGAAAATAATGGCCGTCGCAAAATATTTATTCTAAATATTTATTGAAAAGCTACAGTAAGTTTATTAGTAACATTATAGGAATACAGTAAAATAATAACACCACTACTGCCATTCAAGCATCAGTTCTATTTGTAAACAACACTTTAACTCTTGATATAGGATTAAGCACTTTTAGACTTATAACAACATTGCTGTAGCATTTGTTGAAAATTCCATAAAACATCATTATAATACCTTTAGTGGTTATAATGTTAAATTCGTAGAATTTTTCGTATCCCAAATCCACACAACCGACTCATGACTCCCAGATGCTAAAATAACATCTTTAGGCTGTCCTATTTTTAATGCATCAATCAGGCCATCATTGTTTATATTATTTCCAGAATGATGCACGTCAACTTTATGAATTAATTCATGATTAATAACTAAAGAACTCTCTTCAGAACTTCGATCTAACAATTCAAGGCTTGCATCCTTTGAAACCGTTGATACTAAGTTATTTTTGCTACTCAAAGCATTAATTGCCTGTTTACAGTCATTTAAATCAACCTTAACGGTATTACATAATATGTTATTATCAATTATTGAATTATTCTTTAATGCTACTATATCTTCTTTAAGATTTTGACAAGCATCTGTAAAATCAAAATTTTCATTTCCAGCAAAGTCTTGATCGAGTTTTGTCTGATCATGTTGAATAACAAATTCATCATCAATTTGATTATTTATTCTTGTAGGAGGCGCACCAAATTCATTTTCTAAATAATCATAATCATATATATCAAATATATCATCATTATTATTTGGATTGGATTGATTTATTTTTTTATTTGTGCATTTTGGAGTTGTATTTGATATCGTTTTTAAGATTGGCTTTGAAAAAAGTGCTTCTTCACTTAATCGTGTTGGTAAAGGTAAAGTTTCAGGCCTATTACATCCAATTCCATTCCAACTCAAGGAAGTTATTTCTGTATCATGACCTCGTAACGTAAACATAGTTGATTCGCTTTTTAAGTTAACTATTAACAATAAACCGCGTGTTGTTTCAGCTGCAAAAACATTTCCGTCATAAGACGAACCTCTAACTATCGAAATTTCATGCATTACAGGAATTATTCTTCTTCTTTTGATGTATGTATTTGATGCAACACATAGAATAACTAAATTTGATGAATCTACTGAAAGCACACTGCGATTCTTTTAAAATCACATTCTTACATTTTCCAACGGTGGACCATCGCCATCACCATGTACTTGGCGTATATGTGCTTTATGGCCAATTTTAGCTTTTTCGTTTGTCAAATTCCCAAATTTGTACTGAATTATCACCCACTAATGCTGCAAAATATTTTTCTTTAGACCAATCTGGATCACAATCAATTCCTTTCACTTGTTGCCTTGTATGAGAAACTTTAACATCTGGTAATTGGCCATCATCAATATTTTTATTGTATGGGAAAATTTTTGATACATAATTGATACATTTAGAACCAATGTCAAGGAAACCATCGTTTGTAGTAGAGGTGCATTAGATGATATCAAATTCCACTGAGGAACTAACGGTATTTTAATGGATTCCATCAAAAAAAAAATTTCAAGAAAGTACAAGGGTTTATTTATTTTTAATAATATTAAGAAAATTTTGATAAAGTGTTTGTTTTGCCGCACAACAGATATTCAAACAAAAAAAAAAATGAGAGTCACATAGGAGTCTTATAGCACTAATTTTATTTTTATAACAATAAAAATGTTACATGGGATGGTATTACTGTCTTTAATTTCCTAATTGTTAATGATTCTTTGTAGGTAAAAACTCATTGAGTTGTGATTAAGCCCATTTAAATAACATCATATTTAAAAAACAGTTAGCTATTGATTATAAATTGGTTTCATCATTTTGATATTGGTACAACTTTTTCTTGCTCCCGTTAATATTTTCGGAATCTCACTGTAATTTTGATTACATATATTATAATTTCAAACGATTTACACATGATACTTTGATATATCACATTAATTTTTTCTATGTTTTTTCTTATTTTGCTGATTCAAGTATGCTACTTCTATAGCTTCAATTATGATATGATTGAAAATAAAGCTTTGTTATCAAACGAGACTAAGGCTTTATGCCTTCTATTTTTATAAAACTAATAAATGGAGCTGCTATGGATAACCCTCTGTCAAAATCCCACACATAAAAATAGAACTTTCTATATAAAAAAGTATGGGCTTATTTGCAGAAAATGTTAGATCTTCAATTTTGTGCGCAAGCGGGTGGTCAATATACATTTGATCTAAAATGAACATTGAGCTAACCAGCTACATATCCAAAGATTCAAGATTTTATAACATAAAAAGATTACTTTAAATAATTTGATAACTAATTTTACTACATTAATTATATTTAACTGATAAAAAAATATTAAATAAACAACTAGAGAAATATATGAAAATTAAAAACATTTCTTTGTTTTTTTGTTTTTTTTCAATATTCAAATATATAGCAAATAACGTCATCCATCCATTCGTCATCCATTCATCAAAAAAAAAGAAAACAAAATGATTTTAAATACAATCCTTCTATATTCTTACAAACTACAATACATACATATAGATAAATTACACCTAAGAATACAATTCGTTCTACCCCAGGGCCTTGTTTATTAACCCTAAATTACATTTTAACCATTATTATGTTGTTTTTTTTCGACGTTTTAATCTTTTTTTTTTGGTATTATAAAACTGTTGAATTCTACAAGAAAAAAAAAACACGAAAACAAATATGTACAATTTCCTTTTAAGAAGTAGTTCTTAATACATAAAAACACTGATGATAATACACTGCTTAAAGTAACCAATTTTATAACTTAAATTACATTTAAATACAGTACGCAACGCAACGCAAACAAGAATATTTTTTCTTATTCTTCATAATTAGTTGTTTTGCAATGAAAGTAAAAAACACACAAAAATACATAATTTGGATTATTCAGTGAATTTAAAAAAACATTACATGAAGACCTTGACACTTGGAAAAAAGAATCGTAATAATAGTAATTAATGCAACAATAAAATCCACTGTTGAAACAAAAAAAAAGTGAAATATTATTATTAATTTGAAAACTAAAACTAAAACTACTAAACTACACAAAAATTTGAAACAACAATATTATTATTTAATACGAAAGACTAGTTATGCACACGTATATGAAAGTTAGTTCAATTCCATAAAGATAAATTTGGCATATGAATATATTATTATTTTACAACAATTTAATAAAATGATACTTAAAAAAAACAATGTAAAACGTTTGATGTAAAAAGAAGAAATTATATTATATTTGGTTCTACATGCAAAACAATTTCACATAACTCTTCTTTTGTATAAAACATTTTATCAATGCAGGGATATCATATTTAGACCATTTTATCTATTGTTTTTTAACTTAAATCGTTTACACGATTAATTACAGTTAAATATATCGGTATAAGTCGGAAATTGTTTAACTTGAAATAGGAATTGATCGATGAAATGCGTCGAACTTTTGAGTTATTTATAACATTATTTTAAAGTAAATATTAAGATACTAGCTTTGTAACCTACCATAAATGACGGAAGCAAAATAAATTCTAGCATTTCTTTCCCTCATTAAAGTTTTCATTTAAAATTTAAGAAAAATACGTATTTTCTTACTAATCTATCCTACCTTTATTTTTATATTAGAACGCTTTTAATTACAATATAAGCAAAATATTTATAGTAAAATTGCGTCAAATGCGTCATTTGCGTCAATTCGGTCAATTGCATCAATTGCGTCAATACCGTAATTTGCGTCATTTGGGTAATTTCCGTTAATTGCATCATTTGCGTCATTTGCGTCAATACCATGAACACCGTCAACACCGTCATTTGCGTCATTTGCGTCATTTTCGTCAATTGCGTCAATATCTTCATTCACGTCAATTACGTCATTTGCGTCAATACCGTTATTTGCGTCAATTGCGCCAATTGCGTCAATACCGTTAATAAAGTCATTTGTGTCACTTGCGTCACTTGCGTCAATACCGTCATTTGCTTCATTTCCGTTATCTGCGTCAATTGCGTCAATACCGTCATTTGCGTCAATACCGTCATTTTCGTCATTTGCATCAATACCGTCATTTGTGTCAATACCGTCATTTGCGACAATTGCGTCATTTGCGTCAATACCGTCAATTGCGTCATTTGCGTCATTTGCGCCATTTGCGTCAATTTAATCATTTGCGTTAATACCGTCATGCGCGTCAATTGCTTCAATATCGTCATTTGAATGTACAAATGACAAATTTGAAATATAAAAAAAAAATAAGTATGTAGACCCACATAATATTTCTTTTTGTAATTAAAATAAAAACTGGTGGAAAAAAAATTAAAATAAACAAATGTATTGCAAATAAATGAGAAGTGTATTTAGAAAAATATCCAAAACTTTTTAACCATTGATCGGCGTATAGTCTTTCGAAGATAGAAAATTAAATTTTCTTTGATTATGCAAAAAAAAATTTTTTTAAGACTTTCGCTATTAAGTCATATATTAGGAAAGAAATAAAAAATTGTTATTTAAAATTTCATTTAATTTAAAAAATTCATTAATGGTGTTCATGTTAAAATATATACTGTACATATTTATAACGTACATTAAAAAGAAAAACAACAATCAATGGTGTAACCGATACATATATTCCTTATTAAAAAAAAAACAAAAAATTAGGAACAAAAATGACAAAATAACAAAATTGTTAACATATCGATGCATCACTCTTCTATAACATACATTTCTACACACTTGAAGAAAACAAATATACCTAAATTCGTACAAATCCATTATTTCGCTAAAATCTTAATTTGAAAAAATAAACATTTTTTTTGTTTTTTTTTTTTTGCAAAACAAAAATAATTTGCTGATGAAATAAAAATTTAAAATAAAACAAATCAAAGCAAATTGGTAGGAGGTGTATTAACAATATCGTTCATAACTTCTGAAATACTGTTTGGCGTATAGCCTTTCAAGGATTTTTTGGATAGGAAATTAATTTATCTTTAATTATGTGAAAAAAAGTTATTTTAATTTATATATTAAATATATATAGGTATATATTTTTTTATATATATAAATACTTTTTTTTTATTTATCCTTAGAAATCTTAAATATCCATGTTTTTTTTTAAAAATATTATTCTTCGTTTCTTTATTAATACATAGAAATATTGTCATGATCATTATAATAAATCAATCAAACAATAATTACCGAAGATTTTCAATACTAAAAATGTTCAATAACTATAGTACTAAAAATCATTAGTAATTGGTTTTATTAATTGATAATAAACTGCATTAAAAATTCTAAAATATAGCTCTTACCATACTACATCCATTGAAAAGGACCAAAATTCTTCTTTTAAAGTTTTTATTTTTTAAAAATGTTATTAAAAAAAATAAAACAAGAAAAAAACTTCTTTTTTCCCAAAACGAAGAACATTCTTACGTCATACATAATCACAGCATACATGTATTATGCAATTATGCATGATTGCATGCATTTCTATCAAACACGAAAGTTATTTATATTTGATCGGAAAAATGTTCGTTTCATTACTGGTTTCGTTGCTCATACATAATATTTTATTAACTTACTATCGTGTACTTACTGTTACGACGATGGTGATTATGGTCTTTCAACTTTGTTTTTTTTTTTTGTTTTTATTATTTTCGGCCTTCTTTTTGGTTCTTTTCTTATTTGTTGTTGTTTTCTTGTTAAATTGAATTGCTTTTAATCTAGTCTTAGGTCTTATTATTTCATGTTTAAAATTACGTACCTATATGTTATTTTTCTTTTTATTGTTAATTTTTTTGTATGTTGTTTTAATGTTGATTTTGATGTTGAAGATGAAATAAAAAAGAAAAATAAATAAAAAAAAAAGGTAATAAGAAAAAGAAAGAGAGACGTTGAAGAAATTTCTTTTTTTTTATCAAAGCTTGTTGTTACTGATATTTGTCGTAGTCGTACTGTAAAGGTAAGCAACATAAAAAAAAACAACAAAAATAATAATAATAGTTGTTGGAATAAACGTAACATAATGAAATGTTGAAAGTTGTGATGGTTTATTCTAAATTTCGAGAAAAGAAGTTTTTTTTTTTTAGTATATATACATACATATATTTATGTAGGTAAAATATATTTATTATATAAATAAATTTCTAGTTTATTGTGAGAAAGAGAGAAAAGTTTATATAACAAGTGCTAAAATGTTGTTAATATTTTAGTTCTTCGGCAACCTTATCATGGTCTAGTTCGTTATAAAGAATAAAATAATTTTTTGTTCGAATCTAATAATATTATTTTATTTTAAATTAATAGTTATATATAATAGTTCTACATAAGTCGTAGTAGTGTTGATCACAACTTTGAAAATTTTTAATGAAATTTTATCAAGGATTTTACTTACACATTTATTTTCAAAGGAAATACATTGTAGTGCACTTAACAAATAAGATATAAGTTAACAATAATAACAAAACAGGAATGATTTTCAATATTCTGTTCTAACTTGTTATTTTGTGCAATAATATAAAACACAAATATAATTATTAAAAGCAATATTATTTTGTAAATTGTAAACTGTAGAATTAAAACAATCAACTTGTCGAATTCAATTATTAAAAAGGATTATACCATTAAGTTTTTTTGTTTTTCTGTGAAAAGTGAAAAATTTTATTACTTAAATAATTTTTTTTTGAATAATATTAAAAGTGTTCTTTTATTATAAATATCAATAGAATTACTTAAATTTATATAATAAAAATAAAAAATAATAAATTAAAAATTGTTAAAATAACTGTTATAATTCTAAATAAAGTGTGATATTTTAAAGGTACATTTCAACTTAAAGTAAAAAGTAAGTTTATTTTAATAAATGTAATTAATATTTTAAATTAATAATAATTTAGAAAAAAATTTAATATTATATCTAGAAAATAATTTAAAACTAACTCCCTTATTAATAGATTTCCAACTGTGTAGATTTTATAAATATTATTTATTGGAGATGTTCAAATTACAAATTTCAAATAATTATCAACCGAAATTTAACAATATATTACCTTAACCAATAAGCATAATGCATTTTGGATTTAAATGCGTTTTTAATATAAATGTTATATCCAAAAGTTTATTGGGTATTTAAATATTGATACTTAAAAATTTCTTGTTTCAAACTGAATATTTAAGATATCATAATAAAAAAATATTTAATTTCAAATGCTTTAAATTTAAAATTTTAAATTTGACGCAAAAATCACATTAATGGTTTAATATAATCATGGAATATAACCATGTTTAATATAGCCATATATTAGATAATGATGGGTCTAATGTAGTTACATAAAAGTACATTTGAACACAACTTATAAACTTTTATCTTTTTCTCATAAAACTCTCATCAATATTTTATTTCCACTTTATTATCTCTATAGGCATCTATGTATTTTGGTTTTCCCAAAATGTCGTCAAATCTAGCTATGAACATAAATTTGCATTATTTTACTTATTAAACTAATTTTTTGAGTTCTTAAATACTTACATTTTTTTCTTTTACTTCAAAGTACAATTTTCAAGTTTCTCACTTAAGTCTTTCGTTGTATCATTTAAATATGAGAATAATATTTATTTATTTACAGGCTTAATTCAAGCGAGTTTAATGTATTACATTTATATGAATTTAAACAAATTTTAAAATTAACAATATAAAAATCAAAAAATTAAAAAACTAATTGCAAAAAATGAGAAAAACAATTTAATAATCTGCAAAATATAATTAATAAAAATATTCTTATATTTGAGGATTAGTAATTAGTTATGGGTTAAAGTTAGTACTTAAAGAAAAAATTAGCAACTATAAGAATATTGAAGATAGAGAGATGAGACAATAACTTAGTACCTATCATTTAAATTATTTTCTTAAATAAAATTTATACAAAATTTATACAAATATAATTACTTAGAAAATATTTTTTAATTTTATGTAAAACAAAATTTATTTGATTCTTAAAAATGTAAATCAAAAATATTTATTATTATTAAAATATAGATATTTAAGTAATGAAATATAAATTTAAATCTGTATAAAAAATCAAATTATACAAGTAAAAAATCTCTCGTCTTCGAAATGCCTGTATTTGAATCTGAAATCGGATATTCTAGATTCATTCTAAATGTTCTAAGTATAAACGAATTTTCATAACCAGTCTTAAAACATATATTGTTTTTTCTATGGTGTAGGAATTAAAAGAGTCTGCCTCTTTCATTGACGGAATTGAAGTGGATGTAGTGAGTCAAGTAATGATTTCAGTTCTTTCAAGCATTTTCCTACTCCTACAAAATTACTATTAAATAAAGTTAGGACTCCAGCAAGACGAGCATGACCAAGTGGGGCAAGTGCTTTATCTAATAAATAAAAATAGGACTCCAGTAAGACGAGCATGACCAAGTGGGGCAAATATTTTATCTATTAAATAAAGTTAGAACCTCAACAAGACAAGCATGACCAAGTGGGGCAAGTGTTTATACAACATTTTCATTATTATTGATATCGATGTTTTTCGGCAATATATATTAGTTAAAATATTTATTATTACAATTTGATTTTATATTTTATATTGTTAGGAATAACATTCTGTTAATATAATTTTATTAAATTTAAATATTTAAAATAAATCTAAGCCTTCCTATTTACTTATTTTCAATAAGATAAAACCAAGTGCCAAGTTCATATACTAAAAAAATTAGTAATGAATTTAAATTATAGGACTATGAATTTTAATGTTGCATTAGACCGATATCGATTGAGCTTTCTTAAAACAATTTTCATGCCAAGTTAATCATCAAAGCTATTTTGATTTACCGGATGAAAATCAGTTTTTTTTTCATTTGGTTTGAAAAATAAATTAGCAAATTGTTTTGCTTATTACCAGCCAGCACTAGTATTGGCTAAAATTTATTTTTTTAACTTGTGGCGAAATATTTTATTATATATGTATTTTATTATAAATATTTTTTATAAATTTTTATCTTATTTAGTTATAAAAAAATTTAACAATTGGCTCGTGGTGCAGCTTGCTATAGTTCAGTATAGCAATATCTTTGAATACCCCTTTAGAGCTTATATGAAATTAATTAAAAATTAATTATCGCAAGATTATCACATATGAATCATATAACTTTGATTAAAACAATATTTTGCTAGTCGAAGGCCTTAAATAAATTAATTTTCCAAATATAAATTAATTTTCCAATTTTTCTTTTTCAATAAATAATAAATAAATAATAATAAATTTTAGTTAAAATGTTTTAAATGGTCTTAGATTCATATTATATTTTCACAGAATTTTTATATGGCTTGAAATCGGTGCTGAGCTACATTGTATCATAGTTAAGCTTTTCTAAGCTATCCCGTTTCTTGCCTTCAATATTTCATGAATAAATTCTTCTGTTTAAATAATGTCTTATTCTGCCTCTTCTATCCCAAAAAAAAAAAATATTGTTTTCAACGACAATTCATAGAAGAAAAATTCTACAATACAAATTAATTGAAAAAAAAATATTAGGGCTTGTCACGTACATTTGGAAATTCGTGGTATTTTCATATTTTGACACTAATTGATATTTTTTTTTACAGTAATGAAAATTTTTTTTCGTATTTGAAAACATGCTCCAGAGCCGCTTACATTTATTTAGTTTTTGAAATATTTTTTTTTTAAATAGCAAATAAAGCTATTATTTTAAATTTAATTAATTAAATTCACTTTCTTTATTTAAAATTTAATTTCTTTTGTCACAAAATTTGAATTATAACAGTTGTTTTATATTATATTATGTACAAAATACCACAAAATACCAAAAAACGGTTGTCATGTCGATACGAAAAAAAAATATTCATTACTGTCAAAAAAAATATCAATTAGTGTCAAAATACGAAAATAGTACGAAACCACGAATTTTCAAATCGACATGACAAGCACAATTTCAAATTTAAAATACTTTGACATTGAAGGAATCCATAAAAATTCTGATTTCATTTTTTTTTTCATTAAATCAAAATAGAAATTAAAAATTCCTTCATTGATCAATAAATCCAATAATTATATTAAACGACACTTCATTTCTTTCTTATTCCTTAATTTTGCTTTTCATCTTCCTACATTCAGAATCCATACAGTCTATTAATTCTTGTGAATTTCCAATCACTTCAAAACTTATTTAGAATTTGGTATTAGTAGTATTAGTATATAAAATTAAGGTAGCTAGCACGTGGCGTCATACTTAATATCAAAGTGAAAATCTGATTACAAAACAAAAAAACAAATTAAAAAAAAAAAAAAAAAAATACAATAAAATTTATGCACCTGATGAAAAATCATTATTATTTAAAAGAAACATGCGCGCGGTTTTATATTACAGACTACAGTCAGCAATTGAGAAGAATACAAAAACAAAAAAAAAGAAATAGAACAGAGTGTATAGATTAATATAAGATTAATAAAGTGAAAACAGAAAAATAGCTATTTTTGAATTATAAAATCAAAATCAATTCCATTGCCTTAAGGTAATATCGTAAGACAATCTTACTATGTACCTGTGTATTATAAAGTTCGAAGTGTTATTTAAAAGAAAAAATAAAAATTAAAAAAAAAATTAAAGGTTGAAGTCAAAGCGTATTCATGAAATAATTAAGATACATATTTCAAAATAAAAATACAAAATATATATGTATATATTGTGTATTATATACTTTTACGTAAATATTGAAAGGATAATAAGAAAAAATATTTAATAATTTTCATGACTTTAAATTGATTTGTTAAAAATAAAAAAATAAATATAAATAAATTCAACAAAAATTTTGCTACTGAATTATAAATTGAAATCAGACAGAATCAAATATTTAATTATACCAACACTGCAAATTATTAATTCAGAGTCATCTTATATGATGTGATCTAAGTACGAGTTTGCCAGTGATATTGAGACTATGCGAAATATATCCTATAAATATAGATACTGATGATTTAATGCCTAAGAGAAGTTAAATTTTCATAATTTTCTTCTTTGAAGATAGTAATGGCATCAAAAACATTAAAAATAATTTAAAATAAAATTTAATGGCATCAAAAACATTAAAAATAATTTAAAATAAAATTTAAAAAAAAATTTTCGTATATAGTATAAAATCAAACAGAGATAAAAGAGTTTTCAAACAATTGAAAATTCCAATAGATTCGATTCAATCGAATTTCATAGGTCAATAATCTTGTTCCAGAAATCAAATATTGATTACATTCTGATTTTTACATGTCCACTATATTCTACGTATCTTATACTATAAAAAACGATATCACTAACTATCGATATAAGCTTTTTGAATTAATATTGTATGATTTCATTGAGTTTTAACCCAGTTTATTCATATTTCAATATATATTGGAGTATATGAACCCTACAATTTGTGTATATATAGACATTTATTTTAAACACAATTTGTTCCAAAAAATAATAAAATATAATGTAAAAAAAATAAAAAATTAAAACTAAGGAAAATTATCAAAATTCAGCAAAATTTAAAATTAAATTTACAAGTAAATACATGCCCATAATCGACATATGCGGCAATATATGACATTTCGTTAAGTTTTCGTTAAACATAGAAATCTTATGTTAAATTCCATCCTAACCGAATTCGACATAATATGTAATTTTTTGTTGTTGTTGATTTTCTAAGACATATTTTCTTATGTTACTATGTCATTATGGGTCGACATATGCTTTGACAAATACCTATGCCAACTTCGTTAGGCAATTTGACATTTACATTATGTAGTTCTATGTTAATATAGTTAGCGCATAATAATTATCAAACAAGAATGTAAAACTGATTTTCTCTCCCAAAAACAATTATTTCTCTTTGTGTTAAAAAATAGAGTATAATATAAGAACTAAAGGCCTCTGATGTTAGCCCTTCTGATTGGCTTTGATTTAAATTATGCTCAGTAATTCAGGTAAAATTTATTAAACCAAATTTATTACAACTTTTTTTAGTCCACAACCAATATAGATATATGAATGAAAAATCAAGAGTTACTAATCTTGTTGTCTCAGTTTCGACTATGAAATATGAAAAACGATTTTCACACATATTTAATACTAATACTGATTATATAGTAAACATTCAATAAAGCCTGGTTCCTGAATATGTTTTTGCTTTATTATAACGTTTTATTTATTTCGAAATATTTTAATGATAGTTCAGCAAACCCATAAGACAGTCATTTAGGATTGTCATTTCTTTTTAATTTTAGTTAGCCATGTCTTTCATTAAATTGCAAATTTGCGTTGCCATCAGCGTCATAGACAAAATTTAAATAAAATTACTTCCTTAGAAGATTTCTTACTACTGAAAGGTGATTTGAATTTGGACTTCTATAAGTGGTGTACAGATAATAATATTCTTTTAAATGTGAATGAATGTGCATTTATGTATTACACACGTCGATTTAATTCGATTTCATTTCATTATTCTTTAAATGGTAAATTAACCTCTACAAAGCGACTCAATTAAAGACTAAAGTATTTACTTTGATGATAATCTTAATTTTAAATCACATTTTTGTAAATCAATGAAGCCAATTCTATGCAAGGTTTTATAAAATGTTGATCAAACAAATTTAACGAGCTCTATGTTCTCAAAATTTTGTTTTCTAGTGTAGTTAGAACTAATCTGGAGTATGCCAGTTTAATTTGGTTACTTTTCTATGATGTTAATAATTTTTTAATATGTATATGTACATACCTTGTTTTGGTATTTGAAATATAATAAAAATAAAAAAATTGGAAAATAATTGAGACAGTACAGAGTTTTATTAAGTACAGAGAAAATTATGAACTAATTCACATAATTTTACTAATGTGTAACAAAAAAATAAATTATATTGATTTCATATAAAAGCTTAAATTGTATAATCTACAATAATTTAAATATAGATAAATTCGGAAATGCAACATGGTCAATCATGATGCGGTATCACTATTATATCAGTTTAAAATTAATGATGACATACGGCAATGATGCTTTGTGTTGCTGATGCATCAATTAATACATTTTAAAACTATCAGAGTCATCATTATCAAATGCTTTGAAAATTTAATTAAAATTAATAAAATATTATTTAATATCGCTTTGAATGTATTTTTGGAAAATTGTGAACCATCAGAATATGCTGGTATACAGTAAGTACATAATTCAATCACAAAGTAACACAATCACTAGAATATAAAAATTTGTTATAAATGAAAAAAAACTAGGTAGTAAGTATACCTAAAACAAAAAAATATTTTGAAATAATTAGCGCTTTCACAGAAAATGTATTTCAAGCAAGTAAAACATTTGAAAGAATGAAATCACAAATAAATTTGAAATGTCAAACAGCTGTTTATAACAATAGCCAACAAAGCATCAACAAATTCTATGATACGAAGTTTGTTCAAATTTCTGCATCACAAAAAAAAAACTGGATGCTTTCAGCAACATTTTAATATTGCATTTTAGAATATGGAACTTTTACGATGCGTGGTTCTGATGCATTTCCGAATTTACTATATTTTGCAATTTATTCAATGATTTTAAATGAGTTCAAAGTTGAATGTATTTTTAATATACCTAATATGAAGATTGAATTTGTCATTTTCTATTGAAAAAAAAATCTTATCGATGTTTTGCCATACAATTTATTTATATTTAACTTATAAAAAAATTTTTTTGTTAACTATAAATATATAAATAAAAAAATATGAAACTTAATTGATCGAAAAATATTATTAAAATTATTTTCAACTGATAGTTCTCTCAAAAATCTGCACTACCATAATAATGTGAAGGAACTAGAAATAATAATCATCACACCAACATATTGATCTAAAAAATTCCGGTATGGAGACAGTCGTAATTAATGTCCAATTAATATCACAATATAAATTAATTCAATTAAATAAATTATATATATATTTTTTTTTTAATTTGATGGTGTTAATGGTGCAAAAAGGTGCATTCGTTTAAGGTATAAATTTTAAAAACACTATTTCTACTTAATACACCTGCAATTTACAAGTTAATGCTACTTTTACTTAAGTCAATTCTACTGTCTGGGATCAGTTTAAATTTTTTTTTTACTTTATTTATTTATTTCTAAATTCAAAATTTACAATACTTTTTACTTTTTACATAAAAAATTTTTGACGAATTTTGTAATAATATTCTATTCAGGTCGTAGCTGTCTGGCTGTATATTTTATTTTGAAAGTGTCTTTTAAATTAATGACTTAATAAACTTAATAATTATACTATATTAATAGATGCAATCTAAAAATTTTACACAATAATTTTTCATTACAATAAACAACAATAATTTTACTGTGATTTTAACTTTGTACAAAAATAAATTTTTTCTTCCACATGGTCTTGCTAACATTACAAACCATCAAATTAATAAATATATTGAATTTTTTTACCAAATATAAGTTAATCAATGCTTCAATTCTACAGAAATTGAATTGAATTTAATCGATACATAGTGTTACCGAAATTTATCAATATTATTTTAATCGATCATAAAATCTAAAAATAATTTATTCAAACCCATAAATCTTTTTAGATTGACTGATAGATGTATACAGTATTGGTTTTCAAAATTAACAACTAAATTCACAATTGTAGGTACTTTATTGTTAAAATTTTAAATTTAAATGGCCTCTTGATTACAAATACAATTATTGTATTAAGAAGAGTGTAATTGTTGATTATTAACAGAATTACTATTAGAAATTAGAAATTAGATCACTAGTTTTTCTTTCATCATAATTTGTACTTTTTTTTCATGTGATGTCTTGTGCTTGTATATGTGGTTTAGTGGTTTTTGATTATGATTAAAATAAAATTTCAATTTTATGAATTTTAATTCTATGTTAATTATCCAAAATAACTAGAGTTTTATAATGAAATCAGGTTTTTATTAATTTCGTTGTTTATACTGTTATATCAATACTGTTACATCATACTGTATTTTCTTTTAGTATTATAAATGCAATAAAATATTGCATTACATTAATAACAGTTGGAGTGATATTATAAATAATTTTTTGAATATCCAACTGACTGCTGCTTTTAATCACACAGCCTATTTATTCTATAATTAAATTTTAATCTGTAATCTCTTCAATTTTATAATCTTCATAACTAAAAGTGTTGATTTCTTGTTTTATTTTCTTTTCTCTTATTTTTATTTTATATCATTATTTTTAAATGTATTGTATTTTGCCGAGAATGTTTATATTCAATATATAAGATAGTATTCAACATTAAACGATACTTTAATGATAATTATTTGATTACAAAATATAAAATTCTATGATATTATTTCTTTTAAAGTTATGCTATAAAATAGCCATTAGTAATTCTTTATTATATAAAAAATAATTTTACAATTTGTATTTATTGTAATCCATTGTGTATATATATATAGGTATCCAAGTAATAAAAATTTTTATAGTAAATTTTTTTTAATAAATTAAATAAAGAATTTGGAAAATTTTATAAAAAAATATAAAATATTCGAATTCAAAAAGATTATAAAAAAAAAAAAAACTGAATTTTATTTAAAATAAATAAATTAGAAATAAAAAAGTATTGAATAAATAGAATTGAGAAAAATTAATACTTTTACAATACATTTTTTTGGTTTAGCAAACAGTTTTTCTCTGTTTTAAAATCGTCAATCTTCTGATGATGATGTAATAACCGAAATCTGCTATGATAACATTAATTAAAATTTGTGAAACATATTATTAGAGTTTTTAATTCATATTATAAAATGAAATAATACTAAATAATACTGAAAATCAGAAAAAAAAATTATAACATATAACAGAGCAGATCATTACAAAATTACATTACCTTGTAAATTTTAGTTTTCAGATTTCCGTGGCAGCTGAAAACTATTCGGGAAATATTTTTGTCATATATGAAACTTGTATCTACTTCGATATAGTCATTGTTGTACACACATTTGATATAGTGCTGTATTAGAGATGTTTAAGTGGTGTAGAACTTCGAATCATCATTTTTTATTTATTTTTTTAATCGGGCACTGAATCGGTAGCATTACACACCTCTGATAGCGAAATAAAGTATGTTGTTTTCAAAATGCAACTATTTTAGAGTCTTAATATATGATTTTGACATAAGATTGAAACTCAAATTTTTGAATAGTCTCTTGATTTAAATCGTATTTTTCAGATGTTCAGAGTATTATATAAATTTTTTTTTTAATCGTACTTTTATCCCATTGGTTACACATTCATCGCCGAATATTTTATTCATAACAAGCTATTTTATTATTAAAGTTGATCTTATGACAATTTAATTTTCGATGAAATAACTTTAAATTGCCATTTTGTAAGTTATTGTTTTTTTTGATAAAATATGTTTAGATTTGCATTTAACTTTCTCTTTGGACAAGTTATTTCAATATCATGGCTATCATTAGAAGTCAGTAGTTACATTAGTTTAGAATAAATAAACCATCTCTATCAAAAAAAATTATCCTACGTTATTCATGCTGTAAAATATAAATTAATATTTAACATTCAATTTAATTTATTTAAATTTCTGTGCTGATAAATGGTAATGCAAAGTAAAACAGAATTCTATATTCTAATCTCACTATTACAACATATTAAAACACAATTTTACTATATTAATAATAATAAGTATTAGTTTTAAAGTGTAGTTTGTAAGCAAAATCTGTAAGGTTATTCCTGTAGATTGAAGTGAAATAAAAATAAATGAAATAAAATAAACAAAGTATACTTTTTCAAAACAGCAAAATTAGGCTATGCCGCCATTCTAAACCAAATACAACCGGTATTTGTTTGAAAAATAACGGTTAATCTTTGTTTAATAGTCTGATCATAAAAACTTAATTATTTTAGAAAAACACAAACAACATGACAAATTTATGTATAGGAAAAATTTCTACGTAAAATACGATTTTTCTTAAAAAATGTATTCACCAAATTAAACTCTATACAATTAAAAATTAAATTTGTCAAATCATCAGATAAAGATCAGACAAAAAATTCAAATTATCTAAATAATAATTTAGTAAATTTCAATATTTCAATTTCAGAAATCTCATAATTGAAAGAGATGGCAATACACATTTTAATTTATATTTTTTAGTTTGTAATTGAAATTTCATATTTTATTGAAACGAAGCCCGTTAGGCTTAATGAAACATTATCCTAGTTTTGGAAGCAGGTTTGACATTTAAATCTGTGGCTTAACTAAATACAATTATTAAAATTATACCTATTTTTTTTTTTAATTTAATAACCTGAATAAATTCTAAATTAATAAAAAAAACTATGCACAGCATGAAAATATTTAAAAAAAAAAAATGCTGAGAAATCTTCAATTTAAATTGGAAAAATCATAAAAATATTATTGTAAACATTTCAAAAATTTATGTTTTAACAAAAAAAAATAAGGACGAAAATAAAATAGAAATTTTTATAATGAGGTTAAATTTAACAAAACATGGATCAATTATATAAAAAAAAACTATTCTGGTGGACAAATAAATTCGATTAATTGAAAATGTCATAAATATTTTAACCTACATATATTTTTATTTTATTGTTTAACTATTGTAATAAATAAAAGAATATATTTTTTTGTGAGTAGTATTTTTGTTTTTATTGAAAAAGATATGATCGAATAAAAAACCTTTTTTGCAAAACTCTAATTGATACTAATTATTTTTAAAGAAAGTTAAAAAGAAATTAAATTAAAACAAGAAAATAAACACATAAAAATAATGCGATACGCTGTGAGCGACACACAAAAAAAAAAAACAAAAATATAAAATTTCAGCTGTTGTGCTACTGTGCAAAAATAACAACAAAAATTATTTTCGCTGGTGGTAGATAAATTAATTGCCACCAGGTTCTTTTGTATTGCGTTTTCTATTTTTTTTTTCTGATGTTTTGTGTTTATAATAATTTTACACATTGTAAAAGTTACTGTTATGTATTTATGGGAACGTTTGTAACACATTTTTTTTAATTTTTTTTTTTATAATAACCTGAAATTTGTTTTCTAATGAAATTTGGTATACATAATTTGGACATAAATATTTGATATATTGAAATTTGATCTTATACATTTTAAATTTACATATTAGACCTTAGAATACTTTAACTTGGGCAGCGCTTAATATACAGTAACAGTATAACAATATTTTAAACACATCAACTCATTGGTCATCGTTTTCTATCCAGTCATACTTTGACCGAAACATACTAACAAATTCAGTGGGATAATTATATGAGCTTTAATAAAATTTGAGTTGAGTGATGAGTTGAGCGTAACATGCGATTAACTTAACCCTTTCTGACTCAACATATTTCACTTTTATTAGTTCTTCGCAAATAAAATTTAATACGTAATTGGTACAGTGAATAATTTTTTTTATTAAACTAAACAAGAGCATTGATCAATGATTTTGGGTTGCTTGTACTTGTATAAAAGCATTTTCTC
The DNA here is from genome assembly GCA_963942445.1 of Argyra leucocephala. Taxonomy (NCBI): domain Eukaryota; kingdom Metazoa; phylum Arthropoda; class Insecta; order Diptera; family Dolichopodidae; genus Argyra; species Argyra leucocephala. The sequence goes on from OZ012677.1 coordinate 30,015,970, forward strand.
ACATCCCACATTCGGTTAAGGTGGGTCTGAAAGGGTTAAATTCGATACAAATTCCTATTTAACTGTTATATTCATTAATTATTTTTATATTCGAGATTTTGTTTTAACTAAACTTCAATTCATTTACTTTAATTTTGATTTTGTATTAAATATGAGTGCGATTCAACATTCACCGTATGTTGTAACATAACTAAAATGTTGAGTCTGCTCAACTTGTGAATGACTATAGCTACACATTTGTAATAATTTCAAAATTGAATAGTCTTGTAACGGTTTTAAAATTGTTTATTTTTTGAAAAATTTAGTTGGTTTAAGGATTATGGTGGGTGGTGCAGTAGATAGAGGGCCTACTTTTCAACCAAAAGGTTCCAGTTTCGATTCCAAACGAAGCAACAAAATGCCTTATGGGTTTTTTCGACCTGGTCCAGTACCCTTTGTCATTGGGATAAAATAAATGACAAAAAATAATTCAGAGTCTAATCTGGTTAACGAATTTAATAAAATGGAGCTATTTTATATTTAAGAAGGCCTAGCTCCAGACAATAGCAGTCATTTTCCACATTAAATAAGTTAGATAAGCCAGTAATTTGGTAAATAAATGCTCAAAATATTGTAATTAAGCACGAAACGGTGATTCTACCTAAGTTACTGTCAAGGGCATAAAAAAAAATAAAAAAAAAACAAAAATTTTTAATTGATAGCTCATTGCTACCCATTTGCTTATATCTTGTGTCAAAAAGCACTAAAAAATAGGATAACCTTACAGAAAATATTTTATAATTATAAACGAATTTTATTTTCCTGTTCTACCATTACACATTTCGATTGTGTATGGCAAACATACAAGCCCTTCATATTCCGCATTTGAATTGAATTTCATTAGTGGGTGGCAATATTATTTTTTACTCATTCAAAACAGTTCCAATAGCTAATAACAAGATATTTACTTAAAAAAAAAGTAAAAATAATCCAACATGAAACGAATTTAAAGACAACTCAATTTTTGATATAATTATGTGAAAATGGACATTTTGTAAAAAATAGCTATATAATATCTCTAATAAATCCAAATAAAATAAAATAAATTTTTGATTATGACAAAGAATAACTTTAATCTATTGGGTACCAATATATCAATCTCAGTATTACAGAATTCACATAAGTCACCAGTTTAATAATTTACCCTATGGTTTATTTAAACTCAAAACTGAAACAGAACAATCTAAGCGTTGATTCGTGTTCTAAATTTTCAATTTAAAATTTTTTTATTTTATACTAAAACTCCCTTTAGCTCAAACTCAATTACACAAATTGGAAGTTTCACATCAATTATATACTTTTATATCTATACATTAGCGATGTTGTATTTTGTCAAATGAGAATATTTATCTTAATCGCTATTTCTGACGGGGCAATAAAAAAAACGATTTTTTTTGTTAAATCTATGTCACTATCACTGTTTTTAGCCCATATTTTTTTGTTCTGTTTTTTTTTTGTTTTTTCAATTTCTCATATTTTGATATGAAAAATAACAAAACCCACGACCAGAATAATCAAAATAAAAAAAGATAATTCAGTGAATGAAAATTTAGTAAAAAAAAAAAAAAAAAAATAGAAAATGTGGTGAATCATTTCGAAGAAGACCAACCCAATTTTACTCCTCATCTTTAAAAAAAAAAAAAATTACCAAAAAACAGAAAAAAAAGATGTTTCAATATGCGTTGGGTTTCTCTTATCATATTTTACTGATGTGCTATTTTCTATTAATCTATTATTGTGATTTAGAAAATAATTTTTTTTTTCTAAACGTTTCGTTTTTTTTTTCAATATGTGAAACTAAACTCTTAAAAATTGAAAATTGAAAAAAAAAAAATAGCAAAATAATAATTTTTTTTTTTTGTAAATTGGACAATACAAAACAAAAAGTCTATTGAATTACAACAGATCTCGAACAGAAGATAATAATATCTATATAAAACGTTATTTCAATAGAAATAATTCAACAATTTTAATTTAATTTAACTTTAACTGTGTATGAAATAGAAATGATACCTACTTCGATTTGGAACAGAAAATAGCGAAATAATATTATCATAACGATCAATTAATATTTTAAGTGCTTGTAATGTCAAAGGTTTATCGTAAATGGTGCCACTATGGTGTGTAATTAAACAAAAGAATTTAGTTTTTTGTGTTATCAATTAGGATATACACTACCACTCTATTACTATAATATAATCATCTCATCAGGTGTATAACAAATAAAAAGTACTGAATTTTCAGATTCAAAAGTCAAATTGGGTCGACTTTATGATTGTAGCAACGGAATTTTTATCATTAAAAGAGTGGAATGAAATTTATTAACGAAATGTAATGATGAATAATAACAAAAAAATGCGGAATGCTCTACGATAATATCGGAGTATCGGACTCTATATATATATGATTAAGAATATATATGATTGAAAGGATAGTATTAAATAGAACATTTATTTTTTTGCTTGAACTACGAATTTATTTTTTATTTAGATATTGTAATAAATTTGAAAGAAATTGGTCTTGCTCAACGGGCAGTTCTATATTGTGAGCGTGACCTTCCCTCTTTGCCATGCTGTGTTCATTTTATCATCCCATCAAAGGTTTAGTGGGCTCTAACAGAATATACTCTAACAAAACGGTGCCCTTTCACTATACATATGCTAACGTCTACATTTAATTAAAATTTTCTTAACATTTTCATTTCGAACACATTTCGTTTTTGCAATTTGAACGTTTTTTGGTTTTTAGAATTGAATTTAATATTCTACAAATCGAATAATATTCTGCAAGGCAATTTTGTACAATTTCGATTTACTTTGAAAATTTTATTCTTAATAAAATTGTAATTTTAAAATTAACAAATGGATAATTTAAAATTATGTTCGTTCTAGAATTGATTTGTGTTACAAAAATGAGTTTAGAAAATGTTGAATAAATTTCAAAGTGTAAAATAAGCGGTTTTCAATTCACACGATATTGGGATAGATAACTCTTCTAGATCTGTTTTTTTTTTTTTGTAATTACTAAAACAATGAGTTGAACATCCTAGGCTTCAGCACAATAATGATCCATTGAAAATTTTGACATGCCCATCTATTTTAAAATAACTGTTAATTCATAATAGAAATTCGCAATTTGCAAACTCTTAGGTGCCTATTACACATCATTCTTATCATCAATCTTCTTCTCCATATATTGACGATATATTGCTGAAAAGAATGATGAGCGATTACACATCAATCATGTACACTTTTAATCCATATTTTGACATTTTGCAAGGACATATTGTGGAAGTGTTCTATTGATAATTTCGAAACATATATGAATATGGAAAATATAATTTGTGAAGGAATGTTTTGTACTTCAGTTTAAATTGAATTTTTAAAGTAAATGTTATGTATAAAAAACAATAAATTATTTGTTTGCACATTTGAATAATCATCAGTCAATTGTTTTTTTTACAATAATTGCTATAATTATTAAAATTAATATAAAAATTGTTCTTTTTAGAAAGACTTATCTATAATTATAATTGACAAGCATTTAAGGACCTGCGCAGTAAACTTAACTTGAATTATAATTACTCAGCAGGGGCCGCTAGTAAATTAATATTATAACCTTACCTGAGCATTCCCCTAAAAGCCATTTTTTTACCTCCGCTGATTTTGACAGCAAGATGATGAGAATAAAACCACCATCAATCATTTCTCATCAATCAACGAACAATATATTGACAATATATTGACCATTGATTGATCATTGATTGCTGTGTAATAGGGGCCTTACCCTACTCCTTTACACGGTGATAGTGATCACAGCAATGTCCCATGTTCGATTCACAATGAAATCTTGTTTTTTACGTTTTCGAATGTGGTCCATCAGTACTCCTTGCCATGTGTGATAAAATAAATGACAAAAAATGATTGAGAGTATAATTTGGTAACAGGTCAAATAAAATGGAACCACACAATTTGATAAAGCTTAGTTTCTGTTCCTGATAATAGTTTTGCACAATTAATAAAATGATATGCTAGAAAAATTAATAAAATAATCGAATAACATAACAGTTCTCACATATTTAATCAAAAATTTCAGTACGAAAAGATATTTTCACCTAAAGTACTGTCAAGTCATAAAAAAAGTGATAGATAGATAAAATATACATTATGGATGATGAAGGTAAAATAGATACTATACTTTTGGTCCTCTATCACTTATTAAGATATGGAGCAGATTTGTTAATTCACTTATCGTACTGGTACATTTGTTGATATGAGTTGAAATTATTCACATGCAATCTACGTTGTGCTATTAATTATAATTGGTTGAGTCAGTCGACCCTACGGTAAAATTTGTTTCTTTTGATTATTTATTTCATGACACATTTTTATGAATTGTAAATTCAACCACTTATTATTTTTATTTTCTGATATTTTCATTTTATAAAGCTTTCAGCTCAAACCTGATTGCCTACCATAGCTTTTTATGATTATACAGCCGTTTTTAATTGTCCTTCATCAACATTACTACACCATCAGGGTTAATTAATCATACTTCAGATTGTTTAGTGGAGTTAATAAACATCAACAGACAGGCCCAGACATCTCCTCTTTTTGTTAAAGCTATTTAAGTAAATTTAAAATTATTTACCAGTCTTCATTAGAGGTATAGATTCATTAGCCAAATTTTGTAAGCAAACTTTGCCATTTACGAGTAATTAGATTTTTTAATATTTAATAATTTGAATATTTTTATCTTAAAGCCGATAGCCATGGTAGCTAGTGCTTGTAAATTAATATTGTATTTAATTTAAATTGTATCCATAATAATAATATTAATAATATTTTTATCTTCTTTTTATTTTTGTTTGAGCAAAATCGAATGTATATTTTAATTAAATTTTAATTAATTTAATTCTAAATGAAATTTATTTTGTTCTAATTTTTAATTTTTAACGTTTTAAGGTTTGTTTTTAAATATTTTAGTTTATACTGTATATAATTAATAGAATAGCAGTCTTATGTGCATTTGTACAGAAATAAATAAATAAATAAATATGGATAGCAAATGAATAGAAGAGACTGCTTTATCCTATATTTGTAATAATATATATATGTTCAATCTCCTATTTTACCCCTAAACAAATAAGATGAACGAAATGCGAACAGTATGAACATCAAAAATAGTGGAAAACTGAATTAAAAATTATTAAATAAATATTTGTCGCCATTCAGACGGATCGCCAAAGTGAAATAATCAGCTTAAATTTCATATATAGAAAAATATAAGTAAAACATTTAACTGGCCAACATTTTATTCTTCACTTTGAAAGACCTTTAAAAAAAATTTCTTTTCTTTTGATTTGTGTAGCAATCAGATATGAGCTCCATAATAAATTTTGATGTTTAGTTCCATATATTTAAAAATGTTTTAATATTTTTTTTTTTTTGCTTTTTTTTCAAATATAACATAATAATAAATGAGTCCATTTAATGAATTTTTAAAAAACAAAAATAAAAAAAAAAAACTTTCAGAAGAAAGCTTTAAAGAAAAGCAAAAAAAAAAAAAACAAAACTGCTGGTTTGAATGACGAAAAATTAATTCTGATATTTTCATTTCTAAAAAAATTCTATTTAAGTCTTAGGATTAGTTTTTCTACTTTTATTTTGTGAGCCTATATAATACGACAGTATACAATAGAATTATTTAAATATTAATAATGGGAGAATTTTTTTTTTTTTTTTTTTATTAAATAAAAAGTCAGCCAACATCATTTATATTAATATTATAATGTTGGTTCTAAAAGTTTTCAAAATATGTACATACCAAATAACAATGGATATCTCTCTCTCTTTTTTTTTTTTTTTTTTGAATTATCAGCATCACATTTGAAATAATTTATTTAATAGCTTGTAATAAAATCTTCCGACTTAAAAATTTATTTGAAATTATGACAGTTTTTTGTTTTGTTTTTATTTTTTAATGTTTGAAAGTGATATGAGGGCAAAAAAATGTTGCATATAATTTGGATAAATATTAGTTCGACATTTTTGTTTTTTTTTTTTTTTTTTGTGATATTTAAAAGAAAGAAGTTATAAATGAAAAGTTGAAAGTATAGAGTCATAGATTAAGTCAATAGATTTTTAAACATTTTTTATATATTCCGAATTGAAGAAAGAAATCTGAAACATCTTTATTCTAGTCGTCAGTGTAATCGGTATCATTTGTACTTTTTCGACGAAAACAAAAACAAAGACCTTTTGTATCAAATTGCCTACACACAAAAATTAAAATATTTAGGTAAGAATTATGTTTCTATGATTAATTATTAAATAAAAAATACCGATCATGGTCAAAATAACAAATTTAAATAATAAAAAAAAAAAAAACAAAAAAAAAAAATTCTTTCTCTCTTAATATCTAAAATTAATCATAGTTTTTTTTTTAATTAATTACAGTGAGAAGATTTTCAGATAATAAATTTAAAGTTTTTCTAGAATATTGCATTTTCGATTTGATTTATGAAATTTTTTGAATATCGGAAATAAATGGTGAATTTATTAAAATTTGAGGAAGCCTTAAGTTTTTTTTTGTTTTAGAAAAAATTAGGTATAAAGATTTTTATTGTTAATTGACTCATTTATCTTATGGTGTTATAAAATGGGATAATTAATTAGAGATAATCAATAAGTATTGATACCAAAAAGTTGGTATACGGGTAATATACCTGAAAATGTATATTAAGAACATTAATTTATGCAATATGTTTTGTGCAGACCCGGTCCTATCAAATTTGGCACCTTGTGTACTGTAGAAAAATGGTGCCCTTCATCTATAAAAAGTGATTTTTACAAGCCATTTCTACATTAGCCATGGGTAGACTTTTAACACATTTTTATTATTGATTATATATGTATGTGTTTTTAAGTGTAACGCATCTGTAAATTTTGATAACAAACAATAAATACAACAATATTTCCTTGGTACAAAAAAAAAATCGTTCGTTAATTATTTTTCCACTTTGTGCTTTGAATTTTATCTCTCTCACAAATTAAATCTTGTATCTTGTATTTACAATATTGGACATCTTTATTTATTGACATTTTATTCTCTTTCTGTATTACAAGAAGAAACAACCATTTTTTTTCCACAATTTATTTTTTCCTAAAATAACCAGACATTAACAGTCTGTTATCATCAATCAAGTATTAAGTATATAATATTTATAAATTAAATTCTACATGAATGGACATAGAATGTGCAAAATAATTTTGTGCACCATAACTGATAATAAGTAACATATAAAAATAATATAACATTATTGATCTTATTCAATTTACTGCTAAATCGCTTTCACTTTACAGTTCACATTTTTGACATTATTTATTAAAATCTCGATTAAATCTCTATATAAAAAACAACAACAATAATTTGTTTAACAAAATTTTGTATTTACCTAAAATATCAATGGGTTCGTTCAGTACAATTAACCGGTAGATCTGGAATCCATTTTGGTTCCATGTACCATATATCTGGCCACTGAACGCAATTCACCACAAAAATTTACCGCAATACTAGCGCCATCACCGGAAAATATAATGAGTACTTTTAAAAATAAATTAAATTTGATTGGAAATTGAAATAATATTTAATATCATACATATAATTTATTTTTTATTACTCTTAATTTTAGTTTTATGTACATAAAGCTTCCTTAAGAATTTAAATTTTCCCACTAATTCAAAAAGTAATGGCGATTTAAATTTAAAAACTTTCATAAAAAATATATACATTTAAATTTTCTTACGGTAGATGTCACAACACTCAACACAAAAATTGTTGTTGTTGTTTTTACATATAAAAAGTCAGATCCATGAAATGTATCTAGAATATTTTCAGATCCATTTTCATTAACCGCGATACATTAACCGGTACATTTACCACACCGTTCAGTAAACAGATCCATGGATTTGTGGATTTCAGATCGAATGGTTAATTTCACTGAACGCTACCAAAGACAAGGCAAGACATAATTGTTACTATGTGTCATATTAAAATCTTCCTATAAAACAACAAAAACAAATGTCATTCTCTAACGTCGCTCTCCTCTAACTTTAATTGATCTCATTTATTCCTCTAAATATATATTGTATTTACCAATTTTTTTCATTCTATTTATTTTATTCTTACTACTCTCTCTCTCATTTTTTATATATCTTAATTTACTACCAATGCTGTGCTGTGCCTCTGATTCCCATGGCTATATCATATCATATATATATCATATCATTTATTTCGTATTTAAAAAGTATATAATATTGAAAAATAGAATGTGCAAAAAATTTGTTTGCTCATCGGCGCCCTTAATAATTTCTATTGAATTATAACAACAAACATTGTGATACATAAGAAATCTTATGAGCAAAATATATGAACATTTTTTGATTTCTGTGCAGGCTATCAATATTTTCATTCTTGCACAAAGCGATTTTAATTTTTATACACTATTCAAGTTCATGTTAAATATTGGTTAGGTGGATTTTGTTGTTACTAATAATGTGAAAATTTTAATATATCGCAAAATCTAATATATAGAACAAGTATATTAAATAAATAATCTTGATTGGTAAATTTTTGGTGTTTTTGAACTTATAATAAAAATAAAGCATAATGTATATGCGTGGATGCGTATTTTTGAACACGCATATAGTATTCGTGTTATATATATATTATTCGTATTATAGGTAATACTAATAATAATAATTTATTTAATTGTACGTAAAAAAGAAATAATAATTGAGGAGAGTAAAACAAGTGCCTTTAATTTGTTTGATATTTTTTATGTTAACAAAATGTATTTAGAAAATAATATTAAATCTGTTGGCACTTCTTGACGCCCTTTTTTCCGGCGCCATGCACATATAGAAGGACACTAAAGTGATTGTTTTTGATTCAATAATAATTTAGCAAGCGACCGGACACCGATTTATTTTAGAATATAATTTTAATAATATTTCATAATGTTACAGTATTTTTTTGGACTCAATAATACGCCGGTAAAAAATGGAAATTGGAGTATAGTAACAATGAAAAAACAAAATGATATGATCGGAATAGGTTTATTTCCCAACCAATTTGAATGTACCTAAATTATTCTAATTACAAATTTTACATATATTTTTACTCAGCTTCATAAATGGTTTTGTTGGCTGATAAAACAATTCTAAATGCTTTTTCTGAATTTCACCAGAGCTAGTGTATTTCTTAAAATGTTGAACATATCTTACTCATACATTACAATTTTGCATTACATTGCATTCAAATTTTATTATTATTTGTACAATAACACCAATGATACCGGTTTGAATAGCATACTGCAAAAATAAGTATATAGAATGATAATAATAATAACTTCGATTATGATGAACCAGGAAAGAATATCAAAACTTATAAAACTTCCAAATCCTATTATAGCGAGGCAATAGAAATCGATAACAATCAAAATTGGAAAAAAATCAGAACCAAATCAGAGCAAAAATGTTTTAATGTCCACTCAGAAATATTTCAATATTGATAGACATGGACGCCAACAAATCAATAGGATCGGTAATCATTAAAGAACTTCATAAATTAGTGTGTGGATTTAAATATCCTTCCAAGAGATACTACGACATTAAATATCCTTCTGGTAAGGAATTTGAAATATATTGTTTCACATGCAGTCAATCACTCTGAACCCATTTGATAATCTGCTAAGTACAAACAATGACCAGGGAAATTTTATTCGGAATCTATTCGGAAATTTTTTATTTTCGTGATATCACATAAAAGAGTCTACGCAGTAGTCTATCTATCTATATACATACCTAAGATTCAATATATAATATTGAAAAAGAAAAAAAAGAGATAAAGTGGTTGAATACAATTAAAAAATGAATACAATCAATAAGTGTAGCCAAGAGAAGTTAATTATTAAACTGGAATCAAGAAGTAAATAGAAATTAAGAAAACATTTAAAACCAAATTCGTTCTAATTAGGTATATAAATAATATATAAATATATATTTTATAATTGTTTATAATAACAATAATTATTTTTAGGAGTATTTAATTCATCAGAACACTATCTGAACTCATCAGCAGACATTATTTGTGTTAGACTAACTATACATTGCTATAATATTGCGCAATCCATTGTAGCTAACTTTCATCTAATTGTATGTGTCTGATTACTTGACCTAAGTATTAATCTGATAGAGTGAAAATTATTAAATGCTCATCGCAGAAATTTAGAAACCAAAATGAGAATTAAGTTGACTCCTAGAAATTATCACATATAATTTAACATATTTGTAGCTCTTTAAAGTGGCTAAAACTGATAAATAACAACTCTTATAAATTTATAATATAATAAATCAAATCAAATTTAATTTACAAAATAGATTTGACTATTAGTTAAACTGCTATATAGGGATTCCAGTATGTCAATAAAATTACTTAATTTTAAATTTTTACTATAATAACACCAACTATTTATTACCACCTCAATCAATTAAAATATCAACTATATTTACCTCCATATACCTCGATATATGCTTCGCAGATACATCACAGGATATGTGACAGAAATAGATTCCATTCTAACCCACAATTTTAAAATTAACAAAATTACTCTAATAATATAAAAAAAACAAAAACAAAATGTTATTTTTATTTAATTGCTTCATTTAATAGAAATTCTAAATAACGATTTAAAACATTAAACATAACTTAGATCTAAAGAGTTTCATGAACATTTCTGTCACAATTTGTCATTATTAAATTAATAAATAATTTTCAATTTCTTATTGTCCATTCTTTTTACTTACCTCCTTATTTGTTTATTTTTTTTTTTGTGTTTTTTTTTTTTTTGCAATTCTTTTTGTGTTTTATTTATTTAAACCTATTTTTATGACAGTTTAATGACACAAAAAAAAAAAAAATTAAAAGAACCTTTAATAAATTATTAACCTTGTGAACATGAAGACTCCTAGTAAAGTCTATAAATATCCTGATGGATCATAAAAATAAAATTCTATTTCATTACGATATTTTTCATTTTGTTTTTGTATTTTTTTTTTTTTGTTTTTTTAAAGTCTTCAATTGTAATAAAATAAAAAGCGGCTCTCACTACTTGCATATCCTTAAATGTATATCCAACATTGAAAACCATAGAAATATCAGTAATTCTATTTTTATTGTGCCTAAAAGGAATCCCAAAACCACAAAATCCGATCTTATTTTTTTTTTTTGTTCTTTTTATTATTATTATTTTACCTTATTTGAATAAGAATTTTATTAATTTGAAATATCAGCTATTTTGCATCATTGCACTTTATAATTTTTGTTTAAGTTTTTTTTTTTTTTTTCGTGTTTTGTGTTTTCATTGAATTCTTTTATTTTATTTTTAGTTTTAATTTTTTTATGATTATTATTTAGTCTTATGTTGCCGATTGTCGTCTTGTTTCATCTTCCTTCCAGTACACGTTCCATATAATACACATTTAATAAAAAAATAAAATAAAATAAAATAAATAAAAGTAAAAATGAGACAAGAAGCCGCGCGTTCTTCAAATCAACACTTTCAATTTCTGCCCAATACAAAAAAAAATGGTATTTTTTTGTTTTGCCCACCATTACTGGATTACATTTAAAAAAGGAGTGTAATTAAATAGTAATAACGTTACTGATTACCTTTAGTAAAATTACTAATTCATTGTTTCTGCAAATATAATAACCTAATATGAGTTAGTAAGATTTGTGTGGATGATCATACAGTTTAAATGTTTGCAAGGACTAATTAAATATTCGGAAGAATATATAGTTTTTGAAGCGTAACAGTGTAGAAATATGCTATAACAGACTTAACTTGTGCCAATGATATTATGATAAAAATTAAGACTTAATATTGTTTTTAATCTAGTAGGTACTGTTAGACCAATTTTTAGACCAATAATAATTGTTAATTACCAACCAAGCTATAAAGAATTCTTCAACGAGATTGAGATACCTACGTGAAGCTCGTTATAAAAAATAATTACGATGGTGCTAAAGATCGATATCGAATTTAGTTCCTGTACTTAAAGAAAATGATATAATAACTCTATAAAGTTATCTGTTCGAGTTTTAATAATTTTTTTTACAAAAATAAAAAAAAATAAATTTTTTTAACTAATTTTTATTAATAATTTTTTTTTCGTATTAACTTTTTTTATTTCTAATTATTATTTGAGTTACAAAATTCAATTTCAATCATGTATGCTTTATTTAATATGAATTAATTTATTTTTCATATAAATAATACTTCAAATAAACTTACTTGATTTTGGCGGGATTGGGACTGGAACCATCGACGTTCGACTTACTAGTTCTGCTTACATTGACCTAGGCTTTTTTTTTTTAAATTTAGCTTTTGAAGTTCTTTCCATTTTCGGTTCTACATATATATGTGAACAAACCTTCTCCAGTATGAACTTCATCAAAAGTAAATTGAGGAGTCGTCTTACTGATGAGAATCTAGAATTGGTGTCTAAAATTAAAAACAACTACATATTAACCGGACTTGCACAAAATTTCTAAAGATATGCAAGGGCATTGTTCACATTCATCTTCTTTATTAAATCTATAATTAAAATTTATGAATGTTAAATATTTTGTGTGGTAAAGAGTCAAATTATCATAAGAATTTAATACATGTTTAATAATATATTTATTTAATAATATTTGAAAATAATAAATAAAAATGAAATTTGAACTAAAAAATTGTAATTTAATTTTGTCAGTAAATATTAGAACTAGAAAATTAGTCTGGGTGGGAAGGGGTAGCTCTAATCGAACGTACCTAAGGCTATCAAAACATTTTAAATATTGTACTGCTGAAATTTGGCTCTTTTGACTAATGAGTTTGCCGACCACTGACATAAGCTATAGGACTTGTATAGCTTCTATCACAGAATTACATATCTTAAACTACTAATTTTTCAATAATAGCGTTATTAATCATTGATCTTCTAATATTGATTGTTAAAGACATTTAAAACAAAAATTGTTGAATATCTTTATCTCGATATAGCTATATTGATAGTTTTACAGCATTATCTGTCGTTGTTTGTAGTTAAAGACATTATAACGAAATATGTTTATAAAATAAATTAATCTGCAGCTCTATAACCAACGTGAAGTTTCTTGATTAAGCTTTATTTATCGTGAACAGGTGTTATATTTCTATATAGATTAATAAAGATTCTTAACGATGTGTTGCCCGGGTAATACTGATGAAAAACTCTATGTATGTTTCACTAATTTTAATTAATATCTTGATTGATTTCGGTTAATACACCATCATCATAAAAACTGATTCTATAAAATATATTAATTGTTAATTATAGTCTCAGTTATATGCGTAGGTATATACACTATTTAACAATATATTTTTATCGAATATAATATTTGATTGTCGCCTAAAAGAGCTGATATAGATTGTTCAACACTAATCGGTTCATGTCTCAATCAGAAAGCAAAGAGGACAAGCACAGCATGGAATTAAATACAATAAGTTGCAATGCAATAAGACAATCATAGATTTTCTTGTACAAAATAAGTTAGTACTTAAATACATAAAATTAAATTTATCAATAATATTTGGGAACAGTAAAAAAATAATACTTCTTCTTGGCAATAGGGAAAAAATAGTAGCTACTGTTCTTTTTGGTAACAGTAAAAAAAGTAATAGCTACTGTTCTTTTAAGTAGCATTGATTTTAAAATACCAATTGCTATTTTAATAACTGTTATTTTAAAACTACAGTCTGTTCTTTTTAGCAACAATGATTTTAAATTAGTTGAATTTTTTAGTAGCTATATTTAAAATATTCCTAATTTTGAGAAATGCTGTATTTTATAAAAAAAAAATAAAGAGTACTCAATGATATTGAATTAAATATATATTATTTTTATTATCAAATTAAAATTATAATAAAAGCAAGCACTAGCTACCAGGGCCATCGGCTTATATTATTTTTATATTGAACATGATTTACATTTCCAATATTTTTTCCATGCTTTTGAGATATAGAGTGATAAAATAAGTTAATTGAAGTTTTTAGTGCTCATTTTAGTATAACTAACTCACTCTGAATATTAGACCTAAACAAATGTGTTTACTAATTCAACACAAATATGCTAAGTGCTCACTTAGAATCTTTAACCATGTAAAAAATTATATATTAGTCTAACACAAATATGCTTAGACAGAATATGAGAGCTAATGAATAATTATATTAAGTGGCAAATTTTCAAGTTAATAATATGCTAAGGGCAAAACCTGTTACAGAAAATACAAAATTAAAAAAAAATCATTTATAATGTTAGTTATTATTTGAGAAAAGAACAGAGTACAAAAAAAAATGTTGTTCCAATTTTGTAACTTAAATAATACATTTTTGACAAGCAATTAAACTTTCAAATTGCTGCCCTACAAAATTATGATTTTGCGACTTAGCATAAGTGTGTTCTAAGCCATCGATTTATAGTATTTAGACTGAAAATATTTTACTATATTTTGTGTATAATATTAATTTATTAGTTTTAATATATTTCTAAATATAAATTTAATTATAATTTTTACTTAAGCAAGCTTACAATAAAACATGCCAATGAATTTTAGTTAATTTTCCATTTGTTATAATAAAATATCTAACTCATTTAAATTAAGCCTTGGTTATATTAAGTATTTTAGTATAGAGCTCTTGTTTAGCATATCTAGTATAGAGCTCTGTTTAATTAATCAAATTAATTAAATTAATGCTCTTTACTTGTTAAAGTTACTAGCTCTTAGCTGGTACCTATTGTCATGACGTATTAAAATATTAAATTTGCATAACAACATGTCTTGTATTAAAATATTGAATACTGAAAAGTATTAACTGTTATTTTAGTAACAGTAATTTTTTAAAAGTAACGGTAAACATGTTGTGTAACGGTGATTTAAAAATTATAGTTTTTAACATCTCTAATAATAACAATCAGATATATGTTTGACTAATTAAAATGATATAAATACGGTGAGAGTGTTAAACGTGAGAAAATTTATAATATATTTATCCAGATGCTATCAATATAATCTGTCTTCTTTATGTATTTAACCTTAGTTCTTTATGGTTATGTTTGTCCTATTAACTCTTCAAAATATTCTTCCAAATTTATTATTTAACATTTAAGGATGTCATTTATTGGTTTCAACTACAAATATTTTTCTTATTGTAAAACCTACCAGAAACTACTCAAAATAATCGTATCTATCTATATACATATATTATGGGTATATATTCAAATAAACTCAAATATAACTTTAGTCAAGTCACTACTCTTATATAGTCAACCATACCAAGAATAATTAGTTGAATCAATTAAAATTAACACACACGTATACTATATTATATTAATCACGAATATGATGTGATATCGAACGATCCTATAATTTACATAAATAACCGCCAATTTATTATTATTTATTTTTTTTTTTTATTTTTTTTTTTAAAACTATAATGAAATGGATGATATTCAATTATAGAATCGTCATTATTACTAGAAATATTTATTAAATTTTTATGTATTGTATATTCAACAATTCCATTTGTTCAAATTAAATTTAAAATTTTATTTTAGCATGTTATAGGTATCATCACTATATCCATATAATATAACTACAATACAATATATGCGTGCAAATGTATATTTTGTAGCCATACGTTAAACTTCTGAATGCTCTTAATAAAAAAAAAATTAAAAAAAATAAAAACAAAATAGAGTTGAATTCTAAAAAAAAAATTTTTATTGAAAAGTCAAGTTAAATACAAAAGAAGGTAGAATAAAAAAATTCTTTTGAAGATTTACGACTTTACCATTTACGAAAATTTTAAATGTACAAAATGATGCCATTTTAGCTTAACCTCTACAGTAGTATAGTATGTATACGAGAATGAATCTTTTGAGTGTTATGTGAGTTTTGAATGCGAATATGGTATTATTATGACTTCTTTTTATCTTGGTGAAAATTTTGCGCAAACACAGTTGGAAAATAAAATCTTATTATTTTTCGTCACCTAAAACTAATTTATGAGGTTAGAATTAAAAGTCAAGCATAACAATAAATTTTGTATTGTATACAAATTTTGATATTTCATTTATAATGTTATTATAATATTGATGTATAGATCAAAGATCAAAATAATATTTAACAAAATTTTTTATGTATTAAATGTCATCATTCATTATGATTGATTAATTAAAAATAAGAAGTATGGATTTTGTGACATTTAAAAAATTATATTATAGGTAAATAATGGGTTAGATAAGATTCATTTCTGGTAGCAATAAGGTAGTAGTAACATTGAATGCACTATCATAATATGTCTTAAATTAAAAGGTTTTATCATACCATATACTAAATATATTAATTAACTTATGTAAATTTTCACTATTACTGGAATAGGATATAAAAATGCGTAGAAACAATCTAATCAAATCATCCCACGTAACAATTTTATTGCTATAAGACTCTTGCGCACTCTTATAACACTATTATAAGCACTCTTATAGCAGTATTAATGTTAATTTGAGTACTCCGCAATTGTTGCGAAACGTTATAAATACGCATAGCACTTCTTAAATGGAGAATCATATAAGGCAATGGAGTATTATTGCTGTAATATTGTTATAGGATTAGTATATACATTTGTATTAAAGTATATGTTTTTATTTTGAAATGAAATTCTTTTGAAATAATTTATGTTATGCGAGAGTGAGATAGGTATTATTTTTTATTTTAAAATAATAATTTTATGGCGTTTGTATTTTTATTCAATGAGAAAGTGAGATATATATTAATTACATATTTTTATATTTGTATGTAAATCAAATGATTTACTAATCTAATAATGATTTGTGTATAAATGATTTAATAATCTAATAATGATAATCTAATGATTTACTAAGTATTACTAATAAATAAAATTTTGCGACTAAAAATAATTGTAATAATATTTTTACAATTATTGTGACCAAAATGCAAAATTGGGCTTTGAAAGAAATTTCATTGGCATTTACTAATAATAGTACTTTCAAAAACTACATTGCCCTTCAAAGATAACCAATTTTTAAATCAATAAAAGAAAATATATTTTAAAATTGCATCTTTAAAATCTTAAATAATAATGCATAACATCACATTTGTTATTTAAATAATTATTATTTTAAGTAAAAATGATACTTTTGCGAAATGAATGCAAAATAAAGTTTTTGTTTATTTAAAATTGTTTGTAAAAAATAATGGCCGTTGCAAAATATTTATTCTAAATATTTATAAAAAGCTACAATAAGTTTATTAGTAACATTATAGGAATACAGTAAAAAAATAACACTATACTATACACCTTTAGTGCTTATCGGGAGTCATATAGGAGTCTTATAGCACTAATTTTGTTTTTATATTATTAAAATGTTACGTGGCATATATCATATTCATATACCATATCAATCTGTCATCTATATACAAGAAAAGGGGCTGCGTATTTAGATTTTAGAAGCCTTCATTAAAGCAACAATTTAAAACTGAATGAAATTCTCTACAATTTAAAGTGCAAAGTGTAATTCTAGACATACATATGAAATCATAATAGATTTTATTGTCCTTCATAATCTAAGTCCACCAAATGCTCAACGAAAGACGTTAGATCTGAGTTTTTAGAATATATTTTCTATAACATAATTTTTCCTTTCCAAACCAAATACACCAAAATTATTGTAAAAAATCAATATTTTCAGATTTTTCATTATTGGATATAACCAATATTGTGTTATTTAATACTGACATTATTAAAATTTTCTATATACATGTATTATATTATTTAGCTTTTAGCTGTTTTTACCTTAATTTTTTTAGTGTAAATCTAAAAAATTTTTGTACACAGAGCTCTAACCACTAATTAATGATCTGTGCCTAACTTAAATGTATAATATAAAATTTTATGTAGGTCTTCCAAACAAAACTGTTTTCCTTTTTCATATTATTCTCTAAAATACCTTACAGCAAACTGAACTCAACAACAAGTACAGAAGTACCATTGTAAAAATATCTTCTATTACTAGAAATAAACCAAATTTGTTTTTTTTTTTTTATATTAAAATAAAATGAAATACACAGAATTAAACTTAACAAAAACCTTAAAAAACAAAAACAGGATAAGAAAAAAAATCATCTTTTTAAAAATTGAAACTGATGCAATGAAATCACGATATGTGAAAATTCTACAGAAATGTAAAAATTAACAAAAAAAAAAAAATAAGAAATAAGAAACGAATGAATATTTATTTAAATGTACGTGATGTGTAAATTCAATTATACAAACTCCAACTTGGAAACTTCTATATTTACACGAATATGAATGTATCAACATTTAGCCATCTTCAGTATATATTATAAATTTTAAGAATGTCTCATCATCAGCGTGAGATTTACTTTTCTATATATATATATATTTAGAAAATATATATATATATATATACATATATATAGATTTTGCAATAAATTTCATCATTCTGATATATTATTCAATTTAATGAATATGTATGAATTATATTTTGTATCTACAGATCATTCAAATAGGAATAAATCTCATAGGGATGAAATTAATATGAATACATAATTGTATATATATATAATATTTAAATAGAATATATAGACATAACATCATGTTGGATTCTTCACATATTATGGGACACCTAATTTAAAATGGGTGTTGAATTGAATATCAACACTATTCTGAGTGATTTCTTTTTGATTTAATAATGAAAAATTTTATTTGATTTTAAAATAATTATTAATAAAAGTTTTAGGTATGTATCGTACTTGTTTTTTAAAAATTAAAAATGTTTTAAAAATTTATATAGAATTTTTCTAATATTTGGAATTGTTTTTATAAAAAGAAAAGTTATATTATTGGTTTTTCAATGCAAAAAAAAAAATGCGAGTGAGTTTAAAAATATTTATTTATTTATTTATACTCAATTTTTTACTTAATTGGCACGATAATTGGTTAACTGACGCTATATATTACAATGTACTTTACTGGTCTAAATTTATCGGCATACTGTCGCAGCCACTGCTATCTACAATACTCAAACGATTTACAGTTTAAAACAGTTGATCTTCAATTTTCCAAATTTTATTATCTAATTTTTGTATTTAAAGCTTAGATCAATTTCTATAAATCAACAAGTAATGTTAAAACAAACAAATTTGATATTTCTCAAGTATACATCATTTCAGAAGAATTAGCATCACTTAATTTATTGAGCCCCTCTTACAACAAAACAACTTACTATTAATGTAAATAATATTTGAAGTGTTACTGAAAACACATAATGACAAAATTGTAATTATTTCCAATTTCACCTTTCACCATATGGAAACCTCTGCGTAACTTATTACATCTATCATTTTCGATTGGTCAATATCCCAGCCAATGAAAAGTTGTGTACGTTCATTTAATTCTCAAGAAGCTAAGAAAAGTGATACAACAAACTACATACCTATAACTATCATTACGATATTGTCCAAAGTCATGGAAAGTATAATCAATGAGAAGCTTTCAAAATATCTTGAAAGCAAAGGCATATTAGAAGACAGACAATGTGGTTTTTGACTTAAATAAAAATAAATAAATTTAAATTGTGGGTGCATTGTAGTGTATATACCGGGCGCAACAGAGCATGAAAAAGAGATTTTTAAAAGGGTTTTTAAAGCTCAAAATTGGTCGAAATCGAGATTTTCAAATGAGAAGAGGTACATTTTTTATGCAAATTCGGACTGTATGTCAACAAATCTAAAACTTTTAATTAATTAATTTTTTTTGTTTTTGGTTTTTTTTTTATTTTTTTGTTTTTTTTTCCACAACAAAAAAAAATGCATTCAACATAAGGTTCTTATTTTTTATCGTAGAATCCGAATTTGCAAAAAAAAGTACCCCTTGCCATTTGAAAATCTCGATTTTGGCCAATTTCGGCGAATTTTGAGCTTAAAAAATACTTTTCCGGTCTTTCCCGGAAGTTGAAAATATCACCAATCGAAAGAGCATACTCGATTTAGTTAATATATTTTTTTTGTTTTAATTTTGAAATAACGGTTCTTTCTCCTCTTAAATAGCTAATACGGATGCTGTGGCACACCATTATTTGTTCTTTCTTGACTTCAGCCACACTTGTAATAAATGAAAACTGACAACAAAAAATATCACCACCAAGGACATAATGATTTATTATTTTAATTTTAATCTTTATAAAAAAAAAAATTCAAAACATCAAAAATTTGTCAATATTTTGCTCCAAAAGATTAATGTATATAAAACACAAATACATACCCATACTTATCATGAAATTAGAACAATTATTAATATTTTTGTTGACAAGCCGACATCGAAGGTGGTAAATCTTTCTTAATTTATTT
Source organism: Argyra leucocephala (assembly GCA_963942445.1). Taxonomy (NCBI): domain Eukaryota; kingdom Metazoa; phylum Arthropoda; class Insecta; order Diptera; family Dolichopodidae; genus Argyra; species Argyra leucocephala. Next base: position 30,036,550 of record OZ012677.1, read on the forward strand.
TCATTATAATAAATTACTATACTTCATTTTCATGCTTTACAACCATGCAAACTTGTATTCAATGTTACTGATGGATGTATATGCTAGCATTATTATAATATCAGAAATTAATTCAAAATTCTTCTTATTAATTTGTTTCAATTCACGCTACACCACCACCACATCATGGACCACCACCTTTAAATTAATTTTTGTTTTTTTTTTTCATTTTCTTTTTTAATCCTTTATTTGGAACCTATTATATATTATTTATTAATAATTATCCTTTAGGATATGTTTATATTATATTAATAAAAACAGCTAGAGACTTCACGCATTTCATAGGCGGTAATTATAAGTCATTATTATTCTTTTTTTTACACTATTTTAAACAGCGTGTGCAGTGCATAATAAATTTTGTAAATTTTAATTTGGCATATAGCTAGCTATACAACATAATATAATATATTTTAGTAAAAATAATTTATAATCATTAGTTGGATGTGAATGTACAAATAATATGAATAAATATAATATTATTCTTTAGTATCCCTAATTGCAACAAATTGGTTAATTTGGTTTTTTTTTTTGCACAATTTTTCTTAATGTATCACCAAAAGCTACTGCGGCAGCAAATAATTGTCTATATAGTAAATAAAAATTGGAGTGTTAATGTAAATTATTTTTCGTATACGGATTCATCAAAATGAATATTAAAATCAATGATTTTATATTTTGATATTTATTTACCACGATGGAAAAAATATAGAGAGGACATTGCAATTTACAAATAATATCGGGAACCAGCTAAGATTTGAAGGAAAAATAAATTAGCATAACTAATTCTAGAATACAATATGTTGAGAAATAATTTTCTGTTATTCAGATTTGTTTTAATGTAATGGTGATGTTTAGTGCGTACTCATACATTATAACATAAAATATGCTTATTCTAGTCTCTTTTGCAACGACCTATTCAATTCACCTTTTCAATGCGCTTTATTAGTTTTAGTGGCTTTCAATTGATTTATTTTTTGTATTTTTAAATAATTAATTTCTATTATACGGATGAAAGCCATTTAGAATATCTAATATTGTGCAATCATATAGGTACCCATATTTTCTTAAACCCATCTCGCGAGATCGCGTGAAAATAGTTTTCTGTCGTAGAAAATAGTCTAATAAATAGTTTTGTATTCTGTTAGATACAGACACGAGTGAATACAGACGGCGAATGTCAAAACAGTCTCGTGAATAATTTCTGTTAGACCTTTGACGAGACGCGACAGCCATTTTTTATATCCTCAAAAAATTTAAACGATAGAGCATCTCGCCAAAGTATTTTGTGTTTTTTTATCAAAAAATTGTATTAAATAAATTAATTAAATATATAAAAAATTTAAGTAAAGATTAATAAACAATTTTTCATTATTTTTTTTGCATTATTATTAAAATTGTGTTTTTTTTTTGAAAAAAAAAACACAAAAAATAAAGCCTTCTTTACTATTAATTTTTTACTACTGTTTATGTACTAAACTGTAATAATTTTATTAAAAATTTTTATTTAAAAAATATTTTAAAACTAAACCACACTAATGCTTCCAAAAAATTTTATAAGCCATATTTTGTTTATATACCAATAACCTTTTTTTGGCAGAAAAAAATGATCACTGCTACCAACAAATAAAATGTTCTATCGCGCCGCTTACAATGTCTAACAGAAATGCATATTCAGCGAGTTTTTTCTTCTTGTGTGTCCAAGAGAATATTTATTTTATTCCAATTTCTCTCTTTCATTTAATTTGTTTATTTTAGAACAAAAATTATATACTGACAAACTGCTAAAGAAAATGTAACAAAATAAAAAATACATTTTTTCTTTCTTCCTATACTGTTCTATCCCATCGAAGCGGTAGGTAGGTGAATGTTTTCAACCAGAAATCTACAAAAATAAATTCGTAAGATCTCCGTTATAATGACTAGTGACCTTTTTGCTGGTCCACAAACAAACAAACCTACATGTAGTTGTTCCATAGGTCTTATCATCGCAATGCACCATATTATTGAGACCTGATTATTGTACAACAATGTACGAATCGAACTTGGTATCACAGGGTTGGAAATGCTGAAACTAGAACCAACTGAGGTTGCAAAAAAAGTTATTGAATTCGTGCGCAGAATTAATATACTCGATCAAATATAAAACCAAGTAGCTAGCATTTTGGTCAAATCCCCCTTTTTCTTGTTAGGTTATAATTATTAGCATAGAAGGTAATACCAATTTGCTAATGGGTAGAAATAGAAAATGAGTTATTAAATTTTGTTAAACTAATTTTAAGTAAAATTATTTTAAGTAAAATTAATTTTGACAAAACCCAGGAGGTTGATGGCCCCATCATACAAATCTATAAATTTATTATTTCCGCAAATTAAATTATTAAATTATATACTAACAACTGATAAATAAAGTAATGCTTATAGAATTCCCTTCGGCATTCAATTTATTGCTTTACCAGCTAAGAACAATAATTCGAATATTTTCTAGACTTCATTTTAAATTCACTACTGCGTCTCTTGCATCAAAGTTTTTATTTTATTTTTGATACTGTACTACATTCTGGGAACGAAAATTTTTTTACATTGTAGACTTTAGCTCAGCTATTATTCTTAATTCAACCTAATTTCTTACATTTTTTATTAAACCAAAATATCTAACTTATTATTTTTCTATTCTATATTTGAAATGCAAAATAAATGACTCAAAACATATCTTATGAATTAGAAATTTAGCAAATTATCTATATAAAAATCTGAATTTTTACTTGCAACATAAAAACCCACCTTGGAAATGATTATAATTTTCAACTTAAAATTAAATTTTTCTTGTCCCCCCCCCCCATATATTTTTTATATTAAAACATCTAGGAATTAAATTTATAGAATCAACTAGAAAAAATTAATTCGCTTGGGTATGAAATGAAGAACCGCAAAAAAAAAAAAAAATTATAATATAACCAATTGCGACACCCAAATTGAACAGCACCCATGAAATACAAAAAAAAAAAAATGGTATACAATTTTTATTATATTGTGATGTTGCATACTTTTATGTTATTAAGAGTCTTTCAAAATATTTTGTATAAATAACAACATAAAATCAACTCAATTAAATAAAAATGAAATGAAATATTTATATAAAATTAAATAAAAACTGTTGAATTCTATATATATATATATATATATATATATATTAGACTAAAGACTGGGACAATTCAATGGATTAAGTAATGTTAAAATTTGCGGAAAGGACTAAAGCCTGCGCTATTGTCGCAATTCGCAATTGCACTATATTGAGCCTGCGCTATTGCACGCAAAATTATATAGTTTGAACTTAAGTGGGATATTAAGCAGTAATAAATTGTCAGCACTAATATTTAGTGAAGTAAACCGAATAGAAAATTGCATACCTATGAAATTCTGAAATAAATTCAATTTGCAGGTTTTGATAGCGCAAATTATTAGATTAAATTACTTTTATATAAATGTACAGTTATTTCTTAAGAACAAATTATTTTTAGATATTACCTAAAATTTAGACTAGACCCTGATTTAGATAGTTTTTGAACATTGGTTAAATTATTTAACTTCAAACAAATATTTACCAGTTTGTTTAAGGCTGTTTAGGGCTGGTTTATCAATAATAGCTGAACTAAAGTTCATTTGAGTTTAGGTAGCATATTAAATAATTTAAACGGTTGAGATTAATGTAAGTGTAAAAGTGTAAGTGAAGTAAATAAGGTTAATTAATTATTTTAATTGAACAAGAACAATTTTAAAAAATGCATGACAGTTAATTGTTTAAATGGAATTCTGAAGAATAGTAATATGTGTTTTACACAGTGTTTTACCAAAAAATAAATTCGAAGGTATAGCTGAGAACCATACGAATTAAATAACACCCACGATTTGAGCCAAATATTTTCTAAACTATATATACCATCTAAATAAATTGAATAGTTGTGTTCAAAGGAATACTACGACGGCTCAGAAGGAATGGATTTCTGAGCAATAGCAGAATTGAGTATAGTAGGTTAGATATACAACACCCACCATCAATTTCAGCTACAAAATTTCTAAGCTGTATAACATCTAAATAAAATTGTGTGATTGATTTGTCTGTTAACAATGATGAATTGGTGTAAATTCACACATGAAAATTCTGCCAAATTATATAGTAGGGTCTTTCAAGTGAAAATGCTGGCAATAGCAACTGTATTACAATATAGCCAAAATCATCTGAAGATAACTGAAGTCTGATTGATATAAAATTAGGTTCGCTTGAAAAGGAAGTTGACAAAGTGAAAACTATAAAAAAACTTAATAAAAGGAAGTTTAAGACTGTAATGGGTATATTGAACTATAATAGGTATATTGTAACTGTGTTTTCAACAAACATGCAATGTGACTTAGACTTAATATAGTACTGTCAGTAATAATGAATTGACAATCAGGAGGACATCAAGCACATACTTTCTGCGACTGTCTATATCTGGAGCAACTAGATTAAGGTGGTTGCGGTATATTGTATGTTTGACAACGTTTTCAAAGTATTCACAGCACACCACAAGATTTGTCACAGCTACAATTTACTATGACAAATTATTAATTCTAAATTTTTGATGAACGAAAACAAAAAACTGACTTTTCAAGTATTTTATAAATTAATCTTCTTCTTCAGCTGTATATCCGCTACTTGCTATCCCATTTCTGAAGCTCTCTCTCTCCATCCTGTACTGCGTGCATTAGTTCTCTCAATGTTTGGAGCCCCCTCTATATTGCCTGTTGTTTCTTAGCCATGACATTTGTTTAAATAAACTATAAATTACTATCATATTTTGTAAAATAAATTACAATAATTTTTACATCATAGAATGATGATTGCCAACTCATGCACAATTTTTTTTTTTTTTAAATATAACAAATCTTATGTTTTTTTCATGACTTCACAGAAAAACCTATTATAATCTCGCTGTTTCAGTTCAAGAGATGTTACAAATTATAAAATATCTTCTGGATAAAAGTGAAGTTCTACCAATTTTATTTGCACAGTATCTCTGTAATTGTATATATATATATATATATATATTTTTTTACAATTGTAAACAAAAACTAAACACTACCAATAAAAATGTCCACAGCACAAAAAGTATACAGAAGAAAAAAAAATTTGATTTGAAGTTATTTTTTTTTTCTGCAATAAATGTGAATGCTGCTTTGATAAAGTATCATCCATGTACATAAGTACATATATATATGAAACTGGAGGTACTCATCATAGTTATTTATAAATAATATTTAATTATTGAAAAAAAAAAAAAAAAATAATGAAAAAAATTGTAAATGCATACAAACGCAGAAGAGATATGTTGAGTGAGGAGCGACAGTAAGAAGAAAATAATTTTTTTTGTACCATTATGTCATTTTGTAACTGCCTGTAGAAAGACAACGGACGACATTACTTTTCTATTAATATACACACTATACAATAATTAGCAGCTTCATTGATCAAAAGAATTTGTTTTTATAAATTTTTGTTTTTTTTTTTTGTTTTTTAATTCATATGTACATTAGTTTGGTAGAGTCACATTCGTGATTTCAATAATTGTTGGAGAGAATACGTACGAGCATAATAATTAAAATACAAAATACAATCAAAAAGAAAATTATTATTTGTTATGTCTATAATATTCAAACTGTGAACTTGATGTCTAAAATAGAATTAAAATCTTAGTTTTTAGCAATTCATTCATTTAAAATATAGTTTTTTTTTTTTTTTTTTAGTATGATTTCGTATGATATTTTCATGATATTTTCATGATTTTACTTTGTTTACATGCAAAACAATATTTATAAAAAAATAATGAACACTTTTATTTAACTTCAGTTCCCATAAATTGTTAAAGAATATTTATGTCAAAAACTTTTAATATTCTAAAAGCTCATCTGTTTGCCTTTCTGCAGCTTTTTGTAATAATCTCTACCACCTCTGTGCATAGTTGTCTTTATCGTAGTTTGTGCACTGGGGTCCATCTGACCCCATATATATTTTCATATATTTTGTATAAAAAATTTGAAATTATTTTTAATTTTTTTTTTAATATCGATTTTATTTACAAAATGAAGCAAAAGAAATAAAAATTAAGATAAAACTAAACAAAACTTAAGTACAGAATTCAATTTAATCACAACAAAAATCATGAAAAAAATCCTAAGCTTAAATTTTTGATTACGTATAAAAAACCAAAAACTAAAAAACATGCAATTTGTATTTGCACAACAAAAAAATGTCAAATTTATCAAATTAACGGTATATTTTAAGTGATGAAGAGAATGTTATAATTATTACTCTTTAATGGTATATACCCTGAAGCCATAATACCAAACTTCGGGTCCTTTCGATTATTCATTGATTGCCTTGATTAAAGCATACACATAACTGAAATTCAGTTAAAAAAAATGCTTGAATGGTAAGCATATTTTCTGATAGGTCACATTTTCGATAAGAATCTTAAGCTTTCTTCCAAAAATATTGCACTTCCAGTTATAATTTTTTTTTAACGATTTTTGTCAATATTGCATCTACTAATTCCGAATTATTTAATAATTAAAATTTCGTATCAATTTTGTCAATTTTAGTTCGAGATCCAGTTGCAATTCAAAATTAAGAAATTTTGTGCCTTTACCCACATTTATACCGAATTCGCTGTCATGCGATCATGATTAGCGAAGCGAAGTTAATACGTTCGACAATTTGTCGAATGAAAAATTTAAGTGACAACCGTAAAACAAAAATAAAAAAAATATTTTGTTGTTTATCGAGTAAAAATGGAGGGGAGGGTAAATTTAAAAAAAAAATGTGACAATATTATTTACAAAATTTATGAATAATATAATAATATGATATTATTTGCAGCTAGAAAAAAAAAGTTTGATAAGCTGGTGCAATTGAGAGAATAATGATTAGGCTTGTGGGAACAGCAAATTGGAATAAAAGTGCATTAAAAGTGTTGTGGAATCGATTTGCAACCGAATTAAATGTATTAGGATCTTCAAAACGTGAATGCAAAGAGTGGAATAAATCATTGTTTATTTGTTTATTCGTCTATATACTGCGTGTTGATAATAATATGATTACGGGTGTTGCAAAAAATATATATATATAAAAAAAACAGGCGTAGGAACAAGCTGTCGATGCTCTGTTGAGCAAAGAACAAAATTCAGAGAATCCAAATTAATCTAGACAGCTGTTTTAAGTGTTGTAACAAATTCATATACACTTGAAGAAACCTAAAATGAAAAATAGCAGTAAATATATCTGAAACAATCGAAACTCTAAATTATTGCCAGTGATAATTTCCTTCATCGTATTGCACAGACTAATGTTGCTATTGGTAATATATTCCATTTGTTCTAATTTAAGACTTCGATTTATGTTTCACTGAACTTAAAATATAAAATAATGCATCTTTATTCAACTGAAAGTTTTTTTATTAATCTTAAATATACTTGTCAAAATATTTAATTTTCAAGTGTTAAGTTAGCAACGACTTTTCTACAGCGAATAAATTTATTCGCGAATCGTGATCACATTTACGCGAACGTTCGACTAGCATATTCGCTTCCTCTCATATTCGATTCGAGAATCATGTTAAGGGTATTAATCTATATTATAAACAGTATTGGCTTCAACTAATCCCTTTGTTCTACAATTTTTTTAATATTCTAATACTCATATTGAACTGAATTCTGTATTCAAATAATCGTGACATCGTAAATGTATCGACAAGTCGCCAACATATTGACGTATGATCTTAAATGTCAAAAAACAAATGTTTACATTGTCTCATGATCGGTAATTAATTTTACAGTGTATCCGCGACTCATTTTGACGACACGGGTTGTTAAATTATGTATTCGAAAATTTGTTGATACACAGTATAGTTTGGTACAGTTATGTTGAGTTTTTTTTATTAATCAAGCAAAAGTTTAAAAATTAAAGAAAAATAAGTTTAAATTTTACTTTGTGTTTCATTTAAAAATGTTTTTTTTTTCATTTTAATTTACTTTAATTTTAATATGAAATTGACTCACGAAAGAAAGATGCTTTTATTAACTGTAAGAATAACGAACAAAGAAGATTTTTCTTCAAAAAAAACAAAAAAAAAATTTTTTACGAAATTGTCCATATTAAATCTCCATATATGTATAATCTTTCACAAATATATTCAATTCAAAAATTTTAAAAATTTATTCACAAAATAGGTATCCACAAGAATATTTTGGCATTTGATTTGATGTTTATTTCAGAGACAATGTATTTAGAGTGATCGGAATTGTAAGCAAAGTGCATTGTGTCGCCAATACAATATTGTCAGTTCAGAAAATTTGACATATATTATATTTGTATGTACATTGTATCGGTTGAATTTTTTTGGATACATTTCCGATGTCACCGTAACGAAACGTTTAACCCTCAAATTTCCTTTATATCTTCTATTTTTAGTAACAAGCGATTTTAAATTTTAAAAAATTTATATTTTAAATGGAATAAACGCAAAAATATTTTAAGCCTGTAGCAATACAACTTTTTTTATATTTGCAGTTAAAATTGCAGTTTTTTATTGCTATTTTTCACCACTGCAGAGTACAGAACAGAATAAATAACATGAATTTATATGAAATTTTATTATTATTTTTTTTAATACAATATTTTTGTTCATACAAGACCACATCACACTTCAAAACGTATAACCAAAACTATTTTTAAAATTCATATAATTTCTATTTTTAATTATCTTTAAACAAATTGAAATTCACAATAATTATGCACTAATTTTACATCAGTGGATATTTAAAATAACGGCCTTAATTACCAATTTCTACACAATAATTTAAAAAATTTATTATTAAATAAATATTCTTTCTGATGAATCAAATGAATAAAAAAAATTAAATTGAAAATATTTAGCACTTGTACTAAATTTAGAACCTGTTTGATATAATTGTTATTAGATCTTCTTAATTAATTTAATTAACTAACGACCAGTTATTTTGTTCTACATTTTATTTTCAAGTCAACACATTAAAATATTCGAATATTCATACTAGACTTTAAATTTGTCTTTGATTATAACATACTTCAGGTATTATTTTAATGGACGATACCGCTTAATGAATCTTCAGAATTGATTTTATTTACCATAACTGTTTATAACAATTTAAAAGTAGTAAATCAACAAATTTGATGAATACTTGATTTAAATTTTTAGAGATAGAAGGATGTAAAATGAAAAAAAAAAACAAATTTTTAATATTTGAAAAAAATTTCAGGATAAAATAGAATTTTCCAAGATAATAAATTACAAATTTAAATATTTTTAAAATTTAAATTTTTTATCTACTGAATATAAAGTAACTAAATTGTTTTAGAGGTTATGTTGAGAAATGAAAATGACTGGTATAGGTACTTTGATAGCAATGATGAAAATATTTTTAGGAAAATTGCTAGCATATTACTGGACATAGTTTTTGATTATTGTGAACCACAGAGAACCTAAGGTTTTTAACTTAAAATAATTGTCCGTAATATCAATTGTGGTATTTTAGAATTTGTATTTGGTCATTGGTAATATATACAGTATATGTATATTATAATACATATCTTCTATATTATAGCACGATTAGTGAAGGCACACTTTTCGTTATTTTTCGTATGCCTTCGTTTTTTTCTTCATTCAATCAATTAATGATGTAGGCCGTGGAGAACAAAATAAATTTTATGTCCGTATTTTAGGGAAAGAATTATAATCGGATGTTAGCTCAGTTGGTTAACGCATCATTTTAATATAAAAAAGTAAAAGAAGCCCTCGAGAACATATCCGGCCGAGCAAAAGAATGAACTTTTCTGTGAAACGGTACAATAAAATTTAATTTAATTAAAATGATTAATAAAATTAAACCTATGACATATTGAAAGTGTCTGACAACAATGTATAGAATAGTAATATTAATATTAAACCACAAAAAAATAAAAATTGTTCAAATCTTTATCTTTGTAAAATTAACTTTTATTTATAAAATAAAATAAAAAATATCAGATAAAATTAAACTTTTTTTATATAAGATTTTATTAGACATCAATTTTCAGTCAGTCTTTTGCATATGCAATATGAATTAATAAATCACAAACATTTCAAAGAGTCGGAATTTTTCTCCCTGAATCTACCTTCACCCATGGTCAGTTCTACACAACAATATCAAGAGCAACACAATCCACTGCTCTAAAAATTCTAGCACAATCAAGACATTGAAAACTACTGATAGGGACACTGTAATTGACAATAGCTGTGTTCCTTTGATCTGGTTCAAGGCTTAGGTTTTATCAAATTCAAAAGAACGATGTAGGTTAATGTTGAATAATTTTTTTAAGTTGGAAAACTTGTTAATTGAATTATTAAAAATTTCTATTCCAAAACTATGCAAGCGTCACTCGTGACAAGTAGTCCTAAATATTTGAGATCTGTATAGGAACCAGATAAATAACTGGGTTTTGAGTTGTTATTGTATTTTCATATTAAACGATTGACCTGGACCTTGAACCGGATGAACACAGCTATGTTGCATATAAGGAAGTTTTCTAGAATATTTCATTTTATTCAATTTTTCTATATGATAAATTTTTAAAGTTCGGAAGCGGTAATGGTCATACTAAGTCATACTTATGATTAATCAAAATGTTCAGAAACTATATTTTAATAATATTCCAACACACTACGTGTTCTAGATTAATTCGAAAAATCTATAAATCGGTCAATAATATCGGTTATGGTAAAGGCTTTCAGTGCTTTTAGTGCGTTAAAGTCCTTTAGTATCTACGTGCGCGGTCCGCTTAGTATTTTTCTAGGTTTTTACCTTCCATCGAGAAATAAAAAAATAATAAAAACCAATTAAATCTTATAAAAAAAGTTTGATTATTCTATCCGATATTTTTTTAAATTTAATTTAAAAATATTAGCTTAAGACTTTGAACTTTTTTATATTTTTTTGTGGTTTGCTTATTTATATTACTATTCTTTATATAGTTGAAAGTATCTTCAACTTGTCAAATGTTTAATTTTATTAAAAAACATTTTATTGCGCCGTTACACAGAAAAATTCTTTCCTTTTGCTAGGTTAAATATATACCCGGGGGTTTCTTCTAGTACACTACATTGATGTACCTACTCGTATAGTTCCACCTTATGCCCCACGCCTACAGCTAATGATGATACTCGAATTTTACAATTTATAAATATTTGCAAAGCGTATAAATTTGAATATAAAGTTACAGCTGGCCATTTGAGACGTTCCCCTCTCAATTTAAATTTAAAATACTGTACAAACAAAAGTAAATAAGTAAATAAAATAATTAAAAACATAATTTAATCAAAACAAAAATCTCAAACGAGATCCAAAATAATAAAATGTAACGCAATAGAATGCAATAAATCAAATTAAAATAACACTAAGCCATGTATAGCCCTTCATCTATTCTTAGTACCTACATATTTCTTATCTGATTTAATATTAAAACTAACATAGTAAATCTAAAAGATTACCTTTAACGTCCCAAAAATGTAAATATTTTATATAAAAGGTATTAATCGATAACTCGATGTCATTATAAATAAATCATTATAAGATTCCCTTTAAATAAGAGATGTACCTTAAAAAGTGGCACTACCAGAATCAAATTGGGAATAATTAATTTTTTTTTTAATTTACTTCTAATAAAATTATTTTATTTGTAATAATTTTATAAAAAAAATGTGTCCACACAAATGAATAACAGATACTGTGTGTTGTTTGTTTGTTTTTGCTATTGTTTACAATCAACACCAATGACATTTTAGTACACAGTAGTATTAATAATAATAATAATAATAATAACAACAAACAAATAGAAAAAAAAACAGAATCGAAGGTACATAGGTAGGCACAAAAACTATTTCAATATTTTACTGGTCATTCGCTTTAATATCGCATATTATGATAGAACTGGTACCCTTTCCGAACTCATAAAAATTTATTATTCTAAAGAAAATCTATAATATCTATTTATATATAGATATATATATATATATATATATATATATTATGTATAATTTCTAATTATATTAGAAAATTCAATTGAAAAAATTTTCATCGCAAAATTGAAACACAATACTCGTCGTAACATAGATAGTAGTAAAATATACAATAATGTATACGAGTATTGTATGGAGAGGATCTACCTAAGAATAATATTGCAATGTCATTTTTGTTGAAAGACTTGTTAAACGAGAATTTAAAAATGGTTGGGTATTTTTGTTTTTTATATTTTTTTTGCTCTAAAGTGCATAAAATCATCTCTAAATTATTTATTTCTTATGGTATTAGTATTTATCAGGAAGAATACTTTATAGATTTTTTTATTATTGTATTTTTTTTTTTTGTTATTTTTTGAGATGATCATCTCCAATTTTTATAGTTTTCCTTATGCATACACATACAGTGAGGGTTTAAATTAAATTATACTCTTTGTTTTTTTTTTGTTTGAAAAATACGTGATTTTCCTTATATGCTATTTCCGCACATTAATTTTTATTAAATTTTTTATTTTAATACTTAAGTATCCGTTATTATTATATTTGCCTTTATTTAACTGGCTTAGATTTTAATTTATATGTTTGCTTATTTTTAGTCGTCGGATTTTACGTCGCAGATGTTACTATTGTTTCAATTTTGTAATTTTCACCCGGTTCATGTGCTTGCACTCTCTATCTACATGGTGGATTAAGAGAGACAAAAAAAGATTGCACTGCAATGTAATGAATCATTTCAATAATGTCATATTTTCATTTGAACTCATCATAAAAATAAACATTGTACTTCTGACATTGCTGGTTATATTCAGGCAAAAACATTGTCAGAACCCACTCTCACAAATTAAAAAAAAAAATTAAATGAAATTTGTATGATATTCAAATAGCTAAGCCACTTCTCGCTCGTATGAGACGGAATGGATAACAAGAAAGAAACTGTACCGTACCGAACTCAATACCATGACTAACTTGTTCCAACCTAACCTAGAAGGCCTAGAAAAACCTAGAAGGACTTGCATAACACACTCAACATTTACTGAAAAAATTAATAAACGTTCAAAAAACACAATTTAGAACTAGTCTTAACTAGCAGATGTCAAAGAATGAGCAGCATACTTGAATGAACAAAGGATAAAAAGAAGATGGAAGAAGTTAACGACATATATAAAATATCATGCCATTACTGTTATAATAGAAAAGTATACCGGGTGTTCCAGAGCATGCGCATGTATCAGCTTTTTAAGAGAAGAATGAGCCGTTATTTTAAAATTTTAAAAAAAATTATTATCGAGAGAAAAATAATTAAATCGAGGGTGCCCTATCGATTGATGATATCTTAAAATTCCTGGAAAGACCGGAAAAGGATTTTTTAAGCTCAAAATTCGCCGCAATTGGTCGAAATCGAAAAGTTTCTTATTTTTTGACGTAGAATCCAAATTTGAATAAAAAAGGATCCTTTCCCATTTGAAAATCTCGATTTCGGCCAATTTCGGCGATTTTTGGTCTGAAAAACCGATTTGCCTTCCTTCCCGGAAGTTGGAAATATCACCAATTGATAGAGCACCCTTAATTTAGTTCATAAAATTTTTATTTAATTTTAAAATAACGTCGACACCCGGTATATAAGGCAATCAAAACTTCTAATTACGGTGCGATTCCAAGAACATTTAAGGCAAGCCGAATTAGCAAGAATAATAGATACAACCGGCTATTTTAGGTCGATAATGGCTAAATACATAAAATTGATAAAACTAATTTATCATCAATAAAGGAGGTGCACAGAATAAGCATAGTCTAGTTACGAAAGTAACTAACATATATGAAAATTTAGCAATTTCGAGGGAACAGGTATAGATAACAGATTGAATAATAATGATTTGGGGAATGAATACTCACCTCTATAAATTAATAAAATAATTTGCAAAAGTATAGGTAAAATGGGATGATTATAACATGCAAGTATTATTTTAATGGACGATACCGCTTAATGAATCTTCAGAATTGATATATGAATAATGTATAAATAGAATAGGGGTTAGGATACAAAATGAAAAAAATAAAATAAGATATAAAGTTAGACAAGCACTGCACTGATAAAGGAATAAAGGAAAAATTTTGTAATGTTGGAAATCTGACAACAATTGAATTATTATATAAAAAGGTGAATTTTAGAATCGTAGCTTAATATGAAATTTTCAAAGAAAGTGACAAATGTAATTACAGAAAATCAAATTGGTCGAATTTTCTTTACCAAATGTCGTAATGAAATCATGTCACTACCTCGTAAATATTTTGATTAATTTATATTTTTTGTAATTACATTCATCACTTTCTTTGAAAATTTCATATCAAGCTATTTTATTATATTTACTTTATTATTAGCTTTTATTTAATAATTTTATTTTTAATAAGCTTAGTTAATTTTTATAGTTTTAGTACGCTTAAATTAAAGGTAAATATCTCATTATTTATTTACACTAATGACATCCATTTGTAATCACAATCACTCTGAGTTTTATTGAATTCTATTTTAATCTACTATAATAATAATGCTTTAAGTTAAAGCTTTGTAGCCAAGGACAAATTAAGAACGAATGAAGATTTAATAATTAGATATAAATATAGAACTTACCTTCTTATCACTCACCACTTTATTTCACATTTTAAGCAAATGAACCGTCAAATTTTTTGTTATAAACTTTTTTCAAAAGTTGTTGAACAAAATTTTTTCAAAAGCAAACTAACTTATTATTTACTCAATCGATGCTATAATATTTAATGTAAAGTCTAATAATTGAATTCAGTAGTTTTTACATCTAAAGAATTGTTATGCATAATAAAAATTAATAAAATATTATCCCACATTCCTAAATAAACCTCTGTTATTGTTCCATTAGATTCTGTTATTCGCCAAAGCCACTTCAGGTGCTGTTCAAACGATCACCACAACAAATAACAGAATTTTAGTAAAAATGTATTATTTTATTCCACATTTTTTTAACAACAGGTTTGCAAATGTTCAATGCCAAATTTTTTTAAGTCGACCATATTTTCGTTGGTTTAATTTTTGTGTTATTTTTGCGGTATCAGTTCAAAGTCAAGTGTGTTAGTGTTTATTCTGTATTCCAAATCAATCTTTATTTTCGATGTTTAACGTTTTTTTCAGGTTACTAATATTTATACCAGTATTTGAAATAAACAGTAAGTTGTATTATTATACAATTTTAAAACTAAAACTGAAAAAAATACTAACGTTTATTCACTTTTAACTCAGACTGTATTAAAATGTAAATAACAAGTAAGCAACACAAGTTTTTATTAAGAAAAATTTATAGTTTAGAATTGTGACTGAGCATTTTATAACCATATTTGTAAAACATATTAGAAACAAGAAATATTAATGTATATATATATATTTGTATATGTAATTGATATAATATATAATGTACATACACATTCATAGAACATGAAACTATCAGCTACTTATCAATTAAATGAGACAACTTTTTCGTTTTTTTTTTGGGATTATTATTTTCTATGCAAGTAGTTCGAAATTGTATTTTTTCTGTTCTCTTTCAAAAATGTCAGTTTCAAATGCCAAGAAATATCATATTTCGTTTTAATTGGCGTAATTTCTTTTGCATATATTTAAAAAAATTGAAGAAAACAAATTTCAAAAAATAAAAATATAAAAAAAATAAACATTATTATATAAGTAAACAAAATAATGTACTATCCGATGGTATTGAGAGTAAATAAATAGACAAAAAAAAAGTACAGTTGTTTTTGAATGCGTGAGGTAATTGGCTTAAAATTCTAATTTATAAGGATTAAACAAGAAATTTTATTAATTCGATTAAATTAGATTGAACTGAAAATGAAAAATTTATTTGTAATTATCCTTCAGATAATATGTGACATGAAATTATACTGATCTAGTATTGATTAATAAATTATACTAATCTAGGGACCCCAAAACTCAGGAAATAATATTTAGTTATGAAAATTGGAAATTAATTCGTACAAAATGTTTAGTTTTTCATTTAACAATACACTGTTCCCAATTAATATTTTGTTGACAGTTTTACTGTCTTTGGCCAATATAACAAAGTTTTAAGTACGAAATCAATTCGAACTATCACAAAATTAAATATTAATATCGATCCGCCAAATAGATTATCTCGAATAGAAACAGGTACACAATAAACTCTTTGAGTGCCAACAAGAGGTAATTTTTAAAAAAGGAGAGGAGAAAGCTCTAACGTGTTTTACGTATTTACAGTGGAGTCGGCAATTAGACGTAGGGCGCGATTTTAGATTTTTCCAAGGTAACCTAGTGAAGGTTAGGGTACGCCAGCGCATATATGAAAATTGTTCTACGTCCTAGGACGGATATAAGCTATAACAAACTATAATTCGTATGTCAGTTGAATTGTGTATAACATTATAATATAACAACTTAATAAATTTACGTAATATTATTATAATAATTTATTTATTATAACTAAACACGGATGAAGGCGTTCTATGTTTTTATTCGTTTACGTGAAAAAAAATAATGAATTACGGAAGTAAAATACAAACTCAAATGAAATAATTTTTTCAGAATAGTGATTTTATCTAGATTACTTATTTCCCTATTTAATAAGATACTGGTATAAAATGAATGTTAAAAATTAATTTCAAATGTTAAAAGAAATATAATAATTCTTCTAATGAATGTGAAAATTTACTGGAATAGAATGGATAATTCTTATAATTTTTTTTTTTTCAAATGTCATAATTTTTTTTTTTTTTTTGTAAACAAATAACTGACATTTGATAGTTTATAAAAAGGAACCAAAAAATAAAATCCGGAATTTGTTTTTATTTAATAAAAATGATTTCCGATGACAGTAATATACTCGCGCATACATATACATACATACATTAACTTAACATATTATATTTTATTTATTTATTTATTATTAAATCTATCATTGAATAGTTAATTGCTATTACTGCTGCACTGTTCGAATAATGATGCTGATGGTGTCATTGCATTTTACAATGTATTTAATTACATAATGACATAACATGAAACATTTCCGCAAAAATAAAATTCCAGCATTCCATTCAACAGACGAATCTCAATATGAATATATACAAATTCAAGATTATTAACTGTTAGAAAACAATTTATACATAATATATATAGATATGTATATGTATACAAATTAAATTAAAAAAAAAAAAATTCGATTTTTATTCAATTGAAACATAGAATTTGAATATAATATCCAGTTAGGAAATCAAATAAATCTTGTAAAAAACAACAAGAAAATAAAAACTTATAAAATTATTGTAGGTTATAGCATCATAGGTATATATAATAATATATCTACATTCATTAAAGGCACACAGTGGTGATTAAAGGTTATTAACATATTTTTGAGAAAATTTATTTTTAGATATTTGAAAAATAATTAATGAATTGCTGCAGTATAAATTTAAGACATTGCTAAAATTAATTAAGAACATATAAGACACTCATGTACTCGTATATTTAAAATTAAAATTTAAAATCAAATTGAAAAATTTAAGCTGACAAGGCATAATTCTAAGGAAGTTCTAAAATTTTGTTTTAATCAAAGATTCTAGGACTAATTATAATTGTCAGAATTTAGTTAAAATAAAAATTAATTTTATAATCAGTTATGATCATTAGATAAAAATATTGTGTAGAATGAAAATATGTTGTGTTGAGCAGACAGAAATAAAAATGAATTGAATAGAAGACAAGATAGTTGTTGTAATACGAAATCGAGACGAATTGATTGAATTATTATTATTACTAGCGGCTCCCGTTGGTTAATTAAAATTCAAATTTAAGTCATATTTTTTTTTTATAAGTTTTTACAAAAACATGAACTGGATATCATGGACTGAATACGTTTTAATGAGAAACTTTTAAATTAATATGATTTGATAAATAACATAAATTTATTATCATATTACCTAATTTTTCTTTTCTAACGACATATTTGCTATATTCGAAATAATTAGTATTTATTGTAGAATTCACATTTACTATTCTTACTCACTTATTTTACATTATCAGTAACAATAAAAAAGCGATAAAATGTTAAAATAATTAAATCTTAATAATATAAATTTCAACTCGGTTTCTATTATAAAAAGATAATTAAAAATCCTACTCAAACCCTTAAATACTTGTTTATTGTATTTATAAATTATTATTGTTATTATTTTAATTAATTTAGTTATTATACCTTAATACTGTTATACAATTTACAATTAAGGAGTTTATTCTCAACTATATTTGTTTCTTATTAAATAATTTACATAACTATACTGTCTTGAGCTTTCTATTGAATTTTATTGGGTTAAATTTTGTTTATCCTTATGTGGCCATATTCTAATTATGCGACAAAATATCTATAACTATAATTGACAAGCATTTTAACTTTATATTATTTTTTCAATTTACCAAAAATATTCTTAGTTTATAAATATACACCGTTTTGGTTAATGAAAATATAGACCCAAATTTTACTAATTTTCTTGCAGAATTGTGAGCTTAATCTGTTTTAGAATTACATACGTACATAGTACATACATATTTATATACCTACAATTTTCATCAAAATTAATTTTTTTTTACTTTTATGAAATTATGTATCGACATAAATCTACTTCATTCATGCAAATACATAGTATATAGTATGTACATTTGGAGTATGATACAGCATTGATTAGATGTACAATAATAATGCATGTATGGAATTTAAAATTTTTTATTTAAACTTTCAAATCAATTTTTTTTGTTTTTACGTACATAATATGTATATAGGTACCAGGCAATATTTTATTATTATTGTTTGAATGCATAACATTTATAATTAACCGCCAATTTTTATTGTACTATATCTTCATCATCTATAATTATAATTGACATTTAAGGACCTGCGCAGTAGACACCTTTTCATTATATCTCTCTTCTCCTCTTAATATATAATAAGTAAGGTGTAAATAAAACAATAATTCGCACCCAGTTGAAAATTTCTTAATCATATGGTTTTATTATTCACCAAATACATTAAGAAATAGGTAGAAACGAAACAGAAAATGAGAAGTAAGGTATTTATGTTTTTTAACGAAAACATACTAATTTCATAGCTTTTCATTAAAACATAAATGTTTTCTGCTTTGTAATGAGAAATCTATATCAGTCCATACAAATTCCTGTTCTTTTAAAAACTTTAAATTTGGCTTTAACTTGAATTATAATTACTCAACAGGGGCCCCTAGTAATTCTAAATATAACATGCAACAAAAAGGACACATTTTGCACAATCACTGATGAAACAACTAAATTATCGAAGGGAATTTGTTGCTTTTAAATACTTTTATGGACAAATTAAAACAAAAAAAAATTTAAAGTGAAAAGTAGGTCAAATTTAACTAAAATATTAATTAAAATATAACTAAAAAAAAATTTTTATAACTAAAAATTTTTCTATATATGTATATTTTTATTTTTAAATATGCAGCCACGCACTACGAAAAAATATTGTTTATAATAATATTCTTTGAATGTGGAAATATACAAGAAGAAAATATGTTTCCACATTTGTGGGGTCAGGACTATGAAAGAGCTTCCGTAGTTTTATGTTATCTTCAGTTTTTATTTCATATTTCATTTAAGTACTTTCCGCATACCTGGCTGTTAAAAGTTGAACATAAAATAAAATTTTACCACAATCGTATTAAACTATTTTGTATGAATAAATTTTACCATAATAAGAGTTCCGAAACAGAAGATCATCAAATCAATTACATATATTTTTAAGATATTTAATTTTCTTATTATGTTTTTTTATTCTTTACATTTTAAATAATTTTTCAAAAATTTTTAAAACAAAATGTCTCATTATTTTTTTTTTCTTTCTTTTATAGATTCAAAAGCTGCAATAAGATACGTTTTACAGATACATTGTAAGTTTTGTTGTATTTCTAATTAATTAATTTTTAATTTTTTATCCTAATAAAATTTATAGAATATGCTGTAGGCTCTAGGTGTAACATTATTAAAATTAAATAAATATTAAAACTCTAGGTATCATGTGCCTTCTGATGATGGTGTAATAACTGAAATCGATTAAGATATTTATTAAAATTGTGGAACATACCTATAGAGTTTTAATATTGATTTAATTTTTCATCTTAATATTAATGAAATATAGAAAAAATATTTTGTAGGTACAATGAAAAGCTAGATTTTGTAGCTGAAAAGTGTTTCCTCTAATTTATTACAAATTTAATTTTGATTAGTCGAATATTTGACAAAATCAAGAGTTTAACAAAAATTTCAGAAATAGTAAATAACTTTATTGCATTGTAAACTTTGTGGGCTCGCTGCGGAATGTCATGAGAATAAAAAGGGCTCGTAAAGAACTGTTATAAAATAATTAAAAATTATAAGACTTGCTTTTTTACTAGTCTACTGTTTTTGGGAGAAATAACCTTCAACAAACTCTTTATTCATAGTGACTCCAAGACTGTGCTTATTTTTTTTTAAATTATTAAGTTTTTTACAAAATATTCGATTAATCTACCATCAATTGTCGTTTACGTCATACATGGCTCGGTAAAAAAAATGGTATCTTACAGAGGATTTGACTCCGATTTACCAAATCATTGGATTTAATTTTCCTATGCTGCGATATAATCTTCAATGACAAGCGTGAAATTTCAGGATCTTATTTGTTTAATATTTAGTAGAATCAGTACTATATTAGTCATTTTATCAGATTATTATTAATAAAACAATGGGAATTTGAATATTCACTGAAAAAATTTCAAGTTGGTAACTGTTCAAAATTAAAAAATAAATTAATAATTTCTTAAATCATAATTTTATTTTTTTTTCTATTTTTTTTCTTAATTCATTTATTAGTAATTAATACTATTTTAAAGCCATAAATCTATTTACTTACAAATTACATAAAATAAAATTAATTCAATATGATTATTACACAATATTAAGAAATTTACAAACAATAATTTACCAAAATAATTTATAAAAATTTAAACTACAAAATTCAGAATACAAAATTAAAATATAATAAGATAAAAAATTATAAATATTCATTATGAAGCATAAAAATTCAAATTAATATAAAAAAGGACAATTTAAAAAGTGTAAGCATCACAGATAAATAAATAAATAAATGAATTAAAAAAAATATGTATTCAATATTGTTAGGACTCATAAAATCTTTGTTAATACTATTTAAGTACCTATTATAAGAATTAAAATTAGAATTATTATCTTTAATTATAATTGACAAGCGCTTAAGGACCTGCGCCGTAGACACCTCTTCATTTTATTTCGCTCCTATTTAATGAACTCCGAATATATAAACAAGTTGTATATAAAACAATAATGCGCACACAGTTGAAAATTTTTTACTCATATGATTTTATTATTGAGCAAATACATTATGCATATGTGAGTTCTTTATGTGTTATGTATATGTAGGTATATATACCTTTTTAATGACAAAATATTTTATTTTTAGTAATTTTATCCACTAAATGCCACTTACTATAGGGAATTTATCGGAAACGAAACAGTATATGAGGGACGTGTATTTATATGTTCTAAATAAAACTTACTAACCACAAAATTTTTTATTAAATACGAGTGGTTTCTGCTATATCGTGCGAACCCTATGTCAGTAGGTAAATTACTGTTTTTTTAAAAACTTTAAATTTGACTTCAACTTGAATTATAATTACTCAACAGGGGCCCCTAGTTATTATTTATTGAAAAAGAAAAATGGAAAATTAATTTACATTTCTCTTAAAAAACAAATGTTATAGCAGATGCTAATCTACGCTTTTTTGTTTACGAAGTAGAATTATTTACTTCTTACCATTATCCTTTACAAAATTAAATTATTATATCCTATGACCTATATTATTATAAAATAGGTCATAGGATATAAGATTTGCTAGAATTAATTTCAAATATTCAATATTCTATCTGTAGTACGTATCACAAAATTAACTATTTAGATCATACAACACAATATAATAGTTCAATTTAATTGAGAAAACCGTGAACTTGAAATTTCAAAATTTCAATTTGGCATACAACAAAAAAAAGTGAAATTAATTCACACGAAATCTTATACATTATAATGACTAAATTACTATACTTATATAGTAAAATCTAAATAGAAAAAATTTTATTTAATTCGGCATACACAAATATATATCTAGGTCATAATGTCAAAAGTAACAAACTTTCGTCGACGTTTAATATCCTAATACAGTAATTTCCACATTCTGTAATTCTATTGAAGATTTTAAATTTTCTCAAGTTGTATATCTAATTTTTACTTTAATTTCACCTACAATTAATTTTTTTTTGTAATTTTTTTCCTAATTTAAAATTATTACAATAATAATTATACCGAAAAGTAAAAAAAAAACAGATTTTTTTTATCATAGGCTATAATCAAAACCAAAATTCCATACTTAATTTGATGACTTTCCAAATAACCACCATTTATAGTACACATAATTTTTTTTTTGGAAATTTCTAAAAAACAATAAATGAAATATTTATTCTTATGATTTCCAAAAGAAGTTAACATTCCATTCATATTTAAATAATTTTTAATACCTTATAAAATAGAATAGAGCTTTTATGCAAATAATTCCATATATAGGATACATTTTTATTATATATTTAAAAATATATAATAATATCTAGTCTATGATAGATTATGATTGAAATTTCCATTTCTATATTATATATATACCATCATCATGTAGAATAAAAGAATGTCATTTAATATTTTACAAAACAAATACCATTTCAGTCCAACTATACTAATCGTATTCTTTAAATTTTATCATAATAAAATTTTTTATTCGTTAAATTTGTTGTTATTGCTATTATTTTTTTCTCTTTTTTAATAATTTGCATAATTTTGCATAAAAAAAATATGCTTTAATTTATGCAATTATTTTAAACGCTTTCTCCATAACCCATATTATTTTGTTATTTTTGATGAATTCTGTTTTTTTTTTTTTAAAGAATTCTTCTCATAGTAATGGCATGACAACCCTAAGAGACCTAAGAAATTTTAAAATTTGTTTTTCTTTTTTATATATTTAAATTTTAGTTATCTTGTCTTGTATATTGTATATTCACATATAACTGTCCCATGAAAATAAAATCAAAAACAGAAAATATGCAATTCTCAATGAACTTATAACCATTATTTTTGTAATATAACCTTTAAAATTTTCATTTTTTATTGTTGTTGTTCTTGTTCACAGATTATGTTTTTTTTTTGTTTTACAATTTTCCCTTTCAGACTGAAAATACTAGATATAAAATAGAATTTATAATATAAAAAAAAAAAATAAATAACAAAAATAAAATTGGGTCAGTAGTCTAGCATATAACCTTAAATTTCAAGAATCATGACATAAAGATATTTGCAGTCTAAAAACAAAAAAAAACTACAACAACAAATATTGTAATTGAAATTATGACGTATCTATTAATTCTATCGGATATATTAATGCAATACAACTTAAAATGGGAATAGAAGAAAAATCAAAAAACAAAAACAAAAATGTTTTCGACCTCACCTCATCATTGCTTCTATAAATAATTTATTTTTGATACTAGAATAACAGTAATTTTATTAGATAAATCGGGGATAATTATTAAAATTATGTTTTCGTTTGTAATGTTAAAATGATTTGATATACCTAAGGTTTTATAAATTTTGTTTGTTAATTCAGTCCTCATTTTATTTGATCGGAGTATGGAGCTTAAGGTGCAATTAATTTTTTAATGCTTAGATTATATCTTTTATAGAATATGCTGCAGGCTCTAGGTGAAATATTTTTAATAATTAAAATTGGAAATTCTAGGTATATTAAACTAAGTTTAACTAAAATAATTTGACCGATTTTTTGCGTTTTTAATGTTTATTACCTATTAATAGACATACAATTGAATCGACGTGTAAAATAATTCAAACATTTCAAACCTAAATAATTCACTATTCATCAAATACACATAATGAAGATACAAATCCCAATCAATTTATTTTATAACATTATCTGATGAATTTATTGCATAATATGCATGTGTATTGACATAAATACACTATTCTGATTATGACTTAGACTTTCATATAAAATTATTTAAAATAATGGTAAGTTATTGAATTAACTCAGATTGTTTTGTTATTCGTAAGTCAAGCAGCATGAATATTGCATTATTACAATTTATATAAAACTCTAATTATTCTTATTAATCACAATAAAACAATAAAACAATTAACCTTGACATCGTAAATGTCGCAACACAAAGTTGACTACAATGTCCACATGATCTTAAATGTCTGCAAAAGCTCACAAAAGCTTGATACATTGTCTACATGATCAAAATTGCTGTTGACAATGTCTCCGCAATCGGTTTGACAGCTATTTGGGTTTACAAACAATTTTAAAAACCCAATGTTGTACAGTGTTAATAAAAACTATCTGTATCATTTTGCTTGATCACAAAAGAATTAAGTACACAATGTCTCAGAAAGCTCTCATTATACAATGTTGCCTACTTTATTTTACGAATAAAATTGACAACATAGGTTTTTTTATATTGCATCATGTTGAAGTTTTTTTTGCCACCGGAACTAAACAATCTCTCTATTGTCGGATTTAAAAATTTAAGAAAAGATTGTTTTTGCAGTTTTATTACCTTTAATAGAATCGTTTGAACTCTTTGATGTTATTGATCCGATCCGAAATATGTCCCAGAGACGAAGATTCAAATATACTAGACATTTTCATAAGCAAGCAGTATGTTGTTCATGAACAAAAGATGTAGATTAAGTTTGGTTGTTTGTGAACGTTGGCTAATTTTACATAAAGTCTAAAAAACTATAATTGAGTGCGAACTACAATCAGATAGACTACTTTTGTAATTTTTCAAATTAATTTTGAATATAATAAATTTAATTCAATGAAAATGATGTAACTGTAACGTATTTATACCATTTCTGCATGTTTTGCTTTGATGTGCTTATGAAAACCTTTTTTGTCAATTTATTCTCAATTTAAATATTTCACTTACTAGAAACTGAAATAACTCAGTATGAAATTTCCTTCATCTTGAAGATGATCAAATGAAACATTAAAGTTAAATTAAAGTTCACGTTTCCAAACAACGAATCAGTAATAACAATGGTCATGTTATCTGACTTATTAATTACAAGTTGATAAAACTAAAATAATTAAAAATTAGTTAATTAATTTGCAAACATCTAAAATAAAAATGTAGCTTATTCTATTAAAAAAGTCATTGTTATTAAGAGTAGTTGATATCCACTTTCAAATTATTTTGTATAAGATAGATAAGAGTGGCTGTCTAAGTCGGTGGCGGTACACAAAGAGTAAAAAGGTCTACTGTGATACCACAATGACTACTTTTCATAACAAATTTGAGCTTTTAGAGCCTTATGTTAGTTTTTCTTTTGTCAGTTAATGCAGGGCAGGTGCAAAACAGGTATATAATTGATTTATACTCTCTTTAATATTTGCAGGCTCCAACAAATGACTTCTGTTATGTATGCTACAGCAGTATTCATGTATTAACCCTACCATCGTATTAATATTATAATCTTGTTAGTGATAGTAGGTTACTGGATCGTTTATAATCCAATTTGACCAGATAAGTTTGATTAAATTGAAGTCACGTCATCATTGGGTTTGGATTTGTGACTGGAAGCATTGATTGGCTTTTTGTGGTCTCCTACCTATTCATCCATTTTAAATCTATCCATAAGAAAAATTAATGTCAATAAAATTGTTTTTTTAAATAAATGGTAATTGTAATTGTATTGAATGTGAACTTTAAATGAATTGTATAAAATGTACCGGGACTTCCATATTGTAAAAAAATCATTTCCTAAACCGCCTTTAAACTGTTTTTAAATTTAATTTTTCAAACTTACTTTTTACTGCTTCGCAAAATAATTTGCTGTAATGTTTTTACATTATGGAACACAATTTTAAACTTTTGACATTTATTTTGTTATGAATTTCTGTTATTACTAAACTGTAGCAGAAAAAGTCCAGAATTTATCGAAAAATATCAAAAATATTGGAAATATAACTAAAAATAAAATAATAGTTCCAATAAATATAATATTCTTGCAATATACTGTATACCAAAAGTTTATAAAAATCATTTTTTCGATGGGTTCTTTGCTTTTTTTGCGCATTTGAAACTTATATTAAACAATATGGAATATAATAGATTGTAAAAAAATGTTTGTGTACAATATGGAAGTTACGGTATTAGACAAAATTAAGACAAATAAATAAAACTGCTTAAATTCTAGTTGCAATTCTAGTGGCTTATCCACGTGAGATGAGTTACTACTAGCAACAAGTTACTACATGAAGTTAACATTTTATGCGATTCAATATTATAATGTTTTTTTGATGTGATATAAATATAATTTAATGATTAAATTTTAATTGTAAAATTATTCTATTTGAATGATGTTATAACATGGGTATTGTCTTAATAATTTTTGCCGAAAAAATCATTAGATTGGTTTGAATTTATTTCATCATTTTTACTACTCAATTCTCTCTTCTCTTCGTCGTTGTTTAGAACAATTTCACAAATTTACGTACCTCTATATCTCAGGAAAATAAAATACGCAGTTTTATTCGTATATAATTCACAATACTACTACCACTAATGTAAGCCATAATATAACTAGTTTTGCTAACTAAAAAACTTTTTAAAAAATATTTACACAGAGCTAATACGATTATGATGTTGTTTATAATAATGTTCGTAATAATATTTAAGATTATGTAATTAAATTGAAATAAAATAAAGATATTCACTCTTTTGTTTGATATTATTTATTCAACCATATTATTATATCTCACAGATGAATGTCAATATACAATATTTGTAAATTGTTATCTTGTCATTGTCTATAATATTTTGTCATTGACTGAAATGATCCTATAATCATTAAAATCAGTTAAATAAATTCAATTTTATTATTCATTACGATAATTTGCTCAAAACAATAAAAAGAAAAAAAGAAAAATTTATTATGATAATCTTTACAAAAATGTAAATTTAAATGGGTCTCGTAAATTATTTTATTGAACTTAACACTCATAAATTATAATCATTACAACGACATTACAATAAAAATATTCATTTACAATATTGTTATATAGATTGTTTGAAGATTAGTTATTTGGTGAACCATCATGTACTTAACCTTTTGTATTGTATTCATTGATGTTAGAAGTAGAAATTTTTTTTTTTTTTTTTTTTTTTTTTTTAGAAATCCTAAATAGGTATATGGTACGGTAAGTATCTAATTTTATGTTACCTAGTTTTTATTATTATCTATACTTTTATTCTATTTATGAAAAACTAGGCATTGTTCCCAGAAATAATTTCATATAGAAAATCTTTGGGAAAATAATATTTTTTTTTTTTTATGTTTTGTTGCTTTTGTTTTCATTCCATTAGAATTTCTCTTTTTGGTCAAATTGTTTTTGAAATGTTTTTTTACTGATATTCTATTGTTTTCCTTAAATCTTTACAAAATGGTAATGTAAGTTAATGGAATTGAAGCAATTTAAATTAAATATTATATTTAAAAACATAATAATTTTTTTAATATAACAAATTAAATATTTGTCATTTTAATCGACTGTGATTTAGTAAACTATTATTCGTTAGAGATGTGTATTTCTAACGAATCACAACGGTGAGAAAATAAAAATGAAATTTTTTTTATTCAAGTTTTTAGGTAGCATTATATTAATTAATATTTGTTGTCGATTATTTTCCTTTATATTTTTGTTGAAATTTAGATCCAGTTATAACCCTCTGTTGTTCATCATAACCTATTATTATTATTTTGTGCCCTTATGGCAACACTTTATATATATCTTATATTTCCGTTTCTTGTTGTTGTGTGAATAAAATTATAGATTTAATTATACTGAGAAGCAAGTGTTTTTATTCTGTTTTAAATTATAAAATCCATCAATTTTACTAAAAAGGCTTATCATGCAACTTCTTCAGCGTTTTGTAATTAACGAAGGAAATAAATCTGAAATTCTCTTAGTTATGTTTACATAGTAAAGTAATAATTTGGTCCTTTTTGCAGCTGTTTGGCTTACATTCAATTGAAATAGCAAAGTAAAATGTTTGTTCTTTATATTGTTATTTTTTATAATATCATTTATAAGGTGAGCCGGTTGCAGATATGGGGGCTTTATTTACTATAGTATTACTTACTTGCTTATCCATGTGGCGAACAGTCTTTTATTTTGATCGGTAACGGTTGATTTCTGTCCAGTTAAAAATACAAAATCCGAAAACCAGACGAAAGCCGGAGACAGAACAGCCTGTAGTTTTAAATTTTCTTATAAATTTACATCTTCCAAAATTTGCTATTTTCTAAATTAATTAAATAAAAAGAAAAAAAAAATAATAAAAAAATAAAAAAATATAAATTAAACTTTAAAATTATCTTTAATATTAAAACTTTAATTATCTTAAATTTTACTTTATTTCTCTTTAAAATCTTTACTAATTTATTTAACATTTCACTCTTCATTATCACATAATACTTAAAATTAATTAATATAATTATTTAAACATAAACTAAAACAATAAACTATATTTGTATCCAAAATTAAATAAATGCACTTTTCGAAAAATTAAAAACTAGTTTAAAAAGAACAAACTTAAACAATAATATTAAAATAAATTAAAATAAATGTAAACACCGAGACCGGTTTACACACATGCATGCTCATTGCTCCTATTAATTACATGTCAATTTCGTTCAACTGTCAAAACAATTAAAATAATTAATCAGCAGTGTTGCTCAAAAATTAAAACAGTGTTACTCAAATAATAAAACAGTGGCTCTCAACGTCACTAATTCGAAATAAATCTACATCAAACTTATTTGAACACATTTTAATTTTAATTCAAAAGACAAAATGGCTAGCATTAACATAGCAAACATCAAAAATTGCGGCTCTTGCAAAAAAATGTTTAAAGGACAAATAAAGAGAATAATGTGTGATGGAATATGCAAAAATTGGTACCATATCACTTGTGTAGGACTTGGTGTTGAAGATCACAAGAAATATTTGGAGAATGATGAAATGTATTGGTTTTGTGAAATCTGTAAAAAACAACGCAAGAATCGTCGTTCTACCCTGAATACTAATTCAACTGAATCTTGCACACCAAGTGGAAATCTAAATCATACTGTTGTTACTCCAAAAAATACAAACTTGGAAGAAAAAATCAACAAAATCTTAGACAAATTAGAATACTTTGGCTCTTGTTTTGCAGACTTAAATGATAAATTAAGTAAAATAAATGAAATAGTGGATAATCTAATAGAAGAAAATATTAACCTCAGAAATGAAAACCAAGGGTTATTGGTAAAAATAAATAGAAATTCCAGAGAAATAGAAGAATTAAAACAAAATAAATACAAAAATATAGTGGAAATCTGTGGAATACCGGAGGAAATAGAAAATAAATTAGAAGTAAGCAAAAAAGTCTTTCAAATTCTAGGTGTAGATGTTAGACAAGAACAGATAGAGAACGTGCAACTGGAAAGTAGATTCTCTAAGCATTCCAAATTACCTAAAAATTTAATCGTAACATTGGAAAATAATACTATTAAGAGAAAAATAATTGAAGCTAAAAAGAGAACTAGTATTAAATTGTCTGCCATAATCAATGACTTACCACCTACCATAAGAGATTCTTTTGTTTACATTAATGAAAAACTAACCAACAACAATAATTATCTATTTAAAAAAGCTAGAGAATTGAAAAGAGAAAAAAAAATAAAATTCGCATGGGTAAAGGACGGCAAGATTTTTATAAGAAAAGAGGACAACAGTAATGTTGTCAGAATTTACGATATAACATCATTTGATGACATCAATACCTAATCTTAACATCGATTTCACTTTGCCGTTTCTCCCAAAAACCCATCGTATAGATAATATAGAAACTTTAAAATTCAAAAACAAAAACTCGTTAAAAATTATGTATATGAATATTAGAAGCATAAAACAGAAAATTGATGATGTACTCTACTTACTTGACTCTGCTGCCAATACTATTCATGTTATTATATTTACTGAGACTTGGATAGATGATGAAGAAAAAGAATTCATAAACATTCCAGGTTACCAAAAAGTTCTTTCTTGTAGATCTGGTAGGAAAGGTGGTGGTGCTGGAATTTTTATTCACAAAACAATACATTTTTCTACAGAAGAAACTTTCTGTGATAATTATTCTAGTTTTATAACAATTAAAATTAATTTAAAAAAAACTAATAAGCACTTTCACATTATGGCCGTATACAGACCTCCTATACAAAGCAAAGAATTTATTGATAATTTTTTACACATCTTTGATAACAAACTGAACAATTTTAAAAATAATTCTAATACTCTAATAGTTGGGGATTTTAATTTTAATATATTGGAAAAAAATAATCAGCGTATAAACGAATATAAAAATATTATATATTCCAATTGTTTTTTCTTCTGCAATAATAAAATAACCAGACCTGCTACCGACACGTGTTTAGATCACATACTAACAAATAATATAAATCAAAATATTGATATTACTCAATTAAGCTACGACATATCTGACCATGACATAATGTTTGTGGAAACTAGTTTACTCTCTTGTAATGATAAAATAAAAACTAATAATGCAACATATACGAAAATTAATTATGATACACTCAGAAAATATTTATCAGAGAAACCTATTTTTAATACAGAGTATATATTAACAACAGATGAAAAATGTGAAATGTTAAATCGTTATTTAACAAATGGAGTAAACAAATGTAGTATTATCGTAAAGAAGAAAAATAAAACAGGGAACTCAAAACCGTGGATTGATAATGAAGTCGTTGATGTAATTAAAACAAAAAATTATTGGCATCAAAAATTAGTTAAAGACTTTCAAAATGATCACATAAAAGAACACTACAAATATTGGCTGAATAAGTTAACCAAACTAAAAAGAACAAAAAAAAAAATGTATTATGAACAAAAATTCAGAAAATGTGGTAACGATGCAAGAAAAACTTGGCAAAATGTGAAGGAAATGATAGTTAGTTCAAATAATAATCTGGACAGCAAATTTCTAAATGATAATATGACGGAGTCAGACAAATTACATAAGCTTAATAATTTTAATTATCACTACAGTAAAATTGGTCAAGTATTAGCTGATCAAATAAAAAAAGAAACAATAATTCCTATCTCCGAAACAAATATTAGATTTAAATTCAAAACTGTCAACTATTGCGAGATAAAGAAATGCATTGGGAGATTGAAAAATTCCAACGCGACTGGTTCTGACAACATACCAACAAAAGTATTTAAAGAATGTAAAAATGAGATTGCACCATATATAAACTCACTAATAAATACATCACTTACCACTTCAATATTTCCAAAAATTCTAAAACAAAGTAAAATTACACCAATATATAAAAATGGAGACGAAAATGATATAAACAATTTCAGACCTATCGCAATATCACCAATCCTCAGCAAAATTATTGAAACATTGGTAAATGCACAATTCTCTGATTATTTAATTCAAAATAACATAATTAGTAACAGGCAGTATGGGTTTAGAAAAAATTCAAATACAGAAGCAACATTATTTGATCTGATAACATTAATTGAGCAAAACCTAAATCAAAAAAAAAAAGTTGGAGTTCTCTTTTATGATTTCTCAAAAGCTTTTGACTCTGTGGATCGAAAGATACTATTAAGAGTACTATTCAATATGGGCGTTAGAAGTTCTTCATATAATTGGTTCAAAAACTATCTAAGTGATAGGTCACAATTCGCGGAGCTTCAGAAACTTAAAAGTAAAAAAGAAGATGTTAACTACGGTGTAATACAAAGAAGCTCGCTAGGTACAACACTTTTTCTGTGTTATGTAAACGAAATTGCTAACCTAGAACTGAATGGGAAAATATTTATGTACGCTGATGACTTAGCAATTGTGTATACCGAGAATAACTATGAGGAATTGGAAAATAAAATCAACCTAGATAATGAAATCTTATTTAAAGTAATCAACAAATACAAATTAACTGTAAACGCAAACAAAACAAAATACATGTTATTGAAAGCACCAATCGGTCAAAATCTAAAATTGTTCTATAATAATAACATTATTCAGAAAGCTGATAACTTTAAATATCTTGGTTTGATAATTGACAGCGATATTTCATGGAATGTACACGTCATCGAAGTTATGAAAAAATGTAGAAGAGCAGCAGGAATATTCAAAAAAATATCATATAATATACCACATACATTAAAAAGGTCACTATATTTCAGTTTATTTCACTCAAATATAGTGTATGGGCTAATAATATGGGGAACAAGTACGTTGCAGAATTTGAAAAAAATCCAAACCTTGCAAAACAAGGCTATAAAAAACCTGTACAACTTAAATATTAGAACGTCTACTAACAGTTTATATGAGAACTTTAAGACCTTAAAGATGCAGGATCAAATAAAATTAGTACAAGTGAGTCATATATATAAAATAGTACACCAACAAATAATCACCAACACAACACTTCAACAAGGTTCAGAGGTTCATCAACATAATACAAGAAATGCGTCTGATTTTCGAGCAAGAAGAGGTATAAGCAACATTTATAGCACATCGGTCAATGAATATAATAAAATTCCAACTACAATCAAAAATAAAGATTATATAAGTTTTAAAAAATATATAAAAAATTTTAATTAATCAAATTATTATAATTTTCTTTTTTCTTTTCTAATAATTGAATTATAATATAATTCCTCAATAATTGTTAAAAATTTTCTATTTTGTAAATATTCTATATATCTTATTACTATGTTTTCTCTTTTTCTTTTTTATAATATCATATTTTTATTTCTACTTCTATTTCCACTTGTTGTTTACTATGATGTATATTTAACATTTAATTTAAAAAAATTTAACTAATAATAATCACTCTGTATGAGCTAACGCTCTTTTTGAGAATAAAACAAATAAATAAATAAATAAATAAATAAATATAAATATAAAAAAATTAAGAATAGCCATTTCAATTGATCAAATTGGATAAGATTTTACTTGGTCTTCAAAGACCATATATGATTTTACTTGGTCTACAAAGACCATATGCTACGTCTATATGCTACGTCCAACCCGTACTTTTTTTTAGTTTGCTCTTAGAGAGAGTGGATTCCCGCTAAGTCCTAATGTTACACTTCTATTGGGCTGTTGATCAATGAATATGTTGGCGAACTGCTGCAAAATTATTTTTGCGTTTGCTGGGTAAATTACTTTACAAGCTTTAAAAAAGTCAAGTCAATCTAAAACTTGGGAGTTACTGTCGATGAAAAACTTACTTTCACAATGCACTATAATAACATCATTAATGAAGCTAGCTCTATATTAGGATTCATAAAACGATGGTCCAAAGAATTCAACGACCCACATATCTTGAAATTCTTATATACTTGTCTCGTTAGGCCTCAGCTTGAATATGCCAGTAAGGTATGGTCAGCTTATTATGAAATTCATAGTAATCGAATTGAATCAATTCAAAAGAATTTCTTAAGATATTATGCTTTACGTTTCCTTCCTTGGTCAGACAATTTTGATCTTCCACAATAATAGACTAAGCCTTATTCATCTAACCACTTTAAAAAATAGACGTGCAAATGTGCTCTTTATTTATTTAAATATTATATTAATCATATTCTTTTGAACAGACTCTATTCTCTTAATATGTTTGTCATAATAAGGTATCCAGATCGGACAAGCATTTTCGAGGTGAGGACGAACGAGTGCAGTATAAATTTTTGAATGTATAAAGATCAGAAAGTTTCTGTGAGTTACGCTTAATGAAATCTAACATGGAAAAAGCTTTAGAAATAATTCGATCTATGTGAGCATTAAAAGTTAATTTATTATCGAGAATGATACCCAGTTCTTTTGTTTCACAGACATGTTCAATAATAGAACCATTGATATTATAATAAAATTCAATTAAGAAAATGACATGTAACTGCACTTATTATTATTTATGATAAGGCCATTAATGTTACACCAAGAGTAGAATTTGTCAAGATCCTGCTGCAGGAGATTGCAATCTTCGTCCGATTTAATAACCGCAAAAAGCTTAGTATCGTCAGCAAATGATAAGATCAAAGACTTAATATCGAAGTCGATATCGTTCATAAACAATAAAAATAATAGTGGCCCCATATGAGTTCCTTGTGGAAAATCAGACGTAGCCTCGCGAGTAATTACCGGGAATATCGTATCGTCATTTATATCTAAATCTGCTAAAATTAACAACTGTACCCGACTTCATTCGTCCAATCTTTTCATCTTAGTGCTTCATTGTACTAATTATTGTATGAATGAACCTATCCATCGAATGATGATCATTGCCAATACGCACAAAGTTTGAATATTTTTATTATAATTCAAACATTTTAAATATTAATTGATTCATAGTTTTTTTTTCTTTTTTATTTTTGATTATTTGGTTTTTTTTTTTTTTTATTAATTATGTTAAAATTAAGTTTTTCAATAACTTGTAATTTGTTTGATTTAAACGAAGTTAATAAATAAATCACAACACTAGTGACTATTTAAATCAGAACAAACAAGACTATTCTTTCTTTTATTTTGCCAAATATTAAAAACTGTAAATCTAATTCAAATAATAGTACAACACAATAATCAAGCTGACAGCAAAAATGGTACAGTAAATAACAAAAGAATTAAATTTAATTTAAATAATAAAGGGCACCCACCGCATATAAAAAAATATTTGCTAGATTTTATTACTTATAAGACTTCTTACTAATTCTAATAAGTACAAATCAAAGGTGTAAATATTTTGATAAGCAAGAAATATTGGCAATATTTTTTACATTGACAAGTATTTTATTCATAAACAAAATGCTGCAAATGAAGTTTGTTCATAAATATTTATAATTTAGCAGGAAAACTGCAAAATTATAGTAGATAGCGCATAACAATCGGTTTTAATATAAACAGCAGCATATTTATTACACAAAACTGTAAATGTAGAAAATTCAAATTTTATTAAATCAGTAAAAAAAAAAATGTCTGCAAAAATGTGTATTTTGATTTTATATTATTTGTTTATGAAAAGCCCTATAATTTCCTAAAATATAAAATTAAAATATATTATTATGAAATTATACATATTGTACTAACCCATTAGTGACAGTTTTGTTCTCTGGATATCCATTTAATCTCGCAATCTCAAATTTGTATGATGAACATCTATATATATATAAAAATTAAATTTTTTATTTCTGTCTTTATGTCTTATCTCTTCTGTTGTTCTGACTTATGTCTTGTTCTTAAATTTTTGTCTTTATGTCTGTCTTTATGTCTGTCTTTATGCTATTTATAGACTCAAAAACTACTGAATCGATTTGGATGAAATTTTCAAAATAAATTACTGGAATAGAGTTGAAGGTTATAGACCTACCCGCTTCTTAAAATTCCGACGCGTTTGAGCAGCTGCCATATAACTCCCACTACCTATCACAAATATTTTAAGAATCAAAAGTGTTGCAGAGCTGAAAATTTGTACTCAAGTACTGCCTCAAAAAAAAATAAATACGTCTATTACCGTTTTTTCAAAATTTTGACTGGTTCGGGCAGCTGCCATATAATGCAGCTATCTAATAATCTGAGTGGTTCGGGTTGCAGTCATACAACTTCCATCACCCATCAGGATATTTAAAAAATTAAATTTTTTATGTAACTGAAAATTGTATTTCAGGTACTCCTTCATAAATAAAATAATGACATATACGTTTTCTAAAATTTTGGATAATTGTAATAGAGATTCATATATAAATTCTGAGAGATTTTAGTTTGGTTTTGACAGATTTTAATTTTAATTTATATTAGCCAATTTATTTTTTATAACTTTATTATTATTTAAACTTAAAAAATAGTTGTCTTTTTTCAAGAAATTATTTGGGTAAACCGAAGTCTATCAGGTACTCCTTCAAAAATACAACAATGGCATCCATTTTCTAAAATTGTTAGTAATTTTAAAAGAAATAAGCAGATTTTGTTTTTTTGGTTTTAATTTTTATTAATTAACAAAAAATGTTGTGTACCAACAAGCGTTACAATAAATTGGAAAATAAATTGAAAAAATTATTAGTATATATTTAAATATTAAATTTTTTTTTTTAAGTAATCAATTAAAAAAATTTTACACATTGTATTCAAATATTAGTTTAAATTTTTTCTTAAAATAAAGTGAAAGAAATAAGATTAAATTTATGTCTTCAAGAAATTATTTTAAATTAGGTATTTCTATTATAGGGACTTTGGGCAAGCAACGCGGACCGGGTATAGCTAGTATTTAATAAAATTCAAATGAAAATTCAACTACGTTTTCTTATAAAAATATTTTTGTAAATGGCTAATATATAGTCTCTGTAAGACTGTAATTTATATACTAACCATAAAATAACTAATCTAAAGAGCAGACACAATCATATCCATTTCAAAACAAACTATCTATTATTCACCCAAATCTAATTAAAATTAATTTAAAATTAATTTACCAATTCAAATTTTTTTTTTATTCTAAATTTTAATGAATTTCATAATTAAAATAAAATCAACTTTTTAAATTGTACAATAATACCGCAAACTATATTACATACTAATATTATTCCTAACCTAGTTTCAACAATAATACTATACTAGTTTCCATCAAAACAGAAGAAAATAATAAACAAATAAAAAAAATTCGTAAAGAAAATTTTCAATAGATTATTCTAATAAAATGTTTGTAAACAATGAGACAATTTTATCCTATTTAACCTCAACCTACGTTCATGAAGTTCATCATCATTATTATAATATAGTCATGGTATTAATTTTAATAAAATACTACAATAATGGTGGTATAATAGTAACAATAATAATAACAATAAGAATAACAAAAATCCATTTACTATGTACATAATTTGAATTCATTTAACGACAACATCAACCGATCTGAACTCTTCTTTTTTAAATGTTTTTCAAATTTAACAGTTTAAAAGTTCACACATACTTATCACCTGTTAACTTTATTTGAATCCAAAATCGAATGAAATTAAAGCTTAAAAAATTATAAATTATTTTAAATTATAAAAAAATGTAATCTCCCTCTCCCTACCTTCACCTTTTTATTAAACAAAAAAAAGAAACAAAAGTCTTATGAATTTAAAAAAAAAAATGATTAAGCAAAGAATTTTTGCACAACATTTTCATGTTGTCAAAAAACAACACAAAATCAAAAAAATAAAAAAGAAAAATTTAAATTGAAAAATCTTTTGAAAACATGAAAAACTAAATCGAAAAAAATTAGGTCATAAAATACCGTAAACCGTGTGTAAATAATCGTTTTATTAAAATCAAGGTGAAATGTATATCGTTTTTTATTTTATATTTTTTATTTTACTGTTTTGTTGTTGTTATTTTGCTGGTTAGACCAGCTTTTAACTACATCTTCCATAATAATATTTATTTGGTATTTTATTTTTCTAAAATGATGATTCTGTTTTTCTGGTTTCAATGTACCGATTTTGATAAAAATGTTTATGTAAATTTTACATGATTCTAATTTAAGTTCAATGATTTCTAAATAAGTATATATAGATGGAGTTGTTTGCTTTATTTAAAGAAATATAATCTAACGAAGAAATTAAATTGGAATGTTATGAGCATGAAAATAATTGGAATTTAATAAGAGGAAATAGGAAATATTGTGTTTTTTTAATCACTATAATTTTCGAAATATTTTCATTCGGTTGTCATCAGACGAAAGAAAGTGTTCTAGAACCGAGAAATAAAAAAAATGAAATGCACCCAGCAATGCATACTAATTGATTTGATTAGTTAACAAAAATATAAAATAACAAAAAAAAAAATAATCACATTAGTGTTCTTAGTTGTATAGTGTAAGAAAAGTATCAGTATTGAGTAGGAAAAATCCCTATTAATATGCATATTATTTAAAATTAATTTATTCTAAAATCTTATTTTCAATTAATTATAATTTGAAATAAATTCCAGTTAGAAAAATAGGAGCACACAACACAAATCACTAACAAGTCACATTTACACTGTTAGATAAAATTTTAGGACAAGTAATAAAACGTCTATTACTAAACGAAATCTTGCTATATTTCATAGTGTAATATATTGTCATCCTGTAGAGTTAGTAAAACACCACAATCTTTTATTAGAAAAAAATCTTAAAATAAACTAAACCAGATCATTTATCTGTAGAAAGTTCGTAGAAAAGTAAAAGTTATTATTTTTTTTTTCTTTACTCCTCTTGAGAACATAGGGCATCCAGTTGACATTACTATCATACTCGATTTCTAGCTGCTATTTTCGCTTGATCCCACGTTATGTTTGTTTTTTCAAGCACTTGTTTTATGGTTCTACGCCAGGTATTCTTTGGGCGACCGGGTCTTCTTGTGCCTTGTGGGTTCCGTTCTAAGCTCATCCGCGCGACGTTGTTTGATGGCTTTCTGAGTGTGTGGCCTATCCATTTCCATTTCCTTCTTCTAGCTTGTTTCGCTATAGGTTCTTCGCCGGTTAGTATCCAGAGGTCCTTGTTGCTTATTGTGTTTGGCCAGAATATTCGGAATATTATCCTTAGACATTTATTAATGAAGACTTCTAGCTTCTGGTTGATAATTTTTGATGTTAACCAAGTTTCACTGCCGTATGTCAGGATTGATTTTACACAAGACCGGAATATTCTAAGTTTAGTTGCTCTGGATATTTGACTGTTCCGCCATATCGGTTGCAATTTTCCAAATGCTGCTCTTGCGTTCTTTAATCTATTTTCTACATCTTCTTGAACCCCACCACTAGTTGCTATTATACTTTCAAGTAGCAGAAATTATTCACAAATTCTATTTGTTCTTCTTTCAACCTTAGATGTTCCGTGGTGGTATTGTTTATTCTCATAGCTTTGGTTTTTTCCAGGTTGATTTCTCGTCCAACATGTTTGGCAAGTTGTTCCAGGTTTTTCCAGGTGCTCTGCATATCGCTGAATTTGTGCTAGAGAAGACAGATACATATGCATATGTCAATAACTATATACATCAATTAAGAATTCAAAATGTTAGGCCGAAATAGTATATATCAAAGCTTAGAAAAACAACAGTTGTTAGTTAGTCTCAGTTATACGTACATTATAACGTAATGGATTTTTTAACTATTATTACACTTAATGTTATCGATCAAAAGAATTAGAATTAGAATTTTCTTCACGGATTATTCTAGTGATTAGCTCGTATCTATACCATATTCATTAGGGTAGAAGAGGATGTGTAACAACTCAATGGTTCTGAAATTATTCCAATTGGCTCTTTCAATCAAATAATTTGAAATTATATGGGGTAATTATATAGGGAGATATCATGGGGTAATAACGTCTGAATGATCCACTGAATAGATAGATAGATTGGGAATTTCGGTAAGGAATCTGTCCCCTATATCACCGCAACCGCAAATGAACTTATTGTGATAATCACTCTTGAATTCGGTGAATAAAAGGAAATATCTGTAATTGCCTAACGATCAGACTATGTGTAAGTCAATGAGTTTAAGACGGGGGAATATGGTGGAAGTCGCAATGAATCATTCCCCGAAAAATTACTCAAATCGAAACGTTAATTTTCCAATTATGCCAATTATACCTTAAGGTAATTTCAATCTTATTATTTATTATTATGAAAATAATCCATTTATTTTAAATATTATTTACATAATGTAGTACTTATAATAAATAAATTAAACAAATTATTAGATTCCAAGAAATCATTCGAAATATGCATACTAATAAATTAATTATTTAAACGGTTTATTTAATTAAACTCAACCAAAATTTTTATTTTTATTAAATATAAGAATCAAGTATGTAAAGTATTATAATTTAATAGGTAATTTTAAAATTATTTTAAAATATTTCAATATCAAAATTAAATTATTGATGTTTGAATATATATAAAAATATTTTGGAAGACCGTACATAATTGTTGAGTATATGTTCTACTTCATATTTCAAATTAACAGACTCTGAACAGAAAAGCCCTTCTTTCCTCTAATCCAAAACTGTATTTTTGATAATTAGCTATTTCAATATAATCGAAACTAAAATATGAAAATTAGATCATCTATTGTTGTTCATATATGATCCCAGTACATCAGAAAATTAATCAGTACTATTTACAGTATCAAACTATTACTAATAGTATCAAATATTAATTAAAAAAAATTAAATAAAATTCACACTCAAAATATAGGGTTTAAAATTGTGCTACCTACTTATAAATTTTAATTATAGATATTTAAAAAAAAAAAAACAACGATGTTGATCTCATAATTTGCTCAAAAACCGCCCAAATTACCATTTAGCTACTTGAGTATATTTTTTTCTAATTATTCTATAAAGTATCAAGTATCTTTTACATTGTTATAATCTTACTATGATTATCACTATTTAAAAAGTAGAACTAATTTAAAATTAAACATATTAAAGTAATTAACACAAGCACTACTACAACTGTACTACAGTGCTTGTTGCACCCTTTTTACTCTATTAAATAATGCCCACCTTAGAATGAAACACATTTTTCGTTTTCTTTATACATAACTACCATAAATTAGGACATCAAAACAATTTTCCCGTTTCAATCGTTTTTAATACAAAATATTACATGTTAGTTGCAGCATTTAAAAATAGCACAATTTACGTTGATTATTTTTTTTTCTTTTGTTTTTGTTATTATTGTTTTTCTATAAAGTGTAAACAAGATTAACCGAACATTAAACAAGTTTATTGTACAACTAGATATAATAATATAGGTATATTATATACTATTGATTTCATCTTTTAATGTTTACATATACGTATATGTGTATTAAAAATATTCTAAGTTAATGTTGGCGTGTCATTTAATAAATAAAAATTATGGTTTTCATGAATAAAAGTAGGACATTTATTACAATTTAATTGAAACTGTTTAATACCTACATACATAAAATTAATTGTAAATAAACAAACATAAAATAAAATAAAAAAAAAAGAAATTAGAAAATATTTAAATTTCAATTAATAAGAATTAAGAACAAAAATATTTATATTAGTGTGTACTACATTACATATAGTGTGGCAGTACATATGTACATACAGTAAAGAAGAATATTAGACTAAATAGATAGTATAGAGAAAAAGTGTGAACATTGAAAATTATTATGAGATAAATATTATGTTAAATTGTAATTTAAAAAAATTTTATTTCATAATGTTTTGGTTTTAATGCTAACTATCTAACATTTGAATTAACATTTAATTTAATTATTTTTTTTTTTGATTTTGTAATTTACATACAATATAGGTGTAATAAATTTTAATTAATAATAATTATATTAATATCTCTATTTATACCACTTTCTTCTGTTAATATATTATTTAGGTAATATTATTATTTAACTATTAAATTTTATTTCAAGTTCACTAATTAGAACAGTTTTTGTATTTCAAATATGTATCTATTAAATTTTATTAAGCTTATTAATAATTGTTGGAATAGAATTTTATGATTTGTAAACATGAAATAAATAAGAATTATCTAGGTTAAATAATTTTTTTTTTTATGTTCCTAATGTTAATGCGATTAAAATTTAATATGCAAAAAAAAGAAAATTGGATTTTCTTTTAAAAAATGAAATTATTTCAAAATGTAACGAAAAAAAGGAAAATCTCTTGTTCTCAATTAAACAAATTTTATGAGATATGAAATAATGTCTTTTATTTTTAATTGCAATAAAATTTATATCGCTTTACAACTTAGGACTTTTTTTATGATGTTTATGAATACAAAATATGCAGGATAACAAAATATGCAGGATTTGTATTTATTTATTTTAAGATAGGAGATGATTCCTAAACAACAGTCACAGCCACATTTTAAAGATAGAAGGTAATCGCTAAAGGACACTAATACCCAACACTATTAGGAAAGTAGAAGTTATTACGCTAATGTCCACCTGTCTTTTTTTACATCGACTATGTCTTTGTTTTGGGTAATATAATATATTAATACATTATTGTATAATGTCTGTAAAACTTTCCACCTCGGTGAATTAAAGCAAAAAGTAGTGACAGGAACCCAAAAATTAAAATGTGAAGGTATTTTAATACCGCAAAAAGTTACCGATTCAGAAATAAAAAAAATTAATAAGTACTAACTTTTGTGTTCATCAAATGGTTTTATAGAAAACGTTTATACAAAAACATAATATCCAAGTTCTAAACCCATATAGGAAAACTATATATTTAATACAAGAACCACATAACAAAACATCATAAAATAAATAAAATATTAAGCTTTTCTAAATTAGAAGTATTTTTAAAGTGATAAAAATAATTAAAAATACACAAAAAAAAGTACATGTTAATAATTTTTAAGTTTCATTGGTTTATGTCTTTGGATTAGCCACCTCGAAATCATTTATTATAATACAGTTACTTGTCAACATTTTACCTCAAAATTATTCAATGAAATAAAATAAATTACCACAACACGACTACACCTACACCAGTACACCATCCTATTTATACAAATTTCAAGAGAGTGCATAGCATAGGTAGCATATGAGTTTTATTTTCATCATTAAATGTAGGTACTTTACTTAGGTATAGAGTAATGTGTATCGTAGTAAGTTGTAAACAAAATTATTATTGTTTTTTTTTATACCTATTTGTTGATAGTGAAAAATATCAGTATATTAAAATCACTGTTCTGTTAAAAACGTTAAATTTGGCTTTAACTTGAATCATAATTAATAAATAGGGGTCTCTAGTGTTTCTTATATTTCTAGTGTCCAATTTTCTGAACTGACAATATTGTGTTTTCGACACAATGTACTTTGCTTACAATTCCGATTACTCTAAATACATTGTCTCTGAAATAAACATCAAATCAAATGTCAAAATATTATACTCTTGTGGATACCTATTTTATGGATAAATGTTTAAAATATTTGAATTGCATATATATATTTGTGAAAGATTATACCTATATGGAGATTTAATATGGACAATTTTGTAAAAAAAAAATTTTTTGTTTTTTTGAAGAAAAATCTTCTTTGTGCTTTAGCCTTATAGTTAATAAAAGCATCTTTCTTTCGTGAGTCAATTTCTTATTAAAAGTAAAATAAATGAAAATAAAAAAAAAACATTTTTAAATTCATTTTTGAAACACAAAGTAAAATTTATACTTATTTTTCTTTAATTTTTAAACTTATTGCTTGATTAATAAGAAAAATTAATATAACTGTACCAAACTATACTGTTTATCAATAAATTTTCGGATACATAATAAAACTATACTGTGTGTCAACAAAATTCGGATAAAATGAGT
This sequence comes from Argyra leucocephala, assembly GCA_963942445.1. Taxonomy (NCBI): domain Eukaryota; kingdom Metazoa; phylum Arthropoda; class Insecta; order Diptera; family Dolichopodidae; genus Argyra; species Argyra leucocephala. Next base: position 30,080,379 of record OZ012677.1, read on the forward strand.
CACGGATACACTGTAAAATTAATTACCTATCATGACACAATGTAAACAATTTTTTTTTAACATTTAAGATCATACGTCAATATGTTGGCGACGTTGTCGATACATTTACGATGTTACGAACATATTTCATATCATTCCTAACTGTCAGTGAAAATCAAGAAATTTTGAAATCCACACCATCATCGACAGCTAGATTGACCATTTATCATTTAATGGTATATATATTATGATTTCAAGCAAGAACTTGACGACAAATCATTATTTGAATTCTGTAGGTCAAAAATTGACGTTCAAATATCATATTAAAGAAACTATACATAAATTTAACAAAAAGCCGGTAGAACTAGATTTGCACGTGTTTGTTAACCAAAAATCTAATTTGTCAACTGAGAACAAGCTGATCCAGGTCAAAACAAGTTGTTAGGACACTCTTTCGTATAGCCTTCCTGTGCAATAAAATTCTATTAAAGTACAACATTTCTATTCAATTTGAACGATCATGCATAAAATATATATAATTCAATTTTAATTTGCTCTAATGAAATGTAATTAATTGTGGTATTTTAAAAATTGAAGAAAATCTATTAATAAAAAAAAGCCGGTAGCTAGTGCTTGTAAATTAATATTGTATATAATTTAAATTGTATCCAATAAAAAATAATAATAATTAACGACCATTGTATAAATAATTTTGGTCAGCACTGTGATGAATAATTTATTGAGACATACACAACAATTATTTCCAATTTTATTAATAGCAGTTCTTATTTCTAATTTGGAAAAATATAACAGAGTTTTGTTTTTTTATAATCAAAATAATAGAAGGGTTTTAAATTAAGGAAATCGATTTGAAATAAATAATTTTTATATCACATGCTTACACCAAAAATCAAATTACCGGTACATATTTATAATTAAAATTATTCATTAAATGTTTTTTTTTTATTATTTATTGCTCGCTCACAAAAGAAGTTAGTTATATACAGTATAATAAAGTAATTTATTATGTTTCATATTATAAAATTTAATTCATTTCTAAATTACTATTTTAGGAAAAAATAATAAATAAAAAAAAGAAATTATTACATAAAAATCATAATTTAAATTTTATATTTATTTAGAAAATTAAGTTCTTAAATGTCAGGACATTTAAAAAGTTAATTCCTACTGTTACTGACTTTATTTCTTTAATACAAAAAATAAAAAAAAAAACACCAAAAAAACGTTACTCAATACCACCAACATTGAATAGTAATTCAGTTTTTTTTTTGTTATTGTTTTTTTTTTTTTTTTTAGTCAACATAATAGCGATCTACCAGTAAAATAAAAGAAAAATTGCACAAATGAAAAAAGAATAAAAAAAGTGTTATTACGAAAACAGCCGTACAAGAAACTGTAATCATTTATACTGTTGAAATGTAAAATAATTATCCTAGAAATACACATTAGGTCAAAAAAATTATTGTTATTGAAATTATAATAAAAAAAACTATATTTTCTAATATTTGACTTATTTTGAAAATAAAACAAAACAAACTGCACAGCATCGAATAGTATCTAGTAGGTGAAGTAATTTTATTTTATTTTGTTATCATATTTTCAGGAAATTAGGTAGAACTCCATTTTCATACATTAAGTACGGTACAACGGGCTATTCGTACCACATAAATCGAAATAAGTAATATTTTACTAGTATTTATTAAAATTTTATAAAAAAAAATATAGTGCAAACAATTTAAGTATGAAAAAATTAAACCAGGATTATGATTTAATTAGGCCTTAGAAATAAGTGTAATTAAGCTTACTATGATGCCCCGAGCGGAATTTAAATTTGGAAAATACTAACTAGTATAGTCTTATAGACATTACATATTGGTCAGCATCCTGTAAATATTAAGATCTGTGGAACGAACATTCGAAATCCGATTATGGAAATATACGAAGATATCGAACTTAAAAATATCGTCTTTCCACAAAACAAAATTATGATGGCCCATATTTCGGTAGTCATCTCATAAAAATGAAAATGACATATTTCATAGATTTTGAAATTTCGATAGTCGGGAAAAATGAAATAAGATTTAAAATTTAAATGAGATGATTTTTTTTTTTAAGCCGGCAACACTTTTTGTTTTGACGTGTTTTGATTATAATAAAGAAAAAAAATTTATTGCGAAGAAAAAAGTTGTGTAAGTGAAGAAAAAAGAAAGTTAAGAAATAAAATTTAAAATGTGTTCAATTAAATTATTGAATTATCACAAGAAGAAAGAAGTATTAATGTGTTAATGTGTACATATACCTAATAATAATACAAAACTTTTATTACTTTTCCCCAACCTTTACTATCACATTGTGCTGGTCCAATAACATTTAGACGATTTGCAAAACTATCCTATTTTGATTTATATTCATTTTTGTCTATATAATGGGAACTGCCTCTAGCTAAATACTTATGTTGCGTCATTATATTTAATAATAACTTAAACTGGGATATTGAAGTTATTTTCCTTTGAAGTTATAATTTTTTTATTTATTTTACTTTTTTCATGTCAATTAAAACATAAATTTATAAAGTAAACTACTTGTGATTTTTTTTTGTAAGTTCATTTTTTAAGTTTTAAACAACAAAATTTTACAAACAAATATAAGCCGTCATTTAAAATTTCAAAATGCCAAATTTGTCATTTTATCCGAGTATATTATCACAAAACGCAACTATCTAAATTGGCTTGTTTTAATTTTTTATAATTTTTGTAATTTTTTATGACTATTGAAATCGTAAAATTTGTTTTTAATAAAAAATGACAGTGAAATGACTATCGAAATATGGGCAGATATTTTATCAACATGTAAAACAATTTATTAAAATTTTTCCTGTGTTCAAATATTTTCCACCATTATTTTTATGATCATAGGTGTTCATTCGTTTAGAGAAGTCAAATAAAAACATATTTCCTTTCATAAAATTTTAATTGTTATTCATTAACATTTCATGTTACTTATGTTATCCCGGACCTCTGATGGTCATGATATTTCAATTTAAGAGTTCACATGTATGACTCAATTTATGTTTTATTTTTTTTTAATGTTTTACAAAATAAAATAGTAAAAGTTTTTACAAGTTGATTTAACTTTACTAACAAGAAATAATTATTTCATATACTTATATTGTATCTTTTAGATAATTTTTTTTTCTTTTTAAGAAAAATCTTAATTTTATAACCATTGTTTTAATGAACATCTAGAACACATCAAATGAAAATTTTACATTTCTTTATTTTAGACTGACACATCATATAATTATTATTTAATGTTAGCTGATATTAACTGATCAAGTTAACTCTATCTTAATTTTTATTCAACACTGACATTTTATTAACATAAATTTTATAAACTGGACTGTGCAATGCCAGTCAACATAATAAAAATAAAAATTAAAAATATAAATAAATAATATAAAATAGTAAATAAATAAATTTTATACTAACATTTAATTATTATTTATGAATAGATAATTAATAATTCTGTAAATTTAATAGATACCTATATTTACCATTTTGTTAATTTATATATATTTTGACAAAGACACAAAATACTGATGAGATTCATCACTGTTACAGTTTAAATTTTATAAAGGCTTTAGGCAATAATAGAATCTGGAATAATTATTTAAGTTAATTCACAAATAATAATTGTTTATATCTTCTCTATAACACTTTAATTATATTTAAATAATATATGAAAAAATGGTTGGCATGAAAATTATTTAATAATAATAATAATAATAATAATAATAATAATATGTAGTATAAATTATTCAAAGTTCTAATTATTTATGTTATATTTTCATATCAATTAGGTATCAGTACAATAAGACTATAGGTTAATTAAGAGTAGGATTTGTGAGAAAAACTGTTTTGTCGTATCAGGATAATATATAGATTAGATGGATTAGATTAATAAATCATTTATTCATATTATAATAAAATTTAATTTATAATATATATATATATTTATTAATAAAAAAAAAATAAGAATAAATATATAGGATCATTCAGATATTCAGAAGAATTTTTAAATAATGCTAACAATATTAAAATTTTAGGAATTGAATTATTGATTAATTATATTATAATTAGATTTATTATCTAGTACCTTGGTCATTGGGATATAGTAAATGACAAAAAATAATTCAGAGTATAATCTTTTAACAACTTAAATAAAGTAGAGCTATTCTATATTTAAGAAGAATTATAGTTCATGTCAATAGCAATAGTTTTCCACATTTAATGAGTTGGATAAGTCAGTAATTTGTTAAATAAATACTCGAAATATTGTAGATTGTAGTGTAAAATCGATGTACCGTACTTAATTAAGCACGAAAATTTGATTCAAACTAAGTTACTTTCAAGAATGTAAAAAAAAAAACTAGTTTTAACCAACTTTGATTTATTAGCATTAATGATGTGTTTGTAAAAAGCCCAAATCTTTCGAAAATAAAAAAATATTAACATAATTACTTACATAAAATAACTAAGAATTTATAATTAAACTAATTTTTTTTTATTTTACAGGTAAGTTATCAACTTGATATCAAATTTAAGGTATAACAATATTTAAAAAAACTACTTATATATTTCAATAAACACTCGCATGGTTGAACTTAATTGAGCTTAATAATATTATGTTCGAATTAAATATTATATTTATACATTTTTATAATTTACTAGTTTTTTTCAACATTATTTTGTTTTTTTTCCAAATTTGTGTTCAAAATTCTATAATGATGATACTTCCACCCGATAAAACCCATTTATTAAATTATCCCTTGATTGTGTTCATTTACCCTATAGATTTTTCTAAGAATTCCACAACGATGAATATTGTGTCAAAACAATTCTAACTGTATATTGAATGAGAACAAATATTGTAACAATGTTCTTCTACTTTTCCATGGCGTTACAGTTTTCCCAGAGCTTTAGCCTTCATCAATATTTTTCTCCAAATAACTCGATCTTCATCAAATTTTCTCTATATAGTTATTTTCACCTATTTTCTGAATATCAATTCTGATATTATCGGGCCATTTCACTCATGGTTTTCATTATACATTTGACATTTAACATCTGCCCATCCACTGCCGGTTAAAAATTTTACACGATGGATTTTATGACTCTGCCTTCTGACATCATCTGAGATGCTGAAATTTTATATATGGTTATGTCATCAGATAAAATGTTATATTCTGTATAGTTTACTAGTTTTGTTTTTTATAGTTTTTGTTTTATGGGACAAAATATTATTTATAAAATAATATTTGACATTTGACATATGTCACCCACATCTGATTAAAAATTTTAGACGAAGACTTTTATCACTCTCCGTTCTGAGATCATTTGAGATGCTGGAATTTTACATATGGTTATGTCATCAAATAAAATGTTATATTTCTCATTGTTACAATTTCTGTAGTTACTAGCGTTTTATGGGACAACATATTTTTCTAAATAGCTTCCGTTCGAATGCTTCTGGTTTAATTTTAAAACATTTGTTCAAATCAGCTTCACAATCCCAGTTTATAACTGGTTTAATTGTTGTTTTTTGTATGTTATGAATTTCAACTTACGTACGTATTACATTAGATGACAGAATATTTTTTAAACCAAGCAAAAACATATATGTACTTCTGTAACAATCAGCAAAACATCTGTCAAAAAAACAAACAATCAATCAATAAAACAGTTATCATTAAACATTTTATTTCATTTTTTTTTTAATTAGTCCAACTAATTAAACCGCATTTGAAACAAATTCAACAACAGTGTACCACTGTTGAAAAAACTACTTTTATATTTAGCTATTTTGCATTTTAATTCATTTTCAACTTTATAACCTCATTAAAATATGACATTTAAAGATTTAATTTTAGTACTGTCAATTAGGTATGTATTATAAAAATCTATAATATAAAATAAAATAAAATAATATAAATAAATATTTATTAAAAATATAAAACAAAAAATCTTTTCGTTTATTTATGTTTGACAGGTTAACTAATTATTCAGCTGTCAAATATTCAACACAATAAAGAATAAATTGATTTAATCGTGAAAATTCTGACAAAATTGTTTTTTTATTGATATTTTACTCTATACCTATCAAGATTTTCTTTTTTATTTAAACATTTAATTTTTATTATTTAAAAATAATATAATTCAAATTCAATTCAAAAAAATAATAAAAATAAATGAAAATACGAAAGAAAAAAAAAAAACGTCAAAACTAACACACAAAATTTCCATCATTGTTGGTTAGATTAAAGTTAAGTTCAGTTTTCACATGCGATTTTTATTCAATTGCCGCTAGTAGACATTTTCATATTATTTTTTTTAAATTCAACTATTCTAGCATACTTTTGACAGGAATCTACAAAATATAAAAAAAAAAAAAAAATAATATAAGATAAAAAGAAATGCATTTTTGTATCTCATTTTGTCGTGAACAGTAGTAAAGACGAATGAATGAAATTATCTAATGAAGAGATCTGAAATGAATTTTTTTTTTGTAACAATTGAAAATCTATTAAATATTTATATTCTCACGTTCTGAATTCCACTGGTACTTAATTTATGTATTTAAAAGTAATTTTTGTTTTTGCATTCTTAATTTTATTATTTTAATTCAGAAGTTTTGTTCTAATATAAAAACAATTCCCATTATTACCATTATTATTTGTCAATATAGAAAGATGAATAAGCTATATTAACGCATTCCAAAATAGCTATATTCATTTATATTTTTAACTGTAGTTTTAAATTTAATTTATAAATTATATTTTTGATTTGATTAATACACAAAAATTTTACAAGAAATAATTTAAATTTTTAACAATATACAGATTTGGTGGAAAATTAAATTACCGTTAATTATGATGTTATTTTAATATAAATTCTAAGATCTGATATGTGATAAAAAATTCTCTCTCTCTCTCTCGCTCTCTATGTATTTCTTTATTTATTTATCGTACAATTGACCTGATATGGCAATACTGGCAATACAGGCTAATATAAGTTCTGTATATTTGCGGCTTTGACATTATTTTGACATAATTCATATGACATTGAAATATTTTCCTCTAATTTGTGTGTCAACAAATCATAACCGCTCATGTCGATATAAGAAAAAAACGATATAAAATAATCACTATATTCAAAAATTTCCATCCAAAGTATTTCCTGTGAAAATTTCGTTTGATTCTGACAACTATAAGTCACATTTTTGCTAAGGTACATAATATCTTATACCAATATGACTGTAGGTTTTGTAGAGGACACAATAATTAAAATGAACTACTCCGTTCGAGTGTTGTCTTAAGAAGAAATTTATTATAATTATTTTATCTTAATCTAAGTGTTACATTTGTATTATAGTTATTATATTAAATTATTAAATCTACAGTTAGAACTATTCCATTTGACAAAGCATGATAAACACTCATTTTCCATGGGCAATCCATTTTTAAGCATTTATCAAGCTCTGTCAAATAGGCACTACAATTTCTTATTAATGATGTACGTTGACAGTTTCAGATAGAAAGGGAATGATTTATTTACTTGATTACTTACATAGGTACTTGACTTAATTTCGTATTCTAGTACTCCCTTATCGATTTATTATTAACTACTACATTATGCTACTTATCATAATATAGTATATTATGAAGATTACTTATTTCCAATACCACCTAGTTGTGGACTTAATAATTATTATTAATATCACTACATGACCTAAAAATGTTTTTTTCATAATTATTTAACTGTTATATTTTGTCAATTTATTTAACTTAAAAAATATTTTAATTATATTCCTATAATTAGCAGTAAAAACTTGAAAATTGATAAGCATTTTTAAAATTTTTTAATATCATTTTCAGAATTTCAAAGTCAAAGTTTTTGAGTGTCTAAATGGCTTATACTTTAATTAAGCGATTTTTACTAAACTTTATTTATTAATAATAATACCTTCAAATATATCGGTCATAATCGGTTATGACTTGTTGTCACAGACCTAATGTCGTACCAATTTTCTACGACTGATATTTTTCTCCAATTCAGTGTTGAATTATAGGGTATTTTCAAACTTAAAATAGTTTGAAACGGAATAGTGTTCAATTACTTAAATTAAATAAACCTAAATACTATCAACCTGTAAAAAAATGTGTTTGTTACTTATTATAATAAAGTCTGTTATTTATTATAATATCGGGTATTATAATAGCGTAAACGTACTGCGAATGCGACACATGAATCTTTATATTCACTTCATTTCGAATTGCTATTGTAGTCAATGCATGAAAAATCTATTTTCGAAACGTTGAATAACAATAATGTCAAATAGCCACATTTATTTTGAATACGTGTTATGTCAAAGTCAAAATTTGAATTATTTCTAAGATGTCAAACAAATTTTTATTGATTACATAAAATTATTGTTGCCAAATTTATTAAAAAAAATATTAAAAATGGATAGAGTAGCGGTGTATTTTGTTAAGCAGAATATTTGTTAAGCCAAATTAAAGTAATATTCGTAATTATATTTTGAAAATGGAAAATTTCGAAACACTTTAAATATTTTTATATACATACATAAAAAAATATATATATTTTACCTACATTTAGTTGTTCTAAATTTTTTAAACCCGAACTAATCTTCACATTTCAACAATATAAAGAAAAAAGGTGCCGTACGTTTTTAACAATAACAAAAATATATTCACGCTTAATTTCGAAAATGACGTTTGACATTTTTCTCTTCACGTTTGTCGCACGTTTACCACAATACCAATTCATCGCGTTTCGATTACCTTTGCATTTAACACAATAATGCATGCTTATACAGGTAGAAAAGTGATAGAAATCTACACCAAAATTTATTGGTGATGGGTGATTTCGGTAAGGGGTAAGCAAATCTATCAAAATATTAAATTTATGGTAGATTTTTGCCATTAAATTTTTTTTTTCTGCGAATATGTCAGTGTCAAAATATTTTTATTATTATTTATTCGCAAAAAAACAAGAAAATTGGAGTTAACAACGTAATTTTCGGATCGAATATTAATCAAATAAAAAAATATAAATTTTACAAATAATAATAATGTTGAATTGACACTAAAAATTTATATATTTATTTCTTTGCCAATAATTTCAATTCCGGCCATCTTGATATTTCAATAATCTGACAGCAACAATGGCAGAAATCTACCAGTTTTGTTTACGTATGAATATGATGGTAGATTTCTGCGGCAGATCTGCAATACAGTATACTCGTATAAACAAGACACAGTATTTCATATGAGAAATGTAATGTCTCACATATAGTTTTGTAAATATTCAATCATCTTTAAATCTGCAATTTAGTTAAATTATCACTATTAATTGTAATTGCAAGAATCTTAATGCAAATAATACTTGGCATTTCTATGTTGATTGAATGAATGAATATCCAATTAGTGATAGTTATAATAAAACATATTGTAGGAAATGGTGAAAACATAAGTTGTATACAAAAAATTAATTCATTGCTTCTGTTAATTAATTTATTTTCTTCTTCTGAAACCGAACCGAACCGACCCCTGTCTATCATAGCACAAATTAGCTGTAAATCTATTTAAAAGCGTTAATTTTAATTTCCAATGATGGAAGCATATTTTTCTCCTTTAAGCCCTCAAATCTCAATATATCTTAAAGATAGATCATCGAATATTTTAAATGAGTCCCTTCCTATACCTACATAGTTCTAATTTTAATACATAAACTAAAATTGATTTGTAATTTTTCTCTAGAATTGAACACAGAAATGACATTTGCAAAAACAAAATAAAAAAAAATTGATTACAAAAAAAAAAAACAATTTTTTTTTACAATGAAGCCCGCACACACTGACCTTCTGGCCTCCTATGTTGAGTTTATTTCGAATGAAATATTCAAATATATCGATAAATATTTATGAAAAAAGAAAACATGAAGTAAATTTCATTTTTTTTTTTTGTTTCATTGTTTCAAGATCATATTAAGATGATTAATAACGCAATTGTCTGATGTTCATTTATGAATATACCTTAAGTAACATACTATGATAATTCACAAGAGTATAGGATGTTGTAATGTTTCCAATCTAGAAAAAAAAAACACCAATCTTAATTTAATATTTATGAGTCCTTATAAAATCTACATTTGTTCCAAGTTTTTTTTTCTTTTTTGTTTTTAAGTTCTCAGACTTTTGTTTTTTTTTTCCCCCTTTTGAAAGAAAAAAAAATACATCACTTCATATAAGAGTAGTTTCAATTTTCTGAATCTTATTGGATTTATTGATTGAAAATATCTGAAAGATTTACACAATATTGAATATATTTGAATATTATCTATTAGTGATCAGTAAATAGTAATAAATCAATAAAATTATTGTTTTAAGTTAAAACAGACTTTTCCAATTGAAAATAAAATTTCTTTTGAATTAAAAAACAAAATAACCGCCTAGATGTAAAGCAAAAGAAAAACAGAATAGAAATATTTTAAGATATTAATATTGATTGAAAATAAAAAGCCTACAATACAATAAGATACAATGCAATTCAATACATAATAGCATAACTAATTTCTAGAATTTATTGTAAAATTTGATAATACATACTAATTGCAATCAGAATGAAATATTATATTAATGCAGAAAATTTCTTTTGAATGTGTTCGGTAGACTTAATTAAACCTGAATTCATATAGCATCAGATCAAAATTATATATTATATTTATTTTATTGTATTTTTAGTCGTTCTAATCGGTTTTGTTCGATTTGAAGATTTAAATGAATTTATTTACACCGACATTTATTAAATTATTATTTACTCCAAGTCGTGTTAATTTTTCTTTATTATGTGATCTTGATCTACTTAGATTTAAATACATTTTCGAACATTAAATGTAGCAGTTCAATAATCCGCTCATAAGAGCAATTTTAGAATAGGTTTTAATTTAGGTTTATTTCTTAGTATGTAAGTAGTGGTAGTGGTTTTATGAAAAAACATAAATATTCGAAAATGTTTTTTTTTTTGCCGCCATTTTTCCTTTAAATAATAAATTAATTAATAAATAAATTAGTCAGCTAGCCTAAGTAATAATTGAGAATAGTCATAGGTGTAAATAGAATAGTATAAGCTCTAAAAAATTTAATATTGTTAAAAAAAAAAAATTATGAATAATATGTACCATGGCAGTAAATAAATAAATAAAAAATAAAAAAAAATATATAGCAGTGCAATTTTGTCAATTACATATGGGAAGGGAACTTCGATGTTATTCGAGGATTTATTTGTTAATTTGTCTAAAATATCAACTAATTTATTGTAGAAATACTACTACTACTACAGATTATACCCTCAATTATTTTTTTATTATTTTTTTTTATCAAAATGACAAAGGGAACAGATTAATAAATCGATATTGACAATCGAACCTGCGACTTTTCGGATGAAAGGTAAGCGCTCTAGCAACAGCACCACACATCCAGGTTTAATATTAACCTTTTTACTACCAAATTACAATGCTATAAAAATATTTTTTACCTTCATTACTTTTTTTATATAATATGGAATATAAATAAATCAAATCTTGGTGCTTCGATCATACGTTCATCCCTTGTGATGTATACATAGGTAGTAAAAGATGTTGATATGAAGCTTCCATCTACGCAATATATTTTCTGACATTCGTTGTCATTTTTTTTTTTGTTTTTCAATTTTGTAGAACAACGCACATGTAAACAAAGATCATCATTGTCAATAAGCTGGACTATAGCAGTTCAGTATAAGTGTTCAAAATTATTTTAACTTGATAGAAATAAGCGACACAATTAAAAGCAAATAAAATTCAATAATAATTTTTATAATAAGTTTTAAGTACTTTAAGGTTTATATTTTTTATAATAATAAAATGTTGAGTGATGAGTTTGCGAATTAAACTAAAAATATTTAATTTCATCAAATTAGTTGATATAGCATCAAGGCAAATGGATATGGAATAAAAATCGATTATGGAAGTGAGTTACAAAAAACTTTATAACTTGCTTAATTATTAATAAAAATCCTTGAAATTTTAATATAATTAAAAAATTTAACAATGTAAAATAAACTATGTAAATAACATTTAACTATTTCGGCTAGTTTTCACACTGTATTCTCGTTCTCGTAAAGTTTAAAAAATCAACTTTCCAAAACTGAAAATGGTTTTATTTCTCTTAAAAAAAATGTTCATACAAAATTTGCTCAAATTTGTGCCATATCCCAGGTAAAATATTTTTGTTATCTTAAATATTGAATAAAGTAGGATTATGGAAGTAAGATACAAAAAACTTAATAAATTCTTTAATTATTTATTAAAAAATATAACAGTGTAAAATAAAGTGTACAAAAAAAGGAAATGTTTTCGGCTAGTTTTCAAACAGTAGTATACTCGTAAACCTTAAAAATCGATTTTCTCAAAACTAACCAATTAATGTAGTATGAGCCCAAATAATAATCCAGCGACGACTTCACATTATTTGAACTAAAATTTGAATTATTTGTTTTTTTTTTAAATCAAAAATATAATATATCTTCATGTATCGATAATTTATAATACAATATTCATCGATATACCATAAAAATGTTTAAACCGTTGTGGTAGGTAGATATAGCCGAAATATTTTCCAACAATAATGTTGCAACAAAACAAAAAAAATATTAAAATCCCATCAAATTTAATTATAATGATAATTAATACCGTTATTATGATGGTTACACATTTTAAAATTCAATAATCGTCACTAAAAGTTAATTGTCACACCGAAACAAATCTATCTCCAATAGAATACAATGAATTTAATTGTACTCAAAAAATAGCTCTTAAAATGTTTTAAACATCCGCACCTCAAAACATTTTTCTAACATTTTGTATTTGTGGTATTTTAGAATATCTAAAAAGAACAATACATCAATCAACTAAATTCAAAATTTTCACATTAAATTTTTATTTATTTTTTGTTTACGCATATTTATTTTATTTTTGTGTTTTCAAAACCTCTGCTAACATAAATACTGGTAAATAAAGACTAAAAAAAAAAAAAAAATAACAAATAATAATACACATAATTTGTAGATCTGAGATCTATAATAGTGATAGTGTTGAGAATACGAAAAATGTATCGAGAATGCACCTAAACTTTTCATTTAGAATTAATTTTAATAATAATTCAGTAACAACTCAACAACAACAACAACAACAACAACAAATAATAATGAACAGAATTTCAACTTTAGTACTTTTGTTTTTTGTATTTTTGTTGTTGTTTTAGGTATATTAAAACGTACTTGATTGCATATAAAGCTGTTGTTTTTTTTGTTATTTATTTACATTAACAATAAATTCTAGAATTTCAGTTTCTTTGTTGATGGTGGTGGTGTTAGTAATGGTGGTCTTTCATCTCAATTCTCTGTACATTATCTCTATTAACATTCGATTTTCATCATAAAATTTATATTCATATTTCCAATATTACATTGTAAACAAAAACCAATAAAAAGATCTATATTGTTGTTTGAAGCTATATTCTGAAAAAAAAAAAACAAAAATGAATTAAAAAACACAACTCATGCCATAGTGAAAAATTATAGCAGAAGTATTGTAAACACAGTGATGTCTGAAATTATTTCTTTACTTAAGAAGAAATTGATTCAAGTTATTTTTCTATTTAATGAGTGGCTTTACTTTAGTTATTCCGTTTCTGTTTTTGTAATAATTTTTGTAGCTGATGCGGGTTATTTATGGTTTGTATACAGTTAGCCGAATGTTAAATTGCAAAACGCTGATTCGCCTAATATCTTTTAACAAAAAAGACATTTCGCAACTTTCCATTTGACATATTTGACCATTTTATAAATGGTTGTTTGGCCTAATGAGATACTCCGAAAAAATGTCTTTTGCAAAATATAATCCTCCTAATTCAGATTCTATCATATACATAAATATATATAAAAATTCTGTAAAAGGCGGAAAACTCTGATTTTGAATCCAATTCTAAAATCCTTCCTAATACACAATCTCACATATACATATATATAAATATTTTGGAAAAAGGGAAAACCCAGATTTTGAATCATTCGGAATTTTCATTCAGAATTCTTTCATTCGGGATTTTTGTTTTCAGTAAAGTGTCATAGATCCTAAAATCTTTTAATAAAAATTATTATAAAATCAATCCAAAATAACAAATTAGAAAACAAAACCGTTAAACTCGTTTTTGCATTATCATTAATAATGAATTAAAATAATTATTACTTGCAGTGTTGTTATTAATTGTATATGGATTTTTGGGAAAAGTATTAGCATTAGCTAGTTACAAAATGCCCTATTTGATAAAAAAACTATTTGCAATATGGTAATTTTGCTAAAATGAAATTTGTGAAATACGAAATTATGCGAAACAGCATTAGGCGAAATGAGAGTTTGATATATAGATTTTGCGAACAGGACCGCTCCCTTATTTATTTATGTGTTTATAAGCTCTTTATTGTGAGGATATTAACCACCTGGGTTTTATCAAGCTCCCAGATGCGGGTTATATAATTCGATTACTAATCGGAGCCCACACTCAAATTTCACTTATTTTGATTATATCAACCGATTACTAATCTGAATGTCCCAATTTGTAATTCCGCTTACCCGGGGTTTATATTAAATATAGTAATTATAATGCTAATTGTCCGAACTTAAGAAATGTTCACCATAGATTATAATATTATGTGTGATTTACTGTCCTCATACAAAAATATATGCTAGATAAAGATGGTAATGTAGATGGAGCAGGTTACAAATGATTGATGATTTGCCAAATCTATGGCATAAAACATTATTTAAATTTAAAAATTGAATGAAACTGTTTTAAAATAAAATTATATTTTTAAATAAATAAAAAGTAAAAATAAGAGTTGTTAAATAAAAAATAAATGTATAGGATTTACAATTTATAATAAAAAGCTTTATTGGGTTTCTATGCTGTTGGTTGAATCAATCAGTTCAAGTTAATTATTTACAAATCAAATAAAGCACAAACTATATTGCTCACTACTATCAAATGGAAACCTCGGGTCAGGACTTGAATATTTAATTTAATTTTTTTCATTCATTATTTAAAAGCTAATTAAATTTTATAAAATTTGGTTGCGGTTATAATTTGCTGATGATTGTTATTATGATATTTAAGATCAATTCGTAAAAACATCAGTTTTCTACATTTCATCAGTTGATAGGCACCGGAAAATTAACAAGTAAATAAATGTGAGTAAAACATTGCTCGTCTTACTTTTTCTTTAATCAATTAAAATATCGTACTAATAATAATAAAAACAAAATTGTGATCATGATAGCTAACATTCGCAACGGATAAGAAAGTTAATGTACATGCATACCAGCAGGAGGTTAGTATGCAGAGCTTTGTTGTAAAGATATTTAATTTTTCATACAGCTTACGATTCTTGCACATTAGCAATTAAGTTTAATAATATACCTTGGAGATTAGGTAGCTGGGTAGTAGTGGTTGTCGACAGTACGCCGACCAACTCAGACCAGTAAGGTCCATTGTAATACCAGGGGAACTTTTCTCGCGTAAAACTCTACTCGTTGAACCAATTTCAGCTTTTAACGAAGCGGTGCAGGTTTTCAATATTAGGGCTTTCAAAGTCACCCAGCGAGGCCAGAAAGAAGGTTCCTAGAAGAGTTTTCCTTTTATGTCAAAGACTGATAGGGCTGGAACAAATTAGGTGTTGAACAGTTTAATCCTCCTCCTCCTCTCTACATGTTCTGCAAAAGTCGTTTTAGGGGAGTCTCAGTCTTCTGGCATGTTTACCAATCAGAAAATGACCCATAATGACCCTAACCATAGTGCTAATGTCACACATTTTCAGAGTTAGTAGGTTAAGGGATCGCTTCAGGTTCAACATAGCCCAGATTTGCTTGGTGATGTTGAAGTCTGATCTAATTGAACATCTGAAATTTGAAGCTTTTATTGCATTTTTGCGAAGTAATAAATTACAGATAGCTAGAAGTGCACACAGATTACTTCTTTCCTTTATTGAAGTTGATTTGCAATGCAGTTACCCGGAATATCACTGTGTCCTGGCATCCATCGTAACAATATGTTGAACCTATCCGCTAGTGAGTCCAGAGAACTGTGAAAGTCCCATATACGGCCTTTTTGAGTTGATGGTTACCTTGCGGATTACTTATCCGTTATATTGTGAAGAAAAAAGTGCATAATCAGAACGAAAAAACAAGATATAGAGAATAATTGTATTTTCTATCATTAATTCATCACAATTTTTATTATTTTATTTTACAAGATAATCATTCATATATGATTTTTTCAAGATTGTATCAACCTTACAACACCCTGAATATCACATTTTATTTTTATATATTAATAATTATTGATTAATAATATTGATTAATAATAATTATTGATATCACTCTTACATTTTACAAATTAATATTCTTCTTCTAATTGTTTAATCGTTCATAGGGAAATATAAGTCAATCTATTCAAAATATATTCATTCATAGGGATTTTAATTTGATTTTTAAAAATGTGAATTACTGCATTGTCTTAATTTAGGACAAGAGATTCGCAGACATTCTGTTTAGTATTAAAAATAGGTTCTTATTAAATTGATTTTGATCGGAAAATGTAAAGTAGTTATAACCTATAACTATTATTGCCTAACTCAGCCTAGATTTTTTCTGAAACTGTAAAATCTGGTTATAATATAGACAATTCCTACTTCTCGACTTTAGTCCAATATCTGCTCTTAACTTACCATAAATAGTATATTTCAAATACCATCATGGCATAGTATTACGGTCTAACTATTTTACAATTTTCATAAAATGACGTATTAATTAAGCATCTTGTCAATACCCACTATTGAAATAATTGTACAACATCTAAATACTACTTATATATGGTTAGTATGTAAATAATTTTGATATTGACTGTGTATAAGTGCGTGTCAGTAATTACGTTAACATACCAACTATTAACATAATCGCATCATAATGCAATTTATTTTTTTATTGTTTTGTTATTTTGATGTTCTGATGATTATCATATATTCTTTTCGCGTTCTGATATCTGAAGATCAAAATCAAATAAACTACAGCAGCTAACAAAAAAAAATGATTATGTGATACATGTATAGTCTTATGTGTTATATCGTGGCAATATGTATTCAGTAGAATATACTACTAGATTATAAAGTGTAATTCGATGGAGCAGTGGTGAATGGCACCAGTGAATAGTCAGTTTATTTTAATTTTTGCTTATTGTTTTTATTTTGCTATTAAAAAAAAAAAAATAGAAAATGATGAGATGATGAGTTGAAGTTACTGCTGTCGATGTTGTCGTGTTTTGTTATTTTCTGTTTTTTTTTTTTTTTTTTTGTTTATTCTGTTAATCCTAGAAACGTGAATGAAATGTAAATTTGCGAGTATGTATTTACGTTTTTTTTTGCACCGGCATAAGATATTTTGATGCATATTTTCTACGTATGATAAAATATAACTAACATCGTTCTGTATTTTTTTTTACCTATGATTGTTAGAGATGGGTACAAGTTGCGTGAGTTGTTCTTTTTGTTTTTATTTTCATTTCATTTTCAAATGTCAGATTTTACGAAGTGTTTGAAGATTTTTTTCTTCTGTTTGCTTAATTTTTTCTTTGTTTTTACTTTTATTTTAAAATGTTAAATGAAAAAAAAAATTAAACATTTAATAGAGTAGTGAATGATATTGATCAGAGGCTTCTAACAATTTAAAATTGTGATCATGCACCCTGTGTTATTTAAAAAAAAAAAATTGGAAATAGTGTTTCCGTTTATTAAAAATAGTAATAATAAGTACTTTAGGATGGTTAGTAATCGAAAGCTAATTTGTTGTTGCTGACAAGACTAAATTAATTGAAAGTAGAAAAAAGTACATTACTGTAAAAGGAATTGAATTGAATTGAATTGAAACATGCAAAAGTTTTTGGCCATTTTCTTTATGAGATGTGGGCCAATACTGTAAAAGGAGCAGTAGTAGTAAATAATAATATGTCTAAGCTAATTATGTGATAGCGACAGATTAAATTGAAATTTTGTAATTGAAAATTAAAAAAATATTTAGTTTCGCTACGTCTCTTTTTAAATATCTAAACATAGTAATAAATAATTAAAACATAGTAATTAAATTATTTAGATTTAAATATAGTATTAAATAAATAAATAAATTTAACAGAACAATAATGAACACCGGTTGTGAAATCGTTCAGATATTTGTACCGTACCTTTTTCAATTTACAGATCGAATATAATGATGACAAAATGATGATTTGATAACGTCTAAATAACGTTGAACTATAAGTTAGTAAGAAGATTTTTAGGAGCATCATCTATAAAAACCGCAGTTAAATTATAATATAGATATATATCACTGTTTCTCAACCAATTGTATTGTAACTGTAGAATAGATTTGGACTTCCGATATACTGAAATAATTAATGTTATAGTAAAAATATATTTAATTGAGAAACACTGATACCATATATAACTTAATTGTGGTTTTTAATATAGTTCAACTAGATGATGTGCTCTTAAAAATTTTATAAAAAAAAAAAAAATAAATTTCTTAATGTAATTTTCTTTAATAAATATTTTAGAATTCATCAAAATGCACCCGTACCCTATAGTATACAATATGTATACACAAAATACAAATATATGTATTTTGTGGAATAAAAATTCATTACAATCATTAACTTATATTATGTACATTACCTAAGCTATTAACCTAATTTTCCTACTGTTTGTACACAACTACAGTAATAAAAATTAATAGAAAACAAAATAGGTGTTGAGGTTTTCTATAACATTTTTATACTAACCTTAAAAGATTTCCTACATAGTACTGAGAATATTGCATTGCAATGCGTAGATTTAATATTTATTTTTTGTCGATTATTGATTAATGAAATCATAAAATTTTTATTTATTTAAATTTTATATTTAAACAGTAACAAATGCTATTGTAAATTAATTTCTTGAATCATGGTTTAAAAAAAAAAAAAAATATGAAAAAACCATCATAAGACCACATAATTCTTAGAAGTGAATTAAAAATAAGCTATGGAAAACTTAAACAAAATTTGGGGTTAACGTTGTGGGGAAAATACAGAGGAATGTGTTTAATTGAAAAAAATTATCTTCCGGTATCATTATTAGATACCTACCATTATTAAATACTCTTATAAAACCAATAAATGTTTTTTGGTTTTTTGTTCTATAAAATTTATTGACGTAATAAAATTGTGGTAATTTTAAGATTTTAAAAATTAATGAATTACATTTTTTTTTTTTCAAATGTACAGAAATAATAATTTCCAAAGCTTGGGTGTTGTAAAGTTGATAATACATATGAAATTGTTTAAATCATTTTTATTCTATGGAAAATTAGTTGAAAATATTGAATTATTTATGTTTCTGTAATATATACAATAAGTGTATATAAATAAAATATCAAAAATGTGGAGATTGAAGAATATCTGCAAAATTAAGCATACAAAAAATATATTATGTACTAGATGTATGTACATTATGGTATATATACAAATTATTTGTATAATGGTGATCTATTGTGAAAATATATACGAATTTTATATAACATAATTTTAAGCTTGAATACCAATGTATAAAAATAGAGATCATTGATAATTCAAACTGAATAAATCAGAGTTGTACTACTTGGATAATCAGATATAAAAATAAAATCAGATATAAAAATAAATGATATGCTGGTAAACAATCCATTGAAATTGATGCCGCATATGAAAAATATTTGGATAATTGCTATTCATAAAACCTTATCATATTGATAATTTTTTAAAACACAGTTTTTAAATAATCAAAACTGAAATTCTAAATGATAAATAATTACCATATTAAATATTTAAATTCTACATCATAACAATAATAATAATATTCTATCCACTTAATGGCCAGTATTGCCATTTAAGTAAAATCATACAAAAATTTTAATATTAAAGCTAATCATTTTATGAATAATGATAATTATAACAACATAAAAAAGTATTTAATTAATATATGTACATAATATATGTCAACATTAATTAAGGAAATTAGCTCTACAAATTCTAAATAGATTCTAATAAAGTTAATTTTAATTTTCGTTGTTTGTTAAAATTAATATATTAAAATTAATATAAACTATTAAATTATTATCATTAGTTTACATTAAAAACGCTTAATCATTCGGTTGATTTAATTGATATAATCAATTGAATTGACTTAATCATTTAATTGATATTAACATATATATTTCCGGTTAAAGTAGAAAATATAGGTCATCAAAAATAGTATTTAGAGTTTGAGTGACCTAAGCAATTATGAATAAATTATTGTGCGTATTAAAAGCTATCAACAGCATTAATTCATCAATCATTTAGATGTTATGTACAAATGCCTCCTAGTTTATAATTTAAAATAAAAATTAATTGAAACAAACGAAAGCTATCAATGTTGTGATAAAATAATGCAGTACTACTCTGAACTTATAAAAGTTCATGGGAAATTTTTGATAAATGGTTGGTAGATATAAGCACAATGTAATGTCGTAGTGGTAAGATAATTAGAGAAAATAGAAAATATGGCATTATTACACATTATTTTTAATTGTGTAAATTTATTTGACATCAAGAGTAACAAATAAAAAGTAGCTAATCAAAAAGTAACAAATCAGATATATTTTTCGAAAAACTAGTTTGGAAACGGATAATCTACGTATACTTAAAAATACCCGATTTTTTAGCTTTTCTTTTTTTGATACAAATCCCAATTATGAGAATTGCATAGGATTTTTATTCAACATAAAATGGTTCCTAGTTGCGCAATTAAATCTATACTAAGATGTTCTCAGTGTAACATTCGCCGGTCTAGTATCAAAATTAAATTTTTAGTCTTCATTTAAATATTTAAGCCAAAGCAAAGTTTTATATTTCCGCAAAACAATAAATTTTTCTTAGTATATTGTCCAATTGAATCATATATCATGTGGTATTCTAATCTCTAATCTCCTTTTTGTTACCTCCGTGTGAAGTGACCGATGCACAACTGTCCATTCTGAAAAATGTGAGAAATGAAAAATATGGTAGTTATGTAATTTCAGCACGAATTGAACAAATAGTCAATATTTCCCTTGATATTATGTTCTCTATAATATTTTGCTTCTGGTGTTTTTTCTACAGAAATAATTTTTAGTTAATCTAGTGAATTTTCAAAGGTTGTAAATCAAAATTTACCACCATGGCAACAATAGGAACAATTTTTTGTGCTTATCAATGATTTGCTTTACAAAATAAACATTGATCTGAACTTGAAGATGTGCCTTTATTGGCTAATTAGCAACATTTCGATGTGGTTAATTCAAGGACACAAACTAGCGAAATTTTAAATTTTAATAACTACATTATTTCAATAGTTTTTGACTTTAAAAAATGTTCCTAATTCGAAAAGGCTTCACATTTTATTGATTTTACGATGTTCTGCTATCTGGTTCTTGTATTAAATATTTATATATAGGTGTTGTCCTATATGGGCTTAGAACTTGGATATATTTTCCTATAAATGATTTATTATTGCAAGATGGGCACAAAAATTTTCAATTTTTAATTTTTTTTAATTTCTGAATCGGTGATTTTTTTACGGTAAATATTTCAAAAAAGCTTCACATTTAAATTTTTGGGTTCCCGTGGAAAGTTTTAGACACATTACTAGCGTATTAATATATCGGATAATTGTATAGCTTTTATGCTTTCACTTGTAAACTTTTGGTGAAATTTTATAAACATTTTTAAAAAATAAAAAACTCACTTGTTAATTTCACAAATTTAATCCATTCATGATCCATGATTATGACCGAAAGGTCGAAACACGTGCCGGAATAGGATAATTGTAATTCACAACAATTTATTTGAACAGAATCGATTATTAAAAATTGTTTTACTTTGTTTAAATTTAAAATAAGAAATAAAAGCAATGCAAAAAAATGTTGATAATAATGAAAATGATTTTACCGAGGAAGTTGTATATTACCAAGTTGTTAGAGTAAATAAAATTTTCATTGTTAATAACACTCCGATTTTTAAATTTAGATTCAATAAACTGATAAACTCAACTTACACATTGCAATAGAAAAATGCAAAATACACTTAGAAGAACTATTATAAAACATTTTCACAATATAATAATAACATATTTAATAAAATAAATTCCACAAACAAACTCTCACAATGCAATTCATATGCAAAACATTTCTATAACAGGTCAATCACCTCTGACTTAAGTAACAAATTAAATCATAAATACCAACCATGATAATTCAAAAATAAATTAAAAATAACAAAATAATTTTATTAAAATCAGTCATAATCATAGTTATGGACAAGCATGCTTCTTGAATACTTCTAAGATTTATACATATAGAAAATCTTACCACACGAGCCAAACATAATATACCTTTATGACTACACATTTATAAGTACCTTTAACTTTCCTACTAATTATATTGTTATTTTCCGGATAGAAAAATATCAATATTCAATGGAAATGAAATTATAAATTAAATTATCATCCCCTTCTTACATCTTATACCTAATTGCATCTTCATCTTTCAAATATTCACAAAATAATTCAAAATAAATGACCATGATAAAGTCATTTTACAACAATTTACAAAATTTCACAAAATAAAAATAATAACAACAACAACAACATATTCTAATAAAAAGGTTGAAACCTTTGAACTATTCTGGTATGCTAGGCACAACGCAACAGGTAAATTTTGTTATTAATCTCGTGATAAATGCAAGGTGTTTTTTTTTTGTTCTTTACAAGATTCAAAGTAGAAACTACATAGTAAGTTATGCATCATGTGTAACCAAATGAAATGAGGAAAAGTGGGTGGATAAATGAATATCAACAACAATAATAACAACAATAACAACAACAACAACCAAATTGAATATATCATTGGAAATTGTATTATTGACAACACCATTGGCAATATTTGCAACAATATGGTGGTTTGTATTCACTTGCAATAAATTACAAAAAAAAAAAAAACAAAAAAAAAAACTAAATAAAAAAATTAGTTGTCTTTTACCATACGAAAAGAAATTTAAAAATTGAGAGAAAAACACATTTGTTGTTCTTCATTGTTGCTGCTTTCCCTGGAAGGCTTTCACAAATAAGTACCGGAAAAATTACATTATTAAAATGAATACAAAAAAAAAATTAAAAAGGTTAAGAAAAGAACAGAAATAATTTCTGTCAACTAAAATTCTGTAATCACAAGCAATTATGGGATATTAAATTGTTTACAGCATGGTTTCAGACACGCTCCATAGTTGGTGGCTTTTTGACAGAGATAGTGTTCAAATGAAATAAGTTTGCTTTATTTGAAGATCGCATTTATAACTTTGGCACATCCGAATGTTGTATAAAATTTCTGCAGACTATCAGGTGGAGTTAACGGAATATATTCCATCTGTCTGTTACCTCTATCAATCCCAAACCTACCGTCCGTTTTATGTTAAAAAATACATTTTACGTTCACATGGGAATTGATTAAGGTTGATACTAATTTGTTATGATCAGTTCTGAAAAGTAAAAGAGAATAAAGATAAAGTTCATTTGTTCAATTTGAAAATGATCAGAGTTCAATTAGATTTTTGATTTAAAAATGTTATTTTATGATCAATTCTCAACTGAGAATTTAATTTAATTTAATTTAATTTATTTAGCTCACCTACAAATAAATATAAACACTCAACTGAGAAGTAACAAGAAGAAAAACAAATACTTAGGTTGCTTCCAACGTAACGAAAACTATTCAAAATCTGATCAAATCTGTTTCATCCAATCTAGCCCTGGTTATAGATACACCTTCAATTTAAATGAACGCCTAATATGGAACAATACGGTTTATATTCATTTTTTTTTTGTATCAATGTGAAAGCAAAGATATATTTGGAAGTTAAAACTGAAATTCTAAACTATCACGATGTAAGTAAGTAATTTGAAATTAGATTCTGGAAATTACATTGTGTAGATTCTACTATTTTTTGCGCCACTTTATTATAAATATATACCTATACTACTCTTAGACACTATACATGATATAAGTTTATTTTAAAAGTCTAATTAATTAATTTATTTATTTTTAAGTTAATAAAATCATAGCAAATAACGCTAGGGTTGTAGTTTTTCCGTCAGTTTTCTGTGGGTTAATAATTGAACCTATTGAAGCTGTATAGTGCAAATTAAGCTTCACCATACATCAAAATGCTCATAAATACGTGCCTTGCTCGAGAATAAACACTCATTCCCCTAATTATAATATTTTGCTACAACCCTAATCTTAATTTATAAGCCATCATCACTATATGACACACAATATAAAAGTATTTGAGGGGAGGAAATTTTGAAATGTCAACACTTTTTCTTGAAATTTTTTAATTTTATTTTTTTCTCTTTCAAAACAGTTTTTCCTTATTTTCGTTTTCAACATTAACGAAAAGCAAAAACAAAAAAAAAAAAAATTAACATATGGATGGAAAAAAAAATAAAAAATATTTTTACTTTTTGCATTATTCGGATGCTGTCCACTTAAATTTTCTTTATAAAAACCTACCCAAAAAAAAAATTACAAAAAATAAAAATAAAAATCAACAAAAAATCGAATCGTCGAAAATCTCAAATCGACAAGTTCAACAATTTTCAATTTTTGTTTTGTTATTTTTTGTTATTGTAATCGTAGTTATTTTGAACATTTTTAACTTCTACCTACTCTTTTGGAATGTTCTTTGATCACGATGTGGTGTAACATTATTCAAAAGATTTCGTTTTGTTTTTTTTTTGTTTTTATTGTTTTGTTTTTTATGTTTATGTTTTATTTTTAGTAAACAGCAAAAGTATTTCATCTTTAATATACTTAGGTACTACTTTCAATATACATACATATTATGTACATCTACATATAATATGCAATAACTGCAACTCGTCTCATTCGATTTCCTTTTTCCAAATTTCAATTTTCAGTAATTTCGATATGGTATGTATATTGGACAGATAATAATTATGTGGTTGTAGAATTAACCCAAATGAAATTGAATCAAATATTATGTTGGCATGTTAAGTGTAACTGAAAAATTTATAACCATTTTTAAAGTTATTCAGATTCATAGAGTAGTTTTATTACTATAATGTCATAAAAGAACTAAATTATTAAATTTTTGAATTAAATTAATTTGAATAGCTTTGAAATGAAAAAAATCTCTTTAGGCAAAGATAATTGAAAATAAATAAATAAAATAAATAAATAAATAGAGACGTATATAAAAATCATGTTTGAAGCCGAGTGCAAATAACCGTATGCCATTACTTTTATTCTATAATTTAAAAGTATTTGCATCTTCAGTACTATCATAAAAATCACAATTATATAAAGGAAGTAGTTACCATGCTTACATTTATCAAATTTTATACATACAGCTTTATAAAATTGAAATTGAATTATAAATGAAACAAAATATCTTAAATTTTCAACATCAGGTGATAGATGATATTTAGCTGCAACATCAAAATCGGTTTCAAAACGTTTTACTATGGCAACAGTTCAATACCAGAATGTTCTGGTATTATTACAGAAAATTCTGGTATTAAGTTACGACGTAAAATTTGTCAACGATATTTATCCAATGTACATGCGAACGGTGGAAAACTAGTTTTATCGAATGCTGTTAAAAATAATTGATTGATACGAGCAATTGTTGATCTGGTTTTTAATTTTTTAATAAACCAGTTTTTGGCAAATGTTTTGGTGTTGCTACAGATAATGATAAGACATCACTAACAGCTTCATGAAAGCCAGGACTTGCAACATTTCTATATACATATGGTAAATGTCGATATTGTAGAAAATATTGTTGGTAGCCCAATTCATGATGTACAATCAATGATTGTTCTAGATTAACTTGTGTACATTGTTTAATGCGAACATCATCAATTAAATAGAAATCGCATGCATTAACGTGAAAAACTGTGTTCTACCATCTGTTGGTTTTTCTAATTTACTTTTTATCATATTTAATGTTTAGAAGAATTCATCACCCATTTGAAACATTTTTATTGGTGTTATATCATACCTTGTTTATTCATTTTTGGTGTTATATTATACCTCATTATTCATCTACATAAATTAATGGTTTATTTGGGAATCGTACTACCAAATCGGTTTTTTTACCCTATGTTCGACCCCACATATTATCCAAAATATACATTGGAATTGCTCCTTTTTCAGAAACAATTAAAACACAATATTTTTGACATAAACGTCAACGTACATAACCATGTAATTCTTCATAGAATACTTTTAAATCGGCAAGAACATCTTCAACTAATTTTTCAAATGTTTCAACTTCATATCCATCTAAGCATTCTTCAGCTTAGCAGCTATTTGTTTTCATATAATATTTTCCAAACTATTTTCGTACTGGTTTACCAGTGTATCATACCATTGACTACGAATATATTTTAATTTTTTGGGCTCACGACTTTTTGTTATAATTTTGTTTTATGTCTGGTTCCAATGATAAATCATATTTAGTATGTTCCAAATGCCTACAAACTTTAACTTTTAATTATATAAGAATCAGAATTCTCAATCAATGAAAATTTAATTGGGGGAATTACCGCTATTTTAATTTCTTTCCACCGAAAAATATATTCGCAATTTCAATTTTCTTCGTAATTTTCAAACTATATTAGATCTATAATCTTAATTGTTAAGTTTTGACATAAATTGTTCTATTTTGACTACTTTTAGTAGTTCAAGAACCGTCACGCAATAAGCGAAAAAATAGTAGAATCTGCAAATTTATTTCAAATTAAGCTTATTTAATAATTTCTATTACAGCTTACGATTGCGACTTACCTTCTTACGTTTAGCGTTTTCATTGAAATATGCTGTGTTGTATATTTGTGGGTGTCAAGCAATAAGCAATTTTAGAAGATCGGTCTTATACCCGTCAAATTCCCGTGCAATTGTTGAACTAGAAATTTAGTATCATGACATATCTAAGTTTAGAATGCATTATGAGAGAGTAAACGCAGAACTTGGCATTTGAAGTTGACATTATTGGAATCAACAATTGTCATCACTGATCAGATTCCTATTTCAACTTCTCTTTTCTTTTAATTATTCACAGAAATGTAGTTATATAGTTAACTCAATAAATAAAATAACCTATATCTATAAATTAAGGATTCATGGAAGATTTTGTGAATAATCCAAGCTCTTCAGCTTAAACATTTTTTATTTAAAACTCTGAAGTTAAAGCAAAAATAACTCACATATTTTTTGTTTTAAGCTTTTTTCGGAAAAAAATTTTTTAGAAGTTAATCTTGAACTAAAATATTGATGAAAAAATACATCTTCAGAAATTAAAAGTTTTTGCTGAATTTCTAAAAGAAATAAGGTTTCAAATCATTCAAAATGTTTTTTTTTTCAGTGAATATAAATCGTTATTCAAATCATGCTAACTTGAACAAACAAACAATCCGTGGTTGGGCGTTATGTATACTTACTTATACTAACTAAGGTGAATTTGACCAGAAATGTTTTGACAAGCCGAAGCAACAACGATTTGCAATGATTATTCTTTCCCTTACCTCCAAATTGATATAATTTGTGGAACTAAAGCTGGTTCATAGATATGGTAACATTCTGAACTACCTCGAAATTATATGTGCCGAAAGTGATGTTTTGATCAATATGATTTTAAGTTTACTTTTTATTTGTCAAAAACATAATATATTTTGATTTTACTCTGAAACCCACTTGTTTCGCTTTCTTTTCATTCTGGGTAAAAGTCTCTGACAACCACCCGTTGTAATCCGGCTATGATGTCAATGTTGTCAACATCCCTAGTAGTTGGAGAGACCTGAAAAATATAATACCAATTGTGTTTACTTCCACTCGTTGCACTATTCGTTCCAGTACCAGATTGAATAAGTCGCATGATAGTTCTTGTCCAAATTAAATATATGCCTGAAATACGTTATGTATACAAAATTATAATTCCGTGAATTCTTCTTCAACTCATATTTTAGAGGGTAGCTATAGACCAAGTCATGGCCTAGTGTTGTGACGGTCACAATACTCCTGTGGCTGCTAATATCTTTTTAAAGTCAACTAAACTAATTTAACTCTACACAATCCATCAAAGTGGTATTTGCACATTTTCCAAATATTAATCAGCAACATGTTGCAATAATTTTTTACTACAAGCTTTGCAAAAATATACCGCAAGGTAACATTATAACATTATGAATTATGAATTAATAGTTAGATATAGGATCCCATAGATTTCGCAATTAATATGCATTAATCTAATTCGCAACACTAATCCAAAAACTTACACTAACAAATAGATTTCGCTAAATAGCTAGAATAATATACTCATCAATGATCAATGAGCTAATTTTAATCACAATTCCAAATTGAATCCGTTATTTAGATTTGAATTCTATTCAATACCAATTTCTAATTTTCATTTTCTATTTCAAATGGAATTTTTTGCCTAAATCGATTGGACACTATTACCCTTGAATTTTATATCCTTAATCCTTAACTTAAGTATTTTACTTTTGTTTATTGAAGTCTGGCATATCATATTCAATACGTTAGTGGTGTGTGAGTGTGTGGAGTTGTTACAATTTAGGCTGAGATTTAAAAACAGAAAACCCTTTCTACCTATTTAGAATCATTCGAAAACGAAGATGTTGAACCATGTTATTTGTTGTTGGTATTTGTGTTGTTGTTATTATTGTTTTAATTTTTTTTTTTTTAATTTTCTATTAAACATGATTCATGATTTCAGAGCATGTTGTTTAATTCTTTTTTATTTGTTTTCGTTTTATTATTTTGTTTTTTTTTTTTTATGTAAACACCGAAAATTCATAATGCACGACATTTTCATAGGATATGCGATCATTGATTTTAACATCGATACATCCGTATATAACTATTTTGCTATGATAGTTTTAAATTCATTTCAATGTCTTGATCGACTTTGTTCGATTTTAGTTTTTTTGTTTTTTTTTTTGTTATTAAAAAGAAGCCGACCTTTAAAAGAAACAAAGTCAAGAAAATTGAATTTGATCTTATGTTTTCTGTAATTCTTGATTTTGTTAATGTATGAAGTTTTTTTTTTTTTGTTTTTTGTTTTGAATTTCAATTTAACAGGATTTAACATTAAAAAACGAAAAAAACAGAAAAAGGAAGAGAATCTTAAACATTGATAATATTTTCTTAAAAATGACTTAATAGATGAGTTGTCTAAGTTATATGGAATTTTTTTTTTTCTGTTTAAAACAAAAAAAAAAGAACAAAAATTAAAACAAAAAAATAAATTCGAATGAAAATTTTAACAAGATATTAAATCATTTTCTGAGACATCTCTTATTTTTCCAGAAATTATGTTTACATCTGGATGATATTTCAAGATTTATACAAGAATCGTAATACAAAGCAATAGATCACTATTTTTGTTTTGCCAGTAAATATTGTTAATGTTATGTTATTATTTTGGTTTTATTTCAGACTTTTTATTTGTAGAATCAGAATGAATTTCTAATAAGGATTAAATAAAAAAAAAAAATATTTTTTAATGAAAATATTTTCAGTTCATTAATTTAAAATAAAAATTTAATTTCTGAATGTGTACATCAATATAAATTTGAAATTTATAAGAAATATGGACTTAATTTTAATTGGATTCGGGGTTTACATTTGGGAAATTTTATTTCAATTTGATACTAACTTATTGGGATTCAATGGAAAACATTTGAAAATTATTATTAAAATCTATTTGGAATTATTTGAATAAATATTGAATTGTATTGGAATTCTAATACCCTCCACTATAATTTAACATTTTTATTTTGATGGGATCATAGTAAATCTTATATATCGTCATAAGAGAAATGAAGTAACGTATATGAAAATCTGTAGTTTTGAGATATTTGCATTCAAAGTTTTTTTGCAAAATGCAAAAAAAGTTAAAAGCTTATAAACTGAAAAGTATTTTATGTAAAGTAAAACAACCAGCGGTATGATGATATTTGACATTTTGACTATCAGTTCTGTATTTTGGATTCTATTTATTTTTTTGTAGTCTATTTTTTATTATAAATTTTTTCATACAACTTACGCTGTTTTAATTTTGACTGTATTTCTATATAAAATATTATACACCATTGTATTTGTATTTTTTTTGTATGGTATACACCATTTCATTTTTATTGATAAGAATAGTAAAAAAAATAAATTAATTCATCTAATAATACATTTTAATTATCAAAAATAAAAAAAAATAAGAAATTAGAAACAATTCACGTTTCTCCTCCTCTTCATCTTCAGAAAAGCATTGTTTGAGTCCGCTATTATATAGAGAAAATAGATCCTTTTTTTTTAGATATATTTATAGGTAACTGTTTTTCATATTTGTGTCTTAACTCTAAATTAATTGGTAAATTAGTATTTGCTCGTTTTTTCTTGGGCTTTATTAGATCAATTTTTAAAAAGACATCAGCATCCAATTCAGTTTTATATTTTATAATATTCAATTTGGTCTTAGAAACCTTTAACCATTTAATTTTGAGCCATGAAATTTTATCGTTATTTGAATTTATCTTTAAATCTTGATGCAGCCCATTAAATAAGTATTTTAAATCGTATAAATCAGAAAACTTTAGTTATTCAACAATACAAGGATTCTTACGTCTTTCTATACGTAATGTTGTTGGCCATTCTGTTGGTGAAAATATACTTATGCCTTTTTTTTGCACTTGTTTATGTTTTGAAATTTATGTGAATGAAATTACTTATAATATATGTATAGACTATTTTATTCTTTTAATTGTTAAGAAAGCAAAATTTATTACTAAGAATTAAAACAATGTATAAAATTTAATACATTATTTTAGGCACTTATTAACTATTTCAAATGAAACAAGGTAAAAGTAACATACGTCATTTTATTTGTTGTAGAGCAACAGTGTAGACTAAATAAAATGGATAAAACAGCGAGCGTATAAGCATTTTAAATAATTTTCTTTGTTAACAAAAATTTTGAGTTTCAAAGTATAAGAACGTAAACTCTGTTTACACTATTTCTTTACCAAATATTTTATTTTTTTGCATATACAACTTTTTGGTTTTCATTCATAAAAATGGTTACAATCAACTATTATAAGAATGTAAAATAGTTGTACATATAAAATCGAGTACGAGGAATCTAAAAATAATATAATCGAATATAATGGTGTATAAATATTATACGGTACTTCATTTCTAATATGACGATATAATATACGAGATGAGCGACGTGGTGAGTCAAAAAGAATTGAATAGTAAAATAAATTCCACCACAAAAATATTATAATTTTAGCTATAATTAGTTTATAAATAAAATATATAAAATATTATAAATATTATAATTATATTATAATTTTAATTATAATATATATTTTAGCAAGTTCTTGGCTGAATTCTTAAAACATTTCAAATAATTACACCAAATAAATGACGGTTATTTCCAAGTTGAGCGACATCTACACTCTAAAACAAATTTCAATCATGGATAATTTTTAAACAGGCTTCATAAAAATTCTGTCATTTTAAATAGACAAAACAAACTTATAGAAAAAAGTACAAAACCACAAACAAAAATTGAAAACAAAACAGAAAAACAAAAATCAGATCAGAATCAAAAATCATATAATAAATGTTAGTTCATTTGCTTCTGCTATTATTAAAAATAATATATACAGTTAAACACGGTATTCGCTAAATTTCAGTACTATTTCTGACTACAACCGTTTTGCGACTATAGGCGTAGTCAAAAAAAAATTGCATCTTTATAAACAAAATCAAATTCAATAAAATTTAACTGGGCCGATACTATTTACAAATTTGTTTTTTTTTTTTTTTGTTTTTATTATTATTTGATTAATTTCATATAATTTTCCTTTTCGTCTTCTTAATAAAAACTCGTTAGCTTATTTAAATCAAATTGAATTAGATACAACAAAACAATAAGATCAGACAGCTTAAACCTAAGCTATGATCAATAAAACTAAATTTAATTATCTATTACGTATTTGATATACATGAATTACAAAACAAAATGTATTATTGAAAACAAAATAACGAAAAAAAAAATACCTAGGCATTACGTTAAATAAAAGGCTAACCTTTCAAAAGCAAACTTCTATCACAATTGATAAAATTAACAAATGTACTCGCATGTTGTATCCCCTTATTAACAGAAAATCAATCTTATCCACAGAAAACAAATTGATACTTATTAAGGTGATTTTTCAGATAGTAATGCTATATGCGGCACCAGTCTGGGGAAATTGTACAGCTAGTCATATTAAAAAATTGCAAATTGTACAAAATAAACTTTTGAAACTTGGATTCAATCTTCCCATATGGTATTCAACCAAAAAGCTGCATGATAAAGCCAGCATGAATACAATTTTTGAAAAAATAAGTTATTTCACTGTCCAGTTCCACCCGGAACTGTTTATGTCAGAAAATCCTCAGATCAGAAATTTAAATTAAGTTAAAAACAATTAGACTAGTTTAGTTCGTAGGTAGGTTTTACTGCTTAAGTTAGCGTTAAGTTTTACAAAACAAAAATTCAAAAAGGTTTTTCATCTCCAATTTTCCTTTAAATTTATAACTAGTAAACTCGAAAATTTCTAAATAAAAATAAAAAAATACAAATCAACTGTAGTAAAGATAATTATATATCTTTATCTAAATAAATAGTTTTAAAAGAATTAATTGCAATTAAACTCTAACAATTTTAAACTTTATTTTATTCATAAATAGCAATTCTATTATATAATCACAAAATATACATATTTGTAATAAAGAACAGAAAAAGACAATATATAAATCAGTGTTTTAATAAAATAATTAATTTTTGATTTATTTTTTTGTTTTATTGACGTTATATTTTAATGTGACTATAAACGACATCTATTGTGTGAACCTATGAAGTTTATTACTTTCTTTCAAACAAATTGTTGACTATTACTATAACAGAATTGTGACTACAAACGTTTTTGACTATAAACGAATAAAAATATATCGATGTACTACGTTGAGAATAATGGCATTTTATTGTGTTAAGTTATATTGAAATTAGTATTAATTTCGTCATAAAGTATTAGGTATTATACTTTAATTTCATTGTAAAGTATATAATAATCAAGCGATTCAGAAAACATCTGCAATTATACTAAAACAAATATTTCTTTTTATATAAAATCGTACCTGAAAAAAATGCTTCTGTGCAATTGCACAAGGGATTCACTAGTATAAATCTAAAAAATTATCCTGTTATCCTGCTAATATTTTTGTTGCTTTTTTATTGTGTTTATTAGTCTACGTATTCCATAGATTGTTTCACTTTCTCCAATTATTTCTCTACTATGCATTTAATCTTATTATTATTATTATTATTATTATTATTATTATTATTATTTTATTTATTGGCTTAATGTATTTGTACGATATGTTATTTTCATATATTTTAATTCTATATTTCAATCTTATTATACACTGACTTCATATTCCAAGTTAATCAGTGGCTTTTTGTATTTATTTTATCAAGTGTATTTTATTGAGGTTATTATTTCTATACTGGTGAGTTTGTGTCCAATATATTTACTTTAACAATTCTTGAGCTAAACTACATTCATAGCATATTGCTATTACCGGAGAAATAAATACAGAATGTTTAAGTTCATTACTAGACACAATATGTCAATGGTAGTTTAGTTCAAGAGAGTGTTGCCAAAGTAAATCTATTAAAATGTATTATACAGTACAGATATATAGATAAATTTATATAAACTTTTTTTTCAAGCTAAGCCATACATTTCAATAAAACCTATATCTTTATACACGAATGTACAGTTTAGACTAATTGGGTGAAAGAAAAATGTCCTTTGACCAGTAGAGATATTTTGTATAAATTTATGAACATTACTCTTGAATTTTTGTAGATTGTTACCTCTATTCTTGTTGACGCGTATGTCATCTGTGTGATCGTGTATGATCATGTCACTTGAAGCGATATTTCTCTATTCTGTTAGATTTTTCATACGAAGTGAAAACCTTTTTCATAACTTCAAAATTTGTAATCGATAGAGCATCGCGTTAAATTATTTTTAATTGTTTGTTAAATAAGTTAAATATAAATGGATAAAACAGTTAAGTGGGGATCAATAAACATTTTTTTAACATTTTTATTAAAAATTATTGTTTTGAAAAAAATGGAAAAAAAAAACTGTTAACAAAACAACACTTACCTATGTATATTATTATTTTTATACTATTATGTACCATACTATAATAATTTTATTATTTATAAAAAATGCTAAAACTTAACACCAACATAGCTATTATCCAAATATATTATAAGGTATATTTGGTTTATATATCAATAATCTTTTTTGACAGTAAAAAGTGGTCAGTGCCACCAACATAATAAAAATTTCAATCACTTCGCTTACAGTGTCTAACTGAAATGTATATTCAATTAGAATAGATCACGATCAATTTCTGCTTCGCGTCACCGATGGCTCTGTGAATATATAAATGTAAATGTAGATATATATTTTTGCATTGAGGAAACACGTTGGTTGGAATATGATTCCACATTCGAAAAAATTTTACTAAAAACTAGTTTTTATAGCAAGCATTGAGCTATCTAGGAATTTGCACTTTGCACAGGGGAGCACTTGATGCCTCGTCGTATGTTGAAGAAATGGTATTAAGGTTTTTTATTTCATCTGAACAAATGTCAAAACTTACGTAATATTATCTATTAAATAGTGAAAGTGCTTCAACAAATTACAACGATTTTCAAGTGGTGCAAGTGATACACTTTTGATATCCAAACATTATTTATGCTTATTTATTTCTTATTTCTTGTAATGCTATATTCGTATGTAATTTATTACATAATAAAAAAAACATTATAAATAATTGTCTACTAAAAGATATTTTGTTAATGTCTAAATTGAAAATTATAGTACATAATAAACAGTTGAATGCAAAATATTAAATTACATAACATTAAAAATATTTCACGTTTGAGTTCTTGCAAATTTAACTATATCGAATCATACTACAGAATTTATTTAAATGAAATTGAATCATTTTATTTTAATATAGTTGTATACTATCTTTTGTTTGCAATAATTATCTGTAAAACTCTCCACCTAAAATTTTTTTAACTATATATATAAATCTTATTTAAGTGAAATTTTTATTTGTCATTCAATTTTGTTATTTCATCCCACTTTGTTTAAAAGATGTAGTATACATATGTACACTCAACAAAATTTATAATATTCAAATAAAATATTTCATAAAATAATCAAAGAAAGAAATAAATAGCAAATAAGCATCTATGACCTGGGTGAGATTTAAACCCAAGACTTTTTATTAGTAATTAGATAACTTTACCACTACACCATGTTGGTCAACCAAATGTTAAAATTTTGTTAAATTCATTTTCAAGCCTTTAAGCATTTATTTTCTATATTAATTAGACTCTCAATTAATCAACAAGCTCAAAATAATTGAACAGGAGTTTACATTGATTAATCAACCAAAAATTTCTATTGGATATGTATTTTGTTTCCTATTCCAACATATTGTAAACACCGTAACTGCCTTCATGCATAGACTTACCATGTACATACCATGCACATACCATGCAAAATCACATCTTATAATAGTTTTTTTTTTTGTGATATTTCAATTAATTTTTATATGAGAAATTACCTCTATATTGTACAGTAATATCTCCTTCATAATAACATGGTCTAATTTTATTTTAAGTGATAATAAAAAAATGTATTCCAAATTAATTTTAAAGTCTTTACAAAAAAAATCGAACCCGATATCTTCTGGTTAGTAGTCAGAGTTAAGATAAACACTATACACCACATGTTCGATCCAAATCTAATATGTAATCTATATCCAATAAGTAGGTCTTAAAATGTAATTTATTTACCCGAAAACAAAAACTTTAATGCACTATCAAAAATCTGAATAGATTTTGTTATCATTCCGACTCTAATATATCAATGAATCAGTTGTTATTACCGAAATTTTAATTTAATTCATGATCACTTTTGATTTTTTACAGACCTTTGATACCTTTTTTGATCTTATAAATTCTAATAAACTCTATTTTTGAAAACAGAAATTCAACTCTATACAACTCTTTTATCAATTAAAAAATATTTAACTCTATAGAATTGCTGCTCACCACCATTACAAAACGAATTTATTCTAAATTTAAGTAAACTATCCATTAAATTTAATGAATGGGTACAGAATCGGAAAAATTAAATAAAAATAAATTTTCTTAAAAAAAATGTCTTTCTTATATTATGACCTCAACATCCATTTTATATGGATTTATGCAGCGCCCTTTAATAAAACTAAACTACTCAAGTTACTATTGATAGGTAGGTACCTTAAAATGGAATGATCATAAATTTTCTTTTGAAATATGTGAAAATTCATTATGGAAGACATTTTATATATTAGATAGGTAGATTAGGTAGGTATATTAGAAGTTAAGCTGAGATTTTTTATGGAAATTCATAAATTCATCAATAAATTAATTGTTTAGTTTTAATAAAATTTCAGAGTTAAATTGGCGAAAATAATAAAAAAAACATCAAATTTTTTAATGTCTTGTTTTTATAAAAAATTTTAATTGAGATTTTTATAAACGGATAAAATTACCAATAAGAGAATTTTTTAGATGACAATAATTAAAAATTATATTTTAGTGCGATTAAATTGATTTTAGTTTTTATGTTGGACTCGCTATATATATAAAATATCAAGATCCTGGATTTTTTTCTTAGAAAATGTCCTGAACCTATTAAATTATTATTTTTTTTTGTTTTTGTATAATTAAATGATTTTGCTTTCATTTGCAATTTTAAATCTATAGATTTAAGGTTTTGTTTTCGTTTTTTAATATAAGTCTGTAATATATAAAAAAAATTGAAATAAAGGAAAAAAAAATCTAAAAACTATAGTTTAAAAAATATGAATGGAAAATTATGATTTCTATCACTTACATACATAAATATACATAGTTTAATTGAATAATAAGCAATATTTTTCTAACCTAATTATTATTTCTAAAATCACACCTAATAAGTTAGTACATTTCTCATCATTTATTAAATTGATATCTCTCTCATTAATACATTTAAGAACTGTATTCGCTCGGTCGTCGAGGAAGTTTGATTCAATTTCTTTATGAATTATTGTTTTTTATCATTTTAGTTTATACTAACTTGATGTTATATTTTATTTTTTTATTGATTTATCTCAGTCAACAACCGCACTCGTAATAATTTATTTAAAAAGAAAAAATATTTAGTTTCGCTACGTCTCCTTTTAAATTTTTATAATTTGAAATAATTATAATGCAAATCGGTTTTGAAATTGTTCAGATATTTGTACTAAAGTTTTTTCAATTTACAGATGAAATATAATGATAATGTAAAGGTATTGTCTAATCCAGTCACCGGCAACGTGTGGCCCATGGGCTAAATGCGGCCCATTCGGTTTTCAAATTTCAAAAAACTCGACTCATATTAATTTGACTGTTCCGATATCTAGTATTGCGAGGTAAGGTGGCTTAGTACAAGAAATGCACTTAAAAGGTTTTTCTAGTTGAAAGAAGCTATACATATATTTATGGTCGAAAGCAAAAGAGAAGTATTAGAATTGTCGGATCCAAAATGGTTTTTTGATTTAGCGTCCTTAACAGGCATGAATTCTTAAATGAACGAATTAAACCGAAAGTTTCAAATTAAAGTAATTTTGATTAATGAAGCATATTCAAATATAAAAAAGCTTTTCAAATTAAACTAAAACTGCTTAAAAACAATATTTTAAAAAATGAATCACATAACTTGCATTTTTGTGCAATAATGTTAGAACAGGAATCGAATCTTTCTTTATCAAATAGCAAATTTCACGATTATATCCAAATCTTGGAAAATGAGTTTTCGAATTGAATTATTTGTGACAGTTGAAAATGTAACAGTAAGTATTAAATTCCTGAGGCCCATGCTCTTATCCAGAAAATTTATTTTGGCCCATCGGTTGCAAAGGTTGCCGATGGTTGGTCTAATCGGTTAGGATCGATTAATGATCAGAAAAACATAGACAAAGTAAACGACAAAATATATAAATAGTCATTCAAAAATAACACCAAAATTTATATAGGACAATCTAAAAGATTAATTACAGTTAGATTCTAGGACAAGATAAAAGAATTAAAGAAAATTATAAAAATGTCTATTCGGTGGTAGTAGAGTTCGAAGAAAAGCGAAGCCCCAGGATATCAGGGTCGAAAAATCTACGTTAGTAGTTCAATAAAGCATCAAATACTTGTTTCAAGATGCAGCATTGCAAGCAACAAAGTTAAAATTTGCAATAATGGTAGCTAACCTTTGCAATCAATAAAACATAGGAAAAAGAAGAATATAGTTGAAGAACAACATTATATAGACAAAAATTATTTAAAAATGTAAAATTAAAAATAGTAAAGAAGATGTAGAAAAGTCTAGCGATAAGAAAATTCTCCAAAAGAGGTAAATAACAGTGTGTACTCAATAATGATGTAGCGGGATCTTACAATTATTTAGAATAATTTACAATTAAATAGCGTTCGAATAGTTATAATAACAAAAAAACAAAAATAATTTTTTATAATGTGTGTACACAAGACTATAGCGTAATTTAAAAATTATAAAATTTATACAGATTAGGTAGCATAATTATGGATTCATGATTGTAGATAACAAATTCACTAAAGTAAAACTATAAAAATAAGAAATAATTTTAAACGTTTTAATTAGTAGCAAGCACTCTCACTTTTTTATAGATATCTCGTAGGCATCGACAAAAGCTCAGTGGAAATTAAATCTATATTAGCTCTACTTAAGCGCATCCCCCGTGAAACACGAAGGGTAGCATGTGCACATCCCTACACCGTTGAAATCCTTAGATGGCCAAAGACAGGTTATGGAAATTCGTTTGTAGGCTCAACATCCCGAAT
This sequence comes from Argyra leucocephala, assembly GCA_963942445.1. NCBI lineage: Eukaryota > Metazoa > Arthropoda > Insecta > Diptera > Dolichopodidae > Argyra > Argyra leucocephala. Next base: position 30,119,760 of record OZ012677.1, read on the forward strand.
GTGCAACCAAATTCCGTCTTATGTGTTCCCAAAATATGATAAATTCTATATTTATGACCTAAATCAGTAATAAGTCCTTCTTCCTTTCTACCTTTCTTCTTTCCTAATTTTCCTTTCCCACCCTAGTCAAACGTACCAATCAGTATAAATGGTTCCCACCTAGTGTTTAGGTTACGTATAAAAACAAAAATAAAAAGCATTGATGTAGGAAGTAACTTACTTCCGAAATATCGATATTGGTGAAATAAAAAATAGGTAATTAGTATTTGCCCGCTCCTCCAAATTCGTAGAAATTTGATAAAAAAAATCGCATTCTATTTGTATTCATTTCGAGATTTAAATTTACTTCTGGCGATTGAAAAAGCATAAAAACCGTACTTTGGTAAACTCTGTACTATTATAATGTGAGTTTGATAAATGTATTTAGTATTTTTGTGTACTTTATGAAGTGAAATTTAAAATTTAATTTTTATCTATGTATTAATGTTCAAATATTGAATAATAATAAATCGAACTTGTTCTTTTTATTAAAAGTAAAATGATATAAATTATTAAAATGAAATTTTAATAATTTATAATTAAATTTATAATTACATTATACTTGAAATTTAAATTTCGAATTGAAAATTTAAAAAATTTGAGATAATATTTATTTTCGCTACGTTTCAATTAAGCTAGTCAAAGATCATTCTTCGTTTAGATCTGCAGTTATTACCAAATACATTCAGGAAGGATTTTTACAATGCCACACAATTGTTGTTTGGCAATAACTAAAGAACTAATTTTATTTAGTCAATTACGTAAAGACAAAATTAAACAAAAATAAAAGAATTAATGAAAGTGTATTTTGTAGAATTTAGATTGCAAAATAAAAGTAAATAGCATTAGTGATATTGAATTTGGGATTTTAAATTTATTTTATATAAAAAAAACATTGTCTGAAATTAGTTAAATTATTTTTTAATAAGATCTAGCTGAAGCTGTCTGGTCACCATAATTTCTTAAGGTACTGGCATTTTAAATTAAAAGCTATAAAATTACTAAATAAAAAAAATTAAAAAAGTCAAAAGATCTAAGCTCGGAGAGAGAATAAAAACAAAAAAAGAGAAGAAAGAGTTTATTTTATTTTGCTTGAATAAATTAATCAATAATAAATTGTATTAAATACTCAACACGAGCTATTCTGAGGTTATAAATAAATAAATAAATCAAAACAAAAAAAAATAATTAGTAAATATACCAGAAAACTGATTATATAAATAAAATACTTGTAAAACATTACTCGTCCCACTTTATCTAATAAATTCATGTACCGTAAATAATATGGCAAAACCTATTTCTACCTAAGATATTGCTTTTACATCAATATAATACAAAAAAAAAACTACATAGTCACCATAGCAAATTAAATAATTGTCAATATAAACGATTTTCGATCCACAAACTCACTGTAGGAGTTATACTAACTTTTTTACTATCGCCAGAAAATAGCATAGGTGTTACTATTTATTTTTATTAAATAGATAATTGATATAATTTCCAATTAATCATTACAAATTGATTAACCTATTTTCGATTATTAATACGTTTATCATTTTATTTAATTGTAATTTAGGTACATATATACACTTATTATATGTATATATATATTATATATATACATTTTTTTGATAGATAAATTTACGATTTAACCTATTTAATACAGTAATTTAATTTTTTTTTTTTTTCATCTCTCTACGAAACGTGATTTTAATCAACTCCATTGGGCAGGTATCAAATGGAATAATATTCTACATTACGTGTTTTAAAAATGAAAATCTTTTAAATTTTAATTCTGAAAAATAAATTTAAAAAAAACACCTACCTGTAAAAATAACCTATCTGTAAAAAATTACATTTTTAATTTTTTATTTGAAAATTTTTTTAATTCCCAAATGAACCATCAAAATACTTTAAATTTTCTTTAAAAAAAAACAAGAAAATATTTACGGTATATTTTTTTAATACAATATTATAATGTATGTATACGATATAACAGTATTCTCACCTGTCAAACTATAAATTCTTAACGATGTAGAATGATCTACTTTTTTAAGCATGCAATATCACAAAAAAAAACAAATTCCTTTCAAATCGGAAACTTGTTTTGTTTTTGTTTTTTTTTTTTATTTTATTTTATATTGAGTTCGATGTGAATAATTTACGATTTTATATAAATAAAATCCTGAATTAGTTCAGTTATAGATAAAGTAAGAACTACCCCACATAATTTGATTGTGAATTTCCGTAAATTTAATTTTAAATTAAATTACTGTAAAACAATTAATAAAAATATAAAAAAAAAAAAATAAAATAAAAATAATTTCAAATGTCATATAATAATGTCATAATGATAACTGAACTTGGATAAAATTATGTTTACAGTGAGTGACAAAAAAATAATCAACATCAGGTTCTGTATAGTAATTTGAGAAAAATATGAATAAATTTAAAAAACTTGTTTTAGTTTGAAAAACGGTATCCTAAATGGTACATGAGTGTATAGTTAAAGTGAAGTATAGTGAAAAAATATCTTTCAGATAGCAGAGGTGAAATATTTGCGAATTGTTATTTGCGAGATGCAACAACAAAAGATGATAAACTGCAACTGATGAAAAAAGTAACAGATATTGTATTATTTGGATATTATTTATTATAGTGAAGCTATATTGTAGTCTTCTAAAACTGATCGACAAAAAATTGAAAAATAATGCGTCAGTAAAACTTATTTTGAATTTTGATTTGATATTTTTCTATGTTCCAAATTAATGATTGAAATAGAGTTACTGGGTCTTGTAACAAATATTTTTCAACCGTGATTGCCGTATTTTTTCTTTATTATTCATTTTCTATTTTCTTTGAGCAAAAACAATTTGGACATAATTCAAATACAATCCAATCAATTAATCTATCGTCGTTCTAATGTGTTATTTACGCACCACGTATCGTCTATAAAACACATTTTATACCCCATAAAATTCATTAGCCTATATATCCCATCAGTTAATTTTTTATTTATTTAAGTTCTCATTGTTCTCAAATGCACCATCAAACTACCATTTTCTTTAAAAAAAAATCGATTAAAGGGAGACAGCCCTAAATAACAGTCTAAAATAAATTTAAAATAATAGCAGATTTGTTTGAGATTTTAAAGTATAATCACTAATATGGAATATCATCAATTTGTTATAAATACAGAGTCCACCTTAAAATAGTTAAGGTGATATCTCAAAATCAGTAATTTAATATAATAATGTTCATTGCACTTTAAAGAGTCATTACTGATTTTATGTTATTTTAAATTAAGTGAACTGCGTTTGTGGTGTACTATAGTTCGTAGATGTTTTAAAAGTAATCAAATAGTTATTTACGAACACGATTTTTGATAATTACACAAAAATTTCATTTGTTGATTTTCCAACCGTAGATTGGTTCGGAAGTTGTATGCATTTAAACCTATAACAGCTATAAATTCCCAAATCAAAACTATTTTAAGAAATTATGACCAAAAATGTAAGTAATAACTAACATAAGGGACTTTTAATACATAATAATATAATTACAGTGGTACATAAGTCCCCTAAAATAGGAGGTTTTATACCGGGTGTGCCACAGCATCCGCATCCGTTATTTTAGAATTTAAAAAAAAATATTGACTAAATCGAGGGTACTCTATCGATTGGTAATATTTTTAACTTCCGGAAAGGACCGGAAAAGGGTTTTTAAGCCCAAAAATTGCCGAAATTGGCCGAAATCGAGATTTTCAAATGGGAAGGGGTATTTTTTTTGCAAATTCGGATTCTACGATAAAAAATAAGAAGCTTATGTTAAATGATTTTTTTTAGGTTTTCTCAGTATTTCTCCTTAAAATTAATAAAAATAAAATATAAATCCAACATATTTTTTTTTGGTAAACTAAAATTAATAATAATCATTTTTATAAATAAATTTGTTTTGCATGTTATCATATTTTTTATTTCAGTTTTGGGTTTCTATAAAGTTTAAATTTTACTTTACAAAAGTTTCTTAGTTTTCGACGTAGAATTCGAATTTGCATAAAAAAGTAACCCTTCCCATTTGATAATCTCGATTTCGGACAATTTGGGTTTAAGAAAGCATTTTCTGGTCCTTCTGGAAGTTGAAAATGTCACCAACCGATAGAGCACGGCCCTTTAATCATTTTTTTAATTCTAAGAGAACGGCTCCTTCCCCTTTTAAAAAGCTGATACGCATGCTCTGGAACACCTGGTATGATGAATCAAAACTCTTTTAGGTAATAGCGTATAAGATAGATCCTGAATTATGAAAAAATTTCAAAATGTTTACAAAATCAAGGTTATACGATTTTTTTAATATGAATATAATGTATATATAATATAAAAGACACTTTGTTATAAAAGATTGAAAACCTGAGAGTGGCAAATTGGTGCGCGAACCTTCAGAGAAATACAGTTTTATTTAAACTAATATTTTTGTTTCATTGTTACTATAAAAAAATTCTTAATTGAGAACTACTAAAGAGAGTTTTATGTATGACCCAAATATTTAATCATCCCTAAGGGATTATTGCCTCATAGTAATGACTCATAACTACCAATGAGTCATAACTCATAATGTCAGCTCATTTAGGAAGTTTATAAATGGCTCATTATACTATGAGAAGGATTTTAACCCCTAACACTGTTAGGTAATGACATTTGTATAGCAATTTTACTATTTGTATATCAATTTTACCATCATACATTTATAATCCCTTAGGTACTAGCATCCTAAGGTTGCGCCAGACCCAGGACCTTCAAGGTCTGTAGCACCCAGCAAGTAAGTAGTTACTAGCATCACATAAACATTTTTTTATACTGTTTCTATCACTTTTAATTCTGACTGTAAATAAATTTTTCTAAAATCTTATTTTTAAATTTTCTTCGATGTTTTTCCAAGCGATAAATTTTCAACGCGCAAAATTATAATCATTGTAATTTTTTTGTTCGCATTTAATCGTTTTTTTTCTATTTTATTTTTTACATACTTATTTTTTCGGGCTCAATTTCCTGATTTTTTTTATATTTTTATTTTTAGTTAGTTACAATAAAGAGGGGTTATTTATTTTTTATTTTTTTTAATATAAATGTACATTAAGATTAACCCATAGAACATGAATAGTTTGGCTATGTCATGCCGTCAATAAATTAGAATAAAATGCGTTATATTGCCGTATCAAATGAACTATCATTGAAAAATATTCTATACTCGTTTACTATACATTAGAACTTACAACACTCTTACTTACATATTATAATAGTTATTTATATGTTGTTGTTGCTATTGAATTTTATTTATTTCAAGCTTAATGTAATGTTATTTTTTTTTTTGTTTTTGTTCTTTTTTTAGAACAGCGAAAATAATTTTACATGTGTGTATTTATATTTAAAGATTTAAAACCGAAATAATATGTAGATGGAAAATACGAAACAGGCACGTATCAGCTTAAAATTTACCTGAATTTTACAGTTAGATTTGATGCAGAACAATTTTTTATAAATTTTCTAAATTTTTGTTTAGTTGTTTTTTTTTTTGTTAATTTTGTTGATTTTTTAGTATTGAATATCGAGATCAAGTTTTGAAGTACATATATTATATACAAAAAAAAAAAAAAAAACAAAAACAAAATAAAAAATAAATCTTTTTAAACCGCTTAGAAATAAAAAATAACAGTCAGCTGTGGTAGGAAAAATTATTCAATCTGAAAATATAAAAATAAAGTGGAAATAAAGGTTTTTTATTTCGATATTTGGAAAGTAAAAATATTGAAAATAGGGTATTTTTTTTGTAGATATAAAATAAAGTGGGATCTTATCGTCTTTATTGCCGTAGCATAATCTTCAATCAATTAGGTATATTATTCTATTAGATATATTAGGTATATTATTTGTAAAAGGTACTACATATTTGTAATTTTTTCGATTCACTGAGAGTGTAAATAGTTTGTAGAGTATAGTAGCAAACAGCACATTTTAATAAGGAGCCCCCCAAGGTTTCCGTGGCTTTCTCTGCTGGTATACATGCTTTGGTAGTATTTGTAAATATCCGATACCTTTTCAGGTTTTCACTGTATGTAATTTTAAAATCAAATAAAGGGGACTCTGGGGAAGATGTCGTATTGGCGTAGGACCTAATGACCATATCCCAATGATAGCTGATATAACGGTGTTTATAGAAAAACATCAAAACGCGATGAAAGATGCGCCACTAAAGATATATATTTTTGGAAAACTAGCAATTTCCGGCTTTCCTAGAAGAACCCGAATAAGTTTGAAGATAATACTTTAAATTTTGCGATTAACAGCATTCTGCATCTGGTATATTCTTGCATATGATCAAGAATTATTTTTAAGAGTCCATAAGAATTTGTAAATATTTATTTTTAAAGTTAAATCGTAGATAAGGTAAAATAAGTTAGCTTGGATAAAGGTCAGTTTTGAGATGTAAATTGAGATTAAAAATAATTCAGAAAGTCGGATACGCTCAGTGGCAAAAACAAAACGTTTTATGGGTATTTCGACCTGGACCAGTACCTTTTGTTATTGGCATAAAATAAATGACAAAAATAATTGAGAGTATAATCTGGTAACCACTTAAAATATTTATATATTTAAGAAGGCTTAGTTCTTGACAATATCAGCAGTTTTCCACATTTAATGAGTTGATAAGCCAGTTTTTTGAATTTCATAAATAAATGCACGAAAAACATTGTAGATATTTTATTATAAGCTTGCAATGCCGTACTTAATTATTCTACCTAAGTTACTGTTAAGAAAATAAAAAAAAACGACAACTTAATTAGACTGGCCTGAAAAAACCTATATTGTGTTCAAAGGCCACTTAAATACAGTTATACCAAAAAAATAGTCTTAGGTTACTAATGAACAAAATTAGCGAAATAACGATTTTTGTAATGAAATCTAAATTAACTAATTAAAGTAAAGATTTATAAATACAAAAAAAAATTTGGATTTTTTACGTTTTTTTAACTCTCTATGCGCTAGAAATTATGAAGATACTAGGCTTGGCGCAATATTATCCTATATTGATTACGATCATAAGTTGATTATCTGGAGTTGGAGAACTGAAGTTTTTCATATATATATACACCAACCAGTTCATCTCTGCAATAATAATACCATCTCTCCTGCCCAACACGTTTCTTAGGTTCGAATATTTTTAGTAAAAGCTTTTTTTCGTTTCATTTTCTACAGTCGATATAATATTATGAATACTAGTAATTAAACATAGCAAAAATACCAAGTGGAGGCCTTTTAAGCCGATTGAAACATTTGGCTACATTCATAGGCTATCATCATTCATGTTGAATACTTCTAGTCTGTTTATTTGTTTCCCTTACTCCTCTTGGCAGCATCGGGTTTCCACTTAACATGTCCATTATACTCGATTGCTAGCTGCTGTTTCGATGTAATGTTTAACTTCATTTTTAATCTGTTTTTATACTGTTTCAGTAGGGGATTGGCCTATTGTTGAATACCACTTCTATCTTCGCCTACGTGGTAAGACGACGTCATATTTTCTGCAAGTGTCGGTGCGATTTTATCCATCCCCTGACGTTAAGATGCCTGACGTTAAGATGCCTGACGTTACAGTGTTTAGTGAGTACGTCATGTCACTTTTTTTTTTATCAGATATTGTTGACAATATTGTGCAATTATTATCAGAGGTTTTGTCAATATTTATTTATTGTATTATTCGTTATTGTGTTGTATAATTTATTTAGGTAATTTTAATAACTATAATGTATATAATGTGTATATAATATAACTATAATGATGCAAATTTTATATTGATTATTAATTTTATCTTATTTTATTGATTATACCGATTAGGCCACAGAAGCAACATACTTCAAGTCTATTAATTCATACTAATATAATTTATAGATCACTAATATAGATTAAAATACAATATTCCTTTTTTTTATGTTTAACGTTACTACTTGAAAGATCGTCAGACTTCATTCTAATTCATTTTCTCTGGTGAATTCAGAATTTTTTTTATTCTGAATGTATTGTAAATGTAAATTTCTAAAACTTTTATTTAAATTCGATTAATAGAAGATAATTGTAAGATAGACCGTTATTTAACTAACTGTTCTACTATAATGCGTAAAATATTCATTTGACTTACCACTTCTGTCCATTTAATATCTTTATCTATGATTAGTTTACTATCTATATATATATATATATATACATATACACATTAATAGTAATTTTATTACTATTACAGATTCCATTACGCAAATATTCAATTTAATTAAAATTGCTTAAAAACAGGTACCTACCTAATAAAATGAATTTTTTATTAAAAAAAATCCCCATTACATTATGATTCTTTTGAATTGCCTGCAAGTTTCCTTTTGAATTCAGAATCAACAAAAAAAAAAAAATATTAATAAAAAATAAGTAAAAATATTCTATGAATCGGTATAGAGTTTTCAACTACTTAATCGAAGATAATAGAAATTGCATTTAATAAAATAATGATCAATGATGATATTTTATTACAAAATTTTTATATTAAAATTGCACAAAAGAAGTCATAGAGTCTAATTGCAAAAAAAAAAAAACAAAAAAAATACTTACTAATTTTTTTTAATGAATATCCAATTACTATTTCCCATGAATTCAAATATATACTCTTCAATTCCTGGTGTATATCTCTCCAGTTAACTACAAACTAAATTCAAGATAAATTTTTATCCAGAAGTAGTTATAGGTATAAAAGTAATTTTTTTAAGTCCATCAACTAGGTATAGGCTATAAAATTATCATAATAGTCATAAATTAAATTTTTTTATTATTCCACATTCTTTAAAGTTCAAAATCTAATAATTTAGTTATCACTGTACAATAATGAAATACTTTCATTAGCCTTTAGGGTATAATAATTTTGAGATTAAAAATCACATTACATTTATTTTGTACCTTAAAATGGTTTTCCCAGTATATTTTAATTAGTTGAATTCCGGACACATATATTAATGGCCCTATGACGTATTAATACCACTATTAATGGGACACTGGGATCATCACCTAGAATCGGATATTATCGAATGAAGTAATTAAATATATATATATATATATATATATTTTAATTTTCTTGATGGACCACTACAATTTCTTTAAATATTATTATTATTATTTTTCTATTAATTACAATTCAAATTATAAATAAACTCAAGACCTGCGACAGCTTCGCGCATTCTACATCGTGATGCCAACAAAGCACCTGCTGTAGTAAGGCCAATCAGACCTATTTGAGTTTTAAAGTTTTTATAAATAATTTAGAAGGGCAAAATTTCTATGCGTGGAACGTATTCAGGACAAAAACCATTGCTGTTAATCTAAAATTCTACAGTCAGAACTTTTGTAATAATTCAAACAAAATATGCACGACTTTCTAATTAAAAAAATTATTATTAATTATAACTTAAAGTTTTAATAAAAAATAATAACAAATTTTCAACCCAAGATTTATGGTTTTAATAAATTTTTTTTAATTTAACAAAAATGTTTGTACATTATGGATATACATTAATACATAATGTATGAATTTCTGCTATATTAATACTTTCACTTATTAAGTTGGTTCAACAAACTGTTCTAGAACGCTCTAGAAAAATTAAAACCTGAATTTTTTCTGAATTTTTGCTTGAATTTTTCTTATGTTGCTAAGTGGTGCATATGTTACTAAAAATTTGATTTATTTTTTAAACATTACGTACAGTGATTCCACAGTGGTACAGTTTAATTTTAGGGGAACTTTACTTTTATTGTTATTAAGTTGAAAAATTTAAATATTAATACATTTTTTTATTTTTTTACCCCCGCTCCATGTTATTGAAATCTTGATTTTGCTGACGGCTGAAAGATATAAATGGCAGGAAAGGACAAAATTTTAAAATTATTACATTTTTTGTTATTATCGTACAAACGCCTGCTCCATATATTATTGACACCCGAATTTAGCCGGCAGGAAAAAACAAATTGTTGTTAAACTATTTTGTAAAATCCGAACTAACTAATTTTATTTCATACATACCTAAAATGAGAGAGCCATCGTCCTCAAAACCTCGATTTGTAGGTAAAATGATATTGAATGAATTGGTTGGTATAGAATCTATAATTATAATTGACAAGCATTTAAGGACCTGCGCAGTAGACACCTTTTCATTTTATTTTGCTTCCCTTTAATGAACTCCTTATATAATAAATAAGTTGTATATAAAACAATAATGCGCACACAGTTGAAATTTTTTTACTCATATGATTTTATTATTCAGCAAATACATTATGCATATGTGAGATCTTATTAAAATAATTAACAAAAGCAAACAACATCAGTTATTATAATTACATACTTGCAAATGAATCTATGTACATATGCCAAATAAAAACGAAAAAACAAATTCATCTAAAATAAAAAATATAAAAACAACAAAAAAAACAAATCACTTGAATTCTTAATTTTTTAACTTTTGAACTGTTTCTAAATTTTGGTTATTTTTAGTAATAATATATTTTTTATTAAAATTATGTATTATGTAGGTATATATATACATACCTCTTTAATGACAAAATTTTTTATTTATAGTAATTTTATCCACTAAATGCCACTTACTATAGGGAATATATCGGAAACGAAACAGTATACCTATGAGGAACGTGTATTTATATGTTCTACATAAAACTTACTAACCACAAAACTTTTTATTAAGCATGAGTAGTTTCTGCTATATCGTGCGAAGTCTATGACGGTACGTAAATTACTGTTTTTTTAAAAACTTCAAATTTGACTTCAACTTGAAATATAATTACTCAACAGTGGCCCCTAGTTAGTATATAATATATATACATGTACCTATACATAATTTGTATGCTTGGATTTATTCTAAACGATTCCGTGTTTTGTTGAACTAATTGAGAAGAGAATAATAATTAAAAATTACTCTTTTTTATTAAAAAAATATTTTTTCTTGTTTATAAAAGTTAATATTATAAATTTTATAATAATAATAACAAAAAAAAATATTGTTTTAATAAAGAAAAAAAAAATTAGTTTAATAAAGAGAAAAAAATTTGACTCAACAACTAATAACCGATAAGCTAGTAACTGAATAAGCTAATAACCGATTAAATTTATTTCATCAAAATGCAAACATAAAATAAAAATTTATTTTGATCCACACAAAATGCAATAAAATAAAATGAGTATCTATACCTATAATTGGGATATATACAATACAAACGCATACAATCCGAGTATTCGTAAATTTACTAAGCCTTAGTAAAAAACAGAATTTTTAAAGCCTTAAATGACAAAATTGAAAATAGCAACTGTAAAGTATTAACCAACAGATTTCTAAATTTATTGAATTTGTCAAGATTTTAGAGTAGTATTAGAAGTTCCTATTATTCTTCTATGAAATGTCAATCAGCCAAAACTATACAATACCCAGATTAGTAAATAAAGTATAAATATTAAATATATATAATTATATTTATATAAATTTATTTTTCAAAAAATACATTTTACAATGAAATTTTGGTCGATTTTTATAGCTCACAGATGTTCTATTGACATCTTCTAATAAGTTATAACATCAATCAAAATGAAAATAGGAGTTGTATAAGTAGTCTAACACTAAAAATACCTACTGATGAGTTCTAATAGTGTTATGACGTACGAAACAATTTCCTATTTATATATTTGTTTGTTAATTCAAATTATAATAATTATATTTATAGATACAATGGTGACATAAAACGTCTATGTATCAATATTAATTAATAAATCGAACTTGTTCTTTTTATTAAAAGTAAAATGATGTAAAGGTTTTAAAAAATTCATATTTATATAAATTTATTTTTCATAAATATAAAAGTATTGCATCCTTTTATTAATCTTTATTCAGCTGGCATTTCAAAACCCTTACTTCACCTGGAAAGGTACACCTGTATCTTAAAATAATTTGTATCGATTTAACTATGATTTTTACTATTTTTGTTATTATTATTGTGATTATTTTTGTATTTGTTCTACTTTTACTCTCAAATTTAGTTTTATTACTTGTGAAAATCTATTCTCTAAAATATTTTTTAGGAAGTAACGCAATTTTTAAGTCTATTAAGCATTTCTGTTTGTGCCGAAGTATTAATTATAAAGTTCGAACTTGAAACAGCAAAAGTGCATCTAATTCAAAAAATGTTACATAAAAAAAAAATATTGTTCTAGAAAAGTATTTGATCATACTATAAAGTTCTGTAACTAGATGCAAAACTTTGAAATTTTATCTGCCGCTCAGATTGAAAGGAAAGTCAATTATATGGTTTGTTGTAAAAACACAAAACACGCAAAAAATCCCCAATTATTTTTACTTCAAAAAAGTTTGAAAATATAAATTTTGATAAAAAATTAATTCTCACAAAGGTTCTAAGTCTCTAAGTCAATTTGTATCGAAAATATGCAAAAAGGAAAATTCAAAAGGTACAGCTTTTGCATTTCCAGCTGAATAAAGGTTAATAAATGGCGTACAGATTTTGCATGGAACCCAGCATCCAATATTTGTTATACAACTTCCAGAATACATTTCAGAACCAAATTTATTTTAAATGCTGTTGATAAATATAATTTAATTAATATACATTTTTATTAATTTTGTGTTGGACTCGAACAACGTCGGATGACTTTGATAGTATTTTTATATTTTTATAAATTCAATTTTCATTCATATTTTATTCAACTTACAGTAAAATTTAAATAACCATCAAACATGAAATGTTTTCTTACCGTTGTTTTAAAAATAAATTCAAGAATGTTTTTCCTCCTTAAAAAAACACTATAAAAAAAACTGAATAGAAACAAAGATTCTTTTACATATTTTTCAATGAATTTGTGTCAAATTGTTCCCCAACACCAGAGGTTTTTGTCATGAACAAGCAAAGCGTAAACACTGAATAAATATTTTCTAACAAATAAATTAGATTTATTAATGATTTTATAAAAGGTAAGTAAGTTCATGGTATGGGAGATTCACTTTAAGAATATAAGAGATTTTTTTTTCTTCTAACAATAAAATTCATTCGCCTGAAATAGCCATCATAGAAATGAATAGAAGTTAGAAGGTAATAAGTCTGAATATGTTAAAAGTATTTTCCGCGAAGAAATTTGAAAATTCTTTTGAATTATTTTTTTTTTGCTTGTTATTTTTTGTTTTTTTTTTATTTTCTATGTTGCAAGATGGTTCGATTAGTTAAGCTGGATGATCAAGTTGTTGTTATTGACTGCTATAGAGAAAAAGTTTTAGAGAATTTAAAATTGAAAATAAAGTAGTAGTTAAAAATATTAATTGTTCTAATGGTGAATAAAAAAATATCGTTGAACAAATTGCGGTTTTTTGAAATTAACAAGAAATTTTGTTAAAGTCCAATTTGAAAAAATTGGTCATTTGTGAGCACTAAATTTTGAGTAAACATTTAGTATCAGATATATGACTTAATTGGGAAGATAATGGTGAAATTGTGGTATATTAACAATTTTGGTCAGCCTATGCCCACTGATGGGGTTGCAGTCAGTGATGTGATATGACAACAATCACCAACATTGATGATTACAATGATTTTTGATCAAGATCTAATAACGGTTAGAACTCTTCTTATTAGAATCTCTATTTTTTTGGCCTTCGTATTAAAGTCTTACCACTTTATTGATCGGAAACCAAATTTAGACTCCATGCTGATGATGATAAATTGTGTAGTAGTGAATGCATTGCAAGTAGCAATATATGTGAAATTTCGTTTTGACCTAGAAATAATGGTAAAAAAATTTAATACATTAAAATCACAACCTATGATTATCTACCAGCTAGGTGTAGATATATCAAATTAATCTGATATACAAAATGGATGACGCAGTTATTCAATATAGTAAAAACTCCAAGAAATCTAGTGGGTGATCTTCAATAAAATTTTAACTTGGCGGGATCGTATTGTTCATATCCCCAACCAAGTCTATACTATATCTTACGAAATTTGTGGAAGATTTCGTTTTATTTAAATGATTGCAAAAAAAAACCAGTAAAATCACTTATAATACCGATTTTATTATACTGCCATGTTGTTTATTCTTGAACGTAATAGAAAATAAATAATTCAAAAGACTTTGATAATTTAAAATTTCGAATTTTGACTATGCAAAGTGAAGAGTCCTCTACTACATAGTACAGAAAATAAATGACTTTTTGGGCTTAAGATTAGAAAAATATTGCCATTATGGCGTTTTTAGTTTTCCATATAGAAGAAAATCATCAAAAACGTCTTCTACTTCTGTTCTTGTACCGGGGAAGAACGAAGTGAAGGACTGTGCCGACTTTAACACACAAAAAACTCCCATTCTTTTGTTAAAATTAAAACTAGTCTTTAAGACTAATTATTAATATAATTTTTACTCTCACTTCAGATATCTTTAATCAAACAAAACTCAATTAAGAATTACTGTAAGATAAAAGATTTTACCCTAACATAGTTCACAGTCAGCTAAACGTGAAATTTCGACATTGACATGTTGAAAGAGACGACTTTTATGGCGAACAGATAATATTTTTATTTTATGATGGGAACCTTGAGATCCCTATAAATATCAGCATTGCGAACAAACCATGGCGATGCCCATGACAATGTTTCGCAATACTTTTTTTCGAACAAACCATTGACAATGTTTCGCAATACTTTGTTTTGGAACGTTCGGATAGTTTAAATTTGTAGTTGTTTAGCACAACCCCATATTTGAATACCGTATGCCCAAACTGGCTTTTATATCTGATTGTAGACCAAAACTTTGTTATAAGTCGAAAGCGAAGATGTTCGTTCAACTAGCCAATACAAAATTTTTGTATTTTAGATCCAGTTCTAGTTTTTTTTTCTTAACGTGTTCTTTCGATCTAAGCTTTGCGTCAAACGTTATACCAAGATATTTTGCCATTGTGACGTTGATAATTTTTTTGCTTTAGTTAGTTTTATTTGATACATCTACACACTTTGTACGGAATAGAAATGAGTATGGTCAAGATGTGTCGAAAATTATATTAAGCTGAGCATTGAGTAATTATTGTATAGTTTCAATGCCGTTATATTTTATGAAAAAAATTATGCTAATTTTAAGACAGAATGTCTTAAATGATAAACTAGTATTTGATAGATCACCTAGTAATTTAAAATTAGTCATTCCACGTCACAAAAGTCGTATCAAACATATATCTTAATTTGCTTGAAATGCTGTTACTTTGAATATGATACCGAACTGTATTAATTGTGTCAGTCAATACAAAATGTCTGCTGAGCTCTGCAGAGCCACTTAAGGTAATAAATAAAACAACCAACAACCAAAAGTTACTCAATTCATGACATAAAGAATATCTACATAACAGTTACTACACAAGGGAGTAATATGACATAAGAATACCTACACAAAGTGATGACTTCCAGAAGTTGAATAACTACGAAATCTAACTTACAGATTAGGAAAATATATTTAATAAAATAAAGATTTCCAAATCATTGATATGCACTTAAAAAAATTAATAGAAAATGAAAATGTTAAAACCTGTAACCTGCAATTAATACAATGAGTCGGACAACAAACACTTTACTCAATAATTTTAACTTTTTCAAAATAATTTCTGATTTTTCATTGCTCTTTTTCTATTTTTTAAATCTGTTTTTTTTTTTTATATGAACTTGATCATCACCACACACTATATACACTCTGATGGCCGGTTAGGTGTAATTAAAACCGGTTATCGATCACTATAATAACGTTTTTACAATCGTATAATTGACGTTTAAATTCATAAGAAAACAACTTTTGTGGCACACGTAGTTGTTATACATATTTTGGCGGGAATGGAGTAGGAAATATGTAATTTAACAGAACTTCTAATTTTATTTTTTTCTATTTTTTTTTTTTAACTAGAACACTAAAGTTATTCTAAGCATCACTTAAAAAATGTATATATTGAGTACATACACACAATTTTTGTATTTATAGTAAGAGTGTTATTGTATTAACGTTAAATTGTCCTGTTTTCATGTTATATTTTTATAATAACAAAAATAAAAGATCAAAATAAAAAGTAAACATAAACAAAAATAAGTATGGTGATCTCAACTGACCCATTATAATATTGAAATATAATATAAACTTGTTCTTTGGTTCTGTTCTTTGGTAAGAATTACATAGTCAGAATTTTGCAGACATTTGTAGGCTGTTTGGCAAAAGAACATGAAAAAAATTTACCAGTGCTCCTACCACCTACTTATAATAAAAATGATTTGAATTTTTGTCTTGAAAACTAAATTTATTGACTACAATTTGTTCGTCTAGTCATATTAAAAAAAGTCAGCATTGAGGATCAAAACTACTTTAAAATACTCTATTCCAAATCAAACTATCTAAAACCTTTGTTAAATTATTATTATAAAATTTAGACAAACTCAATCCCATATGACCGTGCACCAAAAGAAGTTCGAGACCTTTAAAGGTTGTAGCATTATGCGTAGCTACTCGTCGTATTTTGTATATATATTTATTGTGGTATTTTATTTAACCCTTAATTAATTGCTGATATATGTGCAGAGATCTACCCATAATAAAGTTTTATTTGTGGATTGAAATGAAAAAAATTTGTTCATACTACGATAACAAAATCAACAATACGACAACTTAAACTAGCTATTCTAAAATTATATTAAAACTATTTCTTTGTAAACAATATTTCGGGTTTTTTCTGATGGAGTATAAACAGATATGATAGCCTTTTCCACAATCAATTTGAATTAATGCTTTAATGAAATGAGGATACAAAGTTCTGATTATTAGTCAAGTACCATAGTTTGGCTGGTTTAAATTTCGTTTAATTCCAATTGGTAAGTTGAAAACCTGTCAAATCCAACAAATAAAGAAACTCTATTCGATTTGTATACATCGATTTGTATACATAGAGCCCCTGGAATACTCTGCTGTAGTATTATCTGAGTAATAAAATGAGCTGTCACATTTTTTGGAGCTAATCCGCATAGCCATTTCACATATCCATGTACATTTTTTATAATCATTCCTAAAATTCGGAAATACTTTTTCAGTCAATTCTTCAATACTACTTACTATGGTTGTAGCGAACGTTGCCATTACAATTTTGGCATTTAAGTCTTCTGAAACTTGGTCTTCACCAAACTGTATTAAATTCATTAGCTTATTACAAATGTTATTTATACGAAATCGGTAAAGATCGTATTTCTTTTTAAAGAGTATCTAACTGTAAATTTTCATGCCTGTAATACAATTGGTTTTTCAAATATTCCTGATAGGTGCTAGGAGTTGTACGGCAGCGATCCGAACCAGTACAAAATTTCGAAATCGGTAACAGTCCTTTTTCTTAATTTTTGAAAGTGTACCCAAGTGTAAATTTTCATGTCCATAACACAGTTGGTTTTTAAAATATTCCTGTGAAGTGTTAGGAATTGTATGGTAGCTACACAAACTTGTCATTTGATAGCTTTGTAAAGATCATTTTTTGATCATGAATAACTGTACAAAATATCTGATTTCTATCTTTAAATTTATGGGCGTGTATAGCGAATAAACAAACTTTCACTTTTATAAGTATAGAAGGTAAATACTAGAATATCGGCAAATCGAGGAAAGATCACGAGACCTAATGATGGCAGAATTTATATTTCAGCAAACAGTAACAAAAAATTGGCTTCAGCATAAAAATATTCCCGTTTTAGGGTGGTCATCAAGTAGCCTTGACTTAAATCCAATTAAATCTATGTGGGGATGAATGAAAAATTCGTAGCTGTGCGAATTAGAATGAATTAAAGCTTTTTTTTCCCCTATTCAATTTTTTTTTTAATTCAAATTTTAGCTATAGTACAGGTTTTTTTTTCTTAGGCTTTTAATTCAATTTTTAATAAAATTTTAACAAATAATTAAATTTTTCAATAAAAACCTGATCTCTATTGAGATTCTATTCATCATTATTTTCTTTATATCAACATTTAACATACACACGCATGAAATTATTAAATATGAATTTTCCATCACTATATTTATGTGCGTCTGTATAATCTTCGTGTGAATTATTGAATATAATTTTTTACGCAATAAATCTTCTATATAGAGAAGCTTATTAAAAATTAGTTGATTAAAAAAAGTCCAGTTTTTAAATGAATATAAATATTTTGATATACACATAAGTGTCAAATAGGTCAGCAGCCTACATATTGTAATAAATACGATTAACATCTTAAAGAACAGATTCAAACTGATGATTAAATCCATTATGCTTTTAACAGATTTCTGCAAACAAAAAAAAAAATATAACTAAATCCTAAGAATTTATTTTTTTTTCAGTATTTATTTTCTGTTCAATCTCAGAACATTATTCTGGAAATTTGATATCCTTCTTCCTTACATTTACTGAATTTTATTAATTTTTATTTGACGATTGTATTTTTTTGTATAAAGTTATTGATTTAATCCGCCATAGGTATGAAATTTTATTCAATGTGGGAAATATGATAGGTTTTTCAATAAATTTTTTTTTTATTTTGTTTTTTATTTTAAAATATATTCTTAGATAGTTTTGATTACAAAATTAAATTTTATTTATGTTTTTTTTTATTCATATGTTAATGTGGTGTAGGACACTCCTTTTTAATGATTTTGGATGATTATTTTTTTTTGTATAAAATTTTTACTCATTTTTAAAAATTGTATTGTCAGAACGATTTAGGATTCATGCGTCTAGACATTTAATAGAATATACAGTCGTTAAAATCTTTAAATATAATTGAATATAAAAATTGTATTTTATAAATAAAATTTTAGTTAGAATATTAAAAATTTGTGTTGCTATTGTCAGAGTGAGTTCTCAAATTTAATTCAATAGTATTAACAATGGCACTGTAGCTGAGCTTATATGCTTTTCAAATATAATTTTATTGTCATAATTAAATTCAATAGGTCGTATATAATATGTGTACGAGTACATTGTGACTATTAACTTATAAATGTATACATATATAGTTATTTTGTGTTTACATTAAGTCCACACTGATAGTTTAAAAATTGATTAAAGTCTGTATCTTCTTTAAAAATATAAATGTTCACTTCCCAAAACGTTGTAATGTATTTCGGGGGTACTAATAATTATAAAAGAATTAGCTTTGAACTGGTTGAGTATAGTAGGGTACTTGTTAGAAATATTTCTAAACATTATTAGAGTTATGTTCATCCCACCGAGATGGCGAATTGGTATGAAGAAATTAAATTTTGTTATAATACCGATTATTTAGCGATTAGTTGATTGATTGATTAGTGTCAGTTGAATTGTATTGCAAGCTCATAAAATCTATTGTGAATACCTTGTTTCATTAGTAATATATTTCAACTTATTAAATTTAAAAAATATTGTTTTATTAATTTAATTTTTTTTAATTTTTATTTTGCAGGATTTTAAAGGATTGTTTTATTACACATTTTACTTAAAGTAAGTTTGAAATATTTTTTAAACATTTTGTTTTAATAAAAACTAAACTTGAACTCACTTCTGTGATTTAAGTAAGAACTTTTTTTTTTAATACAAGTTTTTAAAATAGAATAATTAATTCATTAAATTTGTTCAGATTTTCATATTAAAGTACAGGAGTGGAATTTTGTAAATTGATAATATTGATGGTGACTCTGACACAAAGTAAAAGTAATCTGAAATCTTGCTGAAAATTTTTGGTATTTTTTATGGTCATAATTTTTAAAACTAGCAACATCTAAAAATGCATATTAAAATCCAAGCAAAACATAATATTATAAAAAACAATAATTTTATGACAAAAATATATGAAGTTGTCGTTGTGCAAGAAGAGACAAAAATAATAATATTTTGTATGACGGTGACAACGAATTTGTTGTGACTCTCAATTTAACAAAAATTGTCACTATCGCTAAAAACCTTAAAAAATGCCAAAACACAATTTGTGTTATTTTTTGTCACTATCATAGAGACAACTTACTCATTAGGGCCCTATTAAGCTAACCTTAATTTAAGAAAATAGTTTAAAACAGAACTTCAAAAATTAAACTTTGACTTGAAAAATGTTTTGTTCTTTTATTTACTTACACTTGAACAACACTTGAACAAAATCAGTTGCTTGTCAAAGGATCTTTATAGTACGCTAAATGACTTATACTTGACCATTGCGGTCTATAATGTTTTTTAAGACGTTTTGTAACTTCTTTTGTCTTAGCAGGCTTGGGCGTAAGGTGTATTGGGAGAAGTAAGGGTTGAATATGATCTGAGATTTAAAATTGCCCACATATCATTTTTATAGAATGATTCATCTTATTGTTTTATATTTCAATATCCATTTATAAAATATATTTATTTAATAGCTCCTATATTAGCCAATGGTTAACTTTTAACTAACAACAATATTTTGACATTTCATTCAAAATTCAAATGCCAAATAACGGATATTGCAATTAAAACAACGGTAGATGGACATGACTTCATTGTAAATAAAAACAATTGAACTTTGCGTTTTTTGGAACAAATTTCATATTTTGACTCAAAATTTAAATGAGAACGCATGCACTTTTGATGTAAGTTAAATATAGAAAATAATAGGGTTTGTTCTAAGGAACATATTTTGATATTTTCACAATTGACCAGGTGTGGACAGTGGTGATTTTTGATTTTGATCGTCTCAGATACACATTTTAGAATATTGTGAATCGATATTATTTAAAACAATTTTTGTATTTAAATAAAATAAAATATTGTTTGAAAATAATTATTAAAATTTATTATTTTTGTATTATTTTAAATTCTGAAAATTCCTCAAAATTTGATTAACTACCAATAATCCAGTTTAAATTTTTACCTATTAAAATTTTAATATAAGTAATTAAAATTTAGAACACTCCATTAAAATAGATTTCTACTGAATATGGACCTCATTAACTTTGTAAATTAATCAAAATTCAAATCCATATTAGAACCATATAATAAGTATGTATTCACACACACATTCATATTATTATATTTAGATTAAATTACATCTCAATTATAATATTGCGAACTCAAAAAATATTCTTTTTGAAATTTTTTTTTACTTTGTTCTATTTTTGTTTTGTCGATAATCTAAATTAAGTTTCATCAATCAATATCTACTGGTATAAATAATTATAATCGTTAGAATTTAATGATGGTAATATACTCTTGATAGATTATGATATTTTGAAAATAATTGATTTATTTCTTTTTTACGAGTTTTATTCTAAGTTTCTAGAACCAATTTATGATGTTGAAATAATTGCTTTGAATTATTTGTAATCGAATATATCTCATTTTTTAGTATATTGGGTATAGATACACAATAACAATAATTGAGTTATTTGCCATTATTCTATTGAACAAAAAAATTAAAAATTAATTTGAAATTTAATTTGATCTTGTTTTTATTTTTTCTTAAAAAAATAATTTAATAACTTAATTTAATTTTAAAAAATTAATAAGAAGATATATTTTTTTTTATGAGTTATTTGAAATTCAATATTTTTTTTTTAATTTGGTCATTACTACATATTAATTTGTTCATAAGATAAACCTTTTAAAAATTGACAGTGTAATTATGTATTAATTTTTCTAGTTTAGAGTTATTTAAGAGTATAATTAGAGCATCTTCATATGAGTGGGAGATCAAACTTTGTTCAATAATTTTCAGTGTTTATTTGTACGAAGCTGTAATAGTTCAAGAATAGATCAAGAGATATTTTTTAATATTTTATACGAGCCATATTCGATTATCAAACATCGGTTCTATCATATTTTTTGTTATAATTTTATTGACAACAGCACAACACAGTTCACCGATAGATTGAACAAACGTTTTACTTAAATTGTTTTAAGTTATGATCTCACCAATGGACTGATAATAACTATTTTGAACTCACTTTTTACTTCTACGTTTATTTACAATCTATTTTAGAATTTTTACTAAACCTATTCGGTCAATTATTATAACAATTTATTCAATTTGAAATAGTATTAAATAGACATGTGAGGGTACTCCTTAAATTTACAGTCTATTTAACCATTAACTGGTAAACCTTGACGTAATGTCCTCTGTTGAGAAACCGTTTTAACGATCTATGTTGACTACATGATTGTCTTAGCAATTTTTCAACCAGTGGATTTGGAGGGTGATCTTTCTTGTAAGTAATTTTTAATGATTGATTTTCAACATATCAAAGCGCTTTGACTATTGCTCTAAACAGCTTGGAAACTGTCTACAATTGCTACGTTTGAGTTGTTTTCTTAACATACACCCACTGTTAGCACCAATCAGTAATATTTCAAAAACTAAAGCTGCTATAGACATTGAATGAAAATTTTATATTAGGTGTTACCATATATACCAACCCCAGCACCCATCAGAAATATTTCAGTAACTAAAGGTGTTAAAGATCCGATTATCGATTTTCACCTCTCTCGAAAATATAACATAAGCCCCGTTTTCAGCTATTTTGGCTGGTTCAGAAAAATTTATAATGAAAGTAATTTGTATATATATATATATATATATATATATATATATATATATATATATATCCCGGAGTCTTAGTAAAAGCAGAATTTCTGAAAACTTAAATGGTAAAATTGAAATAGCGACGATACAGTCGCCAATGAAAATGTAGCTGAATACGCCTCACAGTTCGGCACCGTAAAATCATATATTGGTCTCAGTATACTTTTGCAGACATTGTTTTTAAGACTGAGTTGCGATTTTCTGCCAATATAAATTGGAAAATATTGATTCCATGTCAATTTTTGATCGAAGTGAAACCCCAAGTATTTAACCGAATTTGCTTTTCGTAATATTTTGTTGTTGATTTTACCTGGGTTGAATTGAAACCTTTCTTTCTTAATAGTAGTAAAAGTGATTATTTAACCAATAATAAGTGATTATTTAACCAATTATTTATTTTATCTAAGTTTAAAAGATGTAATTTGAATGAAGATACTTTAAACAAGTACTGCTGTATTGCCTGCAAAACGTACATAGTATGCACTCATAAACTGACATGCAATTTTGAATTTTACAACTGTTTGATGTCGCATTTGTATTCCATTTGTTTGTATGAAAACGCACACACGTAAAACCAGTTGCAGGTGTGTGTGTAACACAAATCAAACAGTTGTAAAACTAGAAATTGCATGTCTGCGCCTATAGCCTAACTGTGATTCATGATTTTTTTCTTTTCAACGAATGACAAAATTGTTGGCATATAAATAAGTTTTTGAGGAACAATACCGCATAATTGTAATATGTTCAATTCTGTGTTGCTTCTAAAATAATGAAAAATTCTTTTTTTTAGCTACATCTGACTTTTGTAGTTTTATTGTAGTGAAATTTTTTCAACTTATTCTTCTGCTACATGGTGCACATCTCTAATTGAATTATGGTATCCACTTGAAATGATTCTAGATTGAAAACTGGCTATATCAGATTGAGGCATTCTTCTATGATTTGTTTCTTCTACGTATTTCATACATTTCGTCGATTGTACAGTATCTCGCTCATTTGCACTGCAAATATTTCATTGAAATTGAATAGAAATGAAATTTCAGAAATCCAACTACATTTTGCGTTAAGCAATATATTACTTTAATGGCTTGAGCTTTCAAAAAATTCTCAGTTGTATATATAGTCAGATTATGCTTAAGAAGGATTAATTCGAATATATTTGTTCCAAAACACATTTCAGTATTTTTATTAATTTAATTTACCAAACAGTTGGGTTCAACGATATGGCATGATTAGAGAGTGAATAAAATTCCATGAAGCTATTCAATATTTTGATTTAATTTATTTTACTTATGACATACTTATGGCAAAGTAATATTTACAAATTTAAATTTTCAAAGTCTAATTTCAATTATCTTACATTTAAGAACCAAAAACAAAAAACAAAATTATAAAATAACTCTTTATCTAGGTCATTTCAAATGAGGAATACAAGAGATGATTTTAATCAGACTATTCAAATTTCTCAAATTATTAAAAAAAAAACAAAACAGATTTTCTTTTTTGTTATCTATTTTTTTTTTTTTTAATTTAAACAATTTTTTTTATCCTAGTTTCAGCAATATTATTTACCTTAATAGATGTAAACATTTATCAACAAATGAAATTGTTAAAACAAAAATTCCTCAGTTATAGATTCTCATTAAAATAACAAGTTTTCCTTCCGTTTTCAAATAACTCTCCATTATAATAATTATTATGTCTGTAACCTACCTTATTTTTTCTATCAACTATTATTTACAGACATTATTTATGTACATACCTCTATCTATATATATATGTAAATTTAATTTTTTGCATAATTTTTTATTAATTTTAAAAATATTTATTTAAATTTAAAAATCTCACAATATTTTCATAACTAGTATTAATAATAATTTAGTAAATTTAATTTGAATGACCTATAAAGAAAATTTAGAATTAATTTTCTTTTGAAAAATTTCCAAACATTAAAACAATAATTTCTGTTTCTTTTTGTTTTTGAATACCACAGTAAATTAGTCACGATCTTTTTTTACATGATTAAAAAATAAATTGACAAAAATTGAATACATTTGACTATACATAAGAAAATTTTAATTTTTAAAATTACATTAAAAATTAATTGCGTAGGATTCTATTTCTAAATATACTTGACTACTGTGCTACTCTTTTTAAACATATAGCATTCATCACTGGTAAATTGATATGCAATCGAATTTATATTTTTTGATGGACATTTTGAATTTAAAAGTTGTTAAATTGATAAACTTAAATTTAACTAAACGATTTCCTAGTTATGTCAATCAAATTCAACCCAACATTGACCTACAGATGAAAACATGTATTGAAATAAAAAAAACAAAATAAATGAATGTCCATATACCAAATGTCCACCAATTTAAATATTATCATGATTATTTACATAAATAAAGTTGCCACTATTATCAAAATATCTTCAACAAAAAAAAAGTATTGAATTCATGATTTAATTTTATTAGTGATGAGATCATATTAATTTAGAATTTCTGTTCTGTGCTCTACAAAATTGAATTGTATACGAATCTTAAATTGGATAATGTAGGCTTAATTACAATAAAAACAAAATCAGTAAAAAATTCAAACTTAACCAAACTACGTTGTAATTCCTTAAGGTTATTCATTTCTGTTTTATTACATAGAACTTTGACATAGAAAATATGTAAATCTTGCAATCGACATCACAGCGTTGAGAAAAACTGAAATATAAATGTATATTCACGCACGTTGGATGGTTCAAATATTACATTGAAATTGAATGGATTATTAAATTTAAGAAATTAACAGGGTTGGGTGATGCAATAGATAGAACGGACAATTATCAAATTCGAATCCCAAAAAAAAAAATGCTTTAATTATGTGTTTTTCGATCTGGTTCAGTCCTCTTGTTGTTGAAATAAAATAAATGAACAAAATAAGTGAGAAATTTAAAACTGAAATACTATTAGTCCCACAACTATATTTTTTGGCTTTGATTATTAACTATTAATTATTAATTATTTATTATAATTTAAGCTATTAATTAATGAAATTCCCTATAGCTGCTAAGGTTATTCTGAGTAGTATAAAATTAATTTAAAACTGAACAACACGTAATATTGACAATAATAGGGAGATTATAAGTAATTTTTGTTACTGTAGATATACAACACTATTAAATGTGCCTGGTAACACACTTATCAAGAGCTCATTAATGTATTTATGAATGAGCAATCAATGAGCAATTAGATAAAAATAGTAATGAAATTTGCTTTAGGACTTCGTTTAAATATTTCAATTTTATCTAGATATGATGAGTAAAAGTACGAAGCTCATTAATATACAAACTATTTACTCTTTAATGAGGCATATATTTTTACTACAATCATCAATGATGTATGAACAAGGTAATGCGACATTTGTGAAATTGTAATGTTTGGCTTTTGGAAAGTAAAACAAAAAAAAAATTTACAGACAAAAATTTTTACGAATTCTGACATGGCCAGAAAAACATTGATGTGTAATAATTAACTAATCAACAACTTTATTAAATTAAATAATTTAATTGTTGTCAGGTTTCCATTCACTAACAATTTTTTAATATTTGATTGCAAATATAGAGATTTCGGAAATATTAAAAAATTATTAGTGAACGGAAACCTGACAACAATTATATTATTTAATTTAAATTATCACTAAAAATAAAAAAATCCGATTAAAAAATAAAAAAATAAAATAAACTTTATTAGGTTGAAATGGTTTGAATGGTTGACACTCACTTTTGCATTTAGAAATTACATTTGTTTTAGTACATATTTATAAAACTAATCAAAATTTATTTTTTTAAGACGGTTTCTCCAATTAAATTTCTACGTCCTGATGAACCAAATTCTGTCACATTTTGATTTGTGATCGGATTACTATACCATATCATTCAACATTATTTTTCCACTTTAATTGTCCAATCTTTTGAATTTTATTAAAACCATAAATAATACTAAATTTGTTGTGAAAAAGTGTTGCCATTATATTTAAAAACCTTTTTCTATAAAAATTGAAATAATCGTGAGTATCGGTAAGATTATTTTAATTTTTTTTCTTTCCATTATCATCAATGCGTATTCAAATTAATTTAAAAACAAAAAAAATAAAAAATACTATTAAATTTTTTTATTTTCTATAAGATTTTGTGTAACATGTGAAAATTTATAAAAGTAGGTCAAAATAATCTATTCTAAGTGGAATACATTAAAACAAAAGTACTATAATAGTTTTATTTATTTAATTTCCAGGAAAAATATTTATTGTCTATTTTAATATTACAAAAAAAAAAACAAAAACAAAAATAAAACAAAATAATATAATAACTCTTTCCCGCCATCATCTTGATTGTGATAACTTTTCCAAGATAAAGTCTCAATTGCATTTTTCTAATAACAAAAACAAAAAAAAAACAAACCTCTTCTAAACGAATTCTAATTTAACAGTTTTTCTCTTATCTGGTCATATTACTTAGAATGATTATGATGATGATAATAACAATGATATTGATGATGATAATAATGATGATAGTAGTTTCAAGTTTAAATACATTTTTTTTTTTTCAATGTAAACAATTTTCATTTAATGGAAATCCAACAATGTTGTATAAATTGTCAGTTTAATACTAGATATATACATATATATATAGTGTGTGGTGTATACATAAAGAACTGGTAAAACAGGCTAATGCGGTTTGGATGACGAAGATATATACAAAAATAATAAATAAAACACAAAAAAATGTTTGTAGGGCAATTATGCCTAAGTAAACTAAATTGATTTGAGTATTGATAGTTTTTTTTTTCTTTGTAGTATTCCAGAAAGGAAAAATTCCATAAAAATTTGAAGATTATCGTTTGTTATGCTTTGGCAAATAATTCGAAAATAAATGTAATTCGAAAAATAGAAGAAAAAAACAAAAACATAATAAATAATATTTATTTATAGGTTATATTTTTAATGTATTCAAATGTTCAGAATTAATAATTTATGGATGAATTTTTATTCATCAATCAGCATTGAATATCCTTAGATTTGTATATAGTAAAATTTAAATAAAAATATAGGAAGAACTGTTTAGGAAAATCTAAATGTTTTTTTTTTAATTACATAAGTAGTGGTATTTATTAGTATTAGTTGTATTTACATTAGTAGATAAATATCATAAAAGTCCCAAAGGAAAGCTTGTTCAATTATTTATTCCAAAATCCTGTTCTCCAAATCTATGTGTTAAAACAGTTAGTGTGTTCAACCCATAAACTTGGAATTATATATAAATATTAATATACATACTATTTTTTTTGTGCGGGCTTAATAAAGAAAATTATCATTTGTACCAATCGATACGCACTTGAATCTATAGTATCAAGTTTCCTTACTCATCTAGATAAACTTAAAAAGACAGTTAAAGTGTTTGTATAGATTTAGTGATAAAACAAATTTCCATTTAATTGACAAATAATGTTTGACATAAGAACAGTTGAAGACTTAAGAGCAATGACGATAAGATGAAATTTCACATTTTTCAAGGTATGTCAAATACAGATTTCATATGCAGTTTTTAGAATATTTCTAAATTGTTTTAGGCAGAATAAAAAAAATGTGAAAGGAAGTTATATTTAACATTGTATAGATTTCAAAATTTGGTTTGAATTAAAAGTATTTCAGAGGCCAATTTATTTGTAATTGGGATTGGGAACAATACAAATAGACATAAAAAAAATATATTTCGGAAATTCAAAACTATCCTGCAATATGGAATATCATCTTCATCATTCTAAGTAATATGACCAGATAAGAGAAAAACTGTTAAATTAGAATTCTTGTAGTAGAGTTTTTTTTTTGTTTTTGTTATTAGAAAAATGCAATTTCTTTTTTATAGATGAAAATAATAAAATCAAGTTAGTAACCATTCACATTCTAACATGATTAAAACTCTATTCGTCATTGTTAATTATTTAGCGAAAACAAATTATGCAATTCAGATTTATTATTTGTTCTTTTCATTACCTAACCACAATAAATCTACCCACCATCGTAATTTTTTTCTTTTTATACCTTTATAAAACGCATCTTACTTTTAGGAGATAAAATTCGAATTAAAATAAAATGGGACGATTGCAACCAATTGTAGACCAATTAACTATTTTGTGAAAATAATGATGACTCAAGACTGAAACATAGTCTTAGAACTAAAATATCTAAGCTATGTTGAAACCTTATTCTTCCAAATGAACTGAAAAAAGGTAAAACAAAATGAAACACATATAACAGGGACAAATGAATTAAATAATCAAAATAACATCCATCCTATTTATTAGTTTTAAGATTATAAAATTATTTTTAAAATAGTGTTCAATAAATATTTTGTAGAAATTAATATGCTTTCAAAAATTATTTTCAAATTAATTTTTTGATGAAACGGAGTTCGAAAAATAGAACGTTTATGTACACCATACAACGAAAATACAAAAAGAAACAGCGGGAAAAACCACTATTTATATAAAATATTGCTTGGACTGACTCGACCGACTTGACAAAGACCGCTATGTGCGCTATCGTCATCTTTTTTAGTTCTTAAAAGTATATGTATAATTTTTAAGGTAGGTTAAGGTACACTGTTTTTTTAAAGTTATATAAGACCATATAAGATGTTGATAGTAAGCCCATTTTTATCCAATTTATTGATTTTATGACCTCTAAAGCCTTTAGTATGCTTGGTTTTATGAAACAAAACTCTCACAAATTTACTGATCAATAAACTTATGGAAGTTCATACCACCGGTTATGTCGACAGAAACAAAGTTCAATAGACTATTTATTACATCTTTCTTCTTTTCAGTTCACCTCCTTGGTTTCTGAACCTACACGGCTTGTTTCTGGTATTTGCCCTGATCATATCTTTATCAGGTTAGATAAAAATAATCAACAACTATTTGATAGTGATGTCTATGATCTTGGCTCATACGATCGTTGTATGCTGTTCATAAAGCTTTTAAATTATTCTCCTGAGTAAAATTTAATGGAAAGTTCAGTGAGCTTCTAGATATCAAGATTGGTGTACCCCAAGGCTCAGTATTGGGTCCCGTTCTGTTTCTTATTTTTATTAATTCATTATTTCAACAACATTACAACATTTAAAGGGTATACATACAGCTTTTTTGCTGATGACACTGCATTTTCTTGCAACAACAATAATCTTTGACTTATTTTGTGATTTAAGTTTTGACTTGGACCTAATTCAGAAATGGTTTTATGTTCATCAGTTAGTTATAAGTAATAAAGCTAAAATTATTCAATTTAGGGTTAATAATTGTCTCCTAGAGAATTTTAGTGTTTGTTATCATTCTCCTGATTGTCCAAAATTTCCTTTATTTCCTCGACAGTCTTTAAACTCTTTTGTTGCCTCTTCACCTTGTAGCATTTCTTGTCAACATTGATAGTGTAGATACGTTTAGCTACTTGAGGGTTTTACTTGATAATAAACTGAATCGGTCTGACATACTTACTATTTGAATAATTATTTTAAAAACTGTTCATTAAAAGTTATGCTTATGGTGTATTTTGCTATATTCAATTCTAAACTGCAATATGGAATTAGTTGCTGGAATGGTTCTGCTTGCAATAAAATTCAAACTAATCTCATCGCTCAAAAATACTGGATAAAGATTATTTAAAAAAAAAAAAAATTTACTAATGCCGAGTTTTCCTTTGTTGAAAAAGTTGAATATTCTACCACTTAGACATTTATATTTGTTTTAAACACTGAAATTTTTTTTTAATCGCTGACTGATTTATATCTATAGATATCATCTTAGAATTAATAATTTATATCTTGTAAATGTTCCAAGAGCCCTTACCTCTCATTTTTGCAACTTTTATGATTATATAGCTCCAAAAAATTGTTATATGTTACCATATTCTTTAAGACGGACAAATCAACTGTTTCGTTTTGCAAAAATCTTAGGCTTTGACTTTTTGAACTGAATCACCTTCAAATTGAATCTGTTTGTAATACGATTTAGTTTTTTTTTTTTTAACTATAATTTTTGAATTTTCGATCAGTCTTCTATTTCTTGAATTTTTTATTCTTCCCTAATTTGTACTTAATTCTGCTTACTCTTTTTTATTATTTAAATTTTGCTTTAAATTTTATTTTTTCATTATATAATTTTAATTTTAAGTTATTTTAGCTTTTTTTTCATATTTAGCTTTAATTTTCTACTTTACTATGTATGGTACCCAAAACCCAACAATATTTTATATTTTTATGCCTCATTGTATTTTTTTTTTTAAATTTTTTTTCTAAATTTATATTTTAAGAATTGTAATATGAATAAATGAATTGAAAATCTAATTTATATTCCCAATAGATTATTATATGTTATAAATAAATAAATATATTTAACATGATAAAAAATTGTAAGTAAAACTTATTACAATTTAATAATACAAATAAAAATCTGATTATGTTTAAATAAAAAAATACATAAATATAGCTATATGAATGTATTAATATCGTATGATGATGTTTATAGTAGAACTGTTTTATGAAAATAATTAGAACAATTATTATTAAAATTGACACTTTCAATCTTACTTAGTAATTTTCACTTTTTTAAACTAATTTCCTTTAATTATCAAATTTTTACTGACCCCAAATCTGTAACCCGAATAAAATTAACTTTTTTATTTTAATAAGTTATAACATCCGTTTTTCTTCGTTTTAATTGAAACACTTTCCTTAGGAAGCTATCAGTAAACAAAGAAATTATAAAATTAAAGAATATTATGATTAAAAGTTATATAGAAAAATAAATTTTAATGAAAAGAAGAAGTCGAGTGGATCATGATACTCAAAATAATTAATTAAAGAAATATTTAAAAAAAAAAACAATCAAACGGACAGCGTATGAATATTTGAATAAAAACGAATTTCTTTTAGTAAGAGAGAACAATATCTAAAATGAAATTACACAAAAAAAATAAAATCACAGCAGTTGAACAGAAATTTCTAATTTCAAATCACTTATCGTATACATACATGTTGCCATAAAATCATCATTACATATTATTATTATTAACACTCTTAAATAATCTTCACACAAATTTGTGAAAAACTTTCAGAAATTTTTTTTTTTTTAAACTTAATTAAAAAAAACAAAAGTAAACAAAGAAATAATTATTTTCTTGAAATCAGAAGCGAAAAATTTCTTTTTTGTGTCACTAAATAGCACAGATTTCCTATATCTATTAACCCCTTAACAGTAGTAGCAAAAAATTGATGATACATACGAGTAGTAGGTATATAGTTTTTAACAATAATAGGAAGTCATCCGTCAAATATAAAAATTTAAACTTTTAATTAAGTGATTATTTTTGTTCAGTTTTTATTATTTTTTTTTTTTTAACTATTATCACTTTTACTTAAAGTGTTCTAAATAAAAATATTCCTTTCTTTTGAATTGAGATTGTTCATCATTTGATGAAATTTTTCAATTGGAACTTTAATAATAAATTTCATTTTCGAAATTATATCGTTTTATTCTATCATTATAATTAAATCGCTGATAACTTTGTATTCTAACACTCTAATTTAACAAAGATTGAAATTGAGAAGCAAAGTGAAATTATTGTGTTAAATTTAATTCCTTTAAATTAAAATAAACAAAAAAAAAAAAAAAATATAAATTGACCTATATTTAGATTATATTCAATAGACAATGATAATTATTTATAATTTTGAGATTTTATTTAAAATCTTGATCTAGATCATTATTTTATACTTCAAGGTGCATATAAAATAAAAATAAAAAAAAAACAAATTTAAAATAAGTAAGGTAAATGGAAGAATAGTTTTACTAGCCAATATTTTTCCTTCCGGTTAAGTCAGAAGTTATGTGGCTCTTATTATGTTGATTTACACCACAACACCACATTATATTTCACTGTGTTTGGTGCTACCTTAGTTCTGTGCACCTAATCAGAATTATTTACATAATAATTTAACTTGATCTTATTCATTGGTTTAAATTTCGTTCTTAATTAGGAAAGGATTTTTGATGAACTTTAAGTCTCACGGGTCAAACGAGAATTGATTTGAATTTTTTTTTTGGATAGACAGAAATGTTATTGTAAATTTAAAAACAAACTTTACATAACATTTAAAAAAATTTATTTACACAAAAATATATTATTAACATTTTTTACATTTCATTTTATAATTAATTGATTATTTAATTGTATAAAAAATATATAATATGCATATGCATGCATACAATCATATAATATTATGGTGTTATAAATTTTATTAATTTTAATATTTATATCTAGCAAACTTCATATTTATTGTATGTTAAGTTTTTTTTTTGTTTTGGTAAAATCAAATCATTTCTACAATATTTACTTAATCATACTTTTCTTACTGTTCTATTTTTAACTTTTAACTTTTTTAAAGTCTATTTTTTTCTTTTTGTTACACTACTTAATTCATAATATATTACCTTATAATAATAATTATACTTTATAATATACTATATTTACCATCTATACTCTGTAAGAGCTTATAAGCTCACTTGAGAGAAACTAATAAAATAAATAAATAAATATATAGATACTTATATTCCTTTTATAAAATGTTATATATACAAAATGAAAATCATGGTTTCTCAAAGTGCATATTAATATTGATTGATATTTTAGATTTTATCAAATCATGTAATTTGTTGTTTTTATTTTTTTTGACGATATTTTTCATACCAGTTATAAATTAAAAATTATTTTTTATATTATAGTTGCATAACTAACATAGTAGAATATTAGTCTTAGAAGAAAAAATATATATATTCAACTATTTTAAATGACATTGTGCATTTGATAACGTGTGGTCTGTGGTACAAGATTCAAGCTTCGAAGACATTTCCTTGACATTATTTTGAAATATTTGCATCATAGCAAAAATAAAATGAACAGAAAATTTCGGTTTTGCCACGGGAAATCGGTATATCACGGGAACATGGTATATCGGAATAAAAATATTAAATTAGGCCAATCACATAAGTGAACCAGACTATATTGTATTAATTTCAGTGAAGCGAAGTTCCTATACATTAATTTTAAAATAAAAAAATAGATCCGTTATACACACGTTAAGATTATTTCATATGCAAAATACAACAAATTAGTTAGGTATAAAGTGTTAGAAGAAAAACTTAATACAGAATGATAATGTCATTTTAGTATTCTGATGATGATGTGATAACCTAAAAACCGATATAGTGAAAGAGTGAAATAAATCTAAATGTTTATAATTTTACTATCTATTTCCGGTGTAACATATCATATTGTCCAATTTAAGCATAACATTTTTGTTACAAAGGGTAGTTCTTTCTTCGCCATTATTCAGATGATTATATTCGGTTCTTGTATTAAATAGATAATTTCCCTATATGGGTTTAGAACTTGGACATATTTTTCTATTAATAAATTTATTTGAAAGATAGTTTTTTAATTTTTGTTATTTCTTAAACGGTAATTTTTGCGGTAATATTATGAAAAAGTTTCACATTTAAATTCTTGGGTCTTATTAGATTATTTGAAAATGCTTCATCAAATTTGAAATAGAAATATGTAAAATTTTAATTGATCAAATTATTGTTATGTTACAAACGAGTCAAATTTAAATCTATAATTTGGTATTATGGTATCAAGCATCCATAAATAACTCGAATTCTGAAAGTATAGCCCGTTTTAAAGCGAAGCTATATTAAAACAATAATTATTATTCTGAACGTATAACAGGTTTAGTCATATAGTGAGTGATTTTGTTCTGTTGAAAACTATATGAATCTAATTTTGATTAAAAGTGTTGAATAAATTGATTTAAATATCACTAACTGAAAATTAAGACATTTGGTGGCAATAGCGAATCTTATCTTAAAATTTTTGACTTAATAATATGTCAGTTGGTTTTGATGGAGAGTATATATTTATTGAAATATACTCTAAAAAGTCAATACACTATAGAGAAAAATACGTATACATATTATTAGCTATATATTTTTCGCCTTAAATTACTGCAAATATATTGGATATTTATTAAATACTAATATGGTATCTAATACATTAATACGCTAATAATGTCTTTAAAACTTTCTACCACGATGAATTAAAGCAAAAAGCAGTAGCAAGAACCCAAAAATGTTAATGTGAAAAAAATATTACCGCAAAAATAAAACAAATTTACTAAAAATCCTTCTCATAGAAATAACGCCAGAAGTAGGATATTAGAGACAACACATCAAGGCAAATATTGACTATTTGTCCAATTGGTGCTTAAATTACAAAACTACCATCTTTATCATCTCCACATGATGTCTCCCTTGTATGCAAAAGAAAATTTTAAACCAGAATAGATATAGTTTTACATTGACGACTCTACGGAGATAACAACAAGAAGATTAGAGGAAGAAAAAATATGTAACAAAAATGTTATGCTTAAATTGGACGATATAAGAAAAATTAGTTATTTTACGGAAATAGAAAATTTTGTTTTGAGTGAAATATTTAAATGAAGAGTAACGAAGTATTTTGTTAATGCTGGACCGACGAATATTAATCCGGGAGTAGCTAATTATGATATTTTGGTAGTTGATAGTTGAAACAATATTTTTTATAGAATATGC
Source organism: Argyra leucocephala (assembly GCA_963942445.1). NCBI lineage: Eukaryota > Metazoa > Arthropoda > Insecta > Diptera > Dolichopodidae > Argyra > Argyra leucocephala. Next base: position 30,155,236 of record OZ012677.1, read on the forward strand.
TGCTCCTGGTGAACCATAATTATCCATTACCAAATTAAATAAATATTAAAACCAGCTATGCTTCATAAACTTTATTAAATATCTTATTTTTCGGTTATTACACCATCATCAGTCTTCTGATCGATTTTATTATATTAAACTTTATCAAATATTAAATTTGTAAAACAAAAAATTTTACCTAGACTTTTAATATTTATTTATACCTATTTAATTTCTTCATTCAATATTCTAATAAAATAGTGCGACATCTACATTTCGGTGGACTTATTTGAATTATGAAAATGTAAATTACAATGTCTTCTTCTACTTTACTTTTGTTTTGCATTTGTGAAGATACTTTTATGGGTAAAATTTTAAATTGAAATTTCTAATAGAAAATTTTGAATTTCACTACTGTTAAATATCTGTTAAATATCTAATCTTAAAAAAAAAAAAATAATGAAAATCGGTTAAGAAATGGCTCTGGAAATTGTACCGAATTTTTCCCATTTATACAGATTAAATATTATGATGATAAGAGTGGTAAACCCGTTTATAGCAAATATAAATAATAAAAACCAATCTGCCAGCGCCTGATTCTAATTTAAACTTTTCTAATTATTTTTACTCTCCTGAGATTATATAGAATCAATTCTCACTCTAGGAGAGTTGAAATTCTATTATATTACAGCGATATTAACAGCGAAGTAAATAATAAATTAAAATAACATTTGAATGTGGAAATCAAATTTTACAAAATCACATACATGCGGTCGACTACAATTAATAATAGTAATAAAAACAGTATAATTAAAAAAAAAAAAAAAAAACAAGTAAATTATTTTTCACTTTAAGATTATAAAGTTCATAAAACTTTGAACACGATAGCAATCATTTCATTTTAATAGAATAGTTCACGAGTTCATGCTGAGAAAATATAAAAGAAAATTTCTAAAGAAAATGCAACCGACACAAAATTTCAATTTCATTAATTTCATAATATTCTTTTAATTATGAAAATTGAGAGTGCATTCCATTTCTTTTCATAAAGTTACATATATATATATATAAATTAGTATACACATATATACCACCGAAACACCTTCTGTAGGTTTATACTGTGATACTGGGTATAATATTAAATGTGCAGAATAATATAAAATTAAATGTCACTCTCATTTTATAATTGTGACAAAAAAAAAATGTTTTCTTTCTTCAAATTTCAAAATTGTTTCAAGCAAAACAAAAACAAAAAAAATGAACATTTTTTTTTTTCACATCTCAAGAAGTATGATGAGTATCAGAGCGTTGACTTGCAAAATGGTATTTTCAACCAAGAAAATGCAATAAAATTGTTTCGAATAAAAAATCACAAGATAATATGCACATCATATACCTTTATTAATTATATTTTAAATAGTAGTAACGAAATAACATGGTATAATTAAATTTATTATTTTCCATGAAATTCATCTTGATGAAAATTTTTATTTCAAAGCATTTTTCCGGTACTAAAATTAGAAAAGAAAATTTTTTATTAAAAGTACCTATACTTAAATTTTCTAATGCTAGCTAAATTCTGATTGTATCATTTGAAATTATTAAAGCTAATGATTAACTAAATTAAATAAAATAAATTTTTATATATAGGTATTTATTATCTTCACTTTTTTGTATAGCTGTCAAATTGTAAATCCCATTAATTAAAAAACCGTCTTAATTAATTTATTAAAAAAATATTATTAAGTTAATTTTCTATTCGGTTTCTTCTAACGATTCTAAATAGAAAAATTGATTTGGTAAAATTTCTAACCGAAGATTTCTGTTTTACTATTTCTATATACAGTTTTCTATAAAAACTATATGCTAAAACATTAATTCATTTCTTCTTCTTCTATGATATACCAAATTTTTTGTTATTAATTAAATCCTAATTTTCTTGATATTTGTTATACCGCAATTATAGGATTTTTAATGGTTCATCAAAGCAGTAAATCAGGAATAATTTTTTTTTTTTTGCAAATCTAAATTGGTGTTGCTAAACCTAGTGTGGTGGTTGTTAGGCTTAAGCTGGATTTTAATTGACCAATATTTAAAATCTTAAAAATTTTATCGGCTCTAAAAAGGGAGATAAAATGATATGACATTATTTTATATGAGAGCTCAATGCGTACGATAAGAACAGAAAATATCATTTACCGGGGATATTTTGACAAAAATTGGGGATATTATACATTGATAAAGTATATTTTCATAATATCGGGGATAGTTTCTTTATACTGGCAACCCTTTTTTGGCAACTTTTTGAGTAAATGTATATAAAAAAAAATAATTTTTTTTCAACAGATAGTTTTGACTGTTTAAAATAAATTTCCCAAATAGAAATTTAGATAATTCTCTGCAGCTATTTATTTTTTTCTTACATAAAAATTCAATAAGCTATCTTCCTTTTTAGAGCCAATCAAATTTTTAAGATTTTAAATATTGGTCAATGAAAATCTACCTTTAGTGTGTTGTACACAGAAATCGTCGATGTAAAAATTGTTCTTTCCAGATTCAAAAATAATGAATTTTTCAATACAGAAAATGTAAATAATTTTTCAAAATCCATTTCATATTCCATCAATAACCAAAACGTGTTTTAAAGATGTAAATCCAAACTTCTTACATTAATTTGATATTATTATATTTACTGTGTAAATTGAAAAAAAAGTACGGTACACATATTATCGGAACAAATTCACAAACGATATGGATTACTATTTTTTTAAATGATAGGTATTTAAAAGGAGACGTAGTGAAAATAAAAAGATTTTTTGAATATAAGATTTCACCCCATCTATTTAAGTATATCAATACTAGGTATATACATTTATCAAATTCGCCAAATACATTCAATAAAGTACAAATTTTCTTCTTTTGCTTGCCATTATATTAAATGTTATGTTATATGATATATTAGGCTGTTGTCTAAGATAAATCAAAAAAAAAAAATAAAGTAAGTACCAATTATAAATTGAAATGATGGAAAATAATTCATAATAAAATTGATATACAGATTTTATTCTTTAGCTCCCTATTATTAAATTTTATGTTATATGAATTATTAGGTTGTTGTCTAAGATAAATCAATAAAAAAATAAACTAAATACCAAAGTATGAATTGAAATGATGGAAAATAATTCGTAATGTTATTAAGTGCGATTTTTTTTTATCAAACTACCTCGAATTTCGAGAGGCGGGCGGGTAGATACTAGATACTAGTTATATTTTTGTTTTTTTTTTTAAATTTTTATTTTATTTTATTTTTACTAAATATTAAATTTCATTACAATTGTCAATTACCAAACCAACTCCAAATTAAAAACAAAAAATCAAAATTCAAACTTAAAAATAATAGTAAAGCAAATATAATAAATACAATAATAATCGACGATCTAAATATACAAATTTAAATATCAATAAAATAGAATACAAATTTAGGAAACATTCTGATGCAAAAGCAAGTTTCGAATGGTCCATCACGTGAAATAACAATTAAAAATTATTGGTTATTAGTGCAGTGAACAAGTTTAAATGTTCTATTAATTTGAAATACTAAAATATCTAAGAAAATTAAAAATAAAGTGATTATATATAGAAAGAAAATAATTAAAAGTAAAATATAGCTTAAAACAAACAAAATGTAAGAAAGCAAAAAGTAAAGTAGAGAAATTCTCTAAGAAAAGAATAGCCAAAATTGTATAAATTAGATGAAAATCAGTAACAGTATTAAACATTATATTAGTGATTTTAAGCAATACATAGTTAACTGACCATTATTTGGTGACCTTCACTAACTCTTCAACTTCGTACTAACCAATATTCCTAAGCCAATTCTTAGTTTTAGTCAGAAATTCAGATAATTTGATTGTTTATTTGATATTTATGCCATGATGATCAAGCGAAATTTATTGATTTCGATCCTATTTAATTTTTGGTATAATTTAAAGTATTAAAGCTAATTTTAGCAGTTATATATTGTGATAGATTCTAATTATTTTTGATGGGGCCGATTTGTCTCTACGGAAAAAATTCACCGAATATTGGTATATACACAAAGTTTTTACTTATTTAGAATGGTTATCTATCTTATCTATTTTTTACTTTACCGAACTATTACGATATGTAGTTTTAAACGGTCTATTTTCATTAAATAGTAAGTTAATATTGCCTTATATTGCCTTAATATTGCGTTCACTTAAAAGTGAACTAGGATATGACTATAAATAACCTATTGTCAATTAAATAAAGTGATTTATAGTACATTCTACTAGTAGAACCATTTATTACATTTTATCTAAACACAAAATCATTATTAAAGTTTAATAAACAATGATTTATCCATTTCATGTTATATGCTAATTCAACTTCTTAAAGTAAAACTATCATTCTAAGAACGTTTTCTGTTATATTGGTGAATTGTTCATAATATTGACATCGACAACACTTCCTCGGAAATTTTCAACTATATTGCCAAACTTGTTCATTCCATCTGCCTGTATTATCTAATTCTGCTATTATTCGTGACCCAGTCCTAACTTATAATATTATAGATTTTAATAATGAATTTCTAAATCATTGAGATTCAATTAACTTACTAAATATGTTTTTCTTTTGATCCTATTTTTTACGTTACTGAAATATTACTATATGTAGTTTTAAACGTTCTATTTTCATTAAATAGTATAAGTTAATATTGCCTTATTAAAAGTGAATATTTTAATATTTCTCAAAACAAAATTTTTGTTTTTTCTGTGTTAGAATTTCACAATTTCAACTGTATTGCATTATAAATGTTAATTTCATGCACTGTAAACAATTTAATTTTTAAATATATTTACTAAGTACAGGTCAATAACCTAAATCATTAAATGAACAACATTCATACAATAAAATTTCAAAATATGAGATTAAATTTTACGATATCCTCACATAACATGTGAACATAAAAATACCAAAAAAAAAACAAATGTCCATTCATTTTCAAATAAAAATCTAAAATTCTTAATGTACCTAGTACTTTATTTTATTAAAATTATTTTTATTAACACTTTTTTTTTCAAATCTCTACCTATCAATTCAAAATTTCATATTCAAACATTTCCCGATTCCAGGAAGAATTTCAATTTTTTTTTTTATTTTTTTTTAAATGTCAGTGTATTATGTTAAATTGACTAAAATACTAAAATGCAAGAAGAAAAATTGTATTTTCTTAATAGAAATCTAAAAATATAATATTTGCTTATTTCTTTATTATATATAAGAAATAAAATGTACAAAATATATGCAAATAACAAAAGTAACAACAACTACTATAAAACAATTATGAGGTCACTAAGTCATACATTCTCCTATTATGAGACCTATTTTCACTCTAATAGAAACCCCAATAATGTAATAAAATAAAAAAGCACAAAAAAAAATAAAAAATTCAACACAAAATATTCAATTTACCTATCTTCATTCTTTATTTAATAAACATACAACATAATATACAGTGAATGACATTAAATTAAGCGCATTAATAATAATTTTCTTTACACTTAGATTCATAACGTTTATTTTTTATCTCTTTTGAAAAATTAAATAGTAATATTATAAATGTAAATGTAACATAGTATAAGTAAAGCACAATTTTGATAAATTATCTACAGTTATCCCGGTGCAATAAATAACAATATAACTGTTATTAAATTATCCTGTATATTTACTTAATTCGAGGGATAATACGAAATCAATCACAATTGTTGTAAATCATATACATTTTAAACTAAAGATTTTTAAAATAAAATTCGGTTGTAGTGAAATTAATCTATTAAAAAAATTCACGAGAAAATCTTATTTTGTTTGGTTGTTAGTATACGTAGAGATTCAGTGTAAACCCCTCACAATATTTAAAACATATTTTTGACAATAAAACTTCTTTATCTTTATTTAAAACAATTAACACCATCATAATCACCCTGGTACTTAAGATTATCTATATTTTATTTTTATATAAATTCTACTTCACAATTTTATTTTCCAATGAACCTTTTCAGATCGCTCACCGTTCATATAATTAACTCAATACAAATTCATTTTTTTGTTATGCACTGTAAGCAATTTCATTTAAAATTACTTTTTTTTTTTTTGCACAAAAATCAAATGAATTCCAATTGTTGAAAAATTTATTTTTTTATTTTAAAATGTTACAATGTCCATTCATATCTAAAAAGAATTTCAGGTACCCACCACCGAATTCTAATCAATTTCTTTTTCTTTTCTAAATTGTGTAAAATGCAAATGGATTTTACAGCATACAAAAACAAAACAACAACAAAAAAAAAAATTATACCCACTTATTTTGAAAAGTCATAACATAAATTGCGCATTCATTTCCCGCTTTATTGCACAAAATTGTTTTATTTGCAATAATTATTACCTGATGCAATTCATTCTCATATGTTCCACTGTTAATACTATAATATCTATGCGCTCATCTTAAGATATTGAAAAAACAAAAAAAAATTCTGACAACACAACAATTCTGTTCTCTAATGTACATTATATTTATGTAAATGTTTGTATGTGTATGAGTGCAAGAAAATACAATAATTGCTGGTGCGATGCAATTATTGTAAATTTCAAATACAACATGTTGCGCAATATTTATATAAATATTATATACTAACACAATACTATAAATATTGAATAAAAAATAGTAAATTGAATTTATAATTGAAAAATTTATTGAAAATATTTTTCTTTTATATTTCCATCTCTTTCTTTTCTTTTCTCTCTAATTGTAATAATTTTCACAGTTTTTTCTTTTTGCTATCGTATACCTACATTTATTATAATATAAAATAATTTCTTTCACCACAATTCTCTAGTATACCGTTATATTATATTGGTTGAAAATGACAATAGTATATGTAAAAAAGCAGTAGCATCAGCGACAACATCCAACAACAAAAATAACAACATCAGCAACAAGAATAACAACAATATAATATTAAAAATATAATAATACAAGCTGCATAGGATAACAGAAGTTAAGATTGTATAATAAATTATGATGATTCACCAACTGACATAAAAACAACAATAATAACAACAACAGTAAATGGCATCAGGATGCAACAGATTTATATTTTTTTCAAATCTAATAATTTTTATATAGATTCGATTCTGTATGTTTATAACTACTATTTCTCGCCTTCACATCATTGTTATTATCGTATCGAAATTTTATAAATACAAGGAAATGTGAACTGTAGAAGAATAATTTAGAAAATACTTTGTCGTAATCTAAATTGCCTATAATAACTGTTTCCTTTAATAATTATTGTCTATAAAATATATTAGTGGTTTGGAAGCGTCTTCGTTATCCTTTTGTATTTCTAAATACCAACATAGATGGTTTTCTTGTACTTTTCACTCTAATCAAAGTCCAGTGATACTACATTAACAAAATGTTTTATTCATTTGCAAATCTTTTACTCAGTGTAAAATATTTTATTTAATGGCAAATATTCAACGGATACAAAAATCAGAAGAAAACCGATAACTAGATGGAGTAATGATTTAAAGTAAATGTCAATTAATTTAGTTTGCTCCAAACCACTTTCAATCCACGCCACAGCTTTTCAGACGATATCACTCTAGTAGTCTACTGCAATTTTCAAGCTACATCTATCGCTGTATCAACCAAAAGACACATCATGACCATGATTTGGTCGAACCATGATTTGGTCGAAATAGCTAATTGGAGCTTAAAAAAACACATTCCAGTTTAACACTTCTAAAACTCAGAGCTGTACAATCTCTAGAAAAATTTCCATTTTGGATCCTTTATTTTGTATTATTTGGTATCCACCTAAATCGAAAATTGATCTGAAATGATTACATGTTTAATGAAGCAAAAAACGCAGTTAAATGTTTAAAGTCCAAAAACGGGCTAATCATCTAATCAATTACCCCAATGTCACAACTCATCTTGATCCACTTGGACATCATCGTATAGTCGGAGCTCTCTCACTTTTTTATATATATTTCATAGGCATCGGCATATGCTCAGTGGAAATTAAATCTATATTACCTCCACTTAAGCACTTCCCCCGAGAAACATGAAGGGTAGCATGTGCTCATCCCTAAAATCACCGAATCAACTTCGATAAAACAACAATCTTTATCGTTTATCCAAACAAAATATAAAATATAATTTTTTTTCACCACAGCCACACAATCTATTATTCAAATTTGGGATAGACAAGATCATTTGACATGAATGGGGTAGAATAGATTTAATATATAGAATGATATAGCGAATAATGATGCCATTAATGCAGTACACACTTATTTATGGTATAATAATAGTGTAAACCAAAAATCTAACTAAAATAGTACTCCCAAAATGGAAATAATTTTTAATTATTTGACCAAAAACTGTACCTAATACTTTTGAACTGTATTAGTTCTCCTTACCATATTTTAGTCAAATGATTAAAAAGAGTTACCTACGCATGACAGCTCATTGCGTCTTGCTTTTTTAAAATGTGTTTTTTTTTTAAACCTAGTTTTTTTATTTTAATATGTTTTTTTTTTAAATTACATTTTTTTTTGTCCGAGACCCACTTAAATTTTTTGGAATTATGATTTCATTGACGGAAGGAAAATGTAGACAAAAGACTTCAAACTTGTTTTTGTTCGTTAAAATCCAACCCCAATTCAGCGGCTTTTCTAAATATTTTTTATTTATTTTCAGAAAAGAACTCAAACAATTTAGCAAATAATTTAGGAATCCCAGATTTAAACAAAAAAAAACAAATTGTTGAGAAAATTGCATAAAGAAACAGTAGCAAAGAAACACAGCAGCGTTCTCGTACCAATAATATTTTAAATTCAATTGAATGGAAACTTTTAACAGCGACAAAATACAATTCTTTTCAATAACTTTGCATTCCTTTGCTAATTTATTTTTTGTATACGATACACGTTAGAAATGCGTCTCATACCACATCCCACTACTATTACAAAGAAAAAATATCATTAATTTATTTCCAGTTTAAATTTTACAATTTAGTAAAAACAAAAAAAAAAGAAAGGAGAAACACGCAATAAACTTTATGGATAAAAAATAAAACATAATTTCATTTCAAATTTATTTTGCTAGCTTCTTCCAAATAAATAACATAAATATACACCCATACCATTAGCTATTATATATAAATTTTTCAAAAGTAACAACTCAAAAGAAAAACGGAACATGTTTTCGCAACATTGGTTACAAGGTTAAAACACAAAAACAAAACGCCTATGAAAACCGCTAATATTCTAACGGCTATAAACAACATATTAATCCCATATATGTAAGATTCTTAAAAGTATTAAACAACAGTATAACGACACATGGTGGTAATAATGATGGTGGTGGTGGTGGTGGTGATGGCGGCAACGAACGACGGCAGTGGTGATGATATAGTGACAATATAAACTATAATCTAAATTATTCCAAACATTTATTTTACCATTTTAAATAATTTTATATTATAATATATAGAAAATAAAATTATGTACACGATAACAGGGAATTATGCATTTTTATCATTGGGATAGATAGAATAGGGAAGTTGTATTTGGTTAAAAGTTTTCATATTATATTTATTAAAAGATAGAAAATGTACAGTGGTGAATAAAAATTAACGAATAAAATTTTCAATTTAAAATTGATTGAATTTTTAAATATATATAAAATAAATTTTTTGTCCTATATCTCACTGCGCGGGATACTAGGACGTGAACTAGGTAGTGGCGATTAAAACAAAAAATTTTTTAATCTTTCTTGGGGTCAATTAATTTTTGGAATCGCTGTGATTTTTGAATTTTGTTTGCCAGGATGTCAAATTTACAGAATATTTACATTTAAAAGCGCACAGACTTATAATTTATGCACCCCTTAGAAGAAAGGCAGTCCTGAAGAGCAAATCAAAAAGCTGAAAATTTTTAATTTAAAATACCTATTAGTCGAAAAGCAAAATTATTAATACTAAAAATATTAAGCCACTCACTTAACAAAGCTAAAATTCTAAAGCAAATTTAGTTTAGATTTTAATAGAAATCAGGTGCGAATAATGGTGGGGGCAATAACTGGCCACTGTCTTCTTAATAAGAATCTATATATAGTTGGTTAGATTAAAAATAACTTTTGCGGAATATGTGAAATAGATGAAGAATGAATAACTGCTCTGTGAATTCGATGCCACTCGTAGTAGACTTCACCATCTTTGAACAACGATTCCGCGATCATGTCAGCTGTTTAATAAATAATTGAGCGTAATAATTAAATTAGGCATGATTGCATTACTATATGGGTAATCACAATAAGTCCATTTTGCGATTGCAATAATATGAAGCTTTGAAGGCAATAATAAATAATATAATCTAATAGAAAAGTGAATAGCTGAAGATTATGATAAGGTCAACTTGACAATCGGTAGACAAAAATTCTCTTACTAACACGCTCGTTCAAGAAAACTAAATTTCTTTAAGATGTCAACATGAACCAGTTGCGTATTATTGTAACTTGTCACTCCCTAGTCAATAAAAATCTATAAATAGTCGGCTGGACCGAAAACAATTTGTACACAATGTGAAATAAAGAATAATCTATAATGAAGATCTTTGAGTACGATTTTAATCGTAGTAGACTTAACAATCTTGGAACAGCGATTCTGAGAACGATCACAGGTTGTTTAGCATATCATTAAAATATTTCCGGATTGCAATCATTCAATCAGGAATTAGCAACTCTAAGGGTAATCACAATAAGTTCATTTACGATTGCGGTAATATGATGCTTGAATCCAACTAAAAATATAATCGATAATCTAATCTATGAGAAAAGCGTTTTGGAGTTAACAATAGTTACAAATAATATTTTTACTGTCTATAGCAACCATCGGTAACCTTTTCAACCGATGGGCCAAAATAAATTTTCTGGATAAGAGCATGGGCCACAGGGGCTTAATACGTACTGTTACATTTTCAACTGTCACAAATAATTCAATTCGAACACTCATTTTCCAAGATTTCAAAATTCGAGTCGAAAACTCATTTTCCAAGATTTGGATATAATCAAGAAATTTGCTATTTGATAAAGAAAGATTCGATTCCTGTTCTAACATTATTGCACAAAAATGCAAGTTATGTGATTCATTTTTTAAAATATTGTTTTTAAGCAGTTTTAGTTTAATTTGTAAAGCTTTTATATTTGAATATACTTCATTAATCAAAATTACTTTTATTTGAAGCTTTCGGTTTAATTCGTACATTAAAGAAGTCATGTCTATTAAGAATGCTAAATCAAAAAACCATTTTGAATCCGATAATTCTAATACTTCCCTTTTGCTTTCAACCATAAATATATGTATTTTCTTATATACATTTCTTGCACTAAGCCACCTTACTTCGCAATACTAGATATCGGAACAGTCAAATTTATATGAGTAGAGTTTTATTAAGAATTTTATTAGTGGCGAACGAATAATACTAATAGTAAAAATAAAAGCACAATGGGCTGCATTTAAAAACCGAATGGACCGCATTTAGCCAAAGGGTCGCACGTTGTCGGTGGCTGGTCTATAGCAACCTGGTGGTAGAAAGATGTAGAAAATAGATTAATGTTGAAAAATTGCAACCGATATGGAAGAACAACCATTAGAAGATTCCGGTCTTGTTTAAAATTAATTCTGACATACAGCAGTTAAACGTGGGTAGGATCAAAATTTTCAACTATAAGTTACAAGTTTTCATTAATAAATGTCTAAGGATAATATGCCGAATATTCTGGCCAAACACAATACACAACACATTACCTCTGGAAATGACAAAGAACCCATATTGAAACAAATCAGAAGAAGTAAATGGATATGTATGGCCTGTACACACATCATCGTGTGAATGAGCTTAGAATTGAACCCACAAGGTACAAGAAGATGAGGACCATAAAACAAGAATGTCAAGTGGAAGCATTACGCTGCTAAGAAGAGTACTTAGAGAAGAAGAGAAAACTAAGAGCGTACTAAGAGAAAAATTTCTTTACCTGCACCGTTCACATTATTAACTATCATTTTAAGTCTTTAATTGCCGGTTTTGAGCTCATAATTTCGATACAGTTTAGAAAATATTTTCAGTTCTAGCGATTTTGGATTATCGACTTAGGTTTTATCTACTTCCCAACTTATTGAATTTTTAAGTTTGGATTCGAAGATTATCTTTACCAAATTTCTCAAGCGTGCTCAAACTAATGCAGTCAATTTACTTAAATGCATTTCAGAACGCAAACGTCACTATTTACATATATTTTACGGTGTTACCAATATTTTCTGTATTTATCTACAAAATAAATTTTCAAATAATTTGCGTTTCAGTAACGTTTTTTTTTACTCATTTTTGTTTTGTTACTGTAGTTCAATTCAGAATCACAATTTTATAGATAGATACGGTAAAGAATATTCAAATTATCTGTAGAAACAATTCAAAAATAATAAAAATTAAAATAAAAAATAAAGATATGCATTCTATATTAGAATTGAAAAAATAAAAGATCATTAGCCTATTTTAGAAGAAATGAGTATGTTAACATCATTACTAGAAAATGATCTACATTAAATTATTATTATTATTTTTATTTTTGTTTTATAAATGGAATGCATGGAAGCAATTGAAGGTAAATAAATGAAGGCGGTTAAATTCTTTTTTATGGATATTATTCGTATACATTGATAATATTTTATTCATAAATTAATAAGGAAATAACCGCATACTGAGATTGTTATCAAATAAAATAAAAAAGTAAATGAATTGCAGTAGGCAATTTAAAAAAAAAATTAAATTAAAACCAAATAACAAATTTGGTTTGATTAAGCATTAAGGCGTTCACAGGCTAAATTACAGGTATTCGTAGCGTATTTTTTTTTATATGTATAGAAAAAAGTGTTAGGATTTTTTTTAATAAAAAATGACTAGATGTTTATAATATTTCGTGTATAAGGTTTTTATACAGATTTGAATTACAACCTGGTACAGGTAATTCGGCAAGTAATAATAAATAATAAATTGTAGAAAAAAGGATAGTCTCAACCTTATAGAATTTATTGGACTTAAAATATTTTGTTAGATTTAAAAATGACGTTCATGTTGGTGAAATTTTGGCCTAAAACATCGCCATCAAAAATGATAAGGCAAAAATATATAAATAAAACGTTATTGCAAAAATTAAAGTGTTGAATTGTTTTTTTTAATTTTACTAAATATGCTTGTAATTCACATACGCGTATTTGCAGACTTCTTCTTCAGTGTTTAATACCCCGACTATTAAAGTCTGTCCAAAATATTTTCAATCATTTTTCATGGTTTCTTCTACTAGATAGATTTTAATATTTCTATTTCTTGACTTTAATTTTAAATTTATTAGACTTTAAAATCAAATATTGCTAAATTTCTTGTGCATACATATGTTATTTAAAGCCATTTTATACAACAAAATATGCTTAGAATTTCTGGAAGAAGAAGAGAAATAATCGATATTAAACAAAATGTATATCTAAATGTATATATGTATATTTATTTGTTAATAAACGAACTTTAAATTATATTCTCTAATTAAAATCTAATGGTGTTTGACTTGAGAACTTCTCAATCACAATCAAAGTCGACCAACGATAACGATTGTTAATGCTTTAGAAGAGAGAGTTATTTTAATGTTATCGTATATTTGGCCGCAATTTTATAAGAAAAAATATAATCCAAAACAATTCGGTTGTGAACAAATCTTTAAAACCTTATAACTTCTAAATGGCTAAGAATAAATTTACCTTTTCCATACAATTGTCTTTTATTTATTTTGATCTTGCTAATCACTCTGAAAATTTTTTTCTTTTATGTTCTTAACAGTAACTGAGGTAGAATTACTCTTTCGTTCTTAATTAGTTATTACTGCAAGTTTTTACTATATATTGGGACTGCTTTTTACTATATATACATATAAACTGGGACTGGTTATTGTTATTATTAAAATGTCCTGTATACATAATTTATTTTAAATCAATTGATTCGCAGGAGCTTCACTGTACTAATACCTAAAAGGTAAGAATTCGAAGGTTTAATAAGAGTCTTATCTCCACGAGCTTCAGTATGGTATACTGATGGTTCAAAAATGGGGGCGAAAACCGGTGCCGAGGTATTTGGCTCACAAATACCTAGGTTTACATATCCCACTGTCCTTCAAGCTGAAACCAATGCCATCGAGCTATCGGCATAACAGTGCAGTAAAAGAGGGCACAAAGTGTCAACATATACATAATTTCAGATAGCCGCCTTAAATTTCTGGCTTCCCCAATTTTTAAATCAAAGCTTATCTATAGCTGTTACAGAAGCTTAATAAAGCTAGACGAACGGAGTCCTGGGCATGGATGAGTCCCTGGAAAAATAAAATTTAACCGCTTTTTTTTCAAAAGTTGTAACAAACATTTTTAACGGTTTTTGCAGACATCTGGAAAAGGGGCATATACCATTTTTTAGAGGGATTAGCACAAATTTGGTGCAGGTTTCTAAAAATTTCTGTAAAAGGGAATATATTTCCTTTTTCCAGTAGGTTTAAGTAAAATTTTTTCTGTTCCAAAAGAGGTTTTGTATTTTTGAATCCCGGCGCGCTCTTTTACTCATATTAAATAAGAAATCTTAAATCTATTTTACCAAAATATGAAAGTCGATTATTAACAACATTATTATTTATAATGCGAAAACTAATTTTTTATTGCGCACATTTAACTGAGCAGAATATTTTTTTTGCTGTGCAAAAAAATCTTTAAACAAATAGTCATTTTCTGCTACACCACTATTCCACTACTATTTTAAACGAGGAAAATTAAAATAACAAAAGAGCTGTGATAGTTGTTTAAAATATTTATTGGTTAATTGTCAAGATTTTACTACACATTTTATTTTTAAACTCATATCTTTTTTTCATTACTTACATAATTAGGTGACTGATAGACCATATGTAAATTCTGAACCTAACACATTAGTGGCCTCCATTCTTACTTGTCACAGGCGACTTATCTCCAGTTGCAGGTATGTCTGTCATCCATATTTCATCTCTACAACAATAGTTTGGTCTTCCCCAACAACATGCTCCCCGAATTCGAAAATTCTCTTGGCTTAAGCATTTTCGTTCGTCCCACTCTAGGTGTTCGAGCTACTATAGCAAGGTCGTCTAAACGGTAGATTTTTCGATTTTTTCAGTCGATCAGCGTAGTATAAAAAATTTAAAAAAATTTGTTTTTTATTTTTTGACTTTTTACCGACGATTAACCACCAATTTTATAAAAACTTGAAATCATCAGAGGAAATTCAAGATGTGGATATTTTTAATAGTTTTAATCGTTCGGTACCTAATGATAATTTTCATATAGAAATGAAATAAAATTTTTCTAGATCTGAAACGGCCATCATCACATGATGGTATATGGAAAAAAATAAAAATTCTAACGGTATTTGGGTACCCAGAAATGTCTTATCATCAAAATATAAAATAAGAATAGTTCGGTACCTAATTCTTATGTATTATACTGTCATAAAAGACTACACTAATGATATTGATTCTTCAAAAATAGAAAATGAAATTATAGCCCTTAATTGTGATATTTTATTGCTTATGAAAATAGTTATTGGTCGTAGCTACATGAAAATAAACATCCATGTTTAAAAGGTATTGCTTTGCAATTGACCACGTACTTTGGTTCCACTTATCTATGTGAATTGGCATTTTCTCATAGTAAAATAATAAAATCGAAATACCGCAGCGCACTTACAGATGAACATTAAAAAATGTGTCTACACTTAGCAGTGACCAGTTACGTGCCATCGTTTGACCAGCATGCTGACAACATGCAATGTCATGCGTCAACATTTAAGGACAAATATTAAATTCATATTAAAAATTATTATTTAATATTTATGTCTATGAACTGAATAAATTACAAATATGCCGAAAAATGTACTTTAATTTCTAGTCGATCTTGCACTCTAATTTGCAGATCATCAAGAAAAATCTGGCCACTGCTGTACTATAGTCTTTTGACTTTAATTTTTGTGACTACGTCCACTTGATTATTATTTTAAAAACTATTTTATTAATTAAAAATTTTTCACATTCCATTTAAATCATTCGAATCGAATAATATAGAAATGACTTTAACAATTAATCTGCTTATATCATACAACAAAAGGGTTTTTATCTTCTCAAATTTTAATTAAAAAAAAATACCATTTTTAAAAAATATAGTTTAAATACTATACCTAATTAGCTATTTAATATTTAATAGAAGTTAAAAGAATAATTAAACTCAATACAAAAATTTTGCGATTAAGGTTAATTTTAACTCATTTAAAGAAATCGTATATTGCCATTTTGTGTGTATGATTCAGTAATTGTGGAATACCTAATCATCATAGATACTTTCTTATTAAATGTCTATTTCCCTTTTACAAAAAAAAAAAAAAATAATCCAATCTTAAAAAGTTAAAATAGAAGTGTATCCGGTCAGAATTTATTACACATTTTCTATTCTGTTTTTTTTTTTGCTTTCAATGTCAAAGTTGCTTCATATTTTAAAAGTGAAGAAGCAGCAGCAGTAATTATAACATAAAATAAGAACTCAGTACTTAAGTAAAAATATAATCATCATTAATTTTTAAAAATTTACAATCTGATGATATTTAACAAAAGCCATTGAAATTGTTGAAAAGTGACATAAAACTCAATTAATCATAAAACTAACTAGAGCTAAAAATAAAATTCCATGACAGATAACTTATTTAGAGCTTCTTCAGAAATAAAAAAAAAAAAAAAATTAAAATGTTAAATAATTGTTAATTGTTATACTATATTATATGTATATATAATATATCTTGATTTTAACTGACTTATAATATTACAAGAAAAGTCATTAATGTAAAAGGATGTTTCTGATTTTTAATAAAATATCTGCTAATAAGGGAGCAAATTCTCATTTAATAAAAAACTTAAAGAATTTTTTTAGAAATTCAATTAAAAACCCAATAAATAATGCTTAATGCTGATTAAAAATAAAATTTTATTTTGTTTTTTTTATTATACATTCTACGTAGAGTTTCAAAGTTCTTATAATCGAATTTTAATTCATTATTAAATATTTTTTTTTTGATTTATAATTAACCAATTATGATAATTTCCATTCCATGTTGCACCTTGCACCTTTTTATGTTAAAAAGAAAAAATGTAAGACAAAATAAAATAATATAATTATGACGAAATAAATAAAAAAAAGTTTTAGTGAAATAAAATAAATGAATACTTCTTCTTCTGCTGCCTCATTTAGCGTTACAGCTCGGAGTGAGGTCAAGCCTTCTCCGTAAAATTGCTCCACGTAGATTGGTCCTGCTCGGAGTCTTTCGTGAGTCGAGTTTTTGATACTTATGCTCGATGTTATCCTTACATCTAGTTCACTGTCTGCCTCTTACTGTATTATATATATGTATACTAGTGAATACCCTGTGCAATTGTACAGAAGTAGTTCTTTCAGACATGATTTTATGTACAAACAATTTTTGTTTTCGTATAATTGTTGTTGTTTTCTGAATCGCTTGATTCTTGAATTTATATACTTTATAATGAAATCAAATTTAATAATAAATTTAATAATTTCAATATAACTTAACGCAATAAAATGCCATTACTCTCAACTTAGTAAATCGATAAATTAGTGTTTTCCCATAAGATATTAAAGTGGGTTTTAGGTTTTTTTTTGTATCGAATATATTTTGAAGCGTATTTTAACAATTAATTCATTAGGTTTTGTTCTTTATATAATCAAAAAATATTCGGCAATATTAAAGACATCCATTATGCCACTATATTGTCCACTATTTGTTATGTAATAGTAAAAGGATAATTTCGGGTTCGAATCCCGCTTATACCATGAATGTATGCACATACAAAGTTTTTCAATTATTCGTATATAAAAGTAACATATTATATAAAAAATATGAAATTAATTTGGAATACATTGTGAGGTGCAACGCACTTTAATAATTATGAATGTAAATGACGGCCAATTGTGTTATATTCATCGTTCTAAAAAGGAAAATAAAGTGGAACTTTGCTATTATGAAGGCAAAACTTTACTTTACAATAGATGTAGTTCACCACATTTAAGCTGACTGCTATGCCATGTCTTGTAGATATCATTGTAAGTACCAATCCGCTGAAGCAGTAAGGATGTTAATGTGCTTGTATTTTATTTATCCAATATTTTTGTACATCTTTAGTGAGAATTTCATTTTTTACTTTTGTATTACCAATGTACCACAGAGCGTTAACAATTCATTTTTAAATATTTGACAGCCCAATAATTGAATGCCGTAAAATACACAATTTTATATTAATTATTACTTCTATTTTTTATTTTTGGTTTGTTGGTACTTAATTTTAAATGTTTTCAGTATTTGTCACCATTTTGTATACTTTTTATTTTTGGTTTGAGAACTTGCTAAAATTGTAATATATTTGGTGGTGTAATTTACTATTCAACCATTTTTGCTTTTAATATGGTAATATATAGGTATATAAGATAAATTTTGTTTTGTTTATAATCAGCCAAAGAGTCACGATATATACCCTTTAGCACTTAACATATTTCTTAAAGTTAAATAATGCAAAAACCTGCAAATGTTGGTTTAAATAATCGGAAATTGTTTGAACATCATTGTGTAATTAAATTTAAGTTATTTTTACACTCATATTATCGTTTAGTTTTCTTTAATTTACTGTGTGAAGTCAAATTTGAGTGAAGCATTAGATATGATAGACCAAGAAAGACTTGATGTATGATCATAGTCACTATTTATAGAAATACATTAGAGTTAATAAATGTCAATAACGAGCACATATTTTCCTAAAATATTACTTTAATACTGTCCGATTAAAACTTAGAGCAAGCACATCAGATATCTATTACTATATAGCCGAACGCTTGTGACATTTGATTGTGCAATATATCATCATGCAGTAGGGTTAGTAAAAAACCTCCACCTTTGATTAAAAATATATGTTAAAATAAACTAAACCAGATACAAGCTGTTAGTATAGAAAAGTAAATGTCATAAGTTAATACATATGTCAATAACTATACATTAATTAAAAATACTTCAAAATGTTAGGCCAAACCAGTAATTATCAAGGCAAAAAAAAAACAACAGTAAGTTGTTAGTTAAGTCTAATCCCACCAGTTAATTATATGTAGCTTATAACTATACCCTAATTTATCTTATATTTATTTTAACCATTCTTATATAATTATGTTTTCCTGTTTTAACTAATTTTTTTGTTCTTCTATTCTTTCCACCAATAAACTTATCAATGTTTACTAAGTCTCTATTCGTTACATATACCTATCGCACCTAAATATTTCACTATTATCTTCGAATTTAAGATTTGGTTGGTATTCGAACTTTTTGTATGTATAGCTCTCCTAAATATATAGTACCTATATAATGGGCGATTTGTCTTCATTTTGAATATATTTATTTTTATCAAGGTAAACCCATTCTTCTGGAGGTATATAATCGGAGATCATTGTCTTGTCAATGTACATATCATCTGGATAATATATTGAGTGAGCAATCAGACTATTTTCTGTCACCGACTCTGCCCTAGAATAATGTTTTAATCTTATTAGATTAATTATGGATTGGTCGATTTGTCGATTGGCCGATCTTACTAACCTCATAGAGTATTTTTAACTTAATTAACTTGTGCAATGCCTTACACTTTCTCTCAAACTTTATTAATAATTCCATTCATGATGGACTTATAGTATACTCTATTGGGCAAGCATATGTAAGAATAGGTCTTATCAATGCTTGGTATCATATGGTTTTTACTTTGTTGTTTATTCCTTTTGCATATAAAAGCTTCTTGGAAGCCCAAAAGGCTAGTATGTCGATTTTTGCGGGTTGGTCTTTCGAATGCGCTAATCCATTTTACAAAATTTCATTTAGTTTTAGATATATCAAATATTCACTTTGTCGTATCTCCACAGGGCTTATACTCATTATTTTCTTGTATGTTCCGAAAAGAGCTAAATACGATAAATTTCTATTAATTATGGTGAAAGTATGTTGATTACAACAAGTAGTTAATTCCAAAGTTTGAACGAACTTCCAAATTCAATTTACCCCAAATGGCGGTTTTGAACATACGACAAGTATTGAATCAGGACGATTTATACATTTTGAACGTAAGCCGTTATTGTTTTTTTTTTAAATGGAGTCAATTAACAACCAAATTTATAGAAATATCTAGGTAAAACTGGGTTAGTTGTCATTGTTTTGAATTTCGTAATTTTTCTTCGGTCTTTATTAGCGAGGCAAAGAAATGTATTAGTGCTAGGCTTTGTTAAGTAATAATACATCCCCAGAATGAAATGTTTCGCACAATCATTTATTCTATAAAATGTATGCTATGCTTCACACCTAATTTCAATAACGAGTAAACTTATTATCAATTTAGAGCCTATATAATTTTTAACATACAGTCATTTTCAAATACGTTCGCATAATATGAAAAACAAATAATTGTAATCATATTTTTTTTATTATATTTTCTTTTCTCTTAATATAATTTTATTTATTTATATTTAAATTAAATTTATTAATATTACAATAAATTCAATTTTTTAAGCTGTTACCATTTTGTAATTAAATAAATTTTATTTCAAAAATTATTCAAATAATTTTTTTTTCTTTCTAAATATTCCTTTTATCGACAATACTCTAAATAAATTATCACAATAAAATTAATAAATTTGAATATTTTCAAACAATTATAATATGGTAGTGCTGTTAAGTTCAGTGTTATCGATAAGATTATCTTCAAATTTATTTTAATATCATGATAAATTTATTTAAATATATAGTCTTAATTAGATAGAACTGATAGGATTAGAGTATGGTATAGAGTAAATATAATATACAAGATAAGTATTTAAACTAAAATAATAATTTTATTTAGGTACATTTTAAGTTTCTAAAGACATCGTTTATTTGTTGGTTTTAAAAAAAAAAACAAAAAAAAAAAAAAATTTTTTATTATAGAATTGCATAATGTCACAAATCTATAGTAATCTATTTTCTTGGCTCAAGCTTTATATTTTTTTTCAATTTAAATTTTTTTTTTATTCATTTTGAAAAATGTATTTTATGCCCACGTATTGCATGTTGATCGTCTTCAGTGCATTTATAATGAACAAACAAACGTTTTTGTTGATATTTTTTGTTTTTTTAGAAAATCTTTAGAAGTAATAAAATTGGATTCTAAAACTATAGGGTATATGGATCTAATTGATATTTTGACAAAACGTTATAAGTTATTTGTCGAGCTACCAAATTTATTGCCGGAAATGAGATAATTTATTTGATTGGTTCAATGTTTTACTGTTATTAAGTGCAATTGTCTACACATTATTTCTCGCACCAAAATAAAATTAAGTCAAAAACTAACCTTAGTTATTATTATGCCTGTCTTAAATTTGTCTGGCAATAGCACCTGCCACTGCTGCATCTTAATTCTGTTGAAAACTACTTTGCTTTCCAGAATTTTCCATATAACAGCTTTTCAATTCTTCTGCCATAATCTCTGTTAAATATCAATCTTACATACGTCTAGTAGAGTTGTTTGAATTATACTGTGATTATCTGAATTTTTGTGTTATAGTAATTGAACAATTTTTCATATTTAGCTGTTTTTGATTTTTTTTCGACAATTTTATAACACCTAGGAAAAATCAACTGTTGAGATAAAGATTTTTAAGAGTATTCCTGGCAAATTATACTACCTTCCCTTGGCAAATAATACTACTTTGAGTCAATTATTAATAACTTGGCGATTGATATTGGATAGTGATTTTGTTATCTGACTTTTAATAAGAATAAATTTCGGTTTCAACGGTATTGGATAGTGATTTTAATATCGTACTTTTAAGAATTTTTCGGCTTCAAATGTCGAACGGTATCACGACATTAATATTTGTAAAGAAATGTTTTTTCAAAAATAGAAATACAAGCTGGTTATAACTAAAAAAAAAAAATAACTATTCAATTATGAAGAAGACACCAAAATGCTCCAAAACTTCAAAAATTGATCTAGTTTTTAATAATTAAATTACCAAACAAATTCATAGAAAAACGTATTGCATTTGATTGTTCCTATACCAAAACGTCTACGTTAAAGCAATTAAGCTTCTCATAAAAAAACGAAACTTAGCAAACTCTTTACGACCTTCAAAGATTAGAAGTGCAATTCAAACAAAAAAAATATAAGAATTGCATACAATTCTCTGTTTTGTTATTAATTTCGGACCCAATTTTATAGTACGATTTTCTTCTCTTTATTATAACCAAAAGTGCAGTCATCTTGAACGAAATAAGAAACATTAGATATTCTGTAGTGCGGAAAAATATTTTCGAATATTATGGAAAAATAAAAATGAAATACAAAAGAAAAAAAAAATTTTAATAGATATTTTTGCACCACTTTACAACCAAAATTACAAACATACAAACATTTAACCAAAACATGAGCCCATATAAAAAAAAACACAGTTTTTTTTCGTGTTTTTGTTTTTGTTTGCCACAAAACAGATTTCAAAAATTTGATAACTCTAATATGGTTTAGAATAAATTATTAGATATGTAAATTCTAGGTAATTCGCGAAGAATATCTCATGAATTTTCTAAGTTTTAATCATCTGTTATTCAAATTACAGTACAATATAAAATTATTCGATCTTTGAAATTAATTATTATATTTGCCTTGACGTTAATTTGTTTATTTATTTATTTATATGTTTGCTATTGTTTGCAACCGGCTGATTTTCTGTCGCTGATGTTTCTATTTTCAAATTTTCGGCCGACTTATATGATTGCGCTTGCACTCTATCTATCTTTGGTGTATTAAGGAAAACAAATGTGTTGTGTATATAGATCAAAATAACGGATATATAAAAGACCTTAGAAGTTAGATTTATAAAATAGGTAGAACAGAAAAAAATATTTTCACTAAAAATTCGAAAATAGAATAAAGGAAAAAAAAATTATTTTTTTTACAAATATTTCTCTTCAATTTAAGCGTACTAAAACTACAAAAATAAACTTTAGAATCGCAGCTTGATATAAGGTTTGCAAAGGAAATGATGATTGTAATTACAAAAAAAAGCAAAGCAATTTTCCATATTATAATATGTTATAGTTTTACTTTTCTTCTACCATAATTTCTGTTATTCCTCAATCTTACATACTTTTTAATGATTTATCTTAAACAACAACCTCATACGTAGTAATAATTTATTTAAAAAAAAAATTAAATTTAATTCCGGCAAACCTGATAAATTTAAATTTTTGTATGTTTTAAGTAATTTTACATGGGGTGAAATTTTAAGTAGAAATTTTTAACTGAAAATTTAAAAAAATTTAAAAAATATTTGAATTCGCCACATCTCTTTTTAAATATCTATAGGCGTTTTCGTTTTTTAGTTGAGAGCAGAGCACGAACTGTTAAAAACAGATTCGTGTTTTTTTTTTTGCTCAGAGGGTTCAGAGCTTGAAATCCGTATTTTTTTATTTGTTCAGAGCGCGCTCAGAGCGTACTCTATGTGCTCGATTTAAATTAACAGAGTACGTAGAGCGCTTGAACATTAAATGCCAAAAAGGGATGTTTATTTTAAAACAAAATAGATGACGCTACTATACGATAGTAAACCATTTTAAAATTTAAAATAAATACCAACAGTGATTTTTACAATTTAAGAATAATGGACGACGATGGTAAGCTGTGATGGTAAATAATTAATATTTAATCAAAAATAAATATTTTTTAGTTTAAGCTTTTTGTAAATCTTAACTTTAGTAAATTTCAAAATTTAAAGTTTAAATTCGATTATTGACAAATGACAATTTGAAACAACAATGAAATAAAAATAACACTACTCAAATCGTATTTTTTCATTAAATCTGAGCGCACGGAGCTTATTTGTTCATGCTCTGCTCAGAGCGTGCTCATTTGAGTTTCAAAAAACGAAAAAGTCTTATATCATGTAACAGAATAATAATGAAAATCGGTTTTGAAATGGTTCACTTAATGGTATCGTACTTTTTTTACTTTACAGCTGAAATGTAATGGTAATGGAATTTTATAGGTCAGTTGGTTTTTGTCGAGTGGTTCTGATCGCAAAGGTTTTGCAATATATATGTAGTATTCGTATAAAAATCAGTGATTTATCTATATATGCATTTTGAGTGAAGTTACAGAATTAGATATATATAATAGATATTAAGTTAACCGCAAACTCAATCGCTAATTCCTCAATCGCTAATCTCATAAGTTCTTTACCCGGATCAATGAAATAAAACAATGATAGTATAATTTGGTAGCAATTTAAATAAAATTAAGCTATTCTATTTAAGAAGTATATTATTGTTCCTGACAATAGTAATATTTTTTTTTTTAGTTTAAATGAGTTGATAAGCCAGAAATTTAATAAATAAATATCTCGAAAAACAGCAGACGTGCATTATAGTAAAAATTGAGTACCGTACTTAATACACGAAAAAGTAATTCTACATTAATGAACTTTAGGTTTTAATTTAACGTTATTTTAAGTATATTAAAACTTCAATGTTTTTCAAGAACTAAAATGTAAACTATTTGAATTGATAAAACAAAAACTTCATTAAATTTGGCATCAGTGACCGACTCAGTTAAACGCTCGATTTTGGAATATATACCAACTGAGCAAATTATTATATAATTGTTTTGTTTGGAATGAGAACCGATATTTTTATGGAGTGAATATCACTACTCTTATCCCATAAGGCAGGCTTCATTTTATTAAAGATACATGCTGATTCGGTTGTGGGCTTGGTAATTAAGTTGGTTTGTTATGTTGTACATGTTTGTAATGATAAATAAAAACAAATTAAAGCTAATTAGAACTTATGAATTTTATGAAAAATATAAAATAAAATTAATCTAGTACTTGCATGATAACTACTTTTTAATGATACTGTATATTTAGTTTTATTTTTTTATTTTTTGTATCTTCTATCTTTATGTTCATGTTTAAGGTATGCGCAAAAAGAAAATATCATTCCGCATTCTCATTATTATGGAAAATAAAAAAATAAAAAAAAAGTAAATTAAATAAGAAAAGAAGAAAAAATAACACCCCATAACGACAACAATGACAACAACTAAAACAACACCAAACAAAAAAAATTATAGGGACACGAATTTTCATTTTTCTTTCTTATTCTGTTTTTTTTTTTTTTGTGGTTTTTATTTTCCTTGTTACCATTATTAATATAATTTTAAATTTCTTCTTGAATTTGTTATATTATATTATATACATATATATATATATATATATATATATAGAGAGAGAGAGAGAAAAGAAAAGAGCCTAGTGTTTAATATAATAAACGACACTGTACCTGTAAATATGACATTGGAATATGTGGGCGAATGATGATGCACCATCACAAATTCACTTGCATTGTTATTACATATTAAAATAACAGTATTACAATTCAGATTAAAATTGAAGCTATAATTTTTTGTTTTCGAGGTGCTACATTTTTTTTTCAAAATTAAATTTTACACTGTTTTTCTATATAGAGATGTGAAATGCATTGTATTCGGATAATATTGTGAATTTTGAGTATAGTAGTAATTGCGGTAGTAATGATATTTCTGCAGTTAATCTGATTTGAATTCCTTTACAAATTTCATAAATAGATCATTATCAAAAAAAAAAAACTTTTATTTTCATAATTCAAATTGAAATTTTTGATTAAAGTATTAGGTATAGGTATATAAAATTTTTTGAATATATTGTGTGACTTTATATAGCTGATTTTGTCACTAATGAGAAGTTCATGACATCAGCTTTTATGTTCGGAAAATAGATGAGGATGAACAAAACTGGAAGCTATTATATTCGAATGATAAATTAAAAGAAGAAGTTAGATTCATTTTCGTATCACTGTATTTCATTTATTGATATCGCATCAGTACCGTGTGGTAATTTCATACAATAAATCTACAATTTAATTCGTATCAATTTTCAAAAAATCTATTTACCTATACCAACACAAACTGTTCTATAAACTATAAATGAAAATATTTATTATTTTAATTTATGAAAATAGAAATAAAAATGTATGCCTTGCTATATGCTTTTTTATAGATTTAGACCTACATTATTTGATCATATTTTTCAATCAGACTTGGGTTCACTAACAGTTTCCGAAATAATAAGGCTTAAGGGCAATTTTTTCCTTATTTTTTAAAGAATTTTATAAGTTGAGTCAGAAATACCGTTTAACAACAATTTAATTTTAACTATCATTTCAAGTTAACTACCACCATTCAAATTTTCAATCAATTTTTCTGAATTACGTAACTCTAACAGAATACAATAATTAAATTAGTATTATACTAGACTAATTTAATTCAAAAATGCAAGATAGATGTGAAAAATGTAATTCACAAAGCAAAAAAAAAAAATTAAAATAAAACAAAAAATTTAATTGGAGACGTACACTGGAAATATTCTTTATTAATTTGACCAATGGATATGGGAAAGATACTGAGAATTCAAATAAAAAATCGAAAGACTTAAGTTAGAAACTTAAAAAAAATAAAACACTTAATTTGTTTCTACGATATGAAAATTTGTCATGTAAACTAAGTTAATAAAACATATGACAACACTAAGCATGATATCTTGAAAAAAACACCCATCATTGATCAAGTGGCACCATAATTAACCTTTATAGTCTAAACGCGCCAATTTTGACAGCCACTCGTACCTACGTAACATAATGGCAATTTTCAAGTTTCAACATTAAAAATCTATAGCCTATATTGGTTTGGTAAGCGCAAATGAATTAATGGCTGAAAAATTGTTCAGGAAAAATCTTAAAGAGGGACCCAAAATTACTGTTAAATTATTTCCGAAAAATGTATGTATGTGTTTTATGGAAGCTCTTGAATAAGATTTTACTAAGAATTAAAAACTTCAATTGTTTTTAACAAATCTGAAAAAAATTAAAAATGGTAAAAATTTCTGAATAACAGTTATTTTTCAATTTTTTGATATCGATTATTAAGAAGTTTTGGTAACTGCAAAGTACCATTTATCACTTATTTAATGGTTAGTAGATATCTGAGATCTGAAATATCTTTGTTTTAGGTGAAAATAGATACCTAAATATGAGTTCTGATGTACTTAAAATGTGTTCTTGTTTAAGCCAACTGCCTTGATAAATATAATTTGTAGCTAAATATTTTTATAAACTAAATGTAAGCTCAAAAATTTATAAAATTTGTGTTACAATTATTTTTACAGTTTTTTTAAAAAGTATTGTTTGCTCCACTATTTATTTTTTATTTTAATAACCAATCAAAACGTCAAACTTAACTATGGTTTGTGTATAATGCGAAAACTTTTTTTCAACCATAGTTAACAACAAATTAGATTCAACGTTTTGATTTTATTTTAGTTTGTAATACCAGATATAAATCGGTCATTTATTTTGATTTGGATGATGTGACGGGACAGTCCACAAATTGTTTGATTCGTTGAATTTTAATTTTATTCGTCTAACCATCATCTGAATTTGGGAATTTTTTTGACTCATGAGGAAAGCATTTACAGAGTAAATTCTTCCTCTACTTCACAAATCGTACACAATTTATTTTTCGATTAGGCCGGATTTATGAATATGATTATTTATTAGGCAGTGGTCAGTTATTATTGTTATAATGGTACTACCATGTGTATTTGTTTCCTAATTAAACTTAGCAGAAACTAAATTTTCTACACTGAACGTTTTGGTATGAACATTTTAATTTTAAGATTAACAGGAGTGTTAGTAAATAAATTATTACCTTTTTGCTTCACCCAAATTTTTATCAGCATTTAGGCTATGCTTAAGAGAATCTAACATAGCAAGCTTAGGCCTATTCCAAACGCGGTCGATGTTTTACTTTCTAGGTAATCAACAACTTCTTTTCCATCGATGCCAGAATACTCTGCTACCCAGATTATTGTAATTTTATTTGTTTTTGCCTCGGTTTTCAGCACCGACTACACAAAGATCAACCAACGTCCTTAAAATAAGATTGAATACATATCTCATGTGGTTAAATAAAAATTATAATAAAATTATTAAACAGTTATTATCACAACTCAGTTGACCCGAATTCAATGTAAAACATGATATTATGAATTGGTGGTAGAGTCTCCAAATTGACTTGTAACATTTTGATGTACATTACATAAATTGTTAATTAAAAATTATTATTATTAAAATATCAAAATCAAAATTTTGAAACAGTATGAAATAAAACCTTTACACATAACAATACCGTTAATTTTCACAATTTCAAAAATTCTCTTCTTAACAATAATGTTATGTAAAATTATTCTTTTCGTAACGTATATTTTCCTTGTTTCCTTGAAAAAGTTTCAAAAAAATTTTTTTTTTCTATTTATTTGTTTTTTTTATTTTTTTTTTTTTGTGAAATATTTGCCTCTTTTAGTCAGCACAAAAAAAAATTATAGAATGAACTTTTAGAACTCCACGAGTTAAAGAATCTTTTCTCATGTGCTACATGGTGCATAATCTTGTTTATTCTAAATTTTTTTTATTTCTCTACACATCCACAGATATCAACATTATAATGTGGAGTATTATGACTCAAAGATCACCTGAGATCATATCAGGTCAAATAGTAACATTCAGAATTAAAAAAAAATATTTATATATAAAAATAAAGCAACTAAATAAATAAATAAATAAAATAAGAATAATAAAAAAAAGCAGAGTTATGTAATATAAAGAAAAATAAATATAGTTAATCTGGGAAATTATAAGATAGGTATACTCTAAATGAAAATCTTTAAATACAACTGGGATTACAACATTTGATTTAGTGGTTGGTTCTTTATGCTTTTGAATTTTTTGATTTCGGAAAGTTCTAATTCTACTGACGTCACAAAAACCACAAAACGGTCAAATGTAATTTATGTATGAAGTAAATGTATATATATGTGTTTGCTATATCCTATACCTATTTAATATAAATTTTATATCCTGTACATATTATTTAATTAAAATTTGTATTGTCCGAATACAAATCAAAAAAGTCCTAGATTCAAAGTCCGTTCAGAGCAGATATGTTGTAAACACTTTTCTCTTAATTATTCTTTGCTTTTAAAGGAAAATAAAATTTTGTTATCACCAAAAAAATGGAAACAATCTATTATGAAGGTGAAGTTTCTCGAAAAAGTTTAATAATGAAGATGATCAAGTTCATTAATATTTTGATATATTTTAATTGATTTGGAAAAAATTCATCTGAGTGTTAGTCCAAGATTTTTCATAATAAAGTTAGGGTGTTTATAGTCTTGGCATTAACAATTAAGCAAAAAATTTAATTTAAAACTCTTAGGTGGTTATGCTGAAGTGCGAATCGGAATGTCGAAAAATAATTCCGATCCTAATACGAAAAAATCGGTATACTGAAATACATTCGACTGCAAAGTCTGTGCAGAAATCAAAATCAGATGTTTCGGAAGATTTTTTTTTCATTTTAAATACATTTTTATTTTAAATAAAAAAGGCGACGAGTTTTTTTTTTATTTATTTTGTAAAAAGTGTTAAATTTTTTAATAATTACACAATGTATATATGCACATACATAAATTAAAAGTAAAAGTTATAACTTTTTTAATTACATATGTATGTATGTATATACAAATTAAAATTTAATAGTATTTTTTTTTGTAACATTAGAGAAAATTTAAAATTCTCTAAAATTTATAGAATAGAAATCAGTTTGTTTCGTGTAATAACTGCTTTAGCTCCTACAATTCAGTTAACATTGGTATTCCTGAATGGTCTATATTGAATCCTTTATTATTTCTAATCTACATAAATGATATACACAAATTGCCATTAATAGGTAAATTATAACTATTCGCAGACGACTGCAGCTTGTTCTACTCTGAAAATAATTTAGAAGATATTAAATCTCATGTAGAGCATGATACGATGATACTAACAGAGTGTTTGAGATTAAACAAAATCCTTATGAACGCGGAAAAAACTAAATTCATCCATTTTAGACAGCGTCAAAGAAATATAGTTTGTATAGAAATGAAAATTGGCAATGTAGTTTTGAAAGAAGTTGATGATATGAAATTTCTTGGAGTCATATTTGACAAATATTTAAGTTGGCAGCCACATATTGATATGTTAGATAGAAAAGTCAATACTTTTAATGGTATTTTATTTAAATATAAATCCAAAATTCCTAATAGTATTAAGCTAAAAATTTATAATTTATTATTCAAGATTTCTTGTATTTTATTCTTATTTTTTTATTTTTTTTTGTTATTTTTTTTTATTTTTTTTATATAGCTTCATTAAGACTAATGTAGTTTATTCTAAAAGCGCTTGTTGCCTTCTTTTTATAATATATGTATGCTTCTACTATCTAATGAATTATTGTAACTTTTGAAATAAAAAAATATAAAAAAAAAAAAAAAAGTAAAATATACATGTATCGTTTTTAATATACTTATATACATATGTTATAATAATATTAAAAACGATGAAATATATATTATTCGTTTTTAAAGCGCTTTTTATTCCTAAATCAAAAAAAAATATTTTTCATAAATGAAAAAAAATTGAAAAAAAAAACTATTTATATTACATTTACTACTTCTCCTGACATTCCAAATACAAAAATTGTATGCTTTATAGTTCACTTCCGAACCATTCTATTACTTCCGAATGACAAATTCTGTCGTACAATTTTCAAATTATTTTCCGTTCCGACGAAGTACAGCATACATAAATTTAAAAATTTCGGATAAATAATAACATTTGCAGACCGCGGAATGCAATATGGACTTCAGCATACGAAATGCGGAATTTAAACGGAATTTGACATTTCGACGGATTTCAGCATAACCACATTAATATCGATAAAAAGATAACTAAATTATTTATGACATTATACATGGCTGTACCTATGTTGTATTTTCGAAATTCAAAATCCCCACAAAATTTTTTTTGTTTATTTCAACAACCTCAGTATTTATACAAACAAGCAACACATCTGAGTCGGCGGGTATACCTTTTATAACAACATTATGCAACTAACTATTTTACTAAATTACATTTGAAAATTTTACATAGCTAGCAACTATGTTCTCTGACATTAAAATTAATATTACAGCATCAATAAAAAACCGTTATAATTCAAATAAGATTAATCTATATCACAAATCTTAGATTTTCTACCATTTAATGGAAATGAAATTACATAGGTAGTACATAATATGGTAGGATAAATTAAATGTTTTATGCCGAGTAAAATATGCTTAGCTCCTTTAAATAATTCTCAGTGTGTCTCATAGGTGATTGTAACCTTCAAAAGTAACCGTATGGCATTTACGACAATATTATCTATGATAATATTTTTAATGGAAATATCTAGGTACCTGAATGTAAAATAAAAAAAAAAAAAAGATATTGGTTTTACCAGTAGAGAAATGAAATTCATAATACCATCTTTCGAGTATACAATTTGAATTGTATATCAAAATTAGAAGAATACAAGAAATCCGCGACAAGACAGCAACAAAAACAAAATAAAAAGCAAACTAGTAAATTAAAGGTTATTAAGAGCATGTTTATATAATAAACAAGGAAATAATTTTATTTATTTAAATTACTTAATTTTATTTAAAATATTTTTTTTTTGTAATATTCACCACAATATTGCATTTCTGATTTCAATTCCTATTTCCTTGGTGTAATATAACACTCTATGTAGAGTTAATTGATGACAAAATTGTTTAAATTTTATTGCACATAGAAAAAAGTGATTACCTATGTTTAGAATTATTCAATTTAGTTTGGAAATATTACTTTACTTAACAATATTATCATGCAGTTTGTTTTAAAATATTTCGACTTTCTAAAGATTGTCAAATTTCTGAGCTCATTATATATATATATAGTTTTCTGCATTTATAGGGATGGATGAATATATGGCTAGATGTTCGACGGAACGCTCCAACACATATACAAATTGCAATATATATACAAATTGCTTTGGTGCTCTTTTTTTAACCCCTGTCTACCATGCTGAATCTTTGCAGGAAAAAATAGCATTGCAATAATCATTAACATTTTCAAAAATAATACAATGGCGAGAAATTGATTATAGCCTAAAAATGAAAGAAGAAGCTACTAACAAATAATCTAACATGTTTACTTCAATAAGATAAACTATAGGAGTCACTATTGGAATGGTATGGTGGTTATGTCATCTGATGGCTACTAATTAAAAGGTCATTTGACGTTGGTTTTGAATTTGACTCAGGACATAGATGTTTAATTGAAATTTTGCTTTCTTTGAAACAATCATGAAATAATATAATTTTATAAAATATTGGGAGAACGGTACAATTCGATAATATTTTAAATAAAGTTTAAATGTGGTCTTCAAGCAATTCTAATTTCTGATAATAGTTATGGTTTTCCATACTTCATTATTTCATGTATCTAAAAATTAATAAATAAAAAAATATATGGTCATAGAGATAATCCGTTCCATTTTATATATAACAAAATGCAATACATTACTTAATGTGCGATAAGCTAATTCTATCTAAGTGCTGACAATATGATAAAACAAAAAATAAAAACAAAATTTGATACTCTGCTACTCCAGTTCTTGTAAATTACCGACAATTGCTTCAACCTATGTCAAATTTCATATTTATATTCCAATTTCACTATTACAACTATCTGATCCATAACAGAACATATACGATTCTATAATAAAATATCTTAATATATTCCATCCATCCATCCATCTTATTCTAAGCATATCGGTTTAAAAAAAAAATGCAAACCAACAGTTAACCCTCTATCTCAACTCAAGTGTAATCTCTCAAATTTCTCTATTATATATTACATACATCTATATAGTTGTCTAATAAGTTAAAATTATATTTAAACACAACATTTTAAATTAATTTTCTAATTATATACAAAATTTCAAAATTAAATTTATCATTTTCTTTTATTCTTTTTTCTTTCTAGGATAAAAACATAGACCCACACCAACCATTATAACATACGAAACAAATTCAATAAAATAAGCAAAATGTCACACAGATCACCATATTTTCTAGTTTTAATATTGTGCATAGCTTTAATAATATCAAATGTCGAAAGTGCTAGAAAATCTCGAATAGAACCGAACCAAAGAAATAGAGGTAAACAATCTGATAGTGGAAATATATCTGTATCAAATACAGCTTCATTAATTGATCGAAAACCAATAACAACATCTGGAACATCTGCTCAATTGTCATCTGGTGAAGTTATCAGTAAAGAAGAAAATAATTCAGCAGTTTCATTATCATATACAAGTAGTCAAGTTGATGATGATTGTGATTCTAGTATGATTGGATTTGAAATTGTAACTGGGTAAGTTGAATTGCAAAAAAAAAACAAATATAAAATCAAAATGTATTTTATGAACTAACAAACTAACTTTAAGTGTTGTATATCAGTTAGAATCTTGTTTCTACTAATAGTTTTGGGTATAGTTAAGTAAGAAGAGTAACTACCAAACTCGACTTACTAAGGTCCAAGTCTATTTTAATACCAGAAAATCAAAAAATAATTATTCGGGTATATTCTACATGTTAAAATCAATTCAAACATTTTATAAAGCGATGGAGGTACTTAGTTTTGATACCTGTAAGATCACCCAGAAAATCTACAAAATAGACTTCTAGATAAGTTTTTGTTTTAGGAATTATTTCGATTCAAGTGCAGCGAAGATGTACGATTATTTCATCCTTTGTTCTATCTTTCTACGAATTGTTAAATGATTTAAGTGGAATTAATACTTCCTGGCATGTTTGCCTATAATTTTTCATATACCATATTAACCATATACCATATTAACATATGCAAAATCTTTAATAATGACATTAAGTTTATAACTCTCAGACCCAGAACAAACAAGTTTTTAACTACCGGCTGCTTTTTTATTTTTGTTAATCAACATTCTTTTAATTTTTAACGGGTTGTCATTAACCGCTAAATTCATCTGTAAAATAGTGGCGTCATCTTTTTGCCACGAAATTGTTATTGCAAATTTGTTATTGCAAAATTTTCCAAACGTCAGATGTCGTTATTCCATTTTTTGTTTACTGTTATTGTTTGTCATTATGTAATTAACATAATCGCAGATAAACAACTTGTCAATTTAGTCAAAAAAATTTTGTTATTGATGACCCAACATCAATTTCCTCCAAGCTCTGAAGCCTTTGTAGTTAGATGATGAAGTTTTTGTAGTTAGATGATTATAGTTGAATAGGACCATCTGATTTAAACGGCTTTGAGTTAGTGGTAAAGCTGATTCTGATCTGACAAGCCATTAATTGATTGGTTTTTTTTTTATGGGAAGTTTGCAAACGCGACCTCTTCAGGTCTATTGTACTTTCCCGTTTATTATCTTAAAACTGCAGGACTGTGTCCTTAATGAATAGTATTATTGCTATAATGCAATTTCAGAATTAGGCAATTATGTATTCCTTAAATATTCCTGTCTTTTACGAGCTATGATGTCACAAACAAATAGAACATGAGAGGAGTATTCCTCTTCTTCCAAGACGAATCTGCATTTGTCCGTGTTCGATTTTCTAATCTTGAACAGAGGTTTGTTAACTGGACTATAACTTGCGATAAACCATGTCAGTATTCTGACATTACATCTACGCTCTTTGATTATCTTCACCTTGATAATCGATAAATACTGAGTTTGAAAATGGCTTCAGATTGCGTAAGTCCTTGATAAATATCTCTGATTGTTGTATTTTCCCACTTGGAAACAATTCTTTGTAGGTAAGCGGTTGAACGAGATATACTTGGCTTTGGTCCTAAGAATTAACTCTTCACTCTTGTTTTTACAAGGACGTCTGCTCATAATTACGTTGGATGCAGCCTTGTTTTTGGTATATTCCTCATGTCGCCATCCGATATAAATGAATCGGTTAGAGTTCCAGAATTTTTTCTAGGTCTGGATCAGAGCACGGTTTATCTGCTCCATTTGACACAAGGCATACCATTAATTCTTAGTATTTTAGTAAGCTCATCACATGTTTTAGTTTCTTCTATTTTAAGTCACCCTAAAAAAATTCTATAATAAGGTCTTAATATACCGGGTTGTCCAGAGCATGCGTATCAGCTTTTTAAGAAGGGAAGAAGCCGTTATTATAAAATTAAATAATTTTATTAACTAAATCGAGGGTGCTCTATCGATTGATGATATTTTCAACTTCCGAGAACGACCGGAAATCGGTTTTGTAAGACCAAAAATCGCCGAAATTGGCCGAAATCGATATTTTCAAATGGGAAGGGGTACTTCTCTATGCAAATTTTGATTCTACGACAAAAAATAAGACACTTTTATTTTTGCTTTTTTTACTTTGATTTTTTTTTTGTTTTCCCATTATTTTTCTTTCAAATTAATAAAAATAAAACAAATATCCACCATATTTTCCTTTGGTAAACTAAAATTAATAATGAACATTTTTATAAATAAATTTGTTTTTCGTATTAACATATTTTTAATCTCAGTTTTGGGTATCTACAAAGTTTAATTTAAAAAAAAAAAAAACCAAAAAAGCTGTACCTTACAAAAGTTTATTTTTTATTGACGTAGAATCCGAATTTGCATAAAAAAGTACTCCTTTCCATTTAAAAATCTCGATTTCGGCCAATTTCGGCTATTTATGGTCTTAAAAAACTTATTTACGGTCCTTCGCGGAAGTTGAAAGTATTACCAATCGATATAACAATTTAATTTCAAAATAACGGCTAACTAACCTGCTTTGGAACACCCGGTATAAGCTGTAGATAATCCTCATATTTTACCAAACATGTTTTGACATACAAAAAATACCCTCTTAGCTGGTTTCTTTATGTAATCTACATGAATGATTGTATGACAGTTAGCTGTCAAACATTATTCCAATAGGTTCATTCATACAGAGCTTATTGTAATTTTTACATCATTAGAATATAGAACTCCATTTATAAACAACCAACTAATAAACCAATAGCATATAAACCGAAGAAAAAATTATTGAGAAAATTTCACTTTTACAAATAATTACAACAAATCACTTAAAATTAAATGGATTCAAATTTCATAATCGCGTAGATGAATTCTTTGAATTAAATAACAATTTATTGAAAAAATTCACTCAAATTGTTTTAATTTTAACACCTTGCTTACCATTCATTTCAAAAGATTTTCATTTTATTTTATGTCTACTCATTCCAATTTTTCTATATATGAGAGATTTTTATCTTTCATACAACCATAGGTCCATACCTAAGCTATATTTTCTACACAATACAAGATTATTTTTCTATTTTTATTTTTCTCTCTCCTCTATATCAACTTGAAGATAATTATAGTCTATAGTAGATAAAATATAGTTGCTACATTTAAGAAATCAAGATCTTAACTAAAAATTCTCCAATGAATTTCCTGCAATTAGAGAATTTAACTCTCTTTTAAACTATAATCATTGCATCAAAAAAAAAAAAAAAAAATTTTCCCTTTTAATTTTGTTTTTATTTTATTTTTGTTTTTTTTTTTCATTTTCAGATATGTATTCTCAGCACCAGAAAAAATTATAGTTTCACTACCAGGTACATTAATGTTAACTGAATGCTTAGAAGCATGTCAAGGAAATGGAACTTGCAATTCAGTTAATTATGAAACTGGACTATGTGTTCTATTCTCATCTAATGCTGATAAACTACCAGGTAAGTTCAATTTAAAAGAGTGAAACAAAACAATCTTTAAAAAAAACGGTGGTGCTTAAAGAAGAAAATAAATAATATTTCATTAATGAAATATTAGTAAACAAATGGTGTAAAAATTAAAATGAAACCGGTGTAAATACAAAATGAAAGAAAAGAAAATAATAGTTAAAAATAAAAGTTAATTTTAGTGGGAAAAAAAAAACATTTTTTTTAGGGCGTTTTATTTAAATTATATGAGGAGAGTAAGTGTTGCGTTTAGTACTTGATATTATTATTTATAATGAAATGAAATTATTATTTATAATGAAAATTTATGAAATATTATTATTTATAATGAAAACAATTTTCTCAATTCTATAAAAAACAAAAAGTGAAATTGAAGTCCAAACGTTTTCATATTTTATTAAACTCTATTGTATAAAGAATTAATGCACTGCTTTTACAAATTCAAATTTACCATCCATCATATTCGATTAATTCACATGTTAATTTTCATTTTATGTATTATGAAAATTTAGTATTCACATATACGTATGGGATGAATAGATTAAGTTGATTACAATTGTTATAAAAAAAATAGATTTAATCGACGACAGTTATCCAAGATAGATCAGAATGAATGTTGATTGTGAATAATTATCGAAGGGGTCAGGCTCACTCTGAACTGGAGTAATGATAATAATAATAATATTAAAGCCAAATGGTAATTAACAGTTATTCAAGATAAATCAGAGTATAGAAAAATGTGAACTAGAGCCTGAGCTGAGGTGATGATAATAAGAACAGTTATTCAAAATAAATCATAATGAGGGAAAATTGCTAACTAAAATAGAGCTCACTTTGAGCTGAGTTGATGTTTGTAATAAAAATATGAATGTTAATGAATGGATAACAGTCCACTCAAGATTGATTAGAATTAAGAAAAATTTTAAATTACGGCAAGATTTTTTTTTTGGGTGAATTGATGAGAATTTTCATATACACACTGAACCCCGAACCTTCCATTGTGTGTCACATTTTTGCTGATTAAAGCACACCCTTTCTCATTAAAACTAGTTCGACGGACTATCAATTAATTTATTTCCAGTGTTATTTTCTTAAAGAAAAAGTTTACGAAATTCTATCGTATTAAATCTAGTGGCTTCATTCTTTTAAGTATTATGATATCATTTTGATTATCTAGCAGTTGAGTGACCTTAACGTTAACATGACTCTCCAGACGAGCCAAATGCTTTGCTGCATATCTTTTTATTTCATTTTCTATGCAAGGAATTTTTAGATCTCTGTGCAAGTTACTGTTGTGAATATACCAAGGTGTATTTACCATGTTCCCCAAGACTTTATTTTGGAATTTTTGTATACAAAGTACATGTGTTCGTTTGGCACATCCCCATATTTGTATGCCGTACAACCATATCGGTTTGATTATCTGATTGTATAACATAACTATAATAATGATGATAGTACAACTATTATATAATAATATATCTAAAATTTCTATTAAAACTCTGGTAACGGTAATATTAATAAATATATACGAGTATAGCTTGAAAGTTACTGAATTCAGAAATTGAATTAAATTTAAATATTTCTTATATTTTTCGCAGACCAATGCCTATACCATCTCTTAAGTATAACAATATACCTACTTAAACATCAGTGTTCCTGAACGTATTTTTAAGCTTAAGATCAGTTGCTACTTGGCTTACTACTGTATTCATCCCCACCCCACGTATATGAATTAATACGAAATCATATTATGAAATTTTTATATTTTAACATGAAATTAAAAAAAATTAATTGTTATTTATTTCAACTGTAAATTCAATAACTGGGCTCAAATATAAATAAACTTAAAAGCGATGTGTAATAAAAACTAACAAGTTTTTTCTGTTCGTATGTATATCAGTAACAAATTAGACAGATTGTAAATATTCTTCAATTTGTGAATATCTTATAAATCCAGGTGAATATATATTAAACTAAAATCAATATAAGCATTATGCTTACAACCTTTTATCAAACATTTTTCTCATTGGAAAATATTAGGTGTTAACTTGAAAATTTATCCAAAATCATGTATGTTTACTTTTTTATGTGCATGCACTTTTCAAATTTTTAAGTAATTTAAGAGAATTTAGAGGTCAAAACGTGGTGACGTCAGAGCTCTCTTTAAAATAGGTTTTTGCAATTAAAATTTCAATTTATAAAAATTTGCTGTCAATTTTTATTGTTGTTGTTTTAAATGTCAAGCAAATATTTCACATTTAAATAAAAATTAGTCTATACCTAAACTTAAAATTTATTTTTATAGTTTTTAATGGTTAAAAGATTAAAGCCGATAAAATGTATTCAATTTAATATTTTACAACAAAAACATTCCATAATTCTTACAAAAATATTTAGAAAATTACTAAACAATTTTAATTTAAAAAATTTCATAACCTTAAAATCAGTTATTTTGGATAATAAAATTTGTATTATGTATGTTTACTTTGTTTGTAATATTATTATCATATTATTAGAATATTTTCATCTCGCAGAATTTTGTCGCTATATGACCTTTTCTATCATTTGCAAATTTTTTCAAATAACAGACCTATAAAATACAACATATTATTTTTTTGGTACATTTTAATAATACTAGAGACCCCTATTTATTAATTATAATTAATAAGCTAAGTTAAAGCCAAATTTAACGTTTTTAACAAACAGGGATTTAAATATACTGTTATTTTTCACTATCAATGAATAGGTATAAAAAAAAACAATGAAACCGTATAAACTACAATGTAGCATCTTCCAAAATGTATTTCAAAAGCTCTTGACTTTGTAGACTTATTCCAAAATGTTTAAAATACTTAGTGGAGACGTAAAATAAGAGCATAGTGTGTAGCGAAAAATTGTAGACTACATTTTGTATGCATGTAACAGAGAAAGTTACCAGAATCAATTAAATTATAGGTTAGCATTATTTTTTGACCAAAAAAAAAGTTTTATGCCAAATTGTAGCAAAATATGTTAATAAAATGTATTTTTCCGCCGAAAATATATGATGACCAATCAAGGTCTGGCAATATTAATTTTGATGTAATGGAAGATAAAATATTTTATATTCAAGTTTAGCTATATAGTTATTACACTCGTTATTTAAATTAATTAAATTATTGGCTGATATATTAATAAAGACATTCATTTTCAACATTATTATTATTATTGCCGTTTGATATTACAAAAATACCGAACTATAATGTAAGCATCAGAGTCAATGGATAGTTATGTAAGTATTTTATTTTTAAAATAGTATTCCAAAATGTAGCAAAAGCTTTAGTTTTTATTTTACATTGAAGTGGTTATAAAAGCTCTCAACGGCAGTTGAACTGTATTTAAACTATATTAAAACTTTGTTTACTGCATTTTTGAAGTCACCCAATAATAATTTTGTTTACAACTTACTACGATACGCATTTTATTGTCTATACCTAAGTATCTACCTATATTTAATGATGAAAATAAAACTCATATGCTACCTATGCTATGCACTCTCTTGAAATTTGTACAAATAGGATGTTGTACTAATGTAGGGGGTCGTGGATGCTGTACTGCTGATGATGGTCGTGATGTGGTGATTTATTTTCTCTCGTTTTTGGTGAATAGATTGAATACTTTTGAGGTGAAATGTTGATTCTACTAACTCTACTACAATATATGATATCAGTTGTTTAATTACAATAATTGCAATCATTATTAAAATTAATGTAAAAATTGTTCTTTTTATAAATTAACATTATAACATTTATCTGAACATTCCCCAAAAAGCAATTTGTTTTTACATTAGCTATTGATGGGTCAGCTGATTGAATTATTAATGAGAATAGCGAACCGCCATCAATAATTTCTCATCAAAATATGGACAATATATTGTTAATCATGGACAATATATTGATCATTCATTGATGTGTAATAATAGGCATTTAATAGAATAATTATCAATATTTTATTTTTTGCTTATTTTGGCAGATGTGGCAAATGAAATTTTTTGAAGAGAAATAATTTATTCTCTGTATTTTTCTTCATTTTCTTTATTTGCCATCAAAATTTTTCAAAAATTTTCATTTAATTATTTTTTTACCTTAATTAGGCTAATCTAAATTGATGGACAGACAAAGACCGTTGTGAAGAAAAATAAATTGTTAATAATCACATAGAAAACTTTATAATATTAAAATGAAAAAATTTTGATGTAAAATCGTAGTAAAAAAAGTCTTCTCGGACAACCTGTATTTGTATATACAAAATCTGTATTATTAATATTTAATTACATCATCCTAAATTTGCAAACCTGAACACCCACATCATTGTTTTTTTTTTTTTTATACAGCTACAAATATAATTATTATTAATTAATTACACTACATCAATAAAATTCATTTATTAGACACACATTTAACCTCATATTATTTTTCTCACATAACATGTTGTTATTTTATAACATAACAGAAAATTCCAATAAAATAAGTAAACTGTTATTGATATCTTCTTGATTAAAAATTCCACAACAATAATGATAAATTATTTTACAAGATATTATTGACATATCCTGTAATTTTAAAATTTTATATTCAAAAGTAATAAATCAATAAAACAAAAAACAAAAATAAAAAACAAAATAAAAAAAAACCCGTAAATGTACTACTAGTACTAACCATAAACAAATTGTAATGGATTTTTCTCTTTATTGAAAATAAAAACAAAAAAAAAAAAAAATAGAACAAGAATTTGTTTTAAAATAAAAACGGTAAAAATATAATATATGTATCATGTAAATACAGGATGAGGATATAGGTATACATAAGTTATAATATAAATTGAAGTCATTATTAAAAATATGAACTGATAATAAAAATCAATTGGAATATTAATAAATTTATCTACAATTTTAGAAATAAACAAGTTTTTGTATAAATTACCAGATGATTACTCTTGCCTATAACTCTTAGTATCAATTCTTAAATTACGATATGCGTACCACAACGTTTTCCGTGGAACTGTGTCAAATGGTGGTACAGCAATATTATAATGGGCAATATTTTGAAGCAATATTTCTAATTTGAATTAATAAAAAAAAATATTTCTGATGTTAATAAAAAATAAAAAAAAATTTGAAATGTATAAAAAACAAATTTCAAATTATTGAAATTATCCATCCGTTGACGGTAACCCAATCAATACTGATGTAATAGAATACTTGAGGCTTAAGTCTTAAAAAAGGCATATTATATTACTCACTGCAAATATATATATCAAAGTAGGGATATAACCAATTTTAGTCATTGATGGCCTCCAGCACATCATTCTATAAATGAAGTGTGAAATAAAAACAAAACAAATACACTGACAAAACTGTGTCGACATTTGTTTTGATAATGTTCATGCAACACCGTGAGCAAAAGTTGGCTAATCAAAAAAATTTGGAAAGGTAGACATAGACAGTCTGTAGTCAGTGGTTGCTTTCCTTTGCACAATAATAACAAATAAAAATATTCTAGTTTAAAGTGATGAATGTGTTAATTGAATTCCAAAATGTGAAGTAAAATGTGAATTCGTTAAATTCTAAAATAAATTCTAATCAAATATATTTTAATGATATTAAGAAGCCAATATATTGCACTGCAGTAATATTTCGAAACATAATAAATCGTTTTTGTAAAATGATTTTCTAACTCAAAGTAGCTTAAAAATTTTATTGAACTCAAAAAATGGTTTAAAACTGAATTTCAAAAATTGATGTAGGATTTCATCAATTTTTCTCTAAATATTAATATTTTAGGGTC
This sequence comes from Argyra leucocephala, assembly GCA_963942445.1. Taxonomy (NCBI): domain Eukaryota; kingdom Metazoa; phylum Arthropoda; class Insecta; order Diptera; family Dolichopodidae; genus Argyra; species Argyra leucocephala. The sequence goes on from OZ012677.1 coordinate 30,198,117, forward strand.
CTATTACACATCAATCAATGATCAATCAATGTTCAATCTATTGACCTTTGATTGATAGGAAATAATTGATCGTGGTTCTATTCTCATCAATATTTCTGTCAAAATTTTCATCAATATTGCTGTCAAAATCAGCTGAGGCAAAAAAACTGGCTTTTTGGGGAATGTTCAGATAATGTTATAATGTTAATTTAAATAAGAACAATTTTTATATTAATTTTAATAATCATAGCAATTATTGTAAAAAAACAATTGATATATTATTAAAATGTGCAAAAAAAAATAATTTGCTGTTTTTTATACACAACATTTACTTTAAACATTCAATTTAAATTGAAGTCAAAAACATCCCTCCAGAAATTATATTTTCAATATTCATATATGTTTCGAAATTATCAATATATTCAAAACACTCCCACAATATGTCATTGCAAAATGTCAAAATATGGATAAAAAAATTGATGAGTGGATTATTGATGTGTAATCGCTCATGCTAATATATTGATAATAAGATTGAAGAAAATAATGATGTGTATTAGGCACCTTACACTGGATATCGATTAACTGTATTTTCAACAAATGAAAAATTGATTAAAATTAATCCAAAATAAACCCCTAATAAGCCTATTTACTATCTTTTACAAATTATAGTTTTATTTAAACCCTGCAACTAGTTTTTAATAATAATGAAAGACAAAATTTCCCAACAAAAAATCCTTAAGGACAAAAACCTCATAAACAAAATCATCAATGGATATATTTCCATTTTTTAATGGAATCAACAGATGTTACGCAAAACAAAATTTCGGTGATCTTTTTTAGGGATTTTTTCTTTGCAGATTTTATCTTTGAGAATTTCGTTTTACTGGAGATTTTCTATGAGGGGTTTTTTTTAACCGTCTCTGAAAAAAGGCAATTATTTAAATTGCTCAGTTTTGAAGAAGATATAATTTTAGATTCAATAACGAAAAATGAAAGAAAATTTGGCTAATAAGTGAATTGGCCATATGTTTTGTAATATGTGTTTGTTTTTCAATATACCGGGTGTGCCAGAGCACGTATCAGCTTTTTAAGAGCTGTAATTTTATAAAATTTTAATTTTTTTTTTAACTAAATTGAGGGTGCTCTATTGACTGGTCATATTTTCAACTTCCGGGGAATACCGGAAAAGAGTTTTTTAAGCTCAAAAAACGCCGAAATTGGCAGAAATCGAGATTTTCATATGGAAAGGAGTACTTTATTTATTCAAATTCGGATTCTGTGACAAAAAATAAGAAACTTATGTTAAATGACTTTTTTTTATTTTCTCATTATTTTTCGTATTTTCCTTTGGTAAACTAAAATTAGAGCCTAACTAAGAAAAAAAAACAAAAAAAAAAAGGAAAATTTAATTTACAAAAATTTCTTATTTTTTGACGTATAATCCGAATTTGAATAAAAAAGTACCTCTTCCATTTTAAAAGTTTCGATTTCGGTCAATTTTTCGCGAAATTTGAGCTTAAAAAACCCTTTTCCGGTCTTTCCCGGAAGTTGAAAATGTCACCAATCGATAGAGCACCCTCGATTTAGTTACTAAATTTTTTTTTAATTTTAAAATAACCGCCCCCTTCCTTTTTAATAAGCTGATACACATGCTTAGGAACAACCGGCATAAATTCGGATTACAATAATCTTCTAAAGTTTTAAATTATTTCAGCTTCTAAAATTAGTATATCAATATTCCCAATAAACCAAAATGAGGGTAATTTTATTACAAATATTAATATACAATTCAAAGCATAATAACAGCTAGTTATTATTTTTACTGATTTTACTCCAGCGCATTAATTATACATATTTAAGTTCTTAAAAGATGATTGGTCCACCGGATTATTTTTTGGCTGTAATCGATTACACAACTTTTAATTCGAATATTTTTTATTAAAATTAACGTTTTATCATGTAACTGAATTGTTGGACAGTTTAATTTATTAAATTATATATTATAAAAAGTTACACAAAATATGAACATATTTTTTTATTATGATTAAAATTGAGTTGATTATATTATAATAAAAAAAAAATATTATGCTAACCAAGGGTCAGTAATCAAACACTAATTCTAATTCCCTACACACTAAATGAACATAATTCTTTGACAATTTAAATTTGCAATAAACAACACAAAATTTAAATTATTAATTAAAAAAATATTGATTAATTTATAATATACATAATTATGTATATAAATTAATTTTTTCCTTGATTTAGAAGTACATATTTTAAATTACAATTGATTCTATCATCAATTAGAAACATTTTGATTTAATTAATTCCAAGACACAAACCAGGGAAATTTTAAATTACATTATCTTCATATTGCATTATCTGTCACAATTTATCTCATTCCTTATTCAAAATTAATCTATCAACTCATCTATACTCTGCTTTTATTTACAAGTTAAAATTTGTCCCTTATTTTATTGCGCAAGTTAATGCCTATGTCCTTAATTTAATTATTTTACTTACACGTTTCTATATTATGTACATTCTCTCTAAATTATGTACATAAGATTTCAATAATTTATATGATATCTTTAACTTTAAAATATACATAATAATATTTCTTAACTATTATAATTAATTTTTATTATAAGAAATAAAGGTATAAAAAAATAAGAATAACAAAAACAAAAATATAGAAATTAAACGCACAAAATAATATGCCAAAAGGGTTTCTTTATTTAACTACTCATCAAAGTGTTTGTCTTGTTATTAAAATGAACCGGCAGATGGCATGTTAAAATCAAATTGAAATGATATTTTTTGTATGAAATATTATTGTTGTTGTATAAATATTTTTTTTTTATAGTTAAAATACAAAATAGAATCTGAAAAAGGGTTTTATAAACATTCACTTTAGAGATTAATCTGATTTGTTGTTGTTTTGATTTTATGTTTTTCAAAAAAAAACAAAATTTATCAACTTGTCACGACAAGCTAAAAAAGGAAATATTATAATACATATAATATCTGAATTTTATAGAAAATATGTCAACTCCAGGTGCTAATAATAATTAGTAATCGTGTTACATAGTTCAATTTTTTGTTGTTATCTTCTTTTTCCAATTCACTAGACTCTAACAATTTGTCAAATGTTGTTCTGATTCGATATAATGAAAAATATTATAATGCAAAAGGGCAGAAAAATGGATAATTAGAAAATTATTCATAGGTAGGTACTATAGGCGATGAAAACATAAAATTTTTAATAGAATATTTGAATATGCATAAATTAAGTGCTATTTTTTTTTAATCTTTTGTCCATAAGCGAATAATTAAGGTATGAAGTAGTCTAAATGTAATTAATTAATTACCCAATTAATTATCATAATTTTGTATTTCTTTTATATCTTACTATGTAAGAAGTCCGCGGGCAGTCTAACTTGCTCAAAAAATAATGCTATGAACTTGTTTAAGAGTCTCCAAATTAGATTTTTAAAATTTGATGTATATGTAAAATATCATACGATAAATAAAATATTAAGAGATAATTATTTAGAGGGAGAAAAAAAAAGTTTTGTTTGAAATTATAATGCAGGTTATATAAAACGAATAATTCCAAATCAAATTCCTTATCATTTATTTGGCTCCCTCTGTTATAGCTTTATCTTGGCAGCTCATCAAGGACTCTATCCCAATTTAAAAATATTTGTTTTATAATATATCTGTGCCTACAATTCATAATCGTTTACGTCAAACACCTTTTTCAGAATTTTTGAAATTATTTCATGTCAAAATTTGGTTTGATCCTGACAACTATAAGTCATATTTTTTTTGCTAAAGTACATAATCGCTTATGTCATTATAACATATTCGTATTGACCGTTCTAACTTCTAGCATAAACTGAAAATTAATAATTAAAAAATTTTATTCACTTTATTCAAACAGGAGCAAAATGACTTAATACAAGATATAATGTCATCAAGCTGTACAAATATACTTTAGACATGGAGCCAAAATGACAAATTAAATAATATATTTTACAATCTCTTTACTTAAACGTTTCCATCAAGATAGACTAAAATTCAAATTTTAAATTAATTTATTAAAAAAGTAGCAGGCCCGGCACACTTTATTCTGCGAAAATACTGACTCGAAAATTCTGATTTAGTGTAAAACCTGAATAACAAAAAAATGTAATTATTTTTGTATATTAAAATATTTATTTTCCTCATCTCAGTGCTAAATCATGAACAATATTGTTGGTGACATCAACATGTTCATGACCGGAAAGATGTAATGGTTTTCCAATTCGTGAACACATAATATAATTGAACATGAGAAAAACACGGATTTTCTAGATCCAATCTGCATATTATGTTTATTGTTTGTCTCTTTGATTTATTGATGGTCATCGTAAATGCCAAACGTATTGAAAACTGTAATCGCTTGAACTGAAATCATTGGATATCATTGAAATATGTAATAATAAAAATTTTCTCTTTAGAATTTCCCGTTCAATATTATAGCTTCAATGAGATTTCCCATAATTTTTTTAATAACTAATCTCGTCCCATTGCAAAGTCTTGGTGCAGTTATATTCCGAAGCAAAATAATTGTTGAATCAATTTTCAGCCTTAAATTATGTGGTGGAAATCCTGGTAAATCGAGTGTATTCTAGAATTCAGTTGAATAGTTTACGACTTGATCTTCTTCTACCACTGTGTCAATTGAATTAAACGAAATTAAATCGGCAGGCAGTGCTTCCTGCATTTTAAAATTGATCATTGAACATTTTTAGACAAAATCGCTCGTTCGCTGAATCATTAAAGGCTACCATAATTGGTGCTTATATTGGGAAATACGCTTTCTATCGATGTATTTCTCGAATCAACAATGTTGCAGATTTTGAATTTTTCAAGGAATTTTTCCATTCAAAATATCCAGCATTTGTTTTGAAAATACTTCAGGAAACAAATCCTATTCAAGTGTAACACGCATGTTTGTATTAAGTTGCAATTCATGGATGCTTCGCCACAAAATATAATTTTAAAAATGTGTTGATTTCATCCGCATACTTTGAACACAGCTGGTAACGATTGCCTGAAATCCACAAATAATGAAATTATAGTACCACCAAAAAGTATGTTGTTGTCATTTAAATCTTTTAGGCTGCGGTTTAATGCTTCTATTGAATACTTATGGGCCATTGTGCATTCATCCCAGATAATAATTTGACATTTTTGCAGTACTTTGGCCATATTAATAGTTGATTGTGAAGAGTTTTTTTCTAAATCGATCAATATCTCCTATGGTGTGGTGAATAATCATTTGACAATATAAAAATATATTTTTAAAGAAGATTTTTTTCAAAGTAATTGACGTTTTTTATAAATTTTTAGTTGTTAAAAGCAAAATTTACCGTCAAATGACATAACACTGACCACACACACCATAGAAAACATTGATCGATTTAGAAAAAAACTGTTCACAATCATTTATTAAGAATTCAACAATAATATCATTTAACAATAAAAATTATTGGGCCTAAAAATAATTCAAGCGATTGCAGAAAATAAATAATATTAGAAATATTTTAAATTTAATTTTTAAACAATTTAAATTTAAATTACAACAATAATATCAGTATTTTTTTTTCTTTAACATTTTACTAGGTGGTTACAAATTTGACATGATAACGTTGGCCACCTAATCGACTATATTATAATGAAACTTCTATTTAAACGCAAATTTGAAAAGCTTTACCATTTTTATAGCACTTCTATGTAAAAAAAGAAAAATCTGTCAATGTTAGCCCATTTGACGGTACGCAGTTTTTTATATTAAACTCAAAATTGTAAATTACATAAAAAATTTAAAATAAATCTATAATAATATTTGCAATTAGTATATTACACTATAAATTGTAATTAAATTTTTGCCTGGATTTTTTATAGATTAATAAAAGTAAGAAAAATAAAAAAATAGTAAAGTGTAATAAATTTAAATTTAAATATAGTTCTTGTAAAATATTTACAAGATCATAAAGTATTCACGTCAAGTTCAGACATAATATATAATACGAGTATGTATATGTAATACAATATATTTTCAAAAGATTAATAGACTTATTTTTGTATAAAATGTCTTTTATAGGATTGATTACAAAACACAGAGAAGGATTCTTGTTACAATTATAAATTTTCAGTTAATAAATTTAAATTTTTAATTTTTTGCATTAAAACGAATATTTTTCAAGAGATATATTACTCTCTTTCTATTTCTATTAATATACTCAGAATAGTAACGATCTATACTATAAGTTACTATACTCAACAGAGAATAATTAATCCAAACTATAGACATAACTTTAAACATCTATGCATTTACACTTTGCTTGATTTATTAAAATAATAATTATCAAATTCGTATTCTTTTATAGAATAATTTTCATACAGCCCTATATCGATTTCTATAATATATAGTTCTTCTGACTTTAAAATAAAGATTAAAGTTGAAGCAGGTATTTTTTATTAATAAAAAATTGTTCGTTCTGTTACTGAAAGTATTTTAATCAAGCTGTAGCAAAACATTGATAAGACCACAAAAATTAACAAAATGAGATATTGTCTTATAATGAAAATGTCTACGTGAATACATGATTTACGTGTCTAGTGTTATGGCGGCGATAGATTATTTTACCTGTATCCGTTTGAAACTAACTTACTAACTTGTCATATATAAAAGCTTGTTTTAGAATTTATATTACTAGATTCCACAAATGTGACTTAAATTGTGATTGTTTGTCTTAGAATTTAGAACAGTCAAGTTTAGAAAATCTAATTTGAATCGGTCCGAAAAATTATATTTGAAATACTTAAAATATGGTAAGGAAACGAATCTTTCATTGAAAACATTTTAAATTCCAATGAAGTGTACACTGAAGTATAATAAATTTGAAAATTTCGCATCTTCGCAGAAAACCTACCTTAACACAAATGTAAACCAATATATTATATTCAAAGATAATGTTATGATATCAAAATTACATTTTCTGATCATATTTTCAATAATGCAAAAAGCACATCTCAAAATGAAATACAATTCATAGTTATGGTCATATTGATTTATATTCTCAGCTAGGTGGCGCAGTAGAACCAAGATTGCCTGCCTTTCAACCTGATCCAGCACCCTTTGTCATTGGCATAAAATAAATGTTTGCTTTGGTTATCACTAAAAAGGGATTTTTAGATTTAAGGCACACTTACAATTTTAAAATGAACACTAGAAAATTAGTCATAATTTTTCGTTCGCATAAGCATGCATTTCTGTGATTTCTTTAGAGTTACATGAACAACTATTTTTAATAAACCTGATGAGAATGTGAGAGTTACAAGAAACCGGTTCAAATTTCTTTTTTTGTTCATAGTTTAGACTTATTTTTTTTTTTTTTTTATTAAACTGGAGGTGGCTCGGCCCGCCTTAACTAACATACCGGACTTAATTCTAGAATGTTTTTGGAATGGAATGCTATAACTGCATTCCAATGTGGGTATTCCCTAGAACGTATTTAACCTATGAATATCAACATAATTATTCGCATTTTCTCGTCGAATTTCATTTTTTCTACGTTCTCTAGATATTATTTAGAGCAAACATATCAAACGTCTATTATAGACGAAAGCTTGCATCATGTTGCTAAGCAGTGTGATCATAATCCAGTGGGTTAATAACCATCACCGTTAGTAAATAATGTTAGTAAGAGATAAAAATAAATAGCTAACATGCTGTGGTTAATAAAATGACAAAAAGATCAAAATTCAAATACAAAACGAAAGTAGATAAAGACCAACAATTAAAAAAACTATTTATCGATTATACAGCTTCAATTTTAAGCTGTTTTTATTAAGATATATGGTCAGTTAGTACTATGGTTAGCCATATTAGTACTATAGTCTATAGCGTATAGTCAGTACTATAGTCAGCAATATTAAACAGGTCAACGGAACGTTAATTACTCGGATTCTCTCTAAAAGTTATTAAATCCCTAATTTTAGTTGTCATGACATTTCCAGAAATAATTTGATGGATAAACGTAATATCAGCCACCACAGGACAATGTTGGAGAGATGGCAGGTTTATCAAAAGCAACGTATCTTCGTAAGAAGAAAGTTGAAAAAGGTAAGACCATTAAAAAGCACGTAGTTAAAAAGCATAAAAATTTACGCTGAACTGCTTTAATACGTGAAATATTAACATTATGATATGGAAGCAAATAAAGCAGATTCAAGTGTCGCTTTAACATATGTTACGTATAAATGTTTTGTAATGTAAGGATTAACTATTTGGTCCAGCACATTGTAAGTCCTAGCATAGAATCGAGCTTAATTAACCCTTTAGCGTTCAATATTTTTTACTATGATCTACTCAGAAAAACACTTGTTATAACTTTGATAGCTTTAAAGATATTTTAATTAAGAGTGATAGTTATAACATTCATTTTTCTGGGACGAATTTTTCTTTTTTTCCTCACAAATAAATGCTATAGCAGCCATAACTCATCATGGCAAAAACTCATACATATAATATGGATCACCATTGAATAATCCATCATTCGAAAAACCACTATCTCTGTGTCCTTCCGAATAGCTATTCTATTCTTCATCTTCACTTATATAAGAATCAGTTACCTTGAACAATTTTCTAATTTTTTCGATATTTTCCTGGTACGACATTTCAAAATATTTCTTCGGACAAAATTTTAAAGAAACTTTTACCCAAAGACACACTAATTTATTTTTCCACATAAAAGGAATGCAAATTATGACTGTTATAACATTCATTAGTTGTTGGGCTGTTTATAGTAAAAAATTTCTACTATAGTTTTACTATTTTGGGAAATTAAACCCTACTAAACACAATACAATTTTTACAATTAACTGGAAAATATTTGAAAAGGCGTTTACATGCTAAAAGGAAATTTACATGCAGATTTTTATGCTTATAAGTTTTGAAGATACAGACCTTTAGTGTTTCGGTTATTTTTGAATGCTATAGCAATCATTTGCTTATGGATCTAAAAAAATGTTAATGCTATAGCAGTCATTTATGTGAAAGGGTTAATAATGGAATTGAAATGTGCTTTGAAATTGAGTCTGTGATCCAGAATAACATATATAGTCATGACTGAACTCAGAACGGTTTAAAGTTTGATTCCAAAGATGGTAATTAAATTATTAAATAATTTCGTAATCCCGTCCTTCTTTCCTTGCCAACGGTATATTCGTTTAACCTAAATTTTGGTTATTTATATAAAAAAAATAAATAAAATCGGATCCATTAAGTTTAATGTTCTGGATCTGATGACGGATTCAGATATATCCTGTGTAACGTCGCCTAATTAAAACGTTTTGTTTTACAACAGTACAAATGCAAAAATATGATTTTTCCGACAGAAATGTTATAATTAAATTTTAATATCTGGTTAAAATTTATATATCGACCCCCTGCTAAAAAATATAATTAATAATTTTAATTTAAACAATTTTCTTTAAACAATTATTTCAAATTGGAAATTAAATTTCAAACATTGAGATTGAGTTAATCTAAGTCTTGGATTTTTCAAAACCCAGTTTAATTTCATATTAAGTTTTATTTTACTATGTTTTTAGTAGTTTCAGATACACAGGCTATTTTTTTTTATTTTTTTTTTAAATAAAAATACCTACCTTAACATAGAGTAGAAGGCACATCACAAAATTGACGACATTAACTTTATATTATTTTAATGTCATCAATTTCATCTTAAGTTTTATAGTTTTAGATAATGAAAGAGATATTTTTTATTTTATTTTACAATCTTTTAAATTTAAATTTTTTTATTATTAACTTTTCAATGTTTTTATATAGTTTTAATTCTTTATTTTTAGAATTTTAAAGATTGTCAACTTTTAGATCTCATAAAATTCAAAATTTTTAATTATATTTTATTAACGATCTTTATTTATTTATTTTTTCTTCTTTATAGGTGCTCTAACAAAATCACAATTTCCAGTGTTCACAATTTATGCTCAAAAATCATGTTTGGGTGTAAAACCATGTGCCAGAGCCTGGTGTATTGATCGAGTACAAAATTATAAATTAAATGGACATGTTAAACGTACTGTTAATGTGAATACAAGAAGAGATTGTCTTGAATTGTGCTTAGGTGAAAATGAATTTCAATGCAGGTAAGAATTGTAACACACTTTTATACAATATGCAATAATAATGAATCTTTTAAAATAATTTATTCATTTTTAAATGGAAATGTAGAATTTGATAAGATTGTCAAGATGAAAACAAAATAAAAGAGAAGTAAGAAAATAAACGAAATATTTTAAAGATAATTGACAATAGTTGTTACTATATAGTGTTGCAGATTTTGTTTTTGTTTTTTGCTTTAAGTCACATGCATATCCGGTCCTATTAATAAAATAAGTTGTTTTCTGCTTATCTTTTCGAATTAAATACCAGAATAATATCTTTTATTAATATTATATAAATGTTATCTTAAATGTGTTGTCTTTTTAAAGTGAATAAAATATTGAATATACACCTGCATTTTGAAAAAATAAATTGTTTCATGTAGAAAAGAAAAATAAAAAAAAATTGAAACAAAAATAAAATTTATATCACATTATAGGATTAAAGAATTATTGTTAAAATGCGAACTTGCTAGCAAAAAATTACAAACATTGTAGAGTAAGTGTTTTAAAAGAAAAACAATAATTTTAAATTTTATTGTGAAAATATATACTTTCAGTCGGTCAGTCAGTATATGTGTTAAGTTAGTCCTATTTTATATCCTGTCACCGAATGCTTTATTATATAGGAATTTGTGAAGAAGGGAATTATTTCACATAAACACAGAGGCAATATTTAAAAATTCACATTATATTTAGTACTTATATGTTTTGTTAACATTTTTGCGTTTGTCAAAAACTAGCTTTCATGGGCGCAAGCATTATTGTTCTTTTTATATATAGAACAATAATGATGTGTAATTGTAGGTGTAATATTTCTCAGTTATAAAATAAAAAATAATTGGTTGTGCAATTGATTACATAATCCATATATATCGGTTTTAGTTATTGCACCGAACTTCCGAACACCAACACTTTAAATTTTTTTAACAGTTTCAAGTCGCTTCTCTCCATATACATCAAAACGGTTTTGTTTATTTTGTCTGTAGACATTTTATTTCCTTAAAGAAATTTTGATCTACATGCTTACATATTTGTGAAGTATTTTTCAACATTCTTTTATTAATAGTTCAGCCCAAGAAAATATTTTAATTTTGATTAAGATGGCTATTATCAAAAAGTATATAAATACAAAGAGGTTTTATCTGGGTATTTTTAAATTTTTTCGACTTAAGTGCGAACGGGCGAGTAAGAAAATGAAACGAAAATAAAAGTCGTATTTTATTTTATTTTTATTCCAGTTTTTATTTTTATTTTTTTTCTCTGTATGTCATTCAATGTATGTAATTATGTACATATGTAGAATATACAATGTATACAAAATTTTTTCCATGGCGTAAAATGGATATATTTCAATATTTTTTCAAATCAAAGGTTCAACATAAAAAATACAAAAGAAATTTAAATACAAACGTAAAGCAGGTATATTTTTAAATTTTCAGCAAAGAATAATTTGTAAAAATATTCCCAATTTTTCTTAAAATATTTTCAGTAAATGATATTTACTATTTTTGTCATATAAGCATTGAACTCTCATATGAAATAATGTCATTTCATGTAACCTCCTTTTTAAAGTATATTTTAAAACTTAAAAAATTGTTGGTTAAAGAAAAATAGTGAAAAAAATTGTACTGATTAGAAATAGCTAATTTGCTATGTATTTTACTCTCTTTTCGAAAGGCATAAATGTTTTTTCTAAATGACAAGGTCTTTTTTAAATCAATTTTTCTATAATAAAACATACAAAATTTTAATTTCTTCTTAGAACAAAACTCAAAATAAATTATATTTTTTCAGTTATTTAGACTTAAAAAATGGTCCTTATTTTTTTTATCCTACCCTGTACAAATAGGGAGCAAAATGAGTATCCTCATTTCTCTGCAGTGTTATGACTTGTAATATATGTAGACTTTGATAGAAATAAATAAAAAGGAGAATCTTGTTTTCGTTATTTTCTTCACTTCTTTTTCTCTTCCTCTTTGAGTGGGTCCTCATATCAGGCGCGTAGTACAAATATTTTTTTTCAAAAATTTATATGCGATGCAACATCTTACTATATTATATTCTTTGCTATTATGTATTTCAGTGTAATTCGGTATAGATGGTGAATGAAAAGTTAAAACTGACTACACCAATTTCTTTGAAGAAAAAAATATTTACATTGAAACGTGTTAGTTTTGTTTTAGCTCTGTCAGTGTTATTTTAGCTCATTATTATGTTAGCCCTATATTTTTTTGTTTAATCTGTTTTTTAGCTCGTTATTTTTAAAACAAATGCAAAAATTTCAAATAAAATTACAAATGTTGATATTTTATATATATAAAATTTTTAGCAACTAATAAATGGACAAGCTGCTGAACGTAACGTAACCATATTTACTTCATAGGTTGGTTTGATTCTCCGATTGGTTTATCAAAATTTTTAAATCTGTTCTTTACCACAACACTTATGGGTAATGCCTTAAATATTAATTAACACGTCCTTTTCCGTTTTCCAAACTTCTGAGTATTTTGAATTATAGCTACTATACTTACAATTAAAAAAAATCAAGTCATTTTAAATATCAAGTCATATTTGCGTATAAAAAAAAAAATTACCATCTTGCCGCTTCCTTGAATTTTTGTATCTTTCTACCAATCTTTAAAAATTAAATTTTACTGCATTTAGTGTCAATTTCGTTGTTATTATTGATTTTGCACATAATAATAAGCACAATTGTGTCGTTCAAATGCAAAACACCCATAATTACATTTAACAATAATTTTGACATATGCATATCAAAAAACGCGCAATTTGTAGAATGAAATGAAACATAAAAAAAATCAAAAAAAAAATATGTAAACAAATAATTAATAAATTTTTTATAAACATATTAACATCTAATTAAATAAGAAATTCATGCGACATCCATATTAAAATACTAGACAAGGTTAATGAATCGTTTTTATTCAAGTTCATTTACACTGTCGTACATAGATAAAAACTAACTTGTTAATATTTCAACAAAATTTTTAAATTATTTAGATTAACCAGGGCTACAATTTGCAGTTAAAAATTTATTCACTAAAATACATCACAACTTTGTGACTTTAACAAAAGATTAGCTGTCAAAAAAATTATAGATAATGTGAAAAATAAACAAATCTCAAAAACAAACTATGTCCAAATATTATATGGTTGATTCCATTTATAAAATCTATGTTTTTGTCACTTTAAACACTTGAATGTTGCCTGTTTACGTGTTGCAGAACCACATCTGATTTGATCGCTTTTGCACAGGTTGGACAAATAAAAATTATTGTTCATGAATTATAGAATTACAATTATGTATTTTCAAATAAATAATCAAATATCATTATTGTTCATTTAATTCTACATTTAATCTTTCATTTCAATATTTCATTTGAAATTTAATTTATCTATTTAAAATCCAATAAAACGTTTACAAATTACAAACACTAAAAATACACCATTGTTATCATTTAATAAATTTTCATTACAAAACTTATTATTTTTTATTTATATTTATGTTTTTTTTTTTTCAATACTATTTTTAAAGAAGGTTATGACAATAATGAATGTTTACTGAATATATTAGACAGGATATTATGTTAAAATATGACGGAAAATAAATTTTAAAGTAAATTTGTAAATTTTTTAAAATTTACATTTTTACAAAATGAAAAAATGATAAAAGAAATAAATAAGAGGAAAATTTGTCTTTATTTCATGATGTTGTGAAAAAGTTCACATTTATCATCTTGTTATTAAACCTTAAAAAATTACCAGGGCTGTAGTAATAAAAATTGTAGCAGGACTCATATCCGAGACATATTTGACCGAAAAATTACAATTTAATATTTAATATTGTTTTAATCAAAGCCTCACTACACTATAATGAACAATAATGTAAACAAAGAAATACTACAAATGCTCTTAAGTTACGTGATTAATCATTCTTTTAAGCCCTGTTGCTCAGTTTTTTTTATACTAAAATACGATACAGTGTTTCATAACAGATTAAAGAAAAAATTGTGTCAGATTTTGGTATTTCATGTTTACCTCATCTTTTTTTCATCTTTTTTCGTCCATCATAACTAGGCATCTACTGTCAATCTCAAATAATTTGCTGTATTGCCATATTGTACGATTTTGTTGTGAGATTAAAATAGGAATGGTGGCAATCTTTTTCAATTAAAATATTCCACTAATAATTCACTACTTAATATATTAATTGATATCAGTATATCAGACAGTACATGTTGGTTTCATATTCTTGTTTAATTCACTGCATTTTGAAGTTTTGTTATAGATTTTTCAATAGTTTTTTCAACTTCAACAACTATAGGTGCCGTTTATAAATCATCAAAATATTTTCAACTTCCAGGATTATCTCTGGAATAAAACAGGCAAAGTACTGGACCAAGGTCCACTTTGGAATTTCAGCATTGTACATTTTTTGTAATTCAGAATATAATTTGCCATAACATTTACGACAGCATCTATTGGTCATGTAAGATTTTAATATTTCATAAAATTGGTAAATCACGATATAGGATTTCTTTAAGCTGCAGTAGAACTAAATTTTTCACTTTCAATTTATCATTCATTACAAATATTTCGGATCTTTAATTTGAAAATAACAACTTGAGTTGTAGCAGGACAAATTTCAAATTATCCCTTATTTCTTTAAATTAAAAACATAAGCTGTGACAAAAAACACATAATGCAACTTTATAATAAAAATGATAATTAAAATGAGAAATAAATTTGTTTTTTCGTTTTACTATTAACTAAAAATATATCTCTATCTCTTTCTTATATATTTCTAATCTCCTCATATTTTCTTCTCAACTTCTCATATTTTCATTATATAAAATTCATTCATATTTTGTTAATTTATTTGTGGTATTAAGTAACAACCTGTTGAGGTATTTCTCATATCATAATATCTAAATAAATATTAGGTACATAGGTAAGTTTTAGGTACCTATACTGAGTATTGAAATAAAAAAAAAAAACTTAAATTAAATATTGACCCTTTGAAGATGAAAAAAACAAGCAATAAGAAAATTATGTTTAAAAATAGAACCAAAATACAAGATGATGATGACGTAAACCAAAAAATCAAATAAACAAATAAAATAAGTAAATAAAAATTTTGAAAGAAAGTTTATAGTCAACATAGAAATATAGAATTTTTTCTTTCTTTTTTCTACTTTTTTTTTTATTTTAAAATATTGATTTTTTTTTTTTTGTTAAGTTGTTGCGGTATTATGTTGTTTTTTTACAAAAGACTATTTTGGTTTTCTAAAAACAACAAAATTTTCTCGGATAATTTTTAATTCACGCTTTTAATGTTCTTGAACAGATTTGTGGTAACGCATGTGATAATCAAATAATAATTATTATTACGAGGGTTTGAAAGAAAGAAAAAAATGTTGGTATTATATTCTATATAATTTTTTAAATTATGATTTTTAATGAAACATTTTTTAAGAAAAAGCTTAAAAATACAACTAATTTAATTTCCGTACACATGCATTTTTTTATGAAGTTAATTGAATCAGATAATACTTCATTACAATATTACAAAACTTCAAAGTAATTTCAAATTAATATAGATATAGACCTAATTCCATTTCAGGGAATACCAAGAACATTAAACTTTGTTTTCTTTATTTTTAAGTTCTAAAACCTTTCGAATATAAAATTTTACTATCATTTATTAATAAAAAATTCTATAACATAAAACCATCTTCATATGCCAGACAATAAAAATTTCATATTATTGGCAATTTATTATTTAATAACAGTTAAATATACTGCATACTGTATATTTAACTGTTTCGTAAGTATATTTCGTAAGACTGCATACTGTACATTTAACTGTTCCTGCATAACTTATTGCATAATGTATATTTAAATGTTATATATAATTATATAAAATATATATAACAGTTAAATATACATATATTACTATTATTTGGGAATGTCATAAAAAAAACTAAAACCAGCCGTCATATATCTTTTAACTAATGTAAATTTGTGAAAGAAAAGTAAATAGATTTGGTTCTTATACGTCACAGATGATTTTTTAATATCTCGTTATAAGTAATAGAAGCAATCAGAGTTCAAAATCAGAAAATGTCCAAGTAGTATAACTATAATATATCTAGTAAAGATTTCCAGTATCCTTAAATGGACGAAGCACTCTCTCAATAATTATTATTATCAAAAATAAAGAACAATAAATTTTCAAAAATTATCAACAAAAAAAAAATATTTTCTTTATTTTATTTTATTTTATTTTATTGTTAATAAACATATTTCTATGAACGACCTTGATGAATCAGGCCCAGTACCTACATGGTCTGTTGACCTCCTAAGTAAGTTAAGTAAAAATATTTCAACGAACGAGTGTCCAAAATTTATAGATTTTTTCTTAAAAATGTTCATACCATGGCATGTTCCTGATCATTTGATCTGGAGCGGGTCCATTTCAACATGTACAGCATATGCACATGTAAGGCGGTATATTTATTGCAATACTTTGCTGTGTGATACCGCTTTATCTATAAAATTGTTATTTTCCCTATTTTTATCAGTTTTATATTAAACATTTAAGTAGCTATAACTAGCTTGAAATGTTCATTGCGATTTAACGAAAATAACCGTAAATTGGATGAAAAAGGAAAAAAAATTAAATTACAATAGAATTTCATTATTTATGAATAATAAACATTTTCATTATTGTGTTAAACAAAAAAATTTATTTTCATATAACAGAACAAATATTATGTACATAGGATCCATGACATTACTAAGGCTATAATTTTTTTCAAAATATACACTACTAAAAAAATTTAAATATTTAAAATTTAAATAGGTGGTAAATTATATCAGAAATACTGAAAAATGTAATGCTATGTACAAGTATAGCTAATAGGTATTTATCGTTCCGACTGTAACGCTTTACTGTTCCAAAGTGCATTTTATATGCAAAATACATGACATGACGTATTCTCTAATAAATATATTTTTTTAGAAAAATTGAAAATGCATTAAAGTGAATATTTTTAGTTAGCTTTTCTAATGCAGAAGGTTTTGTATTTCCATTATATATAATTAATTTAATTTTTTTTTTTTTTTTATATAATTCCAAGTCTATGGGATGAACACCCTAACTGCTTTTACACAGAGATTTGGAATACATAATTACGTACAATAGCTTTTTTCTGTAGAATTTTTATGGTATATCTGCTAATTTAAATGTGGAAAACTATATCTACTGTAGAGTACTTCGCCTTCATAATAGCATAGTTCCATTTTTTTTTTATTAG
The DNA here is from genome assembly GCA_963942445.1 of Argyra leucocephala. Taxonomy (NCBI): domain Eukaryota; kingdom Metazoa; phylum Arthropoda; class Insecta; order Diptera; family Dolichopodidae; genus Argyra; species Argyra leucocephala. Next base: position 30,215,684 of record OZ012677.1, read on the forward strand.
TGATAACCCAAACTCTCAACTATTTATCATTTATTTTATCCCAATGATAAAGGGTACTGGACCAGGTCAAAAAATCCAGAAAGCATTTTTTTTTTTTTTGCCTTCGTCGGGAATCGAACCTGGAACATTTCGGTTGAAAGGCAGGCGCTCTACCTACTGCGCCACCCAGCGTTAAATTAGAATTTCTATTAACGTGGATCAAACTTGTTCGAACACATTATAATTTAATTGTGTCCACATATATAGAGTATGATTTATATTTTTCATAGTCACGTAAAAAAAAATTTAAACTAACATTTTATTTGTGCCCGGTTAAATTAAGTAACTATTACATGAAACAAATTGGTACAAATTGTTTTTTATCATTGTTAAAAATATATGGAAATATTGGGCAAAAAAAATTCCCAAAGCCAATTTTTATTAATCCATGACTTAGAACTATATACAGATGAATAAAAGCCAGCACCAGATTATTAATAAAGTAAAAAATGAGAATAAATCAGAACAATAAGCCCATAAAATTTTGTGGGCTGAGCAAACTTAATAGCGTTCTATAAATTAGATTAGATTAGATTTAGATTGATCGTTTCGATAAACTGTTTGTATTTATTTTCTATTAGTATTTAATACGTATATAGATATATAAGATTCTACCCGGACAATGGTCCTAATTTTTACTGTAAATTGTGCAGTTGAAATAATAAAATTAAATTAAACTGAATTAATATATAAATTAGCTTTATGGGGATCTTCCAGTGTAAAATAATCAGCGTAAATAGAAAAATCAAAATTATTAAAAATCTTATTAATTATTTAAGTTAATTATAATTGATTAAATAATATAAAAAATTACATAACATATAACAAATTAAAATATCTGTATTCAAAGAAAAAACAATTAAATTTATTTTTAGTAAAAATGTCGTTGCCGAATTATGACACTTTTTTTCCAAAATTTTTTTCTATAATAGTTATTTTGGGATTTGGCATACGAAATACAAATAAATAGTCACAAGAAAGTAACTAATATCATAAGAAAAATGTTGTTTTTGTTTTTTTTTTCGAATTTCTGTATACAGTATATACACATTATATTCACCTATTTCCTATATAGTGGCCGGGTTCAGTGTATAAAAACTCTGTGAACTTTTAATTATTTTAATCAATATTTTGATAGTTTATAAAAGCTGTATTTAAATAGGTAACCAAAAGCTGAGAACAATCAGGGCTTAATTTTTTTTTTTTTGTTTTTAAGTTTTCTAAATAAAAGCTTTACTAAGAGAAATAACCCGTTACCTAGGTCCATTGTCTGGGGATGGTGCCCCTAAGATTTTATTTTTCATAAAGTTTCATTCATAAATTATTTTATTCATTGATTCTTAATTTAAAATTAAATAATTATTTTTTTTTTTAATTATAAAGTAAATATTATTAAGAATAGTTTCTCTTCCCTTTTCTTCAATTTTCATTTTTTTTTTTTGTTTATTAAAATAAATTTTTAAAATAAATATTTTTACAATTACAATTCTTTTATTTGATTACCACCTGTTGTGTTATGTAATTATTCTTTATTTGAAATAATTTTGAATTATTTTTACTTAACATTAAAAAAATCTTAAGAATTTTTGTTTTTTGTAAATAAAATTTAAGATTTGAAGAGATACATTCGTTTTTTTTTTTTTGTTTTAATAGATATAAACTCAAATGTTTAATCATAATAATAAAATTAAGACATCTTGCTGTGTGAACTAACAATAGAATAAACAAATTGTATACTGCTGGGTTTATAAAATTTTTCTTATAATTATTTACAACTTATTTAAGAAATATACTTAAAATAATTCATTAAAATAATATTTTGTACATATTGAAATTTGGATTTTATTGCAAAATTAATCATCAATAGTATGTCTGTTAACTAGACCTGGTATTATAATGTATATAGAAAATTTAATTAAAATTGAATATCATTTTTATAGTTTTATTTAAATTCTGTTTAAATACTCTGAATTGTTTAATAAAATTGTCATGGAATATTTCGAATTTTGCATCTTGCCCTGGCAGCAAGCTTATTAGGAAATAAATTTTGTACCTACAAACCAAATTGTTACATAATATTCTGAACGAATTAAAATCTACCTACACAATTACTATACAGGAATTTATATATAAAGATCCAAGACGACCGGAAAGTAATCTTGCAACATCAAATCGTGTAAAACTTTACAGAGTTATTGTTGAAATTAGATACTCAGAGGAAAATGATCACCCATGTTTTCTTAAACATCGTTTGAAAATATCATTTAAGTAATATTTTTCTATTCTGTTAAGTCTGCGCGTCACAGTTTTTGATTGAAATGATGCCAAAAGAACTTCGAAATACTATCAAAATGGTACAAGTTTCTATCACCCATCTTACAGGGTGTTGCGGAAATACATGTTCAGCTAGACTGATTTTTCCTCGAGTAAGTGATGCGTCTAAGAAAGTATGGGTGTATAAAATTGCCCTGTTTTTTATATGGAAGTGCTATTAGTAAGAAATTATTAAATTATTTTTTTTTTTAAATCACAAAACCAATTTTTGAGAAAATTCTTTGAAAATTTGGCTTAGAACAGTAATTTTTTCTCCATTTATTATCATATATTTTATTAAATATTCGAATTCATTACAATTATAGTAAATTAATTAAAACTAAAATTCTAAACTTAAAAATAGAAAATAAGCAATATTATAATAGTATAGTACAACATTAAAGCATTTGCAGAATTCAAAATACAAATAAATAAATAAAAAAAATAGTCAGAAAACATTCTATTGCAAAAGCAAGTTTCGAATGGTCCATCACATGAAATAAACAATTTAAATTGTTCGATATTATTGTGGAGTAAACAAATTTAACTGTAAATATCAATTTGAAAAACTAAAATCTAAAAGAAAAATAGAATATACTGATTTTAATAGAAATAAAATATTTATGTAAAAAATAATTAAATTAATGAAATTACTTACAGGTTACTGTTTGCTAAATAAACATATCAATCATTTTATTACTATATTGTCAGTGTAAATGATCGGTATTTGATAAAAATCAATATTATGTTTTAAGTCTGACTAATTATGAAATGAATTTGAAATTATTCCTAATTTGCATATTTGGAATATTTATTAGGTTTTGTTATGAAAACTATTTTGACGGTATAATCGGTTCTACTGCATTGATTGATATGCACCCATAATTTTATGACAATTACCACTCTTATACATTTTGACTGTTTATTAAACTGTCCCATAAAAAATTAAATGTAGGTATATGCTTAAAATAAATTAATTATAATTGTTAAGATAATTATATTTTATTTATTTCGATAATATTGTTAAATTATATTGAAAAATAATTTGAAGTAATATTTTAATCTAATCTTACTATTGAAGAGTGATTTTTTTTAAATTTTTTTATTCACAAAAACTTGAGTATGCAGTTAAGTTGTTCTAACTAATAATATATTTGCTTTACTTTAGTCCTGGATTTAAATATTTTACCTGTTTGAAATGCAATCATTATTAAAATTATGATCTGTAATTGCAACGCATTATAACACATACGAAATATGGCTAAACAGTTATGATAATTAATAATACACATAATTTATTGACAAAATGTGAAAGTAATGATGGACAGAAAAAGCTAAAACCAAAAAAAAATAAAATATTAGTCACAAGTGGATTTAGAACGCATTGTTGGGCATAGTTTTGCGCATTTAGTATGCGCTTAGTTATTATACAGCATTTTTAAAAATCAATTCTCTAAGAACAACTTTTAACCATAAAATGTAAGAAAAAATTTAGTTAATATTTTTTACAGAACATAATATGAAGTTTTTATTGAATAACCTATGGCTTGAAGAACAAATTTCTACCAATTGCTCTAATTTTTAATATGGTATTGAAAAATGTTGACTACGGTCAATTTAAGCTTGTTACGGTAAATTTGAAACGAATATTACGGAAATCTAACTCGAATGCAGCTTGTTTTGATACTAATCTTATTAAAAAAAGCTTAAAATTAAAGCTGTATAATCGTTGTAAAATAGTCTTTTCATTTTGTCTTCCCTTAAACATTTTTTTATTCTTGGAATTCTATTTTTGGTTTTAATCAAATAAATTTCAAATTATTTTCAGTAACTAATAGATCAGCAATTATTATTCAAAATTTATTTATTAACACAAAAAATAAAGTCAATTTTGGCAATTACATTTACGATTATATTTTTTTACATTTCCTTTTTTTTTTTTTATTTTCCGAAAAAAAAAATTTAATTTTTGTAATATCATTTTTAACCTAGAGACATACAAATTCTATTTCATTCGCAATTAATTAAATGAAATGAAGTTTTTATTCATCATCATCAGCATCATCATCATCATCATCAATATCATTATTATCATCATTTACCGGTGACCTAAGCTTGAAAAAGAGTTAATTTTTGCTAAAGAAACCTTTATACAACCATGTTTTTGTTTTTTTTTTTTTGTAGCCATTTATTTTATTATATATAAAGCTTGAAAATTCGAATAATATATTTTACAGTTTGGTTGTAAATTTATTTGACGTGATTTATGTTTAAATTTAATAGATGGAAATTAGTCTTAAATTTAAATTTAAATTTTAAATAGAAATTGAAATTAGTGTCTTTAGTTTAAAAATCTGTTAAATTTCTAAAAAAAAAACAAAAAAAAAAAATCATATTAATTTACGTACGAAATTGTAATACCTATAGTATTTTTGTTGTTTTTGCAATTTAATTCTTTTAAATAGGTGTTAATTGCATGATTTTGATATGTTTTTTTTGTTTTTGTTGTGTTTGTTGTATATAATAGATTTTCTTTTCAGATATTATATTCTAGAGACTAATTAATGATATTGTGAATAAAATAAAATTACATATACTCGTATGTTATTTAGAATTTATACAATAATTGTAAATGATATTGAAGAATACATGATGAGAAACACAAGGTTTATTGAACTTAAAAACAAAAAATTGTATACATTTAATATTAATAGTATACGGTATAGTATAATAGTATAATAGATTTTGGATAATACCAATTCAATGTGTATGTACATACACACGTACATGGCTTCAAATAATTACTAAAGTTATTTCAAAATAATCAAATTTTCATATTCACACATAGAACAATCGTGAAAATTCACATTACATTAAAGTATGGAGCCTTGACAAGGCAAATCATACCACTTTCTAAATATAAAGCTAGAATTAAACTTTAAATTGACATCAGTAAAGTCAATTGAAATTGAATGAATGAATATTAATGAACTGAAATTATATATCAAAACTTTATAGAAAGCCCCAATATTCAAAACGATTTATTTGTGTTACAGATAATTTTTTCAAAAGTAACAAACTCTTATTGGGACCATATTACTGAATAATAAAATACAAAATATATACATTAAGTTAGTTAAATGATAAACAAACTACTTTGGTACTGGACTCATTCCCATCCACCATTTTTATCGGTCATGTGTGCTTTCTCTACAGTTGAAGATATTTGTTTAACTTTTTTTTTGTCCGTGTATAACTTAAACACTCACAAAATTTTATATTCTTTTTTCCTGCCGAAACATTAAGTTTTGGCATTCAATAGTTCTGATACACTGAACTACAATGATTTATAAAAATTGTATGGTAATTAGATCCATTAAAAATATAATTAATATATTCCCTACTGGAAACAAACCCGTGACTATCACATCATAATTGAAACACATTTCTGTGCTCTAACCGATTAGACCACGGAAGGGATTAGAAAAGACTATATATTTATTATAATCAAAAAATAATTGAAATAATCTAATTGAAAACAATTCTTATAGTAAGTCCGAATTAAAAAACAAAAGATATGCATTCAACAACATTTTTAATTGATTTATCATTTCTAAACTGATACTATCAAAACCAAAAAATTTTTTTAAAAAAGTTCATCCAATTCATTAACATTTTTTTTCCCGCTTTTGATATTAATTAAAATCTAAAAAGGTATATATAGTATAATTAATATAATTACGAAATGTATACCATAATTTTTCTTACAGATATCTCGTTTTTTTTGTTTTTTTTTTTGTAATGTATTAAATTATGTTAATAACTTCATTTAGAATAGAACGATGTAATTTAAGTTTTACACGAATTTATAATTATAATAAAGTAAAATGGATAATATAGAGCGCAACGCCCTTTCAGTCTTAATAAAAATCAGTAAAATGTTAATTTATAGTATAATACAAATGTATATATATATATATTTATTTTTTTCTACTCAATATACACACAAAAAATAAATTTTTAACGTTAACACTAATATTTTTACTTTTATTGAAATAGCCAAGTAAAAGGGAGGCTGTATTTATAAGATATAAAGGTATTGCCCATATATCTTTTTTTCTCTTCCCTTCGTTTTGTGATTTTATTTTTATTTTTATTTCATTGCACAATTTTTAATAATAAAAAAAATAAAATAAAAAACTCTTGTTGTTGTTATTGTTATCTTTTAAAAAACAACAACAATATTATTATCAAATGAATAAAAATTTGGTTAATTTGTCTTTAATATAAGTTAAATTATATGAAATTGAAACTTAGGCTATAAAATAGAAAATTTTGATTTTGTTGCAGGATGATAACTTTAACCTAAGTTGATATTGAAAATATGAGTATGCGAATCGGAGAATTATCCGAACTGATATGAGTATGCGAAGCACGGAATTATCCAAAAACAAAAAGTCTTGATAACGTTTAGGCTGTATTCTTTTTCTTCACCGTTCTGAATGTCGAATTGCTTGAGCTTTTTCTTCGAATTAGCCCGACTATTTTCACAGTTTATGCCCAACATTTAGTTCATGTTTTCGGTAATTTAACTGATTTTGTTTTGCCATCTTTTGCTATTTTTCAATGAGTTACTTTCCATTTTAGTGACGCGTGCAATCCAGGATTGTCATATGTTTTCCATATCACAACATATTGTGTGTTCCACACTTTTCTTATTTCGACTTTTGAAATTCCAAATTTTAATATTGGTCCCATAGTTTTTCTGAAAATTTTCATTTCAGTAGCAATTTTGTTTAACTGGTATTTCTACTGTAGACGAAAAGGACAAATATTTGTTTGGTATATTTTTGGCTACGCTAGTTGATGCACATAATGTTTCTTTTAAGCATTTAGCGACTCTCACCGGATTATTATGGTGAATATTATGTATTTCGATTGATTTTAATCGAATCGTTCATCGTTATCGTTGGACTTGTTCGATTGTAATCGCTAATGCCATTATGTATTTCGATGAAAATTTTATCGAAAGTGTTTAAAATGGCTGCCATTGTTAAATTCAAATCTACGATGAATGTGACATATGTTTGATTCTTTGACTGTCAAATTCAAAGTATTATACGAAAAAAAAAATAAACAAAACAATAGTGTTATAACTATTTGAAATTTTTAAGTTGAAGTTAAAAGTGTTTAAATAAAATAAAAATTATTAAATTAAAAGTTTTTATAAATAAAATGATTCTAGCAGAGTTAAATTTTTCAGTTTCTGATAGTGCTGAAAAACGCTATCAAACTGCAGAGTTAAAAAACAAGCCAACATATAGTCGGGATTATTCCAATCCACTGAATTTGGAATATTATACGTATATAATTATACATGAAATTGATGAGTTATTATCTACAAAACTTAATTTTATTAACAGTTTTATTAAGAGTTTTAGTAAACAACATTGCTTTTATGGATTTATTAGAAAAATTAGGGTAAAAATTAAAATAGCCAATAGGTAACACTTCGATTCCAAATAAAATTAAATTGGCCAGTGTATTAAAATATGTACGGTTTGTATCAAGGAAATTATTTGCAGCGTAGGAAACGATTTTCATGTCGGACTAGCCCAGCTAACTTTTTCTGTCCTGCTTAAGGAAGTTCTATATGTATTTTCAATTAATACTCGTCCAAAATGTATCAAATTTCATTATGCACTAGAAGAAAAAAATCATTGTGTGACAAATACCAATTTTTTATAAAATACCGATATTATGATAAATATCAAGTTAATATCGACTTCAAATTATACCTCCTAATAAAAAAATTGCATGCGTATTATTTGTCACTGAAAATGTGTATAATACAATCTAAGTCCAACCGAAATCTAATTTAAAATAAGCTTGAAATTTATTCTAACATTTTTATTTCATTATTATACTTAAATATATCGTTCTAACGTATCGTTCTATCGTCACAAGTATTTCATCATCGTTCTTCTATGGTGATTTCTAATAAATCACCAATTCTATAATCATTTAGATAATTAAAATATAATAAACCAAAGATCAAATCTTCAATACCATACCAGACTTACAAACAATAAACAGTTTTTCTCTTGTACAATACATAAACCACAAAAGTTCAAAAGTGAAGAATTCAACATGTGCGATGTACTACGTATAACATACATTTGATTAGAAACAATACAAAATCTAAACTGCTGAATTTTTCAAAATACAAAATAAAAATTAAATAAAAATCACATAAAAGATTTGGGGCAGGGGAGAAAAAAACAAAGACACCAAGAGAATTCTATACGTACAAATTATCTGGAACATATTCTTGCATTAAACTAATAGTGCGCAACACACTCAAATTAGACCAAACATATCATTATATTATTATACACGAACATTATATGAAAGTATAGCCGAAGAATAGAAAGCAATTTTAAAAGATAGTTGAATAATAATGTATTTTTTGTACAATACTTAATCCCTATTAACAAATTATTAACTTTAGAAGTTATTATAAATTTTTGACTTTAAAAAAAAAAAACAATTTTGTATAGGCACCTCCATGATACGAATTGTATTACTAATCATGATATTATAGTTCTATTTTTTTATCATCGTTATATTTGATCTGTAAAATGATAAAATACGGTACAAAAATTTAAACCACTTTATAATCAATTTTCATTATTATTCTTTGAAACGATATCAATTTAAATGAAGATGTAGCGAAATGAACTATTCTTTTCCAAAAAAATTTAATTTTTAATTACAAATTTTACCTTGTGAATAAATAAGTACTAGGGGCCCCTGTTGAGTAATTATTATTAAAGTTGAAGCCAAATTTAAAAATTTTAAAAGAACAGTAATTTACATACTGACATGATATTCTAAGATAAAATGAAAAGTTGTTTACTGCGCAGGTCCATAAATTCTTATCTATTATAATTATAGATATACACGTACATTTGAACATAGAATTTATAAAATTTGCCGCAACTCATCAAAATACAAAGTTTCTTCTTTTCCTTGCAAGAATCAAATTTAAACTTAATTTTTTTTTTTTAATAAATTATGACATATGCGGTTGTTGTGTAAGATAAATCAATAAAAAATTTTATGTAGAGCAATTCATAATGAAATTGAATACGAATTTTTATGAACCTTCCTCAAATTTCGAAAAGTGGGAGAGTTTCTTTTACTATACATGCTATTAGAGCGGTATGGTTTTTTTGTTGTGTGACTTGTAATACATTCATTTTTAACAAATATCTAACCTAACAATCTAAGTGTGTTACCATAATGATCGAATTACTTAATAGATTTTATACAATACAGGTTGTATATTTTTAATATGAAAATTGAATTTCTGTTTTCGGTAACGGTAAGAAGATAGAAGCAATTAGTTAGTTAATAGCTCTCTAATAATTTTATATATATAAAATAATCAACCATTATTTTTTAGCAATGAAATGGTTCTTTGTTCATTTAAATAATAATATGTCTGCCAATATCCAGAAATAAATAATTATAACGGCATTTGCCACCATTGAGTTTAGCATATTTTGTAGGGAGATAATTTTGACAATTTAGATATAGAATAACGAATCCTGTTACTGTAATGTTACATGGCCATTATCTTAACAAAATTAGAGGCTTCAAGTGCTCATTCCAATACAGTAGAAATTCCGACATAGTTAAAAAAATTTGTTGGTAATTAAAATTTCCCGAATGTGGAACCATTTTCCAACAAGTATGTTTCCCAAAATCATTCCACATATAATCTAATCTTCAACAATTAAAGCTGTCTATTTTTTTCCGATAGTCTAAAATTATGTATTTTTGTTTGGCAATACATAACAAAAATCAAAGATTATAATTTTCATTAATCATAAATTTTTACAATTTTGGTTCAGAATATTATCCTGTCATACTATAACACTATTTAACCAGGTCCAGTTCTTGGCAATAGTGGTAGTGTTCCACACTTAATTAATTGATACACGAGAAATTTAATAAATAATTAAACACTGGAAAAACATTACACGTTATGTCATAAAAATTGCAGTACCGTACTTAATGTGCGACAAATGATTAGTGGAGTTTTATATTTACTATTCCAGACTATAAAACCTTTATCAAACATATTATAATCCACATAAGGGGTACAAAATTGTTCATTGGGATAAATTTTTTTCTATTTATCTACATTCGACCATTATAAAAACCCTATTTTTTCTAAATTCCCTACATCATTCATTAAACAATTGCTATATATAGTCTTAGATTATAGAACGCATATCTAATATAAAAAAAAAAAAACAAAAAAAACAAAAAAAAATAACTCTAAGATGCTTTTAAAGTTCATCTTAATCATCACAAAAACACTAAAGAGAATAATAAAATGAGATAAGAATGAACAGCATCAACAAAACAAAATATAAAAACAAAAAATTGACAACTTAGATCAACTAAGAACTAGAACATATACACCTCATCATCTTGTGGTTTTAATCTGCTTTTATAACATTTTATCTATTTTAGTTGCTGCTGTTGTTGAACATACTTTTTATTGGATATTTTCAGTAATATATGTACATTTATATATATATATCAAATTTTTGTTTCTACTTGGAATCTTAGAGACTAGCTATATAATATACAAAGACAAATTTTTTTATGTTTATTTTTTTCGTCCGGCATGGCACATGTTCAAGTAGAGTGTCTACAAAATTTCAAAATACATATAATCTATTTATGTATACCATTCTATATTTATAATCTCTAATGGATCAGTTCTCAATAACAGGTATAACATTTTTTTTTATTTTTCGAATTATATCATCCACTCAATCATTATCAATATATCAAATGAAATGCATTGATTGTGTTGTGTTATTCCATCAGTTTCATCAAGCAAATGTTGTTGTTGTAATATTCTTACAATTGAACTTTAATTGAAGAAATTTAATGATATAAAAAGGATTAGAAATTTACAAGATGTTTATAACTACTTTAAAAAAAAAAAAAAATTGGACAGATTTGGAAAAGAAAAAAAAACATTTTGACAAATACACCTAACATGTAGATATTATTTAGAAATTTAAAAATGAAAGTGTTTGTGTCTAGACTTTAGGGAATAAAAAATGTTAATTTCTTTTATTAGACTTACACTTATCGGCAATTTTAGCTCTACTTTACTTATTTATTTTACACAATTCAAGTCTGGTAATAAGACAGTTCTAATTTTGAATATGCATGACAATCTGACATTATCAATGTGTTAATAGAAAAAAAGCATCAAAACATAAGATTTTTACATAAAATATGGTTTTTCTAAATTAATAAAAAAATTATACCACCTAAAACAATAAATAGGCCACTCGAGCTGTGCCATCAACATTAGAATAATATATTACACAATACATTCTTTACATTCCCGTTATCTTTTTATATCTTAAAATAAAACAAAGATCGTCCACCACTGGGAAATCTAATTTTGTTCAACTTATAATTTATTTTATTTTAAGTTTTCATTTTAATTCTTTATTACATTAGAATTTGTGTGTATTGCTACTCGTATTTGATGTAATCTAAGCCAATCAAGATATGAAATAAAAAAAAATTCTGATAATTGGTTACCCCAGCTGTGTATATCTAAATAAATGTTAAATAACAGGTACGTATTAATCTCCACATTAAGTCCTTTCAAAATATACTCGAATAGAAATTGCAAACTGATCACACTGTAACTAATTATTAAAAATTAATCTAAAAAATCATGATTAAAAAAAACAAGGATATTAACAAAAAATGGGTGTTTTTGTTTTGCTATTGAGTTTTGATGAGATAATTAAAACTTGAATGATTTCATTAGTGCGAAGTAATTGGATTAATTTATTAAAATGAAATTTGATATTAGAACACAAAATAAAATTAAAAATAGATACAGAAGCACCACTTTGATTTAATCACCTTGGTTTCATAGAAAATTTAATTTAATTTTTATCTTTATTAAATTTTATTATATTGGAAAATAATCTGAGCAAAATTTATTTTGAGCGCATGTAATGCACAATATAATTTTTCATTTTAAACTTACTTCAATTTGGTTGTTTTAACCAATGTTGGGGTAATTAGGGGGTATTATAATAGACAAATTATTTTTAGTTGGATTAAAAAGGAGGGTTAACAACTAGTTTATTTTTACAACATTCATAGCAATTTGTGGTAAAATTATAATTTATGTATACTAGTGAATCCCCTGTGCAATTGCATAGATAATACTTAACACTTTTTTGATGAAATTAATACTAATTTCAATATAACTTAACATAATAAAATCCCTTTACTCTCAACTTAGTAGATCGATGTATTTTAATTCGTTTATAGTACGAAACATTTGTAGTCGCAATTCTGTTATAACAATAGTCAAAAAATTTTTTGAAAGAAAGTAATAAACTTCATAAGTTCATACAATTGATGTTGTTTATAAGTCACATTAAAATATAACGCCAATTTTTTCCGTAAAACAAAAAAATAAATCAAAAGTGAATTATTTCATTAAAAAACAGATTTATATATTGTCTTTTTTTGTTCTTTATTACAAATATGTATATTTTGTCATTATATAATAAATTTATGAATAAAATAAATTTTAAAATTTTTATACGAAAGATATTTTATTGAATTTGATTTTGTTTCTAAAGATGCAATTTTTTTTTAACTACGCCAATAGTCACAAAACGGTTATAGTCAGATCTGAAGTATTACTGAAATTGAGCGATAGACAATAACCGTGTTTTACTGTATACATATATTTTTTTTAAATTTAAGCAGAAGCAAATGAACTAACATTTATTATATCATTTTTGAAGAAATGAAGAGTGAATATGATCTGATCTGATTTTTGTTTTTCTGTTTTGTTTTCAATTTTTGTTTGTGTTTTTGTTTTTGTACTTTTTTCTATAAGTTTGTGTGTTTATTTAAAATGACACAATTTTTATGAAGCCTTTTTAAAATTGTCCATGATTGAAATTTATTTTAGAGTATAGATGTCGCTCAACTTGGAAATATCCGTCATTTATTTGGTGTAACTATTTGAAATGTTTTAAGTATTCAGCAAAAAGAACTTGCTAAAATTTTAATATTCTTGTGGTGTAATTAATTTACTATTCAATTATTATTGCTTTTTTACTCATCACGTCGTTCATCTTGTGTATATTATATATAAGATATATTACAATATATTATATTAATGTACATACTATCTCTCAATTAACGCCGTTTTTATCAGTATTCAATTTTAGCAAAAAAAAATAAATATTCAACATAAAAATCAGTTAAAAAATAATTTTATTAATATGTTATTGGAAATTCAATACTTTGGCTTTAGACATAAAATTATTTTTGATGTTTTTGATACGCGTATTACAACAATAAATGTATGTTGATATATTAGTATGATATATTAGTTACACCCACGCTTGAATTAAAATAACTTAAACAATCCGCAGAGACAAATACATAAAAATATTAAATAGAAAAATGAATAATTAAAGTCGCAAAGAAGAACTAACGAATATCGAGCCGGGAGTACTTGACTTGACTGTTTTGAGATATAAAGTTTTTATTTAGAAGAAGGGCAATGGCTGGCAGGTGCAAGTGCACTTAAGTGTGTTTAATGTTCTAATTTTGTATAAAAATTACTTATGTTTTCTTATCATCAATTTTAATTTTTTTCACTTTCATTTTATAATGAATAATAATATCGCCCAATCAACAATTTCATAAAAACTCATGGTGAATAAATCATCAAAGATTCATTTTTGAAATTTCTAAAAGCTATCATTAGTCAAATATTCAAAATAAAAAAATAATTAATAGAAAGCATAAAAATTTGGAAAATTTAAATTCAAACGTGAAAATAGTACCCATAACAACGTTATTAAGATCTTACAATTCAAATAACGGAAACTATAACTTAATAATGGTTATGGACCTTTTACAAGACCTAATAGTTATAAAATTTTTAATTTGACATAGCCGTGAACTAGATCCAGAATTTTTTTGTGACGATAGTAGTATTTGTCCAAGTAGAATATATTATCATTATACTGTATCTGGTATACAATCTATGGCTATGTCGCTATATAGAAATAATATTAGCAAGATCAGTTAAAATTGAAAATTTTTGACATTTAATTCATTCACTGATTTTTACAGAATATTTATATACATATTTATGTATAACATAATTTTTGGAGAAAGCTACAATGAATATTTTTATCAATCGTCTTGTTTTGCTATTCGTCTTTTGCTAATTGGTGATTTTGTTTAAGGTTTATTTTCAAAATATTATGTCCAGAGACCAAATGTCAATTTTCCATATAGAATTTTCCAACTTTACTGTACCCATATATTATTATATATATTTATTATATTTTATACATTATATTGTTAGTTTCGTTAATTTTTGTACATATATTTTTCGTTACTGTTTCAATTTCAGTTTACATAAAAAATTATTATTTTATTGCAGTGCTCATATTATTTTTCGCATAAAAAAATGTTAATGTAAATTTTATAATATTTTTTATTTTTAAAATTCCATTTACGAAAAAAAAACTATTTTCACACATTTTTTGTTTTCTCACATAAATTTACTGCAATAAAAATCAGTTTAATAAAATATCACCATATTTTTCTCACATTTAAATGTTCTAATTTAAAATTATAATACGGTAGTTAGGTTCATCCTTTAAAGGTCATTTATAAAATTTTACTTCCTTCATTTGAATAGGTGTGTATACAAATTAATTATTTTTACCTTAAAGTTAATATTTTTTTTTTATTTAAATTGATCGACTTTTTTTTTTTGTTTATTTTATTTTATTTTTATTTTTTTTTGTTTTTGTACTACGTTTTATCAAAATACCACAAAGAATAATCGTATATATACATTTCAAATTGTTGCATGACTTTAGGTTGATTACATTACATAGTTTAATTAATGAACAATAATAATAACTGTATAATATTCTAACATTAATTTTTAGACTTTAGAAATGATCCCGCTTCTCTTCTTAGCTACATTCATCTTCATTGAATTGTTTAAAAATAAAAAAATGCATTAATTATTATTCTAATTATGTTATATAAAACTAGAGAGATAAAAAGAAAGAAAACGAATTGTATATAATATAATATAAACAGTTATTTTTCATTCTTTTTTGCTTTTGTTGGTGTTTATAGCATGGTGGAATATATAATATAACCTGTAATCATTAAAAATCTTTATTTTACGAAAAAAAAAATTTTTTTTTTGTTTTTTGTTGTGTTGATTCTTGATTGAAATTAAAAATGTATACAAAAAATACTAAAATACAACTTATGTGGTCGACAAAATATTAAACATTATTTTTTGATACAATTCACTTTAATTGTATCTCGGGTATTCAAATTTTGAAATTTCGTTAGTAATTTATATGTATTATTATGATTGTATTTCGTCTATGTATTGTATTTCGACTAATTCAGACTTGTGACGATGGTGTGAATATAGGCATATAGAGCTCAAATATTAGTTTTGAAAAAATTAAATCACTTTGAGTGTCCTGTGCATCATATGTGATATACGACTAATTATTTAAATTATTGCTTTAGAATTAGAAGATATTTAATAATTGTTTATTGCAGTATGATTTAGTGATACACAATTTTGTGAAGCAGAAGCACACATGTTAGTTTTTCTTTAGAGAGTATAAGTATGATATAAAGATAATGATAAAAACAATTTTTTTCATCGGACTTGTATTTCGGACTTATGATGTGTAAGAAACCTTAACGATGAGGACAGGTAAACATTTTATATTTTTTAGGAACTATCGAACATTTGTAACAAATGAAACTTATGAATGACTCTTTAAAGCTATTAATCTTAATTATTTTTATTTTTACTTTACACACTGCTTGTTAGGGTATTGTAGCTTATTTTTTTAGTAACATATTAAGCGTATTGTAGCTGCAGTTCATTTTAATATATTTATTGGTCAACACGAATTCATAATCTTCTACGTCCATAATAACACGTAGTTAAAGATGTTTTTGATACCTAATTTATTTTTGTCTACCGAATACTTCGATCTTCTCTTATTCGATAGACCAAAGGTTCTATTTGACAGGCCCAACAAATGATTATTGTTGAAAAAAATCAAACTTGACCTTTTATCTTAGAATATAATTAAATATATTTTAGTAAAAATTGGGTTTTTGTATTAATTTCCTAGACCGACAACCATAGGCAGAAATTGCAAAACAAAATTAAAAATACATTACACAGCATCTGATCGGACTTAAGTATCATGTTTATTTAACAATACTTAACTATTGTTATTATCAAAAAAAGGATAATTTGATTAAATCGAGATTCAATCAGTTTTCTTTATTTAAGATTAAAATACCGTAATCCAAACTAGTAATTTAGAAGAGTAGAGCTTATGTGAGTCAAAAATTTAAAAAATAAACTGGGACTGAAAAAATGTTTACCACAAACTTTATAAAATCTGAAATTGTTATGAATTGAAAGTTGTCATCATCAGTTTTCAGTTAGCACTATACTTCTTCCTCTATTTCTACCTAAGCTTGACCTTATGATATGTTCTTTTAGTTATATGATGTTGCCAAATATTTCTTTAAATTCAAAACTGTTCGATGCTGTATGGACGAGTTCCCAAACTGTGCGTATTCCTGTTCAATTTTTGATCTAGCGCAATCCCGAAATTTTTGCCTTCCAACTGCTCTACTATCTGCTCTTGAACAATCACCTGGAGGAGTTCATACTTGTATCCATACTTGGACCCATGAATGATGTGACCAAAGTAAGTGGTCTTTTACCTATTTACTATTTGGAGTAGTTTTCGGGTCTTGTATATTCTGTTGAGAGTATTCGGGTCTTCTGAGGAGTATTCGGGTCTTCAGCATTTTTAATATTCTTTGGTCCAAGATACTTTGTAATATCTGTTGCATAATCTGTTCATATGTTCAATTTATTAGCGACCATAATTCCACAGCATGTAATAATATCGACCATACATAAAATTTCACGTAATTTTCAAACACAAACAAATATCGCTGTTAGTTGCTGTTAGTTTTTGTACTTGCCGAACGAACCTGTTGGCACTTAAAACCGAGTTCATATTTTTTGTATCTGTATTCCAATTTTAATGGAGACAACATTCGAGGTACTTACAGTTAGATACTCTTTCGATTGGACTACCTTCGCGAGTGTTAATGTTGCGTTAATATGAATATGGGCTTTTCTGCTCACTATTATGTATTTAGTCTTATTAGCTACTATAATGCAGGTTGCTAGGTGCTCACTATAATGTATTTGGTCATTATTAAACCATTATTGTTACTACCTTGCTTGCTACTTTACTAATGAGGCATGAAATTTACTGCGTTAAGGTTTTGAATTATTTACAGAAATATGAAAATCCATTTTGAAGTCTTAAACTTTTAGACGGAATGAAGTCAAATAGACTAATGAGTAAAATTTCATCACTGGAAATCTTCTTTTTTGAAAATTTAAGCTTCCATACACTGCAGAAGATACAGATTAATTAATAAAAAAAAATAGCAAAGACAGTAAATACGTTTAATGTCTTTTATTTTTAGTTTACTGTCTTTAATCTTTACTGTCTCTAAAAATTGATATAAGTTTCATTGTACGAAAATCGGAACAACAACTACTAGTAACTTTTTTTTGTCTACCAAGGACATTACACAGCAGAGCTAATTTAATTTAGTTTTAATTGTGAGGATGGTTCTTACTTAAAATAAAACACGAAGCTTAACTTAACTCATTACACATAGTAATGGATGATCATTTATTTTTCACCGTTAAGTTTGACACTAATGTCATAATCATATACGACAAAGCACAAACCTATACATTTATCAAACTGCAGGTGTGGTGCAGCGACAGAGGCATCTAATTACTATTAGTGACTACCAACACATGTCTCCTTACATAATTATTTATTTTTTGAGTCATAAATAATTTATTTTTTTAATTCAGTCTCACTGTTCAGATGTTACAAGAAATTGATGATATACTTTCCGTGATTGGGTAACCGACACGCAGCCAATGCATGCCACGCAGCTCTTTTTCAAGTTTTATATAAAAAAAAATAAATTTGAAATTACGCATTCATCATTTTGATGAAAATTAAAATGTTATTAAATGAAAATGTTGTCAATTTGTCCTATCTGAAACAATTGTACAACTTTGTGTTACTTATTATAGTTATAAAATAATGAAAATATTTTCATTTATAATACTCGTAATGATCATCTTCACTTTACAGATGTCAAATATGACTTAAATATGTGAAGCTACCAAACAAAAGAATCTTTTTTTTTTAAATTCAGAACTGTAAGAACACTATGGATGAGTATATTATGATTTAAATCATATTGCATACCTATCACAGACATTCCAAGTGTTAAATCATCATAATTTTTTTTTTTTTTAATTTTAAGAAAATCATATACCATAACTCTTTTTTGCTATATTTTCATTTTATTTTTATTTTTTTTTGTTTTTTTCTGAAATTGATGTCCATTGTCATCTGCAATCTGTTAACATTGTTTTTACGTTGTTGATTCACCTTTCAGTGAACCCTTATGGAATATACCGGTAAAAATATGAAGAAAAAAAAAATATTATACCTAATATGAACATTAAACGGAATTGGAAATATAACGTTTAATGTGGGCATCTTCAAGGTAACAAAAAAAAAAAGTGTAGAGAAATGAAATTAACATTAATGTAAAATACTATAAAGTTCTCTCCCTCTGACCTTAACAACTTTTGTAATATGTTCATCAGTTGAATTGTGTTTATTTTTTTTTTCTTTTGTGAAGTTCTTGCCATTAAATTGTAAATTAGCAAAAGAAATTATGTAAGAGTGACCACTTGAAACTAAAAAGCAAAAAAATAAAAACAACAACAAAAATAATAAAGAAAGAAAAAATTATCTGCTTAAAATATGCCATAAAACCAGCAACTGATAACTGTTTACATAATCCTTGGTGCATGCTATTAAGAATTTTTCTTTTTTAGTGTTCCCACCACTTCCCTCTCTCTTTTTGAATATATTATTTGTAAGTTAATTCCATTTTTTTTTTATTCTTTGTAAAATAACTGATTTGGTATTGGATTACGAATATTTGCAAATCCTATGAATTAAAATTCTTACAAACTTTAGTTTTTTTTTTTACTCTCAATTTTTGTTTTTACATCAAAAAGACCTCCGCGATATTGTTATACAAGTGGATATCTATAAATTTTCTTTTACTTAAAGATTAAAATTAATTTTAGTTTGAACAGTTTTGGTGGGAATTCTTCGTACACCTTTGTATAAAAATTTTATTCTTATAAAATTACAGAACTGAGTCTGAGTATGACTGACTGCCTTCGCAAAATTTAAGCCATGTAAAGATGAAGGAAAGAAAAAGATGGATGAAAGTAAAGAATAACAAAGAATATAAACGAATTAGAATAGAATAGAAGAGTTAGTACAAAAATGTACGTGTAGGTTAAAAGGTATTTATTTACCTGCCTTTTGAAAACTTCAAAATTATAACGTTTGTGGGAACACAAAAAATGATAAGGTATTCCATAGTTTAGAGGTTCGGTTAATGAAAGAATTTTTATATTTCATAGTTCTGGTTTAGAGAGACTCCACCACAAATTTTGTGAACGGGGACTGCCCTGCGGATATGACTATGGATATGACACTGGCATAATACTTCTTATTTCGCCAGAACAATAACCTGTGGTGATTTTATATAAAAAGAGTTCAGAAATTGGTAATATGAAAAACAAGATCAGTCCCCGGTACTAAAATTCAATTATGAGCAATGTGGTAGTTATCCTCAGAGTAAACTCTAATTATCTATGTAAATAATGCAATTTAGTAGTGTAACGTAGAATAACTAGAATGTACGAATATGAAGAGTAGAATTAGTTAGTTAGTCTAAGTTGAACAACGATATATAATATAAGTCAAATACATGTATAGCGAACACATTTTATTAAATATGAAGCACATTTTAGTGTATAAAAATTATTAAATATGAAGTAATCTATAATTATAATTGACAAGCATTTAGGGACCTGCGCAGTAGACACCTTTTCATTTTTATTCGATTCTCCTACTCCTTAATGAACTTCTAATATAATATATAAGTTGTATATAAAACAAATAATGCGCACACATTTGAACATTTTTTACTCATATAGTTTTATTATTCAGCAAATACATTATGCATATGTGAGATCTTATTAAAATAATAAACAAAAGCAAACAAATCAGTTATTATAATTTACATTATGTACTTGCAAATGAATCTATGTACATATGCCAAATAAAAACAAAGAAACAAATTCATCTCAATCATCAGGTTTCTGCTATATCGTGCGAAGTCTATGTCTATGTCTATGTCTATGTAAATTACTGTTTTTTTAAAAACTGTAAATTTGACTTCAACTTGAAATATAAATATCAACAGAGGACCCTGGTAAATATATATTATAGATAGTAAAGTAACTATACACCCAACAGATATTTATAAAACAGAGTGTTTGCTCCTACAATACTAAACGATTACTTAATGGTGTTAGGTGTTGTGTAACATATTATCACTCATTGATAATTTTGATTGCACGCTTTGTTGCTTTTTTAGGTACGGTAGTCTGGTACTAGGTGCACCGCTTCGAATATGCGAGTTACATTCAAGTCGAGGCCGAATGTATGGCTAATACAGGGTGGTCCGGTTTAGAGCAAAAAGCTTTTAAGGGATGATTCCTTGGAGTATTTTAGGAAAAAAATTGTTCTAGAAGAGGGGTCTATCTTTAAATTTACCTGGGTTACAGAGGGTTAAAGAAAATCGGATTAGAAAAATTAGGTCTAAAGAATATCAACTACAGCTCAGAAGAAATTGAAACTAGAGCAACATTTTCTTCATAGCTTTTTTTTTAGAATTAATACACCTAATTAACGGTATATGTTGAATGAGTATCAGACTTACCGTTTTTGAATTATAACTGCATAAACTTAAAATTTTGCTTTTAAAAACTGAAAATTTTGTAAAAAAACGTTGGTTGGAAAAAATTCGCTATTTCTTTTTTTTTATTTTTATTGTGTTGATGCGCTACATCTTCCCTACAACTTTTTCATACACAACTTTCATATCAGACTTGCCGTTTTTTATGTAAAGTCATATGAAATTTCATTAACCCTAACTAATTTTAGTAATTTTGACTAATTTTGACTAAATTACCCAAATATTAAATATGACTTAATATTAAATATGACTTTACCTAAAAAACGGCAAGTCTGATATGAAAGTTGTGTATGAAAAAGTTGTAGGGGATGATGATGAAATTTTTTCGTATGTTTTAGGAATTATTCGTAATGTGTTGATGTGATCCACACACGAATAGTCACTGGTATAACCTGCTTGGAATCTTTTGAGCGTAGTTTCTCTTCTGCCTTTAATCCTTTTGAGTATAACCAGTAATTTTAAGAAAACTGAGAGTACAGTTTGCTATTACAATGGTTTAGGTTACCATTCTATGGTATTTTACTAATAAACAACACTGTACATAAATATAGAGAAAAAAAATATCCTTATGTCAACAGGAATTGTTCAAGCGTTTAACAATAACTCTTTCCTTGGATATTTTTCTTGTTCCGATATAGCCTGGAACAAAGGTAAAAAAATAATGACTGATACATTTGGATTAGGTATTCGGAATC
This sequence comes from Argyra leucocephala, assembly GCA_963942445.1. NCBI lineage: Eukaryota > Metazoa > Arthropoda > Insecta > Diptera > Dolichopodidae > Argyra > Argyra leucocephala. The sequence continues at coordinate 30,237,868 of OZ012677.1, forward strand.
CGCCGGTAATCGCATTAACTCCTACTGCTTATCATAGATAATTTACCATACTTCGCTGGTTTTCGGAACAATGCTATTTTCACCAAATTAAATACATTCATTACAAATGGTTCTTTAAATTTTTTCATCTACTGCGAATCAAGTCAACAATATGCTGAACGTTATATATACTACGAATGTCTCTTGAGTTTTGTAATTCCCCAAATATATCCTCAGATCTACCTTGGAGTTCCCATTCCCATTAGTACTTAATCTTATTTTTTGATTGTGTCTGCTTCAATTTACACGCCATGTAAATTTATTTTTAAATAAAAATATTTTCATCTTCGAGATAACCAAATATGGATGCAGATTTTTCTGTTTAGGCATATTTTTCAATTTCGCTATTTCGAAAATTGAAATATTTTTAAAACCAAGTATATAGCTACTTAAAATTAAATTGCAACTTGGTCAAAATTTTGAATTTCAATAAATTTGTTTCAATTTGAATTGTTTCAGTCAAATTGGTTAGTTATATTTATTTTTTATAGAGTTTGTCATTAATTTGGGTTTTCCGGTTTTTAATGCCATGTTTATGTTCTGCAGTTTATACTATAATTGACTAATTTATGCTAACATTAGGTCATACTTATTCGTTTTTTTACACAAGTAATGAGAAATCACAAATAGTGATAGGTGACCGATTCAATTTGTATCCGAATAAAATAATATCAAAATATTATACTGATTTTATTGATATACAAATTGAAACTGTCACTATCATGTGTGATTGACTGTAAAGCTAGGTAATTGGTAATGATTGTTGGTAAACTGTATTAGTCAATCAAGCAGGAATTATTAAACTGATTTTCAAAATTGATAATTACGCAGGTCATTCAATTGTTATATGTACATAATAAAGACGATTCACAATGTCTAAATATCCAGACAATATTAAGTAGAGTGAAGACAAATAATCTATAATATAGAAAAAAATATTCGCAAGCACTGTCCACCCAGAATATTAATACAATTTTATTTAAAATATGCGTATTCAATCTAAGATAATATGCTGTCGTAAAAAAAATATTTAAATTTAGAAAAAAGAAAACAAGTAAATTTTATAAAAATAATTTTCTAAAGTTTTAAAATACCTCATATTATTATTTTTATCTAAAAAATTTTGTAATAATACAAAAAAAAAAAAAAAACAAAAAAAACGGGTACAACAGTAAGACAAGATACAAATTTGTATTTATTTATTTTATATCTAATAGTATATGTACTCGTTGGTTTTAAAGTATATCTTACTTTATTCTTATTACCTTACAACTTAAATACTTGAATTCTATTTACTTATAAAAAGATAAGGTTAGTATAATTTTACCTACAACATTTTTTTTTGCCAACAAAAAAATCAAAAAAAAAAAAAAAACTAAAAAATGATTAATTAAAGTTGGGTAGCTGCAGAGTATAAGGGAGCCCACATTTTTTTTTTTTTTTTTTTTTTATATGAACGTATGGGCATGATGGTGCGATTAATAAGTGAAATTCATTAAAATTTTCTGATTAGTTCCTATATTGTATTACAACTCATTTTCAATGAATTATAAAATATATATATTATATATAAAAAGAATATGAATATATTATGTACATACACTAATAAAGAAAATTATGAAAACAGTTATATAGGAAAACAAAATTTACATTAATTATATGTGAACAGTGCTATAAAAAAGTTTTAATACATGCATGTTTTTTTTTTCATTAACGATATATTAAAATTATGAATTATTTGAAATTATGAATGAAAATAGATGATAAGCGTTAATATTATAATTTATTATACACAAAGTGGAACGAATTATGTTTTACGAGTATTTATTTGTAAATTTTCTGTTAAATCAATTATAATAAAGTGTGAAAAACTATTAAAATACTATTAGAAACTGGGCGTATTTGCAAAAGCATAGTCAAATTTTATTTTCAAGTCATTAATCTCAACAAATTATACAAGATTTCATTATTTTAGGAATAAAAAAAAATTTTTTTTTATATAAATTAATAATCTATGACCTGAATGCCGATTTTTCCAAATTCCACTTTTTCAAAAGCCTGCTTTTTAAAATCCCACTGCTATTAAAAATCACGCTTTAAGTGTAATTATTTATATTTATTTTATTTAATTGTATGTATAGCCGCTGTTGGACCCAAAAAAAGAAGCCTGGCTTTTTCATAAGCCTGCATTTTCAAGAATATTTATTTTAAGTTTTTGTATGTATAGCCGCTGTTGTACCCTAAAGAGTGAATACCTGATACATTTTCAAAATATTTATTTTAATTTATTGTATGCGGCATAGCCGCTTTTGTATACAAAAAAGTGAAAAAAAAAACTTAAACAGCGGGATTTTAAAAAGCGGGCAGACTCGCTACAGACATTACCTTATTTTCAATTGAAATCTTTCTCTCTCTCTCTCTCTCTCTCTCTATCTATCTTTCTCTATCTTTCTTTATGACGTTACATTCCGAAGTTGAGACTTACTGTTATTAATAATATCTTTGATGCAATTTATAGTTAGTGATTTTTAATTTTTCATATTGAGTTATATTATACAGATATATTTAATATTATAACAAATATACTACATTTAAAAAGTGGCTACTGTAATTCGGAAATGGTTAGTAATTACAAGTACTTGGGTGTAAAAATAGATGAACATATTAATTGGGAGCAACAGATTTTAATGAGAAACTTATAAAAAATAGGAAATGAGCGAATATATTTTGGCTTATAAGTAATATAGTTTCACGTAAACTAAAACGATCCTTGTACTTCAATATGTTACATGTTACTTATGCTATACAGTTATGGTCAAATATAGATAATAAAAATACAAAATTAATTCAAACAGCATAGAACGGCAGCACGACAGATTCATTTGAAGATACTACCAATACAACGTGCATTATATGTGTACTAATAACATAATCACAAATGTTAAGTTGATTGTAAACAGTTACGTACACAAATACAGTACTAGGAATACACAGAATATCATCTAAAATTAGATTTAACAAGCATGATATAATATATTATAATAAAGCTTTTAGAATTTATAATGAACGGCCAGGAGACCTTAAACGAATAAATGACATTAAAAAATCATATACGTTTACTGAACTACCTATTAATTAAAGTCAAATAATAATATAAAAATTTATTTATTCATAGTAGATTTTGCGTTTATGAATTAGTTGTATTTTGAATCAATTTGCAAAATAATAATTGGTTAACCAATACTAGTTGGTTCATGAAACAAAACTAACAGGAGAGCAAAGGAATACAAGCAAATCAATTCACAAAATTGAAAAAAATAATTTTTTACCATTATTTGTTATTTCTTTTTAAATTTATAATTCAATAGCGAGAGTCCTAAAATATTTTTTAAATATCGAAAGACTATACGGCGATCAGTGCTTCAGAAGTTATGAGCTATTTTGTTCTGCAGTAAATTTTTGTTTTCATTTATTTTTAATACATGAATTTTTATTTTATTCATAAAAAAAAGAAATTTCATTTAGTAGATAATTAGGTACGCATCATATTATGTGTATGGTTCTTTTTTTAATTTACTTTACTTTAATTTGTACTTGATTTGTTCTTTTTTTTTCTAATGAACATGCAAAATTTAAACTGAATTTTTTTCTATGTGTTAGAAGAATGAACCACAAATTTTGAAACTATGTATTTCAATTTGATCGCAATCATATCATATACATATTATCATTTTGCTTTGCCTGCTACGCTAATACTACGAAATAATTGTTACGAGATAAAATTTAGCTGCCTCACAAATTGTAACTCACCGCATCCACTTACTTAAAACAGTCATAAAAAGTTTTAATAGGTCAGAAAATTGTTTATATTGCGCACACGAAATATTACTCTCATATTAAAAATTTAAGAAAAAATATCAAATCGGCTGGACCAAAACAACTGGGCCAAAGCCAAATACAAAATGTCTAATAATAATTTATTAAATTTAAAATATAAAAATAAAATTTAAAAATTATTTAATTAAAGGGTAAAAATAATTTTAAATAAGAGCAGGAATGTAGAGTTCATTAAAACAGTGAAAAGTTTTTTCAAAATTCACAAAATTGTTAAAATCTCCATATTTATTTAACATTATGTAGCAATGGTTTACTAAAATAAATTTTTTAAATTGTCAAAATAGAAAATATTTTTTTTTGTATTTCTTTACATAATTTTTTTTATTTTTAACGTTCTAAGCGTACAGAGTTCAAAGCGATGATGAACTGATGGAAATGAAATGATAACATTAACACACACATATAAAGACGCAATTGCAATTGATGACATAATCTAAACGCTGGGAGCTACAATTATTAGAACTAATTTCGATTCGATTGATTTTCAATGTGAACACATCCAATTACCGCGCGATCTATTATGTGTTTATTCTCTATGATAATTCTATTATTTCTTTTATGAAAGGGAGTTGGTTTAGATAACGTCAATGCATTCCTACATAGCTAATCTACCAAAAGCAAATATTGAGAAAACTGATTTTTCAACTTTGATGGAAATTTTGACTGAAAAATTTAAAAATAATCAAACAAAATTTGCATTAAAAAGTTAAGCAATTTTTTAACATCTGATATAAATAGTTTTATAATTTTAATATTTTAAAATATCACAATAATATACTTAAAAAAAAATCAGTAAAAAGTTATATTGAAATTTACTGTGTAGTGTTAAGTTTTATATGTGTTGGGAAATTTGGGAATAAAAATGGTCTGTTAGATACTTAGGAATATCTTATCATATTCGTAATGCTTTTAAAATTTGTATGACTTCTCAGGACAAAAACTGTAGTTTGAATAAATAGCCACAACTTGAAGGCCTAAAAAGCAGCAAAATATATGTTGTTTAGATAAATCAGAAAAAAATATTTCGAAACCTATAAGAGATACGTTTATTTTGACTGGAAATTCGGATAGAGCATAGCCGAAAATAGTATAGTTCATTAAAATGTTAATTTCGGAAAAAATGGTATGTTGGATACATAGGAATGTAGCCGACGATAAGTTAAAATATAATTTTTTTTTTTTTGTATTTGTTTAAATGATTAAACCATGCGTGAGTAATAATAATAATAATAATAATAATGATAATAACGATGATGATACCAATAATAGTAATTCTTTATTTCATTTAAAAAAAAATTATAAATACAAATTATATTACTTCATTCTAGGCAACTCAACAAATTATAATTAAATTACATAGTTAAACGCATTCTTTTATCCATTAGGATTTGCGTAAAATTAAAATCATGAATCAAAAATATAATACCAGGGAGGATTTTACTCAAATCCTCCTTTTTTCTTTTTTAATGTTGTAGTTATTAACATATAGAATAAGACAATACAAATTGGGTAATGGGTATAGACAAATAGAAAATGAATTATTGAATTTTGTCAAACTATAATTAGTTTTGATTTAAAAACAGAAAAAAAATATATAAATGAAATGTAAACATACTTTGGGCCGAACCAAACCAACGTTGTTGATGGGATAATTATAAAATTCTATAAAATAAATTAAATTATCCAACAATTAAAAAAAAAGTAAAAATTACTCACAAATCCTCGAATTCACTTTTCTGCATGCATGAAAACTTTTAAAAGTCATTGTACATACTAAAATATGGAGACAGCAGCTGATATCGTGTTTCTTTTAAAAAAAAAATCCCAACATAATATTCTAATCATATCACCGTTAAATTTTTTTATAATTACCTTTTTTTTTTTTTTTTTTTGTAAGATAAAAAATCTTGAATTTATTTTCACATAACAAATATTGAAGAGAAAACTAGTGAAAGGGATTTATTTCATTGTTAAAAAAAACAAAAAAACAATTGTAAAGAAAAATCGGAAAATTCAGGAATTTAGTACATATAATATTTTAAAATTCTAAAATCAACATAAAAAAATTCTTCAGATTCTCAAAAGATTTCCGGAATGAATATTTTTATTTTAATTTATTTTTTTATTTAAATGAAAACTTAGTGATGGCAAAATTTTCCTTAAAAAATATTGAAATTGAGTGAAAATAGATAAATCCAAAATGACATAGAATTGTAATTAATTATAGTTTAATATAAATCTAGTAAATTCAAGATTAATGTATTTATAAAAAATTGCATCAGCTCATCGCAAATCATATTCTGTGCATACAATTTATTGCATACAATTTATTGCATACAATTTAAATGTCATGTTATGTGTTACGTAATAGTTGTAGTATGTTTGAATGCGGAATCATACAAAATGTTTAAAAAGAAAAGTTCTAAGAATAGAATTTTTGTATTTTTTTGGAGTAAAAATTTTTATTTCTTATCTAGACATGATGATGATGATGAAAGAGTAAATGAGAAAAAAAAAAGAAGGTGAAAGGTGGGTGCTCACATTTCTCAAGTTTCAATTAAAAGATTTTTTTTATATTTAGGAAATTTTTTTATTATTGTTATTATTATTATTATTTTTATTTTTAACAGTATGGTCTTTGTTCTAAAATAATATATTTTTTTTTTTATTATTTATGAAGTTTAAGTAATATGTAATTATAAGCTAGTTATGATTCCTGTCAAGATAAAATTCTATAGATTTTGATTTTTTTCTTTTCTTTTTTGTTTTTGTGTTTTTGTTTTTTGTTGTGTGAGAATTATTTTCTTCTGTTTGCGAAAACTAAGGTAACTGACCTATAATTTATATTAAAATTTTAGTTAAATTGAATTTAATTTTTTAGATAGTTTTGAATTTACAGTTAGGCTTAGAATAAAGTTGAACAAATAGATCGCTGTTGAAAATTAACTTTTTACACCTCTGTGTTTGCTTTACTGTCCTCACAATTTACTCTAAATTTTACATATATGCTCAATTGAGTTAAGATATATATACAAGAGGGTGATGTATTGGAAGCTAAGTTGTAAAATTTAATTATAAAAATATGTTTGGGAACTAATTAATCCACTAAGGCCTAACTGCCACAAAAAAAATTATATAACTTATATTTTGACAGCCGATGTTTCATTTAGCCGCAACCTTTTCAGATCTATTGTTTTTCTATACAAAACCTTCTTGCAAATGCTATTATTGCGGTAATATCAATTTATTAATCAGATGACGTCTATACCTGGAAACAATTATTTTTTTAAAAGAGCTGTGACATCTCCTTCAAAGAAGGAGGTTAGAAAAAGATTTCTCATCCTGTAAACAGAATTTGCATCTCTCTGTATTAAAGTTACCAATCGTGAACCTTGAAATATTTATATTTGTACAATCTATGACATTCCATTCAAATAGAAGGTCAGAGGAAGATTTCTGATTCTGTAAGCAGAAATTGTATTTGTCTGTATTGGTAATCTTCTGATAGTCTGTATTGTGTAATCTTGAATAAGTTTTGTTGAATGAACCGACCATGTCAATTTCTGACTCTATTGCCTGCTACTTTCTCATTGACTGATTAAACTAATTGATATTAAATTAGCAAAAGGTTTTATACTGAAATAGACCTCTGTAATTATCCAAATTACTTTCCTCATGATTTCCCTATTGAAAAAAATTCTTTGCCTAATTCGAGGGTGCAATGCTAGGATCTCGTCCTAAAAACTAATTCGTCGCACATAATAGTGACAAAGTGTTCTTCTGCCGATGTTATTAAACTTCATTAACAGTTATAAGCTAATTTTTATATAAAATTTAGGAGAAGCTAGACATTTTAAAGTAGAGTGATTGTTTGAAGTTTTTTTTTTGTTTTTTTTTTTCACGCTCTTGACAGTAACTTAGGTAGAATCACCTTTTCGTGCTTAATTAAGTACGTTACTACAAGTTTATAATACAATATCTACAATATTTCGAGTATTTATTTAACAAATTACCGGCTCTACTCATTAAATGTGGAAAACTACTGCTATTGTTAGAAACTAAGCCATTGTATTTAATTTGTTACCAGATTATTTTTTGTCATTTATTATATCCCAATGACAAAGGGTACTAGACCAGGTCGAAAAACCAATAAAGCATTTTTTTACTTCATCGGGAATCGAACCTGGGACCTTTCGCTTGAAAGGTAGGCGCTCTACCTACTGCGCCACCCAGCGTGTAAATTATGTACATAAGGGTACTGTTTTCAATTCCTGTACTTCTATGTCATTCAGCTTGAAAGAGACTGGTGTGTGAGCCAAGCGTAGCCATTGTGGTCGTTGACCATTGGACGGCTTTGAGCGTTGTTCAAAATACACCGGAATTTATTTCCGATTTTTGAATACCATAGCGAATCTTATGTAGGTAAAAATACATAATAGAACAGTAGAACAGCTCATCAATTTTATTTATTTATTTTTTTTAATATCTAGTTAACCTAATAATAAATATGTAAAGTTAATCAATGTATGAATAACCACTGATAAGCTGGTCATAAAATTAAAAAAAAAACATGTATTTGTTTTTGTTTTATTTAATTATTTTAATTGTATCTGTGCCCATGAACTAGAACTAATTTTCATTGCAGGCCAAGTTTGCTGTTGCATAAATTTCATATAGAAAGGTACTGAATTACTTATTTTGTTAACTTCCGCAATTTTTTATGCTACAATGTCTGCGTGTGTGTGTGCATTTCTAGTACTAAAAAAATGTAATTTTTTTAATTAATTAAAACTGAAATGAATGCAACTATATTATAGAAATAAAATAAAAAAAAACTAAAACCAGAAAAACCAAAATAAAATACGCATAATCTAACTATTTTTAAATAATACTCATAGCTATGTCTTAGAATAAAAATGATCAAACGGGAATGATTAGAAGATTACCTTACTTACCTTACATTATATTTTCATATGACCACATGGAATACTCAAATTCCAGAATGAATCAATATAGTAAGAGATAAAGAACTGTCAGACCAAAACGGAATTTTTTATTTTGGTTTTTTGAGTTTTTCATCATTATTTTCGTGATCATCATCATCATCATCATCATCATTTGTATATACCAGTAACTTATTTTTTTTTTTTTTACTTTACACTCGAAAACTTTTTTAGAATTTAATTTAATTAACTTCCTCTCTCGTTGGTCTCGTTTTTTGCTTTTTTTTTTTTGTTTTACAATCGCAAAGCGACCAAAGTCTACTAAATGGATGCTGATGATGATTATGTTATTCTTGTTGATTATTGTTATGATGATTGCGTTGATGATAAATGTAACTGACCATTAATATATTTACATTGTACAAAATAAAAAAAAATAAAAACTAAAATTTATTCAACTCTTATTATTTTAAGAAGCTAACATTAAAGAAGAAAACAAAAGAAATTTTAAAGTTCAATTGTGTAGCTATTCTTATTTTTGAAAATGTAATATTATTTAATTATAATACATAGCTAGTTAGATTTTACGAGCTATAAAATAAATTTTTTGATAATTAAATAAAAATTCGTATGGATTTATTCGGCTAAGTCCATATTTGAATTCTTGCTTTTTCTTCTGGATGTTAGCAGTCACACATTATTAAATTTTTATAGTGATTATGGCAATTTTTGACTCTTGGCCGTTTTTTAAGTTCACATATTATGGTCCCGATCAAATTTCTATGTTTATGCAGTCACAAAATTTGATATTTGCAACATCCCGTCTCCGTTAAATTTTTCGTTATAATTACAGTTCTGTATACACTTTTATAAATAATACAATGTGGTCATGAGTGCTACATAATGTCCTTAAATATTGCTAGCCGAATTATTTTTAAATAAATAAAATAAATTGTTATCTGTAAAATTCGTTACCTCAAATATCACACATAAAATGTTACATATCTGAAAAATTTGTCAATTCCTCAATTATTTTTACATTTCGTAACAATTCAATTAAAACAATAATAATTTTTTTCAATAATTTTAGAATCCAATACAAATGATATTTATTCTTAGCCTATAGACTGAAATTTCTAACAATAAATTATTAAAGAAGTGATTTCATTCATCATAACACTACATACTTGAACTCATCAATTCAATAGATGTTTACAGTGTTAAACTACCTATAAAATTCCTAATTTTAATTTTTATTGGTTTTGTAACGTATTAAGAAATGTTATTATTCTATCTGTGAGTTATAAAAATCGATCAAAATTTTATCGTAAAATCTGTTATATTACTGAATATTCAAAATAAAACACGTTTATGAACCAAAACTTAAAATTTTTTTGACAGGTAGCAAGAAAATAGTGAACAGAAATTAATTACGTGTGAAATTATTAATTTTCACGCTCTGCTTTATTATCACCATTTTCAAATAAAAGTCACTAAATATCTTCTTTTTGCTGTATCTTAAATTCCAAGTAATACATACTTCCTCAAAAAACTGAGCTCATGTATTATCATTTTTATTGACAAATATTTTCGATTCAGATTAATTTTTTAGTTTGATAAAAATATGACAGGGCTGTCAAATGCAGATTTTAATTTGTTTTAAATTCATCATCATCATCATCATCAATGTCCTGCAACTTCATCCGTGGGACATAGGGCGGAAATAACTTCTTTCCATCGGCTCCTATCTGCGGCTAACCTATTCAATTTTGGCCACGTTCTTTGCTGGGTACTTGCTTCGGCTAAGACATTAAATTTGAAGAATAGCTTAACAGTATTAACATACTTTACAACTTAAATTTGAAAATTTAAAGGCTCTCAGTAATTTTATTGTATTTGTCATCACGTACTACAATTACGAATATAGTTGAACACGATGATTTAATTTGTCTTGCAATATCTTGAAAGGTCCAATTCATATTAAACGGATTTGAAAATTTTAACATTTAATTTACTTTTGTACCAAGTAAAGTCAACTTAAATGACCGAATTGACTATTTTGTTAATTATTTCCTTTTAAGTACATATTTTAATAACTATTAAAGTCAATGATCAAAACTATAACTATTTAGTTGAGTTATAGGTTATTTCTTAATTAATTTTATTGTAGAATAGATACCGATTAAACTGTTTTTAATAAAATTATAATGGGTCCAACTAAGATTTCTTGTTAAATCAGATCTCTTTTCTTATTTAAATAGTGACTGTCAAACTAAAACTATCTGCTGTCCAATATAATATTTCCAAGTGCACTCTAGAATCAAAAGACAAAAAAATTGTTGCATTAGAAAGCAAATTAATAGAGGTGAAATTGCTATCTGCACAGTAAAAAAACAATTACCCCCCCCCCCCCTTCTTTACTTAAACTGAATTTATTGAATATCTTTGTAAGCGCAAATGACAATAATTTATGACAATAGGGACCTTTATGGTTTATTTAAATTTTAAAATTTAAAAAAGTAGAAGGTTTATTCTATTGATTTGACACTTTATATTTGCTCGTCCATTCCAGTTTTCTGCCTTACATGACTACAAGCGATTTTTTTTTAACCTGCTGGTTCTTGGAATGTTTTGTAGATCTCTCGCCAAAGGGTAAGGGTGTTGGATTAGTATGTTTGCATATAGTGCATAGAACATATTTTTAATTATTCTGTACCCATCGGTATATTCAAATCTTTATGTAGGTACCCAGAGGCCTGGGTGCCATGAAGAAGCAATTCTTCATAATTGACCTCCATAGGACCAGATTAGTTTCAGAATGGCTTTATATAGCAATACTTTGTGTTCCAAATTTAGTGTAGAATTTTTCCCATTAAGCCAATAAATGTTGTTATTAATTTATCTTTTGACTTCTTTTAGGGTATATAGGGTTTTGATATAGCTCAAAAGCTCAGATATTGCGATTTTAAGAGTTTGGTTCAGTTTCAATAATCATTATTTTCACAAATTAGTTGATTAGTCTTGTGTCGCTTGCACCACTTATTGTCTAGTAGAAGACACGAATTTTATTACCCCCGATTCGATCCATATTTATCAAATCATTATATTGCGTTTTTGTGCCCATTCTACGAATCAGACTATATATATAAAATAATTAATAGACATACTAAATTGCAATATTAATGATGAACGATTTAATTTTTCATCCATAACACTATACGAATCCTATTCAAACAGACTTGTACAATTTCACACTTTTTGAATTCACATATTTACAAGTATAGTGATAGAATTAATTTAAAAAATTTCAAATTTAATTGTAAAATAACTCAAGATACTTTAATGATACTGTTCAAAACTGTACAATCATAGATACATACATAAAAATATTAATATTAAAATTGTGTGAATGGTAGAACAAAATTATCTTAAATAAATTCAAGGTAAATAACACCAACTATATATTGTACCAACCAGGTAAATAACCACATTTGTAAACATATATATATATTATACAGATTAATCCAAATTTAAAATTACTGGGTTGTGTTTTTGTTTTTTAGTTTTGGTTTTGACTTTTGAATTTTGATTTTCTTAATGAAATTATAACTCAACCATTAAATAAAGAAAAATAATTTTTTTTTTTTAATAAATTTATTTCCGACCATGACGTGGAAAAACTATATTGTTAGTTAAAGTATTATTTTTTATTCAACATTTTCATTATTTATTCTATACATTTTCTTCTCTTTTTAAGTTAATAATTTATATTTCATATTGCGAAAATTTTACTATTCAAGTTGTAGATTTTATTTGTAAAAAAAAAAAAAAAAAAATTAGATTTGATTGTATTGCCTATGTTAGGCTGGTCAATTCAAGTCATGTATTTAGTAACGCTTCAGTGAGATTATCTTTTTTTTTGCTTCTTTCAAACTTACTAAATTGAATTTAAAATAGATTAAAATGTTTTGATTTAGATTATTTTTCCATAGATTATGAAATTAATTGAGGGATTAAAGATTGAAAGAATAATTGCGAGCAAAAAAAAGAGACCAAAAAAAATGTTTGTTTATTTTATTTGATGAGTGCTAATTGAATTGAAATTATTTTTAATGAAAATTAATTATTTTATTTGTATGATATAATCTAAATACATAGAATTAAAATATAATTAAGATATTAGAAATTTGTGAATAAATAATGAATTTTTTTTTATGACAAAAGATCTAAATAGAATTTGCTGTAGTAGTATAGGTATCTTAGGAAGAAAATATTCATCTCTTATACTTTTCGCTAAAGAGAAGTTATCTGACAGTGCATATTTGTACATACATTATTCAGGGCTAATATCAGGTGCCTACAAAACGAACTATGCATTTATCAAAAAGATATTATCTTCTTGCAACTTGATATTATCAAACATTAACATTTAAACAAAGCATGTAGTACTGACATATCAATAAGATTAAAAGATCCAGATTTATCATGTTACAGCAATTTACACATGATGGAAATGTGTTTTAAAATATAATTGAATTTAATTATCAGTTTAATTAGAATCTATTATAATTTATAATAATTAGTTTAATAAGAATCAGCAATTAAAAATGAAGTCTTGATCCCTAAATTTACTTTCTTTGATGACAAAATTGCCTATGAGCTTAATTCACATCTGTTGCTCACTAAATTATAATTTATATTGCATATTGGAACAAAATGATTCTATATACCAATTATTTGTGATTGTGGTAGTGGGTGTTAAGAAATAGATGGTCAATATTATTATTAGTAGTCCCTTTAATCACAGAGGTGAAAAAAATTACACTTTCACAGACATGACTAAATTTTACGTCTATTTTTGCAAACGTTGTATGGACAGATCTTTTAAATTAATAAATCTAAAAAATACTTAACGAGATTAAGAATTTAATTTACTATAATAATCAATAAAAAAATTTAAAATTATTTGTATCACAACAGCATAAATTGCATGGCTAGCTGAGTTCTTTGCCTAAATTTTTACGAAAAGAAATTTCATCGACGTAAATTTTACGTCACGTCTGTGATTAAAGGTTAAGAAAATAATTCCAGTTTTGATTGAGTTATTCTTTCATTATATTTACTTGATATTGGTAGGCTTTATATATAAAATATAAGATGGAATCGATAATGAATCAAATGATAAGACATTTTGATATTGAATACACTTTTGCACTATGTCGAATTTACTGAAATTTTTTTTGCAAATATTTGGGTATACACAATTGCTGACAACAAATTTTGACGTTTGTTGATTACATTTAAAATCATACTACAGTAGCAAATCGGAACTTGATAGTTTTTAATTTATAATTAACGCAGTCAATATACTTATTAAAAATTATGAAATTAAGGTTTAAAGATCACACTTTTGCAGCATTTGATTGCAATTTCATATTATAAATTACACCTATACAGATTTATCACAGCTTGTTTTGTTGTATGGAATTGTTATGAGCCCATTTAAAATATGGTTTAATGTAGCAAAAACGATATATTATGTCTGCATCCACTTTAAACTAACTTACGTTTGCAAGAAAATATTAACTAAAACTGATATGAGTACGATAATATCAAAAGAACATTTAAATTTTTATACTTTCACAATCCCAACATTTTAGAATTTCACAATATCAGAATTTTATAATATAATTATAGAAAATTATAAATATATAGGCATAAATTATAATATGTATATAGAAAAATAAAATAAATCCAAAAACAATTTTTTTTTTTCAAAAATTATTAAAATTTTTAGTCGTCCTTTATCTTCTAAGGCTCAATAATACTCTAACTGGTTGAGTCTGAGTTAGCTAGATACTATTTTCAATATATATAAACATTTAATATTTAATATATATTATTATATAATATTATAAATATATTACATTTAATATATTTATATTTCTTTCTCACAATTTTCAGTTTTCAAACTTGTTAACAAATATTAAAATTTTGTTTTCATATTTACAACCTTACCTAAAATATTGACTTGAGTGACCTAAAGCCTTAATAAATTATCTTCATTCGTGAAATAATATTTAAAAAAAAACCAATACCAACTTTTTATATTTAATAATTTTATCAATACAAAATGTTTACACTAATAAAACTTTAAAATTAATAAATTTTATTTTTTTTTTTCTTACAGGTATGTGTTTTCACTTTAATTTAGATTAGATTGGAATCTAATTTTAAATTTAGATATTGGTAAGAAATAAACAATTAAATAAAATAATAGCATTAGATATTCATTATAAAGGAAAAAACGAATTAACATCCACATTTATTTTGTTCGAGTACGACGAATGCTACAAATCTTTTCTTTTTAACTATGTATAAATTTGTAATATAAGCCTATAGATAAATTGGATACAAATCCTAGCTTCTTGAACAGTCATACTCAACTACTATCAAACACTAACAATTGAACAACATTTTTTATTTTAATTGTTTTTCATAGCACAATCAAACTAGATCTATTTAGGGTAATTTTTTTTTGCTCGTGGTATGCATAGGCCTCCTCCAAAGTTCTCTGTTTGCAGTGATTTTGACTTATTATTAACTTATTATTGGCAATTTTGACTTATGGTACACGCTAAGGTGCTGTTGGGGCTTGATTTTTGTGCTATGACCAAACAGAGATTTGTTTACACTACAATATATAACAAATGGAAGATCATTGGATGAATGGATGGATTGATATGGTTCCTGCTAGATGCTCTTGGGTTTTGATTTTTGTGCTATGACCAAATAGATTTGTTTACACTACAATTCAAAACAAATGGAAGATCTCTGGATGAATGGATTAATGGAATGGATGAATATATTTTTTACACCTCTATCGTTTTACAATCATAATGATCTCATTTTACTACTCATGACAGAATTTATCAGAAGTATTATTATTCTTAAACTCTCATACCATTCTTCTTACAAGTGTTCAACTCTATGAGAGCATTATGAGAGTTTGACTCTCATAGCAAGTGTATTTTTATAAACTATTTTTATACCTAAACTCTCATAACGTTCTTCTTACAAGTGCTTAACTCTATGAGAGTTGAACTCTCATAGCAAGTGTATTACGAGAGTCTTACGATGTGAATAATACTCTATGAGTGTAATTATCTCATAATAAGAATGACATAAGAACTAATTTAATTCTTGTAACAAGAGTTAAAGTTATGAGAGTTTCAAGTGTGTTATGAGAGTCTTATGAGCCCTTTTTTGTAGTTTTATAGAGTCTTACTCTTGAGAAGTTCCGTTCTACAGCATTCCCTCATCATATTTTTTGGTGGTTTTATCATCAGAGTGTGAAATATCCATTTTCTGAACTTAATTTTATTTACTGCCGGTTTTTTACCTGTTAGTTGCCATAAGTCTCTATTGTTGATGGTGTCGGGCCGGAATCTTCTACAACAGCGTATTAGTTCTTCATAAATGTTTTAGTCACACTTTAATTTTAATAATTACCAAATTTATACACTTTTCATGTTTGCATTTTAATTGTGTTTAATTTACATTGTCACAATATATGTGTTAATAAAATATAACTTGGAAGCTTTCAAAACAGGAGATAATCCAGAAATTCAATAAATAAATATTGGAAAAACACATTATTTTACCTGATCCAAAATTCTACCTAAATTACTGTCAAAAACATAAAATAGAAATAATGTTCGGTACATAACGGTCTGTAAGGTCTACGTACGACGAATAAGGACTTATCCTACCTACCTAACCAACCAACCAAACTAATTTCGTTATTATAACTTTTATATAAGTAACAAAAAAAATTTCTGTTCCATTTCACATGTCATAATTTTTTGCAAATAGATTGGGTTGTTAACCCATTGTATAGTAAAAACAAAAAAAAAAAAATTTACTCTCATTTTAATATTTTTTACAGTTAATACAAATAGAAAAAAAAACTTTATTATACCTACTGAACCGATAAATTTTTGTTTATAAAATATAGAATATTTCAACACTATACCTCTTTAAAGTTATTTAAGATGTTGACTTAACAAATCATAATAATAATATTTTTCATCCTCTGCTCTCCAATGTCATTGAACTTGAATATCAATCATTCGCTTGTCTGTCTAAATTTCAACGTAAACATATCACCAATTTTTTTTGTTTTCCAATTTTTTTTTTTCGGCTCCTGTCATCTTAACAAAATCAAAAATCCATCATAAGTATATCTCACTTCTCCATATCTTAATATAACATTTTTAACCTTTACAATAATTTTAAAACCAGTTAACTTTATTAAATTCGCACTCTTATTAATTATTCCTCTTCTAATTCAAGTTTATTTTTTTTATTTTTAATAAAAAATAATAGTCTTGAATATAATATATAATATTTTCTTAGATCGTACCCCGTTAATTAAGATATCACTTATCTGTGCTAAAATTCGTTAGAAATGGAAAAAAAAATATAATAAATAAAAAATTAATGTGAGAAATTAATTTCATGCTAGGCATGGTAAACATTTTATAAATGAATAAATTACGTTGAATAAACGTTGTTGCGACTTGGTTGATTGACGCACTGAAAGTATTGCTTGATGTCTAGTATTCGAAGTGATTGGAGGGAGATTGAATATGTAATTATTATCGAATGTCTTGACATTTTTATAAAAAAAAATGTATATTGTACAAACTTTCTATGTGTTTCTAATATCTAAGAATACTAGGAATAACTAACTGAAATATTCTTGGTTTGTATATTTGTTTGATCAATTGAACGTGATTACCATACTCTCGATAATAATAAAACAAAATTTCAAATTTTATTTCAAAAGGCATGGATTTACATTAATTACATAAAAATTAAAAGTCTAGGTATGATTCACAATTTTTATTAAATATCTTAATATAGACTTATTACACTATCATAATAGTCGTGTTACGTGTATGTAATAACCGAAATCGATTATGATATTTAATAACAATTGTGAAGCATACCTAAAGTTTTAATATTTATTTCATTTTAATAATGTTTCCCATATAGTATACGTATACTGCCTATTCTATAAATTATATTACATTAATTACCATTAATTACATTTTTAATAATTTGCTGTTATCAAATAATATTTAAATAAATTGCTTTCAAAAAGCCTGCATGGATTGGTTTACAAAACACACAATAATAATATTAAAGTAGAATACGCATTCTCTCAGTATTCATGTTATATATATATGTATACAATTTCCTTATTTTTACGAGTACTCTGATTGTGTGCGTTTGTATTGCATATATCCCATTTGGGTATAGATACTAATTTCATTTTATTGGATTTTATGTGGGTCGAAATATTATTTTTTGTTTGCATTTTCATAAAATAATTTTAATCGGTTATTAGCTCAGTTGGTTACAGCGTGATCTTAATATCCCAAATTTGGTGTAAGTTGGATTCTTTGTTGAGTCAAATACTTTTTTCTTTATTAAAAAAAATACTATTTTTTTGTTATTATATTATAAAATTTATAATATTAATTTTTATAAACAAAAAAAATATTTTCTCAATTATTTCAAGAAAACACGAAATCGTTTAGAATAAATTCATATATATTATATACCTCATTTTAAGTATGTATGAAATAAAATTAGTTAGTTCGGATTTTACAACATAGTTTAACAAAAAAAATGGTTTTCTGTCGTCGGTTAAATTCGGGTTTCAATAATATGGAACAGGGGTTTGAAGCGGCAACCCTCTACAAAAACAAAAAAATGGATTAATATTTAAATTTTGCAACTTAATAACAATAAAACTAAACTTCCCCTAAAACTAAACTGTATCATTGTGTAATCATTTTACGCAATGTTTAAAAATAAATCAAATTTTTAACAACGTTATGAAAATTAAGCAAAAATTCATAAAAAATTCAGATTTTAATTTTTTTCGAAATCTAAATTTTTGTCTGAATTTAAATCTGAAGTTTTGTCTGAACTTTGAATATCCTGTACGGTTTTCAGTCGAATTTTTGTTCTTTTCATAAAACGTTTTCTCACGAATAGATTCCAGGAATCGAAATGTTGACCCTCCTAAATGATTTACAAAAACTTTTGTAAAAAAATCAAATTTGATTAGCCTTACTACATCAGGTGCTTTGCCTGTATCACGATGTAAAAGGTGTGAAGGTACCGCAGGTCTCTAGTATTGCTTAAATTATTATAATAGATTATAGGTTTACATTTTAACAAAACAAAAATAGTTATAATCCGTCCGGATTTTTAATTTGGACTCAAATACCACACAGTCATAACATCTGATTTTTGCAGTCATAACATCTGAATACGATTCTTCAAGCCAAGTACTACATATAATTTTCTATATAATATATATATATATTTTTTTTTAATTTGTGGCAAACCAATGCTAAATTTACATGAAAAACTATACATTTGGTACATACCCCCTTCAAAGGGGATCTACAAAAATGTTTATTTGATTATTAAAATTGTTGCTACCACAATTGATCGAATAATTATATCTACCTCCAATTTTCAATATGAAACAGAACAGAACTAGTTTTCGAAAGAAGTCAATAACGACAGTATATCGTCGGCTGCATTCCTATATTATCTAATTTACCTGAGAAAATCGACTTTTTAACTTTGTCAGAAATTTTGAATATAAAAATTTAAAAATAATCAAACAAAATTTGCATTTATAAAATTTTGAGCAATTTTAAAACATCTAAGATAAATAATATTTTGAAATATCAAAATAATGTATTTAAAAAAACAAATCAGTAGAAATATAACAAATTACTGTATAGGTTCATATGTGCTTGGACATTTCGGAATAAAAATGGTCTGTTAGATTGTTTGATAGTTAGGAATACTCAATGAAATGCTTTTAAGACTTTTATGACTTATTAGTACAAAAACTGTAGTTTGGATAAATAGGCACAACTTGAAAATTTAAAAAGCAGTAAAATATAGGTTGTTTGGATAAATCAGAAAAAAATATCTCGAAAGCTATAAAAAATACATTTATTTTGATTGCAAATTCGGATAGAGCATAGCAGAAAAGAGTATAGTACATTAAAAAGTCAATTTCGGAAAAATGGTCTGTTTTGCAATGAATATGCCTGACAAAATCTCCAGATTAATTATAAGTTGGACCAAGTAAAAACGAGTTGAACAAACTAATATTTTTGTTACAAGAACAAACTCTGCTGCTTTTTTCTACTTAGATACAAAGTTAAATATTTTAACATCATATTTTATCGACTATTCTAAGATTAGTCTACAATTTGTATAGATAAAAGTTGTACAATTAGAGTAATGAAATTGGAAATATTAGTTATATGTATTTTTCAACAAATTGCATTAATATCTTGATCCATTTTGGTTGTTAGAACATCATCAGAATACAGACCAGTCTTCAGAATTTAGTCAAACATGCTTACTTAGAGTTTTCAATTGTATTATTCTAATACAACAATATATAGCCGTACATGTCAAAACTGAAAATGATTATAAAGCAATAACGTATTATCTCTAATATCGTTATTTAGATTGCAGCGTGTGTTACAATTGGATAAATAGCCGTGGTGATGATATTTTATCTAAAGAAATAATTGTCCCTTTATATTTCATATCGAAAATGTGTATTGATAACACTATACAGTATCTACTAGTTTGCTTTGATGAATTTCTATAAAAAAAACACAAATAAACTACATACAGATTGACATATTGTAGGCGTAACAAGTGAAGTGGTTTAATTCGGTTAGATTTTCAAACGTATAGCTACGATATTGGCTATAACGTCTCAAAGTTGCCTTTGATCTCATAGTCCAATACCATCGCTAAAAAAGTAAATATTTTGTGTAAGTTTTACCAGCTTTGAATGAAATGTAATTAAGTTTAAAATTCGCTATAAGTTTTTTTGATGAACCACAGAAGAAAAATGTAACCATGTCTATATAAAGACTGTAAATATTGGTAACTCGGTATTTTTGATACACTTGAAATCCAGTATTGATATATTAAAGGTATTATATAAGTATACTTTTATAAATCAAGAGAGCGATTAAGGACTAGGAAGTATACATAATACATATAGATATCTAGATATACTATTATATATTAATATGTCTGATAATATATTGGGAATTAAAAACATTTTAAAGATATAGTACATCATTCCAGAGTATAATAATAATCTCATATATCGTTTATATAACATAATTATTGTATATCAGATATCTAAGAATTCACATGAATCAATGCAATGGTGTAAACAATGTTTTTTTTTTTTTTTTGTTTTAAGTAGAGAAACTCTACTATTATGCTGTTATTTTAGCATTTTAATCTTTTTAAGATTAAAAAATCGTGTCTTTACCGTCTACCATAATAATTCTATTTCCAATATAGATATAAAGATTACCACATGGTGTCTATATATATAGCTATATATATTATGTATGAACTTGTAACATATATGTAATATATACATGTAAATATATAGTGAAAAGCTTGCATGTTACAGATTGAAGATGATTATGCCATCATGATCTTTATAAATTCAATAACAACAACAATAAAAAAAAAAATAATAATGAAAAAGACATAATTTTTAGGAGCGTATTTTTTTTTCATCTAAGGTGTTTTTCGTTTTTATTATAAAATTTTTATTATGTTATAATTTTTTTTTCTTTGTGTTTTATTATTTTTTTTTTTAACTTGTATTATGTCTTTATCGCTCTTAGTTTTGTTGCTTTCAATTGAGAAGAACTGCGAAATATTCGCACGATGTAGCTATATGTACATAGTAGAATACACCACTCTTGTATGACTAAAAAAAAAAATAAACGAGTAAAGTTTAATGACTTTCCGGTTATGAATTTTCTTGTTTTTTTTTCCATTTCATTCCTTTTTATTAGAAAATATCATCTTTTAATTCTGGATCTTTAAATATAAACAAACTGTAAAGCTGTGTTTTGTTTTTCGTTTTATTAAGTTAATAATCGTTATTATAAAAAATGTTCGTAATGTACATACAAGTTTTTATTTATATTTAAGTAGGTAATTTCTACGTAATGGGTACCTATGGTATTAATGACCTGATTATGTTATAGAAAAAATAAAATAAAAAAATATATAAAATTAGGTTATGTTTGAATGATTTAATATTTTTACGATAATAGGTATTATCAATATAATTTGCAATCTTATATCTTGGTTGAATTGTTTAGACAATTTGTTCATAGTATGCAAAGATGGCATTAAATCACCCTACAACAAAATTTTGTACTTACTTATGTTTCTGGATTTTTATAATAAGATTTACCAATTTAACTATTCATATATAGAAATAGAAACATTATAGAAACTTGGTATACATAATCTTATACGATAAATTTTTATTTTGAACTTTGATGTAGCAACAAATTAATTTATATAATTTAATACGCCTTCATAATATCATAGTCCCATTTTATTTTAAGTGATAACTACATCCTATTTCCAATTAATTTCAAAGATTAATGACAAACATTTTTTTTTTGTCATTATTATATATTATATTTACAGCACCCTGACCGGAATTCAAACTCAAAATTTTCAAAGTCAGATGACTTTATCATTAAAACACATTACCTATCGCCAAATCAATCTTCAACAATATTATCTACTACTCAACACGACCTGCTCAAGCTTGCTTTAATATCACTGTATATTTTATCACTGCGCTTGCTTTAACAATAACTACTCACACCAAGCGATTTTGAATCACTAATGCTTTAACTTGAAATACTAATGCTTTAACTCCATAACTAATATTTTTGATATTTTTGTCGTCAATTATTATCAATGTCTCTGGTGTCAGATAATCCTAGTAAAAAAACTAATATGTATGTAAACTCAAAAAATATGTATATTATCGTGTCTTTAATTTCTAAATTTCATAATTTGATGCCACCTGAATAGTTTATATATATAGAAAATGTATTCCCGATATATTCCCCACTTTCAAATTTTAATTATAACGACTTTTAATTTATTTTCATGTACGCCCGAATCATCTCCACTCTTTTCCTTATCTAACTATAACATTTTATTTTAAAATAGTCACATTTTCAATTTCTGTCAATTCTTAATTGAAAATCATATTGGGTCAGCAGCAGAATATACGTAGATAACAAATGTATGTCGCTGCAAAGACTTGTTTCTATTTAGCAATGATTTGTATGGGGGAAGAAATCTTATTTACATTTAAAATCTAGTTTTCACATCCATATTAGGAATTTATTAAAGCTGAATTTCAAAAATGTTGCTTAAGTGTTTTTCTAAAATTTTATTTCCTTGTTTCTATACGAGATTTTAATATTCTGTTTTTAATATTCTTTGCTTCGTTGCCTTTTCTTCTTCTTCTTTAATAAGGCATTAAATTTAGTACATTTATTAGTACATGTTTTTACACAGCATTTAGTACATATTTTTTCAATATTTAATAGTCTCAATTTTGTGATGAAAGTGTCCAGCATTAACAACATCTCTCCAATGGTCTTTCTAGTGATGTTTGATGTTTATTTAGCTATTCATTACTACCTTTGTCAGTGGACTTTCTGCCATTCTATTTAAATGACATCTTCAGTTTCTTCGTCTCTTTCGAATCCAATGGACAATATCTTGAATGTAGGGTCCCCGATTTCGTTGTTACGTTTCTTATTTATTAGCATGTATCTACATATTTGCCTCAGAATTGGAATTTCTGTTGTTTTTATTATTTTGTTTTGATATAGATGTATTCGTGATTGTCTAAGAGTGTACGTTCGAATACAACTTTTTTATATTCATATCTTGTTTTCTATTAAAGCATGTAGTTGTTTCTCTATATAACATTTCTGAGATAACCTGGAATGGCTGCGGTTTTTCCTGTTTGGATTATTATTTCTATTTGCGTCTTGTGAGTGCTGGTAATATTTACGTCCAGATATTTAAAATTGAGCACTTGTTTGATAATGTTATTGTTAATGAATATTTTACATTTAAGGGTTTCTTTCGAAATAGTCATGTACAATTATGCGCAAAACTAAATCTGAATAATAATCTCTGTAGATCATCTTCATTATCTACGAGTAGTGCCTCGTCATCTGTGTAACATATGATGTTCACGTTCTTATTGTCAATATGATATCTCCCAGAAGTGTTATATTTAGTTATATAGGTATATAGTTATATTTCTGATTTGTTTATTTATTATCAAAGACTGAGACTCTAACTTTGCCTAATATCTGTTGATGTTGTTAACCATTTCTACTGTCTTAAATACCAAGATATACGAAAAATGTTAATTTAGCTATTGATACATGAGCTTTGAAATAAATTTACACGAATTTGGAATTAATTGTGGAAGATATTAAAAATACATATTTCTGGACATAACCGAAATTTAAAAATTGAAATAGGGTTATCAGACGACTTTATACGATTAAAACTCACAAGCTTATCACGTCATGCTCATGTTTTATGAATTGTAAACTGACTGTAGAAAGCTGAGAGAATATCAGTATTTAAAAAAGCTATAGAAATTCACTAATTTATTTAGTTTATTTACAAATTTTATTTCAAATAAAATATTTATGAATCTAAGGCGGCCTTTACACGTACAATTTAATCCATTTAGCTTTTACAAGTTAAACAAAATCCATGCATTTTTTTTAAGTAAATGCCAAACGTTTATGACAAAAGTAAAGTGTGTATTGAGTTCTAAAAATCAAAGAAATGTTTCGTATAAAATAAAAAATAAGACCCACATGCAGTTTTAATTTCAAAAACTAATATTGTCCACAAAACTATAAATTCAAAGTCTGAAATTGAATTGAAAGCTAATTCGGTTACAAAGTATAAAAACAAAATAAAATAACCTTTAATAGGAAGAAATCGGTTGTCTGAAATATCAGTACCTTTTTTAACAATGGGTGACTTCCAAAATGCAGTAAAAGAAGTTTTAATACAGTTTAAATACAGTCCAACTACCGTTTAAGGCTTTTATAACCACTTCAATATAAAATAAAAATTTAAGCTTTTGCTAATAAATAACAAGAGCTTTCAAATTTACTGTATGCTAATATTTAATTTAAATGCAATATCTTCGTTAGGCTTTGGTTCTTAAAAATGTATTTTTATAGTTTTTGGAAAGAACTTTCCACAAAACTTCTTTTTTTTATAGAAGCTGATAAATTTTATTAACTTCATTCCATGCAAAATATTACACATTTTAACTAAACAAAATCAAAATCAAATTAAAAAAAAAACTTTATCAGTACTTTCAAATAGCCGATTTGAAATAATAAAACACTTCGGCACACGGTCAAAATTCAGTCGAAAACATAGAATTGAAATAAAAATTTATGAATTCGCCATATTTAATTTATGAACTATCAAATTTGATTGGATGGAAATTGAATGACCATCCAATTTGATTCACGAAATTCATACGATTCAATTCATAAAAGCTCTTACACGTACGATTTTTTGACATATGAATCAAATCCATGGATTCAATCGTATGTGTAAAAGCCACCTAAGTATTTTAGATAAGTATATAACTTAAGTTATCTAATAGCAAAGACATTTTGTTAAATTTGAATTAATGTTGAATGCAATTTAATTTAAATGAAATTTATGAACGAGATTTTAATATGTCTACTATTGGTTATATATTAAAATAATATATCCAACATGATCCAACTGTTGAATCCTTGTTGGATATACAAATTTAAAAACAAAAATATGTCTCACTCAATTACAAACTAATAATCTAATCAATTATAAACTAATAATAATTACAAAAAATAATCATAATTATAATATTGAGCTAATAATATTTTAACCGCAAACAATTTATTAAAATATAATTTCTAAATTAAATAGCCAAATTGGAATTCACTACATTTCCCCACAATTTTATCTTCTAAAATAGAAAATATTATTTTTCTTTTAATAAGAATATAAAAAATTAAAATAAATTTCAAATATTAAAAAAAAAATATAAATTAGACATAAAAAAATAAATGAAATACTAACAACCTTTTTTAGTGCATTTGAAATTCTTAATATATAGAAAACCATTAAGTTGTTTGTGGTCCCTCTAGATAATAAAAAAAAATCATTGGCAATAAAATTCAATAGAAAATATATAATTTTTCATAATATTATTTTGTATAAAAATAAAAATTTTAATAAAGTAATTCTATGAAGACGATGTCCAATTTTATACAATAAGGAATTATTAAAAACAGTCTCGTGTAACAGAATGCTTACATATTTATTTGGCCTTACCGCTTATCTTTTAAAACTGTTAAATTGTACTATCTTTTAATAATTGTAATTGTACTCAACATGAGCCCCTTATTATAAATTTAACTATTAAGCTCGATTCGTCTCACAAAGTTATGTTATTTTTTGATATATTGCGATTATTAAATGCAATTATGCCTGATTCATTGCTTCAGAACGTTGATTCCGAAAACATGCGCGCGCATATTTTTTGTATGAAAATTTGAATCTCTCAATTCGGAACATTTTTTTCTCTCCAGAACAAAAGTTGATCTTTAACTTTATGTTCGGAACAATTTTTTTTTTGCTATAATTTTTAATTTTTTTGACATTTCTCAGATTTAAAAAACATAACAAAGCATAAACAAACAAAAAGCAGACAAGGCATACAAAATTTTCAATCCCTTCACTTTGTTTAATTTAATTGAAAAAAAATAAGTGATTTTTAATAATATTTATATAGGTTTTATCTTTAAGGACCGAGTTCAGTTACTTTTAACAAAATGTATATAATTTTTTTTTCTAATTATACAAAATTAAACAATAGATTCATTATAAATACACAAATCAATAATGTAAAATACTTAAATATATATTTTTATAGGACACACAATTAAAAACATATTAGAATGAAAACAAAAAAGTCATTAACGACTAAAAAACATTAAACAATATTATATTTACACGCTATCGCATACTAACATATAATCTAAGTTAGTCAGAAGTTTTTGCCATTATGTGAGCTTGACAAGAATCATTTCAGCTTGCTAGAAAATTATCACAAAATAATTTAATTGAAAAAATTTTTAGAAGATAAAATTTAATTTGTTGAATTTATTTCTGCTACTACTACTTCCACTGCTGTAAGCTAAGCGATCACTTGAATTTTTTTAGCGCGACTATTCTGGAAAATCGCTAGACCTTGTGTTCTTGCTGTGTGAACCAATCCATCCAATTGTTTTCACTATTTTTTCCCAATTTGTCGCTTTTCTTCGATTCCTTCTTCTATAATTAATTTTACCAGTTTGTATTATATGGTCAAACTATAGCTTGTATTTCTACTTTGATGACTTGCAGTAGTTCCATATCAATTTCTATCATTCTAAGAACCTTCACGTTTGTCTCTGCCATTTAAAAAAATTCTAATTTATTTAATGTTTTCATTTTTAAAGTTCAAGCTTTTTCACCGCCGACCAAACATAACACTTAAAATAACTTAATCGGAGTTTGATGTTTATATCACGACTGTACTTTCTTATATTTTTCAAATGAGGGTCTTGCCCACTGTTATTCTACAATTCAATTAACCTAAATATTTAAAACTAGACACTTGTATAACATATAAGGTATATTTTTGTTCTAATACTATTTCAGCTTTACTGTACTGTCATTCAGCTTTATAATAATAATTTTTGTTTTAACCTAATATTAAAAATGATATTACAATAGAAAAATGTCTAAAGTATCAATTAGAATTTTTGTTCAACTAATCGTTAGAATTCAAAATCGATCATTAGTTTTTATCAGTCCTCTCTACAATTTATTTCCATTCTTTGCCATTGGTTTTCAAATTTATGCTTACAATATTATTATAAATTGCTTGAATCACTAAAACATTGATATTTTGTTTTTGGGATTATATTTTTTTTAATTTTTCTTACTTCGACTTCAAGCCGTTTGTTTCAAAATTGATATTTAGAATATTATTAGAACATATAGTTTTTTTGCAGCATCCCTACATTCATGGTTTTTTTTCGCACTATATTTTTTCAACTTTTCTTATTTTTACATTTCGTTTATTGACTTGATATTGTCTTTTAATTTATTGATTAGCCGATTTGATTGTTTTCCCGGCTTTATTTTGGCATTATCAACCCATCACAGATGTTCTATCAATCTACATATTATACCGCCTTTTTCATTCCACTTTAAACACGCTTTGAAAAATAATCCATTCAATGTATACAATACTGTATGTATTATTTTAATAAGTTATATTTCTAAAGTGAACTTAAAGTTCTTAAGAACAACTCAGTTTTTTTTTTTTTTGTTTGCAATAAATCATAAAACCAAAAACAAAAATAAAGCATAACTATTAGTAAAGAACGCAAACGATAGTAAATTTTAATACATCCGTAACATTAATAAAAATATAAAATTTATCAAAAACAATGAAAATAAAATGAATATTTTAATGCCTTAAAGCACCATTAAAAAAAATGTTTTTCTTTTTATTGTTTCTTTTTTTTTTATATGATATGCGAAACATAAAATTAAATGTTTTCGTTTTTTACATTTATTTTTGTGTTTTTTTTTTGTTCATTTTCTATTAATACATCCCATCGATTCCAAAAATTCCAAAACAACTATATATACTAAACTAATCTTTTCATATTCAATCTATATCTATCTGTCTTTATTCTTATATTCATCCATTCATTTATTCAGTCATCCATCCATCTATCCATCCATCTAAAATCGTAGATGCTCTATTCATTTTATAACTTATAAATAACCCTATGAAGGGACTAATAAAAACAAAAATATAAAAAGCTAAAAAAAAAATCAATCTATTTGTCTTATTTAGTACACACCATCAACGGGCTGATATTATACACCGCTTTGTAAAAAAAAAAAAAAAACAACAAAAAAGAGACAACAAAAACGAAACAGAAAAGCGATCACTGACCCTTGTAAATACAAACAGTTAACACAGGTAGCAATAAAGATATCGAATGCGAAATGTAATCTTAAACACAAAAATATAACAAGAGATTACAAGGAAAAACCACAACAATAAAACGATCTTATAAAAAAAAAAAGAAAAGAACATTTTTTTCTTTAATATAATCGAGGGTGTCAGATAATTCTAAAACAAGAAGAAAAACAAAACAAAAATTTTACTTGACCATATTAAAAACAAAAAATGTATCTAGGTATCTTAAGATAAATTAACAGGGACCCCAACCACAAAATTACAATATAAAATCAAAACTATGCGAATATAGATACATACATTAAAATAATAATAATAAGATATACATATATGCTAAATACAATCAACCACTGATCATTGATTAACAAAAAAAAAAAAAATATTTTGTTTTTAAAAGAATTTTCAATTCTATTCAAAATTTCAAACATTTTGATTGACAATCATGTGTTACAGAGTAACCGCATCGTCGCGACGCTTCTTATTGCAGTATACTATAAATAAAAATATAAAATTAAAATCAACCAAAATCGTAACCAATTTAGAGTAACCTTGCAAATTCTATACCCGCAATATTCATTTCGGTATTTATGCAAAAAGATAAAGTAGCAAAACATAAATCTTTAGTATCGATAACATAATAACGATAATCTATGCTAACTGAATTAAAAATCTTTTAATCTTATTTTTTTCACCTTTTACAATGCCCAATATAAGATACATCATCATAGTATTGATCCTGGTATTTTAATACGTTTTATACAAGCCAATTTATGAAATAGTTCGCATGTTATTTTATTTATTTAAATACATTTATTTTTACTGCTGATGGTTTTTTTTCTTATATATACAGTGTAGTCTATGGGATAAAACTAAACCCCTAACCCTACTAAACTAGGGACTAAAACTCTAACTACTTTTACACAGGGATTTGGCATACACAAATATATACATTTGTCATTGTACATTTCGATGGAAAAACTGGCGTTCTATTTATTGCGCCACACAGCGTGGTTTAAACC
This sequence comes from Argyra leucocephala, assembly GCA_963942445.1. Classification (NCBI taxonomy): domain Eukaryota; kingdom Metazoa; phylum Arthropoda; class Insecta; order Diptera; family Dolichopodidae; genus Argyra; species Argyra leucocephala. The sequence continues at coordinate 30,267,831 of OZ012677.1, forward strand.
AATTCCGTTATAATTCAATTTAAATAAAATTTACTAAAACCACTTAATTTTATGGGGTTTTTCGTATAAAGATTTGACAAAGAATTCTGTATTCTAAACTGCACTTTACTCATGAGCCTGATCTGGATCAATTTGAAAAACTAACTCCTCTTCTAGTTTCCTCAATGAAATTTTTTTTTTTTTTTATTTAAGAACTATTAATATTACTGTAAAAAATGGGAAATTTATAAATATAAATCCCATATAAATTTATAAATTTACCATAACCTGTATAGAGTCTATCTGAATCAAAATCAGGATTGGGAATTTGTATGAAAATTTACAAAATTCTGTTTTCTAGCTTAGCATAGCTTAGAACATAACTTAGAATAGATTACAATTAAAGTGAGTGTTACAGTGACATCTTAGAGTTGCAGTAGCATCGGTCGTTCGACTTATTCTAACGTTCTCTGCAGAATTCAAGCCTATTGTATCATTGACATATCAATGAATCTGTAGGCGATTTCCAGCCAATTGTACTGAATTTCTTCAACTTACCTAAAAAAAATTCAAAATTACAATGTGTCGTGTACACTATGTATATAAATACTAACTGTAAATACATTGTTAACGATTTATTTCCCTTTAAAAAAAAAATAATTATGATTTCGGGTATATTCGGAGCAATTTTCATAATATTAATTAAATATTCTTGGCCTTAAGACATGGAGGTGAAATGGCAAAAATTAATTAACAAAATTAAAAGAAGAAAAAAAAACAGATTAATACTGTAAAGTTATTAGAGACGGAAAGTTAATATATTAGTGAAACAAAAGCATTACCATAAAAGGAGGTCTGCAAAAGAATGATAATAGGCTTAAAAGAAAGTTTGTCAGCCTTTAAAAAGTGTTATTACACTATGTAGTCTACACACAATGTTTTGTGTTATCAAGAAGATCAAAAACAATATTTTAATTTCTATACAATTTTTTTTATTGCCAAATTCATCAAATCAAGAGTCTTGATCTTCTTCAAAATTATACTCCGGTTATTTTTGAACATATTTTCTGGATAGCAAAACCAACATTATTAATCATGAGATTCTTGGTCTTGCTACTATACGCTTATCACAAAGGTCTTAAACTGTCCACTCTGACAACATGTTCCAGCCATCTAAGAAGGTATTGAAGTTTTATTAGGTATAGAAAATTTTACAAATTTTGGCCAAAAAATGTATGCCACCAAAAATTGATATGTCAAGCTCAAGCTATTTTCAAGCTGGTCAATCTAATACACAGCTTGAAATTTCAAGAAGAAGTCAAGCGAAGTACTCAAGTTAGCATGTGTAAGTAGTAATTGACAACATATGCTCGAAAAAATCTAAGCAATAAAATTCCAAAATACTGAATCCCTAAATAAAAATTCCCAATTATAAATTTCCCTCAAAATCCCAAATTAAAAATTGCCCAAAAATATTTAAAAGCTTCAAACACAAATTTTTTTGTGGAAGAAGAGTATAACACCTATGTACCTGTAAACGCAAAACGGTTAAGTTTTAATAAAAACTATTTTAAAAAAATAAATAGCATTTTTAAGGTTATACATGGGTACCGTCCCAAACCGCCAATCGTCCGCCCGCCATTGATTAAAATAATTTTTATTGAATATTTTATTTCTTTTTTGGCAAATTTTGTATTTTTGAGGATTTTCTGTTTTGGAGATTTTGTAATTGAGATTTTGATTTGGGTATTTTGTCACTGGGAATTTTTATTATTTCAATGTTTCAGGAATTTCAGGAATTCATTTTAGAAGCGATTTTAATCATGTCTATGAATAATTATACTAATATCAAGCATAATAGAGTTAAAGAAAATCGAATGAAATAGTAACTGCATTTTCGATATCTGATTGAAAAAAGAAAAGAAAATAAAAAAGAAAAGTTTAAGCTTTATCTGAGAGTTCAAAAATGACAAACACACAACAAAATTATATCGTTTCAAAGCATTCTATGCGTACAAGAACTTTTATTAATAAGAACTTACTGCTTTCAGAATCAAGAATTGATTTGTCCAACTGAACGTTTCTGTCTATGTCTACTATTAAACATAATTTTTGAATTTTTGGACTCAGTAAATTAATAATTACATTTCTGCATACGCATTAATAATTTTACAAAAACTATAGGTTTGACTTAACCCCTTTATGACATTACAAATAGACTCTTTAGTGAACTGATCTGGTAAACCCAGCAGTGCAATATAGAAAGGGTGAGTCGACATTATTCTTTGCTATAGAATCCATTTTAGTGGATTATTACCATCAGATCATGTTATATTACAATTATCCCAATTGACATGAAATATACTTTTTAACTATACTAATTCCACAACCTTGACCTAACTTAATCTATATAAGACAATAGATATTTAAATGAACCAACTACTTAACAATTGTATCGTTATATTTTTTTAAATTAAATTGATTAATATCAAATCGTACAACATATTCACACACAATTATTACACATACGAAAAACATCACATGAATTAGTAAAGATTTTTATAGATTTAGTCAACACACACTCACATATGTACATATACACATTTGTTTGAATCGCTGATACAACGATAATAAAGATTTAAAGCAAAAAAAAAAGAAAGATAACAGCAAAAAAAAATGTATTGTGTGTCGAGTTTCAAGATTATAACATTGATCTGATTGAACTTAAAGGTGGAAGAAACAGAAGAACAAATTATATTAACTAGAAGACTTTTGATTTTTATCCCTTTGAAAAACAAAAATAAAAACAAGAAAAAAAATTTAAAATAACCTGTTGACAGACAAGTCGATTAGACATCTGAGAGTGTTGAAACAAATTATAATAAAATCAAAAATAAAAAATAAAAAAAAAAAATTTCTTTCAGAAGATAAAATTTGATTGATTACCATTCTTGTGGTTATAAATATTTTTTTTCAATTATTACCAAAAAAAAAAAAAAAACGAAAAAAAAGATAACAAAAACAAGCACAAGAAAAACATTAAGTTTTAAACAAAATCTGTGGTGTAAGTTACTTCCAATCATATACCATTCAATTGATAATCAATTGTTAGAATAAATTTGGAAAAAAAAATCTAATTTGTTTCTACCACTAATAAGACATATATGTTCACTTATTTAATCCCCAAAGGTAGTTAAGAAGGAATTAAAGTTGACTTAGAAGCATGTACAATACAGAATAAATAACAAGTAAAAATAATATAATAGATTTTTTTATTATTTTGAATTGACAACCAGTTATACATTCATCAATAGATCTCTGAACTCAATTTGACTTATTTAAAAATAATTAATTATTATTTTGACTGACTTAAAATGTTTTCTTTTGTATGTGAAAAATTTGGGAGTTATAATATGAATAGAATAAACCATCCATTAATAATGAAATAGTCAAAATAATCAATAAAAATTTAGACGAAAACAAATTGATTGGTAAACAGAATTTATGAATTTATTTAAGGTTTTGTTTATCATTTCTCTTTAGTGAATCTTTTGAATTGTAGTTTGTTTTTTTTTTTTTTTTTTAGTTAGGTGATTGAAAGAGAAAGTTATATAATTGTAGAATAATTAAAATGTTTTAATTCATTTTTGAATATTCAAATTGTTCTATTGTATTACAATATAAACTCTATCGTATTCAAACACGAGCTCCTGTGTTGTGTAATCAATATTTGAATGTAAATGATTTGTTCACACCTATTATATATAATATTATAAACACATTCATTATTATCAGAAGCTATATAATTTCACCTAGATTTCTTAAACAATTTTTTTTTTTCAAGTATCACTCATTATCTTTTGGAAAGATATATCCGATTTGTGAATCTTATTTAATATCGATCAGCCATTTTTTTTTTGATAAGATGCCGATTTCGAATCATTCAATGACTGTTATCATAGATTAATTAACCCTATTACTATTTAATCTATGCTGTTATTGATGTAGGGTTACCAGTATTACTTCTTCACTTGTTCATTTAGAATAGACCTATCAAAATTTTAAGTTTAATTGAATAATGAATTTAAAGTGAATACGATTCGGAATTAATTATTAAGTGAAACTAAGTGAATTCCTTGATAATGTATTTTTGATACGATAACAGTTTGACAATAGACGTTAGTTAAGCTTTAGGCTAGGTTTAAATTAGATTTTTTATTAGCATAAAAATTAATAATTAATGGCTTTTACTTCCCATTTTATCCTTTTTAAATTATGTTCATTCTAATTAATAAAGTCAGGTTTGTCTAAATAAGTACAAATCAAAGGTGTAAATGTTCTAGTAACATGAGCTCTTGAAATATAGAATTAAAATACATTATATGAAATTAAACATATTGTATAAAATACATTCAGGCAATAAAAATAATAAATAACGGTGGTTGTACTGTTTTATACTATTGGATCAAGATAATGAAAATATCTTGAAAAGACAAACATAACGTGGGAGCAAATAAAATTAGCAACTAAAAATCAAGTACGATGGAAATGTCAAGTGGAAGCCCTATGCTTCTAAAAGAAGTAAGGAAAAAAAAAAGAAAAAATAAAACATCTAGATTTGGCTTTCCCACTATTTTCCGTTGTATTTTCATTATTATTCAGCCCAAAGAGTTAAATATTTGTCTTAGTTTAACCACAAAGTATAACCAAATCTAGGCTTGTTTATTTTTCCTAACAATTCATGATAATTTTTTTTATTTCTTCTATAAATCTATATAATATGTTTCTGATGGAGATATTCAGTTATTGCTATGATTTATTTTTTATATGCTACACAGAAAGTTATATATAATGTGTGTATTTAAGTGAATTTCCCTTACGTTCCACACCGACATCTGCCTTCTGCGAACAAAAATTATCTAAAATGAATTTTCCAAATTGAAAAACATACTATTTTATTATCAACATTATTACCATGGGGCTCTTCTGTGGGAGATATTGTATAAGCGTATGACCTAATGAAGATATCCCAAGAAGAGTTGGAATTGCTAGCTTTCCAAAAATATATATCTTTAGTGGCGCATCTTATCCTTCAAGGACGAATAGGACATATAAAAGTATCCTTGTTGTTTTGATTTGTTTTTGTATAAAAACCGTTATATCTCTTGATTCATTAGATATATATATATATATATATATATATATATATATTCAGTTACATATTCTAGAAAGATAACGGTCTGGAGCATATTTAATCATATATTTAATGATGATGGATGCTGCCGTTATGGAGATATTGTAGTTCAAAGTATAAATTTTTGAAAAAAAAAAACAATATTTATTTTCTTTCTTGATAATACCATAATAACCCCCCAAAATTTATATACTGATAGAATGGTACCTTTTTGCTAGTTTAGAAGATATAAACATTTATTTAAAAAAATTGTTCCAATCAACTCGAACATGTTTGCATAAAATATAATATTTCTCTTCAAATAGTGAAGGTATAACTTTATTTATTCCACCCGATTACTAAAAACAAAATTTTCACACGATTTTGTTTTCTTTGCTACATAATCTAAACTAAATATTATATTAGATTAGATTAAATTAAGTAGTTTTGGTAGTAGTTTTAGCTGGTTCCTATATCACCACAGCAGCAAATAATGAGCTAATTGTGATTACCCGTATTAATGCAATTAATCATCTGATCTGATTTAGTGATCACACTCAGGATATTCTTCAATAGTATGCTGGGATAGCCCTCATTATTCAAGAAACGCTATTCCCAGTTGGTGAAGTCTGTAACGAGTGAGCCGTTCGCATTCACAGAGCAGCTGATGTTCTATTTCACATATTCTGCACAAATTGTTTTCGATTAGGCCCATTTTATAAAGATGCTTCTTTACTAGACAATGGCCTGTTATTATCTCTGCCATGATAAGTCCCTGTTTCCTATTAAAATTTAGCATAGCTTTGGTTTTGTTGAGTGAATGTTTTGGCATAAACGAGTTAAATATTAGTTTTCATATAATTCTGAACGTGAAATGAGTCTGAATAAGAACGTGTTCTGTCTTGTTTTATTCAAAAAAATGTAACTTTTAGTGTTAATTCGTCTCAGAACAATTTCATTTATAGTGCTGTAATCATGGTATCAATATTTCTTTGTTTATTGTATTATTGTTCTTAATTCTGCGAATTATGTTATCAGATGTCTTGGTCATCTTTTAATGCAAAATTAGGTACATACAATAATATTTGGTGCAATATAAAATTATATAGAAAATCATTTTGTATAGTTTCTCTGTCACTGTTAATTCTTCATAGAACTACAGCACTGTAATCACATTCATAATATTTTCAAAAACATTTCTGAAAATTTAAATTTTCAATGCTTTCAGTTTATTTAAAAATTTTAATATTCATATTTATTTTTTTTATATCATTTTAAGTCTATGAGATGAACACCCTAATTGCTTTTACATACAGATCTGGTATACACAATTACATACAGACGTTTTTCCTTTAGAACGCTTATGATACCTATATATACTAATTCAAATGTGAAAAACTATAATTTATAGTACAAAACGATTAAAAATTGTACTTAACCCGTTACTATTAACCGGTTATTGCTATTCACATTTCTTTATACCTATGTTTAAAAAATCAATAACAAATAATATTGCCCCACATTTTTTTTTATCTCATCTAAAAATAATATCACCATTCTGACGTTTATACCACCATCGATATAAAAAAAAAATAATATAAACAAATATTTAAATAACCTATACCAATTACATCTTAACTTAAAAAAATAAAACAATAAAAATCAATTTAAAGAAAATAAACAGTTACCTAATTAATTTATTTTTACTTTTCATTTGACATCAACCTGTCAAAATAATTCACTATACAAATCGAAATAAAAAAAAAAAACAAAAAAAAAATAAAATTCAATTAACATCTAAACATAAATCAATTCTCATAAAAAGAACAATAAAAACAAAAAGAACTACTGTAATAAATTCATTAATAAATAATATTCTTAATTAATTAATTCAATATCAATCTTTCAATTTAAATAAAAAATAATAAGAATAATAAATAAAAAATCAGCTTAGTTGTTTAGTAAAAAAAAAAAAATTTAACAAAATCAAACAACATCACTCTCTATCTATTTACGATATTATTTCTCAATATAAATTAATAATATTTCTATTAACTCTAGACATTTTGTTCGTCACGAATTAAAAATCATAAAAAATAAAATTAAAAAAAACAAAAATTTAATATCATGATATTATTCGAAATCATATACATACATACAAACATTCACATATTAGGTATATCTAATTTCTTTATTTTTCATTCAACAATAAAAAAAAATTAAAGGAAATATAGTTTAGCTAACGGTTGAATAATTTTTGCTCTTTACACCATCAGAATTTAACAATATAGCAAATCGAAATAATATTATAGTATAACAATAATAATAAAAGTGTATAACATAGATTAAATATTAATAAATAAAAAAAATAAATGAATGAACACTGGTGCGGCACCACTAATGATCATTATTTTAAATTAATAAAAATTTGTAATACATACTCGTATAAAATTTACGATCATTAATTGACAATTTCAATATTTTGGCATTTTGTATAATAATAAGAATAAAAAAAAATTAATTGAGTAACTGTCAATATAGTTTTGACTTTTGATTATGAATACAATTAATGAGAAAATAATAAGATTAAACGTTTTCAATTATATTTGATTTTGTATCATTTTGTTTGTTAAAGAAATATTAAAGTGAAAGATGGCAATTAGATATGTACATCTAGAATAATTATCTAAATAAATACTATTGTAATACTAATAATATTATAATTAAACTTTTGTATAATGATTCTTTGTTTTTGTGTCAATTCAAATGGGACGTATAATAATTTGAATCATTCATAGTAATTAAGCTTGAAATATTTTAATTTAACACTTTTTTATCGCTTCATTAATTTTCATGTTTCATAATAATTATTGTGTACAGATTGTGTTCTTTATTGTATGAGAAATGAATGGCAATAATTTTATTTTTTCTTAATAACATATTTTATGTCTATATTATTCTGTTTCTTTTTAGTATCTGAATCAAAAGTTTATTTGATTTGGTAAACTTGACATCAGGGAAATAAAATAAGCTAGTAAAACAGCAACTTGCGTTGAAGAATAGTAGTTATCATATGTTGCTTCTGTATAAAAAGTGATTTTTATGCAGAAGGAACACATAATAGTTAATAGAAATATATTTCAAGAAATCAAAACAATACAAGGTATATAAAATATATCTACTGTACATTTACGAATATCTTTTTTAAAAGGCTACGATAGATTACGAACATGAACGTTCGAACATTATGTTCGTCAAACATTTTCTTTACTATAATATTATATACGTAAAAATGTTCTCAAGAACATTACACCTGAAGTTAAATCAAAACAACACAACTTTCATTCAAAAAATATATCAAATTATGTTTGGAACAAATGTATTTAAATAACAGTACGACACGACAAAGTCGTCGACAAAAGTTTGATCGAAATTCATAATTTGTCATTATTGCACAAATCATTTTGACAGTTCTAAATCATTAAATTAAAAATGTTTTTCTTGTTGTTTTTGAATTGTTGTTATAGAAAATTCACATTCACATTCATTGGACTAGCTTTGCGACATTCTATATCAACAATCTAGGACGACAATGTCTCATCGCTTTCATTGGACTTCAGGCTTTAGTTGTAATTTTTTTTAAATTGTGAAATTTGAAAATACAAAATATTCATGCGTCTATTGTAGCCTTAAGTAATTGTATTTGTAAAAAATATTTATCAATTTTGCAATAAAACATCAAACCGTTATTTAGAGCTGCAATAGATAAGCCGTGACTTTTGAAACGTCAAAAAATACGATTGTGAGACAAGTTGTTAGACTGTTATTACCACTATATCAAATGTTTGTAATGCTAAATCATGTGTTTGATAAACACTTCTTGCAATTTTACAAACATTTTTTTTTTTAATATCAGCAGACAACAACATTAATAATAATATAGCAGGCATATTAGTTAATATAAAATTTGATGATTGTTTTGCATCTAAAAAAGATAATTTAACAATGAAAAAAAATGCCTTTTGTATGTCAATTTCTTTTCTATATTAAACAAATTTCAGTTATGTTAAATTCATTGCTTCAGAACATTTTGTTCCGAACAATTTTGTTAAAAGAGAATTCTTACCGTTGCGATTAATTGCTTCAGAACATTGTGTTCCGAACAAAAAAAATTTAAACAGCTCCAATTGACATAAAATTACTTTTCAAATTTTTTTTTCAGCAATAAAAATATTAGTAAAATCTAATTATTTAAAACTTAATGTTGAAAACACAATCACGACGAATGACGAGTGACGAATGACCAAAATTCGTCCTTAGAGACACAATCACGACGAACTATTCGCGTTTATAAAAATGTTTTACTAAAACCATTTTGACCAATTTATGTTGGTGTCAATGAATGTCATTCGCATTCGTCGACAGAGTAAAATAGAAATAGATCTATTTTTTGAACGCGAAATTTTGGTTATTCGCCATTCGTCACGATTTACATATAATCTCATGTATTTGAAAGCGAAAAATTCGTCATTCGTCGTGATTGTGTTTTCAGCGTAAAAAAAAATAATATTTTTATGTCTGAATGTTTTTTTTAAATGTGAGAAATGTCAAAAAAATTAAAAATTATAGCAAAAAAATAATTGTTCCGAACACAAAAGTTAAAGTTAAATCATCTTTTATTCCGAAAAGAAAAAAATTTCCGAATATTTGTGTAAAATGAGAGAATTAAAATTTTCATATAAAAAATATGCGCGCGTATGTATTCGGAACAAATGTTCTGAAGCAGTGAATCAGGCACTATTTACGAAAACAAAGATTATTTTTGTTTTTAAAACAAATAAAAACACTTAAAATTGATTATTTGCTGCCATATTTAAAAATTTTCAAAATTACTATGAACTTCAAATAATAATTGCCTCTCAGAAATTTTTCTATACCTTCTTTGCACACTATAGGCGTCGCGGATACATAATTTGAGCGTTGGTAAGCTCGACACATTGTTTTTCAATTTTGATTTGACGAATGTAAAGACAAGACTTTCGAGGAAGGTTGACTTTTTAGATCAGTAGTATAAAAAGTAATTAAATATCTATTATAATTGCTTATGCAATAGATAAAAGACGAAAGAAAATGCTTTCAAAACTATGTTGCTTGATAATAAAGATTGGAAGAGTTTGTAAAAAAAAGGAAATAATAATACTATTTTTTTGAACATAATACCATTCTCAATAATTTTACCACAAAAAATCAATCATATCTAAAACTACAATTAACAAGATTTTATTGATTGCCTAGAATGCATTGTAAGCGGCAGAAAAATATTTCAAACTCTTTATTAATTATTCATTTATATCAAAATAATCTTCTTGGACATTTGTTACTTTAAACACTCAAAATACCCAAAATAACCAACTTATTCTGGAAAAATATCGATCAAACACACAGCTTCAGTTTTATTCCAAATTCTGTTACTGATTTCATGAAGTCTTCAAATGGATATTTTAAAAATCTAATTGTATCTTTTTATTAATAGCAATAAGATATTTATATTATACTCTATTAAGAAGATTAAATACCAGTACGATCATTAGGGATTATCATTGGACACTGTCATATATCCAAGCGATCCGATGCTTGGGCTCCATTCAAATGATATCTGCACAGCCTGCAAAGATGAAAAATAAATCAATAACACTTCTTTGCACCTGCATTCATTCAATAAAGAAAACATCTTCTAAGAGTCTATACTTTGTAAGCTCCCTTTGAAAAATTGCACGTACCAAAATTAAGTGCCTCCATCGCTGTGTAAAAAGTTCAAATTAGTGTTGTTTATTATGAGTCGTTAATTAATCAAATCTTCGATTTTTTCTTCTAATAGGACTATATATATTCTGTTTATTCTCAATACATAATTAGTGGTTTCCTGTAACGTGGGAGGTCCCACTTTCTTCTATGGTGGACATAAAATCAATTTAAAAATTAATGAAATTTTAATTTTTCGATTAAAAAATAAAAACTAAACTAAAATCCAATTTCTAATCCTATCAGCACAAAAATAAAATAAAGTTTTAAATTTTCTAACTTTCACCATTACCGCCAGAAGCATCAATTACAAATCTCTTAAAGTAATATAATGTAAAACAATATAAAATGATTGCTTTCTACATCTCATCTTCCATAAATATAGGAAAAATTTAATAAAATTATTATTTTTTTTTTGTTTTGTTTTTAAATTCATCACATTGCATCAAAAAAATATCTATAATCACAATGGTTTTAATACCTTTTTCATATTATTTTCATCAGTTCCAATAGTCCAATTCAATTTTTGATGCATGTACTCTACAATAAAACCACTGGTAACATTCTATTGAATAAAATTGAATAATTACAGATCAGTGCGGCAATTCTATAACAATCACTAAAATTTTAGTATTCTACTTCAGTTTATGAATAATTTTCTATTGTTATTTTCTTAGTTGTTATTTTCTTATACTTTTGTTGTTGTTTCTTTAAAATTTTGCATTAGTTTCCAATAACTTGCATTTATGTCAGTGAAATATTTCAATTGTCCAATATTGTGGATATTACTTTGAGTCAAGGTTTCACTTTGAAAAATATTTTCCCACAAAATTATTATTTTCTATATATAGATAAATATATATATAAATATATATATATATATATAATATATATATAATATACATATTATATATATATATATAAAAAAAATATCAAATTCCAAATAAAATCAGATGTAAACCAGCGTTAAATACCATGATGCACATCTTTATCCACATCTATGTATATATACAATTAGAGCTCATCTAGAATTCAGAAGGAAATGAAAATAAATCTGTGTAGTGTAGATTTTTTTTCTTTCTTATTTTAAACCAAAAAACAAAAAAAAAAAAAAACAAGAAATATATGGTGTGTTGCGCTTCACTGGACCTATGATCAGTTACCATAAAATTTTATCTTATACAAAATATACTCAATCTTAAAATATCTTAAACGTATTTTTTGTGCATACAGTGTGTATCAAAAACACAAAAATATATGCGATAAGAGGAAGGTAAAAGATTGAAATTGATGATGAGTACTTTTTATTCTGAATAATTATTTGTTTTTTTTTCTACTAATATAAATGTGATAGACCACTGTTTTTTAATAACAGTATATATACCTTCTTTAACTTATTAAAATATTCTCATTTACGGTGTCAATATTTCATACAAACCCCATTAGATTATGATGATCAATTGCACATAAAAAATTTATCAACCTTTCGCTTACTAATAGAAGTCTATTGATGTGCTTGCTCTACGATTAAATCTAGTGATATTTAACATCAGTGTTATAAGCTCACAAATTAACAATATTGTAGTAAAACCGAATAAAATAATTAAAAATTTTTTTTTTTTTATATGAGATTTTTAATTAGATACTCAGTGAGCCACAGTAAAAATTGTTTAACTAGCAACAAAAATTAACCAGAATATGATAATTTTAGAACAACAATTAGCAACTTCACCGTCCAGGTAATATTTACTCTTATTAACATACCTCGAACTGTTGGAATTCTCTCTCTTTGATGGAACTGAAATTAATGAGCCCTTCCCTTGCCACACAATTTCAACGTAACACTTAGGAGAGTTCAAGTGCTCATTTCTAAACGGTTGAAATACCCAGTTGGTCCAAAACTGATCTTAGAAATTAATTTATTGTAAGTACTGCTAAAATGTGGAAAATGTTTCCATCCAATGTATACCCTTTCGATAGAAATCATCCATATTACAATCATTTGCAATTTTTCAAAAATAATTAAACAGATTCATCGCTATTATCCTAATATATATCCCTTCTAATTTTTTTCTCCTTATCCGAACCCGCATTTTGAATAAATCAATCCATTACTAGTGTTTAGGTAGTGTTTACAAAAAACAACAAACCTTTAATCAAAACTGGTGTTTAATTTAATTTTTCAATTTATTTAACATAAAATCGACGATGAATTTTAGAGTTAGACGCAACAATATGTATTCGAAATTGTTTACAATCGTACTTTATTCAAATCGCCATTTGAATTACATACAAACTAGCATTGTTTTTAACTGAAAACGTTATGTCATTTGATACAAATTACTAAAGAGCGTATTGGCTTGCATATCTTCGAAACTGTAGTAGATATTTGTTAGAAGTTATTTTTCTTATCCGATTCTCTTTTTAACCCCTTGTACCCCAGGTGAACTTTAATAGACCAGAAATATTTAAAATACTTGAATTTATGTCAGTGGGAGGATACTTCAAGGGTTTTAGGGATTACAATAATTCTTTGAAGAATAAAAAATTTTCGGATGGATCCGAACCCATCGTATATTACAGTTAGGCTTCTTTTTTTAAATCCTCTCTACCCCAGGTTAGCTTTAATTGACCAAAAATATTTAAAATACTTGCATTCATGTCAGTGGAAGAATACTTCAAGGATTTTAAGGCTTAGAGTAATTTTTTCAAGGATTAAGAATTATCGGCTGAACTTATATTACAGTTAGGCTTCTCTTTTTAAGGCCGCTGTACCACATGTTAACTTTAATAGACCGGAAATATTTAAAATACTTGAATTTATGTCGGTGGGAGGATACTAAAAGGGTTTTAGGGATTAGAATAATTATTTGAAGGATAAACAATTTTCGGATGGACCCGAACCACATCGTATATTACAGTTAGTCTTCTCTTTTTAAAGCCCCTGTACCCCAGGTTAACTTTAATAGACCCCAAAGATTAAAATTACTTGCATTTATGTCAATGGGAAGATACACCAAGGCTTTTGGGGATTAGACTAATTCTTTGAAGGATTCACAATTTTCGGATAAGCCCGAACCACACCGTATATTACAGTTAAGCAGGTACCAGGTTGTGTATAATTCATTCAATGAAAATAATTTAAAATCATTTTTTAATCAAATCCAAATTGAACGTCCTTCAAATCATGTAAATTCTTGTTCTACCCCGAAAAAAATATTCTTCCCGATAAATTTGCAATACAAATTATTCCAACTTTCTCCATTGCTAATTTTTCATTTCGAAAGAAAGTAAATAAAATTTTTGAATTGGAAAACGAAAAGTTCTTAAAAAACTATTTTTAAACTTTCTTCTCCTGGTAAAAAAAAAAAAAACAAAAAAACTTTCCCATCTACCTATCAGTTAAACAAATACCAAAAACAACTGTGAAACATGGGCCAAGTAAAAAATTTTCTACCACAAGCAAGAAATATTACCATTGCAAAAAATAAAATAAGTAGAAAATTTCTTACAAAATAACTGTAAAATTCATAGTTCTTCAAACATGCAATCTCGATAATAAAAATTGAAATAATCATGTCTAGAAAATTGTGAAGATTATTGCAGAGGGCGGTGATAATTTTTCGAAATTGAAATAATTGGCAGAATAAGTTTTCCTTTCTTTTCAATCGTGTTTATCACGTTAACCTTTAATAGAATTAAATAAAATCTCTGTCTTCTATTATCTTTTTTTTTTTATTAATTTTTTTGTTTTTATATTGTTTAAAATTATTACTTTTATTTATTCATTTCTCAATTATCACTTATCTGTCTAAAATTATTCAATCGCTATACGAATTGATTGAAAATTATGAAAAATTCTGATGGCTTATAAAATTTCTAGAATTATTGTTATGGTCATAAAATTTTGAGTGAATTGAAAATATAAATAAAATATTTTAAGAATATAAGAAAGTTTATGCAACAATGAAGTAATGGTGAACATCGAAGTCCGATGGCGAAAGCATATCTAATTATTATTTTCTTGTTTAATTAGTCATTTAGTGCCTGCTTTTTCAATATTTATTTATTATTTATTTTAACAGTTGATCCTACAAATAAGGCTGTAGTCCAAATTTATAGGTCTTTTTCCCTTCCGAAATGTGGGTATTTTTGTTAAATTATATTAAAGCAATTTTGTGAAGACGACGTCCAGCATTCATATACCATCTTTTTGTAAATCTTCCTGGAACACGCTTGGTATTGATTTGCCCATTCAATATTACCTGTGCCAGGGGATCTTTTGTTATTCTATTTACGTGGTATCTCAACGTTTCTTCGCCTGTTTCGATTACATTGAAACTTATCTTGAATGTCGCATAATGCCCCTGATTTCGTTTACTACGCTTCTTATCTCTTAACGTATATAAAATTTTACCCGCTTTTCACACCATACTTATAAAGTTTTTTAAAATATTTTAAAATTATGATAGCAAAATATTGTCGTATGTCGTGTTTTATAAAAAATCTGCCAAAACTTCTTGGGCATAAGACAAAATTCAAATGCATACAACAAAGTGTTATTTGCTAGTTGAATAAATATTTGTTGTATGTGAATAGAATTCTCTTAATAAACTCTTTTTTCAAGTAAAAACATAATAATATACGATAATATTTAGTTTTTATTTATGATAACACTTAATCGTATGTAAACGTAAATATTTGAAATACGACAAAAATTTACTAACTTAAAACTTTTCACGAAAATTAATAGAAATTTTTCGTATGTAGCTCCTTTCGGAACATACAACAAAATAATGACTAACAACTGTGGATATATGACAAAGTAAATATTCGATGCCTCTAAAACTAGATGAAATTGCGGAAAACGGATTAGCGCATTCAAAAGAGCACCCCAAAAACCTCTATATCAATTTTAAACAGAAAACTGTAAAAAATTGATATACGACAAGTATTGCATCGGCTGACGAATAGTGCCAAAAATTGCATATGCTAACAAAGTTACAAAAATTCAACTCACCTCGAATAATTGTTTGCATTAAAACTATTCAGTATTACAAAAATTAAATTTTTAATAATTCGTCAAAGATCAAGCAATATAAATTAGGATGCTACATATTCCACGCTGCAACTAACCTAACCTATTTTGTAATGTTAACAATAAAATTTTATATATTATTAAATACCTAGACACTATTTGAAGTACATTTTTTTAAGTACTTATTTTACATCGAAATATCGCTTCCATTTAAATAAATAAGTACCTCTTTTTTCTTTACTTTCATCTACTCCTATGATCACTTTATTAAAATAGATCAGTTCATTGCTATCATCATTTAAATAAAAACAAAAAAAATAAAAACTTTAGGCTATTCGAAAACAATTTTAGGAAAAAACACAAATACACACACACACAATTTCAACGGAAATCGATATAACGTTTTACCGTTATAACTAAAAGTAATAAAAATTATAACAAAAAAAGAAAACAAAAGGTAAGAGAGAGAAAGAAAATAATTTCATCTAATAAAGAAAGATGAGAATTCAATTCATGCTAAGAACACTTCAATGAGCTTAAACATTGTCTACCTATAATTAAAAAACGATAATAACAAAAAAAAAAGATGAATTTTTGTCCAGAAGCCAAAATCAAATCAATATTAATGGCAATTTTAAACTATGGCTATGAACACTCTAATGTTAAGAGACCTGTTAACTTCATCTTCATAATTTTGAACTTTTTTGTTGTTTTCATAGCTTCTCTCATATTGATGAAGAGCTTTTTGACAAGTTTAGGTCAAGATATCTAATTTAGATGATGTTTGAAATTTTTTTATTATTTTTTAGTTTTTTTCTTGTACCATTTTCATGTTTACCACTTTGGTGGTAATTTTGATCTCAAAGTATATTCAAAATCATTTAAAGTGACTGTTAAAATGCTAAACGAATGATGGAAGAAAATATTGTAAAAAATATAAAATTAATTTTTTTTAAATTACGATTAATGATTTGTGATTCGTTATTGAATCTCTTCTATCTGTGCTAATCATAAATTTTACTGAGTTTTTGAATAAGTAAACCAGGACACTAAAATAGTTAGAGGCATACAAAAGTATTTTCCATAAATACAATTTTTGATATAATTTAAATTTTGTCATTTTAATGATTTTGTATTTTTTGGTAGGTTATAATGTCTAAAATGTAATTATTTGAATTGACACAATATCTGGAAGAGTTGATATATTTTTTTTAATTTTAATAAAGATCAGAATTGTTATTTTCATTATGATCTTGATGATGAAAATTCACTTTTCAGAGGATGATAATTCACAATTTTATTAATGAATTTTTGTTGATTTTCTAAAGTTATAAAATATCAAAAATATTGTTATACAACACCTAATAGGATTGTGAACTTTCTTCATAATTATACACTACGCACTAAAGATGCATAGACGCACAAATATGCACCATACACTCAAAGACATCAAGCCATAATATGTCACTTTCTATATTTCAATTAGTTTTACAATAAAAACCATCAATATTATTTTAAAAAGATAATTATATTCTTATTACTAAACAAACATATCTGGTAACACTCCAGAATCATAGCTGGTAACACTCCTGACAGAATTATGTGTCTATCAAAACTATATAATATATCAACACTATATTTGCACTACTAAATTTAAATAGCTAATTCGGTTAGAATTTTCGTTTAAAAAATGCGAACCACAGAAATGCGAAATCTAAAGCAAACTATGACAAGCACTTTAAGAGATAAGATTTGTGGCTTAAAACTAATGTTGAAAATATTAAAAAAGTCCTAGCACCAAAAAATAATTGATTTTTTGAATTAAAAATATTTTCATATTAATTAATTAATTTTCAAGTTTTCCACTTAAGTCTTTCGTATATATTTCAAA
The DNA here is from genome assembly GCA_963942445.1 of Argyra leucocephala. Classification (NCBI taxonomy): domain Eukaryota; kingdom Metazoa; phylum Arthropoda; class Insecta; order Diptera; family Dolichopodidae; genus Argyra; species Argyra leucocephala. The sequence goes on from OZ012677.1 coordinate 30,285,714, forward strand.
CATGGTGTATATATTTGCACTATATCTTTGGTAATTTAACAAATTATATACAGGTTGCAGTAGATACAAAATTTTAATATAATTTCATAATATTATAAAAATATATATATTAAATATATATAAATATTATCAAATATATTAAAAAATTTTCTAAAACATAAATTAAGTACCAAATTTGAAAAATATGGATAAAAATGATAAAATGTTAAAATTTGGAACTGAATTTGATTTTTTAAAACATTTTTGTTCAATTCCTACAACTTTAAATCAAAATTTCCTGTCTATTAATGTAGTAATATTTTAAACAAAAAAAAATTACGTATATCAAATCTTTGGTTTGTGAAATATTCTTGATGGGTGTAAAAAAGTTGTACGGCAGGGTTCCCAGTCTTAATTTTGGGAATCGGTTAATGAAGTATTTCTTTAAATTGCAAAATCAGTAATTGTTTCCATTACGAATTTAGAATAAAATGTTTTGCATCACAGGACTGGGTTAAAACTGTATTATATACAAAAATTTAATAAATCAAATTATGTGAACGCTCTTCACAATAAATTGGATGAATTTAAATAACATTGAATGATTTTCAATAACGTATAATATAATACACAAAAAAGCAAAGATATTACTACCTAATTATTTATCTCATAGATCTGAAATAATTTTATTATTTAAATTAATTATCGCAAAATAAAAAATTTAATATACAATAATATTTCCTGACAAAGTTTTATAGGTTCTATTTTAAAAGATTATTGAACTTTTGCTGTAGTGCGTATTCATAGTTAAAATGATATTGCTCAAAACTGTTATACAAAATCAATACAATATCTTGATATAATATCTAAATTTATTATAGGCACTTAATTTTAATTACAAAAATACTTCTGAAATCACTTAAAAAATCACAACATTTTTTCATCTTAAGTCAATATCGATTTTCACAAAACTTATCTAGCAAACAAAATATGCAAATTTATAAAAAAAAAATATACTGAAGTTGGTAAATAAAATAAAATTAAAATTCAAAATTTATAAAATTATTTAGCTAGATTTTATTTACACTTATTTTTTTTTTGTTCTAAGAATTTTATCTTCTTAGAAATCATATAAATGTAATTATGTGTATATTAAAATTCAAAAAAGGTCATTGCTTCCTTAAGTAACGGTATGAATTTATAAAATTGTCATTGCAAATGAAATCTACTAAGATCTACAAGATATCATTGTTTAACACACATAATCATCGAAAATAAAAGATGTTTAATTAAATATGAATTGAATATGAAATATATATATATATATATATCTAAAATCTATTCCACCCACAAATAAAATTACAAGATAATAATGTTAATATAAATTATTTTAAATTCCAATAACAATTTTGTAAGAGAAAATCTTAGGAGATTTACACATTGTTGCTAAGACTTGCTCACCCTTATTTAATCGGTGTTTTAAAATTCTGTAAAACACTATTACAGTTTTATATTGACCCATCAGTAAGATTTATGAAATATTAATTAATAAATTTTTTAAAACAACAATAATAAAAAAAAATATAATACCAGACGATCAATTTGACATTAGCCACAAATACAGCACTATAAATGTTATAACCAAATTATCGCCAGATATAATATGTTGGCGTATAAACAATGGCCAAATGTGTAGCAACTTGTTTTATGGATTTAAAGAAACCATTTGGTACAATTTAGCAACAAACTAGTCTATACTATATATAAAATTGAATGTATGTTTATGCCCAGAAAGTATTTCTTAATTCCAGTTGACCTGGAGATTTGAAGTTTTCCACAATGGTAAGGTTTAGGGCTGTTGTATAGGGAAAAATCTAAAAGTTGTAAAAAGTTATCAGGGATAGGGACAGGGATATTTTAGATTTTTTTTTCATGGCATCACTGTGTGTTCGTTTGTTTATGTCAAACAAATTTTAAACAAAATTCGCCACATTTTTTTATTTTTTTTTGTACCTCGCTTTGGTATTTAATATTTAATATTTATATATCTATGGTATATATTGGTATATATTCATCCATACAATTGTTTATCACATAATCACATCCTTTCATATCATTAAAATTTGTTTTTTGATTTTTTTTTGTTTATTGTTGTTTTTTTAAATACATATTTACACAAACCAATGGATTTTTTAAGAAATAAAATAAAATTTCATACTACTATTTTTTATTTGTTTTTAAACTTGTAATTCAATAGCGAAAGTCTTAAAATTGGTTTTTTTCATATAATTAAGAAAATTTACTTAAAAAAAAAATTCCCTTAAAAAAAAATTCTCGAAAGGCTATACAGCGATCAGAGCTTCAGAAGTTATAAGCTATTTTTTTCCCCAGCAATTTTGCAAAAATTTGTTTCTGTGTATCTTTTTTATAGTTTTTACAGATACAAACACATAACCAGTATAGGTCTATATCGCCTAGCAGCCTTACCATAATATATTCCCTACTTTTAAGTATATTTAATCATGGTTATTAACAATGAATTAGAAACAATGAAATTTTTATTCATATAAAAAATTTAACAATGTTTTGATTACGTTCTTCTTATTTTGCATTGCTATATAAAAATTGTAAATTGTGTGTAAAGAAGTTTTAATTTTACCGAATCAATAAAGCAAATCATTGGACTTTTGCAGAATTTGAAATTTCATAAATTTTGTGTTGAACTCGAATAACGTTTGGTGACTTTGCTAGTCAAATATAAATATCCCCACATCTAGTATACTTAATCAACAATATGCTACCCATTAAATCTGTTTAGGTATAGCTTTTGGAAAAAAAACAAACAGACTATAATGTACAAGGTGTTTCCCATATCAGTTCACTAGCTGCTGCTTTTCGTCATTTTTTAGACCTTTATTAATAAATAAAATTTTCGCAGAGAACTAGTATTAACGCTTGAACATTTTGCTTGAACAAGGAATTATTACTATATTCAAGTAATTTGTATTGTCATCAATTAATAAGTATATCTAAAAATTACAGTTATTGTATAGGTTTTATATTTAAAATAATACTTTCAATTAATACAAAATCAAAGGTTCACAAAATACTTGTAATTCAAAATAATTATTTTATATTATTGAGTACATTTTCATCAGAAACAATTACGATATTAATGAAAATAGGTACTCATCACAACATAAAATAATCTTTATGATCACTTAAAAGATAAAAAAACGCTTAAATATATTTTTTTATTATTTCTACTTCTTCTTATAAGCATAACCTTTAATCTTTATATTTAAGTCGGTCTTTTAATATTTTCGAATTCCAATTATTTTCTTTTAATCAATAATTTAACTCTCTAAAATAAATCACGTCACTATACCAATATTTATACAGTAGCAAAATCTCATGTAAGATACAAACAATATGTATATATAGATATATATATACATAAAATATATATATGTTATATATGTACTACAATATTACTGACTTACATACTTATATACTGTTTTTTTTAGTCGAATAATTTAACTGGATTCCTATTGTGACCGTTATTAAGCGTTATTAAATGTACCATGTACATTTAACTCCTTTCCTACACAAAAACAACAACAACAATTAATCAAAAATAAAATTCTTTTTCTTAAAAAAGAGATTTAAAATCCATTAAAAAAAAATATATATATATATTTCTCTCCCACTTGAAAATTTCAACGATAGTGCAATATAACTGTTTTTTGTTTTAGATTTTTTTGTTGTGATGATGAACGATGGGATTCATAAAATAACGTACATACATAACTATCATTTCAGCGCCACACTCTTTTTTATTAAGATTTTGATCTCAGTAATTGCTAATAACAGTTTTATAATTTTTAGTAACAAAAACAAAAAAAAAATTTGAAATTTTTAACAACTGAGGAGGTTTTAAACAATTTTTAAAATATTAAAAAAAAAATAATAAAAACGAAAATTGTTAGTTGTTTCTGGTTAATTATAGGGTCGATAAATTTTCTAATTTTTTTTTTTTAAATATACTTTTGAAAATAATATTTATAACTATTTAAGAACTATTCTCATTGTTAATATAATTCATTATTATTAATAAACAGTTAGCAATTAAAGACATTGCTGCGTATTGGGGTGAAGAATTTAAAAATTTGCGGTAGAATTGTATGCAGTTGTGAGTTTTTAGGTTGAGTTGACCGTAAATTTTTATATATAAAAAAAAAATAATAGTTTAGTTGAAGCCAAATCAACGCTAATTAATTCATATTAATTTTACTTAAAACTAGTTTAACAAAATTTAATAATTCATCTTCTATTTCTATACCCATTACCAAAATTAGTACTTCCTTATTCTATGTTAATAACTGTTACCTAAAAGAAAAAGGATGATTTGATTAAAATACTCCCCTCCCCGGTGTTATATTTGATCGATGATTTTAATTCTACGCAAGAATTCAATTACTTTTCTTGCAGCCTTAGTTGCTTTTAGTTTCAGAATTTCCAACCCTGTTATACCACAGTTCGATTCTTACATTGTTGTACAAAGGACAAGTCTCAAGAATATGGTTTATTGTGATGGTGATTCCTGTGGAAGAACTACATGTAGGTTGGTTTGTTTGCGAACCATCAAAGAGGTAGCTATGTGTTAGACTGCTGTGACCAATGCACATCAGTGTAGTTATTTTATGACTAAAATAAAATATTAATAAATAAATAAATATCATAAAAAAAACTGTAGGACTAACACAGAGAGTGTAAACAATCAGAAGAAGACAAACAGTTTTAACAAAAACAAAAAACAACACAGATTGATTAATAACTGAACTTATAAAGGAAAGGCTTAAAAATGTCAGCTGTTCTTGAAAATCATTTAATCTATGAAAAATCTTCGGTTATATGTCTACATAAGTACTACATAACTATTAATAGCACTAAATACCAAATTATAATAATAAATTATACAGAAAAATGGTATTTCTTCAAGTAATTTAACAAATCTTCAACAATTTAATGTTGATCTTTCTCTCGAGTTCGTTTTTGTATGTTTTGTGTTTGTCTTAATCATTATTTCAACCACATACCATCCCCTCTTAAAGTTTTTTGTTATCTAATTATCAAATGCATCATAAGTGAATATAGTAGAAACAAAATTACAACTTAATGGCATAAACAGAATTGGGGCGATTAGCGACAGATACAGCTACTAGTGATAAATACATCGCTGGCATAAACACAATTGCGGATACAAAGTAAAGCTACAAAAACTATTAAATTTACTAAATTTATTATTTTTTCCTCAAAAGCCATTTCAAAGAATGTAAAAGAAAACAGATTTACTTTTAATATTTTAAAGCTCTTGGAAATTGTTTACGATTAATCATATGCTACCAAAAGTAGCTGGTTACAGTTTCCGGTTACAGTTTCAGTTTCTGCAATTGTGTTTATGTGCATATAAAATGTATGGGGCTATTTTTTTTTCATAGAATTTGTAGCTGTATCTGTCGCTAGTCGGCACAATTCTGTTTCTACCATAACTTATTTAACTGATAAATCCACGCTTAACTCATAACTTATGACATTTACATTAAAACCACTATCGTAGAACCACTATCCAAAATTTTTGTTAATAAGTAAATACAAGGTGTGTAAATGACTCTAAATAGAATTGTCAAATGTGCATTAACATCTTGCTTAATTTCAAAGTGATAGCTGGGTTGTTATTTGAATTTAAAATCGTGTACAAGAGTCCATTTTCAACAGTTTAAGAGTTACGGGGACATAAAAGTATTTTAAAATCCATAACAAATTAATAATTTTTTTTAGCTTATAATAGTCGGAGTCAAATAAGATTAAACAAAAACAACAAAAAATATCTAAAGACGCTTATTGGCTACCCATTCCAAACCATTTATTTAGATCTATATTTATCATTTATTTCAACTATTTTTGTATCATTCGAAAGTTAGAACCTAAAGTCGACTATTAATAATTGTTTACAAACAAACTATCATTTTTATAGCACGCAAAAAACTAAATTAGAAAAATAACGGTAATTCACATATTTTTCGTATTGAATTTTTTAGTTCATAATATATTTTGAGTTTTGAGAAAATGTATAATTTCTACGATATTAGCAAATCATATTTTAAATAAAGATTTGTGGTCGAATAAAAAATTCTGTTACGGTGACATCGGAAATATATCCAAAAAATTCCAACCGATACAATGTACATACAAGCACAACATATTAAATTTTCTGAACTGACAACATTGTGTTGGCAATACAATGTACTTTGCTAAAAAAACAATTCCGATAACTCTAAACACATTGTCTCTAAAATAAACGTCAAATCAAATGTCAAAATATCATACTCATTTGTGGATACCTATTTTGTGCATAAATTTTTACAATATTTGAATTGAATATTTTTGTAAAAAAAAGTTTAATATGGACAATTTCGTAAAAAAATAAAAGTAAGTATATATCTGCCATGAGTACATTCACAACTCGTGTCGTGAAAATGAGTCGCGGATATACTGTCAAATGAATTACCGATCATGAGACAATTTAAACAAATTTTTTGTGACATTTAAGATCATAAGTCAATGTGTTGCCAACGTTGTTGATACATTTACGATGTCACGATATTTCAAAATCTGAGTTTTTTGCTTGCTTTTGTTTAGCTTGCAATGTTATTTATTTATTCTGGGTATGATGGAATCAAAATAAATTTTTATTTGATCTCTGTATTTTGGTGAAAGAATTTTAAGCGGTTAAAAAATTTTTGTATAAGTTCGATTCTCTTTTGAGTCAAATTATTATTTTTTGAAAAATATATTTTTTTGGTTATTTTATTGTAAATTTTATTAAAAATTTATAATATAAAATTTTATAATATAATAATTAACAAAAAATAATGTTTTTTTAATTAAAAAAAAAGTAATTTTTAATTATTATTCTCTTCTCAATTATTTCAACAAAACACGAAGAATAAATCTAAACAATTGTAAGCATACAAATTATGTATACTTATTAGTTAAACATGTATTGACAGTTGACAGTGCTGTTGACACTATATTGATGCATATCTTGATGCATATGCAGATGTATGTATATAATATATGGAATTGTAATCGGTACCATAACCTATATTATACACTCAAACGGCTAAAATAGACAATAAAGTATTATATGTACTGTATTTTGGTTAGTAAATATGATTGGTATATATTGGTCCCGTTTTATTTTTGTTTTATTTATTTTGTTTGATATTAATATCAGAAATTTTATGTTAGCTCGATTCGATTCTCTTTTGAGCTTTGAATTTTTTTTCTGATCATTATTTCTGATTTTCAAATCCTGATAACTGTTTGAAATATCAGCACATAGTTTAAATATACCCTCCCTTACTTTTATTCATGTCATGTTCATATTATTTACCTTTTTCGTACAAACATTTTATCTAACATTATATACTCCTGTCAAATTGTTGTTCAAATGTTAAGAATACACACATAACACTTTTTAACAGAGCTTGAACTACCTAATTTATTTTCTCCTTTTTAGTGCATTTAATGTTGCTTCGACAGACATGTAATATCAATACTATAATATCAATATTGTAATATACGAGATATTACCCCTTGACAGAAATAAACGTAGTATGAACGTAGTATGCATTATGACATGTAAAATGGAGGATAAAACTTTTTTTTTTTTTAAATTATAAGTTTTTTTAAATTGTATTTAAAATTTGCCTTTTCGTCCGTTTTTTAGATTACATATTGTTTGCAAAATTTCCAAATGTCAACATTTAATTTTGTTATAACTGAATTCACTATGGACTCGTACATTATTATTCAGATTGTATATTTATTTGTATAAATAATTGTTTTAATCGTTCTCACTTCAATTATTACATTTATTATCTTGAACTTATAGTGGCTTAGAACTAATAGTGTTTTATTTAAAAATACCAAGATACAATTTTAAACCACTTGAAATAATAATGAAAATATAGGTAGGTAAGAACGAATAAAACAATTTAAAATATCTCAATGCAATAATTCAATACTAAAATAATTATATTATTTATTATTTCGCATGATTTCATTTTTATTACTATATAGCATTACCAGGATCTGTTAGGATCTTTTAAAATATAATTTTTTTAATACCCAAAAGTTTGTAACTGTAAAAGCTCAAATAAAAAAAAAATAATGCAAGACTTAATTGTGTGATATTTAATTAAAAAATCCTGTATATATCAAAGAAAGAAAATCATTCAAATGTCAAAAACAGTAAATTTAATAATTGATGCCCTCTAAGCGTTTATTGCTCTATAACACTTGTTATAGCAAAGTATATTATTCCAATTACAGGTGCCTTTTTATATAAGTAATTATGTCTTCAAATTTTCACACTCTCCTTAAAAAAATAAATTATTTATTTCTATTTCTATTATTATTTCATTGGTTTTTAATTGCCGTAGTGAATGGGTGCGCCAAAAAAAAAATAACAAACAAAATTTTATTCTTCTAAATTATAAATAATATTTTTTTATTTAATTCTATATTTTCTATTTGTTTTAACGATTATAATTTAAGTGCTTTACGCTTATTATTCTGACATATTTAACAATAATAACAATCAGACAGACAATTAAACAAAAAGTTCAAAATTCCATATTAGACCGAAAAGTGAGAGAATCAAACTAAAAATTAGGTCAATTTTTACGGTCATAAAATTTAAAAATTTTCAAATCACAACATGAATTTAGACTGGATTACTACAACTGATAGATTCCTTCATCTTTTGCATGAAATATTTATATACAGAATATATATAAATAAAAATAAACATCTTTTAATATTTAATTGGTTGGGGCGACGACCGATGCCAAGATTGCCGTATTAAATTTTTTATTGACATGTTGTTAATAATAGATTAAAAAAAAATAAGTTTAAGGAAATTCTTTAAATTTTGTTTTTATTGTTATTCTTTTTTTGGTTTTTTTTTTTAAATTAATGAGACTCGAAATCATAGTAACCTACATATCATGGTAGACAATCAATTTAAATCAAATTATAGATCGATTATAATGAGACACAGTTATAGTTGTTCTGTGGGGTTTTATTTTATTTTTTTTGTTTTTTATGTCATTTTTTTTTAATTCCAATTTAAAGATGGGTACTGGAAACGCCATTTTTTAATATAAATAAATTAACGTGTGTCTAAATAATAAAAACAATTTAAAATAAAAAAAAAAAAAAAAAAAAAAAAACAGTTTCCTTTTGGAAATTTAATTGAATTAAATTTTGGTTTTACTTAATTGGAAACAAAAAAAAAATTATTAACTGTCATTGAGAGAATGTCCATCATTAATTCAATTCACCTAAACTGGTATATACTAAGAGTTCTTAGATAATTTTTATTTATTTTGGACAATTTAAAGACTAACAAATTTTTCATCAGAGTATGAAGACACAATTTGTGTAACAATGAACATGTCAGTATCATTGTGCATTATTTAGTAACCTTCAAATTGTAATAAATAAGTATAAAGAAAATGGCTTTTAAAGGAAATTAAATTTATGATGACACGTTTTTAATGTGAAACAAAATCCGTTGAAATAAATCATTTCTACTTTATTTATTTCTTTTCTTTTTTTATGAACATTTCTTACTTCCAAAAAGAAATTAAATTTTACAAAAAATTATCAACTTTTACAACTTTAAATTAATTGTTGTCATATCCCATTAATATAGGTACGTGTGTTTTCTTTTTCTCCTACGTATACGTCTGCAATAAATTTTTACAATATAACTGCATTACGCAATACACAACATAACGGTTACAACATAATTATCATTATAATTTCTTTCTAATATTTAAATTAGGATGCAATTTATGGTACCTATTTTTAAGCTTTTGTATTATTTAAATGTTCTTTTTTAATTGCAATTTAACCAGAATACACTAACTGGGACATCATTCTGTCACAATATTCATTTAACGCGAATACATATTTACAGCCCGAGATAGTTGACGCACACAAAACCATTAATTAAACTGATTATATTTTAGTCAAATCCATTGTGAGTCCTGTGTTAAATCAATTAAAGCCTCTGGCACTATTTGTCTGCAGTGGTCATCTTTTAAATTGACACAAATAACTAAAATAAATAAATAATAATATAGCTAATAATAATAATATTAATAAAAATAATAGTAATAATAATAATGATAGTAACAACAGTAACTAACTATAACTAAACTAACTATCACCATTTAAAATTTGTCTAGATGAATCATTAGACTAATTTTGTATTTTAGTGAAATAATTATCAACATTCAAATGGTCAACTAGACTAGACTGCAACATAACCAAACAAATCTGGCCTATACTGAACCTGAAGCGCTCCATTTTACTTACTATCGTTAAAAAGATGTGACATTAACAGTATGGTAAGGGAAAAAAAAAACCGGGTTATCACAATAAGCTCATATGCGGCTGCGGAGGGACTGGATCCCTCTTGGAATAAATTAAATCTAATCTAATCTAATAGTAAGGGTCATTACAGGTCATTATATCAGGTTATTGACTTATTGGGAAACATGCCAAAAGGCTTGGACTCCCCTCAAATAACTTTATGAACATACGCAGAGGAAAAAGAGGTTGAAACTGTCCAACACCTTCTCTATATGCTATATCTGACCTGGTCTTTACCAAAAAAGGAAAATCAATCTATGGAGCTTTGTTTCTAGACTCACGGCTTTATCGCTTTGTAAAATGCTCAAAATGGTTTGACGATTACAGGTTCTTATGCGAGAAAAATCCTCATCAATTGAACATCACTGATTTAAGTGTGTTGGCGTATTGCTGCTTTTCCAATACTATCTAACTATACCTACCAAGCTGTTTGACTACATTTTAAATCAATTTCTCAAATTTTTTCTTAGTAGATCTTTGTCTAAACATGTTTATTTTTTTGGATTTATTTCAAGCTTTATAAGACTTTTAATATTAAATTTAATATTCTATAACATTATTTGAAGGACTAATAGTTACTGCTCATTGTAGAGATCCAATATCTAAAAACACAAAAGATTAGTATTATAAAACTAATATACCGGGTGTTCCAGGGCATGTGTATCAGCTTTTTAAGAGGGGAAGGAACCGCTAAAACCGTTTAAAAATAAAAAATTAAATTTTTTTTTAAAAATCGAGGGTGCTCTATCGATTGATGATATTTTCAACTTCTGGGAAGGACCGGAAAATAGTTATCTAAGAACCAAAATCGGCGAAATTGGCCGAAATCGAGATTTTCAAATGGAAAGGAGTATTTTTTTTTGCAAATTCGGATGCAACGTCAAAAAATAAGAAACTTTAACTACATTTGACTGCATTTTGTCAATTAGTATGATATTTAATAAAATTTATTTATTTGCCCAAAGCTTACTTTTACCAAATGTAAAACTTTCAAGATCTTTGTTTAAATTTTTATTAGGCACGAAAATTAAACTTTGCAATTAACTTATATATTCAAAACATGTAAAATAACATTATTTATAAATATATCTTTTTTTTTTCTAACCTCTTCCGACCATTCAGAACACTACAGTTATCACATAATAAATCTTGTATCCAATCGCATTTGTTTTTGAGTACCTACCATTTTCATATTTGATATAAATTTTAAGCTTTTCTTTTTAAGCAAATTACTAAGAAGGATTTTGTATCTGTAAACACACATTTACTTAGTAAACGATCAGTAAACGTACATTTTAGCTATAATTTTAGAAAAGGAAAAATACAATCGTAATCATGAATTTACGTTTACAAATTATCTATATTTTGTTTAAGTATAGGCGTGTTCGTAGTAGTCGCGCCTGCGCAACAAAAAAGATTTTTTGTTCGTAATTGTATAACGTCAAAAATTCTGCGCAGATAAAAAGCAGGCGCTTGTGTTCATAGTAATCGGTGTCGCGTCATCGTTGGGCAGGTTGTGCAGATATTTTAGTGCGCCTGCTTTACAATGATTTTTAAAGTAGAAAATATTTAAGTAAAAAATAAAAATTAATTATTAAAATAAAATAAATGTACTTATAATAATAATATATAAATATAATTAAAAAAATATATTGAAAGAAAATATATAATAATTTTAATACATTTTAATATATAAGTAACATATATATATTGAAATATATTAAATATTTAAAAAAAAATATACTTAAAAAATATATTTATAAAATATATTTAAAAAGATATATATAAAATATATTAAAATATATTAAATATATATAAAAAATATATAATAATGTAATTATAAATAATATAATATAACTATATAAACGAATTGTGCATGTGCTGCTTCTTTGAACAAGAATGGCTGCTAAACAATTTTCTGCGCGCCTGCGCAAGTTTTTTTGTTCATAATGACAGAGAAAAAAATCTGCAAGACACCGACGCATGTTTTACTGCAACTACGAACACTCCTTATGTTTGTTTTGTGTTCAGTAAACGATTTGTAAATGTACAAAAAAAATTTATGACTATGTGTTTTACAAAATGTTCCTATAAAAAATGAGTTGTCATTTTAGTTTAATACTAGAGACCCAACCTGCTTCGTTTGGGTATTAAATCTGATATTAAATGTTACTGTCCCTCAGATATCCCAATAATGGTCTATTTTTAAATGTTGTTTTCTATACACATATACACACATGTTTTAGAATAATATCTTTCTATATAATAATTATATTTACATATTCCCTATTATGATAAAAACTATTAAATTGTAATAAAGAAGATATTGACATTAGCGAACTCTAGAGAAATAATTTTATGTATATTCATAATTTTGTTCATTCCAGCAGAATATTTTATTTTTGATTCACGTAAACTAATTCCTTAAGCAAAGAAAATTTATCAAATATCAAAACTAAAATAAATTACAAACCAATCATTATTTTAGGTATACACGCAATTTTTTCAAAGATAATGACCTCTCTAATCACAATATAACAGTTAATTCTAATTATAAGTATAATAACTTAGGAATAGATTCTCAACAAGATCAATATTTTAACTATAAAGAAAAAAAAAACAAAAAAGTCACATCTACTCATCAATCTATAATAATGTGATAATCTATAACAAATGAAAATTTCCGTTAACTACAATTAATTTCCCATCATAATTTTTTTTTTTTTTTCTCCTATATGTGAGTATAAAAAACAAATAAAACAAAAAAAAATACATTCACAAAATTTGAGATGCAAAAAAACAATTTTTTGTTCAGGTATAAACTAACTAACAAACTACATATTCAAAAAATCTTAGGTTGGAGGACAGAGAACCCTAATTAATTTTATAATCTAAGCGCGTATAGACATAATTTTCTTTTCAATTTTTTTTTTTTTGTTCTATCAACTTCACTTCATCACCTATTTAGAAAGTTCCAGATAATTTAATTTATATAGAAATAATTTGCCTCAAGGTGATTTTTTTAATTTGAAATCGTTAAAATTAGGGGACCAAAATTTTTTTTTATAAACTTTTTTTATAATAGAATATGAGAATGGAAGATACGTAAATTATTATTTATAAGATACTTTTAAAAAAAAAAACACAGATGAGATAAATAAAGTATAACTCAATTTCCTTTTTAAATAAAAAAAAAAAATATATTTAATAAAAGCATACTAAATTTCTTTTTTTTTTTTGTTTTGTTTCAGATCAGCCAACTATTTCCGTAGTACACGAATTTGTGAACTCTCTGAAATGGATCGTATTACATTAGCGGGATCAAGTGCTTTTCAATTAAACGAAGGTGTTGAATATTTAGAAAATAATTGTGCTGAAGAACCAAATAAACTTTGTGAATTCAAACGTTTATCTGGCCGGATATTAAAAACAGTTGATTCTGTATACCAGGATGTTACCAGCATTGATGAATGCCGTGATTTATGTTTAAATTCAGCTTACAGGTATATTATTACATATACATATTATATTATTGTATCTACTAAAATATAGGTACTGGTAGTAGTAGAAAAAAAAATTTTGCATTATAATTCTGGAATAATAATAAAAAAGTTTTCGTTTTTTTTTTGTTTTTTTAATTTAATTAATGCTTTAAGGAAATCGATTTTTATATACAGGTTAATAAGGAAGAAAAAAAATGTTTATGAATGATATGAGATGTTTTGAAGATGAATGAAAATTTAATGTAAATTTATTGTAAATAAGTAATTTATAATAAATTATGAAGTTAAAATAATTAACTTTAGATTAGATTAGATTTAAGTTGGCAACTGGTTTAGATGTAAGGTATTTTTTTTACACAATAAAAAATAGACTACAGTATCGGTTAAAAATGAAAATTCATTAAATTAATTTTTTTCGCTGTTTTGTATGCAAAATGATTTCAATATAAATAGATATTATTTATTTATATACACCGGTTTAACTAGAAACTAATGTGCAGCCAAACTTTCAGGCCATATTCTCTTTTGAGATATTGGCCTATTATTTTTTAATAATTTATAGAATATGCTGTATAGGCTCTAGGTGAAACATTTTTTTTTTTTTTTTTTTTTTTTTTTTTCTCCTATTACTCCGCGTGGTAGTATAGGGCTTCGATAGTGAACCTCCATTCCTCTCTGTTGAGTACTACTTCCTTAATATTGTCCCAGGTATAATTGTTGACTGTTAATTCTTGATCGATTGTGCGTCTCCATGTGTTGTATGGTCTGCCGGGTCTCCTTTGTCCTTGTGGATTCCACTCTAGAGCTCTTCTTGCTATATCACTTTCTGATTTCCTTAGTGTATGACCTATCCATTTCCATTTTTTCCTATTTATCTGTCTGTTGATAGGTTCTTCTCCAGTTATCATCCATAAATCCTCGTTGCTAATTCTTTCCGGCCAGAATATTCTGCATATAATTCTCAAGCACTTGTTGATGAATACTTGTAGCTTCTGTTTGATTCTGACCGAAGTGAGCCATGTTTCACTGCCATATATTAATGTTGATTTAACACATGCTCTGAATATTGTTAGCTTTGTTGTTCTCGATATTTGGTTGCTCCGCCATATCTTCATTAGGCTCCCAAATGTTCTTCTTGCCTTATTTATACGGCTGTTGACATCTTCTGTTGCACCTCTTCTTGATGTTATAATGCTCCCCAGGTAGTTGAATTCTTCTACGTATTCTATCTGTTGTCCACTCACTGTTATTGGCTCACTATAACTGTTGTTTGTCCTCATTGCCTTGGTTTTCTCGATATTTAATTCCAGTCCCGATTTCTTTGCTTCTTCCTGTAATCTGTTGACTTTGTTCTGTAGGTCCCTTTGATTTCTTGATATGAGGCATACATCATCTGCGTAATCTAAGTCTTCTAAGTTTCCGAAGATATCCCATTCTATTCCGTTTATTCCTGTGCAAACTTTTCTTAGAATGTCGTCTAGTATTGTGTTGAAGAGAAGTGGAGATAGTGGACATCCTTGTCTAACTCCTATATTGGTGTAGAATGGATCACTGATCTTACCTCTGTGTTGAACTGTTGTCTCTGCATCTTTATACATCGCTTTGATGATGTTGATGATTTTTTCAGGAACTCCCTTCTTTGTAAGTGTTCTCCATATTGCGCATCTCTTGACTGTGTCGAATGCTTTCTTAAAATCTATGAATAGTAGATATAGTGGGGCATTCCATTCTACTGATTGTTCAACTATGACCCGTAAAGTATTTGCCTGGTCTACACAGCTTCAGTTTGGTCTGAAACCTGCCTGCTCTTTCCGTAGTATTGGTTCTAGTACTTCTTCTAATCTTTTCTTTATAATAATTGTTATTATCTTATGAATAGTATTTAGAACCGTGATTCCTCTCCAGTTGCTGCAATTTGCCAAGTCTCCTTTCTTAGGTATCTTGACAATCATTCCTTTCTTCCATGATGGTGGTATATTCTCCTCTATCCATGCTTTCCTGATGTGGGGTTCAATTGTTTTTGGTGAAACATTATTAAAATTAAAAAAATATTAAAACTCTAGATACGTTTTATAATTTTATTAAACATTTTATTTGATTACAGTTATTACACTCAGTCTTGTGTTGATGTGTAATAACCGAAATCGATTAAGATATTTAATAAAATTGTGAAGCATACCTATAGAGTTTTAATATATTTATTTAATATTTTTTTTGTCATTTATATTAATCCAATAACATAGGGTACTGGACGAGATATGATTTCAATAGCTACATCATCAGAATGTCATTCAAAATGTTTTATCATAACTAGGGTTTCCACAATATCTCTTTTAAAGAGAACATGTACTCTTTTTTCAACACGATCTTTTTGTTCACTCTCTTTCTTCGTTCGGATCTTTTGTATCTCTTTTGCTCTCTTTTTCTCTTAAACTGAATTTATCTTATTTTTGTAAAGAAAAAGAGCAAAAATGTCAAAAATCTTCGTTGGAAAAAATATTTTCTCCGATGAATTTAAGGAAAAACCTTTAAATCTGAAATGGATTAAATATTTTAAAGGCAAAAATGTTGAATTCGTCTAAATATAGACAGTGTTAGATCGTCACATGCAATTATGTATAAATATACAAACTGCAAAGAATTTTACAATGAAATAAAATGTGGTAATAAATTTTTAATCGAAGTAATTAACTCAAATTATGAAACAGAGGCTTGTGAAATTGAAATATTGTGATTTGTTGCTGAAATAAATTTATATTATGTTTAATATAAAGTATATTATATTAATATAAAACATAATTAATTTATATAAAATATTTTTAATGTTATGTGTTCTGGTTTTATGAAGAAAAAAACTGATGAAATAAAGTCTTATTTATTAATTTATTTTAACAGTTGATCCTACAGATAAATCTGCAGGTCAGCTTTATAGGTCCTTTTCCCTTTCGAAATGTGGGCCTTTTTTTATTAAATTATATTAATTATTTGGTATATATTTTTTGTATACATATATATTTTAATTTTATAATTAGAAAGAAATACCCTTCTCTTTTTGTCCTCTTTTTTTCCGGAAAAGCTCTCTTTTTAAACTTTCCCCTTCTGGCAACCCTAATCATAACAATTAGTTCAATCTAAAATATATCTACACCCATATTCTGTTAGACCCATCGTTGACGAGAAGAAAAAATTCATCTCGTCTCGTCTCGCTGAATATGCCTTTCTGTTAGACACTGTAAGCGGCGCGATAGAACATTTCATTTGTTGGTAGTACTGATAATTTTTTACTATCAAAAATAATTATTGGTATATAAACGAAATATGATTTATAAAATTTTTGGAAAGTGTTAGTGGGGTTTTAGTATTAGTTTTAAAATATTTTTTAAATGAAAAATAAATATAAATATATTTATGTTTTAAATATATTTTTTAGTTTAGTACATAAACGTAGTAAAACAGTAATAGTAAAGATGGTTTTTTTTTTCAAAAAACAAGCACAATTTTAATAATAATGCAAAAACAATAATGAAAAATTGTTTATTAATCTTTACTTAACTATTTTATCTATTCAATTTATTTATTTAATTCAATTTTTTGATATAAAAACACAAAATACTTTGACGAGATACTCTATCGCTTACAGTTTTTGACGAGATAAAAAATGGCTATCTCGTCTCGTCAAAGGTCTAAAAGACTACAAAACTCTCTCGTCAGAGATATTCTCACGCGATCTCGCGAGATGGGTCTAACAGAATATGGGTGATAATAAAATATAAAGAACATCATAGATAGAATATCTATAGATATAAATACAAATTTGTTAAAATTTCATAAAATTGCATTTTTAAATCTATTTATACTCTACGTCTAATACGTCTATTGCTAGACGAATGTTTGCTACATAAAAAATCTCACTATTTTTTTTTATATAATTCCAAGTCTATGGGATGAACACCCTAACTATACTTTTACACAGAGATTTGGCATATATATTTAGCATATATAATATATTATCAACCAGTAGAGTTACTAAACATCGCTACTGTTAATGACAAAAATGTTAGTGTAGTAAAATGAACTATAAATACATGATACAAGTAGAGAAGTTAAGGTCATAAGTTGGATATCAAAAATCAAAATACTGTAAAAAATTAAGACAAAGTAACAAAACTAAAAAACAAAAAATGTTACTTACCTTGACATCGTAAATAACTCAACAAAAAATTAAATACAACGTCTGCATGATCTTAACAAAAGCTCATAAAAGCTTGAGACATTGTCTCATGATCAAAATCGTTGTCGACCATGTCTTCGCGACCGGTTTGACAGTTATTTGGGTATCTAAAAATTTTGAAAAAACCCAATGTTTTGTTTTATAATATGTAGTGAAGTTTTTTTTGTAAGTTTTTATCTGTATATAAGGGATTAAAACCAAATCAAAATAAACATAAAAATATTTTCGAGGTTTAATAATTCACCATGTTCATTGTTTTAAAATAATGCAAGTCATGATTATATATTTAGCAAGTTTAATATTCTGCAGATCTATACATGGTATAAAATTTTTGTTTAAAAAAACCGAAATATGTATGCATAATGAACTTCAGGATGTATGTGTAATGAGCTCTGATTCTTGTAAAGAAAGGAAAGCCATTATTTTTGTAGTGCAAATAGTTTTCAAGAGGGTAAGCTGTAAGCATATTGTAGATAGATATAGGGATATGAGTATGTATTACATTTCGTTTTTTGCTATTTTTTATTATTTAAGTAGTTTTATTAAATTAAATTTTAATCCTCAACACTTCTATAATCATCATCCGCTTGATTTAAAATAAATTAAAACTTTTTGTATATTTTTCTGTATCAAAAATGAATTAGAAAACAATGTTTCAGAAAGCTCTCATTACACAATGTTGCCAACTTGTTTTTAGACATATATAGTTAGCAACTCAGTTTTTCGACATTGTGTCAGGTTTAAGTTTTCCTTAGGCTCACATAAATTATTATGTAATTTTTTTAAGTGTTAAACACTTAGTTGACGATTAAAAAATATAGAATTAGAATTTACTTCCCGAAGCATTTCAGTGATTGACTCAATTTAGCCATATTCAGCAGGGTGTTTAATATGCAAATTAAGCCCAGTATATGTATAGGAATATGTATTTAATTAAACTAAAAAATCACATTAAAAGTACAAACGAAAAGTTAAATTTTTATTCTTTTAATTCCATAGAATTCTCAGATAGAGATTTCCAAGTATAACCACTTGGCGCAATAATTTAATTTTGATATTAAAAACTTTGATATTAAAACATAGCAAAAGTTGAACCTCAAATATAAAGAAATTTGTATTGGTTACTTGTATGGGAATCGGATTTATCAGTGTAGAATAAACATGCAATAAAAAATTGTGGTATACCGGGTGTTCTAAAGTACGCGTGTCAGCTTTTTAGAATGCAAAAGAGCCGTTATTTTAAAATTAAAGAAAAAATGATTAACTAAATCAAGGGTACTGTATCGATTGGTGACATTTTCAACTTCCGGGATCCGGGAGGACCGCAAATCCACAAATCATAATTTTTTGTTGTTGTTAAAACTATGTAGGTACCAAAAACTAATATACAAAAATATGATAATATAAAAAACAAATTTATTTATAAAAATGATTATTATTAATTTCAGTTTACAAAAGACAAATATAGAGAATTTTTGTTTTATTTTTACTAATTTTAAAGAAAAATTTAAAAAAACAAAAAAAAAATCATTTAACATAAGTTTTTATTTGTCATAGAATCCAAGCATAAAAAAGAAGAGATTCTTCTCATTTGGAAATTTCTATCTCGGCCAATTTCGGCAAATTTTGATCTTAAAAAATCCTTTTCGGTCCCTCCCAGAAATTAAAAATATCACCAATTGATAGAGCATTCTCGATTTAGCTCATAATTTTTTTTTAATTTTTAAAAAAACAGTTCCTTTCCCTCTTAAAAAACTGATATGCATGCTCTGGACCACCTGGTATAATGATGTGAACATATTTAATTGCAATAAAGTTAGAAAACTTACTCCTACAAATACACAAAAAGTCTGAGATATAAATTGTTCTAAATGTTTATTGATAACAGAAATTATCAGAATAATTTTCCGTCACACAGAAACTTTCGAAACGTGATAGAAGGGCAGTTCGGCCTCTACATTTCAAGATGTATATTATGGTTACAAGCTGTGACTAAAGTGGAACAATTTATATTTTGTTATTAATTTTTTTTTTATTACTTCAATTTATTTAATACATAAAAGTCGTGTTCGTAGTGGTCGCGCCTGCGCAACAAAAAAGATTTTTTGTTCGTAGTTGCATATCATCAAAAATTCTGCGCAGCTAAAAAGCAGGCGCTTGTGTTCATAGTAATCGGTGTCGCGTCAGCGTCGGGCAGATTGTGCAGATATTTTAGTGCGCCTGCTTTAGAATGATTTTTAAAGTGCATGTTATTTAACATTTAATATTTATAATAATAATATATAAATATAATAAAATCAATATATTGAAAAAATATATAACAATTTTAATATATTTTAATATATAAGTAATATATATTAAAATATATTAAATATTTAAAAAAAATATTTATAAAATATATTTAAAAAATATATATAAAATATATTAAAATATATTAAATATATATAAAAATATATAATAATATAACTATAAATAGTATAATATGACTATATCAACGAATTGTGCATGTGCTGCCTCTAAGAACAAGAATGATGGTTAAAAAATTTTCTGCGCACCTGCGCAGGTTTTTTTATTCATAGTGACAGAGAAAAAAATCTGCAAGACACCGACGCATATTTTACTGCAACTATGAACACGCCTAAAAATATATATTGCTAAATAAATATATCTTGTTTCCTGAACTGCTACTTTACTAACGCTTTTCAAACCGGAACGATTGTAGACACCGAGCACATTTCTGATTGTCTTTTACATCGGTATCATTTGATTTCTGCTACACGTTTCCATGTTGGATTTAAGATGTCACTATTTATGTTGGACTTGAGGTATTGCTACCGTTACAAAAGCGACATGGACAAGAACAAGAAGAAATTATTAATAAGAAAGAGGAAGTTATTAAGACATTGATTTACAGCGAATAATTATAGAGATAATAATCCCCATTGGCGGTTATTATATCAGTTTTAATAATTTTACAGAAAGCACTACCATAATAATCTACGTTGCAATGCAAAAAAAAATTATTATTAATTAATCGATCATAGATTGATTATTATGGACAACCGAAATTTGATAAAACGGTTTGCATAACCAAAGATATTCATTCATTTAAAACGTACCAGAGTTGCAACACTATATTTAATTGCAACAAATTAATATTCCTACTTAAAATAAATCTCTCCACCATTATTGTATCATCATAATCTTATTACAATAATTTCATTAATAATTTTTCATTTTTTAATATTGATTGGAGACACATTTTTCATTTTTTATTTTATAAATAATAAAATTCTCAGACTTTCGAATTTCTATAATAATGATTTTGACCTAAATCCTTAAGCAATCTGTCAAAAATTTTTGCATATATGTCCATTACCACTCAAATTAATAAAAAAAAAAACTTTATCCTATATACCATTCAAATTGATACAAAACTGAATATCTGATTTTTGAGATGAAATTCCAGAATTTTCTTATTTTTTTTTTTTGGAGTTATATGCCCCGTCTGCAAAGAAATCCAGTATAAATGATTCCGTCCTAAATTCTTATTTCAAAAGAATACACTTTCACATCAATCATATACAAAAAAAAAAAAAAAAAAAAAAAAAAAGATTCTTTAATTCTTTTAAAATAAAAACAAGAACAATAAGAACAAAATTGTTAAAAGTAAAAATCATTAAGCTGGGCACCTTCTGTTTTTATTTTTTTTTTTTATTTTTTCGTTACCAATTTTTATGGGTCATCAGAGAAAGCACTCTGTAATTAGTTTTTGGACTGTCATAAAATTTGTGCTTCATTTGTTTTCTTATTTTGGTGCATTTATCAAAAAAAAAAAAAAAAAAAAAAAAACAAATTTTGATGGAAAAAAAAGTTTATTTTCATTTTTTTTTTAATGCATTTAAAAATATTCAAATCTGCAAATCATTCTTTGAGATTTTTCGGACATTTTCGACTTCTTAAGAAGATTATAAACTTAAATTCAATGATGTCCAAAACAGAAAAGAAAAAAAAAAAAAAATAGTTGATTTCAATAAAGTGTTTCGGTTGAAATAAAAACAAAAAAATTCAACAAATTTCATTTTTTTTTTTTTTGTCTTTAATCCCAATGTGAGATCATTTTCAATGGGAAACGTTTTTTTTTCTTCTCTAATTTGTGTCATAATCCATTCTGAAAAACATTAATTTAAACTTGATTTAAAAAAAAAATACATGCATTTAAGTGAATCTCCTGTAAGTGTTATACAAGTGTCATATTGTGATATTTAAAATGTTCTTAAATATTTTAAAAAATTTCTTGAGTATTAAATAAATACACTCAGTAGTTTTAGTGGTGAGATCTATGAGCTCTATGATACATTTGTTATATTTTGGTGATACAACTTGGAGTTAGTTTTAGCCTTCTACACATTATTTCTTAATTAAAGAAATAGTCTTGAAATTTAGTTAGATTGGAAATGCAAATGCGTATTTTTCATTTTGTCTACCCACTTACTTCTTGGCTGCCCACCAATATGTCGCACAACAGAATATTTCAAAACGATAATAATAATAAAAATAATAATAATAATAATAATAATAAAAATAATAATAATAATATTAATAATAATAATAATAATAATAATAATAATAATAATAATAATAATAATAATAATAATAATAATAATAATAACAATAATAATAATAATAAAAATAATTAAGGTCAGTTCCCATTCCACCGGCTCGTGATGAAAAACGTGTTGTTATTCACATCTTTTCACATTACACAACACATTATTGACATCGACGACAACGTATACTGTATTCATATCTATCACTATGTCGATATCAGACTTTTTGTATTTGAGTCATTCAGTCTAATTTTTTGAGATTAAATAAAATAATAACAAGAATTAACAATCAACAATTATACGTGGGACGATATTAAGGAAGTAGTACTCAACAGAGAGGAATGGAGGTTCACTATCGAAGCCCTATGCTACCACGCAGAGTAATAGGAGACAAAAAAAAAATAACAAAAATAAAATTACAAATTTTGTATTTTATTATTTTTATTCAAACTATGCATTTCTTATGAATGTATTCACAGTATTTACACTACACCAACAACTACGACGTGACAACGTTTTGCCGTCAAAAATGGTACGGAGGAAGCTGTACGGCTGTGTTGTTGATGTCATTGTCGTCTAGTATGAATATAATCATAAGCACTATACATAGTATGTATATGAATAAAAGTCAAGATACAACGTCATCACTGTGTCGCCACATGCCAGTGTAATGGGAATTAACCATTATAGTAATAATATAATAATAATTATATTCTATGAGGGAGCTGGCTTTAAGTTAGATATGGGGCACCATAAAATATAGTTCTAATGTTGTATTTTTTCATTCAATATGATGATATGACGAAAGCTGGCCATTATTACTGTATAGTGGTTATGTCTTTGAATCCTAATACGAAGGATAGTGGATTCGTGGATTCGAATCTCATGTGTAGCAGCTATTGGGATATTCATTCACTTCTCTTAGCAATTAAAACAAAATATTTAGCTTATCTTTATGGGCTTTTATAAACCGTACTGTATTTTCTCCCTTCCAGCCTCAGGTATTTGACAGACGTTTTATGCATTACATTCTCGTTCCTCATTATAAGCTGTCTTGTTTGATTGCTTGCGTTATCAGATTTGACTTACGAGCGGTAAGATTTTTATTCCAATTTTTCCAGCCATTTCTCAGTTTTGTTCAATTGAATCTGTAGCTTTTGTATTATGTCAGTCTTACAAACCATCAGTTATGTCGTATAGGTATTTCAAAGCCTTCAGTTGTCGACAGATCTGCTGTGTATATCAAATATTGTAAATTTGGGAATTAATTTATAGAACATACAGTTAGAAAAAAAGTAATTCAAAATTTGACTTTGAAATTTTTATTGTATTCTCTAAAAATCTTAATTTTACACGCCATAGTGATAAATTCAATTTTTTTTTTTTTAATTTACTTTCATCACAGTTGCATTTAATTTATATAGAGTTGCACAAAGTTGTTAAATTTAAATAAACCACTAAAGTTGTATGTATTTAATCACCGGAAATAGTTTAATAAAATTGAAATTATGTGTGCGTGTTTAAAACTATATGAAGAAATTATCTAAAATAATATTCACTACATCAAATTTCAATTTATTTTATAAAAAATAATAAAATATTTTTAAACTAGGTATATACTTACATTAAAATTGTTATAAATTATAAATTTTTTTTAATTAGTTTTAAGAATTAAAAAATAATTAAAATCAAATTTTTTATCTTAATTAATTTAAAATTTAAATTTTGTAATTTTAATTTAATTTTAGATGCCATTCATATGATTTTGGTGATACCGGTGATATGGTATGCCGTTTAAGTCATCATAGTCGTGCAACATTATCAGATATTCAAGATCCATATTTAAGTGTACCAGAAGCAGCAACATATGAACTATCATCATGCTATAATGTTTCAATTGAATGCCGTGGTAGTGATATGGTTGCACGTATTAGAACATCAAAATTATTCAATGGTAAAGTATATGCAAAAGGTTCACCAAAGTCATGCTCAGTTGATGTAAAAAGCTCACTTGATTTTGAGTTACGCATGGGATATCAAGATTTAGAGTGCAATGTCCGTCAAAGTGGTAATGGACGTTATATGAATGATGTTGTTATACAACATCATGATATGATTGTAACATCATCTGATTTAGGTTTAGCTGTTACATGCCAATATGATTTAACAAATAAAACAGTTGCAAATGAATTTGATTTAGGTGTTACTGGTGATATTGAACCAGCATTATCTGAAGAAGTTATTGTTGATTCACCAAATGTTATGATGAAAATTACATCACGTGATGGTAGTGATATTATGCGTTCAGCTGAAGTTGGTGATCCGTTGGCATTACGTTTTGAAATATTAGATGCTGAATCACCATATGAAATATTTGTACGTGAATTAGTTGCTATGGATGGTGGTGATAATGCTGAAATAACATTAATTGATTCAAATGGTTGTCCAACTGATCATTTTATTATGGGACCAATTTATAAGAGTGAACAATCTGGCAAAATTTTATTATCACATTTTGATGCATTCAAATTTCCATCATCCGAAGTTGTACAATTTAGAGCTTTAGTAACACCATGTATGCCAACATGTGAACCAGTACAATGTGATCAAGAAGATGGTAGTGGTGAATTAAAATCATTAATATCGTTTGGACGTAGAAAAAGATCTTTAAATGAAACATCATCAATGGGTAAATATTAATTTGTTTTTTTTTTTTTGTTTTTTATAAAAATAATAAAATTTAATTTAAATTTTTTTTTTTGTTTAAAAAAAGGTGAAATTAGAGTTAAACGTACACCAATAACAACAACAACATCAACAGCAGCAGGACCAGGAACAAATAGTAAATCAAATATCGATGATATGCTTTTGGTACAATCTATTCAAATTACGGATAAATTTGGCTTTGATAAACATAAGCAATCAAAATCTGATACAAATGGTAGTAGTGAAACTGTGTTCGTTAGCAGTAGCGATGGTAATGGTTTCTGTGTTAATGCAATTGGTAAGTTTAAATTATATATTATTTCGCGATTTCACCTATATATACTAATAATTTGTAAAATGAAAAGTCCCGTACAAATATCTGAACCATTTCACAAACAATTTTCATTATTATTCTTTTAAATGATAGATATTTTTTAAAAGGAGACGTAGCGACATAAAGTTTTAAATTTTCCATTAAAAATTTCAATTTAATCTAAAGTATAAGCACAACATACAGAAATGTTTTAATTTATCAAATTGCGGCAACTCACTCTTCGTCAGAACAAAGTTTAAATTTGATTTTTTTAAATAAATTATTACGTATGAGGTTGTTGTCTAAAATAAATCAATAAAAATAATTATATAGCGCCAAGAATAAACAAATTTATTTTCAAAGTTATTCAGCTACACTCATGTTTTTTAATGGAAACAAATACAGTGGGGATATCAAATTAAAATATTTTTATACCGCTAGTCATTCATTTTTCAAAAGTATAGTTGGGGCTTTAATTTGGTAATCACCAAAACAATATGGAGATTTATTATTACTCTAAAGTAGATATAGTTTTCCACATTTAAATTAATTGATATGTATACCAACAAATGAAAATTTATTGTATATGTACGCCAAAAGTCTGCACAATCAATCAACTTCATTGTCTTGACAAATATATAAAAAAAGCATAAAACGTGAATGTTTCTTAAGTCTTCATTAATATCATTCCTTTGCAATTTAAATTTTCTCCTTCTGAATTAATTAAATTGAGCATGTATCTATATACATATATATATTTTATTACTTATCTATAATTTTTTTTTTTTTCAATTTTTCTCTTTTCAGGTTTAATTATAGCTAGTACAGTATTTTTACTAGCACAATTAGCTGTTATTGCTATATGGACATATTTATATCAACGTCGTCGCAAAACAATTGATTCAAATGAAAGTTCAAGTTTTGGTAGTGCGAATGCATCAACTGCAGCATTAGCAGCAGCTGCTGCTGCACACCATCATCATCACCATCATCATCATGCTAACTCTAGTAATTTATCAACTTCATCAAATTTATCTGAGCCATTAAGTAAACTATATGAAGGTGGATTCTCAAGTCGACATACTCATCAATTTTAATTTTAATATATATATATATACATTTATATATTTTAAAGAAAAACAAAAAAAAAAATAAAAATAAGAAAGAAAAGAAAAAAGGACGAAAAATTAAAGTTAAAAAACAAAATAAAAAGTAAAGTAAAAAAAAATATATTCCAAAATAATTTCTATTTTTTACTTCTAGAAAAATAAATAAATAAAAATGTTTAGTTCAGTGTAATTTACTCTAATTTTCTTACTTACCTTTACATTATATTTTACTTACTTCATTTATTTATACTTACTTACTTGCTTACTGATTTAGAAGAGGAAATTGGAAATGGAATAAACACCCAAGAAAAAACAAAAAAAAAATAAAAAAAAACAACAAAAAATAAATCTTGTTATGCTGAAAGATATTTTCATTATTATGGCAGCAACAAATTATTCTTAATTATGAAAAATTTTTAAAATCAGAATTTTTAAATATTTGTATACGGTTTAATTAGCTTTAGGTTATTTTACTATGGTACATCCTCTCTTGTACGTTTTATTTTTTATTTTTTTTATTTATTTTTAATTCTTAAATGAACCCTCAGGAATATCAATTATCCAGAGATAATTTTTTTTTTGTTTTTGTGAGATTTTTAATATATTTTAAAAGATATATTTTTTTTTTCTTACGTATAGAATTCGTGTAGAAATTATTTTTTTTTTGTAAAGAAATAAATAAATTATGATATTTTATTAGAGATGATATCTCATAGGTAAAAAAAAAAAATTATAATTCTTTAATTTTATTTCAGAATTTTATCACGACAATTCAAAGCTTAAATTTAATGTAAATTAATATTTTGTAAATTTTTTATTTTTTTTTTTAATTGAATGAAATTTAATTAGAAATAATAACATTTAGAAATATTAATATTACTACAGGATGTAGATCTACAGGCATAATAGTTTGTTGATCTAGATAAATATTTTATTATATATAAAAAATTTAATGAAGCTGAATTGAAAATGATAAAAATTTTAAATCTTAACATTAATGTTGATTCAGATCTACACAGACATTATTGTTCCCGGTTCTAATTTAATTATAAATTACTTATTTCCTATTTAAAAAGTATAATTAACTTTTTGATATGAAATACAAGACAATACAATTCAAATATATTTAAAACGAATCTAAATTAGATCAGGATTCAAGAACTACAAGTACAGTTAAAAAAAAAATTTAAACAAAAAACAAAAAAACCGTTTATAATATTTGTTGTTGTTTTGAACATTTTCAACGTCTTCTTCTAATATTATAAAAATGATCAGTTCACCTTAAATTAATTATTAAATATTTTTCATAATACACTGTAAAATATCAAAATTAAGTAAATGAAAAATTAAATAACAATTTTTTTTTTTTTTATAAATCAATCAATTAAACTCAAAGAGTGGGCGCTGCAATATTAATTATTGATTTTAATCCACATTATTTAAAAAAAAAATAAATAAATAAATAAAATAAAAAATAAATAATATTGTATTGTTTAAAGAATAATTAATAATTTAAAATATACCTAAATATAAATAATTTAATTTTTTTTTTTTATTAAGTTAGGGAAAAATTAATAAATAATTTTAAATATTTTTTTTTTGTATACTTTTTTAAAATATATTGACGAAAAAAAAATTTTATATAATATATATATATATATATATTATTTATAAAATTTAATCAGTTTTTTATATTATAGTTTTAATTAACTAAATTAATATATATATTTTTTTTTTTTATTAACAAAAATAAACTACTCTAAAATTTCTAAATTAAAATTTTAAAAAATAACGAAAAATACTAAAAATAATTCAAAAATATTAAAATGGAAAGTCAAATTGAAAAAGAACTGAAAAATGTATAATTAATATTATTTATTATCTACACGTAAATAATTTGAATTTTGAATAATTATTATTAGATATTATTATAAATTCATATATAACTACCAATAACGCATTTATTTAAAATTAAATTAAATTAAATTTTTTTTTATTAAAATTTATTAAATTCATATTAAAACAAAAATGTAATGAGAAATTTTTTTATAAAAGAGGGCCTACATTGCACCAAGCATTTATCACTTGTAACTTTGAGTTGTTATTGTTTCAATTTTTATTTTTTGTATATGCTAAAATTAGTGATTTTATAATTTTACCCAAAATACATTATAAATTTATTTCATTTATCACTCATCAACTATAATTTATATTTTTAAAATTACTAATTAAAATTAATAATATTACTTATAATATATATAGATATATACTAATTAAAATTGATAATTGTTTCTTCAAAATACAAACAAAAAACATATGATTTATTAAAGTATGACAACTTTTATAAATTTTAACTATCATCTGACATTATCATACTGTACATTATTGGAACATTATTGGATCAAATATGCACTTTCATCGCATTTAGGACTAGTTTTTTAATTCCAGTACAGTATGTATTACTTTGTTGTTATTAATTTCCAGTTACAGACTTTCGTTTACCCTAGCTCTATTATATTTTGTGAATTTTATTGAAGAGCGTAAATGCCGTTACAGAACAGTAAAATAATTATTTAATTTAATAAGCTTATATCACTTAAACTAAGCGATCGTATCAAAATTACAAAATTATAAATTCGAAAATTCTGGTTTTGAATAATTCTGAGTTTACAGAGTTCTGAGTTGCAGGAAATTAAATCAAAATTTGCTAAGATTTCAATACTCAAACTATAATCAAGTATAATTAATCAATAAATTATTTTTTCATAATATGCGAATAATTTATAACTTATTTATTTTGTGCAACACTTATACCAGTCTTATCAAAAGTCTATATTGAGTATTGATTAAAATATAGTTTTGATCCAAAAAAAATTTTTCAAATAACGGTGACATCGTAAATGTCTTAAAAAAACACTTCAACCTGATACAATATGAAAAAACTAAGTTGTCAATTTTATTCGTAAAGTAAATTGGCAACATTGTGTAATAAGAGCTTTTTGAGACATGGTGTTTTAATTCATTTGTGATCAAGCAGAATGAACATACAGTTTTTATTGACACTGTACAATATTGGGTTTTTCAAAAATTTTGTAAACCCAAATACCTGTCAAACCAACAAGACATAAACGTGATCATGTAGACAATGTCTCAAGCTTTTGTGAACTTTTGTATACATTTAAGATCATGTGGACGTTGTATTCGACTTTGTGTTGAGACATTTACGATGTCAAGGTAATATATGAAAAGTTATAAGTGATAATCGGTTGGATGCAATAGATCCTAGATTATAATATTATATCATTAAATATAAATTTTAGAACATTTTAATATATAAAAATTTGATTTTAATTATACTAAAATTTTGTATGAAAAACGAATTTAATAATTTTTCAATTTTTTATTTTTTTTTTTCTAATAATTTACCAATAATATTGTTAATTATTTAAACTATATAAATAATAACATAGTTTTAAAATAATATATTAATTAAGAATTATTATTATAAAACAATTTGAATTTAGAAAAAAGGATGACTGATTAACAACAGTTGTATTGATTGCTACCCAATATGTATTTATAAACTACACATACATATACATATTAGTTCTAAAAAACTTATTTTATTATTCTTAAATATAATTTTCTTTAGTAATTAATAATCATTTATCATAATATTATTTAAATATACATCTTAATTCTAATTAAAATTTGTCACTTATCCTTTTTTCTAAATTTTATTTAAAAAAAAAACAAAAAAAAAAAAAAAAATAATCGTAAAAATTTCAATTTGTTAAAAAACATAAATCAATTTTAATTTTTTTTTATTTTTCGAAAATTGGTGCAATTGTAGTAAGAATGTTTTTAAAATTTATTTATACTAGTATACATACTTCTCTAGGCTAGTGACAGGCTTTTTCAATCATAATTTGGAGTCAATTATTAAATTAGCTGGAAAAAAAGTATATTTAAAAAAAAGGTGTGCAGATTTAATAAAATTCATTCATTATGTAATCGAGTTCGATTCATATTTATTTCAATTCAAAATAATTAACTACGTGTCAAGAAAAGTGGATATGTACATTATTGAAAATTTTAATTTGCTCACAAAATAATACCAGGGCAAATAATTGCAATTGTTGTGGTTACATCATTCTGTTATGATGTTATATAAGGTTTTTTATTGCCATTGATAATACCGTATTGTGATTTTACGTTACGGTACATTTTATTTTGATGTACAGTATGGTTTATTTTTATTTTACAGTACAGTATGATTTCTTTAAAACTTAAATTAAAATGTTATGTATATAAAATAAACATATACAAATATTTGCCACTGGAACGAACAGAATATGGAAGTTTTGTTGTATACAAGTGTAGAAAATTTTTGATTTACACACAACCAATAACGACGTTGATATGCAAAGTATAAATACTGTTGTTATACTTTGTATTTAAGTGTTTTATTAATACTTCAATTAAACTTTTCTGGTTCTAATTTGAATGTCACAGAATATTTTAGAGGTTTGAATTTCTTTCGAAATGACTAACATTTTCATAAAATGTGTAATTGTCACAAATCACATAACCTATTCAGAAATAAACATAAACTTGATAATTTTAACCATCATTCTCATCACTATATTGTAATCATATATCAGTGCTGAATAGAATGGTATTATACTCCTTCAATCATTTGCAATCTGCGGCTATTATTTTCAAAAAATTTATATATATTGCATCAATTTATAATATTTATCACTATAAGAAATTCCCAACCGTTATAATAATAGAAATATTTTGTAAGTTTATTATTAGTAAATATTTGAAATCAAAAATTTATTATTCTCTAAAATTTAAAACATGAATTAACAATTACAATAATTATAATTATTATCACATAATTTATAATTAAAAAAAAATAAATAACATATTTATTCAAAATTTAAAAATTAAAATTGTTAAATGAAAAAAATTATCGTGCTAAATTTTATAATTAAGATTAAAAAAAATAATAATAATTTATAAAAATAATAATAATCCATAAATTTATTAGTTAAAAATTAAGTACGAAATATATATTTAAATAATTAAATTGTATTTTTATTTTTATATTTTTTTATAAATTGAAATTTAATTAATAATAAATAAATAAATAAATAAATAAAAGATATATTTCATATATTACATAAAAATAGTTTTTTTTTTTTAAATTTTTCTTTTCTTCAGATTTCAGAGATTTAAATTAACAGATTGAAGCTTAATTGGTAGAAGAAAAGAATTACTCCAGAAAAAATTTGAAATCGATTTCAATTCATGTTGGACATAAAATGTTGATGTAAAGTATTAAGAAATGCAACTTTCAAAATTCTTCTAATATGGGTGGGATAGTATTCATCCGTCGCACTTATGCCTTGCGACCCGTTGTACTTCCTCTCAACGATTTCACTTCTTGTTATCACAAGACTCCGTGGTTGAGCCAGCTAATATCTTTCATTAACCGAAATCTTTCGTCCGATTTTTTATATCTTACCTCTGAGAAAGTAGTGTCATATGTTTGTGTAGTCACAGGTCGGCTCTATTCAGCGAAATTTTTTTTCTCATTTTTCCGCGTTTGGGGTTTTCTTTTTGTATATGGATAGCTCCAGTGGATTTTCTCAATTCAATCTCGTCACACACTCCCATTCTTGTGTGAAATGTTTTACGGCTTGAAGTTTTATATTTACGGATAACTCCATTTCTGGTCTCCATTTCGTTGTATACCTTTTGCGAGTTTATCTGGTCATGCTGTGACCTGGGATCAATTGAAGTAATACTTAGCATTCTTTTACAGTTTGCTACTGTTTTTGATTTTGTTATTGTATTGTTCAATGCTTTAATCTCCCCTTGACTATCCGAATAAAACACTTCTTTCAATTATTCGTTTATTTAGAATTAATTGCGTTGCTGCTTTTATGGCTATAACTTCACATTGCAAAATAGTAGACGTTCCTACATACAACTTTTACCATTTCACGATCCATAATTTACCGCAGAAGATTCATATCCTACAATTTTCATCTTTTTTCGTTCCGTCTATGTAGATTATAAATTCTGATAATTAGCAGGAAATCTCTTCTTTGCCAACATTTATATCTTAAATATTTTACATTTTTCTAGATGAAAATACCAGGCAAAATTGTGAAATTAAAATTTTGAAAATAAAGAAGTATACTTACTTTTTTCTTCTAAATAGTAACAAAACTTTAAAAAAATATTTCTATGGTTTTAGGGCAAAATTACTTAAGTCACTAACTTATTTTCCTAAACCTTAATTCAAAGTGATTTTAATCAAATGGAAAAATAAAAGTTGCAATAAAGTAATAAATTTCAAACGTGTTATGACAAAATCTTTCATAGTAATTGGGCTTAAATCTGAATGTATGTAGATGTTCCCAACATTATGTGGAATTGATTAATTAGGGTGGTACAATTTTTTTTTCGATTTTTTACTTAAATACTTTTACCCTAAAGTTAAGTCAAAAGAAAATGAATACTGATTGCTAAATTTATATATATACATTCATATATACATTCACATATATACATATACATTCTGACTAACAGACTGAAACATATATACTCATAAGCTGTATCAATATCATACTAACCTACACCCAAATAAAATAATGGATTGGCGATTCATCATGTTCTAAGAATAGAAGAAAATTATCCAGCAAAAATGCTTTTGGAGTCTAAAGCCAATCCCATATGCCAAACCTAACAAACTTACTCTGAAAAGAAGCATGACAAAGGAAAATTAATGATTTATTATTCAAAAAACCCAATGCAGGTTTCTTCAGTCGGACAGAGACATCTAAGTAAAAAAGTATATCCAATTAAAACAAAACATTCATTTTTTTTTAATTTTTTACAAAATATATATTTTTTTCTTTTTTCTTTTTGCACATTTAATATAATATTCTAAATTATAAATTAACAAACAATGCAATATTTTTCTTTTAATAAGATTACATTTAATTGTTTAATTTTTTGGAGGTATTATACTATAATGCACAATGCTTTAAGAAAGCCAAATTTAATAAAAAAAAAAATAAACATAAGTTTTAAATTTTTTTCATTCATTTTTGTTTATCTAACTAACAATAAAATATCGCAATATTTTTATAAATTTCTTTTTATGATTTTTAATGTAATTAAAAAAAAACCACTCAATTGTAAGGCGAGATTATCGATTAAAAATAAAGTTACAATAATGTTTTGCAAATTCTTTAATTGTAAGCATGTTTTAATTATTTAATAAATATTCTAAAAATATTATTGCTTTAACTATTAAAACTGAATAAATATTATCTGACAGTGTTTGCAAGAGAATAAATAACGTCCAACTAGATAAATTGGCATGAACCTAAGGAAATAAAAAAATAAATTAAGATGCCTTCACTAGCAAGCTGCACACCAAGAATGGATGGAAGAAAATGTTTCAAGTGAAAGTCTTTGAATAAATGTTCGAATCCAAACTCCGAAACATACGTTTTTGAACTAAACTTTGGTTCAAGAGATCAGTGGACATTGAGAAAATTCGATCACCAAATGAAAGAGTTGGCTCGTAACCACAGTTAATGGAGGATATTACTGCTCCAGGCCGAGAACTTCTAAGGTTCAGCTTCCTTATATTACCTGCTTCTTTATTAATAATTTTACTTATTTTCATAATTTTACAATTGTTTCAATTTTAAATTAGTAAATGTGTGTTATTTGTAAAGTGTTATAAAAATAAAATAAATAAATAAGTATTCATTATACAATGTCTGTACAATTTCCATCTATTTTACTTTAACAAATTTTTACATTTTTGAGAACTTTTTTTTTTTAATAATTTAATTTTAATTTTTAAATATCTGTTTATGTATTTTAAAATATCTGTTTCGACAACACAAACTCATTGTATCATTTGCAGTAAACAAAGCCAATTATGGATAGCATATTATTATTATGTTATTATATAATCAATAGGTATTTTTTTTTAATTATATTATCATAAAGTAATCATATAATATAGAGTATTCACGTAGAACAAAATTTATTAGTCACTTTTTCAAATCTCAAAATTTTGTGTTTACTTAAAAGAATATTATTCAATTTTTGGCTGCATATAAGTTGAGCGCAATGTATTTTGTACTCATAAATACAAAATTTATGTGTACCTATACCATACCTACTGTGTACCTACCTATGTACATATTTATTGGCAAATGTTAATCATATTAAAGTTGTATTTATAGGTACTACCAAGCCTCCATGACTCCACGCCATAATTGGTCTAAGTTTTGAAAATTTTTGTTTTAAATGTTCACCTTAACATCATGGCATAGATTATCTATGGGACTTTGAGCTGGCCAAGGTAGAACATTAATTTGCTCTTCTGCAAACCAATTTTGTACTGTGTGGGCTTGTATGTTTCGGATCGTTATCATGTATAAAAATAGAGTTTAAGCTTTATAAATTTGATTTTAAGAACTGATAAGATAAATTTTTCACGTTTTATCTCAAGCTAATTATAAACAATTCATTTGTGCTATTTAGTTGGCCAAGCAATTTTATCATTAATTGAAATAACCGTTAATTTTTATATACCTATCGAGAGTACACATTTGGTTGTAAATAATAAAGTAATATTTCAAGAAAACAAAAATGCATTAGTTTATGATTTTGGATGCATTTCTGCATAATTCTTATTTCAGTTCGCATTTCTACTTATGTCATATTAAAAATGCCATATGTATAAAAAAAAAAACTAAACATTTAAAGCTAAACAAAACTCATTCATTGATAAAAAAATTACAAAAACAAAATAAACAATAATATTCATAAATTAAAATGAATTTCTGAATCATTTTGATAATTTTTTTTATAAATAAATTGCTCTGAATAGTATATCTTTAAAAGTAATAATATATCTTTAGAATTTTTGAAAAATGAAGAAGTACAATTGATCACAAGAAATTTTTTTATCAATTTAAAAATGACGTAGCCTTAAATGTACCTTTCGTCGTTATTTGAGACAATATTTAACTTTAATATATTGAGACCTCTCAATAATTTTTAACTAAATTAGTTAAATCATCATCAATTTGATCATTTGAATCAGAGTCATATTGTTATAATTGATAATCCTTCAAATCGTCTATATTTAAAAGTTCAGCATTATCTTCTTCACAGTTAGAGCTTTCAATTTCAAATTTATAATTAATAAACTTAACCGACATTAATTTTGCTAATATATTACTAAAATCGTTCACGGAAACGATTGTTGTTACATCCATTTCTATATCGAATCAAATATAACTTTTCTAAAACATCTTGATTTAAATGACCTAGCAGTAAATAACCACATTCGTTTTTATTATAATATGAAAATATTTCCGAACTTAATTCAGTAATCCATGTTAAAGCTTGTATCATACCGTCAATACAATAAACTTTTTTAGATGTGATTGGCCTTATTAATTGAAAATATTTAAATTTTTATTATACTTTCATATTAGAAATCTATTCTAATACTAGTACGTACATAAAAAAGCGCAATTGTATTATATGTATACTATTAATATTACTTTGCCATTATATTATGGTTTTTTTGTATACATTTTTCTATACATCTTTTATATTCATTAAATATGTTTATATTGAATAGGTATACACATTACATTACATGCATTCCATTTGCATACTCCTCATATAAATCAAAAGTACATACGTATGTATTCAAATGATTAACAAATTTTCTTCTACGTGAATACTCTCTATATTATATGTTTCCTTTATGTTATTATGTATATAAAAAATGTTCTTAAAAATCAAAAAAATAATTTAATAAAAAAAATGTAGACGAAAAACCTAAATTTGTATTAGCAAAAATGTTGTTCTTATGTTTTTAATCTATATTTTAAAATCTCATTGAATAAATTCAAATTTCGAGAATGATTACTTAATAAAAATGTAAACGATTTATCGGCAGTGCCAGTAAGTAATATTAGTAATTACAATCACATAAACTAACTCTTACAGCATAATAGATTAAATTGAATTTGTTTTTTCATTTTCGCTACAAATTTTCGAGTTTATGTAATAATATCATATTTGCATAATTATAAGCGTACAGTTCTTAACAAACATTGAAAATATAACTGCAAAAAAAAAAAATGATTTTTAAGCTATATTCTAACTTAATTATATTGTGAATTGCAAATTCTATGTAGTAGCAATTATGTAATTGATTTTTTCATTTCTACAAGTAAAAATAAAAGTGCTGAATCACAATTAATCAAAAAGACACTAGGTTTGTCTCACTATTAATTTTGATCGATTTTAGTGTAATACACGATCATCAGAAGACTAATTGATTTTTCACGATCATCAGAAGACTAATAGATTAACTAACAGTTGAAAGTGACTGTGAAAACACTATTTAGAATAAATTCGTTTTGAAAAATTTGCATATACCTTGATGAGTATTTGGACCTTGGACGAATCCCTGTCCTATGAAATTATTGTTTTTTTTTATATTAATTTTTTTTTTCTTAATCATTCAAGATTTGTGTAATTTATAACTACATTTTAATCAAATACAGTATTAATTTTTTTTTATATTTTTTATTTTAATAGAAAATAATCACTTAAAAAAAAGACATAATAAAAAAAAGAAAACACTTTTTGTGGATTAGTTTTGTTTTTGTTTTGTCATTATACATAAGAAACATTTTTTTGTTGTTTTTTCACTTATATGAATTATTAACGTTGGGGTTTATTTTATTTTTTTTTTGTTCTAAATTTTTATAATAATTGTAAATGAATTTATGTACAAAATATTTTATACATATATTATATATATATATATATATATATATAAATGTATATAAATGTAGACTTAAACATTATATTAAAAGTATATAACAATAAAAAAAAAATAATGAAAAAATGTTTTATATTATAATTACGTTAATAATATTGTATTGTATACATGCATATATATATATTTGTATATATATATAAATCATTTATTATATATATCATATTAAAATTTAATTTATAATATCGCAAAAATTTCAAATCTGGCATAATAATATAAATAATAAATTCATTATAATAATATGAGTTCACATTTTTCTCATGTAATTTTTGTTTTATTTATTTCTAATAGGTTTTGGTACAATTTATAGATAATATATAAAATTTAAGCCTAAAAATAAAAAATAAATTAATTTAAATACATCAATTATATAAATTGTTTGTTATACTTTAATTGAAATATTTTTCGAAATTCATGTCATTCATGTTTTGTTTTCAAATTCTAAGTTAACATGCTAGTAAGTTCTCTTAAATCTTTATTAAGGTTTATATATATAAAAAAAAACACTAACATTTGATATTGTACTGTTTTATACTTTGCAGTGAAGAAAATCAATAGAACCTAACATGATTCAATATTAGCAAATGCATTTAATATACAATATATGTGACTTATAATCGAAATTAAAGAAATTTGCATCATATGAAATAGTTGTCAAGGATGATTTTTAAAATCTTTTTCAAATTTAATATTAATATTGATAATGCAATGCAATCACTATAATCTACATAGTTAAAATAATTAATTTTCACTGATACGGGAAAGATTTTAAATTTTTTTTTCGCTAATGGATTTTGTTATTTTAATTTTGAATTCCATGTTCTTTTCCTCCGCACAATACAAATTATTCACTCAAAATACGTCAGCGTTGCTTATAATTTACTTCTTAGAATGTACGTCATACAATTTTCCTTTTTATTTTTATTTTTTTTTTTTTTAGATTAAAACATTTTATATATTTTCATTTCATATTATTAATAAATGTATAGAATTCATAATGTATAGCATAAAAACAGATTTACTTTGATCAATAGCTGTGACAAACACAATATACCTAAAATGAATTTTTGTGGGCAATTACAAGAAATCCATACTATTTAATTTATCATATTGAATAAAATCTTAATACAATTAACCGATAACTGAAGACATGAATTTCGATTAATACCAATAAATTTCAAGTTAACTTACCAATGAATTTACATATTATTTACATTATATTAAAATTGAACATTGAATACGGCAAAACATCACATTAGGTTTATTTTTTATTTTTCTTCTTGTTTTTATAATAAATTTAAATGTGTTCAATTAATTTTAATTATTTGTTCATTTTATCCATCTGACCAAATAATACATTTTTTTCCTTTGCCAACAGATGCTAGAACAGAACTATTTGAATGCCAGCTAACCGCATTTACAGCACTACTAAGAAAGAAAAAATTTCGGTACCGGCTTTATCAGAATTTCATTACATCACATTTTATATTTTAAATTTAAAAAATTTAAATTAAGAATTTTTAAAAAAGATTGTGACAAAAAAAAAAACAAAATTAATTTTGAAAGTAAAAGAATAAACAAAAAAAATGATAAAAGCAAACAAAAAAAAAAGCAAAAGAAGAAAGAAAAAAATAAAATTAGAAAAATGAATAATG
Source organism: Argyra leucocephala (assembly GCA_963942445.1). NCBI lineage: Eukaryota > Metazoa > Arthropoda > Insecta > Diptera > Dolichopodidae > Argyra > Argyra leucocephala. The sequence continues at coordinate 30,325,247 of OZ012677.1, forward strand.
AAGAATACAAAATTAAATATTTCTAAAAAATAAAATATAATGCATATCTAGATGATAAAATAATTCTGAAAAGGAAAATACAAGGTGGCAATTATGATACAAATTTCTAAATTTATATTCAAAATGTTCGTAAAATTTTACAATATTATGACTTTTATGAACACACCAATATGTACCCACTTTGAAAGGTTTTTTTACATTTTTGTAAAATATTTCTATTTATTCCGTATTTCATTCTAAAATAAACTTTCCTAAACATATTTCTAATTGAAAACTGGAAGATTTAGAACATTCTAAATAAACATATAAAAAGTACTGTACAAAACCCTCCTCCCAATACACCAAAATTTGTATAAAATATTTTTAAAATTACACAAAAAATTTGATCCATCAAAAACCGTATGAGTGGAGGATTTGTAAAAAAAAAACTGAATTACAGTATTACTATCCATTACAAATCTATGATTATTCGCCTTTTTTGCTTTTTCTCTCCTTGTTCAAAATATTTACTTATTAGATATTATTCTATAGAATATGAGGACATTTCCCTAATATCGACTTCAATATATCACCAAATTGAAGAATAAATTTAATAGAATATTCAAAATCTCCTTTAACCAAAATTTTATGCTAAATATTCATAAATTTTGTATGTACATATTAATTTTTAAATTAATTTGTAATGTAGCATAACAAATAAAAACATTTAATTTTGTTTTTTAAAGTAATTGAACGATAAGTATTTAAGAATTTAAAATAGTATTGTATACAATATAGAGAAAGTACCGCCGAACTAAAAATTCAAGTTGATTTTAAAATTTCAATAAATAAAATTTTATAGAATTCAAATTTTTATATAAAATTTATGCGCGCAAATGAATTTGACATTAAATTAATGAAATAATGAATTCACCTTTAATATAATACTATATATATATATATTTTACGATTCTATTGAAAGCTTTAAAAAACATAACACCAAACATTTTCAATACTGTTTGAGAGACAGTCATAACACATACTGCCAAAATAGAAATTATTAAAATTATTAAAATTGTTGTCGTCATCGAATACTATACTTTAAATAATTTATATATATTTTAAAATTGTTAGTACGGATATTTTTTGAATCAAGTGTATTTCTAAATTATAAATTTTATTAAAATATTTATAAAATTACGTTTTTTCTACAATAATAAAGTTTTCAATTAAAATATTTTAAATTTTCAACTTACGGTGTATGTCCTTCAAGTCTTGCTTCAAACTCTCCATTTTCATTCCATATATATATTGAACCATAAGATGAACCAGCTGCTATTTTACAACCATTATAATTAAAAGCTACTCTAGCCCAATCACAACTCATTTTAAAACTGTCATGTCTAAAATATATGTATATTCAAAAAACAAATAACATAAATAACTAAAACATTTAATAGCGTTCTAAATTTGAAAAAAAAAAAAAAAACATAAAAGCAAAAACTTACGAAAAAGTAGTTAAAATTTGATTTGATCGTAAATCTATTAATCTAATTGTATCATCTCTAATACCACATAATAAATATTTATGATCTTTGGTTAAATCTAATGATGTTATTCTAGCTGGCATTAAAATTTCATTTGCTGTATGATCACAACGTGTATCCCAAAAGCGTAATTTTTTATCAAAATGACCACTAATTATTGTTGAACCTAAGCTATCTATTGTTACTAAATCATTACAACTAGAACCAGCAAATTTTGTTTCAACACATGCTACCGTACGTAAATCCCATACTTTTAATGTTCTATCATGACTACCGGTAATTGCTTTTGATGGTTCTTGAAGAAATTTTGCTGCCATTACTTTACCCGAATGACCAGTTAATGTTGTCTAAATTAAAAAAATTAAAATTAATAAAATTTTCCTACTTTTTTTTTTTTTATTTTAATATAAGCATTCATAATTAATTTATAATATGTAATTTCATTACCCTAAGACGATGATCTTGAAGTGTCCATACTCTAATTGCATGATCATTTGATGTACCTAATATTAAAGATCCCGTTGAATCAAATTCTATTGAATTAACTGCAGCATTACAACCACTTAAAACTCCACGAGGTTCTACAATTCCTGCAAAAAGTTTTATAATTATAAAAAAATAAAGAAACCAAAAAAAAAAAAAAAATCACAAACTTTTTCCAACATCCCATATTTTAATTTTTCTATCTGTAGCACCAGTTGCTATTGTTTGACCTATCGGACTCCATTGTACAGCATTTATTTCACCATCATGTGCATCCTTGAATTATACAAAAAAAAATATATAATATATATCTAAAAATAATTAAAACAAAAAAACTTACAAATTCTGAATGAATTTTTGAAGGTATTGCATCACTATAAAATCCAGTCATTGTTGCTGGTATTCCAACAGATATATTTTCATCACATATGCTATCACCAATATCATCCATTGTAATATTTCTCGAGCCATTACTGCTACCACCACCACCACCACCACCGATACCAATACCACAAACACTACCGCTTCTTGTTGGCACTGGACTAATGGAATTATTTCTACTACCTGTTTCCTTAACAGCATCTTCGAGATCTTTTTTGACTTTATCGGAACGTTTTCTGTGAAAGAATGACGGAAGTCTATTGTTTTTCAGATTTAATGAATATTTTATAATAAAAATAAGCGCAAATAATAAAGCCGTTAGTATGGAAATAGTAATGAAAGTGAACTTTACAAATTTTCATGAAAAAAAAAAAATAAATAAATGAAAAAATTAAAAAGCATGCATTAAAAATGCCAAACCTTAAATTCAATGAAATTTTTCGTGCATTAATAAATTTAGTTTAATTAAATTAAATGATTTTATATATGGTAAGTAATATTATATAAATATGAAATAATATGATATATATATATATGTGATATATTTTACTTACTTTAGGAAGCTTTCATTTTCACGATTTAATTCTTCGGCATCTTTTGACTTAAATTTTAATATTCTTTCAACTAAACTCAAATTTTCTTTCTACAAAAAAAAAACAAACAATTTAAATAAAAAAAAATATATTATAAATATGTAAAATTTATATTATATAATTGTAAAATTTATTAACTAATTTAATTAATTAACTATAATTAACTAATTAACTGAATTAATTAAATTAAATAAATAAAATTTTGCACCGTAGTCGATGATTTTTTATTTTTTAAAATAGGAAGTTTTTTAAACATTTTCTCTCCGCGAACGTGTGTATTTGCGTAAAGGAGTGGGATCAATAATATTTTAATATATGAAAAAAAAAAAAAAAAAAAATATTTTGCCAATAAAAATTTATCTTAAAAATAACAAAAAAAATTAAAATAAAATAAACTAAAAACAATGTATTCAATACGATGATTTTGTTTTTAGATTGGTTCGAAATTAAATGTAAATTTTTTGAATAAATTAGGGTTAACCAACACTTACCTTGAGGTTAATAAAAAAATAAAAAATATCAAATATATAAACAAAAGAAAATTTATTTAATAAAATAATAATAAAACCAAAATAAAATAGCAAAAATTAAATTCTACTTTGCTTCATATTTAAAATTAAAAAAAAAACATTTTAAGCTTCATATATAAAAATTAATTCGAATGACTAACTCGCATTTTATTTCTATCATTTCTTTAAGTCGATTCTACTTTACTTAGTTCTTTTCCAACAATTTTTTTTTACAAATTATCCATAGTATTAAAATAATATGTTGTGTACCAATATGTTTGTTCTATTGAACCCTTCTCCTCATTTTAAAGTTGTTCCGAATTATCATTTTGAATTAAATTTATTTCAGCACATAAACAATTTCCATTGACTTTTAAATTTAAAATTTTTTTATAAGCAATTTTTAGTACATCGTCGAATATCGGATCACATTTTTTTGTATTTAAAATCCTAAGCCTTTTATGGGACTATATTAGATTATATTAAAAAGCTAAAAGTGTAATACAAAATCGAAATAACTCTTGAATTTAAAATGGAAACGGTGGTACGACAAGCAGATCTACCAAAATTTTTAGACAACCAAAAATTGCTTATACCGATGATATATCAATGTTGGCAAAAAATTACAGATATATGAAAGAAGTGGAACTGGAAAACGAAATAAAAATTAACGAAAACAAAACAAAGTACCTAAAGATGTTTAAAAACAGAATACAAAATACAGTACAATACAAAACACTGAAGTCTACAAGTATTAATACGTATTTCTGCATATTTATTAAAATAAAAATAAAAATATTCGACCATTTTGAACAAGAATATAACGATGGGATGGTACAGTTTTGAAAGAGTTAAAAAAAGAGTTAAAATACTTCAGAGCAACAATAAGAATCGATAATAGAATGCAGTGTCGTATTTATAACAGAACACATGACGAATGATGCTCTTTTGAGAAAGACCAAATAAAATAAAAACTATAGACGCTACTGTGCAAACAATCAAAGCTAGTATCAAGAAAAGCGAAGATAACAATACATGAAGCTCTCATATACGACCCATAGTGTCGCTTAAGGCATGAAATATAAATGTAACCGAATAGAACAACCTACCGCTACCCTTTAATCTATTATAATATATTGAAGAATGTGTAATTAGAAGCCACAACAAACTTAATAATCTTATTAAGAATGAAGACATTGTACGGTTTTCCAAACACCAAGATGGGAAGAAAGAGAAAACTTGAATTTAACATTCATATCTTGAGCTGTATTCCAAACCAAAATTTTCTGATTAACCGTTTATATAATCAATATAACAAACATAACCGCGTCAACATAGGCATCGTAAATACCCACAATAAATTTTAGCAATTCCACGATATTCGACATGAAGCATGCTTAATAATTAATTAGTTCAACTGTTTTAAAAGAGTACAAATCCAAACGAAATTAATTGGAGATGGTATATTAAAGATTGAAAAAATTAAGGAAAAAAAATAATAGACAATTTTTAATAAAATTTTTGTTTTCAATGGATTCGTTGAATTGTTCAAGAGCCTTATTCTGAGAAGCAAATCACTTTTTCGCTACGTATCGATAGAGCATCACAATGCATCACATCACAAAGATTTTTTGTATTCTGCGAAGCGAATGATATAAATATTTTATAAAACTGGCAACATTGTACATTGAACCCTATAAATTGATATTGAAGCTAAGCTGCCAAAAAATTTAATTTTGACACTTTATTTTTATTGTGAAATACTATTTTTGTTGCTTTTTTCAGCCTGTACTAAAAGTTGTCAACTAAAAAAAAAAAATAGTTATCCCCGATTTCCTTATTGTATGAAAATCGAAACGTGTGACAATGTTTCAAGTTCCATATTGTACGTCAAAAATATTTTACAATGTTCCAAATTCCGAATTGTAAAATATTGGTTTTTGAAACGCATAAAAAACTAAATCGTACATTCAAAAAATTTTGGATACTTTCTTACCGCTATATAAATTTATTTTTATTATTCAAAAAAAATATTATTGTATTAAATTTATTTACATACATTATTAAGTTTAATTTTTACCTAATAACAAAATAAAAGTTTATTATAAAATTAAAAAATTATAAAATAACTCAAAGAAAAAAATGGCGGAATCAGTGTAAGCAATTGATCATAAGTACATATTTTAATAATATTTATGTATGTATGAATGTAGGTACCTAATGCATAATATGTAAGGTAAGTACATACTATATTAATGTTAAAAATTTTATTTTTTGGTAGAGAAAAAAAAGTGGACACAGCCAAAAAAAATTATTAATTATAGTACGGTTGGAATTTGAACGGGACTGAACATCAAAAATTTGCGTTCCGAAATATCAAAACAAAAAACTTTGTATTTGTTTTACTTCGTATTGTAATGGTTTTCAATTTTAAATTTCAGTTCGGTTTAAAGGCATTTTAAAAACATTTTTTTTTACAATACGGAACTCGCCATATCTTGTAATTTTTCCACAATCAAAAATATAAAATAATACTTAATAATTAATATTAAATAAAAATATATAAAACAAATTTAAAATTGATTTAATTAAATTTCATAATTTAATTTTAAACTTAAGGCTCAACCATAATGAACTTAAGTTGGCTTAAGCAAAATATCCAAACGAAAAGCTAACTAAAGTTTTGTAATTTGCCTAACTTATCCATAATAGATTTTAGCTACCTTAACTGATTTTGACTATTGTTAAATTAGATGTAAATAAAAATACGTAGATAAACAGAAGTTTTGTTAAATATAAATTATATTTTGTTTGTTATTTTAATTTTGTTTTTCATATATTTTTTAAATTTTATTATTAATCGAATTTTGTTTTCAGTGTTATTTTAAACAGGGTTTAAAAAACTACAGCAGAAAAAGCATTTCAAATTAAAATAAAAAAAAACTATTACTGCGCTTTGCTGTTAAAACTTAACCGAAGTAATGTAATAGTTTTATGCTTTTTACACATACAAATACTACGCATGTGCTTTTGCTTTTCAAAACATAATAGTAACAGTAGAATTTTGCTGAATGCTTTTTAATATTTTAATTTAAATTAAAAAAAAAGCTATTTGCTGTGCAGACTTTGCTGTGCATTTAGAAAGAAATTTTATTTCGAAGAAAAAAGTGAAGTGAAAGAAAAAAAATATGTCCAAAAGGTTTGTTCAATATGCAAATTAATATTGAATAGAGTAGAGCCAATGTGTGTGTATTCAACGGGACCTTGTCATATGAACTTCTTCTTCTAGGTGGAGCCAAGTTCAAGAAATTGAGCAGCCTCTAGCAAAAATAGTCTAGGCCCCCCTTACAAAGCCCTCGAAAATTGTTTTTTTTTTTCCAACTTGTCTTCAGTAAAATCGCTCCTAGGCACGATGCAAACAAGCGGTCCCAAGAGTCGGAACCGAAGACCTCAAATTTTTTTTTTTTTAAATTTTTTTTTGTCATCAGTACAATGACCCTTAAATGTGATGAAGACAATAGGTCCGAAGTCTTAGGAATTGGGGCCGAAGCTCTATTTCACCAGTTTAAATTTTATTTTTCTGGGAAAAGGATATTAATAATTATTATGAATAATTTTTAAAAAATTTTCAGATTATTCCGCGGTTCAGTAGTCGGGACCGTAGACCTTGAACAAAAAAATTGTCCAAAAACCAAAATGTCAATAATGTTCATTACGTATCAAGATAAATATAAAAAAAAAATGTTTGTTTTTTTTTTTTGTTTAAGATTCTTTGGTTCCGACTTCCGGACTGTCGGACCAATCTGAAATTTTTTTAAAAATTATTTATAATAGTTATTAATAACCTTTTCTAAGAAAAATAAAATTTAAACTGGTGAAATAGAGTTTCAGCCCCAATTTAAAAATTTAATTATTTTATTATATATATAATTTATATACAATAAATACAGCTCCTAAATCAAATGTCAAATTTCCGTACAGAATGTGCGAATGAAATCGCAATTTCCTTAAGCCAGCTAAAGTTAACGAAAACTTGACGGAATTTTCTGATATTCCTATTATAAATGCACAATACAATTTACATGTAATCGTACATTTCTTTAAGTTGGCTTAAGCCAGCTAAAGCTCATTATGGTTGGTCCTTTATTCTTTCAAAATTTTCTTAGTGATAAATTTATCAATTTGTATGACACATCTCTTCTCAAAATACTATCAAAATTGAAACGTTGCGAAAAATATCGATGAGTTGCGCTATTTCGCAGAATATTAAATATAAAAATTTTCGCTACGCAACATATTTTTCGCTACACATCACAAAACTCGTTTCTCCGATGATTTATTTCATAAACAAAAATTTACTATAGGTCTCTTCATGAGATAAAAATTAAGCTTAACTTCTTAAACCAATTAATTTTTTATTGTTTAGAAAACTGAACCTGAGACTTATTAATTTTCAAACAATGGAAATATTTTATCCTCTTACAATTTTTTTCAAAAGTTTAGCTCAAAACTTTTTATATGGTATGTTGTTTTTGAAATCCTCTGATTGGTGGAGAATGCTGCACAATGTCTTGTAAACAAATGGAATGAAAAAACAGCTGATCTGATTATCAAAAATAAATTGAGTTTTGATCCTTCTTATTTTTATCTCGTGAAGAGACCTATGATGTTTGGTATGATTTTTGATCTATTAGAATTAATGAAAACCCTCTTATGATATCAATAGAAAAATAACTACATACCAGACCCACTCTAAATTCTAAAAACAAAATACATAAATTTAAATAACATTTTCAATTCTATTAATAATAATTTTTAAAGGATTCCTTTCTTATTTTAGTTTTTCTCCAACATCTATAATAATAACAAGCAATCTGACTGTCATAATATGAATATGAATATTATTATTATTATTTTTTTTTTTTTGTAAACAAATAAAAAATAAATATTTTAAAAGAAAAAATCAAAATCTTTTAAGAGCAATTAATGTCCAATAAATTTTTCGTTTATTAAGAGGAATGCTTCGTTTCATTTTTTTGCTGTTTGTTTACTTTAATGTAAATAATTCTATTTTTATTACATAAAATTTTTTTATTTTTTTTTTATTTAAAAAAATGTTCAATAAAATTCCATAAAATATATTTTTTATAACTAACTGTATAAACAATATTGTATATTGTAGGAGTTTTTCATTGTTGTTGTTATTATTCATTATGAATTCATCCATTTTTGTTTCTTCTTCTATATTATACTGTAACTGTAACATATCGATCGATTATGACATCAGTTTATTATTCTTCAGTATATTTCAATCAATTATAAATTCTTATTGCTTATAATGTAAATTATGTAATTTTGATTTGGAATCATGCATTTCCATGTATTTCACGAATTTGCAATGTGATCGAGAGAATCAATAATTTTTCGGAATATCAACATAACATAATATACGTCTGTAACTAACTGTATTAAGCTGTAATCGGAAACGGCGAACTAATATCAAATGCATTTGCAGTCTAATCGATTAAGCAGTTTGTTTTAAATTATGAAATTTTTAATGTCAACCTTAGGAGTCCCATATACACGTTTAAATCTGTTTAAAAACTTATTTTGAAACACTTTCTTAACCCTAAACCTCGTAACATATTTTGTCACGTAAATTCATAACATGAGCCTGGCAGGCTCACCTTATAATGTAATAGAAAAAAATATTTTTTAATAAGATTTTAAATTTTTTATTTCAATTAAGTAATTTTTGATGTTTAAAAATAACAAAATAAACGCTACCGTTTTTGAAATTGCATTACGAGATGGTAATTGCAGCTTTTTAGTATACTAGCACGCATTTTGATAAGACAATTTATGAAACTTTCACGAAGGGCTCTTGGAAATAAATTTCTTTTATTGGAATTTTTTTTGTTCAAATAATGTTGTTGTCTATTTTTACTTGGAAGAAATTGGAATATAAGTTTTATTTCGACGTAAAGTTCCTACAATCGTCAATCCATTAGATAATAAACTTTTTGCAAGTTCCAACGTTGTCAAATAGTTATCCATTGTAATATTCCGTCCAGTTCCAAAATATGGTGTACATAAATTCTCCACTACATTTGGATCAAGTCTAGTTTCTCTGTTATTACCTTCGTTCCCAGTATATGGAATTCCTTTGAGTGGATATGCCGTCTGAGAGTTACAAAGCCCCAAATTTTAATACAATACTTCTCAGGCTTTGGTTGCATATGTTGGCATTAATTGTTTGTCTACGGTAAAATTTTCTGAAGGTATATATTTTCCCAAATTCTTATTTATTACTTCAAACGCGTCTCGAATCGGGGCTAATTTGTCAAATCTATGTCGATGTGGTTTTTTCACCAAATCGAATAAAACTTAAAATTTCGTCAAAGCAGTTTACGTCTATATATAGTAGCTTTGAATATAATTGAACTATATAGAGGCTCCTAAATCGATCGTTAATTTTAGTTATTTGATTTCGTGTGACGTGCTGTTATTAAAAGTTCGAAGAAGGCGTGCAATTCAATTCGTCCATATCTAAAGCTTTCCATTTACGATTGTTATTATTGTATATTCTTTCACCTTCTTCATTAGTATATTTCATTACAGTCTTACAAATATCATCTGTTATAAATAATTTGAAACAATCAATAGGATCAACTATATCATAATTTAGTGGAAGCTGAACTTTGTTTACCGGACCTTTTATTATATTATGACGGGCAGTTCTTGATTGCAGGAATGATCTTTTACCATCTTTTGCAATAAATTCTGCATGAGAAATGATAATTTCACCGCTATTATCAGAATCATAAGTTCATCTTTTACTTTTGAAGCTTAAGATAAATTATCCTTTTCAGAGTCAATTGTCACATCATCGAATTCTATGTCGTCAGTCACTTCATCATCACTTATTCATGTCAAAACTTGCATTATTGAGAAATTATTATGAAATATTATATGAGAGCTTCTCAGGCTCATGTTATGAATTTACGTGATAGTTTTTTTAAGCAAAAAAAACAACAAAATATATATTTTTGTAATTGTAATATGTAAATATTGACCTAAATGAAGATTAGAAAGAAGAACCGTTACAATATTACGAAAAATTTAGAAAACATAGTTTTGAAAAAAATGAGCTTAATAGGCTCATGTTATGAGCTTTAGGGTTAAACAGTTTACAAAATCAAAATTTTTTGATTTTTAATAGTCGGAATCATAAGTTTCTGAGTATGTTTAAACGTGTTTGGTGTAGTTTCGAAGCCAAAATTTAAATAAAATCAGTTACTTATGTTTGTTTGTTAGAAGTAGCTTATATTAATTTTCATAATATGTATTTGTAACCAATTTTTTAACCATTTCCTTTTTTATTTTTTTTTTTAGAAATTTCTTTAATTATTATTAATAGTTTTCATAAAATAATATAAACAATTTAATTTTTGTTACAGTGCACAGTGAATGTCACAACATTCAACATAAAAGTTGTTGTTGTTTTTACATATAAAAAGTCAGATCCATGAAATGTTCAGATCCATTTTCGTTAACTCGGTACATTTACCACACCGATCAGTGACCACATCCATGGATCTGTTTTGATTCCAGATACACCGGTTAATTTCACTGAACGCTACCAATGTAACAACTTTTCTGTGCAAAACATGTCATTAACTTCCCAAATAGAAATTTAAATTTAAGAAATTATTGCAAGATAACGGAAATAGACATTTGGATTTTAAACGTTTAATAATTTGTAGAAAATGTAAGCAATACATGCGTACACACTCCTTATATTCTCATACACTCCCATTCCTTTATTTGAACTGGAACAGTTTAAAATTAAAATTTTTTAAAAATTTTCTCAAAGACAGGTTATTGATTTCTGATTTAATAAACATTCAAAAAAATTGTTAAATAAAATTTATTATTTACTTGAGAACAGCGAAACAAATAATTAGTCATGTAAAACGATTTTTCAAAGCTTTGTGTAATATAGGTCAGTTATTTGGAGTGACTGTGTGCAAAATCCAAAGTCACATGTAAAACAGATCCAGACAAAATAAAATCAAAGTGTATTTAAATAGTTATAGTAATAGTTTTGTGTCATTGTCATTGAATGTGTGTGTAAAATCCAATTCAATGGGAATTTTTGTTTTCCACTTCCCCCAAAAATAAACAAAACCACATAGCAAATTAAAATAATTAAATATTCAATTATTATATCAAATATTATAATTTAAAATAATATTAAATATTCAGGAAATAACATAGATGTAAGTCTGTTCGCTAAATTATAGTAATAAGTTTTAACACGCTGGGTGGCGCAGTATGTAGAGCGTCTGCCTTTCAACCGGAAATCCAAGGTTTATCATTGGGATAAAATAAATGATAAATATAGTTGAGAGTTTTGGTTATCACTAAAAATAAAATGGATATATGCTATTATGAAGGCGAAATACTCTACATTAGATATAGTTTTCCACATTTAAATTAGTAGATATAACCGTAAAAAATTATAAAGAAAAGTTATTGTATGTGATTGTGTATTCCAACTCTCAGTGTAAAAGCAGTTAGGGTGTACATCCCATAGAATTGGAATTATATAAAAAAAAATGTAATAAGCATTTATCAATTTATCAATATCAATGTTTACAATATACATACATATTACATATTATATACTAGAGAATCCCCTGTGCAATTGCACAGAAGCAGTTTTTTGATTAACTGCTGAATTTCGATAAGATTTTATATAAAAAGAAATATTTGTTTTGGTATAATTCTGGTTGTTTTCTGAATCGCTTCTTTATTGAATATATATATATAATGAAATTAAAGTATAATACCTAGTACATTATGACGAATTTAATACTAATTTCAATAACTTAACACAATAAAACCCTATTACACTCAACGTAGTAGATCAATGTATTTTAATTCGTTTATAGTCAAAAACGTTTATCACAGTTCTGTTACAGCAATATTCATCAATTTGTTTGAAAGAAAGTAATAAACTTCATAAGTTCATACAATCGATGTCGTTTATAAGTCACATTAAAATATAACGCCAATTTTTTCAATAAAACAAAATGATAAGTCAAAAGTGAATTATTTTATCAAAAAACTAATTTATGTATTGCCTTTTTCTGTTCTATATTACAAATATTTATATTTTGTGATTACATAACAGAATAATTGCTATTTATGAATAAAATAAAGTTTAAAATTGTTATGCGAAAGATATTTTATTGTTTATAAAGATGCAATTTTTTTTTTGACTACGCCTATAGTCACAAAATGGCTATAGTCAGAAATATTACTGAAATTCAGCGAATAACCGTGTTTTACTGTATATATTTTTTTTAGTAACTAACGGCAAATTAGCAAATTAACTAACATTTTATTATATCATTTTTGAAGAGTATGATCTGATCTTTGTGTTTTTGTTTTTGTACTTTTTTCTATAAGTTTGTGTTTGTCTATTTAAAATGACAGAATTTTTATGAAACCTTTTTAAAAATTGTCCGTGATTGAAATTTCTTTTAGAGTATAGATGTCGCTCAACTTGGAAAAAATTTAATATTTTTGTGGTGTAATTTACTATTTAATTATTTTTGCTTTTTTACTCACCATGTCGTTCATCTTGTGTATTATATACAAGATTATATACAAATATTAAGTAGTGTTCATATAAAAAAAGTAAATAGATTCTGGAGACTACTGAAATCATTCATTGTAAGGGTATGAAAATATTTCACTTCTTAGAGGTCACGAGTTGTATCTCAATGGGCCTCGCTGGGCTAAGTGTGTCGGTGTATCCTTGCCATCAACCAGTATACTACCTAAGTCACTAGTTGTATCTCAATGGGCCTCACTGGTCTAAATGTGTCGGTGTATCCTTGCCGTCAACCACTATATACTACCTAGGTCACGAGTTAAGTTCAATCTAGGTCACAAATCTACAGTTCTCTATACAAATTTTTTTTTTTTAGCTAAGCAGCAATAAAATGTAGTTATTAATCTTTTCATCATTTTAGTCTAAAATTATCCCATCTTAAACGTTTTTCAGAAAATAAATATGGCCGGCCGATCGAAATGATGTAATGATCATATCATTTGACTACTAATTTGGGTCCAGATACGAAATTTAAATTATTCTTTTAAATTAATTTGGCATACAAATTGGTTAACACTTAAAAGAAAATGGGAACTATAATATTATGAAGACGGACTTACTACGGATCATTGATGTAGTTTTTCACATTTAATTAAGTATTATCCCAAATTAAAATAGAAAAAACTGTTGTGTGATTGTATATGCCAAGTCTGCAAAAAAGTAGCTATCAGGGTGGTGTGGTCATTCCAAATTATTGAATTTATAAAACAAAAAATACATCTGTTGGTGACATCTTCAAAAGAAAAGCTGCAAAATATTCATATAATATCAAGATCTATCTGTTCCCCTCAACTTATGAAAAACGAAGTATCAATCGAACGTTGACTAAAACATTATAGATCCCTGAACTTAACTTAACAATTAGGTTTAATTATATGTTATAATTGAATTAAGATAAAGAGTCTTATTTCTCTCTCCAACATTGTTCTCACTTTTGTAAATAGTTCAGAAAGTCACAGACATAAGATATAAAAACATTATATTAAGTTTTCATTATTCTAAACCTATGCTTAAATTTTACCCTTTCTTCTATTTTGTTCTACTAAAACTTCAAATTTCAAAAATTTGATTTCACACACTTTATTAATATTATTGTTTGTGTCTGTTTTGAAAACCACTGTTAATTTTTCTAATTAAAAAATTTTCATTTCTATTAAATTTATTAAAAAGCTAATTCACCGCGACTGACGTTTAGTATTCCACATCAAAAAACATGGTCGAATAAATTATTATTAAAATTCTATAAATAATTTCAATTACAAATATTAAATTTCACATTTATTTTACGAGATTTTTGATCAAATTCAATTAATTTCTCTTCGATTTCTGATAATTAATTTTTAATATTTGCAATTTGTAAACAAAAAACTAAAAAATAAATCAAATTAAATTTTTATAGAAAATTAAAATAAACTTTTTTTTAAATACATTAATTTCCGCGCTATAATCAATAATTCGTTCAAATGAGATCTTAATCGAATTTGAAAAGTATGTAATTAAAAAAAATTAAATCATGCCAGGACCAGTACATGTTTTTATACATTTAGAAATATATATTGAAATATATATATACAAGCACTAACAACTATATTATATTTGGGGACCTAATTTTTTTTTCTTTTGAAGCATAATAAAATATCGCCTTTTCAAAATATCGTTTTAATTCCACAATATTTACCTTATTTATTTTTATGTGTAGCCGCTGTTGAATACAAAAACGGGGTATCTCCTTTTTCCAGAATTTTTATTAAATTTAAAAATAAAAAGTATTTGAATACATTTTGTGAAATAAAAATGGATATTTTGAAAAAGCAAGATTTTTTATCAAGAATGTCTATTTATCGAAAAAATGAAATACAATCTTGAATTTGGTATTTGGCTTAAAGCCAAAACCACAATTAATATTGTTATATCCGGTGCTTTGGCTTAGAGCCAAAACCACAACCAATAATATATTAATAATGTTATATCCGGTGCTTTATCTTTTACAACACAATCCATTCTAATTAAATGAATATAAATTGCTCGAATAGGAGACAAGGCGGATAACTGACAAAATAATATCCGAGATAATGACTGTATTTGATAGTAATTTTATTTTAATTTGACGATATACACAATTAAAATAAAATCTACATCAAATATTATTTTTAATATAATAAATAAAATTATAATTTACTAATAAAAAAAAATTTTTTATTTTATATTTTTAATTTATTATATTTTCTTTAATAAATTTAAATAATAAAAAAACTTGAAAATAATATAATAGAAACAATAAATTTTTTGTATTTGTATAAAAAAAAAATTCCACCTACGCATTCAAAAATACTGAATAAGTTAATAACGTCATTAAAAATAAAATATATTATTTGCATTTAATAATTATAAATTTCATTTCATTCTGAAATTTCAATGGCATTTAGCTTATTATGTATAGGGTGGTGTTATGTTGGCCAATATGATGGGCTGTCTTGGGTGGAATATAATTGTGTAAGAAAATTGAAATTTTCGAATTTAAAAAATTAAAAATATGGGGTTCTGAAATAAAAAATATAATGAATACAAAGTATTAACCAATTCCGATTGAAGAGCAATTCTTTTTTTTTCTTTCAGTTCTTAATTTACCCTTTTTAATTTACAATATCACTGGTTGATAGAAAGCTACACTGCTAAGCCAGGTATTTCGTTAAACCCTACTTACACATCTCAGTACTAGAGCCAGCCTGTGCCATTGTCGCAGTTGCCAAAAAAAGAAAATTAGACATCAAAAACTATTGACCACTTCCTTTGCAGCTGCCCAGCATTAGATAGAGTCAACCAACATCAACAAATATATCACTCTAGGTGTTTGGTCAAAAAGGCACAATTAAATGTTGTTTTTGATATTCAGATTTGTTTTTAGTGATACATATATTTAGATTTATGGAATAAAAGTCGAGTTTCCTTTCACTATGAAGACTAATCGTTTTAAGTGTAATTAAATCAATAAATAATAATAATTACAGTTACCAATTTCAACGCTTACACACCTGAAACAATGTTTTTTTTTTGATTCCAGACAGGATTAATTGCAGAGATTATATAGGAGAAAATATCTGTATAGACTAATTAACAGGATGACAGGATAAAATTCGTCTCCTGTAATAAGCGATAAGTTAATTTGTGAAAATAAGTGATTTCGGAAACAGAAGCACAACCTCAGAATCACAATATCTGAACTATGTTGAAACACTATATATACTCCCAAAGCGAATGGAAAAGATAAATGAATGAATGAGTGATTGAAAACGAACGGCAAACGTTAAACGTGAGATTAAAAACGTTTAAAAACAAAGAAAAAAAATTTAAAGAAAGAGAAATCTTTAGAAATATGACGGTAACTGCATATATACATTTGGAATGTATCTAAAATTAATGTATGAATTATAAATTTATCATGTATTTCAAATATAAATGACATCATTATGGTACGATTTTTGTTTTATTTTCCATGATAAGCTCTTATATGATATTACAGTGTTAAGAATTATTACTACAGTATCATATGTGACCTTTGTTACGGCTGTATTATTGAGAATATTTTAAATTATTTCATGATTTAACATTTTAATTTCAATTTCAAAAATAAGAATGAATAAAAATATTTTCAGGAAAAAAAAATGTATATATAATAATTAATAACTAATAAATATAGTAAAAATATAATATACAAAATTACTATAATTTAACAAGGACCTATATTTCGAAAGGGAAAAGAACCTATAAGTTGACCTTCAAATTCCACTGTCAAAACAATTAAATAAATTTTATATTCGAGATGGGAAATGAGTAAAATATTCAATTTTTCAAGTACGATTAAGCAATAGAATGGAAAATTGAATAGTGTCTAAATCAAATGATAGTGATAAGTAGTAGTCCATCCATCCTAAGCCACACTGAAGAAGTTGACAAACTATAAAAGAAGAAATATCGTTGACACTATATGCTTTCAAATCAAATCAAATAAAATAATTTATTAAAAATGAGTCCATAAAGGACTCTAAATACATACGAAAATTCTTTCTAGCAACAATTCTTCATATTTTAAAATTTCCCAAATTGCATTTCGATTATATCAAAAGTCCCCAAGTACGAGTTTATATTACAAAAAAAAACATTTATTGTTAAAATTTAAATTTACTTAATAAATTTAATTTAATGCCATGTTTATTGGTTAATTCTTCTCTTAATACACTTAGGTCTTAAATATAAATAGATTTGATATGCATATTAAACTACACTCTGATACATTTAATTAAATACAAATATTTATTATAATTCAATTATTGTAAATACACATATGTACTTATTTTTACTAAATAAGAAATTTATGTTTTGAAAGTAATTTTTTTTTTTGTTAGATGCACAATTTTAATTAATGTTAATTTAATAATGCTGGCGTCGACTCCGAATTCAAATAAAACAAATTTTGATTCAATACATTCAAATAGTTCAGAGGACAAGCGTGAAATTATTTTAAAGTTAAAATTGAGCAATGTTCAAAGCTGACCGCTAAACTATTTTAATGTATTGAAACAAAATTTTTGTTTTAAATTTAATATAATAATTTTATTATTCTTTAATCGTCTGTTCGTTTTGTATTATAATTTCTCAACATTACCTGACATCGTAAATATCTCAACACAAAGTTGAATACGGACATTTCGCATGATTTAAAATATCTACAAAAACTCACAAAAGCTTTAGACATCGCTTTATGATCAAAATTGTTATTGATGGATCCGCGAATATTCATCCGATCCGCTGGATATTCAAAAACTCAATTTTTTTTTACAAGTTTTTATGTATGTAAAAAGACATACAAAGCAATGAGCTATGTTGTGATTAAAAGCAAATAAAAACAAACATTCAAAATTTTGATATGTTTGTTTGTACACATTTTTTTTATATATAGGTAGGTATGTATTTGTTTTTATTTTTTTATTCTTCTTACATACAACATAGTGTACAATATACCAAAAAAGACCGACATTATGCAAATGTAACGAACTATTCAATTTTATTATTATACAAAAATAAGTAATGAATGTTTATTAATTTTACATTTTGTAATAAAATTTGATATTAATTTTTTTTATGGATGTTAGGAAAGAGCAATTACTGATGGTTATTTAAACAAAAAAAGTGGCATTTAATTACCGTGCGATCTATTATTTCTTACAACGCCAATTATTTCTCTATTCTTTTATGAAAGAGTGTTGGTCTAGCCAAGTCAAGTTATAATATTTGTAATGGGAATTTAAAATAATAAAAAAATGTAAAAATTTATTTAAAATTGCATTTTTATAATTAAATCTGACTACCCTTTTCAATTAAAACGGCTTCAATTTCCTTAAAAATATGGTTTGTTATTTTTATAATTTAAAACCCAAGGACAAACTTTAAGTATTTTAACAACTGACTTGAGAGACAAAAAATATTGTGTATAAATAAACTTTAAATTAACAGAATCATTGAATTGAAATGAATTGAAAGTTTATTTTGGGCCGCTGAATCTTATTAGGTTTTTCGGGCCATATACTATATTTTTTTAAACAAATATATACTAAATTTAATTGTAAACAAATTACTTAGAAACATAAATTGCAGAAGCTTAAGACAAATATGAAAATAACAATGAGAATATACAACAAATGAATGTAAAAATAAACAAATATAGTTAATTATGTAAGGTAAGATTGGTGAATTGAATAATACGTTCTAATGACTGCTCAGTGTCTTTAGCGAGAATATTTAACCCCCCGATATAATGTATATACTCCTTGCACTTCTATAGCGCGGATAGGCCTCGAACATGTACTGAACACTAGCTGGCGTCCGGCCATCACATGAACATGTAGATAGACTTCTGGACGGTCCGGCAAATAAGTATGTACTTATGTTTTAGTCATCAGTGTCCTATCCTCAGTCTTGTAATTATACATCCGTTCTTTTGGATTACAGAATCAATGCTTTCCCAGGGTGCAGCTGACATTTTTATTTGTTTTAGTTTATTAGTCATTGGTTCGTTGTTCGATCTAGCTTCATATGCACGAAACATTTTTTTTAATTAACCCTCTGTAATCGTCGACTACCATCAACTTTTGAGAATCATGATCCATGTCTGTAGCGTTTTTAGAAAGCTTATCCGCTTGCTCAACGCCAGTGGTCAGAATCATTGAAGCAACAATAATTACAAGCTGCAACATACACATACATTGATGATACATACATTACAAGCTCAATGGTGATACATACATTACAAGCTCAAGTCACTTTTAATAAACTTCAGGCAAAACAATTTTTTATGTGTCTTACTTATCTATATAAATATTGTTATTTGACCAAATACGTGATTAAATTGAATAGGTCTGATTAGATTTAAAGTTCAAGTTCAATTTGATGAACATGGGCATGGCAGAACCCGCAGGCCATACTTTTCTATATTATATTTTAAAATTCAATTGCATATTTCAAAATTATTCGTAAGCATAAGACGTTTAATAAGGCTTCCAAATCTTATTAAACGACACAATAAAACAATAAAAAGTTTACTTTCTCAACATTGAAATTTCACTCTATACAATCAAAAACAATTCACATCAACCTACAATAGTAACTAAATAGAATAATCATATTTAAATATTATGTCTGTTGTCTTGTCTCTGATGAAGAGATTATAATATATTGATAATTATTTTTCTAAAAGCCTCCCGGAATACCTACACATTAACTTAGTTTAACAACTTTACCGAAATTTTTTAATTTTCAAAACCGGTTTCACAATTTTTGCTCAATTTAATTCAAAACTTTGGATATAAATATTTGTACAATATATAAAATGTAATTTTCAATACAACCACATCGGTTCAAATATAATTTAATAATTAATAAAGATATAATACAACTAATAAAAAAATAATATAAATATATATATAATATACAAAAATTATATAATTAATATAATTTAATAAAATAAAAAGGTCCACATTTCGAAAGTGAAGAGGATCTATAAAGTTGGCTTACTGATTTATAGGATCAACTGTTAAAATAAATAAATAAATAAATGTAAAGTCAAATAGTCTAGGCTGTTGCTGGTAAACCTATCAAAAAAAAAGTTAGAAATATCAAAAATGAAAAAAAAATTTGAAAAAAAAAAATTATTTGGATTTAATCAAATGCAACGAAGTGTTTTTACTTACATCTTACATTTCATTGAGTATATAAATACATAGTAAGTTCAATTCAAATAATATATATATATGAACTATAGTATAAAATTATATAGTATGTTCATACATAGTTATGGTTTTGACCCATTAAGAAAGTGCTTTCAAATTAAAAAAAAAAAAAAAAAACAAATTTTTGAATTAATGCCAAATTTTATTATGCTTTCTTCTTGTCTTTCTTTTTGCATCGTCATTTACAACGTGAATATATTAAATATATTGTGTGCGTATCAAAAAACATTTAAAAATTTTCAAAAAACATATGTTTATCTTGAAGAACATACCAAAATTAATCATATTTTATTTTTTTTTTTGTTATTTGTACACAAGGAAGGAAAAGAGCATTAAAATTTATTCATAAAATAAATTTTTCTATATTTTTTCTTTCACAGACAATCCATTGGAATTTCTTTTATGAGATTCAAATTAAGTTTTTTAGTAAGGTCAGTTTTTCAGAGGTGAAATTGTTCTGAAATAATTTCTTTAAAATCTAGAGATGCTATTTTTCTGTTTTTAGAATTGTTGGTACTCGATAAAGAATAAGAAACAATACGGTAAAGTATTAATAGATGAGAAAAATGAATTTTATTTTTAAATTAATATTATAATTATACATTTTATTGTGTTTTGTGTTTGTTCGTTTCGAAATTTATATAATGCACTTGGTCAAAAATGTCAAATGAAAGACATTAATTTCTTTTTATTTTTTAAATAATAATAATTAAAATTTTGGTAAAAAATTTTATATCTCTGTTCGTTGTTCTTTGAATTAAAG
Source organism: Argyra leucocephala (assembly GCA_963942445.1). Taxonomy (NCBI): domain Eukaryota; kingdom Metazoa; phylum Arthropoda; class Insecta; order Diptera; family Dolichopodidae; genus Argyra; species Argyra leucocephala. The sequence goes on from OZ012677.1 coordinate 30,346,470, forward strand.
TGCTCTTCTTCTTTAATGGCAATGCAATCCAAATTGAGTTTTGGTATCTAATACAATAATTATACCATTAATTATACGACTATGCTAATATAATGAGGCAGTTAAAAGACCTATTAATTGTTTTTTATAAAACTGTTAAGATTCTATTTTTTTTGTTTCAATTTATTTTTTTTTAATTTGCATTAAGAACAATTAAAAACAATTTGAATGAATTTTAGCCGACAAATTAATTAATAATTTTTAAAAAATTTATCATTAATTTTTCAGTAATACACTAACAGTACCACCTACTTAACTTTTATCATATTTTTAAATTAAAACTATTTTACATAAATACATTATAAAACTACGACAATATCAAAATTCATTTAAAGGATATAACAATAATGATGAACTGAAAAAATTAACATTTGGTATTTAATTTCATGATTACTGTGTAGGTGGTATATATATATAAGTATATACATTTGTACATCAAAATTTGCATTCGCTAGAAAATGAATGCATATTCTAGGAATAGTTAATAAAGATTTGCATACGTTTGCAAAATACTCCCAGAAGTTTAAATTTTTTGATTATTGTGTGATAAAATTTTAACAAATTAAAACTAAATTTTTTAAAATAGCTACAAAATTCTTGTTCGTCATATTATAATATTTTTTGTTTTTAATAACTAATAGTAGGTACATGGAATGAAAATATAACTAAATATTTAAAAACAAAAATTGTATATCTAACAAAATTGTAAATAAACTTTTTAATTTTAGGATTAAAAATATTTTTGTTGTTAAAATAAAGAAAATAAGATTTTTTAAAATTTTTTGTACATTGGTACACAGAATATATTTTAAATTAATCATAAATATAACTAAATTTGAAATTTAAAAGAATATATTTAAGAATTCGTAAATAGTAAATAGTTTATATATACAATTTGAAGCGTGTTACGGAGAAAAAATAATATAATTCTAATAATATAGTTAAAACTGTTGTAGAGACAGGTAGTAGGGTATATAATTTGTTAAACATTTTGAATAAGTTTAATTAATATTAACCATGCATTGAAGTAAATACAGTTTAAGTTTAATTTAACAGGTTTACAGTTACGAAATTAATATCTGACAAATTTAATCAAAACAAACGAGTCATGGGCACAATACTTTGAAAATGATATTATTAACTGGATATATATATCCCTTACAAATAATCACGAAATAACATTTTTAGCAAAACTAAGTAAATATCGGAGAATTGAATTTTGTAAAATAAATAAAATACATAGATTATAAACAGACTTCGGATTAAATAAATAAATAAAAATTTAATTCATCAATCTTTATCACTAAATTCAAAACATATGTACTTTAAACAATTTGACAAAATAACTTACTTGAGCTTTTGTTAATTTTTCATCTGTTGTACTAAAAATTAATTGTAAAGCAGTATGTTCGTCTGTTAACATAGCATTTAATGATTTTAATTCTTCCAAATTATTTTTGAGCATTTGAACTTCAGCTTTTAAACTATTATTTTTTGTAATCTGTTCTTTAAGGCTAAAATATAAGAAATTAAAAAACAAAATTAAAATAATACAAATTAAAAATTATTATTAAAATTAAAAAACATACCTATCATCTTTTTCTTTAATTATTCGATTTTGTTTATCAACATGAGCATTTAATTCTACAACACGTTGTGCATTCTCTCCATTTCTTCGGTGTAATTCCATTAATTCTTCTTGTTGATTTAAAAGTTTCTAAAAATAGCAAAATAAATATATGTCAGCATCAAATTAATATTTTCTATTATTGTGTTATTTTGATTTTTTTTTTAATATTTTAAATTATAATTAAATTTTCATTTTATTTTAATACAAAAAAAAAGTAATATGTAATAACATAACATTTTTTATTAAGATAACAATTATACTGTTATCAATTTATTTTTTTCTTTTTTGTTTTCTTAAAATAAAAAATATTTTAAATATTCATATTAGATATGTTATGAAAAGTTTATTGCTACTTTAATATATATATGTATATATACATTTTTTTAAATAAACAATTCGTCTTTGCATAGATAAGCTGTACAATAAAAATAGAAACATTTTTTAACTTTCACATTCTTAATTATGTTGGATAAGAATTTCTTATTTTCCATTCAAAAAAATGTAGAAGGTTAAATTGTTGATTTTAATTTGGAAAACTTATCGGTTTTAGTAGTAAAGATAACATAATAAATCGATTTGCAGACTTTTAAATAATTTTAATTACCTTTTCTAATGCGGTTATTTGATGACTTGTTTTAGTTGAAGAACCAGCAGCACCTAAAATATAATTTGAAAATGATTTGAAACTTTACAAGTTTATTAAATGTTATTCTAAAAAGTAAATATACCATCTGGCATCGTTCTAAGCTGTTCATTTTCCACCGATATTTTTAAATAATCATTTTTTAATTGTGATACTGAATCTAGTAACCTATTGTCTGGAAAATAATAATATACATAAATACATTACAAAATTCAATGTGTTTTTTTTTCGTTGTTTTGTTTTGTTTTTTAAAGTATTTTTTTTTTTTTATTTTTGTTGTAAAAATGATACGTACTTTGACCAATAATTTCTTTATATGCCGATGATTGTTTATTTCTTTCACGTAGTCGTGATATATTTATACGTCTCCATTCCATTTTAATAACTTAATTACTATATTTTATTTTAATATTATTTTAATATTTTAGTGTTTTTCTTTTTACTAATAAAAATAATTCACCGTCAAAAGTTATTTCACTTTTCCACCGAAACTATTTTAAAATATAAAATGAAATGTCAAAATCGTGGCAGTACAATTTCAATTTCGAGAATCGAATGATTTTATATTTATTTACAAGTAGAGTAGAGGGAGTGAGAGTTAGTACAAGTAATTGAATACAAATTTTGGTTATTATTTGTATATGCGTATATGTTAAAATTTTATTTATATAAATTTTTAGTGAAATTTTTTATGTATACATATTAAAGATCGTAAAATAAAATCTTTAAAATTAAACAAATATATCAATATAATCAATGTATCTAATTATATAATGAAATCAGTAATTAGTACTGACTACTGAGGTTTCAAAATAACATGCATTGGATTGACAGTTTTGAATTTTTTAGATCTAATAAATTCATTTCCAAACACAATCGTTTTTTTTTTTAATTTTTTACATATTCAATTTAAAGAAATTAGTTAGTAAATTCTAATTTCGTGTAATATATTAATGTTTGCAACTGTTTTACCTTATTTAATACAAATTTAAAAATTAAGACAAAAAAAAATTTCATTTACATAATTTTTAGTACAAAATTTTAAGAGTCTCTGTTAAACTGGAAAAAGTAACTGTGAACAATTTCAATCTACAGATATGAGCGCTTAGGTGTTTAATTTTCAAAGTTTTCTATAACAGATATAAAATAACTGTTGGTTATTTGAATTTTAAATTATTTTTCATTAATTTGATGTTAACATTTTTTTTTTACTACAGAATAATTTGGCAGTTTGTACTGAAATTGGATATTTGATTCTTTGAAGTGCTTTGAAGTATTTGAATTAAAAATTTTAAAAACGGGATCTGTTTGTAAATTTAACCTAGGCAACAGAGAGTTAAAGACAACGGAATACGGATTACACAAAATAACGTCTTACAAAATAATATTTATAACTAATTAATTAATGTATATAATGTAATAAATAATGTATGTAACTAATTAACGGTACTTATTGGGTGGATATCAGACTTACGGTTCTTAAATATAATTTGCTTATCAAAACTTAATATTTTCGTTTTAAAAACTGACATTTTAAAAATAAAGAAAATTAAAAGATTTTAGTCGTAGAAATTCTTAATAGTTTTCACCTAAAGTCCCAGTTTATAGTGATGTGAAAAAAATTATAATTTGCCAATCGTTATTCGTTATTATGATATTAGATACGATATATTGCCCTTGGTAATAAAGATTTTACGGATTGATATAAAAAAAACTTATTGTACCATTCTTATACTCTATAGCAAGTTACAACCTAACTTTTGTATTTTTGATCGTTACTAAATATTTATTTTTGGTAAAGTTTTACTAAAACCCAAATTAATTCTCAAAACAAAAACTTTATTTTTAGTAAATAGTTTTAGTAAATAAGACTTAATTTATCCTAACCTAAACTTAAGACTTTTTTTTATAGTTAAACTTTCCTAATCTATTTAATGGAGCTTCCTCCAACCACCAGTAATCAACTTTATATCTTTTGTTCCTATCCGGGATGAATATATCAAATTTTAATTGATCCTGAATTAAATTTTAAGAATCAAAATCGATAATTTTACATGTCTATTAAAATGAAATAATATTGGGACATAGTTTTGATTTTGTATATAACCATTCTTATCTAGATAAATAAAGGACTCTGGGGACACAAAACATTTCTGTAGGCTAATTTTTATGTATTCATCATTATGATAATATACATGTGATATTAAGTCATTTGCTGTATTTTTCATTGATCTATCGAAATGCCTACAAATCAGATTGATAAAAAAATTATCGAATCTGTTGATATTGGCTAATTCCTAAGCTTTTTGGAATAATATTTTTCAAAGTCTGATTGCGGTGTTCTATTTTTCCCCAGACAAACTCTAATACATTTCCGTTCCATTTTCCTAATTTTTTCCCTTTTTCCAAGAACTTATATTATGCCAAATGGGTGCTCCATATGCCAGCACTGACCTTATAATTGTTTGATAGGCTATCAATTTTACTCTGGGCTGGATTGTTTTATTAGAAAACAACTCTTTCGCTGCCATTAAAGCTTTGATGCTTTTCGCAATTGCGTTATCAACTTGATTAGTGAAATTCAGGTTGTAACTTAACAATGTTTTCATTATTTGGAGTTCTTATATTGAATTTTCTCCAATTCTTTTTTAAATTATGGTTTACTTTGCCTATAACATCTTGGAATCACTAATCATTTATATTATTTTGCAAATATCGATATTAGTAAAAACATTAGTATTATATAATCGTTATCCAAAATTTAGTGATGTTTTTTTCAATGTTGTTTTGATTTATCCATTCTTTACTCTACCTACGCCAGTCGACTTTCTGCCATACTATTTATATAGTATTTCTATTTCATTCTATTGAATGTGTCTCTGATATCGTTACTACGTTTCTTATCTCGTAATGTGTATAGACCATGTTTGTCTAAAAGCTCGCATTTCTCCGCGGACACACCAGTAATAGTTCCGTAATGTGTCCGCGGTTGTCTCCGTTTCTGTTTTGTTTTCTATTCATGTATTTGTTTCTTCATATAACATTTAGAAGATAACCTGAAATGGCTTCGGCTTTTCCTGCTTGGGTTCTTGTTTCTGTTTGTGTGTTGCGAAAGCTGGTAATCATGGATTATGGTTGTGGATACTTACCTTGTTGTACAATTTGGGAGTTTCGCTAAATCTGATGAATAATAATCACAGCAAATCATCTTCATGCTCTACGATCTTCTTCATGATTTTCGAATTGTAAATATATGCATTAGACAAATTCAATTCATAAAACTTATTTACCATCTACCATCGATGCAAATAATTCATCTATTTAAAGCAATTGATACTCATCCATTTAAGTAAACATTCATTTTACGTGATTTTATAATCTTCGCAAATTCTAATCTGATTGTTAAAAAAAATAAAAATAAAATAAATTAATATTGCTAATATAATTTAAACTAGGCTAAAATCAAAATTCTAAACTTTAAGACAGAACAATTTAATTTGGAATTGAAAAAAGCAAAAATAGAAAGCAAATCAAAAATCTAAATTTAAGACAAAGCTATGTAAAACAAAAAAGAATAATAATAAAAAATAAACTAAAGATAGTTATGTAAAAAACCGTAACAAATGAGAGCTTGATAAAACCCATCAGGTGGTTGATAAGCCCATAATAAAGAGGCAATAAATAAATAATAATACATTTTACAAATTTCGCCACTGTCCCATTATTTTACAGTTATAAAGTGTAACATAGAGTCAACTGATTTATTTTGGACCAATCTAACAACAACGTAACATTATGATGTTAACGTTCTTATCGTCAATTTGGATTATTTTATCAAGTTAAACAGAGTTGGATTGAAACTATCACCTTGTCTAATACCTGTTGATGTTGCGATATCTTCGGTGAGCACGTTATTCGATTTGATTTTTATTTTATTGATTTGTATCAGTTCTATTAAACTGTGATTTTAAAAAAAAAAATCAGAATTTTGTAAACTCAGAATTTTTGTAAATTTAGAATTGTACTAAATCGCAATTTAAAAAAAAAGATTTTAATTAATAACTTAAATCTTTAGAATAACCTGAGAAATTCCAATATTGCTATATGCGATAGCTGATCAGATAATGAATCATAAAATTTTATCCTTAATATCCTTTAAATTTCTCAAAAAGCTTTGATTGTATAGATTTTCTGTAGAAAATAGAGTTATGAAGTAACTAGTAGGTTTAACATTGTTCGACAGAAGATACAATCTGAAATCTGGCCATCTTATTTTTATTCCATACAAATCTACACTTCCAGCGATCATCTAGAGAATATATGTAGATATGATCATCTAGAAATAAGAAGAATCAATTTTATGAATTATTACATCAAACCTACATTTTATTAATAATTTTTATTTTTTTCAGAAAATAATTACATTATTCAAGCAATATGTAGGCCCCATTTTTTTGACTTAGAAAACTAAAGTTACTAATGAAACTACTAGATTTACTAATTATAGATATATTTTATTACTTATTATTATTCATTTATTTCCCTATATTAACATATTTTGCAATCATATTCAATTGATTAAATGAAGCATAGAAAAGGCCAAGCTCATCTGCGAAAGCCGTTAAATGATCACAATAATCTTGTGAAAATAAAGAATTTATATAAATTAAAAATAAAATTGGTCCAAACATATATCCAGTCTAATACAGAAAACATATTATTTATTTTGTTCACTCAGTTTGACCTTCTGCTTCAGTATAAAATCTGGATAACCAACATTATACATTTTCTTTAAAATTAAATTATATCATGATTTACCATCCATATCAAATGCTTTTCTGTTATATCTACAAAAAGTTCTGCACAAAAATTTTTTTGTATAAATTTAATTGGGTAATGGCACTTCTTGCATAGAGTGTCTTCTTCCTTTTTATTTATAAATTATTTTATTCAATATATTTAAGTTCTGGTTTTGTAGAACACTTTTTTATGTTTTCATTTAGTTTTTTTTAGTAGGTATTTAAGCTTAATATTTACTTAAAAATTTTTTTTTTATTATTATTGTATTAAGCTCTAGATATTGTGTAATAATATGATAAAAAGCTAATGTAAAACTCTATTTATAAGTGTCATTGTGATTATCAGTCAAGATTATTTAATGAATAACTAATGAAATAAATGAAATGATATAATAATAAAAACAAAAAAAAAAAAACATTTGATCAAAAATTTAATAAGGCATCTTCTGTAGACACTCTTTCTTTTTAGACCAAACTGTTTTGAACCAAAAAACAAATTTATCGACCTACAAAAGGCATTTGACTGTGTTGATCATGATGTACTTCTGCTTAAATTATCGCTATTAAAGTTCAATGAAAATCAATTAAAATTTTTTAAATCTTACCTTACCAATAGAAAACAACAGGTTCATTGCAACAACGTAGTTTAGAAACCATGCTAAACCTTAATGGAATTTTCCAACTTTATGCGGATGATGCTGTTATTAAGTACTCCTGCAGTACCGAGAGAAGATCTAAATAACTCGATCGTAAATGACTTAAATTTAATTGATGAATGGCTACAAAAAAATAGGATGAGATTAAATGTTAGGAAAACAAAAATATTGCTTTTCAGTAATAAATACTATAATTTCGTAAATATAACACACGAAAATGAAACCATAAAAGCTTTCAATTACCTAGGATTAATTATTGACAATAGAATGAAATGGCGACAACATATTGATTATGTAATTAAAAAAATCACTCCTTACATTTTTATTTTAAGAAGGCTGAGGAAATATATTAATACCAATACCCTTTATACAATATAAGGTAAGTAGCTTTAATACTGACAGTGGATGTAATACTGACATATGAAGCGATATTTTCATTTATTAAGAAAATTATTCATATAAAAAAACCGTTTATTTTTTTAAAATTAAATTCAAATATTCAAGATTTATATTTTGTTTAAATCAGCCCGATAGTGTACAAAATAGAAGAAATATCACTTATAATTCAAAAGTGGTCGTGGCAATACGTGTTGATGTTACAAAGATTCGTTAAAATTTATGCTTAAATTTTTAAATTCCTTTATTTTGTAATATTTTCTATGTAAGTTTAAATTAATAACTAATTTTTAAAGAATTAAATTCTGATCATTTACCGGTATTATTTAATATCAATCAATCAACAAAAATTAGAGAAAATCAGAAAACATTTTTATATAAAAAAACTAACTGGCAAAAATTCGGTAAGGCATTAAACACATCTTTGAAAAAATTTAACTTTACCAACATTTCGAATGTGCAACAAGCCAGAGAGGCTGTCGAATATTTCCATGAAAGCCTAGAAGATACAATAAATAAAATAGTTCCGGAAAAATCAATTGTACGTACTGACAAGCTACCAAAACTACCCGATCACATTAAACATCTGATTTCATTACGGAATGCAGAACGACGGCGATGGCAAAGAACAAGATACTTTGTTCATAAATTACTATTTAGCCATTACAACTGTTTGATCAGAAAAGAAATTTTTGAATTCAACAACGTAAACTGGAACGGTTTTTTGTCTACCTTAGATAAAAATTCTAAACCCTTCTGGAACGTTTGCAAAGTTTTAAAAAAAAAAAAAAATCAAAAATACCAGCACTTATACATAACAACGATTTATTATCCACTGACAAAGAAAAAGCTAATGCATTAGCAGATTATTTTGCAAATCAAAATTCTCTGACTAATAACTATAGCGACACAATAACCATTAATATGGTTAACGATTCAGTTGAAAATCTACAACATCAAACAACTAACCATCTTGAATTTACTTCTGTAAAAGAAATTACTACCATAATTAAGCAGATAAAAATTAAAAAAGCTCCCGGTCAGGACAAAATACCCAATATTGTATTTAAAAACTTGTCAAAGACAAGCTAGAAAATATTAAGTAAAATTTTTAATAAATGCATAGAACTAAACTATTTTCCAGAAATATGGAAAATAGCCTTAGTTACATGTATTCCTAAGCAAGGAAAAGACCCAGCATTAATTGGAAGCTATCGTCCAATAAGCTTACTCAATTCCTTAGGAAAAATTTTTGAAAAAATTATAAAAACTCGGTTAGTAAATTTCTTGCTGGACAAGAATATTCTGCCGAACGAACAATTCGGATTTAGAAATAAACATTCCAGCACATATCAAGTTTGTAGAATCAAAAATATCGTTAGAAGTAATCTAAATAACAAAAAATCAGTGGGCTTGATTACACTTGATGTCGAAAAAGCATTCGACTCAGTATGGCATCAACGTCTCATTCACAAAATGATTAATTACGAATTTCCAGTTTACCTTGTTAAGCTAATTCAAAGTTTTCTTCACGATCGTTTTTTTTCAGTTAAAATCGGACTGACACAGTCCAACAAAATAAATATCACAGCAGGAGTACCACAAGGTTCATCACTTTCCCCCATTTTATATAACCTTTTCATTGCAGATTTACCGAGCCCTCAAAATTGCTGTACAAGTTTATATGCGGATGATACCGCCTTATTATCATCTTCCAAATGTTCAAACGAAATAATAAATAATCTTGAAAATGGTTTCAAAATAATTCAAGAATTTTATTACAAATGGAAAATCAAAATCAATGGCGAAAAAACGAAATCGATTTTTTTCACAAAAAGAAGGAAATCTTGTTTCTTGCCTAACAGAAACTTATTATTAAATAATACCGAAATAATATGGGAAAGAGAGGATATTAAATATCTCGGTATACATTTGGACAAAAAATTGCTTTTCAAAACACATATAACTAAAACCGTTAGTAAAATCGATTTATACATAAAAATGTTATACCCAATTATTAACAAAAAATCCAGCTTGACGGTAGAAAACAAACTATTAATATTTAAAGCAATCTTTCGCAGCATTCTTTTGTACGGTTTTCCCGTATGGAAAAATAAAACAAACTTAAATCTGCTACAAAGAAAGCAAAATGCGATTTTAAAATTAATCTTGGGTAAACCTTTTTACTTTTCTACCAACAGATTGCATAACATAGCAAATGTCAACACTGTTTTCGAACAAATAGATAAGATATTCCCTGCCTTTCTAGAAAGTTGTCTAAATTCAGAAAATCCACTAGTAAGAGCGATTGTAGATTAAGCTTTTAGTAATAAATTTTTATGTTTAAGTTAGTTTTTAAGTTTTAGGTTAAAAAAAAATTGATCAAAAAGGTTTTGCTTGCCATTTTCCCTTAAAAAAAAATATATTATAAATAGAATAGTGTGTAAATACAGTAGTCATAGGTGTAAATACATTAGTATAAGCTCTTAATAAGGTAATTGAATAATTCAACTGTATAATTTAATTAAGGCATAATAAAGAAATAATAATAAAAAAATAAAATAATTATTAATTTTAATTAAAATAGTTTTGTCAGAATTAGGAGCAAGCGAATATACATACTGTTCTTAATACTGACACATATATCAGTATTGGGAAAAGGAATATTAATTAATAAAAGCTTATTACAAATTAAATATTTAATATTTTTTTGAAATTCTTTTTACTTTCATTAGATATTTATTGTATTATTTTATTGTTCTAATTCTGACACAGGTATTTCATAATAATTATCACATAAATTAAGAAACATAAAGGTTGTCAGAATTATGTCCACATATTCGCTCAGTATTAGACTCTTAATATGTCACCTTAAGATTTTGAAATTATTTTTGTAAAATTTAAACTGTTTAATATGATTTTAAATACTTTCTGTATAATTTAATTAATGTAAAATCAGTTAAATATATGTGGATTTAAATATGACTGTAAGTTTTAGAATTAGTTACAATAATAGGCCTTACAGTTGGATGTCAGTATTGTATACAAATATATGTCAGTAAAGCAAAGAACATTTTGTGTTAGCGTATAAAAGTGAAAAAGCCGTGATGACGAACAATGACGAAAAGTAATGTCTTACAACACTTGTTGTACGGAATGCTGCTGGGGATATTTCACCGCCAATGGTTGTTTACAAATATAAAAGAATTCCCTTTGCATTACGAAAAGAAAAATGCCTAAAGAGGAATGGGGTTTTCCGATACTTGATGGATGACTGGCGAAGTATTTTATGAATACATAGCAAATGAATTTTTATCCTTATTTAAAAGAAAATGGTGCTCAATTTCCTGTAATTCTATTCTTAGATGCATGTTTCTCACTTATCATTAGCGTTAAGTGACTTTTCCAAGGAGAAAAGAACATTGATTGCTCTTTACCCCAGTGCAACTCACCTTTTGTACTCACTTGTTGTTGTTGTTGGTATTTGTCGCCCTCTTAAGTTAGAATGGAAGAAAGCTGTTCATAAATGGAAACTGGAAAACGATAGAAAAAAATTAATGAATTTTTCCATTATTCTTAGAAAATTTTATCCATTATTCTTATTCCACATTTCTTAGAAAAAGCTCTAAGAAATGAAGCTAACGAAACCACAATATTATTTTCGAACATGCGGTGTATATCACCTTTTCGTGCTTAATTAAGTACGGTACTGCAATTTTACACTACAATATCTACAATATTTCGAGTATTTATTTAACAAATTACCGGCTCTACTCATTAAATGTGAAAAACTACTGCTATTGCCAGGAACTAAGCCTTCTTAAATAGAATAGTTTCATTGTATTTAATTTTTTACCAGATTATACTCTCAATTATTTTTTGTCATTTATAATGTTCCAATGACAAAAAGTACTAGATCAGGTCGAAAAACCAATAAAGGCATTTTCTTGCTTCATCGGGAATCGAACCTGGGACCTTTCGGTTGAAAAGCAGGCGCTCTACCTACTGTGTCACCTAACGTGTAAATTACACCAATTCCTGTGAGTTACCAGTTGCCTAAGACGAGTTGCCAGAATTAAGAGCTACACTTTTGATTTTATTTCATCAAATATATTTAATATTCATTTAATACATTTAAGATATACTTAAATACTTAGTTAGTCGGATTATTTGTCATCTATATTTATTATCTATAACGCTATTAGAAACTGCATTACTATACATATGTCAGTATTAGGAACCAAAACTGTCAGTAATAGACTCAACAATTTTTACCCATGTCAGTATTAGGGACAAAAATTTCTTGTTGCTAATTTTATAAAATCATGAATTAAAAATGTTTTAAATTTAATTTATGTCTTAACCAAATTACTCCTAAATATCTAAATTTTCTGATAAAACTATTTTTTTGGAAAATAATTATAATTTATATAAAAAAACTTAATTTAAAGTTGAATTTGTCGCGTACACTGTCAGTATTATATCCACTTACCTTACTCTTCATACATATCCTCTAATATTATATACCTAAATCCCATTTGGAGTAACGTTCCACAAACATACCTCAAACAGTTGGATGTCATACATAAAAAAGCTATTAAAATTATTATATAATTATTTATACACTAAGATATCCTACGGAATTATTATATAGTGAACGATACATAAGTTTGAATACCATATGTAAACGTGAAATGTACTATCTTGCATACAAAATTATAAACAATATGATTAAACACACATTTTTAGTCAATCGGAATATAGACAGACATAGCCATAACACTAGGAACCGCTTAAATTTTTATCTTTCATTGTTTAGATCAGATATACAAAAAGCAAACTGCGTATACAACAGTTTAAGCATTTTTAACACTCTACCGAACGACCTAAAATATATAAATTCATACAGTTTATTTAAAAGGAAAATTAAAAATTTATTTGCGGTATAAAAATGAGAATAAAAAATAAAAATAAAGAATAAAAATTAAAAATTAAAGAAGAAATATTGTAAAAAAAGTGTGAAAGAAAAGGAAAAAACTAAAAACTAATCAGAACACAAACTTTAAAACTTTAAAACTTAATTCAAATCAACTAAATAATGTTATAAGGAAGGAATGTTGGAATGCTGGTAGTTATTAAATTTAGTATTAATAAATTTAGTATTATTGAATATTTAGGAAAATCTACTTTTTATTATTTAAAATTAAAACTTAATTTTTTTATTTTTTTTATTTTGTTGATAACACTCTTAAAATGTAACTAACTATAGACCACACAGCTTAGGCTAAGGTCTGAATATTTCTATATATTAATTTTTTCTCCAATAATGAATAATTCAATGGATAAAATTGTGTTATACAAATACAAATGTATATAATATAATGTAAATATTATTTTTTGTTAATAAAGAAAAAAAAAAAATTAATTAACTAAATAGTCTAACATTTTACATTTAACAGCTGCTTTTTCAAACACTTTGGATACCAAATGAAAGTAATGATATAAGTCTGAACTGTAATTAATTTTTTGGTTTATTCTTTTTAAAAAGAGGAAATTAATACATTTGCACATCTATAATTATAATTGACAAGCATTTAAGGTCCTCCGCAGTAGACACTTTTTTATTTTATTTCGATTCTCCTACTCCTTAACGAACTTCTAATATATATAATATATAAGATTATATATAAAACAAAAATGTTTTAACATTTAACGCACACAGTTAAAAATTTTTTACTCATATGATTTTATTATTCAGCAAATACATTGTGCATAAGTGAGATATTATGAAAATAATAAACAAAAGCAAACAAATCAGTTATTATAATTTTGATTATAGGACCGTTCCCGTACTTTTCTGGCAAGAACTTGCAAATGAGAGAAAAGAGAGAAAAAAAAAAAAGAAAAAAGAGTTAAAAAAACTCTCATCTGCAAGTAAAAGTACTGGAACGCAATTCTTGTAAAAACTTGCAGCTGTCAAACAGCTGACAAGCAATCTGACATTCTGAAATTAATTTAATTATAAACAATCATTTTGAATTTCCGGAGGTGTTTTTTTTTAAAGAATTGCAATTAAATTTAAACGAAATGGCAGCGGAAGATATAAAAAATATATATTACTAAGTAGCGATTCGGATTACATTTTTATTACATTTTTTTAGTGAAAGCGAAACTGAAGAGTTAAGGAATGTAATTCTAAAGCAAGTGCTGTTGGAGAACTTTTTACATAAAATCAAATATTTATATGAAGAACTGCAAACATTTGAAAGTTTTGCAAACCTACGTGCAGATAAAAAATGTAGCTCAGAAAAACACATAGCTGTATTTTTATGGTTTGCGGGTCATGAAGCTTGCTGTTATAGAGACTTAGCTGACGATTTATCCTTATCAAGTGTATCCGTATTATTAAATTAAATTATACATATATTACAATAATAAAGAATTATGAAATTTATCCTCCACTAAATTATATTTTTCATTTTTTTTAATAAATTTCATTTAAAAAACAAAATTTTGCATAACAGACACATATGAGAAATTACAAAAGTAAATAAAAACATAACCTAAAAAATACAACAACAACAAAAATTTAAAGTATAAGTTTTTACAAGTTAAAATTTTACTTGCAAAAACTTATTCGAGAGAATGTTGTTGAACTTTGGTGAACGAAGTTGAAAACATATGTTTTCTCTCATTTTTAGAAAAAACTCTCAGTACAGGAACGACTTCTGGTAAAAACTTGGAAAAACTTGGATAAGTTTTTACAAGATGTGCGTACGGAACGGTCATTATACACTTGCAAATGAATCTAAGTAAATATGCCAAAAAAAAAAACAAAAAAACAAATTCATCTAAAATAAAAAACAACAAAAAAACAAATCACTTGAATTCTTCATTTTTATCTTTTTAAGTAACTGTTTCTAAATTTTGGTTATTTGTAGTAGTAATATAGTTTTTATTAAAATTATGTATTAAGTAGGTATATATATACATACCTCTTTAATGACAAAACTTTTTATTTTTAATAATTTTATCACTAAATGCCACTTACTATAGGGAATAATAAAAATGTCCTAAATAAAACTTACTAACCACGAAACTTTTTATTAAACACGAGTGGATTCTGCTATATCGTGCGAAGTCTATGTCAGTACGTAAATTACTGTTTTTTTAAAAACTTTAAATTTGACTTCAACTTGAAATATAATTACCCAACAGGGGCCCCTAGTCTTAATGTATTTGGGAAGACGTCAGACAAAACACTATAATTGAAAATGTGTGCCAAAACATCAGCAATATTAAATGCAGATTTATTAAACTAAAATAAAAATGTAAACAAACTTTTTATATTGAATACATAATTATTATGTATATCGTTGTCTATATACAAATCGAAAAACAAAACAAAACATTTGATCCCTAAAAACCACAGAAGCTCTTCTATAGGAAATGAAACAAAACAATTTTTTTTGAAAATATATAACAGGACTTGGTGACAGAATCAAAATAAAATAATTAGTGGTGACGTAAATTCACATAGTGAAAATTCAATTTCAATATTGACAACAATATCATTTGTAAGAAAATGAAAAAGGTCATTATTATGTGCAGTGGTTCCTTGAGTTTGTACATCAACCGATTTGGTCATTTACTAAACCACATGTATATACTGTATAACGAGTAATGGAGTATACTCCAATAAACAAAATTCACATTGTATTAATTTCTGTAGCTATACAAATCAACTATCACTTTTTATTTAAAATCAAAATTGTATTTCTGTTGATGATTCCATATGAGAAGACATGTAGGTAGGTATACTCATCTTAAATTTTTATATTTCAGCTATCCTATTTCCAATTTTACTAAAAAAAAAAATTGAAATTAATATGTATATGTATGTGTGTTGTTTTTAAATTTCAATAATGACATCGAATAACATATTAAAAAATTTAAATAAAAAAAATCCTGCGGTTATGCGGTTTATGCGGTTATCTCAAATGAACTTCTCTAAACTAAACTAAAATTAAATTCTCATCTTAACCAAAATCTTTTACTATACAATTATTGTCAGGGATGTTTATGTGGTTTGAATTTGTGTAATTGTATTGTACTTGTATATTGTTTAAATAAATGTTCATGAATATTTTTCTTAATTTTTGTTAATGCTGTAATCCAAACCTCCTCTTTTATATCTCTAAATGCATTAGACTGAAATTTGGTTGATGAAAATTTAATAATATGACCTTATAATTTCCGATTATTAGAGTGATTTATAAGACATCAGAAGAGTAGCTTAATTAGCTTTAATTGATCATGTAGTTACTTTTATTTCCTCTTATTCGGTTAAGTAAAAATTTTAACTAAAATATTTTGTCACACCTTCAAAGTTTGATCTACATGGTTCAGAATGTACATTCTACTCCCCGTTCATTTATTAACCGCTCTGAGGCTTTTGAAGGTTATTTCCAATACAGTATATTAAAATAATTGAAATAGAAATACAGTAATAGTAAAAAGAAAATGAATCTTCTGAAAATAATAAACAAATTAACATCGACCGATATAGTCGAGTAATAAAAACTGAATATCAAAAAGAATCAATAACTCGGTTATATGTCTATAAAATCGTAACCACATAAGGCAGGAATAACTAAATACTATACATTTTACATCATATTATAGTTTCTGCACCAATCGAAGAAATATTCAATATTGTCCTTGATATGTTTTCTATATAATATATCGCATTTGGCGTTTTATAAGACGATTTTTTTAGCAAATCTAGTGAATTTTTACAAGTGGCAAAGCTGGGTTTGCTGACCATCGTAACAATTTGAATATTTTTTCTGCTTGTCAACATTTTGCTATACAAAATAAGCATTCATTTTAACTTAAATATTGTCCTGCATTGGTCAATTAGAAACATTTCGAGGTGCCTAATTCAAAGACACAAACCAGGAAAATTAAGATTTTTTTAAGAGGTACTTTAATTTTTACGTAATTTTAATTTTTTGATGACTTTAAAATTACTTTTTAATTTGAAAAACCTGCATATTTTATTGGTTTTATGATGTTTTGCTATAATTCAGATGCTCGGTCATATTTGGTTCTTGTATTAAATATATATTTTTTCTTTTATGGGTTTAGAACTTGGATATATGTTTTTCTATAAATGATTTTTTTGAAAGATGAGCATATTACAAATTAGTACTCTTTAGTTTTTTTGTTTATTTCTGAATCGGTAATTTTTGCGGTAATATTTTGCGGTAACTTTTTGCGGTAATTTTTTGCGGTAATATTTTGGAAAAGTTTTAAATTTTAATTTTTAGGTTCAACACTGATTTTTGCTTTAATCCACCGAAGTGGAAAATTTTACAGACATTATTACCGTATTAATAGATTAGATTTTTGCACTGCTTGTTTATTTGATTTCTTATCTAAAAATTATTGTGACTTATATAGAGTTAATTATCTTTTATACAATTCTCTTAATGTCAATTGTAAACACCCTGCCGTGTATGTTGAAATGTACTCTACAGGAAATCTACAGTAAGTAATACAAATTTGTTAATGCGTTGTTTACACGTGCCGCTTAAAATTGTAATTACATACATTTTAACACGCTGGGTGGCGCAGTAGGTAGAGCACCTGCCTTTCAACCGAAAGGTCCCAAGTTCGATTCCCGATGAAGCAAAAGGAAAAAAAAATGCTTTATGGATTTTTCGACCTGGTCCAGTACCCTTTGTCATTGGGATCAAATAAATGGCAAAAAATAATTGAGAGTATAATCTGGTAACAAATTAAATAAAAATGAAGCTATTCTATTTAAGAAGGCTTAGTTCCTGACAATAGCAGTAGTTTTCCACATTTAATGAGTTGATAAGCCAGGAATTTGTTAAATAAATACTCGAAATATTGTAGATTGTAGTGTAAAATTGCAGTACCGTACTTAATTAAGCACGAAAAGGTGATTCTACCTAAGTTACTGTAGAGTTTAAAAAAAAAAAAAAAAATGGAATTAAATTATTTTGAATCGCATGTCATTTTGTTTTGTCAAAAATAGGTGTCATTTATACGAATTTATTGCATAATTTATATCTGATAATTTTTTAGAATTAGTAGTTGATATCGAAATCTCAAAAACTGAGTATGTAAACTTATGTTTTTTTAATATGCAGATCAGCAGATAATATATGCTGAAATATATTAAAACTTTTTGCAAATAATGGTCTACTCTAACTGTTTAAGTAAAAATCCCTCTAAATGGATCTACTAAACTATGCTAGAATCATCATATACAGTATGATTGCATAATATAAAAAAATAGTATAACAGTATATTGTTATATTTACCTACCACAACTTCTTCAGCTCAAAACTTAGTATATTTGGGTTATTTAGTACCGTTTTGATTCTCCAAAGAAAAATAGTATTACCTACTTTCCTTTTATAATGCACAATTTTTATTCAAAATAATTTTCTTCAAATTTTTACCATTATTATCATTGTAATCCAAAACAGTTAGAAATAAAATCCTATCAATCCTATAAATAATACCTACTGAATTGTATCAAAGAAAATTCCGTATCTATTCCGTAATGTATCAAATTTGATACAATATGTACACTCACACATAATATAACATCATTGAAATAAGAATACCACTAATTATGCATAATTCTTTTAAATTCACCACACTCAATTTTCAATAAATTTCACCTTTTTTACTCAAATTTAATCATATACAACGTATCTTTATACTCAGGTTCATTTACTATTATTGGTACCTCTAATACCATACATAACTATTTACTATACAACTATTAGGTAGCATATAATATATTATATATATATATATTTATAATTTTATTTTATTTTGTTTTTCTCCTAATATTATTTCTCCTCTTTTCATATTAATTCTTCAGTTGTGTTGTGTGTGTTACTCATAATAATACAACATAACTACGAAACATAAAATTTTTAAAAACAAACAAAAACCGGTTATTTTATAAATCATATTCACCACAATTTCACCACAATTCACCATTAAAGAAAACATTAAAAAAAAAAAAATAATAACATTATTATATATGGGATAAAAACTTTTTGTATGTATTTGTGTTATAATATATTAGTATTAAGTTAACCTGTCTTTTGGTAGTCATTTTTACCTTTTCAATATTGACCATCATCTGTCTTTTAATACTTTAAGAACAACTTTTGATTTTTTCCTATTATTATTATGATGTTTTTTTCTTCATTTATATTTTTGTTTATTATTTTTTTTGAATACGATTCGAGTTGGAAATTGTATTTTTCATGAATATCATTTAGTCGAGTTGTAACTGTTATAGAAGTCGGGTGATTTGTAAAAAAAAAAAAAAACGAAAAATAAGAAAAATTTTCGCGGAAAATTTTTTCATATTTTTATTGTGAATTTTGGTGTTGAATTCATTGAAGAAAACAAAAATTGTAAGGGAACTTGTTCTCTTTCACAAATTGTACGATATACAAAAAATAAATAAAAAAATAACAAAAAGAACAAAAAAAAAAACGAAAAAGGAAAAACAAAAATAAGATCCAAAACGAAAACCTGTTCTATTCGACGGGGGCAACAGGTGGATTATACATGCATACAGTAATTTTATTCGCAATATAATATATATACATATATATATTTAATAATTCATTTATTATTATTTTTTATTATTATTATATTTTCCGTGTATAGATGTGATTTAAGAGATAATTTTAAATTGTAATTAATATTATAAAAGAAATATTATTATGTAGGTAGGAATTAATACGATTGTACTGTGCACGTAAAAAAAAAAAAACAAAAACAAAAAATAATTATTTGTACCTATATTATTTTTAATTTTAATTGTTTTTTTTCTTTAATCTTATTTTTCAACAAGATATTTACAATTTAACTACATCTAATTTTAATCATTACAATTTTTGATTTTAATAAAAATTTAATTTTCCAATTAAATAAAAAAATAATAAAAATTGAATTTTTCATCACCACAATTTTAATGATTTTTAGTGCGAAGACCCATAAAGGATAAAATAAATAATTAATTTTATTATTATTATTATGTATACATATTACGGTGATTATAGTAAATTGGAATTGAATTCATAATTAATTGACATATACATATTTGTTTAAATTTTTATTTGAATAATTGAAAAAAAAAATAAATAAACAAAATAATGGTAATTAAAATGAGTGTAAAATAAATTTGAATAATAAATTAAAAGTACCAGAATAATCTCCATACTGTGAATTGCATTTTGGATACCTTCACAATAATAAAATAAGAAAAAAAATTTGAATATCTACACTGAAATAAATAATTTTGTTTAAATTTTAAATAAAAAGTAATTCAATTTTAATATTAGTTACTGATTTATTGATTACCACATAATATTTATTATGAAGTGTTAATTTATCAATGATGGTTAATTATGTATGAATTATTATCACTATTCTAACAAAAAAATATAATATAATTAGCATATATTTTTATTATACCTCAAATTGAATTAAAATAATTTTTTGAATTTTTAAAATTAAAGATTAAATAATTGTATTAAAATTGAATGATATTAATATAAAACAAATATCTAAAATTTTACTATTTCAATCTACAGAATATAATATGACTGATTAAAAAAAATACATTTGAAGATTTAAAAATAATAAAAATCTCTTCTTGTCAATAATGAATGGTGTATTCGAATTGTCTAAATAAAAATCAGTCATCATACAATATACAACAGGATTGCATAATACAAATATTAATAAAACAGTATTGTACAGATACTAATCTTATCTAATCTAATCGAATATCTAAGAATAATAAATAATTAAAATAACAATTAATTTAATAACAACAGTGTGTATATGGTAACTAGCTACTCAATTGTGGTAATTTGTTTTTAAATTACTAATTTTGATACTTCAAAAATAATTAAAAAAAAAGTGAACCACAGTATAGTTAATTAAAAATAATTATTCGTTGCATATTTTTTAACAAAAATTTCTTAATTTATAATATTAATTTACGAATTTGTGCAATTAAATAATAAAAATATTATTATTTTTTATTTTTAAATTACAATTTAATACACGCAATAAATTAATGATCCTTTGGGTTTTATCATTCTGCAGGAAAACATACAGCCACAACAAATTTATAGTGCTATAAATAATAATTGATAGTTAGTGTAATAATAAAAAAAAAAGGATTTTTTTTTTACATTTATTTCTGTAATTTTTGTTTTAACGGTATAATAATTACGGTATTCGGTTAAATTAATTAAAAACAATTTTATAACACAATATTACAACTATTTACAATTTATAATTCAATTTTTATTTTTGAATAAAATATGTATTTCATCAGTTAAATTGCATCATATTAAGTGATTCCTAAATCAGTTAGAAAATAATTTTACTTAATTACAATATCACAACATTTTTTTTTTAAATTAAATAAATTACACAAAATAATAATTATAAAATAAATATATTTTTTTATGAAATAAATTTTACTGAAAAATATTAAAATTTAAATCAAAATAGAAATAATAATAGTAACAAAAATTGTTTAAAAAAATATGTTTGATTTAGTGTTATTGTGCCATAGTGTATATGAAAATTAAAATCGAAAAACAAATAATCTACAACTTAAAATAATAAAAAATTTAACAAATAAGTTAACAGATTAAAAAAGAGGTATTAAAAGTGGAATTTTAAGAGGCATTTCCTGAATATTAAAATATTTTTGAATAATTATTAAAGTGACTCAGTTCTTAAATATTACCGGTCTCGCTATATTTTTTTTCTGTTTGTATTAGAAAATCATAAAATTTATGGTTTTAATTTTTCAGTTCTTCATAATGAGAATTTATAACACAAAAAATTAATTTTTGTTTTTTTTTCTAAATATTTTAATTTTTTGTTATAATAGTTAAAAAAATATTTTGTGATTTTAGTAAAAAAATATTTATTTTCACAAAATAAAATGATAATTTTTATAAAAAAATATTAAAAAAAAGTGATACAGTTATGTTCTTATTTTATTAATATTTAAATAATTATATTAAATAATTTAAAAATAATTAAATATTGTGAATATTAAAAAAAAATTTTTGTGTTAAGTTGAAGTGTGTTTGATAAAAAAAAAATTTAATTTTTTTTTTATATTATTTTGATGAATATTTTATTTTAATTAGGAAATTGTAAATTTTATAAATATCAAAATGGTAAGTAATTATTTACCTATATGTGGTATATTTAATAACTGAATTAATAAATAATTGATACGATTCCCATTTTTGTTTGTTTTAATTGTTTAAACATCTTTTTGACTTTGATTGGATATATCTTCGAAACTAAGATGGAACCAGAACTTCTGAATCACACTTGTTTCAAAGTAGTTGTATTTATTTTTAATCCCAGCAAGCTTGGACTATCCTTGGACTACCCTTTTTATCCATGCAATATTAAACTACTATTTAGGGCCCTATTACATCAATCATTCGTCAATATATTGTCAATCATTGGCCATTGATTGATGAGATATGATTGATGGTGGTTCTATTCTCATCAATCATGCAGGCAAAATTCCCATAAATCATGCTGTCAAAATCAGCGGAATTGAAAAAATTGTTTTTTTGGGAATGTTCAGATAAGGTTATAATATTAATTTATAAGTAATTCTGAAAATGAACAATTTTTTTATTAATTTTAATAATTATAGCAATTATTATACAAAAAAAAAACAATTGATATATTATTCAAATGTGCAAAAAAAAATAATTTGTTGTATTTTATTCACAAGATTTACTTTAAAAAATTCAATTTAAACCGAAGTCAAAAACATTCTTCCAGAAATTATATTTTCAATATTCATATATGTTTCGAAATTATCAATATACACTTCCACAGAACACTTCCACAGTATGTCCTTGCAAAATGTATAAAAAGATTGACAAGTGCATGATTGATGTGTCATCGGTCATCATTCTTTTCATCAATATATTGTCAATATATGGACGAAATGATTGATGAAAAGAATGATGTGTAATATGCACCTTATCCTACCCGTAAAAGATTTTGGGATAGAAATGAGGACGATGATGAAACTATTTTATACCTTTTCTGCATCAGCATCGGCTGACATCATAAAAGCAAAACCCATCTATACAAACCATTTCTGTGAACTTATGTGGGTGACCTTGTAGTTTAATCAAGAATTCAGAACATCAATCGCTTGATAAAAATAGTTTATTTCACAATTGTTTCACAGAATGGTTAAGCGAGTAGATTTGTGCTACAAAAATTTTCGTATTGGTGAATGTCGGCACTCACTACTATATTTGGCAAAATTATTCACTTATCAAAAAATTCACAATCACTTTACAAATTTGCATTTCGCAAATATCCATTTATCAAAAAATTTACCGGGGGTTGACAGTGGCATTTTTGTGCATCATAGTCGCATACAAAAAAGAAAATATCTCGCTTATCCTGAGTTGGGACACATATAATATGCATTTGGATGAATTTCAGTTATACACCTTTTACATAATATTTTTATATATGAATATATTTTATTTATGTTATTTGACGTTATTTTAATATTTGCCTATCTGTCAAAATTTCATCATGTCATCTACCCTTTTTGACAAATTGGTTTTTGCGAAACGAATTTTTTGGTCAAGTGATTTTTTGCAATGTGATGTTTGCAATGTGAGTTTAGGTAATGTATATATACCCCTACTATTTATTTAGCTGTTTGTGTTTAAAAAAATTAAATTAATTTTTTATTTATTTGATAGCTGCAAAATATATAAGTCATTTCATTAGCACAGAAAGAAAGGTAGCCAAAATATTTTTAAGTTTCAATATTTCCAAAACTGTCAAACTGAATTTTTAATTTCAAATTCGGCAGAATCTGTTAAAGATTCAACCAATCAAAATTTAACAGATTTAGGAGTTTTCTGAACAATTTAATTGATTGATTTCAAAATTTTCTGCAGTTTTTTAAAGCAGAAAAAGATTGAAATATGAAATTGAGCAAACTAAACAAATAAAATTTAAACAAACAAAATATTAAAAAATTAAAATAAATTCCATAGAAAAGAAGAACTGTCAAATTCTGCAAAATTTGAAAAACAAAAAACAACACGCACCTAGTCTATTTTGAAAAATTGGTTCTAGAAGAAGAAGATTGATTGAAAAATTCTTACAGCTTCGTATTTAATTGTGAAGAATTTGGGAGAGAAAATGGGAAAAATCTAAAGATGTCTGTCTTACAATACTTATGATTACTTATACTAATTATTAATATTTAAACGAAATGTTCTACAAAACGTGGACAGACCTTGTATAATAGTTTTCTATTGATATTATTTTTAGTGAAAAATTTATAGTTTAAAATAAAGATTCGCACACTCTAATCTTGTAGTAGCCATAATGATTTTGTTTACCCACTTAGCTATCACCCTTTGTTATCATGATGAACTCTAACATTTCTAATCATACAGTCTGGGCATTATATTATGAGTATAATATAGTGAGTATAATGAGTATAATTATAATTGAAGATTTTTTAGATATTTAATCTAATTTTTCTTGCTTATTTAATTCATTATGGATAGAACTGATTTATTGTCATTTATCTAGGGATATATTTTTTTGTTGTTGTTTGAATAATGAATTTTAGTTTTAAAATACGTTACATGTTATATAACTATACATAAGTCCTGGAATATTTTCTGATTAAATTTATTTTATTTCATTTTGTTTTTTTTTTGTAAAAACTATGTTACTTTAAATTTTAAAGTAATTTTAAGTCATAAATCTTGTTTGATACATTATGTTAATTGCGAATTTTAATAATTAAATTTTATAAATTTTTACAAACTGTTTGAATTAAATAGGAATAAATAAATAAATAAATTTATAACTTTTTAATTGTAAAATAAAAGGATAATAATATTATTCTTTAAATTAAATCAGCCCATTGAAGAAGTAGTCTGACACTGGCTTATTATTATTAACAATCTCGCAAATTTTGTATACTCATAGCACCGTAGTTACTTCAGAAATTTCAAATATTTTACAATATAGTCTGTATTATAATAAGTACGATGTAGGCGTACTACAAGTATAGCAAATTTAATTAAACTTTATTCAAATTACATTATTATGTTATATAGGTACAATAATTATGAAATTAATCCACACTTAAGTCATAACCTTTCACTATTTAATCTAGAATTATTCTTAATATAATATTTTATAATTGCTCAACATTACCGTGTTGTGGTTTAAATAATTCAAATTCAAACGTGACAATGAGCTTTAGTTATTATTTCTTAATCGGATTTACTATTTCAAGTGATTTTTATTTACTATTTAACTTTAATTAAAAAAAAAAAAAACAAAAATTTTTGTTATAATTATAATATTATTTTATTGGAAATATTTGATAATATCTACCAGATCTCCTTCATCAGTTCTTGTGACTGAATTCTTGTATAGATTTAATCTCGCAATCATTTTTGAATAACTTTATATAGCAAAAAAAAAAAATTTAACAAATTACGTATTGTAACTAGGTCGATTGAAATTATATTAATTTTATTTTATTCTCACCATATTCATTTTTTGTGAACTCACCATCGTAAGCAAGTAATGAGTGATCAAAAGTAAAATTTATCTATGTACAATTAAAATTCTAGTTTATTTATTATTGTAATTTTAATAGTGTTTTATCAGACTTATTGACTTAAAAAAATTGCTTCTCCCATAATAAAACTAGAATTAGCCAGTTTTATTTTTTTGTAGCTGTGACTAAAGAGACTATACATAACGCGCATAACACACTGTATGTGTGTGTACATAACTCGAATTCGGATAAAAAAGTGGTGTAATTTTACATAAATAACCGATGAAAGTTTTTATCTTTTTTTATTTTTTTTTGTTTTTTTTTTCATATATTTTAATTATATTCTAATCATAATTAATGATAATTAATTCATAATTTTGAATTTTGTTGTTTTAAGTTTAAAAACTTGTTTTTTTTTTTTTTAAATTTAATTCATAAGTTTTGTGGTAATTTTTGTTTTTTTTTGTTTGTGTAAGAGTTTGACTTTAAATAAAAATATTGAAGTGAAACATTTGATAATGAGATTGACTCGACAGTATAAACTTATTAAAGTATACGAGTAGTAGGTACTATTTTATTTATTAGCTTATTAAACTCATTTTGAATTAAAATAAATTAGAAACTTGAAATTTGTAATGTGTATCCTTATTTATATATACATAAACATATTTTTTGTGTTTTATAACATTCTACATTTAATATGATATTTAGATGTATATATATTATATATATATATATTAAATCTTTAAATTGAAAAAAGTACGGTACAGATGTCTGAACAATTCTACAACCGGTTTCCCGTATTATTCCTTTAAATGATAAATATTTAAAAGGAGACGTAGCGAAATTAAATGTTTTTCAAACTTCAATCATAAATTTAAATTTAAGAAATTTTAACGCAGAAACATTTTTATTTATTAAATGCCCGTAACTCACGTCCGTCCTGACGACAGAATTAAATTTAAAGGGATCGTGTCATATGCCTGTATTTCATTTACCTGTAATATCATTTGCCTCTATTTCTTGCAATTTGCCTGAATATCATTTGGCTGTATTTCATTTAACTGTATATACTGGATACTGAGTAGATAAATATTATTAATATATTCATATATATATATATATTAATACATATTTATATGAATGTTTAATGAATATATATGCGATATTCTGAGATAGAATAGATTTTAGAATTGGATTCAAAATCAAAGTGTTACTATTATCAGCCTTTTACAGAATATTTATATAAATTATTTTTATGCGTAGCCGCTTTTGAATACAAAAAAGAAGATTGAATTCGAAAATACTAAATGAATTAAAGCCGGATTTTGGAGTTTAAGTATTTTTGATATTTTGGTATTTTGGGGGTTTGTATTAGATATTTGAAATTGTACATATGAAAACCGGCAACTGAAATACAGAAAAATGATAATTCAAGCAATTAAAAATCCAATACAGGCAATAGATAGTAACCCAAATTTAAATTAATTTTTTTTTTTTTTAAATAAATTATTACGTATGTGGTTGTTGTCTAAGTTAAATTAATAAAAAAATAAAATGTAGTATCAAGGTAAATTTAATTGATGGAAAATAATTCATAATGAAATTGAGTACGATTTCTTATCAAAGTTTTTCGAATTTTGAGGGCTGGGCGAATATTAGTAATTTTGCTGATGACTCATAAACACACACATTCATTTTAGTCTTCCAGTTATTTTAGTCTCTGATCTCTAGATGTCTTTAGCTTGAAAATCAAGCTAATTAAATAAATATGAAGATAGTGTGTGTAGTTAGTTAAATTTGTCTATACCTATATTACACTGTTTAAGCGGTACAATATTTTAATCGCGTTTAATTTGATATGAACTAAAAAGCGTTTACCAGTGGCCTCTCAATATTTTATTTGTTGTATTTCTATATTTATTTAACATTTATTTTGGCTATAGAATTGTATAATTTAGTTTTAAATACGTTTAGTATTGGCTTTCTACAGTAAAATATTATTTACTAAATGCAACTAGTTAGTGTGAATTTCTTCCTTGTAGGCAGTGCAGAGTTTGAAATTTTGGGTTGAGTTTGTTCCCTATACTCTATAGTTAGATATTTACACCGGTTAAGTTTTCATTTGAAATGTATATGGCACAAAAATTACACATTGGTGATTTTCAAAATAATTGAAGAACAATAGTGTTAAGAGTAAATATAAATTTGTATAGATTTTTAAAATGACGTAAATTGAATAGTTTAGCGTAGCTCCGTTTAAAAGGGGGATGGCATATAAAACAATCAGTCACTGTCACTACATTAAACCACATAATACCCTTACATATTTACCGAGCAAATTTGTTGATATCATGAAAATGAACCTAATAGTACGTTTTCAAGCTCATGTTTATGACTAAACAACAAGCTCATAAACCAGTCAAATGATGTCAAGTGTTCACAAGCTTTTTTGGAAAACAACCAGCTGTTAATTTCACATATTTATTTTTTATATAAAAATTTTTTTTTGTATTATCTTTGAGTAGAACTTAATCTATTATAATTGGTCATACATTAAATAAATAGAATATAAAAAACTATGGAGGATTTAAAAAAATTAATAATATCAGAATTAACTTGTACCAGAGAAACAAATTTAATATCTTTGAGTAAAGAACTTAAGCTATTATAAAAAAAAAGAAAATTATTACAATTAATAATAACAAATCATATAGTGTTAATCAATAGACTTGTTGTAAACTTTACACAAGATAAGACGACTTGGAAAAAGACGTAATCAACAAGGTTATCGTAAACACCATGTTTAGCCATAAACATGAGCTTGAAAATGTACTATAAGAGTCAGTTTGTAAAATATATACATCCCAACCACCTAAGTCTAGTTCTCGCAAAACCTCTGGGAAGTTGCGGGCGATATACTTGATGTCACAGTCGACCTAATTTATTTTCTTTAATGTGGGCTAATATTATCAAGACTAACTCACTATACACACTGCCATTAAAATTATCTTGTCTTCAAGTATTATACTATGCCAAAATGCAATTTGGGGCCTAACTGTGTCGTGCTGCTTTCGTTAAATGATTTGGATCATTGTGACAAAGTTTAAGAAAACGTAATTTGAAGACTCCTGCTTCCTGTTTCACAAATACAATATCAAACGTTTTTTTTAAAGATAGAATTAAAGCATTGAGATTTTTCATTTCAAACATGAAAAAATATATTAATATATTGGAGTTTTACTGTTACAAAATATAATAAAAAATTTTAATGAAATTAATTTGCAAACATTTGCTTTTGGGTTATAAAAAAAAGAAGAAAATCAAAGTCAAATAAAAAAAAAACCAGGAGTGTATTTAATATTAAATATACTTATAGATGTAATTGTATACTTATTAATTATTATTTAATACATAATTTATTGATAAAAATCGAAATAAAAAAATTATCCATACATTATATTATAAATAAAAACTCCGTAAATAAAGTATAATTATTTATCAAATATTTAAAAAAAAAAATTAGTTATGTATAGAGAAAAGTTAATGAAAACATTGAAGATGTTTGAAAAAATATAATTAGTTACTCATTTTGCGAAAAATGAGATATAGAAGTGGCTAACGTGGCTTCATATGTAGGTAGGCGAAAGTGAACATTTCATTGCTTCAGCCAATAATTATTATCACTCAGTTGTATCAATTTGATACCATTACTCAGTCTGATAACACAGAATCTTGATTTTCCATGCTAATCCTAATTTTCAAAATCAATTTGAGCTTTTTATAAAACGATGAAGTCATTTAATTTTTATACGTTCAAGCTTCTAAATAGCCTTTTTTTTTGTAAATTAATGCGGAGTATAAGTGAAGAAGGATTGTTTCGTCCTCTTCTTCATCTTTGTAGACTCTGCAGAAAACATTTGAGTGTAATTCAATCCTTCTGGTATGTTTGCCTATAATCAAGTGTCTTGTGTGATGAGCTCTCATCATAATATTGACATCTGATTTTGTTAATGATAGTAGATTAACGGACCGTTTTTGGCCAAAATATGGGCCAAATAAGTTTGTTATATTGCATTCAGACATATAGGACCATTTGCGATTGCAAGCTCTGACTGCTTCTTTGTGAACTATAGTTAAATACAAGTAGCTGATTTTTCGAAAGATCAATCATAACTCTGAAATAATCTGTAGTATATTATATCACATTTTCATTTGTATATCAGCAAACATATTTATTTGACACGATGTTAATACAGAGATCAAACCGTATTGATGGCGTTACATAAGAACTTTAATATAAATTGGAAAAACGTCAGTTTAAGTGTAACCAGCTAAACATATTTTAATATAATAACTTTTCATTGGTCGAATTGTAAACAGGCCCCCATTATTATTATATAATAAAATATAATAAATATTTAAATATTTTTATATAATTTTAATTAACTTATAATAAAAAAAATGTTGTTTTGAGTCGTTATATATTCAAAAAATTTGCATTTTCAAATCAACAATTTTTTTTTTTTTTGTTTTAATTTTTTGGTTGTGGTTTATGTTAGAGGTTATGTTTATATTTTTTTTTAAATGTATATAATATATAATATGTATGTATGTATAGGCTACCGGTTGAATATATTTTTAAACAAAAAAAATATATATATTTAAAGACAAAAAATTATTATGTTTTCTTTTGTTTTTCATTTTACAACTTTACACATATTGATCGTCCATTTATTTATTCCGCCTCTGCATAAAAAATTGTGATTGTTGGACGTGGCAACGTGTGTACCAGAGGAAAAGAACAATAACAAAAAGGAAATAAGATTAACTAAAAATATTTTTTTTTTTGGTTTGTTTTGATTTCTTTTTTTTTCTACTATACAATATAAACTCCACTAATAACTTTATACTGTATAGATATTAAGCCATTATGTATAAAAAAAAAATAATGATTTACTATCAATTTTTTTATACCCTACACAATATACATACTTATTGAATATAATATGATATATATACATACTTGGTATATTAATTCAGCTTTTTTTGTTTTACTTTGTACCTTCAGAGTTAATCATAGCTTCTTTCTAATATGTAATATACATTTAGGGATATAAATTTATATATATACATACTTATGTATGTGTACAAATGAATGAGATACATGGTTAGGCTATTCATAAATTGTGAAATATGAGATGCAGGACATTAACACTATACTTTAGAAGTTCTCTCTATATTATTATCATAAATGAAAAAAAATGTGTAGTTCTTTAATACATGCCTTAACAGCCATAATTTTCAGCTCTTATATAAATTTCTTTATTGCTTAATTTGCATTTCAAGTCCTTTTTTTTTTGTTTTTTGATTGTTCAATACTTTTTTTTATGTGGATGACTTGAATTTGTTTAGAATAACTACGTTAGACTCTACTGTTAAATTTGTTTGAAACTAAATTTAATGCAGATAAAGAGTATTTTATTAAAACAATTGACCGGTATGGGTTTGTAAAGATACAAATTTAAATAATTTTTTAAATAATATTTTTTGAACCGGTCATTTTAGTGGTATGGTATTAAAAATGCATAATCTAGTGCTAAATGGGGTGTCCGAGACCTGGAAAAACCACTACCCTATTTACATATTTAAATAGCTATATTTAAATTTATAGATACAGATTTATTAATTAAAAATCGCTGATGAAATCAAGATGAATCAGAATATTTTCGTTTTTTATTTCAAGTCAAAATAATGGGATAAAAACCTTTACTGCTTTCGCAGCATTTAAGTCATTTAGATTAGACTGGAAAGAAGAAGGATATTTATTTATGCCTCTTTTGAAAACTTATTAGTTGGTAGAGTGTGCCATAGCTTAGAAGTTCTTACTTACTTAGGTGGCCAACAGACCATGTAGGTCCTGGACCTGAGCTTAGAACTTCGGTTTATGAAATAATTATCATATAATATAGTTCTGGTTTCAAGACAACGTTCCTCAAATTTATCGAAAAGGGCTCCACGAATTATAGTAAATTACTACTTAATTCAGTACGCCAATCTTTTACAGTGTCAGCCTTATTGAAAGTAATTCGGATATATTTACAATAAAGTTTGAACTTAATACCTACGTTCAAAATTTTCCAAAATATTTTCATTTATTTATAGCAGTGGGTCTGCAGATAAATTTGTTGTTCAAATACAAAATCTTTAATTTAGGCAAAACATTTTATTATAACCGTTATTTTATTTAATCAAAAAAACTATGAACTGCTTTTTCTACTGCTATTTTCACTCCAGGAAGAGATGATTTGATATTTGTTTTTTACACATCATAAATTACTGACTACTGTTTTGGAAAATTGCTAACGATATCTAGCTTTGTGGCACAATATTCCAATTGTTCTTATTCCGGTATAGTTTTTTTAATGTTTGCCAGCCAAGATATCTGTTTTCTGCTGACTTTTCTGCTTTCGATAATTGAGCATTTCGAACTTGTCATTCATCATTATTTTTTCAAAATATCTTGTTTTTCTGCGTTTTATTACTTGGAATACTTCTCAATTATTTTTTATCAATCAGGGAACTTCAACGTTGCCTGTCCACGTATGATATTCTACGCATAGTAATTTTTAACTTCTGTTTTGAGAATATAACTATATAAATAATTTTTCGCATTTACGATACGATGGTTAGTTTGGGTTATTGCAATACCTCACAATACCTAAAACCTCATAACTAATAACTAGACAAGGTATATAGCTACAATTCTACAACTACAAATATTGACAATTAAAAAAACTCCAAAAATTAGAGTTGTTAGAACAAAATAGTTTGCAAATTACTACATAACATATATACATAAGTTACATAATAAATTATAATAGCTTATTTAAGTGTTCATGCAAGAGTAAGGTGATATAAAATTAGAATTATGTAAACGGGTAGGGATCTGGTTACAGACCACTGCAGCCGCAAATGGACTTATTGTGATTACCCTTATACTAATGTAAATTCAGTATCTGAGTCCTTCACAGTTGCGGTTCAATAGTAATTTTATCTATGGGTTCATCTAAGAGCACCAATTTTACTGCAGTGATAAAATTTGTTATGCAAATTTAAATTATTACAACTACATTTTACATTCCCTCTTTCAAACCATTACTCATAGTTTAATTGAATTTTGAAATTTTATCATATTTGTCAATACAATCCAACCCAACAACTTCATCTTATTCCAATTGATCATAATTGTCCTGTAACACCATTCGTGCCACATAGGGCGAAAATAAAATCTTTCCATCGACTCCTATCTGCAACTAACCCCTTCCATTGTGGCGACGTTTTTTGCTGGATATACTTGCTTCGACTAAATCCAATGGATATGAAAACATATTTTAGGAAATGAAATATTTTTTTCTTCTAGTATTTTTTTTTGTTTTTAAATATTATTAAAGAATATTTCTTTATCTGTTTTATCCTTTAACAATGTTGCTTCATATATTTCCAGCCTAAAATACTGTTCGTTCAAAAAAAAAAAATAATACTACAGGACACGATTTTTTGCTTCTTACTCTATATATACTTAATTATCCCCACACTGAAATCTATACTGATAGGCAATCTACTATACAAAGTATATTTTGGGGATACGTTCACAACACATATTATGAACTTGAAAGTAACTCATCAAAATTGAGATTAAATTACACATCGGTATACTACAACAATGAACGTGTACAAGAAGAGAATCTGTTTATTCTAAACATTCTGTGTGTACGAAAATTGTGTTTTTATTTATTTATTTATGTTTTTTTTATATAAAAATAAAAATCAACAACCACGGGAAGAATGAATCATTTTCAAGACAAACAAAAAAAAAAACAGAACAGAATTAAAACAAAAAACATCAAATTCAGGCCGTAAACATAAGTAACATCCCAATAAATCTATCAAAAGGATACATTCAACTTTTCATGTTAACTTTTTTGTTGTTTCTTAACTTTTCTTTACAGATTTTTCTCATTTTATTTTTTTTTAATTTTTTTTTTTTTTTAATTCTTTTTGATTTTACTTTTTTTTTTTGTTTTATTTTATTTTGATCATATCTCTATAAAATCTCGTTCATGTATGGCTGCCGCTGCTGCTGATGCTGCTGCTTGCTCTGACTTTTCTGACTGTAACACAAGTATAATATATCTTTTAGATTGTTTCTTTTATTTATGTATATTTGTTTTATAATATATAATTTTTTTTTTGTATATATAGTTAATATTATAATAGTTTATGTATAATATTTTATT
This sequence comes from Argyra leucocephala, assembly GCA_963942445.1. Classification (NCBI taxonomy): domain Eukaryota; kingdom Metazoa; phylum Arthropoda; class Insecta; order Diptera; family Dolichopodidae; genus Argyra; species Argyra leucocephala. Next base: position 30,380,625 of record OZ012677.1, read on the forward strand.
GTTGTTTTGTTGCTGTTGTTGAAAGACAACAAAACATTAACTAGAACACAAGAGAGTCTTATAGAACAAAAAAAAAAAAAAAAGAATGTTTAAATTCCTTTATTTTTTGTTTTTTTTTTTTTTTTTTGTAATCTTGTTACATTTTTAAAAATCGTACCTCATGTAAATAATGTTCATTCCAAACATGAACATTAAAATTATTAAATCTACTAAATACATGCCACGTGTACTACTCAAATTCATGAGAATTCGTTAAAATATTATTTTATTTGATATCAGAATTAATATCAGAATTATGTCGAATACAATAATGAAAAATGTTTAAAAACAGGTTTTAGAGTAAATAAAAAAATATTAATTGGGTCTAATTGGGCCTCATTTCCATTCTTTTATACTTCTTTCTTACCTGTACTTCGGTTATATTATTTGCGCTGCAACTGTAAAAAATAATATCACTCTTTCGGTTACGGAGTTGACGACAGTTGACGATAGTCATGCTTTCGGTAATGCAAAATGGCAGTCAAATTCAAGCATACAAACAAACAAACATTTTTTTTATTAATATTGTTGATCGTTTTTGTTCGACGAAAAAACGGTTGATCGGTGTTGGGCGAAACGTCAAAAAACATGAAAATTTGTATTTATAGTCGACTGTTTGTAATTTTTATTTCATAATCTTTATAAAAATTTAATTTGAAAAAAAAAATTAAATAAAAACCAAACATATACGCAATAAATCTCAATTCACAAATCAAAACTTTATATTCGGTAATATGGAAAACACGATGTCAAAAGATTGCTTAATATGTCCTATTTGACAATTGGTTGGTGAATTCAAAAGTTAATTAATTGATTGATTGAAGCAGGGACTACTGTCAATTTAATACTTAGAACAAGCACATCAGATGGCTGTTACTAGATGAAATCTTGTTACAATTGATTGTGCAAAATATCATCATTAAGTACAGGGCCAGTAAATACCGCCATCATAAATTACAAAAATACTAAGGGTGTTTCCGAACCTCTCGCACTTTCACTTGATACTCGAACTAAACCTGTCAAATCGCACTTGATTTGTTGTTAAAATTTTAGTGTAGTCTCAAGTACACTAGATATCGCAAAATTAAATTTATTAAAAGTGAAAATAAAAAAAAAATTAAGGTTAAAACGATTAAGTGATAAAAAGAATAAATTTGAGCTACCACGACAAGAGTACTGACCTTTAATTTCTCTTTCATCACGCTTTAGTGAACATAATGTTTATTTTATACGTTTTTAAAGAATTTTAGGTTGAGTATAAGTAAAGGCTTAAAATGGTTTTGTAAAGTGTAAAATTTGTAGAAAATAGAAACATTAGAGGGGTTCCAATTAGGGGTCAATATTAGATATGGCCGCAATATTAAACCTATTGGCTAGTGGTAATAGTATATAGCAATGACCCAAACTATGCAGTATCTAAAGTTTTAAAAAACATTATAAAAATACTAGAAGATGATCTCTGGTTTCGTTGGATAGGGACGAAAGGAAAAACATTCAAGAAAACACGAAAGTATTTTTATGAAAAAAAATATAAAATACTTAGAGTCATCAGTATTATTGACGGAACTCACTGAAATTATTTTTTAATAGAAAAGATTTCCACAACATCAATGCCATGATAGTAAGTTATCAAAACTTGTACTTTGTTTTCTGGCTTGAATGTATTTTGAAATTCTTTCCGCAAGTTGATCATGCGATCTTATAAGACCCACAAATATTTCTTATTGTTAATATGGTTATTAATATGCTGGTGTTTTTGAAGCAGAGCTCTTTTTATCTCTTGACAGTAAGGTAGAATCAATTTTGGTGCTTAATTAAGTACGGTTCTGCAAGTTTATACTACAATATCTACAAATTACAATATTGATCAGAAGTGTTATAACGATTTAAATTTTATTTATTAATGAATGAAATATGAATATTATTGTAATTATAAATAGTTTTATATGAACTAAATAAAATAATAAATAAACAAATAAATATTTCGAGCATTTATTTATCAAATTACTGGCTTATCAACTCTTTACATCTACTTGCAATTAGGGAGGCGCTTAAAACCCTTAATCATATTCATACAATCCAAATAAAAGTCACCATCTTCACGGATAGTTAGGCCGATATCAAAGCTTTGCCGTCGCACACTATCTTCTCTATACTGGTATAACAATGCCAAAATAAAATTGATCTCGTAGATAGCCGTCGATATTTCGATAGCTCTAATTGTCTAATTCTTATGAAATTGTGCAGTATATTAAACATAAATTTAGTGATGCAATTGCGTACCTATATATAGATACATGTATATACCTACATACATAATGTATAATATGATTTTAAAACAAAAACAAAATATATTTTTAGTTTCGGTAATGCGAATATCACGAACTAATGCATGTACGTAATGTAACAAAACAGGCTATAAAAAGAATATTAATTCTTTTAGTTTTGTTATCCCTTTAACTATCATTGTATACACATACATATACTACCTACATATATATACAAAATTTTATATTTAGTTTTATTTCATAAAGTTGAACTCCTTGATACCATTTTATGAATATTAAAATGTGGTGGTATACGCAGATTTATAAAATAAAAACAAAAAAACAAAAAAAAAAATAATGTCGTCTCTCGAAGTTGTGGTACATTATTCATTTGATATGGTGCCTAAAGCTTTAATTATGATTAAAGATGCTGTTTGAATGATTTGATAATAATCTTGGGTATGAATAGAGGTTTTTAAGTGCTAAATTCTAAATTTAAAAATAGAAAATAATAAAAACAAATTAAATTAATTTTTATATATATATGTTTAGGTATACATAGTTTTGTTTACTTAATTGCATTGTAGGTTATTATTTTCTAATCTCATTTTACTTCTTATTTGCTTTTTAATTAATTTTATTTGGAACATTTTTTTTCTATTTACGAAATTAATTCCATATTTTGATGCTTTTTCCAAAGATTTATACTATTCCAATATATTTGTGACAAATCATCTGACTGGGGTCATTTATTTTGGATGGAATTTAATGCATATGATGCAATATGATTGTTTCTATCGTATGTATTTATTTTTTTCAATTATATTAAATTTTTTATCGGTAGGAAAGGAGGTAGGAACATAATAATTATTTATTTATTTTATTTACAATTATTTTATTAACATATAGTTATACAATTTATATTCATTTTTAGGCAATGTAAAAGTTTATAATGAATGAATGAAATAGTTAGGGCATTTTGTTATCCCAAAGTGTTGAATGCTTCAGTTCAATAAGAAACATTCAATTTAATAATATTTAAATTCAACGGTGGGGCGATTATTTACATATTTTTCAATAAAATGAAATTAAGATTAAAAAAAGAAATTTGTTTTTATTTTTTTTACAAGTACTTAAAGTTAGAAATTAAATTAAAACAAAAATAAAAAATATTAATAATTAATTTTAACAGTAATTATATTCAATAGGGAGGAGATCAATAATAAAACTAATTTAATGAACAAAATGTTACATCTATTAACTACATTATTTATTATATTTTTAATTTCATTTAAATCGCATGAAAAAAACCATTTCTTGATTTGTTTCAAAAACAACGATTTTACTCTCACTTTTCTAGAAAACAATGATAATAAATTATAGAACCGTGGAGAAGTAATGATATAAAATTGACTAATTTTTGTCTTATTAAATTTAGGAACCGTTACCAAAAAGTTATTATTTGCCCGTAAACTATAGTTGTTATAGGTTCTGGGAGTTAAATGTCCAGACCTTTCAAATAATATTTTTAAGACTTTATAAAAATATAAATGTTTTAGACTAGGCGCACACATGCAATTTTTAGTTGAGCAACTGTTTGATTGCACGTTTGTGTTCCATTAGTTTATATGAAAGCGCGCACATTTTCCATTATGTTTTTTTGCTCGTTTTGATTTCAAGAACACAAATGCATGCTACTCTACCAAATCCATTTTAAAGCTAAATGCAACTCTTTAATTTCTATGTGTGCGTGGCACCAAAAAATCAAATAAATTTAGTTACTTGTGTGTGCACGCAAAGATTTTTTGCAATCAAACAGTTGCAAAACTTACAATTGCATGTGTGCGCCTAGCCTTAAAGGCGAAATATTTAAATTTCTAAAGTAGTCAAAACTAAGTACTCTTCTGTTAATTTTGGATATTATTCTAATGGCGTTCTTTTGCTTAATTATAGTAAAGGAATAATTATTTTATTAAAATATGTGCCTCCCCAACAGCTCAGACAATATTAGTTTTAAAACATTTTGTGAACAATATTGACTTAAATGATAGGTTTGTCTTATAACTTTGATTAGGTAATGTTTAAGATAGAATGTGTGATCATTCCAATTGCGTTTTGCGTCTAGATATTATATGCCTAAATATTTAAAATTATCTACAGTATCTATCAAGAAGCATTCGTCAGAACATACATTGTTAGGATTAGCAGTAATCCTATTAGGATTGTGCAAGCAACTGCATATTAAAGGACAATACTATTACAAAACGGCGAACGATACTAAATAGATACATTAATTTTTTTTTTGTACACTCTACAGTAACTTAGGTAGAATCACCTTTTCGTGCTTAATTACAATGAAACTATTCATTAGTATTAGTATTTCGAGTATTTATCGACAAATTACTGGCTTACCAACTCATTAAATTTGCGCTAAAAGACTAACAATAATTTATGAGCTTTAAACCATCTTCTTAAAATATCAATATTATGGTTGACATATTTGCAGATGTCAAAATCATATGTTTCGTAAAATATTTTCTGTAAAGTTAATATGTAGTTAAGTAGGTACATTCAAATTTTTTTTTTTGGTTTTAAAAAAAATCAATTATATTTTAGAGAGTTATGTTTTGTGTTTGTTCAATATAAAGAATAAGTTCAAAAGTAAAATACGTCAAGAAATCCAATTTATATTTAGAAAAGTATTTTTAAAATAAATTAATAATTAAAAATATTTTTTAACGCTGAACAATGCACCATTTCTAAAATTATAGAAATGGTGCATTGTTCAGCAACATTTGTTGTTCAGTACCATTTGTTTGTGCATTGTTAATGCACCATTTCTAAAATAGTATTTCAAAATTTTATAAAAATAACTATAAACAAAAATTAGTTTTACATTTTGAAATTAAAAATTATTTTGCACTCTAAAACACTTCGTAACAATGCTCACGAATGACTTTTTGTATCCAAAGAAATTTTGTTCCTTTCTATTCATTTTTCATTCCGATGGTATACACAAAAAAAAAATCGAAAGAAAATTGTCATTTTGCAGCGCGTGAATAGAATTCGCAATTCAGCATACCACATGTGGAATTTTTGATCATCGAAATATTTCGATGGACTTGAACATCACCCTAATTAAAATATTTCCAACTCAAAATAGTACCATATTCATAAAAATTCAGCAATAAAGAAAAATACATATATTAAATTTACCAAATAAATTAATTTTTTACGAGAAAAATTTAGTGATTTCTTTCCTATAGATATTTTTGCTATAATGAAAATCAATAAAGAAAAACAATTTATTGAACAATCTTTGGGAATTAGCAATGGGCTCAGAAAAACCATAATTATTTGTTCTGTGCGAATTTAGATAGAGAAGCCTACGAGCTCAAAAATAGTGCATAAATATTATATAATTGTAAAATATGAAGACAGTTTTTCCTGAATGATAAAACACCATAAGGGCTATATTTCGTCTTATTTGTTGTTTTAGAATCCGAATTTGCAAAAAAAATACCCTTTCCCATTTGAAAATCTTGATTTTGGCCAATTTCGGCGATTTTTGGGCTTAAAAACTCTTTTCCCATCATTCCCGGAAGTTGAAAATATCACCAATTAATAGAGTATCCTAGATTTATTTAATAAAATTTTTAAAATAACGGCTCATTGTCCTCGTAAAAAGCTGATATGCATGCTCTGGACCACCCGGTATAATCAATATGAGGGTTAAAAGATATTTTATTATCAAGAATAAATCTCAAATCCTTGTGTGGGAAAGGAAAATTAGGAAACGACGAAGACAGAAGGGAACGAGGTCAATTATGAACGAATGTGTTAATGTTCGTCTTGAATTTATTTTGGTCATAAATATAAAATTTATCATATTTTGGGAACACATAATATGGAATTTGGTGCCGCATTCGGGATTTTGAGGTTATAAATGAATTTAAATAACTTGTCTTCTGCCAACTAGGGAGGTCTACGATGTTGTAGAGATGAATATATGCTTCAATTCGTGTTTCACCCACGGAGTGGAGGTAATATAAATTTATATAATTTCCACTGAGCATGTGCCCGTGCCTACGAGATATCTATAAAAAAGGGAGAGATATATTGTAATAACCTAAATCGATCATTAAATTATAAAATTTAATTATTAAAAAATTCTAGTATCTTTAATTATTATTTTTTTTACTCTTCTAAACTACCATTTTGTTTTATTTATCCTTTTATAACTATAACTATAACATTAACTATAGTGAACCGCCGCAAAGGTCATTTTAAGTCTTTCTAAGCCATAAAATTAATTCACAAATTCTATTGTTTTCTTTAAATCTTTATAAAAGTTTCCAACATTGCTTAGTTTCTTTTTTTTGTTTTTACAGAAACTTTTGAACTAGACCGACTTTAAATAATAAATTATTAACTTTTTTATTAAAATTTTTTTTTTTTTTTTATTCAATCATCTCAACATGATAATAATTTTTGAAATTCTTTTAAATCAATTGATTAATTAATTATTATTATTTTATTTATCTTTGGTATCTAGAATTTCATTTGATGTATAGAATATAATAATGTAAGTAGTTAAGAATTACAAAACAGGAGGAACTAAAATAATTTTAATCAGTGTCAAAAATACATGACTATAAAAGTAAATTATTTTCTCTATCTCATCTCATATCTTATGAAATTTTAATTGCATCCTATATCATTCAAAAATGAACGTTATTTAAGTAAATAACTAATTCCATTCATTCCATCCATCCATCTATTTTTATACAGTACAATAATAATATGTATGTATGTATATAATATATATCTACTGTACACATTATACCTACATATTCGTTCTTAGTTGATGAAAACTTCTCAAGACATTTTTAAGGATTTACTTTATAATAAGAAGGTTATCTTTTCATAGACACAATTTTAATATTTATTTTTTTTTTTCATTGCCAATTTGATGACGTTCAGCTTAAGTTAATTTTTTTTAAATATGTATGATTTAAGTACATTATAGATATAAGTATGTGTTGTAAGCTGCTGTGGCTAGAATTTTTTATTACTTCGAACGCAAAAAAAAAAAGAATGAAATGAAAAAAAAAATAAAAATGACAAGATATAATCGGTGGTTAGTAAAATAATTATAGGTTTATGATGCACTATAATTTAAGCCTAGAAAAAATAAAACTATATGAACAGTAAAATTTATCAGAGTCGGATCTTTAATAAATGGGAAAAATTATTGAACTTATTTGTAATTTTGCTTTTAAATTTAAACTGAATTGATAGAAGACAGAAAGTGACTGGACTGGACTCGGTATTCGGAGAGAATAAACAAATTTTCATATATTGTGAAATTACAGTCAGAACTGTTCCATAGTGTTGTATTAATAAAAAATAGTAGATACTTTAGTCTGAAATTAATTAATAACTAACTATTTCCGGCATGACATTCACCGGTCAAGCATTAAAAAAATATTCTTTTCCTCTTTATTTAAATGTCTCAAAAAAAAGTTTTTTATTTTCGCAAAACAATTAATTTTTGTTAGCATATCGGTCAATTTAAACATACTTACTTACTTAGGTGGCCAACAAACCATGTATAGGTACTGGGACTGGCTCATCAAAGTACTCCGCTTCTGTTGGTCACGGGCTCGGTGTTCAGTTCACGGTGTCGCTCTTCAGTTGAAGATGCGAAATGGTTTTAAATCCATCTATCCAACGGAGGTTTGGTTTTACCCAACGTCTTGTACCGTCGGGTCTGGATTCGAAGATTCTCTTGGCTAGATCATTTTCATTAATATATACATAAACATAACATTTTTGTTAAATATTTTTTTCTTTCTTTAATCTCCTTGTTACTTCAGTCTACTTCCGTAGAGTTACCAATGTACAATACGACTGTTCATTCTGGTTTAAAATATTCATTTGCATACAACAGAGACACTATGTTGATATGAAAAAGATGGTCATTTTGTAATTTCAGTACCAATTGAAGAAAAAGTCAATATTGTCCTTGATATGTTCTCTAGTATATCTTAATCTTGCTTCTGGTGTTTTTCCTGTAAGAAGAATTTTTAGCAAATCTAGTGAATTTTTAAAGGTGTCAAATCAAGATTTACCACCATGGAAACAATAGGAATATTTATTTTCTGCTTGTTAATATTTTGCTTTACAAAGTAAATATTCATTTGAACTTAAATATGGTCTTGCATCGGTCAATTAAAAACATTTCGCGGTGGCTAATTCAAAGACACAAACCAAGGAGTATTAAACTGTTTTAATGGGTTTTTTTAGGGTAATTTTAATTGCACTTCTAATTTGAAAAAGCCATTTTTTATTGATTTTATGATATTTATTCAGACGGTCTTATTTTGTTCTTGTAATGAATATATAGTTTTTTTTATATGGGTTTGTAGCTTGGATATGTTTTTATATAAATGATTGATTTTACAGAGATGGACACAAAAATTAGTACATTTTTTTATTTTGCTTAATCGTTAATTTTTTGCGGTAATATTTTGAAAAAACTTACTTGCGAAATTTAAAAACAAGTTTAAATATATCAAAATATTATTAAAGAATCGTATGCGGTTAAAAAAGAACAGTTTGAATCCAACCAAGAATAAGAGAAGTTCATTTAAGCAAAATTGTTTCTGCATTTGAGCGGAAATTCGGAGTTGTTTTTACATGTCTGACAAAATTTTGGATTTAGGGCATTTCCGAACCTCTCGCATTTGCACTTGATACTCGCACTAAGCCTGTCAAATCGCATTTGATTTGTTGTCAAAATTTTAGTGTAGTCTCAAATACACTAAATATCACAAAATTAAATTTATTAAAACTGAAAATAAAAAAAAAATTTAGTGCAAGTATCAAGTGCAAGTGCGAAAGGTTCGGAAACGTTAGATCTGATGATAATCTAATGATAATCTGCGTGCAAACAGAATATGATATTATAGATTTAAATGAGTATGACATTTTATATTCTAGATTTAAATTTAATCTTAGACTTTTTCTGATGTATAAATATTAACTAGAACAAAACAAAAACTATAATGAAAACTCATATATTTTTGAAAGCTACAAATTATGCCCTTATCATGATTTTCGAATCGAATAAGCTAGTCGAGCGTTCGATTATCAATCGATTAAATATTAATCTTAATCTAAACTACTTTCATTTATCTTTAATATATTTTTATTAAATCAAATATAAATATCCTCTATACCTACTTAAAATCATGTTACTATTATATTTAATAACAAAATTAAACTTTATCTTATAAATAATTGAATAAGATCATAATTATAACAAAATGTATATTTAACTCCTTTGAAATAAAGAAAAAAAATAGAAATGAGTAGATACAAGCTGGCATCTTTATTACGATGACGGATGGGATAATAGTGCTAGTGACATCGAAAAAAGTTATAATTTATGCAAGTGATGTTACCGACTCAAATTTCCGCTCAACTCAAATTTTTTATTTTGCTCATACCTTGCACCTTTCTTTGAGCAAATTTTCTCCCCTTTCAAAAAGTTGATCGGACATAAATTGTTAACGAACTCAAAATATTTGGCTCATTATTTGACTGAATACAATCGAACTTTTATATCAGAAACAAAATAAATAATAAATTTCAAGTGTCATACGTAATGCACGAAAATGTAATTCAATATCAAAATACAAACTAATAAAGTAGAAAGCAAAAAAAATAAATATTTTTGTAGTCTGATTAATTTCGACTCTGACAAGTTTTACTGTACCAGTGTAATAAATTTATAGTTTAGTAGATAAAAAAAAATAAATTCCTTAGAGATGAATTTTCTTTATTATCATTATTATTATTATTTTTATATTGGGTAACAATGTTGCAAGCCAGTTCATTTTTATGATGAACACATGAAATTAAATTAGAAGAAATCATCATATGATTGATTTAATGTTTGTTGAACAGGATTTGATGAAAAAATTTTCAATTCAATTTGAGTGAAAAACAAAAAAACAAATTCAATTTGTGGTGTTGCTGAGGAAGTCATTATGATATATTTTATAAGAAGAAAAAATTTTAATACTAATTTTTGATTATGGTTAGCCAAAGAAATAAAAGAGGATGAACTCAAGATCTGAAGTTTCTGTTCAATTAGTTAGAGTTGTTGTTTACATGTTGGAATAGGCACTTAAAGCAATTATACAGTATGTAAAATAAAAAAATAAACCTAAGTTTAGTCTAAGAATTGCGCCTAACTTACATATAACTCAAATGCCCACCTCTACTCAGTGTAAAATCAAGGTGGCTCAAAAACAGTTATGGGAATTCATTTGTAGTCAAATTTTCCCGAATGTGGAACCATATTCCAACAAAAGTGTTTCCCCAATGCAAAAATATACCTAAGTACAATCTACAAAAGCTCAAGAGTAATATTAAAAAATTTATTCAAAATGTCCCTACTGATCAAAGGGATATTTTTCTTTCTACAATCCTCAATTAGTTCAAGCTATAGATTCGTGTATAAAGGTATCTTTTGAAACCTAGTGTTAAGTGCCTTAACTTACAAAAATAAAAAAAAACCTCAAAATAAAGGACCAAAATATTAAGAGTAGTTATCCGTAACCGCGTAATGAATAAATAAATTCAAATTTTAGGATAGAAAAATTTATTGGTGGACTCGTACTTCCAATAAGTGGTAGTAAATAGGTATTTATTTATTTAAGACTGATATATTATTTATATATATATTAATATTTATATATATATGTTAGAGACCTTAAAATAGACATTTATTTATTTATATAAAGTGGATCTGTAGATGATGCTGTATGCCAAATACAGGTCATTTTCTTTTCGAAATGTGGGTCTTTATTTAGTAATAATTTATTTGTTAAATATTTTATATTATATTATTTTTATTAGTTTTTAATTATTATATGTTTAGTAATTATGATATTATATTGTAATTGTAATGAAAATTATTTTCAGTAATTTTCAACACGTCTTTGAACCCGTGCTTTTCGGTCGTTAAATTACTACACTCCAGTGATTTACCACTCGACTACCGAGACCACAGTGTTAGATATATAAATAAATAATATTGATCTTAAAATATAGATTAAGTATAAATTAAATATAAACACAATTTATAACTATATTATATTAGTGTTGATTCCGTAATCCATTTTAAGTACTTCACTGCGTATTAGGAACAAGTACGAAAGCAAAATCATTTACGCAATATAGCTTAAACGTGTACAGGATTTAATTTTTCTTATTTCAATTATCCCAAATATATAAATACCGTTATTTCTTTTCATAAATATTCTTCGAAAACGATTCAGGACCAGATTCAATATTTGCTTTTCATTTTCTTCGATTACTAGCATTCTTTTCACTTTTAACACTTTAGAATTACTAACTACATTTAGCAATTATTTAACTCAAGGCTTAAAAATTTCGATATAAGGTGAAAATATTTGAATTAAGAAAAAAATTTATTTATTTCTAGTAATTCGAATAAATATTGTCATCCTTGAAATATTTACCCCCTGCAATTGTTATAAAATAAAAATTTCCAAATTTATTTTAAATATTGCAAAATTCTAGGAGAGATCAATTAACAAAAATCTTGAGATTAGTTACCACATAATAAAAATAAATATAAATAAAATTTCAATTTAAGTACTCAAATTAAGAGTAGTAGTAATTAACATTATTGTTACTTACTATTTAACAATACATTAAATACATAGGTAGTAATTACTTAAAGATACATTTTTCGATTTTATTTTGTTAAGGTCAAATTTTTATTGAAATCTGAATAGTAAGTTTTTCTGTTGAATATAATCAAAATAATTATTATAATTAAGATAAAGAAATCTTAACTTATTTTTATTATCTATTTTAATTAAACTTTTAATTTTAAAAATAAATTTTTGTAATAGTTAAAACTAATTGCATAATTTTATTATAGTTAAGTATTTCTAATTGATTGAGTGCAATGGAGCAATGAATTTTGTTGAAAATTATTATATTTAATTTTTCATAAGATTTTTTCAATAGTTTGATTTCAAGCCGACAATTGATTTTTAAAAACAAATTAAATAAATCGAAATTTATTTTTGAAAGTATAGTTGGGAAAATTATATTTTAGAAACTCTTCAAAAGCTAATTTTCTGAAGGATGTATAGTGTATTAAATAGCATATTATTTATTATGAAATGTTAAAAATGTTAAAAATCATGAGTCATATAGTCATTAACACTATTGGTTTAATATATAGTTACTTCTTCAATTTTTTTTTAATTGTATTTTTAAATTAGTATTTTTTCTGAAATCGATTTGTTTTAATTTAATTGACTAATAAAAGTTTTTTAATTTGTATTTTATCTCAGATTTCCTATTTAGCATACTTAAATAAATTCTACTCTCTGTCTTCTGTGCAATATGATTCATACATAGTTTTGCTTCTGTTGTTTTTAGTTCGTATAGTTAGGTTTCATAGTGATACAGTGTTTTAGATTCGAGGCTTAAATTTCTAGTAATCATTAATTTATCTATTCTATCGATTTATCTTTTTTAACCTATTAAAACCCCTGTTGTCTCCTTTAACCTATATTTTCGTTTAGTAGAAGTAATATGTCATATCTAAAAGTTGATTTGAATTTGTCCTTGCCACATTGTGGATTGCATTTTTTTAAAGTTTATTTTGTTGATTGATAGTTGATAGTTTTAACAATTATGCTATATAAATAAATATTATTATTCTTATTCGAATGTACTTATTTCTTATTCAACTAAAAAAAATCAATTTTTTTTTAAATTATCTTGCACATAAATTCTCCGTGTTCTCTGAAATATAATTTATTGTCTATTATTATGCCTAAACATCCGTGACATCAAAAATGCAGTAGAAACGTATTTTTTTGCATCACATTGTATTAAAAATGTTTTAAAGAAAAAATTGACAGTGTTTTAAGATCAGAAATGCTTAATATCGGTTTTAATACCGCAGTAAAACAGCCGAGTACGCAGCGAAAATTGTGAGTATACATTTTATATAGAATAAATCTACTGCAATCGATGTTTCCCAATACAGAGAAATCAAAAGGCGTATATTTAATAAAATTTTAGTAATTTTTTGTTTGATGAAAAATTATTTTTTATTAAGTTTTGGTAACAATTTAATAATGTCAATAAAATTCAGTGCGTAAGCAAAGAAAAAATTCGTATAGAATGTAAACAAAAAACAAGTAAAAATATTTCATATTCCTTATTTTTTTTTTACATTTTTATCATCAAAAGATGAACTTTGCAAATCAATTATGGTATTTAAAATAATATTACCAAGAATTTTTTAATTCACCCAGCCTTTTTAACCACAAAAACATGAAACTAGCTGTTTTAAACACCAAACGTTAATGTAGTCAAAATTATAATCAAAAATGTCAAGACTATACTCTGTATTTTGTTTACATTACAGTGGTTATGTATATCTAAACAATGTTTCGATACAGTATTAAAACCGCAGTGAAACTTTTTTCATTGACATTTTCGATGTCATGACATTTTAGATACTCAACTATTTTATTTTTTCATTATATAATTTTAATTTTAAGCTATTTTAGTTTTATTCCATATTTAGTTTTAATTTTCTACTTTACTATGCATGTACCCAATAATATTGGGTACATTATATTTTCATGCCTGTATAATTGTTTGAAGTTTCATTCATCACATATTCTAATGAATTTCTGAATGGTCCTATATTTATTCTTATTATTTTTGTTTAGTAAATGTATATTTTTATTATTGTATTTTATTATAATATGAATAAATGAATTAAAAATCTAATCTAATCTATCCTTCAATAATGTGTTGATTACATTCATCATTTATAAACATTGCTATAGTTTTGCTTGTGTTAAGGCTCACTTTGTCGTTTATGAACCATGAAGCTATTTTTATCTACAAACAAGGATATTTGCACAAATTCTACAACCTTCTCGATATCGCTTATGTATAAAAAAAAGTAAAACACCGAACACTGACCAATTAAAATAACTAATTCCAATTAAAAAATAACATACGTATACTTTTAGCATAAAATAATTAAAGGTTTTTACTTACCATTTTTTCCTTTGCAAATTAAATTTGTTCTAAATACTTAAGTCAGGTCAGTTTAAATAACTACAAATCAAAGGTGTAAATATTCTGGTAATATAAGCTCTTAAAATATAAAATTAAAATTTATGAAAATAGCATATTGTACAAATACATTAAGGCAATAAATAAAATAATAATAATAATAATAACACACATACTTTGAATTAAGACGATTAGGCAAGTTGTTCACTTGTTCTCATTTTATTTCTACCATCATAATAAATGTTAACTAAAATCAATTTGGACTCTTTTGAGGAAGATGATGTACCCGCGTATGGCATAATGAATATACCCCAAGGATACCTGAAGTTCAACCTTTCCAAAAATATATATCTTTAATGGCACATCTTATCCTTTAAGGACGAAAAGGACATTTGGAAGTATCCTTGTTGTTTTGATGCTCTTGTGAATAATACGTTATATTTGTTGATCAATTAGATATATACATACTGCATTAAAAAATACCCCTTGTCATTTAAAATTCTCGATTTCGGCCAGTTTCGGCGATTTTTGGTCTTAAAAAACCACCAAAATACCACTAATCGATAGAGTACCCTCAATTTAGTTAACAAACTTTTTTTTAAATTTTAAAATAATGGCTCCTTCCTCTCTTAAAAAGCTAATTCGCATGCTCTGGAACACCCGATATATATTCAGTAAGATAACGGTCTGGAATATTTTTTACCATTTATTTAATGATGATAGAGGTATTGCCGTTATGGAGATATTATAGTTCAAAGTAGAAATTTTTTGATCAAAAAACCAAATATCTCAATATTTTATCCCCACCCCGTATCCTTGGGATACAGTCATTAGGCCCTATACGAACATAAAATCTTCCTCAGTATCTCCTCAATTTTTAACTATTATTCTTCTTCACTGTTGTTTTTCTTTTCTTTATTAATTCATATATTTCTGATTTAATTTATAACTATACATTGATGTTTATACTTATAGACTATGAATAATTCACAATTTGTTTTTTATTTATATATAATTTATATAATTTCAGATTGATATGAAAATTCGGTGACCTAAGCTTTCGCTGTCTGGTCTTATTGTTATGAATTTTACAGCATAATATCATAGTTGTAAAATTCTTATGTTTACAAAAAATAATGTTAAGTTAATGAGTAAGAAAAAGAAAAATTAAACAAAAAAAATTTAAAAAATAAATAAAATACAGAGTGATCAAAGAAATAAATGCACATTCTTAAAATCCCCAATAAATATTTCAAAATAAATCCCAAGATACAAATATTTTCAATATTTTTGATTTCATTTGGTAACTCGTTATAGATTTTAAGACAGTTATATATACGCAATTATTTCTTTGCTTTTCTGTTGTAGAGAATGTTAAATAAAAATTAGTTCTTAACTTTAACTTAAATAATTTCAATATTTCTATTTAAAATTAAATTATGCTTTATTTTGTTATTTATTATTATGTATAGTTTTTGCTTACATATTTTATTGAAACTGATATATTTTCCTGAATAGAGCATATGAGTGGGGTGCAATGTAGGGTAATTATGTATGATTTTAATGGCTTTTTTTTACAAAAAGATCAATTTTGTTCAGATAGGTTTTTGGAGCTGCGTTCCAAATAGAACTAACATGGATTATATTGGAAAGATAATAAAAATATAACAATATTTAAACTTGTAAGTCAAATAAAACAAAAACAAAAAAAATAATCATAAAACCATTTGAATATTAAATTTTCTCAATACGACCAGACAGCTTTTTGCTAGGTCTTAATTTTTAATATGTTAATAATTATTACATTAGAAATTTGTTAAAATCTTTTTTATTTAAATTATAATAATTTAATATAAAACATGTTCTAAGTTAGTTTTTAAGTAATAGTTGAAAATAAAGAAAAAAAAAAAAAAAAAAAAATGATATATGACGAATAAATGATGTATAGTATATATTAGAATTGAAAAATCTTTTCAATCGTTTTAATAAGAAAACAAATGGTGTTATTTTTTTGACAATGCAGCTAATATGCTCATCCCATCTTAATTTTTCATCTAGTATCAACCCAAGATATTTGCAACTTTTAACTACTTCAATATATGTATTATTGTACATGAATGTGGTATTGATAAATTTTTTATTGTCAAAGAGCATGATTTTGGTTTTATCGACATTCATTAGTAGTCTATTATTTATTAGCCATTTGTCAATAACTTTTAAGACATCGGATATTGCAGAAGAAAGGTAGTTGTCACTACTTTCGGGATATTTTATGACAGCATCATCAGCATAAAGCTGAATAGATCCCAGTAGTTGAAGACGTGCTAAATCGTCTATATAAATTTGTACTCGACTCGTAGATTTTTCAACGTTATTTTATTTGAAAAATATATATTCTACTAAATATAATTTCCATATATTTATACTTATATAAAACAATAATCAAAATATACTTTAAATCAATTTTTAAAACAAAAAAAATTAAAATAATGATTTCAATTAACTCTCGAATAAACACTTAGCTAAATTAGAATTCTCAACATTCAAATCAATTCAAACAATTCCGACAAATTCTCACCATAAACAATTTATTTATTTTTTTTATTTTTATGACAAATTAATAATAATTGAGATGAGGTGTTCTAACTCACTCACTTCTATATTTGAGATTTATTTTGAAATTATATTCTTCTCAATCAACAAAAAATAATTCTACTAAAAAACCACAGGAAAAATTAAAACAATAAGTGCTGCCGATTAGAAAACAAAAATAAATAAAAATAAAATAATAAAATAAAAAAAAATATTCATGTCATAATATTCACATTAAAAAATACTAACAACACAACAAATTCGAAAAGAACAGAGACATAAAACAAAATTACAATAAGAACAAAAATAAAAACAAAAATAACAACAGCAACAAATCAACAAAACATTTCCCACCATTATATTGCGGACGGATGTAATTTTCACCGTTTTGTGTACTATTCAAAAACTTCAAATTCAAAAATCTTTCAATCTTCATTTTATTTTCTTTCTTTTTTCGTTTTTATTATATTTTTCGTTATTTTGTTTATTATTTTACTTGCTTTTACTGTCTGATTGCCCCAGGATGAATGCACTATTATAGTGATCAAAAGCAACCAGTAATAATATTCAAGGGAAAAGAAATACATACCACCGCATTTGTAACTCAATATTAGTCACTTCATATAGTATTCCTAAAGCTAAAAAAGTTATATATATATTTATTTATATATATATATATATTTGTACAGGTAATGGACTGGCATTAAAGTGAAAATGTAAAATAAAAACAATAACAACAACAACAAATAAATTACGAGTAAATTCAAACATGCAACCAACCATTCATATACGAGAAATGAAAGAGACATTGGTTGCATTTTTATGATACTCACTCACAAAATGATAATATTGATAGATGTACTATTGATAATAATGATGATGATACTAATGATGATAGTAAAGTTATAGAGTGATACTGGTCCCGTAAAAAGAAATCTGTTGATGTTATTAAAACAACTGGTGTAAATTTTTGTTTTTCTTCTTTTCTATATCCGTGTGTTCTGAATGTATTTCCATTACTGTTAAAAACAGCACAGTAAATTATTTTAAAATCTAGTGACTTAACTGGGGTTAGTGTAATTTTCTTTTTGTATTTTTTTTTGTTTGTGTTCTTCTTTTCAATATTATTGAATGTATATATATATCTAAATGTACTTGACTCTTTCACTTTTGACTGGGGAAATTGAATCCGAATTGAAATTTTTGTTTTAGTTTGGTTTCCCAACTTTGAAATGGAATTTAATAGAATCGTATATTATTTAGGTACGTAGAGTTTTAAAATCACTAGACCATACAGAATGTATTATATATATATGAGTATACTTACTTAAGTTAAAAAATTATTTTTAATGAGTTTATTGGTGATGAAGAAAAATGTTATTTGTTTGTTTAGATTTAGACACATGAGGTATGCTTTTAATTAGAGAGAGAGAAAAGGAAAAAGAAAAAATGTTTTTGAATGACATTTTAATGACAGTAAAAGAATGGAATGTCTAAGTACATATTCTGAAATAGTGACATTTTATTTTGACAATTACTTTTAGTAGATATCTATTTTATATTTTAATTTTTTGTATTAAAAAGCATTCTTGAAATGTATTGGATTTAGAATAGTAAGACTTGTTTTTTGATAAAAAAAATTATTTTATTTAACTATTATTATTCGTTCTAGTTTTTTGTTTTGACCAACCAAGCGTCACATAAGTGTATAGGTATTTTCATACCAAACGCTTTGGCAATTTATAAAAAACAAAAAAAAAAAAACTATCTCCAGAAAAGTGTCCATTTATATATTTTTATCTTTCGTTTCAGGGAGATACATTTCAGTGGTTAGGTATGCACTTAAATCGGAAAATGTTCTCTGAATAGCCCGTATATTCGATGTTGCAAAATACGTAGCCAAATATTTAAGCTTTCTTAGTCGTTGTAAAGCCTACTATTATCCTTCTGTGATCTCTTGAAAACTTATAAAGCTTTAATACAATCCAAAATAGAGTATAATTCTCAGATATGAGCTGGCGCTTCTTGTAATACGTTAAAAAATTTGGATAGAGTCGAAAAACGGGCTATTCGTCTTATTAATTACCCGAATATCACCCGCTCATCTTGCAATATAGTTATAGTCGTATTGTTGGAGCTGACCCCTTTTTTTTATATATATCTTATATGCAGGAGTCAATCTAAATTACAATTAAATCTGTATTATCTCCATTCAAGCGCTTCCCTTGAAAAGTAGCAATATGCTTATTTCTATATCGTAGAAATTCCAAGATGTCATAAAACAAGTTATTGAAATTTGTTTATAACGTCAATATCCCGAATGTGGAACCAACTCCCATCTTATGTGTTCCCAAAACATGATAAATTCTATATTTATGACCTGCATAAATTCAAGACGATAATTTTTACTTTCGTTCGTAATTATCCTCCTATCTTTATTTTCACCCCTATCCAAACGTACCAATCTGTATATAAGGTCTTCATATGGTATTTTGATTATGGATACAATATATATATATATATCTTGTACCGGAAGAAATGAAAGGGTTAATAATATACAATATATTTGCCTTCATTTTCTATTTGAAATAACAACAAAAATATTGTTATTCTGTGTATTGGAAAAGCACCAATATAGAATCTAAACAGAACCGCAATATAGTTGACAACATTTGAATATTTATATAGTAGAAAAATTGCTCGAAATAATAAATTTCGAATAAAATAATTATAAATGCTGCAGTAAAAATACAATTCCTAAAATTTTGGTAGTGCTTCAACAAATTCCATTCACCAGCATTATAGTAGCAGAAACAATGGCAACCGAACGGTCTGTCGACAAATGCACCAGCATAAGATTTACACGCTGGGTGGCGCAATAGGTAGAGCGCCTGCCTTTTAACCGAAAGGTCCCAGGTTCGATTCCCGACGGAGGCAAAAAAATGCTTTCTGGATTTTTCGATCTGGCCCAGCACCCTTTATCATTGGGATCAAATAAATGATAAATAGTTGAGAGTTTTGGTTATCACTAAAAATAAAATGGAACTATGCTATTATGAAGGCGAAGTACTCTACAATAGATATATAGTTTTCCACATTTAAATTAGTAGATATACCACAAAAATTCTACAGAAAAAGCTATTGTATGTGATTGTGTATTCCAAATCTCTGTTTAAAAAGCAGTTAGGGTGTTCATCCCATAGACTTGGAATTATATAAAAAAAAAAAATATATATATACAAATGTACAGTACAGTGCGATTTAGTAATAAAACTAGCTTTAGATAATATAACTGTAGATATAAAAGATAGAAAATAAATAAAGCCATTTCTCAAGCCGGTTTTCATGAAGCTAAGTCGAGTTTTATTAAAATAAAGAACCCAAATATATTTTTCTTTTAAAATTATGCCCTAAAACCAATTATGTTTTTTATATGAATTATGATTTGTTCTCGTAATTGTCTTTTTCAGTCTAATACGTCCAAAAGTTTATCATTGATATTTTGTATTTACATAATATATATAAAACTATTTATATCAGTTGTAATCTTCCACGACTTCAAAGATTAAATTCGATTTTAATAATTTTCACATTTCATTTGTAAAAATTTGTTATTTACCAAGCCAGTTGGGTAACAAATATTGAAATTTCATTATATATTTAATTAACTATTAAAATGTTTAGTATAATCATTACATCTGGCTTTGAATTACATAAAATATGGTTTTGAGCTGGATCTGATTTTAAGCTACTGCTGTAATTAAATGCTGAAGGTGTGTAAGCTCATTATTTAACCAGTTTACCAGTTTAATAATAATTTCATCCTTTGCACGTTTAGAAATTGTAGCACAAAAATTACTATTAATAATCCTTAATAGTTTTCAATAGTTCTTAAATAAAAGTTGTTAAACTATAGAATTCGAGCCATGTAACTTCATAAATATAGTATAGAATACGATTAACAAATGCAATGGATTAGATGGAAACTGTAGTTATTAGTTTAAGTTAGTTTAAAAGGGTGTGTATCACACCTATCTGTCCCCACCTCGAAACTATGGTACATACTGGCCCACAACGATCTCTACAACATAAATTGAACCGTTAATCCAAACATATTAGTATCTTTTTTAGTTTTTTTCTGTTTTTTTTGTTCAGTCAAATATAAGGTTCTAAACGATACATTTATACACGAATTTACAGCTAGTGGGGGATTGGAGAAAGGTAAATGTTCCTTTGGTCATTTCATTTTGAATGATTTTAGTAATATTTATTAAAAATTCTTTTGATATCCTAAAAAGTAAGCTATATCTAGATTTTTTTTTTTTGTATTTATGTTCTTGACAGTAACTTAGGTAGAATCACCTTTTCGTGCCTAATAAAGTACCTTACTGCAAGTTCTCTCACCAGATCCAGGTAGTTGTGTGGCTATATAATCTTATGTTAATAATATGTATACATTAGTAGGTAACATAAGATTTTTGTTAGATTGCCAATTCCATAGCCACCCAACCACCTGGATCGGTCTCTCATCAGATATAGGCTGTCGCAATGAGTATCTACTTATTAATCCGCTTCAATATTATTTTTTTTTCTAAAAATTTACTTTATTGCAATTTATTAAAATGTTTTAGTTCTCTTCTAATACTTGATTCATTATGGCCACAATATTTTTTGCCCTCAATATATGGGACATAAAATAACTTTCACAATTATTATTTTTTTTCTTAACAAAAACAAAAATAGTTTTTATTCCTTGCTACATTGCTGCAATCGAAGTCTGTGAATCAACACCTAATTGTAAAATAAAATTATGAAATTGTTTAACAAAACGCTATGAAATAATATAATAATAATTATCACATGCATATTGCATTGCATTTTGCAATTGATTCTAAATTAGAAAGTGGAAAGAGCATTGCTATAAAAAGCCATCACGATTGTGTTGACAGTTTAGTGAAAAAATAATCATACCGTAATTGGAATTGTCTATATTAAAAATTATTTTATTTGTTGCAATTTGAATCGGATTCAATTGATTGAAAAAACTTATCACAATCCGAAATTTGTCTTTGAAAATTTAGTGATCTTCAACAGATTTCTCAACATGAATATAGAGTAAAGGAAGTAAGAAAGAAATATGAATCAAATGGCATTATTAGGTTAAGTGCTTAAAGGCTAGATTATAAAATGTACAAATCAAAAAGGGAATGTTGACATCTTCCAAATTAAAGGCTAGTTTTCATGAACAGAAATATCGGCGATTTATTAAAGCATATACAGAACATACAAAACCACTAAATGTGTGACAGAGAAAAAACACAAAAATATCGCACAAATTCATTATAATTGTAAAAGCGTTCAGAAAATATCCGAGATATGCCATAATGTCGGTTAAAATTTTGCTTGCTGAAGCTAAACTTGCTATAAGTATCTCCAATTTTTTTACCATATAGGTAAAAATGTGTATCTTTCTCCCTCTCTCTTTCCTATTGGTAAAATCAAGTATACTTTACTCTTTCAAAATATCGGATATCGGATGAAATTTTTAAAGCCTTCAGATTTAGTTATATTTCAGTTAAAAATAATAGGTCAAACGATACTAAACATGAATGCACAGCTTGGATTAGTTAAGGATTGGTGAAAGAAAAATGCCCCTTTGAACAGTAGAGATATTTTAAATAAATTTATTAATATTACTCTTGAATTTTTGTAGGTTGTATGTGGGTACAGTTTTGCAATAACAAAACGTGTTCCATATGTTCGACAAAATTTCACTGCAAATGAATTTCCATAGCAAGTTTATAAATTAAATAGAGTAAAGCTTAGTTAGAATTAGAAGGCTTAGTTCCTGATTTCAATACCAGTAGTTTTCCACATTTAATGAGTTGACAAACTAGTATTTGATAAATAAATGCTCGAAATATTGTAGTATAAACTAGTGATTCTACCTAAGTTACTGTCAAGATCATACAAAAAAAAAATTAAGATAAGATATTTTCCCAGCTGAAGCTTTTTCATCCATCATACGCTCTACATGGCCTAGCCAATGAAGATGTTTTATTCTGACTTTGTTTTGGCTAGGTCCATGTCGTTGAACAGCCACAGCACCATAAATGCCACGAAGAATTTTTCTAAAAACTTAGATTATCTCGGAAAAGTTGATTAAAAAAATTTTCTTTTAACTCAGTTGTATGTTCATGCTGTATTTTTTATGATGGTTGAATTAAAAAATATTATATAAAGTCTATATTATAATATTTATCCTAATAAGAAAAAAATATGTATTCTAGATTTAGTAGCCGAGATTGCCCATATATAGTAAATTATGTTAGAACATTATTAATATAATTAATATGTCTATAAATACTTACTATATACTTCAAATCAATCTTCAAAACAGTTCATAAGCAATCAATTAAAATTATCAATAGACACAACAAGACTGCATTTATATTGAATTTCACAAATTCATATGATTACAAACATTTTGACGGAGAACACCATCAGTTATTATTATAATTATTATAAAATAAACTAATAATATAATCTAAACCAACAAAACCTTTGATATTAAAAACATTCTCATCTGATGTTGGCTATATTAGTTACACTTACAAAAAAAAAAAAAAAAAATTAATAATAAATATAACGGTAAATATATTGATTGCTTGAATAAATCTCTTGTAAAACAAAAAAAAAAAAAAACAAAAAAAATAACACATTGTATTGTGAGAGAATACCAATTGCACATGTACCGTTAATTAGGACATCATTTTATATCATCATGCACACGTAACTAAATTATCATCAATTTTAACTGTGAATCTTACTATTATTATTATTTTACACCTATTAAATAACTTCCGTAACTGGTTTTTGATCGTATTTTTTTTTTGTTTTTTATTTCTTTTTTCACTTTTCTTTTTTTCTCTTTTTATTTTATTTTATTTTTTTATTTTGTACTATAAAATTTTGTATTATATTTTTTTTTGTGTAACTGTTTAGGTAATGAATCTTCCTTATATTTACTTCAGCTCAGATGAGAAAATTATAATGAAAATTCAATGGTAAATCATTTATTTTATTTAGGTATATAATTATAGATATAAATATCTGATAGATACATATATGGAATAGTGGGAGATCTTCAATATAAACTATATCATATGAATGGATATCAGTGTAAGATCAATATTATTGTTTTGTTGTGCTGTGATTTTGCTTGTTTGAAGTAAGCACGTTTTTTTTTTGTTTTTATTAAATAACATTTTGTTAATCTAGTTGTTGTTCTATGATGTATAGTTTAAAAAAAAAAACAAACAAAAAAATAATGATGAATTTCTTGAGATGTTGTGTATTAAGAGTAGGGTGGGAAAAAAAATATAAAAAATTTTAAATGAAAAAAATTACTCTTATAATAGTGTATAATTGATAGTATCGTTGTTAAAATTATATTATTATAAGTTACCTACAGTTTTTTTTATTTTTTTAAATAAAATAATTTAAAAAAAAATCAGTTAAATCTAGTTTTTTTTTTGTGAAAATTCGTTTTTCCATAACGAGTAGATATATTTCAAGTTTACGGTTTATTAGGTTTTTTTTTGATTTTTTTGCTTTTGATACGTATAAGTAAATTTATGTGCTAACATAATAAATTACTTAATTAAATATTTACAAAAGAGGTGCTTTCAGTTTAGAATTATTTAAAAAAAAAATATATATTCACAAGCAAAACAAAAAATACAATTTTACAGTTAATTGTACCATTTTAAATGTGTATAAAAACTGTTTTTAAAATAATTAATTTCAAGATGAGTATAGCTATCTATTCTGTATACATTCGAAATCAAGAGTATGAACATTTTAAGGAAAATCTCATTAAATATATTTTATTTATATATACTTAATATTTATATATATACTAAGTATATTAATTATATAATACTTATACATATTATAATATAAAATATACTATTATTTTGTTAATTGATGATGAAAACTAAAAGATTCTGTTATGTATTCCTGTATTCATCGCTTCTTTGTTGTCTCATGACCATATATGAAATTTATTATAATTTTATAAAAATAATTTTTTAAAAGAATGAAACCAATTAATTATTTTTAACTAACTAAGGTAAATCTAATCAAGAAAATTAATTTGTTGAGAATGTGGTAAAAAGAATAAAATTAAAATAGAAACAAACAAAATAAAAATAGTTTGTGTTAAGAACATGACATTTGACGGAATTAATGACACCCTGATATTATATTAAATTAAGGCTGAATCGATAAAAAAATATATAATAATTACTTCCTTATAATATGTATAATTATGTATTCTGTTGAAATAATATACCAATATATTATATAATATTTTAGTAAGAGATACGAAGTCATTTTTTATATTATTGTGTCTACAAATTTTTATAAAGTGAACTTAACAATATACCGAACTGTTTATTTACAGAATTTATATGTTTAAAAATCCTGTTATTTATAATTTCGGTATTGTGTATTCAATGTTTACCGTTATTTTTATATTTTTTTTTTAACTGCTAAAATATAAATTGTTCGTTTTTTAGTAAATTAAGGAAAAATTTATTTTTATAAAAACAACGGTTTAATTAAATTTTTATTTTTTTTTCATCATTACTTTTTATTGTTTTTTTTATTATATTTTATTATATATTAGAATTCATTACAATTATGGTAAATTAAATAAAACTAAAATTTAAAAACTTAAAAATAGAAAATAAGCAAATAAAATAATAGAACAAAATTAAAAGCAGCTACAGATAGACAGGATTCAAAATATAAATAAAATAAAATAGTTGAAACATTATCATATTGCAAAACAAATTTTGAATGTCCCATCATACATGAAATAAACAATTTAAATTATTCAATATCTGGAAGTAAATATTAATTTGGAAAACTCAAGTTTAAAAGAAAAATAGAATATTTTGATTTTAATATGGTTAAATATTTATATAAAAAATAATTAAATTTTAGAAGTAATTAGCATTAATGTTAAAAGTAATATTATTTAGAAATGTTAAATTAAATTTATAAATAAAATTTATAAAAATTTAACAAAAAAAAAATTTAATAATCAGTATGTAGGATGTTTAAAGCGGACATTTTTTAAGAAATAGGTGTCTTGGAATTGTTTATCAAATAATATATACGCAAAAAGTATGTTTTGTTTAATAAATTAAAAATTTCACACAGAAAATATAATAGTCTTATTATACATACTATAATTATAGAGATTGGCAATTTCCATGAAAGTCATTATAATAATAATTTTCGTCTTAAAATGCTTCATTACATACAAATTAATTTTTGTAAGGATATAAAAATAATAAAAACGTTATGCACTATAATATAAGTTGTATATATGCACCACATGCAATCACTTCATATTATTTGTTTGAACGTTATTTGTTATATTCCAGCTTACATTCTGAGTTTTCCACAGTCGTGTAAATAAACTTACACAAAAAATCTTCTTCTACAAGCAAATAAGCTTTAATGGACATATAAATATTTATTCAATACAACGTAGATTGGTTCTTATTTCAAAATAATAACTATTTATTGATTGATTTATTTTGTGTAATACATAACTACACTACAAAATGGTATACGAATATATCTTTAGCATACTTCTGCGATTGCACCCAATTATTTCAGGCTTTAAACATTAGCAAATCTATTATCTGTTTCTAAGCCAAATACTTTGTTTGAATTTAGGTGTTGAATTGTTCGGTTCATAATAAAAATTGTTAGCACCCTAACTCTATTTGAAAATATGAAAGTGTTAGATATATATACTGAAAAATGTTTGATATAGATTCTCTATAGATTGTTTTTTGGTCTATAGATCTTTTGTTTTAATTACTATGAACTATGGTTGATCAAATAGTCTGTGTCATAGTCCATTTGACATACATAAATGTACTGTTTCCGTCTTTAATATTAATTTCTTCAATATTGCGTTATATATATATTTTACTATTTATATATTTACTTCAGTCTATAGTTCGTATATTCAATTGAATTTCAATCAACTAATTTTGATTGAATTATCATTTATTTACTGGGTTTTTTTTTGCTCAAATTTTTTTTTACTTTATTTTTGTTTTAGTTAGTAATTAGTATTAAGATGGCGAATCAAATATTTCGAAATTTGATTTAAAGAAAATTCATTTATTTGAATTTCATATATTTCGAATTTCTGATATTCCAGTTCCATTTGAATTCTCCTTGATTTTAGTTGATACGTCAACATTTTTGTATTAATTTTTAAACTTGTTACTATACTTGTTACTATACTTAGTTTGGTTCAGTTTAGTTTAAAAGGGCATGGCAACAATCAATTACTGTCATTATGACACTAATCTATTTTTGACCTAATATCGATTTCCTCAACATGAACTGTCCTTTTATCTACTCTCCTCTGAACAAACGTGTAGCTGTGATAAAAATTTGAATACCATGGAAATGCGTCTTCAAGATTTCTGTTAAGTTGTTTGAAATACTCTCCCAACCACCTGAGCTTATTTTTCTCCAGACTTCAACAGTCACATAGAATATCCATAATGTCTTCCTGAATCTCAAAACCTTTGAAAATTCGATAGTCATCAGTACTGGCAAATCTCAGCCACATTGCAACGTTCATTAAGCAAATATAGTGTCAATGCACTCATTATACTTTCGATTTAGATTTAAATTTCATTTATTTCCATCTCAAATGAGCCAAATTGAGGCACTTACATGTATTTAAAAAAAAAATAAATTATAAGCTTTCTTAAGCTTTCACCTAATAAGCTGAAGCTAAGCAGTCCCTTATTTATCTAATATCGTAGTTGAGAAGCTTGATCAGATTGCTAATTTTGCTTTCCACAATAATATCTATATTGTTAGAGAAAGCCTCATCTAAAGTCCGAAGTCTGACTCTAGTTAATGTTTGGAAGCTGAAAATGGAGGTTTCAAGAGTGTCTATCGACTTTTCATTTTTGCTGTTACGACAATGAAACAGAATACCTACCTTGGCAGCGTGGCTTGCTATAGCTTAGTGACCCGTACTGATACCTAATACTACTGGTATATTAATATGGTACCTGGCTAAGATTTGTTTGATTTTATTGATGTTATACAAGGGCCATGCTTAGAATTCGCACATGTATTTAGTCTATACCAACTTTCGTTTGCTGTGGCCAGATAGTATGAATGAATTCGTTCCTTGACCTCTTCAAAAGGGGCCTGTTCAGTTTTTGACAATAAATTTACATGATTTTTTTAAAAATCTTTTAACAAAATTTTGTAGATTTTTTTATGACTTGAACCCTATAATAGTTGCATTTGTGAGTCATTCTCATCATTATTTGGTATTTTAAAATTTCCCTATACTCATACAATAGTTCAAGTTCCCATTTTTTTCAGTACATATTGTCAAATGATATTGACAACATATACTATGACAAATATTAGTACTGTTTTTATATTTTCAAAGTATTCAGTAAATAATTTCTAGACCTTCCATTATATTTTTAATTGTTATTCATTAATATTTTTTTTTTTTTTAAATTTACTTTTATTAGTTTTTAAATGTCGTGTGGACTGATTACAAAGCACATATATATAATATATCTAAATAGTAATTGAAATAATTATATATTATTAAAAATTGTGGTATGTGCGGTAAATATAAAAAAATATTTTTTACAAAAATACCTACATACTATTAAAATATATAAATTATTTTTTAAATATAAGCTTCATTGTCAAAATTGTTGCATTAAACGTCTTTTTATGGTTTTCATTTTTATCTTTATTTTCATTTTTTTTTTTTCGGTTTTGAAACACTGATCTACTCCTGATATAAAATGAAATTTCATAAAAATAACAATTATTATAAAATAGTTTTTCGAAAGTTATTCCTCAAATCACTATTCTTAAATGAGTCTAAGAAAAATATTATAAATTAGGTTTTTTTTGTTTTTTTTTTATTTTTAATTTAAAAGATATTGATTGAATTAGCTAAAGGCGACATCTTGTGCAAAAGTGTATTTTTCAATGAAGCTTTCGGCATTATTTCTTTTAAAAAAATCATTTTTTTTAAGTATATCTAAAGTATCTAAATTTTTATCGATGATATTACCATTTATAAATTGTGTTATATTACATGATATTCTATTAAAAAATTAAAAATTAAAAAAATACGGAAATTCATTAAATTCAATATAAAAATCTGTACACGTTGTTATACATGCCATAACCATTACACTATGAGTTATTTTACTCTTCGTCTCTTCATTATACAAAAAAAAAAATCTGATTATCACCAATCAAAATTAACTTTTTCTGACAACAATGGCTAATTTTGAAAGCGTATATAATTGTATTCATGAATTTGAATATCTATATAATAACAAGATATTATAGTCATATACTTAAATTTTCAAATATAGGTACTTGTAATAATTGAGTACCAATCTGCATATATAACTACTATTATTGTAAGCAAGTATTAATATATGATACCCATAGGTGAAGTAAATCTCTACTTTTGTTTAAAAAATATCACAATATCTATACCATAAGTAATAAAGATTTTGCATCTTATATAGTTAGTAATTTGATATTCTCATGTTTTGTTATATTGTGTACCTAATATGTATATCAGTCAGTAGATATATAACTTGTAATCACATTTCTATTCAATTTTAATTTGAATTCACATTGAATTAAATCATCTCAACAACTAAACTAAATTTGTTAAGATTCTTCAATGTAAAATAAAAAAAAAAAATAAATAAAAATAATGAGACTAATATAGAGGCAAGAAATATACTAAGTTGATAGAAAAATGTTTTAATGCTAGTTTAAAATTAGGTTAGAATCGGGTATATATGGGGTAAACGATGATCAATTTATAATTTTATCTAAAATTTAACTTAAATTTTAATAAATATGTATTGTAATTTTAGTTTGGCTTAAGTTCGTTGAAATATATATCTTATAATTAGTTTGACTTATGTGTAGTTAGTTTGAAATAAGCTCGGAACAAATAAATAATGAAGTGATATAGTATGAGTTAGTTCGTTCATAGTTGACTCTTCTGATTCTTCAGACAATTCTAATCAATTAATTTTGTGTTTTATTTATTTTAATGTTTAATATGGTCTGTAAGACATGGTAAATGACTTAGAAGACGATTTCATTTGTCTGAACAATTTTTAAAATCAAAATATATAGGAATTATATAAGCTAGGTAAAATAAATTGGATATACATATACGTAATAATAATCAACAATGTTACTGAGATTGCAAAATTAATAAATATCATAAGGTGTAATAGGAAATGTCACACTAAGATCAAATGCAAAAACATTTGACTATCAAGCATTAAAAGTTTGGTAATGTTGATGAAAATGCTTTTGTTTTAATTGAATTGCAAGTGATTGAAAAAAATTTATGCGAGCAAAAAAAACTAGAAAAATAATGAAAATAAATTTTACTCAATTGTTCATCCTTCGAGCCAATATATTCACTCAAAATTGCAAAAGGGCTAATTAATATTGAAAGTTTGAACTGTGTTTTTTAATTACCTAACATGATCGTTTCACTCAGTTTCTATTTTATTACACAATTATTGAACTTCACAAATTTTTTTTTTTACTAAATTGCAAGTACACAAGTCGGAAATTACGTGCAAATCACATTTTCGATTAGATGATTTTTGTCTCACGAAATAATCGATAACACTGCAAAAGTATAGTCATCTAAGATTGACATTCAGAATTACATGACTTAAATCATACTGCTGAATCGATTAGACTGCAATTGCATTTGACATTTCCCATTACAACTATATATATTTTCTGGGTTTAAATAAAATAAAGAAATATAAAATTTGTTATTCTTCATTTTATTTTATTTTATTTTATTTTATTTACTTTATCATTATTGGTTTTACGTTCAGTTTTTGATTGATTTTTATAACTCACAGATGTTGCTTACAGAATTTTGATATATAAGTTAGAGAATCAATCAAGATTAAAAATCAAGAAGTATATAGGTAAGCCTAAACACTACATTACCCACTTCCAGTTGTGTCTATGTTAAATGTATGAAACATTTCATTAATATTTGGCTTTGTTCAATAATACCCAAAACCCCATTGTTTAAATTTAAATGAATTATTGACAAAAAAAGATTATATTTAAATGATTATTTGAAATATATATGAAATAAGCGAACAAAAATAGTTTGGTTTTGATCAACAACAAATAAAAATTTTGTCTCAGCATAACTGAACACTATAAAAGAGATGTAATGAAATTTATGAGTCAATTTCATTGCTGAAAAATTTCCCAAATATTTTCACCCCGTTCCGGTACTGTTTATATAGTTTTCTTAATCATCTTTGTTTTCTAAAAATATTCAAATTGCTCTTTCTGCTCAATGTTCTGCCAGATACATGCTCTTCTTCGTGTATATAAGTAAGTACATTAGATGAATCGCATTAAATTTTATAATTAAACTAAAATTTGTTAAGATTCATTCAACAGATGGAACTAATGACATACATATTATAAATATATATATACATATACTTATATGTAGTTATAATATATTGAATAACTTTAGATATTGAATTTAAGTAAATATAAAGAAAACAAAATAAAATTGGAAAATCAATAGAAAATTTAAAAGTGAAATATCTACTAAAACTTTTTCACGGTCAAGTTAACAACGAATTTGAAAATAATTACAAAATACTGAAATGGAATTTATTGTTTTTAAAACAATACAAAATCATCGTTAATTAGTATTTTATGTAAATTATTAACATACATGGATTACATTTGTACAGGGGGATTGTTTAGTTTCTTCAATAAAACTCCAAAAAGTTATATTTGTATGAAAATTTAATAATTTTAAAATAAAATTTAAATTTTCAATTGTTTTCATCGACTTTATTTACATTTGACTAACTTTACAGAAAGACACAATAATCTACCAATTCATTTTTATTGACCATTTGAGATCATACTTGGAAATTTAAAACTCCACTTAGAAATGTTCTTATTTTTATTCATTTCTCAATGTGGAATTTCGCCAACCCCATTCTTCTTATATTGTAAATTTATTCCGATTGGTCTAATGAACAATTTTATTTTGGCTTTAATTTATTTTTAAGTGTAGATTAAATACAACTGTAAATATTTCTGTTAGTTGTCTACTGGTTATATATTTATGATCTAGAACAGGACATTAACATCATGTTTCGATATTAATTTTATGTCTTTTTTTTGGGACTTGTTGCAAAATTTTGAACTTTTTTGTCAACAAATATTATTTATAGATGTAGATCAATAAATCAGGATGTTTTTGGTGAATTACGGTGCCATTTACAATGTTTCTGAGAACTTTGTTTTTATAACACTCTATAATAATATCTATAATAATATTTTTCTATACCAACAAAGCTGGATGGTCATATTGTCATAATATGAATTAAAAAAAAAATAGTTTTGCTTTGTGCAACTACAAATTAAAACCTTTATCTAATCTAAACTGAATTAAAAGAGAGGTAATGAAATTAAGCATATTTCAATATTTGTTTATAAAGTTAGAGAGTTTATTTTGCATTGTTATTGTAAAATGTCTACCTTTGAGCCTGTACATTTGTCTATATACTGGATTTCAATAGCTCTTTTTCTTGTTTTTAGTGTAAGCTTTTCAGCGAAACTAATATGAACTACTATTTTTATGATACGCGATTGTAAGCTATTTATTTGAAAATATACTTAATCTCTATGTCCACTTTGTTGTTTTACCATTGGTGTTATTTAACTAGTATGTTGATAAATCTATTATCTAACTACCATTTTGATTGTTATACTTATATACAGCTATTCTTGAATTATGAATCGTTTTATAAAATTGCAATTTCAACAGTGATATTAATTAGATTTAACTTATTCCGTGAGGGATCCAGTCCCTACATCACCGCAGCCGCAAATGGGCTTACTGTGATAAAATAATCACTGTTAAGCTCCAGCTAATAAAGTAAAAATTGTTATCGTGGTAGCTAATATTCGCAACGAAAAAATCACATGAAGAAGATGTAGTGAACTAGCAGTAAAATTATAAACAACTGAAACTGACTATACTCCTCTTATTTATACAATCACCCTGTATTATTTTCACATATTTGGATAACATATTAAGCTAACTATAATTAAAAACAGAAAAAAAAAACCAAAAACAATAATAATAATGTTCGCAATAAAATTTTATTACCGAATTTCGATTTTTAATTTGTAAAAAAAAATTTCAATGTTGCCGTTGTAACAAAAATATCAAATATTTAAAAAGGTGATATACTTTCTAAAAATAAAAACATTATTACATTCTTTTATATTGAGTAGGAGACAATAATGTAATTTTTAATTTGACAATTAGACCTTAAAATAATGGACATTTTTGTTTTATTACTACAAATTAATAATTTTAAGTATTTTGTAGTAACATAGTAATAAAAAATGATTGATAGAGTTCATTTGACCTTCATTCACCCATATTTGCTGATTATTAAAAATTTGATTTTTATGATTTTATTTATTTAAAACTCATATAATTTTTTGAACATGATTTAATTAAACTCTAAATGTAAATTAAATAATAAAAAATTTAAAAATGGAAAATTAATACCAAAAACAAAAAAAAAATGAAAACTGTTACATTTTCAAATTGGTATTTAATGTGTAAATTTAATTTTAAGATCTTCTGATATGCATTTTACAAATTTATGATAGATGTGGACTGATTAGTATAATATTTTGGAATGTATTATAACTAATGGATTTTTGTATTTGATAATAAGATTAAATAATGTTTAAGAAATTAAAAATTTAATTATTTGTTGTTAAATTAATTTTTTTTTTAAATTTCTTATCTTTCTGACACCATTATTTAAAAAACGTTAATTTTTAATTAATTCAATATTAATTAATTAATGATGCAATGATGACAGAGGTATTTTAAATAAATTTGTTTATTACTTTTAAATGGTTATGAAAATTAATTTCATTATCTTCAAATATTTTTCATAGTTGGAAGCCATGCATGATTTATTAATTCAATTATTTATGTATTCGTTAATGCATTCGTTAATTTTGCAGCTTAAAACTAGAAGCGGGAATTCCTGCTAAATGAGCTAAAATCTATTTGTCATTGCTATAACTCCGAATGATTACATCAAATATGTAAAATTATGAAATAGAATTTGCAAAGTTTTTACGATTAGATCATGATTCGTATTCAGCAGTTAGAAGTGACGTCAGAAAAAAACTATAAAATTAAAGATTCGTGAAATATAATAAATAATTAATAGAAATTCTAAGTCAAAGATTATTATGTGGTTAAATATCAATTGATATTCTAGCAGATTAGCACTTCATTGTGCCCTTTTGATGCCACGAATCGAGTGATTTATTTGTTTTTGTTTGTTGTTATAGCGATCAAGGAACTCAGTATACTAGAGCAACTCTCTCTGCGATTAATAAAGTCCATCAGATAATTAATTTTGCTTCCCAGAATAATTTCTATATTATTAGGGTCCAGAATCTGACTTTAGCTAACGTTGGTCTGCAAACAAAGTTTTCAAGAGTTTCTGTCTTATTTCTTGTCTCACTTAAAGTTCAGAATCTGACTGTAGCAACCGTTGAGCTGAACAAAAAGTTTTTAAAAGTTTCTTGTTACTTTTAAAAGTTTGTACTGAACCCGTACTGATCATTATCACTCTTGGTATATCGGTACGAGGACTGACTAATAGTTAATTGGTTTTATTGATGTTATACAAAAACCATTTTTTTCAAGGGTTATTATTATACACATTATACCCGAATTTACGAAATAAGGTTGTATTAAATTGTTATTTCAAATTATGTAAATACAGAACATAATCAGAACAAGTTTAATAAAATTATTATAGACGTCAATACAAATTTTACATATGCATTACACATCTAAAACTATTTTACATATTATTTTATTATGTTTACATGTTAATGTTACGTACATTTTCAGAATACAAAAACTCTTTCTCATACTTACAACAGCTTAGAAAGAAACGTATATTAATGTGTACGTTGTAATGTAACCAATAACGTAATAATCTACGTGTACGTAATCAACGCCTATGATGGCTGCCGCAAGTATAAGAATATATCTTGAACAAAGTCATAATAATGATTGTTCCATTATATAGTTTAATTACGCAATGTAAAAAAAAAAAATTTGCGTAAAATTTCCATATTAAAATAAAATTTAAAATATCTTTAAAATTAAATTTAAAATGTTACATTACTGACACAGTAAGCTTAATTAAAATGAATATAAAACAATTAAATAAAAAGCAAAAAAAAAAAAAATTTCTCAGATTTATTAAAACTAAAATGTGCATCATAAAAAACGGTAACCATGCAAATTGTTATGCTATCTTATCATAAAAATTGCAATGGTTGACTCATTTTATCATAATAATATTATTATATGAAATTACAGTTAAAAAATATATCTATCTGTTAAAGGTGTTAAATTTCAAATTATCTTAAAAATGTAATGCAATTCAAAAATAAAAATAAATCATGACACTGCAGACCTTGAATAATATTCAAAGAAGAAAAACAGTTATAAATAAAAATTATTATGCTAGTTTTATGATGTATCTTATTTCATCATTTCTAGTTCAATTCAATGACTATAGAGAGTAGTTATATCATATATGTAAATGGAATATAAAATACATATAAGTATATTGTGTATAAGATAGAAACCTACTTTGAGTTTAATTGAAGCTCTTTATAAGAAAATCAGAATTATTTTTATAAGATGTAATTAGAAAATATTTCTTATTTAGCTTTCATCATACTAAAAAACTACTCTTCTTGTATATGGTGTCATAATAATAAATAAGATTTTATTACAGGAAAATATTTAGATATTATTCTTCCATTAAATGAACTAGTTTCTGATTGGTTCTGAGAATTTGTGATTAGATTAAGATCACATCACCATTGTAGTAGCGAATAATTTCATGATACAGAATAACTTTAACAGAAATAAAATGTTACAGCTACAGCCACAGAAGATTCGATAAAATGTTATTAAATTTAAGAATTTCTATAAACTATACATTAAAACATAACACTGGTATTCACCTGATACTCGAAGTTCGAAGAATTTTGATAAAAAAATTTAATTCAATTTTATTATAACCATTTCAATTGAACTAACACTTGATACTATATTTTATTTGTTATTGATTTATCTGGGACAACAACCGTATACGTAATAATTTATTTACAAAAAAAAAAATTAAAATTAAAATTTAATTCTGGCGATTGCAATTCACCCGCAAATTTGATATAGTTATATTTAAAGATAGTATTTATTTTAAATTTTACAAATATTATAATATTTATTATTATCTTTCTTACAATTTACAATAATTAATTATTTAATTTTATCAACACTTATTTTTATTATTATATTTTTATAAACAGTCAATACTGTTCACTTAAAAGGTTATTAATGAAGTGGAGCTATCCACCTCTACATATCGTTTATATAGTGGTGCTCATCAATCAATGGTGGAAACACGCATCCGGATATGATTACCGGATTTAGTACTATGGAATCACTTAAGTTGCATAACTTCCATGTAGTACTACATGAGCCACGCGGTGACTGTTCCTACCACTGACTGCCTTACACCATCTATTGTTTCATGTGGTATATAACTATATATTAAAATTTTTGTATATTAAAATGACCTAGGTATACATGGGGTAAATCTATTGAAAATTATAAAATTAAAAAAACAAATATGTAGTTTCGCTACGTCTTCTTTTGAATATCATATCATAAAGAATAATGCTGGAAATCATTTGTGAAATTGTTTAATTGTATCGTCCTTTTTTAATTTACAGGTTAATGATAGTGGATATGTTAAGTAATTTGTTGTAAAATTATTATATTAGAATATAATTTAATTGTGTCAAGAATATTATATTGAATTAAAAAATTAGAAGAGAGAACTAATTGGAACTGTTATACTTGTAATATATTTCATATTAAGTTCAGATGAGCTCTGTGCCGTCAAGAAATTTATTAAATTAATCTTATGAAAATTGGCTTATTTCTGCAATAATTTTTAAAATGTAATTTTTAATAAAAAATTAACTTAAAAACATTTTAAATAATTTAAGTAATTAATATTATAAATTTTATAAAATAAACTATTTCATGATCACTTTAAACATCATAAACATGTCAAGTTCTCTAAACCTCAAGCCATATTAAAAATAGAAGGAGCTTTAAACAATGAGTTTTTCTATTATTTTTATTTTTCTTTTGTTTTTTCTTTTACGATCACCCATGACTTCTGGTTTGTAATTTGTATTTAATTTAATTAATAAATTAACAAGAATCTCTAATTGTTGCAATCACATAAATTAGAGGCAAAAAAAAATTTTTTTTTTTTTTTTTTTCCAACATAATCAACAATTTGCATTAAATTAACATCACCACCACTACCACTAATTAACATATTTATAATAAACTGCTAAATTGAACGAATGAAATTTCACAGTCTCCAATCGCTTAAATAAAATAAAGAATATAAAAAAAAAACAAGAACAACAACAACAACTCAATTCGATTCTCTTGTCCTATTTAAATACCACAAGTCCACAACATGTATTCATTTCATTTATTCAAATTGAGGTCTTCAGTATGGTGTTAGTTATATTAAGGCTTTTTGGTGTTTTTATTATGACTAGGCAACTCTCATTCTTCAATTGTAATGCAAAAAAAAAATTAAAAAAAAAAAAATATAAAAGAAAATCGAAGAAAAAAATTTATTGAAAATAAAGAAAAATTCTATTTTGCCGGAAGGTGTTAAAAGTGAAATGTTCACTACTTTTTTTTGGTTTTTTATTTTTTTTATTTTGTGAATTAAATAGAAATTTTGTATTTGTCTATTTCATAAATATTGAGGTGCGTTTTTTTTTGTTTGTTTCTGTTATAGGATAGATAGAAGGATAGAAGTAAGAAATATTTGTAAGAGAAATTATTCATTACATCAGCAATTTTTCTTTTTTTGATTATCGACTCATCGATTCGTACATACAATACAGTACTCACCACTGTTATAAGAATAAACAAATCTATTATTTATTATTTCTGTTTAAAAAAGAGTTGTTGTTGTAATCATTTTCAATACCTAGGTGGGTTAATGGGTTATTTAAAAAAAATAAATTTTGGCTTGAAATTATTTTAAGTAGATTTTGTATGAGTGTCAGTAAGGTTCAATGCCGTCAAAAGAATTTTTGTAATATCGAAATCTAAACGGTCATAATTTATAACCGATGAATGGTTTAATATAAGGAAAATCGGTATTAATTACCCTTCCATCATATGTGTTTTTCACATGGATTAGCAAAACTATAACTATTCTTATAAAGCTATCAGCCCAAAGAACACCCCCCGAGTACGATGGAAATGTCAAGTGGAAGCTCTATGCTCCCAAGAGAAGTAAAAAACAAAATTAGTATTTCTAAAATATTGCGCAAGCAGTTAGAATAATTACCTATTATCGTATGGCTTCACATACCCTAACTAACAATAATAAAGAAATTATTGTATAATTTAAATTATTATTTTAAAACTTCTAGTCTGCAATTATTCCAGTTATACTTTAGTCTCATCCTATCGAAATTGCGACTCAGTTTTTCAAAATATTTCTATTTTGCTTTATTCACCTATTTTATTTTCTGTATTAACAGTGTCTGTAGTTTTGGTGTTTCATTTCAATGGTATACATTAATTCAATAAATTGTTGTTAAATTATATTCGAAAAACTTTTAACGAAATCATTTGAACTCAGCAACATAATTCGGTGTGCCTATCTGTTAAATACATTAACTGATGTTTCATTTTCAATTAAATTTTCTATAGAATAATACGATGGTCTGATTAATTTTGTAGTTGATTATTACGGTATCTAACTGGGTATTCTAAAAAAACTGAACATATTTTTTAAAAAAATTTCATAATGACAAATTAATGAATTAAGGCCTTACAAATGAATAAGGACCTTAAGTACTATTTTGCTAGAATCATTTTTAATTGAAATCATTTTTATGATATGAAAAAAATCGTTTTTGAGAGTCCACATTGTATTGGGCAGAAACTGATTATCTTATATATTTTTCTATTTGCTGTCTGAAGCCTTAGCTACCTATTATTATGCATATTTATTCGTAGAAAGCAAATTCTTTGTACAGCGTACATATTTTTATCTAATTTAATTTAATTTGCTGTCTGAATCCTTAGTTACCGAATATTATGCATGTTTATTCATAGAAACCAAATTCTTTGCACAGGATACATATTTTTATCTAATTTACTTTAATTTGTTGTCTGAAGCCTTTTAGTTACTTAATACTTATAGCTATTCATAGAAACCAAATTCTTTGTACAGCATACATATTTTTATCTAATTAAATTTAATTTGTTGTCTAAGCCTTAGTTACTTAATATAAATATTATGCAATGTATACCTAGAGAAATCAAATTCTTTATACAATATACATATTCATATATAGTCGAATATATTACGAAATCATAAAGTTATATTAAACATACTTACTTATGAATGTAAAAATATGTAAAAATTTTAACAATCGAGTACAAAACACTGAAGAAGTCTGCAAGTAGTCTATTTGACTATTTTCGATAATTATAATATTTTTATTATTAATTCTGTACAAATGAGTCAACACAGCAATAAAAATAAAAACAAAAAAAAAATTTTAAGTGGCGAAAAAGATAGTTTTTAGAATAAATATAATATTGTTAGTGAGAGTAAGAGTAAATTAATAATTCTAACGGTGTTTTAACGGGGTTTTTTTTAAATAATCTATTATACATTACAAATGAAAGATTGAGAATATAAAATAACATTTTTTTTAATGGATTATGAAAGTATGTAGATGTATGATGTAGCATAATGATTGTTGTTGGTGTTTTGAGTTAATTATTGAATAAGTAGTAATATATGAAACATATTGCATAATTAAGAGATGAGGAAAAATCCCATTTGAGATATATTTTTGCTTAATAGTATAATATAGTACAATACCCTCCTTCTGTAAATTAGTTAAATTAAACGGCTTATGTAAGAAACTCTAATTATTCTTTCAATAGCAAAATTATAAATCTAATTTTATTATTCTTTTTACTTCTATAAAACATTTAGTAGGACGTAGGTGAGACCTGAAGTGGGACTAAAACTTTTTTTATTAATACATAATTAATAACCTCTCCCATATAGCTGGGTATACTTTTTTAAACTTTACTAAGATTAACAATAACATTATACAAGTAAATTATACAATTTATACAATAATAATAATATAAATTGACTATTACTTAATTAAATCTATATTATAATTATAAACTATTTACCATAATTAGTTATGTTTCAGACTTACGTTTCATTACCTAAAGAAAATACATGCAGACTAATATACACCTGTGTTTTGTTCCTACCTACTTTTTCTTTTTTTCTATGACACATTTTTCATCTTTTTCATCATTCTCATCATTATTACTATTATCCTCTAATTACATCGGTGATATATAAGACAGATTTAATTTTCCAGTGATGTTGCAATTTTCCTGATTTCTGACTTTTTATATCAAAAAATATACTACACTAGGAATAATAACGATTACTAATAATAATATAAAAAAACAAAAACAGATGCATTCGTTCATTTTTGTTCGGCACTGTAACACATACATCATTATTACTATCATTAAATAAACAAATTTTTCAATTTGTCAATTCAAATATTTTAGGATTACAAAGAATGTCTTACATTCCCATATTTTCAAACTTAAATTTGTATTTTAATTATTTACAATGATTCTGTTGTCTTTTTTCGATACATGGTTATTCTTATAGAGTTGGTATTTGGTACACTGGTACAAATGAATTTAATTGGTAAAATGAGATGTAATGAAAAATTGAATGATTTTCTTTTATGGAAATTTTTATGCGTGATTTGCTTTCTTCTTTTTTAATGCTTCTAGACATTTTTTTTTCTTCTTGTTGAAGAACTTCACTTTCTCCACTTAACTACTATATATCTATACGACTTAATGAATTTACTGTCATCGATTTGTGTACATATCTTATTTGCAATAAAAATTATTATTTAACCAAGTTTTAGCATCATAGCTACATTAATTCATCAGATTAAAATTTAATTCTATCAGTTTTTCTCGTATTTGGTATTATGAGCATGTATTTGTAATGTTTGGGTTTTTGGTTAATTTTTCAATAGTTGTCGAACCTGTTGTTGTTATTATTATTGTTATTAATTCTTAATTATTATTGAATATGTTTGTTTGATATTTATGAGAAAACATCACCGTACAGTTAACTTTATCTTATATTTTTTTAGCATAGGTGTGTGTATTTTTAATATATTTTTTTTTATTTTTGTGTTATTCTTCTTACTCTTACCTTTCTTTATTACATGTTTTTTTATTTTATATTTTTTTTTTTTATTATTATTTTCTTCTCTTTTATGGTTGACCCAGGAATGAAGTATTAAGATACATTATAGATAGAAGGTGGTTGGTATATGAACGAAAGATAATGGAAATGTAGAATAATATTTTTTTTTTTTAATTTCATCTTGAATTGTGTGAAATTTTAATTTTTACTTTATTGCGATTGCTGATGATTTAAGACTAAAAGACTGATGTAAAGAGGAAAAATAATAATAAAAACAATAAAAATAAAATAAAAAGAAGATGGGGCTTCTTACTAATGTTAATAAATCAAGTCTTTCTGGTTTCAAAGAGATTTTAATTTTTTTTGGTCACTTGAGTTTTTTATTATGATTTTTTATTGTCTTTTAAATTTTATTTTAATATAGGTGAATATTTTCAACACATTTGGTTTTTTTTTTTTTTTTTTTTTAGTTCATTTAAAATAGGTCGCCTTAGGGTTTCCGAACACAAAACAAAAAAATATTATTTATATATGTATATATATATATTGTATTCTTTTGTGTTTTATGAATTATATGGTTAGGTTATTATTTTGAAATGGATTCCATAAAATTGTACATATGATTTATAAGTTCAAATACCTAT
Organism: Argyra leucocephala; assembly: GCA_963942445.1. Lineage (NCBI taxonomy): Eukaryota > Metazoa > Arthropoda > Insecta > Diptera > Dolichopodidae > Argyra > Argyra leucocephala. The sequence continues at coordinate 30,422,937 of OZ012677.1, forward strand.
TAAGGCACAACTTAAGATTTATGAATAGAAGAAAGACTATAAATAAAATAATAAAGTGGTTTTTTTTCTTCTTTTTAGTGAATTGAAGACAATTTCATAGAACAAGTGAATTTAGGAAAGAATACAAAAATGTGGTTATAATACAAGGGTTAAATTGGTTTAAATTTAGATATAATATGACATAAATGTTTTATTATGATATATGGTTGCTATATTATGTATACGAGTGTATTCAAAGAGTCTATTTTGAATTTAGTTATAGAAAAAAAAATAATGTAATGTAGTTTCTTCAAATTTTTTTTACGTTTGAAGTAGTTTTTATAGTTTTGAAGTGAATTATTTTAATATTTTAAAGAATTTGGAATTATACTTAACTAGTTCCAAAATTTCAATACCGTCGACTAATCTTTATATTCATTTTTCTATTGGTACATTTCTTGCTTCTGTGATGATAAATTCGAATTTAAATGAAAAATTGAATATCAATAAGATCGTATTGCAGACTCTGAAGTTTTGAGATTTTATTTATTTATTTATTTGTTATACGTAAAAAATAGTTGGGCCACTACTGGAATTTATCAGCAGGTATAACAATGTTAGACTAAGTTCGTATACAGTTTGAGTTTAAAAAGACGTGTTAAACGTGACGTGTTAAACGTGACGTGTTAAACGTAATATACAGAGTTTATAGGAATAAATATTATGTGAGTTATAAAAACCAAATAAAATTCCCACTTGGTAAAACAAAAACTACAAATTAAGCCTGTAGGATGTAAAATTAGCTGGAATTGATAAATTTGAACATACAATCAAATCTACAATCAAAGTTAATATCAATAAAAGACGATTTATTAAACTATAATAAGACCCATAGTGACGTATGAATTTGAGGTTCATGAATGTAGCTTACGTATATTTCCAAGAAAAATTATCCGAAAAATATTCGGGCCTAAACCATTGCTGAATAGAAAAAACAGCGAGATTAATAATATGATTAAGAATGAAGATATTGTTAGGTTAGGCTAAAATACTAAGATCCACAAAATATATGAATGCATGAAATTTGGAAACAGTGGTATTAACCTTTATTCATCTGGAAAGATACACCTGTACCTTTGCATTTGACTTAGAGACTTGAATCTTTGTGAAAATTCATTTTTTATAAAAAATTTATATTTTAAAACTGTTTTGAAAAAAAATAATTGGGGGTGGATAAACAAGCCATTTTTTGTTGTCTACGTGGACACCTGTACCTATAATGCATTTTATATGAATTTGTGTGTTAAACTAAGAAAATATTATTTTTAATATCACAGAAATGATTATTTATTATAACAATTTTATATACACTTTTTTTATACATATTTTTCGTTTTCATAAAGGTTATATAATAAATAAGGGTACTAGGGTACCTAAAGGACAGTTCATCATCAAAATATGAAATAAGAATAGGTACCTAATAATGATTTTGTTATAGAAAAAATATAACAAATTTTTCTGGACCTGAAACCTTCATCATCGTCAGTAGGTACATGAACAAAAAAAAAAAAATTCTAACGGTACCCAGAATTAGAATTAAGTAATAGTCTTATCATTCAAATATAAAATAAAAATAGTTCGGTACGACCTAATGCTGCATATTAAAATATTATAAAAATGTATATTTTGTACCGTTTTTTCTCTAAACTTTTTTTTTGATGAAGACCAAAGCTCACCCAGTGTTGTAATTAGAATCTGAAGTATTACATCACTGGCAACACCGGCAACCATGTTTATAAGTTGAAATTTATATAATATGAAGTTTTTAAATTCACCAAATCGCAATTAAATTTTTTATAAATTGAAAACTGTACTTCATTACTTTTAAAAAATTCATATCATACAATTGAAAACAGCAGCACTGCACTGACTTACAACTAACTAAAACAATCTGATATAATTCGTGGCAAAGTGATATGAAACGTATGTTAACCATGGCGTTATCACTCGTGGAATATAGCACATAGGGTCGAATGCATAAAACAAATAAAACTGAGGTTGAACAAAAAGCTCACTTTTTTAGAAAAAAAGATCTCGTTTTGGCATGTGAGACAAGTATGCAATTAAACTTTGAGCTTAAAATTAGAGCTTTGCTCATAGAATGAGATCGTGCGCGATAAATAAAAGTATTTATCCGAGCTTTAGCTTAGTTGTTGGTATGCAAAAATATTGTAGTTTTGAATAGTCTTTTTTTGGTTCTTGGGTTAAAGGTTGTGAACTGTGAAGTAGGCATTTACCTACTCGAAAATGAAATAAGCTTGAGCATAATATTTTTTGACATACAAAATCAAATTTAAGCAATTGCTCTTATCTAGATTTTTAAGATCTAATTTTTAAGTTTTAGGGTTCTAAGTTCAATAAAAAAACTATTAGGTCATGTTTAAAGCAAAATATTTACAAAATTTAAAGGACTAACTATAAATCGTGGAAGTTTTTACTTGAAACATTTAAACTTAAAACTGTAATTTTTCAAAATTTAAAATTTTCAAAGTTCTTGAATAAAATTGAAATGCTTTAAATATAAGTAAAAAAAATTTATCTCATTTAATAAATTCGGAAATGCATCAGCATCCCGCATCATAAAAGTTCCATATTCTAAAATGAAACAATAATCAAGTTCTTTTGTGATGCGCTACATGATATAATGTTTAAGTCTTCATTAGTAGATGAAATATTTTGAGTTCATTTTTAATGTTGTGTCCAATATGTATGCAAACTTAAATGAATTATTGTCAAGGATAAAGATGAAATGTTCAAAATATGGGATCTATTTAAATTTGTTGAAACGTGTCTCAAGTCACACAGTCTACTTCGAGAATTTAAATAAAATGTAAATTTTGTATTTTTTAAACATCATAAATCCTGCTTTTATGCTTTCACTTGTACACTCTTGGTGAAATTTCACAAATTTCACAAATTTATTTTATTCCGAAACGTTGTTCGACCTTTTGACACATGCTTCTGGGTTATGATCCATGACTATGACCGAAAAATCGAAACACGTGTCGGAATAAAATAAATTAATAAGAGTGTTTTACTTCTTAAAAATGATCATAACTCCCATTTAAATTTGAACAATAAATTTATTGGTGACAATCATTTTGACATCGATAACTATTTTGGTTTCACCGGAACTAGTTATTTTTTGCTTTAATACATATAAATTTGTTAATAAAAATCATTATATTTAATCTTTAAATTGAAAAAGTAGGTACGATACAAATATCTGAATCATTTTACAACTGATATTTATCATTATACTTTTAAATGATAAATATTTAAAAAGAGACGTAGCGATACTAAATATTTTATTAAAAATTTTATATTTTCAATTAGAAATTCATATTTAAAATTTCATTTCATGTTTAAATACATTTTAATATATAAAAACTGTTAAATATCAAATCGCCGCAACTCACCCATAGCTAAAATTAGATTTAAATTTAATTTTCTTTTTTTAAATAAATTATTATGCATATGGGGTTGTTGTCTTAGATTATATTCTAAGTCTAAGAATCAATTAAAAAATTTAAATATAGTACCAACTATAAATTGAAAAATGAACAATTCATAATGCAATAAATTTGTTATCAACCTCCTTCGAATTTTGATAACCGAGCAAATACAGGTAGTTTTTAACTTTGACAAACTTTTTTCTATTAACCGAATCAAATTAGCGATGTTAAACTGCTTATTAAATGAATGATTGTAGATTTAAGTAATTTTATTCGCTATAGTAAAATAAAAATACTATACTGAGTTGAAGACAATTTAATTTTGAATTATTATAAACATAACCTACATTGTGCGAATTTCTACGAATATCATTTAAATTAAATCAATAACTAAGAATTAATATTGAAAACTTTCACAACGAAAATTAATTTAAATGTGAAGAGATTTTTTTTATATAAAAAATATATTTTATCAAGAATCGTATATTATATTTTAAATTATGAAAAATTAATTCTTTTATTATATTAAAATAATTTTTTTTTTTTATTTATTTGTTTTTCAATTTAAATATAATAAATATTTTTTATTCTATTTCCTATACTATATCCATACTAACTTTGCAATATTCTATATTAGTAATTTCGATTCTTTAAAAACAAAAAAAAAAAAAAAATCAATTTTAATATTTTAAAAAACAAATCGAAACAATTTTCTACTTTTATTTATATTTATTTTGATTTTTATTGTAATAATAACGATCAATTAACATATTTAAACGATTTTCATTAATAAAAATCAAATTTTGTTGTTGTTTTATTTTGTTATTTTTCTTCAAATTGTTTTCAAAAGAATTCAAAAAACCGAAAATTTAAAATTCTAAAAATTTAACCCAAATTTTAACTATTCATATATTCAATTAATATTTAAATTATGTGTTGTTTAGATGAGATGAGATGAGATATCAATCTTTTTGTTCGAAATCAAAATTTAATCAACAGACCACAAAAACACTGAAATCCGTATGTGGAAGTCAACGACCTCACCTGTTCGAAACTATTATTTTTAACTGATTTTGCGTGATGAACTTTTAGTTTAAATTTGATTAAAGTTATAAAAAAAAAAAAATAAATTTGTTTTTTTATTAATAATATTTTTTTTTTTTTCAATTTACAGTTCTTCAAATATTCTGGGAAACATTATAAATTAGTTTTAAGTAGGGTTAAGTAAAACACCAATGTAAAAATTATTTTTAGTAAAATGTTGAGTGATGAAAACTTTAAAAACTTGATAGAAATTTTTTTTTTTTTTAAATAAGTAGTTAAAAATTATAATCTAATCATGTTCGGTACTAAACACCAAATCTAAAAAGAAAATTTTATTTAATAATCACGTACTTATATAATTTTTTTTAATCTCTTACTATACGTGACATATATTTTATCACCTTTTTTATTAGACTTTTATTGCAATAATCGTTTAGTTTAAAAAAAAAAAAATATAAAAAATATTTAAAAATAATTAAAAATTAAAAAATAAATAATTGAAAACTTCGAATAAAATTTCGAAAGACTCATTGCTATATTCCTGAAATTTAAAATAGAAAGTTATTTTATGATATAATGTTAAATTTAGCACAAACTGGTTAGTTCCCTATGACGTCATTGAATGAATGATTATACGAATTTTGTTAAATTTTGTTCATCATCGCACATACATATAAACATTAATTGGTATTTAATTTATTCTGATTTAATGTACTTTGATACGTCTTGTTGTATAATATATTTGAGAGGACTTTGAGAGAGTATTTTACTTAACATTTAAAATTAAAATTTATTATAATTTATTTACTGTCAAATTAAATTTACAATACAAAGATAAAAAAAAAAATATTTTTTTTGTAAATGAAATAAATTATATGAAAAAATTTATATTGCAATAAAATATAATTTAACAGTTATATTTTAAATCGTATAAACAAAAATTTATATTAGAGTCGAGTGCTTTTCCTGGCGGTTCTCTTTTAGCTTCACTAAATCGCAGAAATCGGCTTATCAAAAACACTTCATGCTAATTTACAGAAAAAAGCTTAAGTTGATGTTATTTTGAATGTAATGAGTGTGTAAATTTATTGTTAGAGTAAAAATAAAAATAGAGAGGGGATAGAGAGAGAAAGAGATAGATTGAAGTGCTTCAATTTTCAATGTCTGTGTTTTTGGTTGAATCTATAACCTATGTTTGCGGGAATCATTCATCGTTCATTCTTTTCATTGCCTTAACTGAAAACAGGACTGGTAAGACAGTGCCCACACAAAGCAGTATACTGGTAAGACATCAGTGCACAATGCACATTCGAATTTTCACTCATATTTTTTTACTGTCCTGTATATTAACTGCATTTTGCAGCTTATTGTTTTTGATAGTAATTTAGCATATCGTTTATATTCAATTGGGGACTATGAAAAGCATTTGTAAAATTTGGTTTTAGAGCTCGAAAAAATATTTGATTTTTTGGAAAAATTTAAAGTCTATAGTATTTTTGTTTTGTTAAAAAATAGTAACATAAAATTAAGACGAAATTAAATACATATTATAAACTGTTTTAACAATAAGAATGTCACCTGAATCACTTACTTACTTACTTATGTAGCCGATAGAAGGTTCTGGGCATGATTAATCAACGTCCTCCATTTTTGTCGGTCACAGACGACTTCCCTCCAGTTGAGGATACGAAATTCTTTCATATCTGCCAATATTTCGTCTCTCCAATGAAGGTTTGGACTACCCCGACGCCTTGTACTTTCGTGTCTGGATTCGAAAATTTTCTTTGTTTGAGCATTTTAATCCATTTACTTGAGGTGTCCGAGTGTTTGTATTCTCTTAATACCTACGTTATTTTTCTTAATTAATGATTCCTGAAACATCGAGAAGATCCATTATTTCCCCAAATTAGTTAATTAATACTTCTGTTGATATTCTACTTGGTGGCGCTTGTGTTGCCACAGTTATCTAGTACAAAAAAATTTCATCGGCGAGGGGACCACAACCTGTGGTTGCCAAATCGTTAGGTTGTATTTTTCTGCAACCCTACTGATTATAGGCTATAGAAAGATATTTTAAAAATTTAAATGTAATGTTGTACATATATTAATTATATCAAGTGCCAAAATTTAATTTTTATTAAATTAAATTTCAAATACAGTATCTATATAATGAAATAAGTACTGGATGGAAGGTCACAAAACACTGCTGGTTGAGATTTTTTTTGTGAAGTATTATAAACTGTTTTATTAATAAAAATGGAACTTACGTTATACAACCTGTGAAATAATTTAGTATAATGTTTGATGTATCATAACAGTCGAGACCAGCGTTAGGTATTTCATATCTTTCATATATAATATCATCTCGGATATATTATCGACTTTCCTTAAATTATTTATCTTTGTATACAAAGTTGGTTATTAACCTCTCCTAAATTACGATATTATGGTTAATGTTGTTGTTGGCAGATTTTTTATTTATTATTTTATAATTTTAAAACATCACTTAAACAAAATAAGATTTATTAATAAATTATCCAGTAGGTCAATGTGTATAATATATCTTAAGAGTGCATCAATTTCACTGAATTGGTCGGTACCTTGTAAAAGATCAATCACAAAGTTCTTTAAATCATACAAATTTTATATTTAAATAATAACTTTTTTTTATTATTATCATTATGAAAATAATAAAATATCTATTAAATATAATTAAATTATATTATAATATATAAAATGTTTAATTATGTACTTGGAATACATTTTTTTGTTATTATTTTATTTTGAATTCGGTAGAACATCATATAAAAAAACAAAAATGAAAATAAAAGTGTTAATGAGAAATAATGTTTTTTTATGATATAAGTTAAGCTGCCTTTTTTTCACGTAATTCAGGCACAAATGCGAACATACTAATTGTATGACGGATGGAACTGAATATAATAAAAATTATAATCTATAGGACTTAATTATTATTTTTATCAAAACCTTATAAACTTAACCCTGGTCTGCTATTTTGCTATTTTCAATCATTATTTTTAATCTTTTATCATTTTTTTAATTCAACGTCATATGGCCAATAAAGTGTTAATTAACTGATTCGAATAAATTTAATTTTTCTTTCATTATTCATAATCACAATTTTTTTTAGAGTACAATTTGGTAATAAATTAATTAAATTGGAAGTACACTGTTTAAGAAGGTCTAGACTCTAGTTTAGTATAGTTAAAAAACGTGGATAGCCAGTAGCAATCAGTTGGTGCCACGACAGTAATTCACGTGGGTGTCAATAGTCTTAACCACATTACAGTACGAACGAGACCATTACCTAATCTTCGAACAGACATGTACGAATCTGTGAATACCCTAGAAAGGACGTAACGACGGTAACAACCCCCTAAGCCTATTTTTTTTGCTAAACCTGGACAGTCGTAGAAAATGTGCTCGATGTTTTTTTTAGTGTCAAAAACCTCGCAGATTCGATAGATTTCATTATTGACAAGTCCCATCAGTCGCTTTGTGTGTGTAGTGATTGTATTAACCTAGTTTCTTTACATTCATTAGTTTTAGAAAATTTGTACTTTTTACTTATATATATATATTTATTTTGTTAATGGGAATTCAATTATTATATTATTAAGTTATTGGATTAATTAAGAAAAAACAAATTGCTGGTTTACTATCATTAAATTTCCTCATGACTAGCCTTGTTAAATGAAGTACCAAACACAAAATAACAAAGATACAGTTACAGGATAGCATTGTAGCTGTGATTCTTAAAAAATGCAATCTAAATAACTTAATATGTGTACAGTATCATCATCACTGTCCTGTAAATACATCCGTGGGCTATTCAATGTGGCATGTAGAAATTCTACCAAACAAATGCGAAAAAAGTATTACTGTCTGCACCCAGAAAAATTAAATAAACTTGACTGCGCCAACAATTATAGGCGCATTACATTATTAGACGCGGTGTCAGACTTCTCCCAATTTTACAAATGCCAGACTAAGTATTATGTACCTACAGCCGAAAACATTTTAGGACAATATCAAAGTGGTGTTATATCAAATAGATCAACAGTGGTGATGAATATCGAATTAGGTCAAAATAGGAGCTAGAAGATAATATTAATTTAGTCTAATTGAATTAATTGCTTTATTATATGTAAACTATTTGACTGGTTTAGCTGTAAGTTAAGTAGGAATTTAAATTAATATTATCTTTTAATAATTTGTATTTGTATACACTTATGTATACTAACATTAAGAATTGAATAAATTTGAAATTTGAATAAATATAAATTTGAATTTGAAGCATAAATTTGAAGATATACAATATTGTAAAATTTATTTAGGTAAATAAATTAAAATGGGCATGACATCGGATGAATGATCAAAGGATGTTCAAAATAATATCAGTAGCAGTACTACACAACACTAAGTAAAGCATGAGTTAGTAGACTAAAATTAAGATAACTGAACGAAATCAATGACTACGGTCGATAGCTTGCAGTATTATATAGACCAGAATTAAAGAAAGTTTTAAACTAGTTTAACCCGAGCATTAGAAGCAAAACATATTGATGATGAACTTCTTCATGACTATATATTTATATTACAGCAATCGGTATTCATCTGTTTTTTGTCTTTAACTGAATCTTTTACATGATATAATTTTCTTTCTTACACATTACAACCTCGTACCACTTGAATCCGTTTTATTTTGACTTTTCGATCATCAAAGCTATTTTTAATTGCTATTATTATAGGAGTGATTAGTTGTGATAGTAAAAATTATTTTTATCTTACCATTGATAATGTAAAGAATAATTAAATATATGCGATGACGATAACCTAACAAAAATAAGTACAAAAAAACTGCATGTCATATCAAGTCATTTGCAAATTATTTTTATGCATATGTTATGTACATTAAACTTAAGGCCTAAAGATTATATAGTTAAAAGATATATGTACATATATATACATAATTGTTATTATATGATGAAATCTATCTGCAATAAAAGATTTATTTTTAAAATTAATTTATCATTGAGTTAATAAAAAATAATAAAAATAAAAAAGAAATGCAATTTTCTTTATTTTGTATGTTAATAATTTTTTTTTTTGTATTAAATTATAAGGAAAATAAAAATAAATAAAAAAAAATAAATTTAAATTAATGATTAATATTTAATTAGCATATTAATTTTGTTGTAACTTTCAATATTATGAAATAAATTTTTATGCTAAAAATATATTCGAAGGAAGAAAGCCACACTTTTATGCGCATGCATAAATACTCTTCTCTTACATAATACAATATGTTGTAATGTATAGTTTTATCTTTTGCAGTATCATTTCAAAAAATTATAAATTGTAAATTTAAATTTTTCATTTCCTGTCTTGTTTAATTAATGATAAAAATAAAGATGAGTTTTCACAATTATTGAACTTTTGTTGATACAAAAGTAAGTATTGGATAAAATTTATCATAAACTATTCATTTTGTTAATTTGATTGAATTATATTGTCACTTAAAATTAATTATTAAATACGTTAATGGGAAAATATTATTAGTTAAGGAGTTCCTACAAAATGATATCTATCTTTAATTAGAAATTAAATAAAGAAATTTAACAGCTTCCTTGACCATTTTTATTTAAATATAGTTTTTTAATTCATTTATTGAAAATAGAAATTTTATAGAATAAATTATTTTTAGGAGTTGTTTTGTTCATCATAACTCATCAGTAGGTATTTACATTGTTAGACTACCTATATATACAACTACTAATTTTATTTATATTGATCAATAACTTATTAAAAGATCTTATTAATATATCTGTGAGTTATAAAAGTTGACCAAACCAATATTTTCAATCAAAAACGCTTCGTGGGTATATAAGTATAATCTACCTTGTTCTGTAGCTGTCTTTAAATTTGTGACTTTAAATCTAACAATTTAAATCCCATAAATCCTATTTTTTTTATATTTGGTTAACATCTAAAAAACTTCAGATTATACACTGAAGAGAGCATTGTTGGGATTAAAATCAATCTTCTTCTATTTGCTTGCGTGCTTTATCAATAATTAAGTATATTTGCTACAATGATGATAAATTTTAATTTGTTTACTTACTAAATCAAAACTGTAATTTTATGCATTTGTTTAATGATTAATTCAAATGCATAAATCAAATATTGGAGCTTAAGATGGAATATGAAAACGTACAAATGTATACCGAATGGTTTGGTAATGCAATTTAAATTGCATATTTTGCGGATGAAATATTAAATTTAACAGCACATTATTTTGCTCTTAGTTCTCTATTCTGTTCACATTTTATTTTTCCTATGAATTTTATATTAAATATATTAAATAAGTCTTGAAACCCCTTTGGACTTACCTAATTCAATTCTGGGGTTGTGCTATTCAAAGCAATAGAAATTTAACGTTGTTCAAATCAAAGTAAGAAACATTTTATACAACGTTTTCAAAATAAAGTACTACCCGATATTGTCAATACTCCGTGATATATTCGTAATTGTAACATACATAAGGACCTTGCTAGACAATATTATCAAAACGATGGTACAAAGTTGTCAAAAAAGACTTATTCAGCTCTCGTGCAATTGGCCTCCTTTCGTTGAATTCAATATTTCGATAATTGTAGTCAATTTCATCCAGCCATCTTGATCTTGGTCTATCTCTTGTTCTAGTATTTTACTGTATTGCGTTTAATATTCTTTTTGGAATCGTTTGTTCATTTAACTTCACCGAATGTCCTGCCCATCTTAGTCTTTGTGCATTAATAAATTGTATACTATTATGTAATAGGTATGTTGTGTATAGAAATTCTGTATCGTGAACAATAATCTATTAATATCAGAAATTATCATTTTTCTTCCAGTACAAATTTAAATATGTATTTTTTGAGTTTTTGGTTCAAATCATGACTATTTTTATTTAGTAAATTATGAAATGAAAATTTATCCTATATAAATTTAAATAGATTTATGTTATGCCAAATATCCAGTAGTTGTGTCATGTCTACTTTAGTTCTTAGCTACAATTACCCAAAATATATTTCTGGTCTTAACATGCCGTTTGATATATAGAAAATAAAATATTAATTAAAATGTATTATTTATATATATATTAAGTCTAACGGGCATGATAACATTGGACTAAAAGGAACAACCTTCATTTAAAAATCTAATCAAATCTAAAATATACATTCAAAATGCCATTACCAGAGCTATACAACTAACCTTAGAAATCTTTAGTAATCTATTCAAAATATGTTACTGGAGAAAATTCATATAAAAATAAATAAATAAATTCTATTATTCTTCTCTGATGAAAGTTAAAAAAAAAATAGTTATCAAAGTGCTACTTAACATTACACTGTAAAGTTAAACATCAAGCATGTGAATAGTAAATTATACTAAAGTATCAGTTTTGTTATGATTCCATTTTTTTTTTGTTATATTTTAGTTATGTGACCTCTTTATAAATCTGTGATTTTGTTAGTTAATTAACTCTAATTTAAGCAATTAAAAAAAATTATTAAATAATTATACTAAATGTAGTTTTTTTAAGGTCAACATTTTTTAAACTTCTCATCTAAGTGGAAGAATCGGTGAAAACTTGCTTTTTCACACAAAATTTATATATAAAAAAAAAAAAAAATTAACCGGTCTACTCTCTTAATGTCAAATACGTATTAAAAATTTTCAGGATGTACAACATGCTGTTGTTAATAACCAAAATGTTATTTTTATAATCAAATAAATTTTTTTGGTTTCATACATAAGTTTTTAGAAATTGTTCCCTAAATACTTGTTAAAAGAAAATAATATTGTTGGTTTTAAGACAATTTTGTCGAAAAAATATTAAAGACCAATTTAAAAGTTCTGCTTTTTCTACCAAAAAAAAATTCACATAAAAATATATAAATAAATAAATAAATTTAAATTAATGGCCCGTTTCATTCACCAACACTGGAACACTAAATTTACAATTCATAACAAAAACTATTAATAAATATTCAATGTTTTAAATATACAAACAGTTTTTAAATCTCATCATCGCAGTCCAAACATTATAAATGTGCCTACGTTATAATACATAAAGTAGAAAAAATAATAAAATGCCTATCATAACATAATATTATTAAAAATTCAAATTAATAAGCACTCAAACGTGCTTGATAAACTCTAATGTGGTGATAAGCCCTTTGTGAACCAATTCAAAATAAAATAAGTAAATTGTTTTGGATTGAAAGGTAGACATTTTATATATACCAAGTACATCCTTTCATCTAAAGACATAATTTAATTTACTACATAAGTAAGCTAGTTTAAATCAAATATTTTATATTTATAACTCATCACTACCTAAACAATTCCTAGTTTAGTTCTGATTAATTTCGCACACTCATACACATATACAGATTTAAAATAAATTCATATGTGAGTTATAAAAACTAATCAAAATTTTGACTTGGTAAAATTTCTTTGTTAAAATATCTATTTTTACAACTGATTGTATTACAACTATCTTATAAATTACTAATATGTACCTTGACATACTAAAGATAACAAATAAAAATTTGTGAAAATATACAGATGGCTTGTGATTCCACTGAATCGACCCCTTTACATATCAAAAATTAATACTAATTTTAATATTAAATATTTATGACTCTATAGTTATAATAGATGAAAACTATATATTTTAGAAATTATTGACTAATTTTGAACCAGTTTGTAGGTTCTACGTTTTTTATAATTTTTTTTTAAAAAATAAAATGTATAAATCCAATTTATTGTTAGTCCAATACTAACCATAATAATATTAAATTCACTGATGAGTTCCAGTTTCACTTCAATAATTTAAAACAAAACTGCAGGAGGCATTTTAATATGATTTTTATATATTATCATCTGCTGCCGTTCATCAAAACCCCATAAAATTGGTATTTAATGTTGTTTTGACTAAATTGTCTTACAATTAGTATTGGTTTTATCTTAGTTATTTAATTTATCTAATTTTATTAAAATTTCTTTCATTAGTCAATTAAAAAAGAAAAGGAAGAAGTAAATTCCAACTTATTTAAAAATCCTTTAAACTATAATTATAATTATTTATCAGTTCTTAATAATTACTTTTTTATTTTCTAAATTTCGAAATAATTTCAAATTCTAATTTAAGATCAAGAAATTGTGACAATAGTTCCGAAAATCGCAATTCAATTGTTATTTTTTTTTCAAATTTTAAATGATAAATTTTGAAAATATTTTATTAATTTTTTTTCGGGGCACTGGTAAGTTATTGGGGTACATTTATGAGGCATTAAGAGGTTAAAGTTTAAAATTATTCACTGACATTTTTTTAGCTAAATCAAGTCAAATGTAATGTTTTTTTATAAATAGCCAAGCATGTAATTTTTAGTGCTTACCTATCGTTTGGATGGGATAGAAGAACGAAGAAAGTTATTAGGTAATTGATAGGAATTTGCAGAATTAAGTTATTGATGTTTTTCTTGAATTTTTTCAAGTTATGCACCATGGTGTCATTTGAATGTGGAAATACACTAGAAGGGATATGATTCCACATTTGTGAAGTCCGGAATATGAACGAATTTCCGTTATCTGTTTTGTGTCATATAGGTAATTTTACTGTGTAGGGATGGGCTTCATTCTTTCCTTTTGAAAACTATTACTATACCTTATAAGAAAGATTGTACTGAAAATGGATGGATGAAAATGCCCGAGCTAATATTATCTTTGAATCCAAAACCGAAGCTAAAAAACAATTTCGTATCTTGAACTGGAGAAAATTAAGTAAGTAAGTAAGAAGTAAGAAGCCCATACGTATACATAAGTAAGTATAATTTAAGTAAGATAAATCCACTTTGATAATTTTTGATACAAAATTTCCTTATTTTTTTTCCGATTACATACAGGGTAATTTAACAGAGTATAGATTTCGATAACCCATTTCTAAGATAATTCAGTTGTTGTCGGAAGTACTATTTACAGTCCAAGTTAAGTGTTGTCCGGTAATATGTTTATATACTAAATATTTAAACATTTCATAAAAAATAGTAAATGTTTTCGAAATATTTGATATAATGTGATTCAATGGTTGTTTGAATCTACTAATGACAAGTATACGCTTTCCGGACACACTCGAAAACTGTTCTAATACGTTTATTAAATTTTTTAATAAGCTCATCTTCGAGAGCTTTTTGGTATAGAATTGTAATCAGATATAATGTGATTTGAAGGTTATTTGAACCTCCTAAAGGTGGATTTTCATTGAGCAATATTTAAAATTTTAAAAATTATATTAGTTGTTAAAGAATACGTTGCCAAAACCCACGTGGTTGATAAGCCCATAATAAGGATCATGTAAATAAATAATTATATTGGCTCTAAAAAGGGAGATATTGCTTATTGAATTTGTATGTAAGAAAAAAATAGACCGTTGCAAAGAATTCTCTAAATTTCTATTTGGGAAATTTATTTTATACACAAAACAATAACAATTCAACCGTCAAAACCATCTGTTGAAAAAAATTATTTTTTTATATACATTTACTCAAATAATTGTTAAAAAAGTGCTGCCGGTATAAAGAAACTATCCTCGATATTTTAAAAATATACTTTATCTAAGTATAATATCCCAAATTTTTTTGAAAATATCTCCAATTTTTGTGAAATTATCCTAGGTAAATGATATTTTCTATTCTTGTCGTACGCATTGAGCTCTGATATAAAATAATGTCATATCATGTTATCTCCCTTTTTAGAGCCGATAAAATTTTGAAGATTTTAAATATTGGTCAACAAAAATCCAGCTTAATGCAAAGATGATTAACGAGACATATCCGAAAGTCTCAATCATCAAATTGAATAATATATTCATCTTCAATAGTTTTTTGGTATAGAATTTAGTGTAAATCTGACTCAGTAGCTTTACGGAACTATTGTAGAATATTTGAATCATTAAATTTTCATTTTATTATCACATAATAATATTTTGATTAGTTAGATATATATATATTTTTTTAAAGCTATAAAATATACAAGTTAGCTATTTATGACATATTTTATTATTTTTAACATAAATTTTGATTTTCTTCCAAAACATAGTAAAATTAATTCTAAATTAGAAAAAAAAAAAGTAAATAATGTCGATTTTTTATAGCTGTAATCAAAATTTATTTCGATTTAATTTTTGGTTTCATTTTTGTTTTTTTTTTTTTTGTACTGAACTTGATTTTGAACGAATTCGTTATAATTATAACGGTATTAACAGTTATATAACTAGTATTTAATAATAAATAAGAATAACTGTTTTTTATTATATACATTTTAATTGGTTGAAACATCGAAAATGAACGGAATAGAAATGAATTAATTAAATATTTTTTCTTTAGATAGAGTATTTTGATTCTGTTGCCATATAGAATGTGACATGAAGGTAACGAATATTAAATATTATGTCTTAAATTATTGTTACAAATCTCATAAATTCTAATTAAATTTTTTTTTTATAAATTATTAATTAACACTTGTTGTATATAGAATTAGTTATAGAATACAAAATAATAAAATTCCATAAAATGAAGATAGTAAAAAATTGAAGGGTTAATAATAATGAATAGCTGTGCAGTGTTTTGCATAGTAGCGGTATAATTCTGTTATCCCGCACACGGTGAATTAATATGAATATAAACTAAAGTGATAACGATAAATTGTTATTAATTAAGATTATGAATGTGTGCATTTTGCGAATGGTTTCGGCTGCAGTAACCACAGGAGCGTATAAAAAACAAATGAAGTCCATTGATATTTTAAGTGAATTTATAATTTTTTAGATGGTCTTAGTATATTTCAAAATCCACATTTCTAACAACAGATGTCACTATTATGATTCTGTTTTATATATATTTTTTTTTGAACTAACAATGCTTGTATTATTTTCAAATTTTATTAATCTTTTTTTTATTAAAAATTTTTTTTTAATAATTTCTATGATCTAATTCCTTTGTTATAACTAAAAAATATTAGACAATATTATTAAGGTAATTAAAATTTAATAAAATTGCGAATATTTTGGAGTTATTACAAAAAAACATAAAAGAGGTTAAAGGAAATAAAATTTAAAATACTATTCAGTATAATTGAAATAAAATATTCTAGCGTGGGTAAACGTAAATTTTGCGTAGGTTGCATTTGGAATTTATGTAATTAAATTTTACCGAATGTGTATTTTAATTTTAAATAATTTAATTTTGTACATATACACTGTGTATGTATACGTGTATGCATTTTTAGGAATTTTTTTTTTTAGCATTGTTATAATTTAATTGAATTATTGTAAAAAAATAAAATGTGGTTAATTTGAAATGATCTGTAACTAGTAATTCAGTAGGTGGAATCAAAAAAAGTTCCTTAAAATGTTTTAGTTAATAGTAGTACTAAGTATGTTAAATAAAAAATATAGTTTTTAATATTATTAGAGGAATTTTTATTATTTTTTTTCTTTTGTTTTTGTTTTTTGTACTATTGTCAATATTGTCAGTGTAGTCAGTAGTAAGTTTTACAAAAAAAATTGAGCGACTAATGTTTTGGGGTTATTTATATATTTTATTATCTCTCTATAGCCTAAGCGGTTTGCAAGCACGAGTTAAGCTACTCCAGTATATAAGATTTAGCTCTTCTACTAAACGATAGATGGGGCAAGCGAAAAATTTGCTTGATTTCTTTTTATAGAACTGCGTTATCCGTGTAGCATCATTATCATCATTGTCCTATGTAACCCCATCCGTGGGAGATAGAGCGGAGTGTAGCATAGGTTTTAAAAATATTTATTTAATGAATTGGGAAAATTCTCTGTACAAAATGAAAAAAATTTGTTTGTCAACGGTTCATATTCGTATAAAATGTTAAGCTCATATAGTCTTCTTTTATACTATACACAATTTTCTACACAAATAATATTCTGTAATTTGCTCAGTTTTTGATCAATTCGTAATATATATAACCAACCCAAAGAAAAATGTATTGTATGAATAAGTTTGTCTATTTTTATTTACAATAGCTTTGAATTATTTTTTTTTGAGAGTGCTTTCTTTAACCTATATTAGAACTTTGGTCGACTTTTATAACTCACAGATGTATTATTAACATCATATTAATAATTCATATGTATATTATAACCAAATCAGGAGTTGAATAGGTAGTCCAACTCTACAATTATCAACTGATGAGTTTTTGATGAACAAAACATGTTATTATATTAGTAAGTTTTTTTAAAAACATGTTTTCCAGCGTTAGAGTAAAATTTTTGTATAATTGTTGAAAATATTCGAATATTTTTTATTTTATTATTATTATTTTATTTATTGCCTTAATGTATTTGTACAATATGTTATTTTCATATATTTTAATTCTATATTTCAAGAGCTTACATTACTAGAATATTTACACCTTTGATTTGTAATTATTTAAACTAACCTGACTTTTTCCTTTTAATTTTACTGATATGCTTATATCCTACAGATACGAGTATTTCGTCTACCACTTGCAGACTTCTTCAGTGTTTTGTACTCAACACTCGAAATACGCGTATCTGAATGATATAAGCATATCAGTAAAATTAAAATTAAAATATTCGACTATTTTCGACATTTATATATATATAAGTAAATTTTAGGATTATTATCATCTATGTTGTTTTACAATTTTCTAATACTTAACACACACCCACACACGCCTGGTATAAATTTTACAATTTTATTTGCTTACAAATTTGCTTAAATTAATGCTTACTTGCTAATTCAAATGCATACAAATTTGTAAATGAAAACCTATATTTTCACACATTATGAAGAAACAATTACATCAATTCAGTGATCACTGTGAACCGTTTTGAAATTATTAAAAATATTTACTTTCACAAATTTCTTTAAATCATTACACTAAAATCTTTTAATAACCTACAAAATGTAAAAAATTAAAGAAAAGTGAAAATATTTAATTAATTAAAATCAATCAATGTAGAATCAATTCAATACTTTAAAAAAACAAAAAACTTTCATTGAAAACCACATACATGGGTTCCGAAAATGAATTAATTAAAAAAATAAATAATGGTAAAACTGAACATTATTGAATATGAGATTAATAATTTAAGTATGAAAGAAATTCACCACAATTGACTAATTTAAACAACACCTTAAGTAAACCCTAATTAATTTTGTATATAAAAGTATTAAATATATACATATATATATACATATTTATTGATGAAAAATAATTGTTTTCTATATTCATTAACAAACTATTAAAAATAAAAATTTCAAAATTTCAAAAATCATTAATCATAGCAATTTGTTAAAACTGTTAATATTAAAAAAAAAAAAAAATACATATTTAAATAAATTTCAATTCTCAATATATTATAATGTATGTAGATACAATTACTAGGAGAAAGGAAAACCGAAAGAAATTATTTTGTATTTATTTATTTATTTTTTTTGTTTTAAATTAAAGCCCAATTGGTACCAAAATAAAAAGAAAAACATCAACTTTCATTGCCATTGAAAATATACAAACACTGAATTTAAATGTACCTATTTTTGTGTGTTTTTTTTTCAAAAGAGATTCAACATTAACAATAACCAATTCAAATAATTCCATTAATAAAAAAAAAAAAAAAAAAAAAAACAATTTTTTTTTGTATACTGCCAGCATCAACAAGACGCCAGTGTATATTATTGTATCGCCATTCTTTGAAATTAATTAAATAAATACCGTACACGTAAATTAAAGAGTTAATTGGTTCCCCACTAAAAATAGCTAGTATATTGATTCATTGTGATTTTTATTACATTACAGTAGAGAATTCACATATTTGCACATTTGTATCAAAACAGGAATTCCAAAAAATAAAATAAAAAAAATAAATACACAAAAGCCGAACTCCCGCATCGTGGGTTTAAAAAATAAAATCAAAAATTTTCTTATTTAAATTATGCTTAATTGGATAAAAAATTTAACACACCGAATTCGAATTTGATTTTATTTTTAATGTTTTTTTTGCTTTTTTTTGTTCTTTTATTATTGAACAACAAGTTTAAATAGTAAATATATAT
The DNA here is from genome assembly GCA_963942445.1 of Argyra leucocephala. Taxonomy (NCBI): domain Eukaryota; kingdom Metazoa; phylum Arthropoda; class Insecta; order Diptera; family Dolichopodidae; genus Argyra; species Argyra leucocephala. Next base: position 30,442,654 of record OZ012677.1, read on the forward strand.
TATAAACCTGTATAACAGTTATTTTTATTACTATTATTGTTACCATTTTACCATTTTTATTACCAATATATTACAATAAAAATTACCAAAAGTTTTTGTTTTGTTTTTTTGATTACTAGTACTTGGTAATATTGAAAAAACAGTGTGTCCATATAAGTTGAATATAATATAAAAGTATAGTTAATTGAAAAGAGTTTTTGTTTTATCATAGTCTATCAATTGATTCATAATTATGGAATAAAGTAACTAGAACTGTAATATTGCTTATTTCAATTTTCTGAAAGAGGTGAGATGTAGATGAGGTGGTATAAACACTCTTATAGAAGCAACACTACTATTAGTGTTAATTTGAGTGCTCCACAATTGTTGGAAAATGTTATAAATACTTTATAGCAGTAAAATGGAGAATACTATAAGGCACCATAGGAGCATTTGCTGTAATATTGTTATAGAATTAGTATACATATGTATTACTTATGTTAAAATGAAATTTAATTTGAATGATTCATTGCTTAAACATGAGTTGGAATATTCTTAAAACAGCTTGACAAAAATAGGTTAAGATTAGTTTTTCTTTGACATTTTTTTCATTTGATCGTTTTCCGTCCATTTGTTTTAATACTTTATAGAAAAAAATCTAAAATTAGTACAGTATTATTATAAATGAAATATATATGCGTGATTACTCTATATATATTTTCTTTATGGTATTATCATGTTGAAAATAGTCGAATATTTTGTTTTTAATTTTACTAAATATATCATACAGATTTCTATTAGTATTGTCTTGTAAAACTGTTTTTTTTCTATCAATTTGTTTCGAGTATTTGTCAATATGAACTAATAACATTATGTAGTAGACATAGAAAATAATGCAGTTTTGATATTTTCAATTGTTTTGACGAATATCTTAACATTATTTATGATATTGAAGAGGGGCTTCCTACGTAACATTTTAGTGTTAAAAAAATAAAGTTAGTGCTATAAGACACTTATATGACTTCCAAAAAGCACTAAACATGTTATAATGATGTTTTTATGGGAATAATGTGATTAATATATTGTTATAAGAATGTTCTTGTTTTTGATGTCATGCATTAATTATTAACATACATTATTTAACATGTTAAAAATGCAATTCAAGAAATATATTTTTTGTTATTTATTTAAATATTGGTTATTTTTTAAGGGCATTCTGTCGAAGTATCACTATAATAAATGTCAATGATATTTTTATCCCAGTCAAATTTTTCCTTTTGGTCATATTAATTATAAATATTAATGCAATTATTCTTCTCCGGAAAATATATTATGTATTAGTAGAAATTTTTATATTAAAAATAAACTCGATAAAATTATTATATTAAACTAAAAAAAAGCTCTCTCTCGCATATCATAAATTATTTTAAATGAATTTAATTTCAAAATAAGAACATAACTAATACATACTAATAACTATATTACAATATTATATCAATATTACAACAAATGCTCCAGTACCTTATAGGATTCTCCATTTTAATGCTATAAAGTATTTATTACGTTTCGCAACAATTGTGGAGCACTCAAATTAACACTAGTACTTCTATAAGAGTGTTATAAGAATAGGCAAGCGTCTTATAGCAATAAAATTATTACGTGGGTTGGTATGGGTGAACTGATTAATATTATATACCTATATTATTAACTAATATTATTTATTATGGACTGTACAGCATATACTATAGATAATAAATATTTATTATAATGACTAGTACATATTTTAAATTTTAGACCCAAACCAACAGTTCTTCATCATTTAAAGTTTGATTAGTTATATTGTACTTTGTTATATAATTTGACTTAGATAAGTATATTGGAAAAATTTATTACGAATTACCAGATTGAAACACCATTATAATAGACTTGATAACACAACACTATATTACACTATCAATATATTGCAGTAGAATTTTTTGATTATTGATTGAATTGTACATTACCTAAAATCCTGAAAGTATAAATTTTCTATCACTATGCATATTATTCTTTTTTATTTATTTATTTATTTAACTCAAATGAGCCCAATCGGTAGTACAAAGTATTTGTTTTACAAATTATAATCCAGTAAAATTAAAAACAAAATCAAAACAATGAAAAAATATAGTATTAAAATTAGAATTACACAAAATATAAAAAAAAACCATCAGTATTTCAATTTTTTTTTCAGTTATTATGCTTAGACATATTACATTCACTTATGTTAGACTTTGATGAAATTCATTAATTTTTATTTTAAATCTATTTATTATTGGCTTTTAATTCATTGAGTATTATAATATTTGAAACCTAATTTATAAATTGCATCGAGTCAAATTAATTTAATTTTATTTTTCACTCTTTATATGTACTAATTTTATAATAATCCTAAAATGCACTTAATTTTAAAAAAGGTATCATATGATTTGACTATTTCAACAATTATTATACATATTCTAACGCTAAACAGTTTTTCAAAAAAAAAAAAGTACTACCATAGTCTGGCAATACTAATAACAAGGATTTACTTACCATACATTCAATTACAAAGTAAATCAGCAAAATTAATATATGTATGCACTGAATATACTGTGTACAGAAGGTACCTTGAAATTTTTTTAATAATCAACAAAACAACAACAAAATAATCTACACAGAAAGAGTTGAGAATAATGAAAAGTAGCAGCACAGCAACAATTACATTTTTGTTTTTGTTTTTATTATTTTCTTTTTTTTTGGAAATATTATCTAAAGCAGTAGGTGATCAATATTATTCGATACTTCAATTGGACAAAACAATATTACCATATACCCATTCACTTATTTATATATATATTAACAACTAACGTCTATATGTCTGTATATACATAATACACATCTATATTCATAATATATAATGATGAATACATTTTAGACCCAATTTTATTAAAAACTATAACAAAAAAAAGTTTTTATGATGATTTAAAAAATTGAAATTTCAATGAAAATTTAACTTTAATATGTGCAACTTGTATTGCAGTGTATACTGTATAGTATACTTTCGCATCAAAACAATCGAAAGAAAAAAGGAAAAACTAAATAGAGAAAAATTCCTTTCAAATGATTGAAAAATAATTGAAAAAAAAAAAAAAAAAAAATTCACTCATTTTGTAAACTATTTTCAACTTACAATTACCAAAGCAACAGCAGTTCAGCGCATTTATTTCATCTCTTTTATCTTATTTTATATCCATTCATTTTTTTTTTTTTTTGTCTTGTCCAAATGGCTCATATAATAATCTTTCTAAGTATTACAGGTTATATGTTGCTAGATACATTTAGCAATAATAATGTTGCTATAATATTGTATGTACGTATATGAATATGGGTGAATATTGTGTGTAGTTTATACTTACTTGCAACATTTTATTTTTTTTTTTATCTCAAAACTTCAAAATCTATGGTCTAAATTGTAATAATAATAACAGAAAAGAAAAACAAGAAAAAAAAGAAGGAAAAAATAAATAATACGATGGAAAATATAATTGGTCTAACCAAATCTAGTATTATGTAGTTAGTATTAGAGTGTATATATACCTAGAAGGAATGTAAAGTCTAATTATAAGTATAAAAAAAAACCTTTGGCGGTTTTTTAACATCCTGTTACTAATTTAAATATAATTTTACTTATATATATATATAGTACAGGTGTTAGTTGAAATTTTCGTTATATAAAATTATTATTAGGTCCTTCGTTTACATTTACCTCAAATATTTTTGATGACCTAATATTTTGTGAAAAAAAAAAATGTGTTTATAGTTGTATAAAATGGATTTGAATTCTATTTACAGCCAAATTTTGTCGATTAAATTTTTAATTCAATTTGTAATAACATTTTTCAATTTTTCGTTAATTTTTATGATTGTCTTCATATTTTAAAGCGTTCTATGACTGTAACAGTATTTGTTTTGAAAAAATCTAAAATCTAGTTTCTCTGTTCAATTTATTTAAAATATTTTTTTTATTTTTTATTTATTTATTTTATTCACTATTTATCATTACAATTTATAAATTGATTTTTTTAAAAATACTATAGTAACACAATTCAAAATTAAATTTTTATAGAAAGTAAATCTATCTTCTTGATTACGTAGATTAATTATCACAGAGTTGCAATGTCTAATACTGTTCATAAAGTGTCATTGTAGAAGTGTTCATGACTATATTTCGAACTACTAGTTATTTAGGATGCTTTTTCAGGCAACGATTAATCCAATTGTTCGTAATTGATCGCATTGAAGATAATTGATCCAATTGATCCTAATCAATACTAACCAATTTGACATTATATAAAACAATTGGCATACATTCCCTCAATTAACGATTTCATTTTTTTGAAGCGGTTTAAAACAAACATGTTGATCTCACTATTATCATTTATCATTAAATCCTCTATATCTTCTATAATATCATGTTCCAATTGATATGCCCAAGAACTTTTAATTCAAATTATGTCAATGAATTCAGTTACAACAAATGAAATTGCAAAGCATCTGATTTACAATTTCCAAAAATTAGGCCTATATATTCGTATTAATGACCACTTTATGTACAGACTATGTGATCAAGTGAAGGAAATAGGATAAAACATTTTGGGGCAGTATCGACCCCACTGGTTAATATTTATATAAGGCTATTTCTTCTTGGAGGGGAAATTATTTGACCGAAGACCTACTATATTAATTCATTGAAAAGTGTAAACAAGAATATTTTTGATTCTATCAGACTAAATAACAAAAACTACAAATATAAAACGATGTTACAATAGGAATAATAGTCGCAAATGGAGTAAGAACTAAAAGCCCAAAAACATAAACTACCAACTGTTTATGAAAAATCTTAAAATTAAATCTAGAGTGTATTATATTCTTCTTGCATTGTGCATGATGTCTTTATTATTATTATTATTTTATTTATTGCCTTAATTTATTTGTACAATATGTTATTGTCATAAATTTTAATTCTATGTTTCAAGAGCTTATATTACTGGAATATTTGCACCTTTGATTTGTAATTATTTAGACTAACCTGACTTAAATATTTAGAATAAATTTAATTTGCAAATGACAATTTGGCAAACCTTTAATTAATTATTTTATGCTAATATAAAACCTAATGTAAATCTAACCTAAATCTTAATCCACTATCGCTCTTATAAGCGGATTTTCGGAATTAATGATGTCTTCAAGATGTAAGTTATTAAAGCAGGATCCGGGCGTAGAATCGACATTCTGTGGTATAACAATGAACATCATTAGTTTAAGTGTGCTGACTTAGACAGCCACTCTTACTTACATACGAAGATGTAAATTATATAAATCAGAGATTAATTAAAAATGTTATTTTTAAAATATAATTCTGTAAAACTGTATAGTAGCATGTCGCATTCATAAACAATCATTTAATAAGCAATCACTATTGTTTCGCCGTTGATTGATATTGCTAGACATGAATAATTATTCTAATGAAAGTGTTACTTACAAAACTAGTAATCAGTTGTATCCAATAATTATAGAGATGATATAAATTTCTAATGGAAAGGTCAGGCTCGACATATCGATTTTCAAAATGTCTTTAGAGACATTGTTTATGATTTCGTTATGCTCAGATCACTTTGAGACATAGTGGCATAGTGTTGTATGATGGCTGCAGACCGCGTTTGAACTAAACTTTAATAAAATATTTAAAATAAATATTTTGTAAATTATTTCAGAATTGTAACTAGATTTAGATGAACTTGATGGTTATAGTTAATTATAGTTATAGTTTAATAGATTTAGATTAACTTGAAGGTTATAGTTATTATAGTTATAGTTTAACGGATAATCATTTTTTTACTATTTAATACCAGTAATTCAGTAGAAACACTCTTTAATAAATTTATTTTAATTATTTTAATCAACTTTTTCATTTAGATTGAAATCGATCCTGATTGTTAATTCAATTATTATAAATTAATTAGGTTATTACAGACCATTACTCAGCTTTATAATACCTGTACTAAATATTTTCTATACGGATGTAAAAACAAAAAAAAAAAATTATACACGCGGCTTGTTAAAAGTTATCTAGGATAAATTAAACCTGTTCTTACATAGTTTTTAATGTATTTACTTGTATATTTTGATAAATCGCGAATAGTTAAAAAAAATTAAACTAGCGTTATGTCGTATGCAACAACAACAACATTTAATCCAACTTTCAATCGCTTTGGTATTTTTTCCTCCTTAATTTTAATTTTTTTTTTATTTTATTGTGTTTTTTCTTTTTTTTTGTAATTGTGTGGTCTTCTTTTCAATCAAAAATAGAAAAAGCGAAAAATAGGTTTAAAACGCTTGTTAACACAACAATTTTTGTGTTTTATTTTAATTTTATTTAATACCAAGCAAAGCTCTGATTCTCTTTTCTAATTTTAATGTAGGTTTGAAGTCTATGCTATATCTATAGTTTTATACACTAACAAAAAAAAAACAGTTAATAATTGAAAATTTGACATGGCTAGCTAGCTATTTTGTTTTTATATTTTAACTAATTTATAAACATAATGGCAAACTAATATTAAATTTAAATTCAAATAATAATAATAGTAATAATAATGATAATAATAGAAAATAAACAATTGAATAAAAATAATAAATGGATTCTGGGATAATCATAAGATGCATATTATAGATTCCGTGAAAATTATACTTTAACAAAGAATAGTATGACCTAGATAATAGCTTGAAAACATTGTGTATGGAAATATTAGAGTTCGAGTTATGGTCAGTTTAATTCAATTAATTATAAACTTAGTAAACATTTTTTTAAATCGGTTGTGAATGATTTGCCTTTGTGTATATTTATACCCTAACCGTCTACTGTTAAGTAGAAAATGGATTCAGAATTTATAATAGCAAGAAAATATTTTGAAAATTTTGTCTAGAAGTATATGGGGAAAGCAGAACTGATTAATTCCTACAGTTAACTAAGATTTACAAAAATTAGTATATTAAATCGTAATTATTTAAATTGAGAAGCGGATACAGTCATTTCAACCAAAAAAAAATTATTATATACGAAAAAGGTGTAACAGTTTAATTCGATTAGGATATAAAATTAAATGGGAAAATTATTTCAACGTCTTTAATTGATTATTTTTGACTGCAGTGTATTATATTAATAAAAAAAAGTAATATAGATCTCCAGAATCTAACTCGGTTTTATAAATCTAATCTATTTGATTATTTAACTTAAGTCAATTAAAATAATATTCTCATTCTTGGCATACCCAGACCAAACAGATCAATTGTGGTACCTCGGAATTAAATAACTTCCACGAATAAGCCTATTCACCAAAATCAATTTGACTTCTTTACAATACGGTAGAAAACCTGATAATCACTATTTATGTATTATTTGAAAATTATATATTTTGCTTCAGAAAAATCTACAAAATTTTCACAAAAAAAAAAAAATATTACATAAAATATAAAATATTTAATTTAATAATCAATTCAACTGAAATCAATAATTTTTAATTCATTTCATATCGATTCACTCGTATCTTACAAACTCATGTACTAATCAATTTATATACAGATTCAATAGGTATAATAATCAATTTTAAATAAATATTAGATATTAATTTATATTCAACGAATGTATTCAAAGATTACATTACAAAGTTTCATAAATTATTCTATTCACGAAAATTAGTGAACAATCATGATGAACGTGCGTCTGAAATATTTTATTATTAAAGTTTTAGTTTAAATTTTATATTTGATTTACAATTGAATTGCAATTAGTAATTGTGACAGTATACGGAAGACAAGATACATAATATTATGTAGGTTTAAATTTGTGTTATTTATTCCTGTAATTTATAATAATTAAAAAAAAGTATATATATATATATATATATAGATTTTAATAATATTAAGATATGAAATGTGATGCGATGTTAAATTATTAATAATACATTTTTTTGTAACGAGCCTTCTTGTATAAAATAGTTATGTCATTTTTTGATGAAATTTACAACTAAAAATTATAGTAATGATTTTATTATTATGTTTTTAATATCGTTGAGGTCATTACAATGCGAAGCAATTGATTTTTCTATTTGAAAATATTTTCTACTTTTTGACGCCACAATAGTGTTCTATGATTGTATTTCATTGATTCAACAATGTTTAACAATGTCAATATTTGCAATATCAGCATTTTGAACACCAACCTTCTCTTTGTTTTGTTTTGATTATAAGTGGTTATAATTTATATTTATACTTTAAATAAATCGATCTGATTCTAATAGGATCAAATTGACATTTAATATGATAAACCAGAATTAAAATGTTGGTTCTGGCAACTCTAATTTTGAAATTTATTAATTGTCAAAATTTGTAGTTGCAGTATTGTAGCTATACACCTTGTCTAGTTGTTAATTATTAGTTTTAAGTATTTTAAGATATTACTGAATAAACACTGGTTATTGTAACAACAGGTTATGGGCCCAGCACGCTTCCACTGCGCGATATCTAAACTATTAGAATTATACTATACTATTATTATAATTTATTAAGTTTTTGTATATTCGGCTGTGTGAATGCTCACAATGCATATCCAAGATATTTTCAAGATTTATCATTTAAACTATTTTATTAGAATATATTATACACTCTGTACGAACAATTGGGCTCATTTGAGAATTCTTAAATAAATAAATAAGTTAAATAAACTAGTAATAATAGTGTAATTGTTAACTACAGAGCAATTCTCTTTTCTTATACTAATAAAGATTACAATATTACATTTCAGAAGTCGACATAATGAGTGACATAATGAGTGATTTTGAATGGTGGAATTTTATTAGGGACTTTTTATTCCATCTCTGAATTCTACGGTAATTATTTAATTTGGCATGTGAAAGTGAAACGTTTTGTATATTTAATTTAGTTTTTCTAATGGAAATTAATTTTTAAGGACTAACACATTAATATTTAGAATCCTACTTATTTTTATCGGTTTTTACTCAATTTTGAAAGCATGTTGAGTTCAAAATATATTCTCCATGTGACAGTTGATTTTGGTTACGTTTGGCTAATGGTTATTTGTAGGTGTTGATCCCAGCATGTTTATGAGCGCTACAAGTAGGTATGTGGCTTCTACAAAGTTTCTGGATTTCCCTTTATTTACGGCTTTTTGATTAATTTTATATTAAAATTTGTGACATTTATTTCAACTTATCGTATATAATTCATATATATTTATATTTTGCAGACCTTAACTAACTCTATGTAAGTTTGGCAACATTTATTTTCCCTGATTGGTTTTACCCCAGCGCTTGCTACATCTCTTGCTCCTCCTTGAAATATATGCTCTATTCACTACCATTTACGTTTCTTTATTTGTTGTGTTTCATATGGCAACCTCTTTCCTCGTAACCGACCAATGTTCTTCGTTCTGAATTCGTGATGGACAAATTCCGGTGGTATAGTCTTCAATGCTATTTCAATAAAAATTATTATTATCTGAATATTATTTTATAATTTGAACCCTTACTCATTTCGATAACTTGCTGTATCGTTATGATTAATACCGGCATTGATTGATATGCCGAAGCGCTTGATGGTATGAAAGTCAAAGCGTTAGCATAAAATTAAATTGGTTGTAGAAATATAATTACTAAATTTTTCCTACTTTATTTATTTAATAGAATATACAGAAAAGGCCTGGCCTTACAAAATTGTACCAATTATTAATAAACTTTCCAATATTAAAAAAGTAATAAAAAAAAAATAAAGGCCGATTCTGAGGGAGATATTGTATCGGAGTAGGACCCAATGAACATATTCCAAAGATAGCTAGAATTACTAGCATTCCAAAAATATATATCTTTAGTGGCACATTTCATCCTTTAAGGAAGGAAAGGACATTTTAAAGTATCCTTGTTGTTGTGATGTTTTTGTATAAAACCCGTTATATCTGTTGATACATTATATATATATATATATATATATATATATATATATATTCAGTTATATGTTCTAGAAAGATAACGGCCTGGAGCATATTTTAACATTTATTTGATATATATATATATATATATATATATAATTTCAGTTATATATTCTAGAAAGATAACGGCCTGGAGCATATTTTAACATTTATTTGATGATGATTGGTGAATATATAACTGAATATATTGTTATTGGGTTCTACGTTGATACAACATCTCCCTCAGAAGAGCCTAATAAAGTTAAACAACAAATAATTTTAAACGTGTTCCACTGTTCATCCCAAACAACAAGTAAAAATAATAAAAATTTGATTAATTTAAAATGAGTGCTGAAAGCAAATAAACAATTAGATATAAAAACCAGTGTCAATAATGATCGAAATTTAAGATGAGCTTGTATTGACCAATAAACTGATTTAATGAGTTACATGTCCCAGCTACAAGTGATAACGAATTCAATAGTCGTATAAATCTAAGTCGTATACTTACAGTAAAATAATGATCCAAAGAACTAGAATTAAAATAAGAAAATGTTATTTGACTCGTTCTCGAATACAAGCTAATTATTTGATGCAGTATCAAAGAAAGAAGATTACAAATAGAAATTCTAATTCTAACAAATTATCCAGAAATTCCCAAATTTTACTTATTTCAAGATTTTTAACTTTCAATATTATTATTCTCAATTTCTTTATCTCGTGTTACTTTCCTCACATAGAATACGTATTATGGTTAATAGGTCACTATTTAAATCTCTTGTCGATATCTTTAATCATATCTGCTATACAGTCTTAACTATAAACATTTTCACATCTTTGAAAGCATCTCTTTTATCTGAATTAAAATTGAGTTTAATTGAAATTTTCAATTCTTATCGTTTACCTACCACTCAACTCGCATTCAAATCGCATTGAAGAGTTTTCTTTTTTTTTTCATAATATCTTTTGAAAATGGAATGAATTGAATATTAAACTATATTATATTCCGATTGGACCTATTCATTTTAGATTGCAATTTTTCAAATATTTTGCTAGTAAAAAAAAGAAAATAAAAAAATCGTATTGGCATCAATCATTTTTATTTTTCCTATAAATCTGATATCAATAATAAAGGTTATGGATTTCCTTTATTTCAATTTTCATATCATATTATAATTTATTTTTCTTGTACCTAGGTGGCTAGTTATATTAGGCAGGATTTCCGTTCTACATTAGGTACAATAAATTTTTTTCTTATTTTTGTTTTTCTTCTCATAACAGTTACAATTTATTTCTTAGTCGGATAATAAATTGTTGCAATTGTTTGCTTTTATAGATTATCGACTTTAGAAATCGTTGAAAATCTTTTTTTTTTCTTTGTTAAATTTGAATTGACTTTTTCTTTACAATTATTGAAATTAATAATGGTGATTCCAATCCTTTTAATTTTCATTCATAATAATTTGGCTGAGTTATTTTCAGTTATTATTAAATAAAAACTAATAGGGTATTTTTGTATAGGTTGCAATTGTATTTTTGTATAGGTTTTCTATTTGAGTCGAATATAGTCGATTCGTAGGACACTGTGTCTTACGTATTATGGTACGTTGCCAATCGATGCAAAAATGTTTGATTGGAATTGTTCTATAGTTTCTTTATTGCATATTGTTTTCGATCTTATTTAGAAACAATACGCTTTAATATTTTAGAACATGTAACCAACTACATCGAAGGGATGCTGAGGTCAACAGAGTTTGTTTTTTTCGTAAAAAGTACCTATCGCAGTAGTCACTTGTTAACTACTGATACAGAACGAACATGATATGGGAAAAAAGTAAATGATACAAAATTATTGCGATAAACACTATAATCTTCTATATATTTCGTATTGACAACTGAAACTATAGTTAAAAATTGTTAATAATAAATTTTTTCTGAAAATTAAAATTAATCGTAAAATTTTTTATCTAAGTATAGCTTATTTTTTAATATTTTCTCTGGAAAGCCCGGTTCATTTCAGCCGAATTTATTACATATTTCTATTAATCTAATTATATGCCATTATATTAAATTTTTCCAAAATTAAACTCTGAAATTAATAATTTGATTTCCTATCATATATATAAAAATTTTGCGAGGTTGGAGTTAACAATTATATGCGATAGATTATATTCTAATATTCCCTAAGTTAATTTTAATCTTTGTCTGATATTTACTGTCATTATGATTATTGTTGCGGCAGTAATACTTGAGCTTTGATCAGTTATTCAGCTATTGATATTGAAAATTCATAATTTTATAAGTAGTTATAGTTTTACTAACAACATAGATTCTGCTCTTCGTTGAGAGGATTTTTGTTTTTGTTTTTCAGACTTTCTTCGCATATGCCCTGCCCAATATATATTATGCAATTTTATTATTATTGAGATTTCCCGCTTGTTAGAAAATTTATTTAGATTTAACAAAAATTGATGAAAATATGCTGAAACGGATATATGGATAATATGGATAATACGGATATATGGATAATAAGGATATATGAATAATACGGATAATATGGATAATACGGATATATGGATAATAAGGATATATGGATAAAACGGATAATATGGATAATACTGATATGTAAATAATACGAATAATATGGATAATACGGATATATGAAATATGAATAGTACGGATAATATGGATAACGGCATTAACATCTGATATTTGCTTGTATAGAGTTGCAAATTTTTTTTAAATTTTTCTAACAGAGAAAAAAAATAAGTATATATAATAAAGAAGAATAAAGAAAGCAAATAAAGAAAAAAGTAAATATAGAACTATTATTGTCTTAGATATTCTCATTTTTGTGTTTTGCATTTTTTTGAATTTTAAAATTCGGAAAACCTGATTCTTCTTTTGAAATTCATTGTCCTGTGGAAATCATTGTCCCACTGTTCTGTGAGTTTGAAATACTTAAGTACATCTTGAAACATTTGTAAAAAAAAGTGATTCTCCCCAAAAATCATTTCATAAAAGATTCATTTAATAAAAAAGCTCGTGTTAAAGCTCCTAAGGTCAAATATCTTCTTAAGTTAAAATTAAAGCTCCTAGTAGAGACTACCTTGTCTAGAAGGACATAAGACATTTTTAATTAATTTAATTTAGAATTTATTATATGACAGCAATAATTATAATTGCTGGTGTCCTGCCATTAATATTAGACCCACTGCCTTGTGTATTTGTGTCAATTTTACAACGAAGGACACATTTTTTAATGTTTTTGTTTCCTTTAACATCCATGTCTACCTGCGTACGCATCCCGGAATTCATATCTATGGTATTCATGCCTATTTTTCCCAGTATATTCAATTCATATCACAACACATTTTGACAATTGCAGATTTTATCTTTTAGATTCTCAATGTATCTACAGTTTGTTGAAATATTGTGAATGAAAATGATGAAATTGTATTGTGAAAATAAAATTAATCGAGATTTAATAAAATTTCATAACTTAATATTAGATTTCTAATATTTTTATACTTTAATGTTATCTCAATATTAAATAACGAATATTTTTTTTTTGTCAAATAATTTAAAAATATTTACCAAAGAATTGAAAATTTCTATGTGCCAACAGTGCTGAATACTGATTTCTCTTGAATAGGAAATTGAAAAAAAAAAATGAAATTTTCTTGAATTAAATTAATAAATTCCAATCAGATGAGTACTCATCTTAAATTTAAATTTTTAAAAGATTAAGTAATAAAATTTTATTTGTCATTGGGTTATGCATGCATGCTCTGATCTGATCATATAGTGATGATACCCAGGAAACTAAAATAAAAAAGACACTAAAAATAACACAAACAAAAAATAAAAGTAATAAAAAATAAAATAAAAATTTGAAAAAAAAACGAAAAAAATGGTTTTTTATTTTAATATAAAATAAAATGTCATGTTAATTTAAATAAAATGCATTGTAATACATATGTCCATAATTCTGATATAATCCAAATAATAATGAAAAAAAAAAACAAAAAAAAAAAATAACAAAAATTTATGTTAAAAATATTAAAATTAAATTTCGCGATATTTTCAGTAGCGCACACCAAAGTAAGTGAATTGTATTAAATATTGCTTGGTTTATCTTATCTTCTTCTTTGATCTTATTCTTCTTTGGAATTCGTTATATTCTTTAACAGCTACTATGCAAACTGTTGCAAATATTATTACTATTTCTTATTTATTATTGCACAAGTATTATTTTCTTTTACCACACCTTTTTAGTGGTCGACGTTCATCTCCAGTTATTTTTTGTACAGCAATTTAGCAACCCTACTTTCATGCTTCTATTGATGTGATCAAACCATTATTTTTTTTGGGTACTTCTAAATTTTTGATTTTCCATCCGTTTGTAATTTCCATATTTTTCTATGGTGTTTGAGAGTTTTCACAGCTATTCGCTTTAATTTTTTTGATTTCGTACGTAACTAACAGTGAAACCCGTTTAGTTGTACAAAAACAATTTGCAGTTCAATTGGACTGTCGAAACAATACTAATGACGCTAATGACTTTAAAAAAGAAGTATAATTAGCTTAGATAAACGTTTTCATTTATGATAGGAATCAAGAATTTACACTGCAACGCAATGGAAGTAATAAAAAGGATCATACTTCCTTCAAATATATTATTTAAGTTCAACCGGAAAGTGGAACACTATCACACTAGTTGTAGAAGCGTTAACAACAAAAGATATAATTGTTTATATGCACAATAGTGCGACCAATTCCTTGTTGTCATTTATTTTATTCATCAAATACAGCACTTCGGTTTACACGGGAAAATACTAAACCAAAACTGATTCTGCATTACTTCAAGTTGAGTTATATTTTTCTGTTTTTAATTTTCTATTATATGCTTACTCTTCTGGATCTTAGCTGTAACTGAGCTGTTTTTGCCAGTATAATATTAATTATAGTACTTTCTAATCCGTTCCATTTCTCTTCATTTTAAGGCATAGTTATATCTTTTGTTGTTAGCCCTTCTACAGCTTGCGTCATAGTGTTCTACTTTGCGGTTCCACATAAACAATATATTTAAAGCAAGTATGATCCTCCGTAGCTTCCATTGCGGTGTATTATATAGATCCTGAGTTCCTACCATAAATGGAAACGTTTATTCAAGCTTATTATAAATTTATTCTGAGATTCACATTATTGTGACAGTACAATTTGAAATTTGATTGCTAATCCACATTCGAACAGAGTGTGATTCTCTGTGACTTATCTTCTTTTGTATTGAAATGGCTATATCTGTTTTCTTTTCCCATCTTATAAAAATAGGACTTTAGTCAATACTTTAAAATATAATTATCTTAGTTTAAAAAAGAAAATATATTTTTGATTTGGTTGAATTAAAATGCAGTAATAAATTGGAAGCTACACTTTGGTTGGTTGGTTTTGTTATCAAAAGAATGAATAGATCTAAACTTTAAATGAAATAAATCCTCTATAATAAAGGAAACAGCAATAAAAAATGTGTGTCTTGAGTCATGGTCTAAAGTGTTCATATTCTTAACTCAAATCAATAAATCCTCATGGCATCAAAACCCTCAACTTATAATGTTTATTACGCTTGCAAAGGGAACTAGAAAAGCCACTCTCAACTGTATATAGTTACCTACCCCAGCTCAAGCTTGAAAATATTTATGTCATCCGAATACAAAAACGCGGGTTATAGATCCGGAATACGGCTTACTGCAATAACTGTTATAAAAGAGTTTAATTTTTTATTGTTTCAAA
Source organism: Argyra leucocephala (assembly GCA_963942445.1). Taxonomy (NCBI): domain Eukaryota; kingdom Metazoa; phylum Arthropoda; class Insecta; order Diptera; family Dolichopodidae; genus Argyra; species Argyra leucocephala. Next base: position 30,458,486 of record OZ012677.1, read on the forward strand.
TTAGTCGGAAATATAATTTGGTGTTGAGTAGTGAAGAATTTCTAATCGACTTACAGTAAACAATTGCCCGATCCCACAATAGAAAACCTTTGAAAAAATATATTTGAAATCACTTGAAAAAAATACCATACTAAATATTTATTTGACAGTTTCACTTTTAAATCGCTTCGTCCCTGCATTTTCTAACTGTATTTTGTGTAAATTTACCAAAACATTATGATGGTGCAAAAATTTCAAATTTTATTGATCCACAAGCAAGCTGTTATTGATTTCATATACAAATTTATATATACGAAGGCTATGTAAATGTCCCAAAATGATAACTAAAATCTGGAACAAACATTATGTATGTACATTATTACATATATACGTACTAGTATAGTTGCATATATAAATGTCATGGAAGTTTTATGTTAACTTCTTAGTAAATTTAAAAAACAAAAAATATTTTTTTTTTTTTAGAGATTGGGAGATTTTTTTTTTTTGAATTAAAAAAATAAAATTCAATTTTTGTTTTTATTTTTTGTTTTCTTATTTCTCATTGTGCTTTTTTTTGTTTTTCAATACTGACAACAAAATGTTGATTTTTATATATAGGTCAACACTTTTTATTTTATTTGATTTTGAACCAGGAAAAAAAAACAAAAGAAAAATAATAATATAAACATATTATAATACACATTCACTTAATATGTTGGATAAAGCTCAATATACATACACTGAGTATTGAAACAAAAAGAAAAAAAAATTAAAACAAAAAATAAAAATGTCGATCGTGATGACGGTGCCAAAATAGTTATGCTGGCATGTTTTCCTTTTTTGTTTTTATTATTTTCATTTTTAATGAAAATCTCCGCCGCGAACCAACCGATGAAACAACAATGAATGGTGGTTACAAAAATTATATTGTGTAGATTTGAAAGTATGTACCCATAGTACATATTTAAATTTGATTTTTTGTTTTGTTTTTTGTTTTTGGGACATAATCTAGTTAACAGTGAATATTTTTTGTTTTGTTTGAAAGACTGCTACGCGCAAATGATGAAGCTATGTGATCTGGTATAGAAAGAAAAACAAAACTATAATGTTCAAAGTTAATCTCTAATGTGCTGTTTATTCATTCTATGGTAATATTTATTCCATTTTTGTTTAATGTTAGACATTACATATTTAGTCAGTGGCGTTCCCTTTTTCACTTTCTTTTAACCTTCATTGTCGACTAATATGGCAAACACATACAAATTCTTTCAATAATTAATTTAAGTTGATATATGTGTATTAGCTTGTATATTGTATATATATATATATACTTATTAGTTTGTATGAATGTGAGATTTTTTAGCTGGGAAAATTTAATAGTTTCACATTTTATTCTATTTTCTAATATGCATGATAGTTTAAATAATGAGTCAAGTGCAAGTCATCAGTAAAATGATATATATAGTTTCCTTCATTTATCTGAATGTTTGACGGAACGCTTTACTAATACATATACAAATTGCAACATATATACAAATTGCCTTTCGGTACCTAGAGTGAACCGCGTTAAATATTAAAAATAATAATAATTAAAAAAAAAACAAATAGGTAAAATTTTGCGGACATAAAAAGTACCACCGTCATGAAATGAAACTAACTATTTTAGACAATAATTGTGGGTATGAATCAAAATCGTTCAAATAAAAAAAGCAAAGGTATGATAAATTAGTAAGCAAATACGTATTTTTCTTAAATTTGAAATAAAAACTCTAATGAAGAAAACAAAAGCTAAAATTTATTTTGCTTCAGTCATGTGTGGGCTGTGGCGGGTAACAATGCTGGTTTTTTTATAATTTCAGAAAACTTCTAGTTCTATAGGCTACTTATAGTACATAAGAATGAAAAATTAACAAATTGTTATTTATCTCAGCAATGTCCTAACATTTATAGTTTTAATGAAAATTCAAAAGCATTTCAATTATACTCATATTAGTAGGTAGTAGTGGCTGCCGACAGTACGCCGACACACTTAGACCGGTACGGTCCATTGTGATAATTGTACTCATATTACTAAGATTGGTTCTTTCAATTAAAATGCTTGAAGTTTGAACTGGGCTATATGAAATAAAGATAGTTTTATAGAAGAAAAAAAATATCCAAACAAATTGAAGGAAGAAATTATTGTTAAAATACCAAAGAAAGATGATTGAAAATATCAAAGTTTAAATCATTGAAATAAGTGGCGAGGTATCATACTATACTCTCAGTTCTCCCAAAATTAATGGCTAGAATAATATTCGAAAGCCTTAAAGACAGAATAGAATCCACTCGCAAGCCTAAAACACCAAACAGATTTTTGCAGTGTGAGATTTTGCAGTGTGACATCAACACACTGGTAATAATTCCTGAACAATCCACTTAATTTAAAGCCCAGCTACATTTCATATTTGTAGATTTTGGAAAAACCTATAACAGACTAAATTGCGAGTATATTTGGGAGTCACTTAGTAGAAGAAAAATTCCAAATATAAAAAAATTATAACCAAAATTAAAGATTGTAGCATTCTAGCATTAATTCGCAAAATGTTGCGTCTCACAAATTGCTTCGAAGTGTTCTGAATTAGTTTAATTTTATTATTAGCTGAATTTTATACGGGTGCATGCTCAAGTTAGTTATTCGCAAAATACAATGCTAAAATGAGCCATATTAAAGGCGTAAATTGTGAACCAAAACTTACAAAAACAAATGAATTGACAATTCTGTAATTTCAACAAGTAAAAAACAATATTTTCATCTGAACGAATGCCACAATGGTGATGGTGGATGGTGGATGATGGTGATGGTGATGGTGGATGATGGTTATCCTATTTCCAATGCTGTTATTTTATTCAAATTTTTTCACTGCGTTTCAAAGCACTCGTTCATTAGGACAATTAAATTGATTATTACGTACCCTTAATTTTTACTGAACAGTTCTTCTGATATTGAAATTAAGGTTGAATCACAGATAATTAATTTGATTTGATTAACATTTAATTTAACATTATTTAAACAGTCAATAGGGTTCAGTTTCTATTAGGATATAATTTCAATTCAATTTGTAAATGTAATACAAAACTAAGAAGAAATGTAAATATATTACCAGAATTAGAATTAAACTTGCTAGTATGAAATGGATCCGCCCTATACCCCACGGATGGGGCTACAGGACATTGATGATGATGATGAGTATCAAATGGTAGATATGTGAAACATTCCAATTGTACTCATACCACTTAGATCAATTTCTTCAATTGAAATACTTCAAAGTCTTACAGCTTGGGACTATATGGAAACCATAGACTATATGACAACAGAAAAAAATATTCAAACGAATAGAAGGAAGATGTTATTGTTAAAATATACATGCTATAGTATTATATATCCTTTAGTATAACTCTGGTTCATTCGATAGATTTATAAATTAAATTCGCTACTGACAAAGAGGACATTTTTACTAAAATTTCAACTTTTATTATTTGAAATAATTTTTTTTTTGTATATTTTATTATGATGGTAGCATTACAGTTAATCCTATCATTACTAAGTTGCTGTTGATGACGTTGTTTAGACAAAAAAAAATATATATATATATATAATATATTTTTTCAAGGAAAAACAAAAGTTTTATAAATAATGAGAAAATCAACTAAACTAAAAAAAATGAAATAGCAAAATAAAGAAAAAAAATTATATGTGGAATTTTCTCAGGTAATGTAGGTATCATTTTGTCTGTATCTTTAAGGTAATTTTTGATTTTCCACTAATAAACTTCACTTTTTTTTTGCGCTGAAATCATTTTAAATTTTTTGTTTTTTATTTTTATTTTTCTCATGTATGTGTCGTGTCTAATTTGATTATATAGATTTGATTATATGCATATATATATACATATTTATATAATATGATATATATATATATATATATGTATATAATGCATATATTATATTATGTATAGAATGTTATGTAAATATTCACTTTAGAAATTCAATTTATGCTGAAAATAATTTTTGTTGTTATTTTTTTTTATTTTGAATATACTAAAAATTTAGACTGATTTTACATGAGCATTGCAATAAATACAGAGTCTTGGGTAATAATCTAGAGACACATGACAAATTAAGTAAAATTGATTGAAAAATAAAATACCTTCGATTCGATAAAATTTGATATGTCAAATTCATCAAATTGATTTGATTCTCAATAATGTAGTAACTTCCAGGCAATGAAGTACCAATCCTATTTGGAGAACTAATTATAGAAACAGAAGAGGGTATGTTGCAAAATAGAGAAGCCAGTTATTTGATCATTGACACAATGAAATAATTTTAGTCTTCAAATACCGTTCTTTAAAAGGTAATATATCGATTATATACCCATTACGTATCGATAGTTTTTATCTTTCTAAGAGTACTGTAATAAAAGTTATTAAATTTTTTAATAAATTTTAATTAAGAAAAATCATTTGAAATTGTGTAGTTTTTTACAAAGTTAGAGTAGTTACTGGTTTAAGGGATAATTTAAAATAATGGTAGGTATAAATTTGAAGTATCGGATTTTCTACTTTTCTTTCAAATTTGATATCCTCAATTTTTTTGAATAGTTCTCCATTACACATATCCATCCACACTCCTATTAATTTTGAATTTTATATGTAGCTTAACTTCCATCACATGTAATTGAACTAATCAGAGGTTAGTAAATTGTGTTTAATAGTTGCCTTCGACTTTGCCTAATCATCTTGATCTAAATCTACCTCATATAGATCTATACGTCTTGCTCTTACGGAAGTGCGTCCAGTATTTGTTGTTTTTTTGTGCATTCTTTGATTATACATTCTTACCACAGATCCTTCACCTCCACTTACCCTATATGTATTAATAAATGTCACTTGAATTGGGGGCAAATTGGGGGGTCTGTGATCGAAATTTACTTTATATTATCAATATTTTTTTGGTGCTTTCTTATCCTTCTTCAGCTGCATATTCACTATTTGGATGTCTGTCCTACGCTGCGTACATTAGTTCTTCCACCGTTTGGAGATCCGTCCATTGATTGATATTTCTTAGCCATGCTATTTGTTTTCTGCCAAAACGTCTTCTGCCTTCAATTTTACCTTGCAGAATCAGTTGAGGAATACGATATTTGTCATTTTGCATCATATGCGACCCAGATAAAATCTGAACGTTAATCGGTTCTGATTGTTAATAAATCACTTTTCTTCAAATGATCTACCCATGATATCCTCAGTATTCTCACATTTCAAATACTTCAAGCTTATTCATGGTCGTTATTTTTAGTGTCCATGTTTCCATACCATAGGCATAAAAACTTCTTTAAGGTATGGAAAGCGTGGACATTGAAAATGACGATCATGAAAAAGCTTAATCGACCACACGTAGCATTTATGTGTATTAAATTTTTTGTACTCAGTAAATCCTCTCTGAAAATACACAAAAAAAACTTCCTGATATTGACCTCTCTCTCGGAAAATATGTTCAGCTGATTTTCGGATCAAAAATTAAAATTAAAATGCACAAATGGATGTATTCTATCTGCCCAGTGCCCACCATATGAAGGTTAATGATATAATAATGATTTTACTTTAAATCTTAATTTTCAGATTATTTACATTTATCTTGGTCGTATCCTGGGCTCTTTATATTCTTCAAATATCATTCTCAATGCATTTTCTGTTATTTGAAAACTACCGTTAGAATTGAAATTAAATTGAAGAAGAGTTGCATAATCAATTGAAATTTTGTTAAAAGCGAGACCGCCTAGTCCATATTGCTGTAATACACAAAATAATTGCAATGATTTGTTCTTTATTATAATTGAAATTTCGTAATGAATTTTTGGCAGTTAATCTGTGCTTTTATGCAGATTGCTGAGTTTACATTTTTTAAATATTGTTTTTTTGTTATTTAATACATACCTACAGTATGTTGTAAGAATGTTTATATATTATTTTGTTTAGCAATATGAAGCGCAGCAAGTGGAGTTAAATATTTTATCCGTGTTTTTTAATTTTGGTTTTTTTTTAGTTTGTTTTTAATATGAATATTTATATAGGCGGGGCACAAATTAGTTGTATAAAAAACAAAACTAAAAAAACAAAAAAAAATAATAAGAAGGAAAAATGCAACACACCTTCAACTCCAAAATAAAAATACCAACAACAAAATTTCAGTATAATAATATCTTATTAGTTTAAGATGTTCCGAGTTAGGTCGTCACTTTTAATTTTTTTTCCCATTTATGAAAAAAAAAATAAAAAATAAACATTAAATGAAATTAAAATACATTAAACTTTGACCGAAAATCTTTACTTGTTATTTTGATTTTTTAAAAGGAAACATTTAACATGAGAACTTTAGTATGTTGTTTTTTTTTTGTTTTTTTTTTAATATCATTTCATTGGTAACTGGTTGGGTTACATCAAAAACTCTCATTTTCTATTCTATACACAACATTTCAATTTTGAATGACTGACTAAATAAGCACAATGCTCAAAAAATCTTATTTACCTATATAGTTATTATTATAATGTAAAAAACAACAAATTTCCTTGTTTTATTGTTGTTTTGCGATTATTGTGCAAAAATGAAAATTACTAAATAACGGTAATGTTTTCATGAAAAAAAAATTTTTTTTGGTTAACGAAAAAAAAAGCAGAACACCATTTTTTTTTTTTTTTTTTTAATTTCTGCTATTATAAAACCGCATCAATTGATTTTTACTTAACACACAAAAAACAGAAAAACAAAAACGTAGATACAAGTATAAAAAACAAAATTTAATGTTTCGTGTGGTTTTTAAAAAATAATAAAAAAAAAAAATTTAATCGATCTCGATTACAATAATTTTTAAAAAGAGATTTTAGATTCTTAGTTTAAAAGCTTAGTTTAAAATTGTTTAAGATCTATATATAAAAATAATAATAATATGTATAGTGAGTATCAAAAATGTATATGAGCACAAAACTATATTTACAGGCTAAATGAAGCTAGAATTTTTTGATATTATAATATTATGTTGTACAGCGATTTTTTGTAGTTTAAATTATAAAAATATACTTGTATAATGTTATTGCTAATCTATAGTAAAGTTTGGTTGCAGCTAATGCCTGAAATACATGTGTAGAACTATGCATGCATCGCAACAAAAATAAATTAGAATGTATGGTTTTATATGGAACCAATTACATGTAATTCTGCACGTAGTGTGTTTTGATGCAAGATATCTCTATTTCTAATTTTTGTTGCGCAGCGGCAGAGCTACCTACACGAAAGTTTGTAAAAATTGTCATTTTACTCATGCTAATAAAAAAATAATGACAAATGTCATAAAAGTTATTCAATATTTACATATTTATTATTGTTTTTTGTGGTAAATAGGTTATAACCAATTTTGTAAATATTTATTTTAAATTAGTTAATGGAAGAAAAACTAATTAATTTGAAATGAATGAAAATTTCCTTAGTCTATAGTCTAGATTTTGTACAATTGCAACAATATCCATCATAAATTTTCAAAATATTTAGATATGACAAAATATATGCACAGCAAACTAGCATTAATTTATTCATATAATTATATTTTGTTACAATCATGATAGTGACAGATAACAAAATATGTGATTAAAAGTTTTTCAAAAATTATTAAATCAAAACTTTTATTAAACACTTTTAATAACTTTAAAATTTTTTAAAAAAATTTTTATTTTGTATTTTATTACTATACAAACAAATTGTATGTGTATATATCTAATTGGCGGCAATTATCTACATTATTTCAAAACAAAACAATTTTTGACAGATAAAATATGCACATGTGTCTGGTATGCAGATATGCATGCATATCTGAATGCAGCGATGCATGAGAATTCTGCATATGTATTTCCCACTTAAAACAGTATATGCACATTGCAGCTCAAAAACAACAATGTAAAATAAATATGTATTATCTCTCAGCATAATGCATTGATATTATTTTCTCACTACATTTTACTTCTACTTACGCCTACTTCTTTAATACACTAAAAAAAATTGATTTATTCTCTCAATTCTCATTCGTAATGAACTGTTTTTTTCATTATTATTGTTGTTGTCAAAAAGGCTTCAGACAAAAACAAATTTAGTAGATAATATAGAATATGAGTATTTCTACATTCAGAGCTTCGAAGAAAAATATTTCTCAAGCTATATTGAAATATTTTTTTATATATTTTAATTAGGAAATATTTTTCCTGTTTTTTTTTTTTATTTTCCGTCTGTGTGGACATTTTTCTTTTTTAAATTTAAAAAATTAACATTAAAAATTAAAATTAAACATTTTTTGACAACGTTGAAGTTCAGTAAAACTTATTGAAATATAATATACTTGGATCGAAATATTTATAGAATTTGAAATAGTTGCAGTGTTTTGCAGCTTTTCAATAATACAATTTCACGATTGTGTGTACTAAATTTCTCATTGACCCTAAAACTTCTATGAGACACCTACCTAAACAAACATGAACATGAAATTGTATATGCACACTCATATGTTACTAACCATCTGAATACTATCAAATAACATAACTTTAATCGCATTTTATTCTGGCATTATATCATAACATAAAAGTTATATTTTCTTTAATCTGTATAATTAGTCCGAAAAATCTATGCCATCAGCTGATTTAAATACAGACAGAATATTGACAGATTCAAAATATACATACAGAATACTGACATGTAAATTGGACCTTATTTTTTAATTTTTATAAGATACTAGCAAAGCTACCTGATATTATCTGGGTGCAACATAAAATGTGTAAAGTTAACTGTAATAAAGAAGTATTATTTATGAATCAAATTAAAAAAAATGATTTCTTAAAAATATGAAAACTACATGGGTCCAAATCAAAATTGTAGTAGACTTGAATTTGTACTTCAATTTTACAAGTACTTATATTTCTTCTTTGTTACCAATCTGGTATTGTATAATTTTCGATGACTGGAATTGCGTAGAAGCATAACTGGAGCTCCTACTTTTGGTTCTGGATAGTGAGGCAGCCATGTCAAAAACCTTGTCAACCCACACAAATTTCAGTATAGCGTTGGCTAGCTAACACCATCATTTTCATTTGTATTTCAGTTTTACCATTTAAGTATTCAGAGATTTTGCTTTCACCAAACTACAGTATAAGTTGTAAGCTAATATTTTATATAAGAATTAATTACTTTCATTAAAAATTCTTCTGACCTAGTCAGAATATTGGAAAACGGTAAAAAACATGTTTATTTATTTTTGGGAGAGTAATTTAATACCGATTATTAAATCTGTAACACTTGTAGTTTTTGAAATATTTCTGATAGTTGCTAAAACTTGTATGACAGTTATAACCGAATAATTCCGAATTTCAGAATACAGTAAAATATGTGTTTGTTGTTTTTTGAGAAAAATTTTTAAGTACAAATTTTCAGAGCTGTTACTCGTTTAGTACCTACTTGAAATATTCCCAATGGGTACTAGGAGTTGAGTTGTATTGCAAATATACATGAACCTGTCAATTGATAGCATTTTTAATTACTACGTCTATTTTAATTTTTTTTGTCTACCACAAATAACTTTGCAAAATGTCAGAACTATATTTTTAAAACTGTGGATGTGTTTAGTGAACAAACATACAAACAAATAAAACAAAGAATCAAACAAATAAATAAAATATAATTTTACAAATTTAGTTTGTTTATTAAGGTTGTTAACTTTGCATAAAAACTCTAATATTATGGTTGAGAGCGCAATACAATGAGTTGTACTACTTTTGCAATTTTTTCAAGTAATTAAATAAATCTGTTTTACTTTTGCAGTTCATTGCACTTAATTATTAACATTATTATATTCATACATTTTTAAAACTCACTGTACTTTTTATAGCCAAACATATTCCACTATACATATATATTTAAAGTAAATTTAAGTGAAAGTGAAATTAAAAAAGTAAATTTTAAAAAACATAAACCATAAGTATTTTAAAATAATAGATGCAATTTGATTGCAATTATACTATAGATAAATTCAATTTTTATGTTTTTGTTTTATTTGAAAATGAAGCTTCCTGTGTAGATAACAATTGTTAAGGGGGTTTCTATATCTCTAGGAAGAAAAATTATAACGAAAATGCGTTACATGTTTTAATTTTTTTGTTTTGTTTTCAAACATAATGTTTTGTTGTTTATTTTTTCAAATTATGAATTTTTATTAAAAACAAAATAAACAAAAATTGTTGTTGAGATACTTTGCAGAAACCACAAGTTTACTGTTGTGGCTTAAAAACAATTAATTCAAGTAATTGAAAATATTTTTTAATGAATTTAAGTACATTCGAAGAAATTTTAATCTTCTAAACCATGGTCAATCGGCATTGTGTGTTTTGTCTATAAAGCAGAAAATTGTGTCGGTTAAACACAAAACTAACGTTATTGAGTCTAAAAATGTTTTTGAAAAATTATCCATTTAAAATAACTACTAAAATTTCTCTAAAAATATAGTCTTAGACTAATTGTGAATTTGTGAAATATAGTATAGTAGTATTATAATTGTAACTGCATTAGAAAAGATCTGTTGCGGTTTTGTGTACCAGTGTTTTGTAGATGTAAGTAGAATGTTTGCCGATTTATACTGTATGTAGTTTATCATCTTAGTACTAATGACAAGTTTTGAGGTTTAGGTCCCGGTCAGAGTATGCATGTTTCAAAAATATTTTTTCATTATTATTCATTAACACAATTTGGATATCACTGAAGCTTCATCAATTCTAGAACAGATGTCGTTTTCAATGATTAATGATATATAATGATATGTCAAGATGTTTTGAGTGTGTCTATAGCAGTAGCGTTTTTCTTCCATCATAGTCATGGTAATAAAAACAAAAATAATCTATTAAGTTCTGAATCACAATGTTAAATCTGTTCTAAATATACTTCACATCATAATTATAATTACATAATATTAAATTTGTTCGAATCTATTTCCAAATATCTTTGATAATAACTAACAGTGCTTAGTTAGTAGATAATCAAAAATTAATGAATAAAAATAAATAAAAAAAAATAGCTTGTATTCGCAATACTAGAGCAAGGGGAAAACCAAGATCAAAATGGCTGGACGAAATCAGGAACAACTGTCGAAAGATTGTAAAAGATAAAGCAGAATGTAGGAAAGTTGTAAACGAATTTAACGCTTACCCTGAGCTTTAGGACCAATAAATAATGATGATACTCGTATTCGCAAAATTTATTAACTTTAACGAATTGGTTATGGATAAAAATCTCACCGCTTTTTTCTCATCGAGCGGTTATTTTATATGTAAATATATTATTTATTTTCACTTAAAAAAAGTCTGAAATTACAATACCCAAGTATATTTTCAAAAAGGATGTTTGGTATTAAAGAGTTTTGGTGTTTGTATACTACTTGGTACAATGTACATTTTATTTTTTTTTTTCATAACTCAATTATGGATTTTTGAAGACCAAGAGACATGTTTTTGGCATATAACTTCATACAAGATGACGTTCTAAATTTGTGTGAAACACTCTGTTTAAGTATACTAATTTTTTTCTCAATAGAGTATATGGTTTTATAACACGATTTTCTATTATATCCAATGTCAGAACACTCACATGATTTATCACAGATTATGAACCAATTAACAAACATCTGTTCAATATTGCTCAGTTCAACACATACATTCTATCGGAATTGGACATCATAGCTCACAAAGTCATAAGTATTTACAAGCATACACATTTTCCAATTCTGAAATTGACATTAAGCGTTTATAATAGTGTTCATCTGGCACATAGACCTGCTCTTTTAAACGACTAATACGGTAAGTACAAACGATCTGAAAAGTCGCGTCTATACACTCTCTACTGTTAATAAAAACAAAACGCTTTATTGATACATTCAGCAGCACAATTTAATTTAATTGAAATTAAACATAAAAGTCCTGTCAAATGACTTAGACTATTTTCTTTGGAATATGTGGTCTAACTTTTTTATTATATCATTTTGAAATTGAAAAAAAGTATTGAAGACAAATATCTGTACCGTATTGGACAAACATGTGGACCATTTCACAACCAATTTTCATTATTATACTTTTTAATGATATATATTTAAAAGGAGACGTAGCGAAAGTAGATATTTTTTCAAAGAAAATTCAATTTCAAATTTCATCCCATGTATAAGCAAATACCACTTAGAAATATTTTAATTGTCGCATCTTAATAAATAAATTAAATTTGTTTTTTAAATAAATTATTACATATGCGGTTGTTGTCCAAGATAAATCAATAAAAAAAGTTATACAGTTCCAAGAGTAAAAATGATGAAAAACAATTCATAATGAAATTGAGTACGATTTTTTATCATACTTCCTCGAATTTCGGGCACCGGTTGAATACTAGTTAAGACTTAAACATCAAATTAGGAATATTAATTAAAATTGTACCATTAAAGTTCAGCTACAAATTTTGTGTAAAAAAACTGTGCAGCAAAATTTACTGAAATTATATCAAATTAACTTTAAAGCAGAAATTTCACATAATTTTTGTTTCATTGTATATTATCTTTTTTTTTTAAAATAAATTAATCCTCTTTACTCACAATAAATAAATTCTCTAATCCTCTAATATTTAATTGAACTTACAACTTTTGCAATTTCAACAATATAATTTTCGAAACAATAATCAAAAGTGATTACAAAATATTTCATTATATTTTTTTTTTTTTGTGTGTATTTCAAAGAGCAATAAAGCAGCAATTCACTTAAATAAAAGATTTGTAAAACTTAATTAACTTTATTTAAAAAAAAAAAAAAATTTTTTTTCCAATTTTCTTAAAATTGCAAAAACACAGTTTTTTTTAACAATATCCTAAAGATTCTATTTTTAACATTTAAACAGTTAACTTTATAAACTATATCCAATTTTCTATTAACCTTCTACATTTTAATAGCAATTTTGTTGATAATGTTCGTTACATTTTTGTTATTTAAAAACTAATTTTGTGGCATACTTAATTTATAATTATAAAAAAGAAAAGAATATAAAAAAAAAAAAATTAGATGCAATATTCGGGTAATTTTTCTTAAAGCATGAACTAACTGTATTATAATTATTTTAACAGTAATTGAAACAGTAAAATTCTGAAAATATTGTGGGATGTAAATTCCGTTTGTAATGGCTTAAAAGTTTGATTTGAAAGATGAATATAAGCATTTTTAAATTTTAGACGACAGAGTTTAAGAGCGAAGGTTGAAAATAGTAACTATAAAACAGAGTGATTTAATTGATATATACTCGTAGTTTAGGAGAAAACCTAAGATTTGGATTAATAGATTCAACTATACGAGTTGGGTACAATATTTCAAATTTGTAAATACGGAATAATAAATTTACTCCTGTATGTTCAAAGTGTTTATCTTAATTAAATTTATCTCAAATTTAAATTAATTGTCTATCAAAAATAAATGTTTAGCTTTAAAGATAAGATCGGCTTTTATTAATTTAAAGTATGTAATCAAGGCAAAAATGTAGAAAAATAAGTACGATAGATTTTTTTCTTTAATTTTACTTTCGCGATATTTACGGAATTTTAATATAAAGTTATAGAAACTATGTAAAATGTTCTAAAAAACAAATTCGCTGTTAAATATTCAAATTTTAAGCCTTATATCTCATATAAAATCCATTTTATCATTTTACGCATCAATAATTATTTTTTTTTTAATAAATGAAACAAAATTGTTTTACTGAAGTATATTTTTCATTTTCTGACTGTTTTATTTGTATTTTATTGAATGTTATGTTTCATTTTTTCACTCATAAATTTGATCAGAAATATTCTGATGCAATCTAACCGAAATGACAACCAATTATACTGAAACAATTTTAACTAATCAGTTATAGCTTTGTACGACCGCTTTGACTGATCGCTATGACCGCAGTCTAAAAGATTTTCTAATTCAATTATAAGTCAAGTTCTATAACATAATCTTCATCAATCGAAAGTTGAAGAAATATTTTTATATTAGAGGTATAATTCATGATAGTCAATACGGCTTTTGAGCCCAACGTTTTACCGGTTATCTCAAAATATGACTCTGCAAAAGCTCAACACCAGCCTTCATCAATCTGGATAAGCTTTTGTTGTAGCTCTACATATATCTAAGGTTTTTAATCGAGTCTGGCATTCTGCTGTTATAGCAAAATGCAATGTTATTGGCTATGTTCAACCTTTTCCAAATCGATTGAAAGCTTTCTTTTAAATCGAGCTATCATAGTAGTTTCGTTGACGGTTCTTTTTCCGACCAACTTCAAACCAATGCTGGTGTTTCACGAGGCTCCATCTTTTCACCCACCCTCTTTCTCATTTTCATTAATTACCTTGTCAAATTAACTTACAATCCAATCCATAGTTTTGTTGATGGCAGCACTCTCGTAACATCATATGATTTTCTCAAAAAAACTAATGATATAGCTTCAGCAGTCAACTCCATAAGAACAATGATGGCTGGGGTAAAGAAAACATGGTCAAGTTTAACACTTCAAAAACTCAAAGCTGTCTTGTTAGTAACAAGCCAACAGCATTTGAACCAACTGTCCGGGTTTAAATGAAGATATTCAGAGGCTCAAAGATCTGAACATTCTCGGATTGCGAGTGAATCAAAATATGCACTAGAATGGGCAATGTTTCGATATTGTGAGAAGCGCCGCCAAGTGTTTGGGCTTTTTGAGTCAGTACAAAGCTTATTTTTCATCTCAAGACCTCTTAAAAATCGATATATATGACTATAAAAAGATATATACGCCCCAAGCTCGAGTATAACTCACATTTATGGGCAATTGCGCCACAAACTGTTTTAAATATATTGAACACAGTTCAAAACCGCGCAATTCGTCTTATGGGAGACATAAATGTGACCTCATCCCTTACCCAACTTGGTCATTGTCGTATTGTTGGAGCACTTACTCTAATTTATAGATACCCACTTGGGGTTGGCACTTATTCCAAGTAACTTAGACGACCACGAGAGGCCCATCCTTTCATTATGGAAATTTCGAGATGGTTCAAGTTCGGTTATGGAAGTTATTTTATAGTAAGAACATCTCGATTGTAGTTTCGCGCCCCAATCGAAGCATTCCCAATGAGAGAAGGATTTTTTATATGTGATTTACAGATGTTCAAGACGAATATTAAAAACATTATTCGTTCTTTCTCAAACAAAACATTTCTTCGTCCTTTTTCGTTAATTTTCTTTAACTATCAATTTCCTTTTTCAAATAGTCAACGGTACGAAAATACTCAAAGTTTCACAATCTAAGTTTTGGTTTTAATATAAAAAACAAAAATAAAATATTATATCAGGCTCGTTTAATTAATTTTATTACATGTAAGCTTTTAATTTATGTAAGATGCATTCTATATATGAGCCTTTAAGAGCTCTTATATGATATTATTTGAAATAGAAAAATAAATAAAGGACAAATTTCTTGAAATTTCTATTTTAATGAATTTCAAAATATTGTGGTTATTAATATGAGTTATTTATTAGAAAATTGTTGAAGCTTCCGCTTGTGTAAATCGAAACTCAATTTGGGAAATTAGAATTAATATAATACTTACGTTGAGTTTAGTTGTTCAAACTATCAATTTTCAACAGTTGTTGTCACCTAAGTTTTAATTCAATTGAGTTTTATTGATGGAAAATGCTAACTGCTGCTATACACATAGATAACCAAATCATTAGATTGCTTATATTTATATAGGTTATCAATATATATTTTGAGCTCATGGAACAGAGCTGAAATTAGATTGTATAATACAAGTCATAAATATATTCTGAAATCAGAAAACTGTCGCTTAATACTATTTTTTATATTTTGCTAATTATATATTTTTTGATATCACTTTTAAATAAATTCATTTTTTTCCTAGAATTTATAGCAAGTAATATAGATATTATAATTTAATTAGAGTTCAATTTTCTTTAACTGATGATTATTTTATTTGTTTACAAAGATCAATACTTCGGAAGCAACTACACGTTTCCTTCTTCAGTGTACATGCTTTTTGATTCTAAATTCATAATTAATTAATTATCTTTATTTTACAATCATCCACATCATCATAAAATTGACAAGAAAAACTCTATTTTCTATTTTTTATTTACAATTGCATACAACAAAACTCACCAATAGAAAAAAGAAAATAATCGAAAATAAATTAGACTTCCTGAAAATGATTAATCTTGAAATTTTTCTATATATTACTGTTTAAAATTTAAAATTAATTTGTTTAATGATTATTCAAAAGAATTCACTGTCCAATAGAAACAGCAACAGCAACACCATAAATATTTTAATTTTATATAATGTGGTATCTTTGTAATCTCAAAGTGTATAATTTTGTTCGCATTCTATAGAACAGTATAAATATTTTCTTTTTATAAACAAAACCAAATCATGTTTTTTATTATTTATTTTTTAAATTATAAATTAACTAGAAAACATTTTTTTTTTTTAACAAACCATAACCGACAACATCAATCAAAATATTTTCTACATTCATCAATGTACATTTTTTCAAATAAGATTTTCCGGACGTCGTATGCAGCACAAAACAAAAATTTTGTAGTTAATCTGGAATTATTCTGGTAGTTGTTTGATAAATTGATTAAGTCAAATATATTCGATATAGGCGATTAGTTTGGCAGAAATGGATATTGAAAGCTGATAAGTGAAAAACTATATTTCCAAATTTCTTCTTTCACTTATTCGTTTTTTGTCAGTAACGTAGGTTGGGTTCTAATATCGGATAATAATTGCAAAATGTTGTGAACATTCACATTGATACTCAATGGAGCATGCAAATTGAATGAAAATCATATTAAAGACTGTTAAAGTAATTTATAGAAGATGCTGTAGGCTCTAGGTGAAACACTATTAAAACTAAATAAATATTAAAACCCTAGGCTTAGACTCTATATTAAGACTCAGTCTTCTGATGATGGTGTAAATACGGAAATCGATTAAGATATTTAATAAAATTGTAAAACATACCTAGAGTTTTAATATTTATTTAATTTTACTGTTAAAGTATTGATACCTACTTTTTAATACACCTGGTCATCAGTTAAATAAGTACACTTAAAGAGTCCTTGTATTTCTTGTACTAACTCCATTTTGCTACTTTAATCAACTGCAAAGTATTTGATATTTGGAGCAGTACCAAAGTTCAAATTGATATTCAAATACCCGGTATGTCACCGTTCACATATAACTAATAAATAATGTTATCGAACTATTATTATATAACATTAGAACAAATACAAAAAAAAATAATAAGATTATTTAAAAAAATAAAACGCTTTGAGAGTAAAAACATCTAGCGCAAAATTTCAAAACTCGATTCGGCATCAAGTGGGCAGAGTTATAAAAATGTTTAAAGAGTTTCTAACAATGCAACAGCAAACAGCAAACAATGAAAAGCAAACAGTTTCGGAAGGACAAAGAGTAGATCCAAATCTATTAATATTGGTCAAGAGGTTTAAATAGAAACATTTGGGACGTTCTGAAAAAAAAAAAAAAATTGGTGTAAAACCACAATGTAACTGATATCCAGAACTCCAGAAAAGAATGCTGAAGCAAAAAATAGATGTAAAAAAATTACCTATACGTTTTAGTGGTTAAAGAAGCGTCCCATTTATAACAGAAGGATCAATTAACAGATAACTTTATACATTAAAAGAGTGCTTGAATAAGCGCTTTGAGCCATTTTTGGTTAATCATAGTGTATTGTGATTCTTTCAGATCAATTTCATATCTTCACTATTTTGTTTTGCTGTTGATCAGCACCTAGTATTTAATAAAAATGGCTAACTACTGTTATTTTACACTATTATTGTTATTAACTATTTTTTACTACTGTTATCAATCAACAGAAGGAACTATATTGCATTATCATGATTCCACTTAATTTTTTATTATACAATTAATTGTTTTAATATCTTGCAGAAAAAAATAGTTAAAAATAATCAAGAATTCGCACACTATCACTATTGAATCGAATTTCGTGTGTGACTTTTTTTTTTGCAAATTTTATTCCATCTATATAATGTAGAGTTTTTTGAGTTACACTGATTCATAAAAAAATTTTTTGGTTACTATAATGAGGCAACAAAAAAAACTTAAGATCTTTCTTATCATATTGTAAAATTATAATCATAATAATAACAAACGTATATATATATACTAAACATTTTATTATACTACACTTATATATATACTAATGAAGTTATTACGTATAATCATTATCAGAAAACAGGCATGTATATACGGGCATACCGTCGCTTTAATTTACCCGATTTCGTGATCATATTAGCAGCTCCTATTTTCTAAATTATTTAAATAATCTCACATCAAAATTCATCATAGACGTATAGACTTATGTTATATAATAGTCTCTATTGTTTTTATTTTTTTTTTTTTATTATTTTCTTTGTGAATTCTGAGTATAATAATACCGTGCCCGATTTCTCAATTATATCCATTTTATATGCTTAATCAAATGAATTAACCATTAATTCGAAAAATAGAAATAAGAAAAAAAAAACAGAAAACAGAAAACCAAAATTGAAATCTGCACTATTTAATTCCATCAAATAATTTCCACCAAGCAATGTGAAAGAAAAAGAATTACGAATTAATGGTGTTTTCATAAAACATAAAAATATCCATTCTTATAATATAATGTAAGTGTGTGTGTGTGTGTGTGTTGGGTTTTTAAGAAGAAGAATTCGACAAAAAAAAAATATATTTTCAGAGAGAATTGAAAATTTTCTAATCATTCAAAGTTTTAAAATGATCAGTTATATTTACAGAAACTTAAGACCTACCTACCTATCTACCTACTTTTTTTTTTTAAAAGTGTTGCCAACTTTTTTTTACAAAATTATTCATGATTTAAAAATGTACATTTTACTATTAGAACTTGCGTATGTCTTACAAAGGTATATCTCACTATCTCAGAATTCTCATCATTTCGTTCTTGAATTATCGTTTGTAATAGAAGTAATGACAACTGTAAAAGACTTATTCGGAATGAAGTTGCAAAGAGTCCCGTAAGATGATGTTCTTTGAACTATGGTTCAAAAGTGTGGTAATAAAAAATAATGTGTAAGTTAAAAAAGGGTGTATTCAAAGATGAGTAGTATGCAATTCATGCTTGGTACTAGGGAAAGCTTTATACCCAGTGCACTCAAGGATGAAATTGTTAAACTTATATAGTTTATGAGATACAGTATCGCTCACAACTTAAGCACCCCTATGCCAAAAAAAATCAAATAGTAATTTCAAATTAAAAATTTTACTATATTATATTGGTCAAATGCTAAGAAAATATATTTTATTGTTTAGTTTTATTATCACTAATTTATTTTAAGTTAACATTTATATCAACAATTCGTGAAATTAAAAAAAAAAATAGAAACAAAAACAAAAAATAGTACAGGTACAACAATATTAAGTTCAAAACTAAAGCACCCCTCTTTAAAAATATCATAAAAATATTTAAAATACCGCTATTTTTATAGATTTAATTGACTGATAATATTTTTAGAAATGCATTTACGTGTTAAAACTATATTCCCAATTTAGTACTTATTTAAAATTTAATAATGCAGTAACAATTAGTAAAATTAAAGAATTAAAAATTTATTCAAAATAAGAATTAATAATTCACTTAAAAATATCATAATATGGCCCGGAATAAGTATAGTGTTGAATTAAAATGGAAAATAATTTATAAAAAATATTGTATAAATAGGTCAGTCATATCAAGATTAATTAAAATATATAAGGAAACCAAAAACGTTGATAGTAAGCATTCTGGTGGCAGACAAAGAAAAACAACTACAAGAGAAGATAAAATGATTAAAAGAACGATTTTAAACACCCTTCAATGTCTTCGCGAGATATACGAAAGCAGTTGAATTTGGAAATCAGCGGCATCACAATTAAACGAAAGGCCATTGAATTTAACTTACGCAGTTATCGTGCAGCGAAAAAACCTTTTATTTCTGAAAAAAATCGAAAAGCTAGACTAAAATTTGCTAGAGAGCATCTGAATTGGAATATTTCGAAATGGAACACTGTATTCTTTTCAGATGAATCTAAATATAAGATGAAATCAGATGGTATAAGGTACGTACGACGACCAAAAGGGCAAAGATTAAACCCTAAATATTGCATTCCTACAGTGAAATTCGATGAAGGAAACATTATGATGGTCTGGGGCTGTTTTTCTGGGTTAGGTATTGGACCAATTCATCACATAAAACAAATAATGGATCGTTTTGTGTATGTTGATATTTTAAATAATGTAATGCTCCCACATGCTGAAGAAGAAATCTCACTGAAATGGCGATACCAGCAGGATAATTATCCTAAACACACAAGTTGCTTGGCGAGAAACTGGTTCAATAAACATAAAATTTAGGTTTTAGAGTGGCCTGCACAATCACCTGATTTAAATCCGATAGAAAATTTATGGGAAATAGTAGATCAGAGCTTAAATCGAAGAGACTGTGCCAATAACACTATGTTATTTAATGAAATTAAAGACAAATGGCAAAACATACCACAAACTGTCATTAATAATTTGATTTCTTTAATGCCAAGACGAATGGCTGCTGTAATTAAAAATAAGGGTTACTGGACGAAATATTAATCGTATTTTTAAACTCAAATCTATAAAAATAGCGGTATTTTAAATATTTTTATGATATTTTTACAGAGGGGTGTTTTAGTTTTCAACTTAATATTGTTGTACCTGTACTATTTTTTGTTTTTGTTTCTATTTTTTTTTTTATTTTTACGAATTGTTGATATAAATGTTAACTTAAAATAAATTAGTGATAATAAAACTAAACAATGAAATATATTTTCTTACCATTTGACCAATATAACATAGAAAATTTTTAATTTGAAATTATTATTTGATTTTTTTTTGTATGGCGGTGCTAAAGTTTTAAGCGATAACTACCGTATGTTGTATAGTCTCTAGGTGAAACATGTTAATGAAAATTGGAAATTGAGGTAGGTCATTTATTTATAATGTAACAACCAAAATATCGGTCAATATCCTAATATAATTATTGCTCATTTTTATTATGATAAACTTAACTTGGTATAAGTAATTCGATTGAAATAACTTATCAGTTGAATAAAATTAGGTAAAAATAAGCGAAATACTATAGAAATCAATATATTATGAGGAACTGTAATAAATACGTTAACATGTACTTTTATGAACTGTACAATAAAAAAAGTAAATAGATTTAATAAAAGATTACCTTCCGTTAATAAAGGTTAATAAAAGGTTATATTATACTACTAGAAAACAATATTCCAATTTCTAGACTACTTCAGTACTTTAGTTTTTGGATGGATTAAGGGGGTTTTAGCTGCTAAACATTTTAAGTGTGATATTATTTGGATGGCTCTAGAGAGCGATATAGCTTATTTATTTTTTACATAAAATACTTCAAAATTTAAATAATGTACTTCATCAAAATATAATACTCCAAACTGAAACTAGTTTTAAAAATATCCTATTGTCAGGTTAAATGATATTTACTGTTTTTGTCGTCATAATTTTAAAAAAACTAGTACCAAAGAATATATAAATAGTAAGAAGTCGCATATCATATAAATCTTTGAAAAAAGTTTTTGGTACTACACATCTGATAGGAGGAGTGGATTCAGACATTGAGAAAGAGAAAACGGGGTGAAGATTATCTCATTATTATTTTTTTATTTGTATTTTTCAATCTTTCTATGAAATAATTGTATTTTACAGTAGACACTGATATATGAATATTTATATTACTACATCGTATATATTTTTGAAAAAGTAAATTTAAGTAAAATTAAGAATGATTTAAATGACTATACATCACAAGTGTAAATTCACTACTGTATAGTTTAAATTTTATTTGTATATATAAGGAAAAAAAATAAACTTATTTGTAAAAAAAAAAAAAAATTTAATATGCCAGATGATTGAATATATGCAAGAATAATTGAATAGTAAATTGCACCACAAAAATGTATGACGATTATTTTCAAGTTGAGCGACATCTATACTCTAAATTTCAATCACAGACAATTTTAAAAAAGGCTTCATAAAAATTCTGTCACTTTAAATAGACATACAAACTTATCGAAAAAAGTACAAAAGCAAAAACACAAACAAAAAAGAAAAACAAAAATCAGATCAGATCATACTCTTCAATAATGTTATAACAAATGTTGGCTCATTTGCTTCTGCTATTATTAAAAAATTTATATACAGTAAAACACGCTTATAGCATTCCTTAAATTTTAGTAACATTTTTGACTATAACCGTTTTGTGACTATAGGCGTAAACAAAATCAAATTCAATAAAATATCTTTCGTATAACAATTTTAAACTTTATTTTATTCATAAATAGCAAATATTCTGTTATGTAATCACAAAATATACATATTTGTAATAAAGAACACAAAAAAAAACAATATATAAATCAGTTTTTTAATAAAATAATTCACTTTCGACTTATTTTTTTGTTTTATTCGAATTTTATTTGTTATATTTTAATGAGACTTATAAACGACATCGTTTGTATTAACTTATGAAGTTTATTACTTTCTTTTAAACAAACTATTGACTATTGCTATAACAGAATTGTGACTACAAACGTTTTTGACTATAAACGAATTAAAATACATCGATCTACTACATTGAGAGTAATCGAATTTTATTGTGTTAAGTTATATTCAAATTAGTATTAATTTCGTCATAAAGTATTAGATATTATACTTTGATTTCATTAAATTTATATTCAAGAATCAAGCGATTCAGAAAACAACTACAATTATACCAAAACAAATATTCCTGAAAGAACTACTTCTGTGCAATTGCACAGGTGATTCACTAGTACCTAAATAATATTAATATGTATTGAAATAAGTATGTAGTTAAACATACAACAATAGAACGAATGACCCAACATTACCTGGCGTCGAACTACGCCTTCTGAGCTAACAAAATATGGACGAACATGGGATAAAATAAAGATCATTGCACACAACAGAGAACAATGGAGCAGGCAAGTCGATATCCTATGATCCCACGAGGAGTAACAGAAAAAAAAAAATTAAGTCAATGATGGAATCATAGGATCTAGAAAAAATTATAAAAATAATAGTAATAAAAGAATAAAATTTATTAGTTATGCATTATAAATCATGAACTGTCTATTATAGAATACCATTTACTTTTTTATCAGAAGTTGATTGAAAAATATATTTCTACTTCAATTTTGGTATTTTTATTTTTTGAAGAAATAAAACAGGCAACAATCCAATTTTGTTCTTTTTTTTGTAAGGAGATAATAGTGTACATATCTATATCTACATATGTAAATGCTTATTTATACATGATTGATAAATAGAAACAGACAAAAATAACAAAATCAAAAAATTAAAAATATACTAACTTTACGTATGTGTTTAAATATTTTTTATATTTTTTTATTTTGAACCTTTGATTTGACAAAATATTGAATTGAAATATTATATCAACATGAATGGCTAATCGTTGGTTACTGTATTGTTTTTTTTTTTGTTTTTGTTTTTTTACAAAATTATACTTTTTTACGTTCTTTTTTTCTTTTTGCGTTCCATTATCTTACCCGCCCGTATGTACCTAAGTCGAAGAAATTGAAAAATATCCAGATCGAATTTCTTATTATTATATGTTCTTTGATAAAACATTAACAAAACACTCCTTTAATTTTAATTTTAAATACAGCTGGCAATACCCTACAAAATCTAAATAGTCATGCCTTTTCTCCAATTAACCGAGTAACATCATAAAAAAAAATAAAAAAATAAAAATAAAAAACTAAAGCAAAAAAATTCAAACGGAAAAGAACAAAATTTTCATGAATACAAAAAACAAAGAACAGTTTAAATATAACAGAACTATAAAGATGAAAAAACGAGGAAAAGAATTGAAAAGAAAATAAGTAATATGCTAAAATAAAAAAAAATAAAAAAATAAAAACAAATTAAAAAAAAATCATGATTTCTTCCATCTTCAAATATTTAAATAAGATTGTACCTGTGTTATGTACTTAACTGTGCAATGCACTTAACTAATTTCACTAACTATGTTTATACTTATGAGTATATAGGTTTTTTGTTTTTTTTTTTTTTGCTTAAAGAACAATATATTTTTATTTCCAACGGTATATTCGAAATGAAACGGTATAATATCGGTACAGGTACTTTTCTTATACTATTAATATTAGTATTAAGTGATTACAATTTTGTGGAAATTGAATTGTGAATATTTTCACAATTTAATTCCTTTGCAATCACCTCTATATTATGTACTACTCTATTGCAAAATAGTTAGTCAACTTTTAAACTTATACAATAAAAAATGTTTTGTAGGTAATTACTATCTATAAAAAAATTGATTTTATATCCCATCTACTAAGATTTTATGGGTAAAATGGGAAAAAACTGAAAAATCATTATGCCAGTACTGAAACGGATTTAAAATACAAACAAGGTGTATGGACTAACTTTTGTGCAATAGAGTAGTACAGCTATCTAAATAACATAGTTAAATAAAACAGTGTATGTATGGAGTAATTTGAATTCCATGAATATTTTTATTATATCAATAAAATTTCATGTATATATAGTAATAAAGGGAAAGCCTATAATAACCAACATATAGATTCTAACGAATTCTTATTTGATTACTTTATCCGTTCGTTCATTTTATGGTAAATTGTAATTGCAAATTTAAACAGGTGCCTTTCTCTCTTAATTTAAGAAGTAGGGTATTAAATATTTTATAGGATATTTATATTTAAATTTTTTTTATTAATCAATAGAACTCTAAATAGTATAGGAAACTATGTTAAGAATGGATTTAGATGTTTAGGATTTTGATTGGGAAAATTAATTCTATGAAATTATAATAGATAGTTCTTGCAATCGATAATGTACAAATATTAACATAGTAGC
Source organism: Argyra leucocephala (assembly GCA_963942445.1). Lineage (NCBI taxonomy): Eukaryota > Metazoa > Arthropoda > Insecta > Diptera > Dolichopodidae > Argyra > Argyra leucocephala. The sequence continues at coordinate 30,483,648 of OZ012677.1, forward strand.
AGAAACTAAGTAGCAGAGATAGTCTCTGATAGTAACCATTTAGTACAGCGTGAAACTTTATGATTTGTCCACGTAGTGCGATATTCGGGTTTAACTGTGCATATAAACATATCGACATCATTAATTAACAAATAATGTTGTCTTTGATTAACAAATCATGTCAAATTGAGACAGGCGTTATTTAACCCTCAAATCAAAAACTAAAATAATAAAAGATTTGTTTTTAACTATTGCCCAACGGATGGGGTTACAGGACAATGATAATGATAACAAAAACTCGAAAAAGATGAAAAGCTTGACAAGCTTCTTCAAATTTTATTTACTTATACTACTTGACGAACATTATACAGACATTGAAAATGTTATCACTAATTGAAATAGTTTAGATTAGATTCTTAAAAGACCTTATTGTAGTTTTCACCGATATATTTTTAATCAATATTCAATAAGTCTGTAGAAAGTTTTTTTGGTTTGGCCGACAGAATGATTTTCTCTTATCGACATCACTTTTTTTGCTTACAAATTACCTAATTGTTTAATTGTGATAGGTTTTTAACATCAGTAAAAAATAGTGTAATATAGTATATGTGATGTGATGGTAGTACAAGGTTGACATTAGAGCGTTTCGTGGTTAACGTGTTTGCTATTTCATTCGATTCAGTTGCTTTACGACTTGTCATTGCAAATTTATGTAAGTCTGTTTGACTATATGGCAATTTTATAAAAATGGTAAGGAAATTTTAGATAATGAGTTTTAATTTTATTGTATAAAATTATTTGCTAACATACCTATTTTTATTTTCTATCTTATGGTTACGATTTGATAGAAATAAGATGAAACAATTAACTTCATTAATTCCGTCGTTTCCAATGGTAACATATAGGAATATAAGACTAAGTGATAGCATTTTATAAATTTTTACAAAAATTTTAAGGCTAATATATTGTCCGCTTTCCGAGTCATAATTTGATAATTTCAATTTTTTAGATAACCCACTTCGATAAATATTATTGACCTGGGGATGTGTATTAGATTTATTATATATTAGATTTATTAAAAAAAAAATTTTATTTTTACTTGAGAGAATGTATCGAAATTTGGTTCAATGTTCTAATTAATCTAATCAATTATAATTAATGCAGACATTGCATTTTTATATTTTAAAAGTATTAGGAATTTCTATGATTAAACATTATGCGGTACTGCTTCAGCACCAAAATGACAATCAAAAACAAATAAAAATGATTCTTACAATAATATAGATTTCCTATACTGATGGGGTGTAATTGTGGGAGGACAGACTGTAAAATTTAATATACATATACATAAACAATTTTGTAGATATATTATATTTTAATCAAAATTCTAATGAACTTTGATCAGCTTTTTAATTATTTTAAATTTTCTGTATAACAGTTATTTTTTAATTAATTCCATAAATCTATTCAAATAATACTTAATGATATTCAGTACAACATTAACAATTTAAATTTAATTAACACATTTCAAATCAAAGGATATTTTTTACACATTGTTCTCATTTCATCATATTGAATTTATGAATAACAAATAATTTATTATTAAGTGTTACTAATGTAATACTATATTATTATATAGTTAGTTTTACTCATTTCAATTATTTTAAGTTATTTTTAAAAATTATAATTATTTCTATCACGCTATTCCTGATACAACATTATGTAAATGTATGTTAACAAATATTTTTATATATAGTTCAGTGTTAAAGTATGTATATATATTATTAAATCTAGATCATATTATATATACGTGCATATATACATAATATAATAATATAATATATTATTAAATAATTAATTAAATTTTAAGTCACGACTTGAAAGAATTTATTGACCAATTACAATTCTATTTAATGTACCTATGGTACACAACGAGTAAATTATGAATATATTTTTTAATAAGTAATCATCGGTTTCCATCGAAATTTAAAACCATTCACTGACATTGAATATTAAGTAAACATATAATTTTAATATTATGATATTAAATTAAATTAAAAATTGTTTATTAAAATTGTTGAGGATCAAATAGGTTCTAATAGCTGATTGAAAAAACAGAACAAAATAAAATTAATTTAAAAACAAGAAGTTTGTTAAATGAAATGAAAAAATAATCGAATTTAAATTGAAAAGTAATAAGTTTAGTTAAAATTAAGAAAATGAGAATTATTATTGTAAGGTTTTATGATGTAATTTGACTGATATTAAGTGTAGTTTTGAAATTTTTGGCAGAAGGTAGCAACTGTTGATACACAATTAAACATAAAAATTTAAATAATTCAATATGATATAGTGTTGTGCAAGTAATAATAACTCTTTCGATCACCGCGTACACTGTAATGTACTACTTTACTGACCTCTTCTCTCTTACAGAAAATTGTTAGAATTCAAACAAAATGAACAGTTATGCTCATTTGACATTTCTGAATAATTCTAGTCATTTTTGTTTTTGTGTTTACTGAACTAAAGAATCAGTTTATAAGAAAAAGTGAATCTAGTTACATGGTGTCTAATTGTTACGATAAGTACATTTATTATTTGCTCGAATTAAATTATTTTATTTATGGTTTTCGTCTCACAATAACAATAATTATTGTATAAAAAAATACTTAAATTTTGTAACTAATAAATGTGTTTATATATAAGTTTAGAATGTATTTTTGGTGAAAATTTAATTATAAAATGGTTGTGCATTATAATGGACCATTGCTTTCAACTGTACAATGTAGTGTCCATTAAAATGTACAAAGTATGCCAATTACTTATTTTTTCCATTTTTAAGTTAGAATGTCTAAATGCAATTCATTGACGGACATAGAAATTTACGATTTTTTTTTTTACAATTCGGATTGCGATAATGATAATGAAATTGTTGATGATAACAACACTTGAAATGTCAAACGATATTATAACTGCTGTGTCAGTCAAGTGCAAACGTGTAGATAATATTGAAGACGATTGGAATGAAGAAGTTGAAAATATTAGTATACACCTAGGATGATAGTAATGGCTGAAGAAAATGGAGAAATATTTATAACAGATGAAAGTTTTGCCGTTAAAATAAGTAGTATTAAAGAAATATACAAGTAAATCTGATATGAAATGGAATAGGAAAACCCCAATCCCACATCATTCAGTCGGATAAGCAAATAGCCAAAGAATTTAGCTGGACATGTGACGAAATTGTTAGCAGAGATGGTGATATTGTGGTTGTTAAATGGCAGGATATAAGAATTGTGAATCTCACATCCAACTTTATAGTCATCGAAGTAAAGGATACAACGAAGCAATGGGACAAACTAATTAAAATTTATGTAGATGTAAGCAGACCCACACATAGTTCAAAAATATGTTGTTAAGATGGGAGTTTTTTTTCGTCTCGACCAGCAAATTGTATACTACCTCCCATATTTATATGTATAGCAATTTTCTGATTTTTGAATTGGCATTCAGTTGATTGGAATACAAAAACGATATTAAAGTAATGAGAGTACTCAAAAATGAAATATTGGATTTGTTGCTTTTTAGAATGGAAATGGCTTTTCATCTTTTAAACGTGAACGTTCCAAGGATGATCTTCTACAACACATCATCGAAACTATTATTTACAAAACTGATAAGTTGTGAATTACGATCTATGAAAGAAATTAGATTAGTTAAAATTGATCTTATGTCATTCTACGGCAGTAAAAAAGAGGCAAGTCTGTGTAAAATGAATTGCAAAACTACAAATGCAACACTTGGAAGGACACATTTTTATTATATTCATTTTTTTTAATTGTTATTCGATGTATTTATAATGATAATAAGATATGCATCTATTTTGATTTTACCCGTAATTAATTGGGGATTGAAAGGGTTAAAAATTTATTGAAGTACACAATAACATTCGGTAAGCGACTGTAGAACATGAAGCCGATACGTACAATACAATATGTGATAGTTGATGATAACATATTTTGTACTGGCTTTATAATTCATTGTCTTGTCTGTCTGTTTGTTTGTTTGTTCGATTAAAATTTTGCAAACAGTGATTTTAAGCTAACTTACGCATGAGCCATAGAGACTTGAATTCCACGATAGCTCGTCTCGACATTGATTACTATTATTTAATGCATGTGCCTCGGGTTGTTCGTTTTAAATCTTTCAAAGCTATTAAAAATTCATAATCACAAATTTTCACCACAATCCTTATAAGGTCAAGAATCACAGAATATATCGGGCACATATTAAGAATCTGAATGGAATGGAGTTATAAATCTGTATGGGGGTAGGAGAATGTAATTTTATACTTCTTAGTCCATTTTAAAAACGTGGTATATTAACATTTTGTTTTTATTTAAATAATATTATTTGTTTTCCTTTTCAACTTAATCATTCACTTTGTGAGCATACATTCTTATAAAGACATCAAAAACTGACTCTATTTAATATGTATTAAATGCTTCCTCTGATGTTATTTTACAAATTTTCTAAATTTTACCAAAGTTTTTTTTTGTGCTGGGGTTTTATTAAAGTGCTTTTCTTGTTATTAATTTCCTCCTCCTCTGAATCATTTTTATTGATTCAAAAGAGAAGGCTTTTTTTATTTTTGAAAAGGTAGCAGATAATTCGAGAGTAAACCAAGAGTTCAATCCGAGCATGCTACCCGGTGGTGTGGAAGTCGAACCCACTAAAACCGACCTATTTTTTACCGTTGTTAACCAATCTACGTTAGATCGACTAATTATTATTTTTTTTAAATTTTATTAAAATTTTCTTTCTTCTTTTAAACTTTTTAATATTTTTTTACTTAAATTTTATTTATTTTACAATTTTATTAATATTATTTATTTTTTATTCATATTCAAATTTTATTAATTTTTATTTTTCTTTTCAGGTAAGTACAACACCTGGCTACACATTTTATAATAATTTTTTCGATTCGTTGGATCTCCTTCGTGAGTATGTAAGATAATAATAAATTAATGTGACGGCTTCCACTGTTTAGTATTCTTGATTTCTAATTTTTTATGCAATGTTTGGCCTTTTTAAAAAGAAAAACGGAAACTTGATTTGCAAATTAATCAAAGTTCAATTAAATTTTTACAAAATTTCAAATTTTTTAAATTGACGACAAATGTTTATTGGCAAAAACAAATATTTTGGTCCGCATAATCGACCTCATCTATACTTTGTTGTAAAATATAATAATGAAATACACTGTATTTTTAGTATTTAAAAAAAAACCACACAAATATTAAGTAGTATGAAGTTATAAAACTGATTATACTTAATTGAAGAAGACAACAATTTTTTATATTAATTTTATTTTTACCATTGTATACAAAATCTGGTTATGAAAATTAATCCATCAGAAACTTACTAACCCATTCAATACAGTACTTTCAATTTCAATTTTTATAAATATTTTTTTAATAAAATAATACTACGTGTAGGTTCAGCATTATGACCCACAACTACAATGATAATTAATTGCACTAATTTTGTTTTTACTCTTTAACAAAAAAGGGCTGGGATTATCAATGCGAGACAATGTTGTACAACATAATATTATATATTTTTTCAAATTATTCTTGTTTATTATTATATTTACTTAGATAATCATCACATCATCCTTTTCATCTATATATATATATAATATATATATATATATAATACATGTAGAATTGAATAAGAATTTTATTGCATATAGAAGAGTTTTAAAAAGTGCTGCACCTGTATTTTTTTCCTAACTTTTTGTTTTTTTTTTTTATAATAAGCGTACTTAATTTTCAAATCACTCTCATCGATTGAAATCTTTAAAACGTTTTGATCAGGAGCACTCCTAAAAAAAAAAAAAATTAAATAATATTGTATCTTCTTCTTTATAAAAATTTCCCAAGTAGCCTCTAAGCTACTTTAAATAATTTTTAACCGTTAAATTCAACCATTTTGAAAAAAAAAATAAAACTGAACAAAAAACGATAATATTTAAAGGTGCATATTAAAATTATCTATTTATGACACTTATTTTTTTTTTTACTAAATTAAAAAAATTATCTTTAAAAATATATAAACGGTCAAAAAAAAAAAACTAAGTCGGCTTCTTAGAACAATATTTACCGCTTTTTTAAATCTTAGTTTTTTCTTTTTTATACTTATAAATTTAGAAATGTTAAGAAAGATCTAAAATAATCAACAATGTATAACATTAAAAAATTAAAACAGTGATTTTCAATTTAATTTTTAAAAGGAGACATTGTACACATACATATATACATTCCCCATGGGCAGAAAAATTTTAATTTGTAGAAAATTGTGTTTATCAACCCGACCGCATGGAAGCTGCTGAACTGTTTTGACGTTTTCTTTCCTTTCTTTTAACAATGCCTGTAGCACTGCATATAATATCAAAGAAAATAAAATTATTTTTATAGTTTTTTTGTTTTTGTTTTACTATTGTATAGGGGGGTGATCCATTTTTAAATTTTGATATACATTGTAGAATTTTAGGGGTATAAAATCGGTTTAGAACTATAATAATGGTATGATTAAAATTCAGTTTTATTTTTTTGTTGGAAATTATTTTATAGTACAAGAAAATAATTTTTTTAATTAACTTCCTTTTGATATCTCCGAATTTTCATATTAACTGTTATTCATTCTTGAAGTTGTAAAATTTCAGTAGGAATATTTTAATAAGTATTTTAGACAATGAAACAACATATTAGCATAACAAAATGCTACACAAATAAAAAATATTAGCATAAATATTATACTTTGAATACTATGGATATGCATAATAAGTCTAAGCCAAATTAAAGTATAAGAAGAAAGAAGAGGAAATGTACCGACAGAAAGTCAAAAGATAATAAACTTATAAAATCAGCAAACAATGTAACACGTATAAAGATAAAGTAGAATCCTAAAGAAAGAATAAAACGTGGTGTTAAAAGAAAATGTTACGAAGATTGAATTGGCTCTTGAATCGATATATCAAATTGCATTTTTTCTTTTATAATATTTTGATTCTACATCTACATTACACAAACTAATTCTTCTTCTTACGCAGCATTGTATTTCAATATGTTGACCCCTTTGTTCTTTTCACTCTGTTTTAATCATTTCTACCATTTTTTAACAATTTTAATATATTGATTTTCAATTGGCTTTTCTGACTGCTGCAGTATATAGATTTTCAAATTTCAAATGTGGATTTTATACAAGTTTATTATAAGGTATCACATCTCTTCTATCAAAGAAACGCACTCTTAAATTTACAAAAGTATTTTCGTTCATGGATATTTTTTTTTTACACGCTACCCAAACACTAGAAAAGGATTCCTTTGAACAAAAGGAGAAAAAGGATTAGGATTAGGGTAATAGGATGATAGAGGAGAATTGCTGGGCAATTTGGAGACGAAGCTGAAGAAAAGTAGGCTTTACATCGAGAAAGGAAGCCCAAACATTTGGCAGCCTGCTTAGCTATATAGAAAATATGATTATTTTAATGCATTTTATGATTTACCTGTATATCTTTTTGGAAGTGTTTAACTCAACTCTGATGTTTATGTTACTCCAATCGGCTAGTTTTGGTAGATAATGGATAAGTTAGCTAGCAATTATTTTTCTATTCAAGCTGGTTGAGGTAGAATCACCTCTAGATCTCCTTAAAAATTGTAGGATGCCACCAATGTGTTGTCATCAGCAAAACTATGGATTGGATTGAGGGTTGAAGAGAGTAAGTAGTTGATGAAAATCAAAAAAAGAGTAGGTGATAAGGCAGAGCTTTGTGGAACGCCAGCGTTTATATTATAGTTATCGGACATAAAACTGTCGACAACCACACGTTTACTACGATTCAAGAGAAAATCCTCAATCCATATGCACATGTCAAGAGGCTGCCCAAGCCAATAGCCTGACATTTACGCAGAAAAACAAAATGCCATACTAGATCAAAGACTTTCAAGAGCTACAACCTCAGATACATCGGTACAATGAATGCTGGTGTTAAGCTTGATGCAAAGAGAAGTTAAAAGTTTGCCTGTTAACCGTTGGCTTCTAAAGCCGTATGGGCGATCGTTTAAAATACGCAAACTACTTAGGTATCTAAATAGCCAATAGCAATTTATTACGATTTCCATTATTTTGGAAACAAAGTAAGGCCATTTGGTCGGTAATTGGAGATTTAAAATTTTTTTAAACTGTTTCTTAAACCTATTTATCTATTCTTATGAAGTGATCATTAATTATTTGTACTTTACCAATTTATTTTGATATTTTTTCTGTTCATTACTTCCGTTTTTATAGAATTTTTCCAAAATTAAATTGAAGATGTTTTATTTTTAAATTAAACTAACGTACTAGTCTTTCAGAAATTTTTATTATTAATAGAATCTTCAGTGACAGCATATATTCTTTTATCTTTTTGATTCTCCTCTTACTTATCTCCTTTTTTTATTTTATTTTGTTTTAGGTTTTGTCTAAAAATATGTTTTCTAAGATACTGGAAGGCATATAATATAATGGAGTTGTTTAATAACAATCAAGCCTACATCAAGCCTAATATCAATCAAGCTTCATACAATCTAAAATATTTTACTTTATAAGAATTAAAAGGCTTCATGGTCTTTATGCCTCTCTATAAATTAAGTACAAAAGTACAACAAAAAATTAGAAACGAATTTACCATTATGGGTAGGTGTTTGAAGATTAAACTGGTCGAATTTTTCATGATTTTTCATATGTTTTACTTGACATAAATATGCTTCAAAAATTGTTGCCCTTAAAAATCATCGTATTGTTAGGCCCTTAACCCTATTTTATATATAATTTAAGAGTTGGCATATATGCAACCAGAAAAACTAATTTTTCTTCTTTCACATGTTAAGCAATTTCTTTGCGAAAGGTGGGAGCCTGGAAATGAGCACTTCTAAACTATAGAAATACCAAGATGGTTTTAGATAAGTTATGCAAATTCTTTCGTAACCAAAACATCTATAAAATATTAAATTGTATTCCATTTCAGAGATTTATATTAATTCAAAGTAATTCAAAGTATTGAAAACATAGTTCGAAACTCTTCATCAACATTTTTCTCCTACTTATTTTGCCTATTTCTTTGGACAACTTCCAGACAACATTTCCAAAGTGTAAAAGGTTCTCTAAGGTAGATTTTGTTTATTAAAAAAAATCTATTTCTAATTTACTTACAAATCATTCCTGATCTAATATAATTCATCTGATGAGAGAGTAAGATTGCCCAAAGCAAATATACAAGAGGAATCTAAGCCAAAGCAAATTGTAGCTAAGCCAAAGCAAATACACAAGAGGAATACAAGAGGAATACAAGAAAAAAAAATTTATTTCTAATTTACTTACAAATCATTCCTGATCTAATATAAATTCATCATTAATGAGAGAGTAAGATCGCCCCTACTCCAATAGATTTATTCTTTCTTAACCATTATTTACGTTTTTAAATTGAATTTTTATTTTTATTTTACTTCATTATTTCTACACATTAAACATTTTTTGTTTTGTTTTTCTTTTTTTTTTGTTCTTAATTTTTTAAGTAAAGTATAACGCTACGATGATAGTAATGATGATAATGACAACAATGATGATGCTAATGCTGATGAAAACTTGTTTTTTTGGTTTTCTTTTTCTAAAGCTTAACCAGAATATATTTCATGTACATTATTTATATATACATATATATATATATATATATATATATATATATATATATACTTATACATATAAGATAAAGCGAAGAAGCAGAACGTGGTTTCAATTCGTATTTTATTTTTTGGGTGAATGGAGTTGGGTGTTGTTTTTTTTTGTTTTGTTTTTATTTTCTAAATATAACCAGCGTTGCGCGCTCGTAATAATCAACAAAACAAAATACATATACATAAAATGAAAAAAAAATTATAAATAAATTTTTTTTTATGAAAACAAGATGAAAATTTGTAGGTACCTTATAAGATACAAAAGACTTCACGGTCTTTCTATCTCTCTATAAATTAGGTACAAAAGAATAACAAAAAATTAAAAAAAAAAAAAAAAGAATTAACAACTCTCTATAAAAAGAAAAGACAAATTTCGCGATGCTTTCTTTTTTTTGTTCTTTTTTTTTTTTTTTTTGCTTTTTAAATTCTTATAATTTTGTGTTTTTGCTGCTTGCATATCTTTACAATAATATCAAGTATCCATATCTTTTCTACCTGTAGAATATTTTGTTTCTATATATATATATATCCATATACATATACATTTGTACCTGTCCATTTGTCAGATATTTGAATTTGGGTTGGTGGATTTAACATTCATAAAAAAGTATAAAAAAGAAAAAAACCCCTATATTTTTGTATTTATATGTTTGTGTGTGTGTGTATGAAAATAAAATTTTATGAGTTTTTCTATGAATTTTTGTCATATTTTTTATATATAATTTTTGCGACTTTTAGGATTTGACCTCATTAGATTGTTTTGTTTTCTTATTGGATTCATTTCTAAAAAAAAATTTATATATACGAATGTAGGTATATATGGTGTGTGTATGTTTCATTATAATAAAGTATCTTCCTGCACATTTTATTCAAATTACCTGTTAACCTTAAGCTCTCAAAGTTCCATAGATTATTTTTTTTTTCACATTTCTTATTACTGTAAAAAGAAAAATTATGGAAAATATTTTGTTACACAATAAAAATATTATTTTTCATCAATTTACGTCTGAAATGGCTGTTCGAAAGCAAAACACTTAAATCTGAATGATAAGATAAGAGTATATACGTTAAATAAGATCTAATTGGAATTATGGGATTTGAAATTAGTGAAATTAAGTGTTATTTTTTGTAAAGTGCTCGAATCTATAAGCTAACTCTTATAAGTGCTCGAATCTATAAGATAACTCTTGCTTATATATGCGTAATAATTTGTTTTACTCCGTTTAGGAGCATAGGGCTTTCCTAAAGCTCTTCCACTATATTTGTTCTGAGCTAAGTGTTTAATTTCACTCGATGTTTTATTATTATTCTATTTTTCTTTAGGGACTGATCTGCGTCATGTTTCCTGCGGTCTCCCTCTTCCTTTTTAACCCTGGATTCTAATCCAATTCCTACCTTGCTTTATTTTTTTTATTTTTTATATTATACCCAAAACTTAGATTGTGAACCTTTGAGTACTTGCGTACCGTTGACTATTTGAAAAATTAAATGAAAGTAATTGTTCTAAGGATGACCTATCCACCTCCATTTTCTCTGGTGAATTCTCATTTATGTGTGTGCTTATTGGTTTTCGTTTGGCCATTTCCCAGATTTCATTGTTTCTAATTGTTCTGGACCATAATATTTTGCCTATTATATGCAAGCATTTGTTAGTGAAGACCTGCATTTTCCTTGTATAATTCTGATTTATCAGCCATATCTCGCTACCGTACAATGGGGTTGATTTCACGAGGCATCATATATTCCTAGTTTCGTGCCGCTGGCGATGTGATGTTGCCTCCATGCATAATAATTGAGATTTATTATCCACTCAAGTCAAGTCATATCTATAAATATGACATTTAGCTTGAACATGAAAAACTTGTTGAATTGACTGACATTTTATGAATGACCCTTGGTATTTATATATCTTCTACTAGAAGGAAGAACTAGACAAATAATCTTATATAATTCAATCTTATTCACTCTACTCTACTTTGGATTTAGTAATTTGAATCATGACACATTTGATACAATTGGGCTAATATTGTACACTACTACTAGTATTTGGAAAGCTATGGTTATTCGAATTTGAAATTTTTCTCGAACAGATTTCTTATTTCAAAATGTTCTTTAGGAGAAAGTTGGATATTTCAAAACAAATCATTAGTTAGTCCTTCACTTAATTGTGTACAGTTTGTTTGTTTAATTAACGTATATACATGAATATGTAATTAAGAGACCTATAGCGCATTAATTTATGGCCCAGCAACTATTTGTTTATTTTATTTTAGTTCTTCATAACTTAGATTTATGTGATTGGCTCTCTAAATTCGAGTTTTTATATTTTTTTGATTTCAGGTCCTTTTACGTTTTTATACTCAAAGCTCAAAGTTCAGGGGCTAATATAATTTATACCATTTTTCTCAATTTGAATAGGAATTAAGCTATACTGTTTTTAATGTTCAATAGTATCACGATTGTCAATTGTTTTTTTTAAAGTAGTTGTTATAAGCTTCGAAAAATTTATAGAAAATTTTGGCGCAGACTTTTAAGTGGTAAGCCTTTTGTTAAAATTTACTGATACGTTGAGTTGCGGTTGTAATGACTTAATTTATCTATCGGATATTTTTAGTTTGAGTTCGACATATTTGATTTAGGTATAGACAAATATTCTAGCATTTCTCCACTTCAAATATTGACAAATATTAATTACAAAGTGGATTTTGTTAATTTTGCATTAATTTTTAAGAAAAATTACTATTTATAAAAAGTAGGGATCAAATTTGATATTTATTTAATATGAAAAGCTATCGCTGCTGTTAGGTAACTTACTGTCATCATTATAAGTCCTGTAAAAATCAGCAAACAATTAATTTCCTTCACTGGAGTGGAGTTTGTGTAGTAACATATTATTAAATTAATTAAGGTTATAATTCGTAAATGTAACTTTCAGAACAGACTACTGGCATGCTTAAAATAAGTATTGTATGTTTAGATAGTTTTAATATAAGTTTCAATATAAGATAAAACTAAAACTTAAAATAGTTTATATTAACTATACCTGAAGTAAAAATATAATGTATTTTCAATATAAGTTCTAATCCGAAAAACAGTAATGATAGAATAGCTCTAGTTTATATTGTCGAAACACTAATCAAATTAAACATATAATTTTGAAGGCTAAGTCAATCTGTAGCTTATACATATTATTTGCTGTGACATAGTATTTTGAAAAATATATGCAGGTTCAACATCATCATTATCATTGCCCTGAAACCTTATTATTGGGCCATGTATGGCTGTCTATAAGCTTACAGACTACGATATTATACTGACATGCTTGATCATCTAATAACTCACATAATTAATATTAATTTAGAAATCATAAGCCAGTTGAAATTTCAACATAATAACCTGTTGCAAGCACCATAAGTCGCAAGCATTGACGAAGGAAGTAAGAGTGTTGCTTCCGAATCCGAAATATTGATATTTGCACAATAAAAGTAGATTATTAGTATAATTAAATTTACTTTTAATTCCAAAATTAAATTAAATTAAATTATCAAAAATAATTTGAATCTTAATATTTCATAATTAGCAATTAATCTTACGATAATTTTTTTTCCTCTCTTTTTTAAATTATTAAGTTTTGTTGTCGCATTTTTTTTTCTTGTTTTGTTCTTTTATTTTTTTTTCATTTTTTAGTGAATTGGTGGTATTATGGCCTAGATTAAAATTAACCTTTTCTTTTACTAATTTATGACTAAATTGAATCAGGAAATGTTATGCTCGTTTTAAAAATGAATAAAAATAACTATTTTTGTTATTGTTCTTTTTTTTCTTAAATTTTATTTTTAATGTTAAAATACCGTTCTAATAAGCAGAATATAAAATAGAAAACTATAAAAAGCTATAATCACTTAGAACACCTTTTAAGGTGTGTTATTGGTATATCTCTTTATATATTATATAGGGTGTATATTTGATGATATTAAAAGAAATAAAAAAAAAATAATAATTTAGATATTTAGCAAATTCAGACATAGTTAGAAAAAAATCTTAAAGAAAAGAGATTTGTATCTTTTGTAATTTTTTTTTTTAAATTCATATCTGAATCAGCGGTAACATCATCAGTATTGTGTCATCAATTATCATTAAAAGCCATGATAAGCATTTGATTAGAATTATTATTTGAATCGGAAAGATTTTAAAAATTTAATTTTTTATAATATGAAGAGTTTCAAATTATATAACAGAGATTTTCAAACTTTTTTTTTGGTTAATATTACTTAACTTGTAATTTAAAGTAAAGTGATTTATTTCGTGCAACGTACGTAACACATTACAATGTTTAGGTTAGCTGTTATAGGTAATTTATAGAATCCTTTAAGGTAGGGGAGGCTCCATTCTAGGAAGGGGCAAATATTTTTTGCTTACAAAAATGTCAAAGATAGCGATCATATGAGTATGCTATTTGATGTATATATAACATAATATTATGTACTAATTTGAATAAAATAATTAAATCTTATATGTACTTCATATTTATTTCTAATAAAGCAAACAAAAAATTTAATAATTGATTTTTCTAATGATATACAAAACAATTTCTTGCCTATAATGGTATCTATTCATCTAATAATGTTCACATAGTTATAGATGCTGATTACGGTGCATTTAATTGATTACCATTATAAAAACATGCCAATTAAAAATAATAAAAATATAAACATTAGTATAATAATGCATAAAAAAAGTAATGAACATTATTTTACAGAAATTTTGTTTAACATTTACACAGCCCTTTTTTAAAGCCATATCGTGAATTTGACACAATACATATAACAAAATAGTACAGTTTTTAGCCAATTCATTTTCAATACTTAATATTGTGAGAGCGTGTTGTCTTCCTATGCAGACAATATGTGGACCGTATGCATTTTTTGATTAATTTTAATTTACTAAAATAATGTTTAGCACTTGCAACCGTCACAGGTAGTGTAAATAAAGTTCTTAATACAATTAATAAATTGGGGAAAATTTCATCGTAATTGTTATACTTAAAATATATTGCAATAATTTCCTCCGCATTCTCTACATTATTTTCTTTAAATAAAAATTGATTTCCTTTGTTATAAAATATAATAAAATCTTCGGTTATTTTCGTCAATTCATTTTTTCCTAATTTTTGTTATATCTGTTATTCATTTAAATTTATAAGCAATATTGAAAAGGTCGAATGTTTATTCTATTTGAACATTGACCGTATCAATCAAAATTTAAAAACATTCTACTTACATTTTTTTACAAGTAAGTGCTCTTCTTTGTTACTTTCATATTCTACTAAATTGTGGTACTCGCTACTTTTAAATTTTTTGTTTTCATATTTGGGTGCCCTACTCATAATTTGTTTGCCTCATAAAACCTTAGATGCTTATGATAGCTGAGACATACCACCGTTCGTTATAAACAAACCTAATTTGAATCGGTTAGAAAATGTGGTTTTTAACCCTTTACTTCATACGAAGCCAAATATGGCTTTTTGAAATAATCATCAAGTTTTGATATGTATAATTAAACATATATGACTTCGTATGAATTAAAAGGCTAGAGTATTTCTTCAATTTTTTTATCTTGAAAATTTTGACGACCCAAACCAGCCCTATAAAAAAATAGGCAAGAACAGTAAAATTTTTAAATTATTGAAATTGACGTTATTTTGTTGCTTATTTTGAGAATATTCATTAAAACAAGCTAAAATTACAAAGCCTCTTTGAAATCGGTCAGAAAATTAGGTTCTTAGAGGGTTTTTAGGGAATTTGCTAATTTTTGAAATTTGATAATCCTTAACGACCCCGGTCTATTGATGATAGTCGGTAAATTGGTCGAAAGAAAACTTGTACACTTAATTTACAATTTTCAACTGCTTTTTTTTCGAATTGAGACCAAAATAATTGGACACCCACCTTAAACTTGCAGAATTTAAGCCATTTAAACGATAAGTCATATGCTGCGTTCATGCCGGTGCTAAATTGGCAATGCTATAAATGTAAAAAAAGTTGCTCGTTGCTATAACCCTTTAAGGCCCACTTTAAGTGATTGATACTTTGATTCAAAACCACTGTCATAATTTAAAAGCATTGATTCAAAGCTTTTGTTTAAATGTAGATTATGTAGATATATTGTTATGTGATACATAGATTATGTAGAGTTGTATAGAATCAACTAAAGAAATTTTTTGTTTTCTTGGACCTGAAAGAGACAAATATCAAAAGTGAAATAGGCGTTCGGCATATTGAAGAAATGTTGTAGAATTTTATCACAACGTTCGGAAATAGACGTAAATTTCATGCCATTATTACTTGTAGCCTGCTGTACGCTTCATAATATTATTAGAGAAGAATTCATTCCTCAGATGCATACAGATCAACTGGATTTGAACGAAGCATACAATCTTCGGATGAAAATGATCTACTACTGACAAAATTAATATTTGCTCCTTTTATATAATAAAAATTTTTTTAGCTAATAAATTTTATATAAATTAAATAATAAAATAGTATTCAAACTTATAAAAATATACTTACTTTCTTTTGTAAATTTTTTTGTTTTTATAAATTATTTTTACTTTGACGTTTATTTTTACATCTGTAGCAATTTCGGCGTTTATACCGTGCTATATTAGCCCAGGCAGCTACGTAGCTAAGCTAAATTCGTGTTACTATTTTAGTTAGAAAAAAATGTCATATCTATTCATGCCGTTACCACAATAATGTCAATTTAGCTTAGCATTGATATTTTAGCAACAGCATGAACACAGAAATAGGTGTAAATACATTATATTATAAGCTCTGAATAATTGACAAATAAGAAAAATTGTATAGTGAAATTAAGACATATTAAATAAGTAATAATATTAATAATAATAACAATAATAACAATAATAATAAGAATAATAATAATAATAATAATAAACGAAAATATAAAATAATATAAACGAAATACAATACAATAAAATATAAAAGTTAGTATATAAAATTTACAAATAGTTCAAAAAAATATTTTTTTACCCGTCTTTTCAAAACTTCTATGTTATATTTTATATTACTGGTTTTACTACCAAAAAGTCGTTATATTTTCTAAAAACCTAACAGTCAATTTTGTTCATGTAACTTTATAATAATGTACTCTCCATTACTTATCCTATATACTTTGGTATGCGTGACAATTTATAATCATTTAAGAATCTCTGCTCTATAATTTTTTTTTCTTTTTTTCTTTTTATACCTATCTAGAGTGATGCAAATAAATCTTAAAATTCTCATAATTTTTAAAGATTTTTATTCTTTTATAAGTATTAAAGTTAACTTCAGTTTATTAACCTTATTAAAAAAAAAAAAAACAAAAAATTTTAAAATTAGAAGTGTTTATTTTAAAATTAATTTTAAATAAATTTAAATTTCATATAGAAAGAAAAATAATAAAATTTTATGAAATTAAAGTTTGTTTTATAAAGTAAAGTCGTTACGAATTCAGAACTATACGTATACAGGTACGACTACGACTAATTAAACTACAAAATAATTCAGAATTTCCCATTAAATAAAATAAAATTTTGAAAAATTTGTTTTTTAATTACGTCCTCTCTCTGCCCAACTTTATGAATTAA
Organism: Argyra leucocephala; assembly: GCA_963942445.1. Classification (NCBI taxonomy): domain Eukaryota; kingdom Metazoa; phylum Arthropoda; class Insecta; order Diptera; family Dolichopodidae; genus Argyra; species Argyra leucocephala. The sequence goes on from OZ012677.1 coordinate 30,501,054, forward strand.
AAGGAAATAATCATCATAAAATCTTAATAAAATTTATTCTTTATAAAGTAAATATAAAATAAAATATTGAAAAAAAAACTATATGTATATGAAATATTTTGTATGGGTAGTAAAATTTATAATTTTAATTAAGTCAATGGTGGTGAATAATAAATATTTTCTTCCCATAGACTAAACTAACAATATTGGGTTCAAATAAGTCCAAGATTAAAAAAATAATTAATTTACTTAACAAATTTGCTAAAAAAACGGATATTATACAATATGTATAAAAAATAAATAAAATTTGTTATAATAAGAAATTATAGAAATACTTTAATCAAAACCTTAGTAGATGATTTAAACGAACGAACCGTTTGAACTTTGTTAGGTTAAATTCTTTTGTCTCTCAAGAGTTGATCTTGTTTGGTCAAAGATATCTGAAGAAAAGAGTCAACATTGTATTAATGGTTATAGTCTTAAAGAGTAGTTTTAATTTTAACAAAAGGATGGAATTTTTTAGTGCATTAAAATTGGCACAGTCCTTCACTTCGTTCTTCCCCGACACAGAGAACAGAAGCTGAAAGCTTTTTTAATGATTTTCTTCTATTGTAATTCGTAATTTATTTGTAAAAAACTTATTTATTAATTTATTAATTTATACGTCGAGCTAGATATCTGTATAATCAGCCAATATCAGCTGACTGTTTGTCAGTTCTAAGACTTGTTTTTTTCTTAACATGTTCTTTCTATCTGAGATTTGCATCAAGTGTCGTACCAAATGGTATAATGTCTTTGTTTGTGCGATTCAATTTTTTATTTGTTAAATTAAGATATTGTGTTGATTTTAACCCGTTTAGTTTAATTCTTCACTCTTTGCCCCATAAGTAGATTTTGTTCTTTGTTTGCTGGCAGTTTATTTCGCTATACTGTAGTATCGCTAGTACGGTAGTACGATAGTATCGTCTGCAAAAGTTACCATCGTTGCATTTTCTAGCTCTATGATATCAATGGTATAGAGTATGAATATATCTTTATAATAAAGATTAAACACAAAATGGGACCCAGAATACTCCCGTGGAGTACTCCTACATTTATATTGATTCGTATAGAGTAGATAATCTTCTTCATATACATTTTACTGTCGGCATGCTTTAATTGTTAATTTTTGTTACAAAATTAAAAATTTTGTAGCAATTAGAAAATATTTCTTGATGCCCATACATTGTTAGATGTATAGAAAAAAGTAGAATGAATATTATTTATACAGCAAAAATAATGGAGGGAAATGGATCAACATGTCTGCATTATAAAATTATTCATGATTTATAAAAAATAAATTAGTTTAAATTTAATAAAATTTATTAATAATCATGACATTTTGTGCTGCTAATAATGCATTTCCAAATTTACCCTAAATTATGTTAAGAGAACTGTATAGTTAGTACCTCAATGTTTCGTTATATTCCTTTAACCACTTTTGCTCTATATTTAAAGAAAATTTAGTTAGTGAAGTTTAAGAATTGTATTTTGTGTTTATTTGTGTTTTTTGTGTGCAAGACCTGTGTTCATAGTTGCAGACAAAAATGCGGTAGCGTCGTGCAGATATGTCTACCTGACAACTATGAACAAAACACTTACTCAAGTGAGTAGAAATTTCTTCTGCAGTAACTTTTGTTCATAGAGGCAAAGTACGTGCAAAATTTGTTTTGTCAGTTTTTATACAGTTTGAAAGTTTGATGAAATTAGAAGTCATGCGGTTTTAAGTGGAAAAATTTTTTGATAATTAATTTCGAGATAAAAATGAGTTCTGATATCTATAGTCATTTCTCTGAAATATAAATTTTATTTACTTCATATACAAAATTATTTCTAAAAATGTTTATTTTTTAATATATATAATTCCATATATTTTTTATTTCAATTTAATTTAATTTAAACTAACACTTTAATTTTCTTACATGTTTTGTAAAGCCATTTTATAATAGCTATTAATGCAGACGCAGTAAAATACATGCTTAATCAGCACGACGCTGATGCAACACCGACAACTATGAAAATTCGAAGACATTATGATAAAGCACAAAACACTCCGGAAAATAGTATAATATCGCCTATATTCTACCACAATGAGGAGTACATCAAAATGACCTTGCTCACGGGCTTAATAGCTTCTGAGCATTTTATCTATTTAGATAGAAACTGTTATATTCAAAACCATAATCATGTCCCTCTATTATACCATTAAAGAAGAGCTAAATGCTTATAACCCGGCAATATTTAACGGAGAAAATTTCAAATTTGAAATGTTCATACCAGATAAGGACAAATTAATTAAAGCAAACTATTGGTGGTTGGAAAACTCTAATTATAATTAGCACAAAATATAATACATTATTTTTTTTAAATTAGGTTAAGCAATTTTAGTTAGATTAAGATAGATTAAATTAGGCTATGTTTTTAATAAATAACTGTTATATCACGTTGTTCTTTATTTCAACTGTCAAACTTAAAACTACTATTACATATAGCAATATCTTAAACTATGTTTACATGTAGTAATATACTTAAACTACGTTGACATATAGTAATCTACTTAAACTATGTACGTTTACATATGTAACAATAACTATTGGTTTTTACTCCCTACTTTTCCAGTAATTTAATTCAAAGACAAAAAAACTTTGTAAAGTTTGTACATAGTATAAAAAATTTCTAAAATTTTGCGTAAAACTAACATAAAAACGAAAAAATTGCTTGTTATAATGTTAATAAAATTAGAAATAAGTAGCTGTTTTTGTAAATTTTTGTAGGCTAGACTAGTGTAAGAATGTAAAAATAGTGTGAAACAACTATGAACACTAGTCACTAGTGCCTGCTTGTTAATTGTGTAGATTTTTTGACAGCATGCAAGTATGAACAAAATATATTTTTTGTTGCGCAACCGCAATTACCATATAAACATGTCTAATACCTTTTTCACTGTTATTATTGTGATGTGGTATTCAAGGCATTCTTAGTTTTATACCAAGTGCTTAATTTGTCTGTTTTAAAACAATGCGTATAGATTCGGCACAAAATATGTATGCAAATTTAATTTTTATTCATTTTTCTATACTAACAGGTTAGAGAAGACAAATTTTTTTTAATTGGATTTCTATCCATGTTTATAATGATAGTCTATATGAAACTATGATTGTTATACCAATAATAATTCGAATTATCTTCTTTCAATTTCAAATTTTGTAATATTTTTACTTACATTATTTTGCAATTCTTTACACTTAAATCAAATGATTAGTAATTCATTGAGACATGTTTATAGGATAATAAACTTAAAGGAATTGAAAGATTTTTCTTTATTCTACAAGATCACACATACATGTACATATTCATATTGTAATGCCATATAAAGTAAGTGTGAATATAAAATTAGTTTTTTAACAACTTTTCTCATACATTATTTTATATCTGTTAATAGTGATCAGTGTTGATTATTAAATTAGAATAAAACCTACGTATATTATGTTTTTGTTTTTTTTTTTAGAAATCGTTTAAAATTGTATAATTTAAGATGTAAAATAAAAGAATTTAAATAGAAATTATTAATTTTTTATATATACAGTTTTTTTAAAAAAAATTTATTTCTATTTTTTTAAAGTGCTATTAAAGTCACATTAGTGTTTTATCACCTTAATTCAGGAAATTATCATTTAATATTCATAAATTAAAATGAGAACGCTAAATAATAGGTTATAATTTAAATTTAAATTAGTTTGATTTAGTGAAATTTAAACGAATTTATGAATTAAAAAATAAAATTTAGATATAAAAAATATTATTATGAAGGGATTATTTTTTTATTTATTTTCAGTAATGGAAGAGAATGAATGTATCTAGCTGGGCTTAGTGTAAAATTTAAATTGATATTATATTTTATTGAATATGTTATAGGTTCTATAGGTGAAATTTGTTAAATAATAAAAATTAGAAACTCTAAGTATGTTTCACTACCATCTATAGTTAATATGTTGATCAATTTCGGTTACTATACCTCAGGCTTATGATGGTTTAATAACCGAAATCGATCAAAATATTAATTAATATCTTTCATGATAGGAGAAAAATTGGCCCAAAAAACAAAAAATATAATATATACTGACCAATCATTTAAATTTGAAAGAGTCAATAAATATGATATCTTTAACGTAATTAATAGCTTAAACAGCTCAAACTCTCTGATAATATCCATATAATATGTCAGCGAATATGTTTAAATATTGTAATGAGAATTTGAGTGAACCAATATCAACGAATGTAAATAAATCGTTACAAGTATTTTCAAATGAACTAAAAATTGGAAGAAATGTGCCAATCATCAAAAGTGAAAAAAAAAAATGGTTTTTGACAACTATAGTCCGATCTGTATTGCACCTGTAATTTACAAAGTTTTAGAAAAAACTGTACATAATCAAATATCTAAATATCTAGATAAATATAGACTTTTTTTTCTAATAATCAATACAGCTTCAAAAACAAATCTAGCACAGAAACAGCAATAGTTAATATAACAAAAGTTCCAAATTATGAAGATAATAAAAACATAGTGGTATTAGTATTTATAGATTTGTCAAAGGCATTTGACACGGTGGATCACAATATACTGCTTCAAAAATTGCATGGTTTTGGAGTAAAGAGGAACTGAATATAAATGGTTTCAAGCATATTTGAAAGATCGTTCAGAATTTATTAAAATTGATGATTTGAAAAGTAGATATGAAAATGTGAACTTTGGTGTGCCACAAGGTAGCATTTTAGGACCTTTACTCTTCACTTTATACATTGATAGTATACAGCGAATAATTAGTAATAATGTCAACACATTTTTATTTGCTAATGATATTTGTATAGTAGTTAGAGCAGGACGCTACAACCAATTGCAGTGTAAAATGAATACTGAATTACAAAAAATATACAAATGGATGTCCACACAAAAACTGACTATAAATATAAAGAAAACTAAATATATGATTATTGGATAATCATGTCCAAAGCTGAATATTGATTTAAATAATCAAATCTTAGAAATGGTTTCAGAATATAAATACCTTCGACTGTGGATTGATTATCAGATAAAATGGAGTGTTCATACATCTAAACTATGCAACAAGCTGTCTTCGGTAGTAGGTGTTTGCAAGCGAATATTTATTTATTTATTTATTTATTACATGTTTAATTCAAACAGTTACAATATGTTCTTAATCTAAATAAAAATTTATATATTTTGTATTTTGTACAAAGATTTAAATTTTTTAGATTAACCTTTATTTATTTTTTAGATTATTAGAGATTATTTTATTTTTTAGATTATTAGAGAGATTTAAATTTTTTAGTACAAAGATTTAAATCTTCATTAATTCATCATGATATGAAAAAATCTGCTTTTTATGCTCTATTTCATAGTCATATTAGTTATGGAATTAAATTATGGAGAACTACAACTAAGCAAATTATATATGAAATGCAAAGCATCCGAAATAGGGCACTCAAAAATTTATTTATTCATTAGACACACACAAGCATACTACTGGTAAGCGATTTAGTTTACCTTAAAGTTATACTTCGTATCCATGATATTCAGAAATTGTAATGTACACACAATAACCGTTCTGCTAAAAAAAATTGAAATCCATCAAGTGAATACTAGAAGCAAAAACTTGATACATATATCCTGAAAAAATACATCACGTTTTGGAACATCAACAACAATACAGTGAACTAATTAATAAAATATTAAAAAATTAGAACACAAAATCGTATCAAGTTTTAAATTGAGAATAGTATTATCAATTATTGTCTATTTTGTTTTTATAGTTTAATTTGTAGATCATATTAATTTTATTTTAGTAAATTTTGAATATAGTATTTAAATATTAATTTTTATTTTTTGTTTTGTTTTCATCAAGTAAATTTTTCTTTTATTTGCTTTCTCACTTCTTTTTATTGTTAACTTTACTTTTTTTTTAATTACAATTTGTTACAGTACTTTGAATTTTGAATTTGAATTGAATTTTAATTTTAAATTATATAAAAAATTTTATATGTAAATAAATGTGTAAATGTATGAGAATTAACAAATAAATCACAGTAAAACCAACCTGTCAAAAGAGTTTCTAATTTTTATTATTAATAAATGCATTATTATTAGAAAATAAAATGGTAGAATATAAATTAAAGTGGAACATTACACATTGGCTCATAATTAACACATTGATTTAATTTATACTTTAAATCTTTACTCATTGAAGAGACTATACAGAGATTTGAATTATTCACTCCATATATGGTAATTAAAAATTTTAAAATTTATTTTTTTATATTTTGTGTTATATAAATTTTATAAATAGTCCAAATGATCCAACGACAAAATTGTACCTTGCCTTATTATAAAGCGAATCATCTATACAAAACTATGTAAATACCATTGAGTCTCATACCTAGAGCAATGCCTCTATACCTTCTAGCCAAGTCACACGATGTTTTTGCCGGATATATATCGAATTACGATTTTTTTTAACATTTTGTTTTTGTTTTGTGCATTGATTTTTTTTTGATAAAAATAAAATTTGAGAAAAACACACCTAACACAAACAAGAATATTCTGAAATATTTAATACCAAAAATTAAATACAAACACCATCAAAGGTAAAGCAATTCAATTATCCAGGACTAATACTAGACATCAGTAAACTAAAATGATGCTAACATGTAGATCATGTAATAAAAAAGATCTCCCCATATATATTTTTATTCTGAAAAGACTGCACAAATATTTTGATAGTAACACATTGCCAAATATATATTCATCATATTATATTCTATCAAATATAACTTACCTAAATCCTATTTGGAGCAAGGCTCAGCAATGTACCTTGAACAAATTGGATATTATATATAAAAAATCAATCAAAATAGTACATAGTTATCAAAAAAGATATCCTACACTTCTGCTATATAATGAAAAATATATGAATCTATGTAGATATGAATTATATATGACATTTTTTAAATTTATTAACAACTTTATTAAACACAATTTTATTCTGAATAGAATGATAGATATCCATAGTTACAATACAAGAACCAAATCCAACTTTTATTTAACCTTATTCACAACAAACAATCAAAGGAATAATTATTGCTTGTATGTATATTTGTTTGAAATTATTCAATAACTTTATTAAAAAACATGGATAGTGTAGGGTATTTCAAAAAAGAAATAAAAAAATATATTCTTACAGTAAATGTACAAAGTTAAAATCACAGTAAAATTATTGTTGTTTATTGTATATGAAAAATTATTGTGTAAAATTTTTAGTTTGCATATATTAATATAGTATAATAATTATAATAAGTCATATATTTAAAAGACACTTTCACAATAAAATATACAGCCAGACAGCTACGGCTAAGGCTCTGAATAGAATATTATTTCAAAATTCGTCAAATTAATTAAAATTATTTATGCAAAATTTTTTATGTAAAAGGTAAAAAGTATTGTAAATTTTGAATTTAAAAATAAATAAATAAATAAATAAAGTAAAAAATAAAAAAAGGTTTTGCTCAGATAAAAAACAATAAACAACAACAATTTACATGCTATTTTAATGTCTTCTCAAAAATTTTACTGTATCCACCAGTTTTATTTTCAGTGTTCATTCGAACTTGATAGAAAAGAGTTTCTACGTTTCTTTTTTAAATTGAAAATTATTAATGAAAATGTTTTTGTATTTTTTGTAAATTTTACCAATGTAGATAAAAAAGATTGTATTTTTTTTTTAAAAATAACACAATATTTTTAAAAAAATTAAATACTCTTGTTAATTTCACAAAATTATTTTACTCCGACACGTGTTTCATTTATACACGTCATTCCATTTTTGATCCATGATTATGACCGAAAGGTCGAAACACGTGTCGGAATAAAATAATTTTGTGAAATTAACAAGAGTATTTAATTTTTTTAAAAATATTGTGTTTAAAAATGTTTATTAAATTTCACCAAGACAAGTGAAAGCATAAAAGCTATAACACAATACTATAATAACAGGTTTTTCGTATAACAAAATATAATCCCTATACAAAAGAACAAAATTTATATGAAAATCAGATTCCATTTTTAAAGTTGCTCTCTCAGAGGCCTGGCTAGAAGATATAGAGGCATTGCCTAGGCTTTATTTTTTAATTTGATTCGACCACAATTAAGACCCATACAAATCTTTATTTTCTATTGAATTTATTGAAATTAATCAGATTTAGTATAATTCTCAGATCATTATTAACTACAGCAATTTTAATTGATTTATTTAGAATTAAAAATTATTCACATTATAATAATATTAAATTCAATTTCTGAGCACTTTGGAAGATTACATTCTTATAAAATAACTCCTTTAATAAGCTTCACTTTCAATATAAATTTAAAAAAATATTTATAAAGAATTTTAATTTAATTTTATTTTTTATTTGAATCTTTATACTAGACTACATTAGAGATTTTTGTTATTATTATTATTATATTTTTTTTTAAACTATTCTCTCCATATATGGAAATTAAGAATTTAAAAATTTATTTTTTTATATTTTGTATTATAAAAATTTTATAAATAGTCCATATGATCCAACGAAAAATTTTATATCCTGTCTTATTATAAATCGAATCATCTACAAAACTATCAGACTCCACTTAAAATAAATTTAAAAGAATTTTAATTCAATTAAAATAATGTTATGATGATATTCTGAAAGAAATTCCAAAGATTTTTCTAATTATTAATATTAAAAATAAAGAAAGAGAACAGAAAAAGATTAAACTACAAAAATATTTATGATGTAGAAATAATCAATCGTCTCCATGTGATTTTTTTTTAAAGAGCAGTGAATTTAAATTAAAACGATTAAAAATTATTATTATTTAATATTTATTTAGTTAATCCGATTTAATGTCATGCTCGATTTAGTCACAGTATTACATTATATAAATATTCAAATTGAAAGAATATAAATATTTAAAATGGTTATATGAAATTATTTCCAAGTGAAATAAACTTTTAAAAAATATTTTGTTGAGAGAAATTGATGATTTTAGACCTGCAATGCTTACAGTTCTTAGGATAGCAGACAACAGAGATTATTTTTGAGGATGCTGAAATAATTCCTGTAATATTTCAAAATATTATTGAGCATTTAGTGTTTCCTCTGCTATAGATAAGTTATCCGTAATATCTGCTAAAATATATTGCTGAGTGCTTATTGCGCTCTTTACTGCAGAAGAAAGGTATACCGAGTGTTACAGAGCATGCGTATCAGTTTCTCAAGAGAGGAAAGAGCCGTTATTTTATAATTAAAATTTTTTTTTTAACTTAAAAGAGGGTGCTATATCGATTGGTGGTATTTTAAACGTCCGAGAAAAACCAGAAAAGGGTTTTTTAAGCTCAAAATTAGCCGAAATTAGTTGAAATCGAGATTTTTAAATGAAAAGAGGTACTTTTTTATGCAAATTCGGATTATGCAACAAAAAATAAAAAATACGAATGTTCTGAACACCCGGTATATATTTAAAGAACTAAATTTAGCTTAAAGTTTCGATATTTTTACTGTTTTTTAGTCTACCCATTTTAGCCCATTGTCTCTCTCAAATCATGTAATAAAAATTCCAATAAAATACAAAAAATATATGTATACAATATATATAGAAATATATGTATATAGAAAATGTGTATCAATGTTAGAGTTTATCAAATGAAAAAAAAACATATTAATGGGATTTAATCAAATAAAAATAAAAATCTATAAAATTTATTTGAATCTTTAAGATATTTAGCTATTTATTTTTTTATTATTTAATAATATTCTATTAATAATTCTATTGATTAGTAAATATTTATTTCTGCTATGTTCCATTTAAATTTATTTCTAATAATAAAAACCATATGAGATTTTCAGACGGAATTTTTTTTTTCTTAAGTTTGGGGTTTCAAAAAAAAAAAAATAATAAACAAAAAATAAAAAAATATTTAAACCAAAGAAAATTAAATTTTTTATTTAATTAAAAGAATTATTATTAATGGGTGTACTATTACCACACTATGCAATTAAATATAGTCATTACTGACATATTCATGTTGTTAGCAATGGATAAAATTGTGCTTTCGTTTATAATGTCAAACTAAACTATGATAAAGGCATTAAAGATCTTTGGTCTGAAATAATATTATTTTTTGATCAGTTTTAATTTCAATCGGTTTTAACTCATCTCCATCGTCGAACATAACTTAACGAAGGCTTTTAATTTGAAATCATAAAATTATTTGACTTGCTTCTTATCATTAACAGTATATCTAATCACACCCAGTGTTCTTGAATAACCATTTGTTATACCCGTATCAAGTTAGGCTCTTCGAAACGAAAGCCTCTAATGTTAGAGCTTATCGTTGGACATAATTTAAGCTGTCAATTAATAATAATAATAACAAATTAGCCTCTTTTGCTATTTTTGTTTACATAACAATATTTTTAGAAAAATTGCATTAGTCAGTTTTTATCAAACCTATAAACTTGTTCCGTCATTTCATCACAGAGAGAATGAAATGGCTTGGTACAAATAATGTTAAAACAATTACTTATAATTTTTTTTAGTGCAGGCACAAATTGTGGCACAAATATTATGTAAATTTTTCATTTTAAATCACCAAGACGGTTAGATGAACACCTAATAACTTCATGACATTCTAACAATAACACATAATAAGTTTATATTTACTAATTTCATTCCTGAGAAACATGTAGAATATAACTTTTGCTTAATAATAATAACATAGTTCCATTTTATTGTACCAATATATTTTCCATTGTACTTTCCCGTTGGTAAAAGGTATTTGCTTATTCATTGGAATATTCATTGGAAATATTATTGGATACTAATTCAGTATTTTTTCCACAACAAGGAATAATTGTTGGAAACATTGCTGGTATAATTAATGTGAAAACATTTATTTTGGATAGGACGTAATTGAAGATTTTTTGTAGGAAAAGAATACGGTACTTTTAAAATAAAAATTTTTTCATGACGTCATACAGAATTTTAAAGGGTACTCGTACCACTACTTTTCTGTATTCGTAAGGACAAATTATTGGTACACTGCTTGGGAAAAATTCCTTGTGGCACAAATTCTGAAAAAATCCATGTAAAATTCCTAAATTGAATCTGAAAATTTATGTGGTACATTTGGGACTGGTATAAGTTCGGAAAAATCCATTTAAAAACCCTTAATTTGAGTTAGGAAATATACGTGGTACAATTTGGTACTGGTACAAAAATTCCAAGTTTGGTCAACTGGGATGTACAACATTTCTGTCAAAAACTTATATCAATTATAGGTTCATAAGCATAACTATATATTTCAATTTTTTATATTAAATTATTGCGTTTGAGTTCAAATATTTATGTCTTTGACAGCCACGAAATTTTTATACTAAGGAAAGTTCGCAAATGTATAGTTTTCACCTGCTCGGGTTTGGCTAAAGCTAGGCTCAGGATGTTGAACAGTTTTATGCCTTAAAATTTGACGTATTCAAATATATACGAATTTTTCATAGCTATACAGGTCTGTTGAGATAATAGGTAATGGTCCAGTTTAAGCTGTTAGAGGACCATTATCAGCTCATAAGTGGCTTAGTATTGTACCAACGGCAGATTACTATGACAGTCACATCTTTTTTAACTAATAATCTAATTTTCACTCTCCTGCTGAAGATTTTTTCTCTAAATCCCGAAATTGTCTATGTTGCATCCCCGAACACTTTAAACGTTTGACGTTAAATAAATAATTATTAACAAACAAAATATGTTTAGGAAATTGTTTCGTTCATCATAACACTATTAGAACTCATCAGTAGGTGTTATACATTAAAATTTTGGTCGATTTTTATAACTCACAGATGTACTATTGACATCTTCTAATAAGTTATAAAATCAATCAAAATGAAAATAGGAGTTGTATAGGTAGTCTAACACTTAAAATACCTACTGATGAGTTCTAATAGTGTTATAATGAACGAAACAATTTCCTAAACATATTTTGTTTATTAATTCAAATTATAATAATAATATTAATAGATACAATGGTGACATAAAACGTCTATGTATCAATATTAGTTAATAAATCGAACTTGTTCTTTTTATTAAAAGTAAAATGACATGGAAATTTTAATATTTCCCATTTCAAAAATTTATATTCACATAAATTTATTTTATAAAAATAATTATTTATCAAATCATTTCGTTTATTAAACTTATTGCATATGGAAGCTACACCATTTTGAAATATAAACCGAAATATAACATAATATAAATACAAATAATTTATAAGTACATCTTAGGATCGCCTAGGTCAACTTTTTTTTTTACTCATTTTTTAATTTTAATTTTTAATCCTCTTTTTTTCTTCTTCTTTTTGTTGTTGTTATTAAAATTTTATTTTTTATTGTTTTTATTATTATAATATTTTAGACCTCACGAGTTGCAACTGAATTTTAATATTTACTAAAAAACCCTGTTAGGTATTATTAAAGAGTTGAGTCATAAAATATACCTACATATTATTATATTAATTATAATAGAGTGGATAATATTAGAGTGAATAAGAAAATTAAATAAAAAGAATAGAAAAAATTATTGTAGTCATCATCAAAACGGTAGTGATGTCAGTAAAATAAAAATGAAATTCTTAAGAAATATAGTTTTAAAATTGATTTGTTGCAAGTGTGTTGTTAATATGAATTACGTTTTACTACAGAATTAGTTAATCCTATATCAGAGAAATCATTGTTATTTATTTAAAAATGATGAGATTTGGTAGGTATGGGTTTTTGTAGTTATTAAATTCTTAAATTTTAAACCAAAACCGAAATACCTAAACCGATAAAGTGTAGACGTTTTGAATTTGGTTACTAGCTATACTGTTGTTCTATTCCATTCTATATTTTGATTTTTTAATTTTTTGCTGGCTAATCAAATATTTTTTTTTATTTTATTCATGACCCTAGCTCTAGCATATAACCGTATGGCCTTATAATTTACATTAAAAATTAATAAATTTTTTTACCTAAAAAGATTACCGAATTAAAATTTAACTCTTTTTATATTCTCGATAACTGTGTGTATTTTTTTTTGTTGGTACATCATTTCGTTATCATTAACTTATAACTTTATATTATTGTCGTATTTATACTACACAAACGTGCTTATTGTAGATTGTATTATCCCTCTATACGGCCCACTTAAAATGATTTTGTAATGTAAAGCAATGATTCTATACTCCGCCGTTAAAATCAATATTTTGATTTAAAACCCAAAAGCACTGATCCATTATAGCTTTTTTTTATGTAGATTATGTAGTTACATAGATATGTAGTTGCATAGATTATGTACAATTGTTTAGACTCTAATACAAGATCAAATTTGTGCCAGGGTCTGAAAGAGTTATTACTTTCTGGTCAATCCAGGACTATAATTGAATCCTGGATTGTATTATTAGGTTCTGGCCTTATACCACCGCCACACAAAATAGATTTGTCGTGATTAGATATCTTTATTAAATTACCCATCAATATCCTAATCTTAATCTCTTTTAATCCTAATCTAATATTCATATAAAAACGAACTCGCAAGTAGAACAAAAAATGTGTAGAGTTGATTCAAAACACCAAAGTACAGTCTGTTGTATTCAAAAAACAAGGAATATAAACAACATTAATACACCCAATACCAAAATCTATATTTTAAAATAATGAACAGGTTTTAAAATTTCTTCTAAATTTTAAATGTCAAAAATATTTTTGTGTTCCGAAATTATTCTATTTTTTTTTTGCTATTTAATTTAAATTTATAAATTCGAATTTTTTTTTTTTAAATCAAATGGTTCACGTACAATGATTAACAATACTGCCCACGATTATATAAAATTGTTTTAAGAACAAAAAATATAAATTAAAAAATTTAACTAGATAGAGAACATGAGAACTTTAATCATTCCAGGAAATTAATCTTCCTAATACGATTCATAGACTCCTAATATTATACATATTATATACATGTATATATGTTAAGTTAATGTGCCCATCGATGTTATGCTACCACAAACCTGCATGGATATTAATGTACACATGAGTCATTTTTCCTTTTGTCTACCTTCCTACGCGAGATACAATTTTTACTTAACTTTTCGATTAAAAATTTTATAAAAAAGGAGTTAAAAAAAGACCTAAGAAAAAACAACAAATGATTAAAAAAAAATAAAAAGGAAATTAAATTTTATTTTAAATATAAAAAAAATTAAATAAAATAATCAGGAATAGGTAGGATAATTTGGAAAATTAAATAAGTATATTGATTTTCATACAAGTGTATATACAACAAAGCGTATCTTATTAAATATGTATTAATGAATGAAGATTCGAAATCGTCGGCTGAGTCTGAAAGGCTCCATATGCCATCAACTCGGTTTCGAGTAAACGCGATTTGAAGTTTAAAGTTACATACAAAAACTGTTATTTTACTTACAAAATTTTAAGTGCCTACGCCTTTTAGTTTATAAGTTATAGGAATTTTTGTTTTTCGAAATCGATTGCCAAACGAACCATATCCACTTTTTGGAACAAGTTCATTTTAGTTCAAGCACGTGAGTCAAATTTACCTGGATATGGGTCGTCTTATCACTAAACTTTACAAATAAATGTATATGGTTCACTACATATTAAAACATATTTATGGTAGTAAAAAATTTCAAAATTAAAAATCAGTTTATTTCATTGAGATCACATTCTCTTACAACAATATTATAAGCTAAAACAAAAACAATATAACATAAAACTATAATTCAATTACTAAAAAAATAAAGAACTTAAAATTATTTATTATATACCTTACCTAGGTATAAGTTAACTTATAACTATTGATGACGTGCATTTCTATTATGGAGAGAATAACCATACGTTTTTGACATTAATGGTTATTCCCCCCATAATAAAAGCGTACGTTTTCAATCACAATTATTTTATTTCTAATAATGTTCTTAGATAATTTTGATCATTTGTTGGGGATATGTGTCAGTCATATGGATATGGAGCATTTCAGAAATAAGTCAATCTTGACATCAAACTTCATTGAATTCAAAAAATTGGCGTATGGGTCATTTTATAATTAACAAAGTATTACAAAGGTGGATATGGGTCAATCCGGAACTAAATATCTCCAAAACGGTAAAAGATATCAAAAAACGGTTCGAGCCAAAAGAAAAAGTGTGTCACAAAACCTAAGAATCTGTTCCTAAGTCAAAAAAAGTGAAAATGGCTTATGGAGCCTTGCAGAACTCAGCCAACGAACGTTATAAGAAGAATATAAATATGCTTATAGTTAGTATAGTTAATAACTACAGGATGTTCGTATGAGAGCCTGGCATTTATGAATTATTTTTTCTATTATACTTCTTTTTCTGCTATTCTAATTATTTGACTACTCTTTAGTCAGAATAGGACTTCTTAGGAATCGATCAATTTTAAATGTTTTCTTCACATGAACGCACATCATCATTATACTGTACATCATTATTCTTCTTAAGTATTGTTCACGACATTCTATTATATGATTTAAGAGACGAATTTGATCTATCCCGGTACTTGAGCTTTAGCTTGTTAGACTACAAAGAAATATATTTTTATGAGTTAGATGATATGAGATGAGATGACTATTAAGTTAAATATTATTAATATTTGTTTATGATTATGAAAAATAAAATCAATTTAATAAGATTATGAAAATTTTATTTAACGACCATCAGTGTTATCAGCATACTAGTTGAATAGATCTGAAAATTAAATAGTATCTAGTACTGAAACACATAGTCATATTTTAGAACATTCACATCAGAAGAATTCACATATGATATTTCATCTTCTTGTTCAAACCTGGAGCAATGGATCTAGACGTGTTGTTCATTACTATATATAAGAATAGGTTATAGATCACTATAGAATAGATCTCAAATAGATTAGACGTGTGGTTCATCATAACATATTTTGTGTTTTCAAATGTGATTCCAAACAAATCGAATAAATTTGGTTGGTGCACCGAATTCCCATACTGCAGCGTACACACCTAAAATTATTGAATATGTGTGGTGTGTATCAATTTGCAATTCATGAGTCTTCTCCAGGTGTGGCCTAAAAGTAAAGGGTTTTCCAATATGATTTTGGAACGAATTTGCTGATTTTGCCTTGGAAAAACTTGAAAACGACAACGATTTTTTTCAGAAAATCATCTTCTCCGATGAAGCTCACTTTCATCTGAGTGGTGCGGCAAATAATCAAAACTGTCGATTCTGGTGCGAAGAAAATCCACAAATCATTCATGCAAAACCATTACATTCACCTAAATTGACAGTTTGGTGTGGTTTTTGGTCTGATGAAATCATCGGTCCGTATTTCTTTCGAAATGAAGCTGGTAACACCGTTACTGTCAATGAAGAGCGCTATAGATCGATGATAACCAACTTTTTATGGCCGAAATTGGTAGAAGTTGATCTTGACAACATTTGGTTGCAACAAGACGGGGCTACGTGTTTTAAACGATATTTTAAATCTAATCCAAGATATCAACATCGAATAATAAGTCATCGAAAACGGTTGAATAGCAAAAAAAACTTCTATCATAGCCCGAATTTTTTTAAATTTAATTTTTGTTTATTCATTCCAAAATATTCATAGCCCGAAGAAGTTTTTGTTTAGATTACATTAATTTTAATATGAATTAATTATAATTTAACATAACAGAGGCTACAAATTGTTGAGATCATCGTCTCTGGCAAAAATTTCATACATATTCCCATTGAGTAGATTTTATATTTATGCTACCAACACTATGTCTTTTATACTAACCAAAGTTTGAATCAGGAGCTTTCTAGATATTACTCAAATACCTACTGACGAGTTCCAATAGTGTTGGATTGGCGAAATGTTATTTTAATTAATCTTTGCTACTATTAATTTTATAAGTTAGTAATATCTATTTCACTGCAGTATCATAAAAATCAGAGACTGTCTGAATACAAATCTACCTGTTTTGACATAGTGGTTTTGAAGTTGGTTTAACTTTTATACGCTTTTAACGATTATCAGTCAGATTATCACCGATACTTACCGATTCTTTTCTAAATACCGATAACGTAAAAGCCTTTAAAATAAAAAGAAGATATATAACAAGTTTTGATATTAATGTTAACCATGAATTTTGAATAATCGAATATATATGATTTAAAGATATATATATATATATGTATCTATACTTTTTATCCAAATTTTAAATAGCCCAATCATAGTGTGTGGAATAATTAAAAAAAAAAACCAAGATGATTTAAAATGAAAAAATAAATATAAGATGATTTAATTAACTGCTATGAACATCTGTTGAGCGGCAATGAACACTGTACAAAGGATATACTGGCCTGATGCATATTGATGAACATTTGACCAATATCGGTCATTAAAGATAATTTTATAAATCATGATACAAAATTTAGTATCCTGATTTTTAAGTTTTTCCGTTTAATACAATTATATTGTATTTTGTTTTTTTTGGTCTATTAATTACATTTCCGTTTCCGTTCAGAAAATGCAAAATTCTTATAATTTATTTATTTAGTTTTTTAATTACTGTAATAGTGAATTTCGGTTTTTCGTTTTTATTATTTCATGGATAAAATTTTAAAAGGTATTTTATTTTTGTTTTTTCTATTTTATTAAATTGAAACTGAAAGTTAGTAAATAATTAATGCAATTTAAAGTTATTATACCAAAAATACGATGATTTCAAAATAGAATAAAAGAAAATAAATAAATTTATGGAAATTTAACGATTATAGCCTAAAAAAATAGTAGTAAAATTAAATAAGAAAAAAATTAAAAATTTAATGCTCTAAATTAAAGTGGTACTTAAAATTAACAAATGTTAATTATTTATTTAGAGGTCAATTAAATAAAATTGGGTTTAATGGGAAAATATTTTTTTTCTTTATTTACCAAGGAGGCATGATTAGAGTTTTACTTTGCGGTATCAAATATTTACCAAACAGATTAGATTTAATATAAACGTATAGTTTAGATTTAATTTTAAATTTAAATAAAGTAAAATATAGGTTTTAAATAAAATTGAATGCATAGTTTTCTTTACAATACCCAACGAAGGAAAAATACGTGTATTCCAAACAGTCAACAGCCCTCAATATAATCTACTTTCCGACCCTTATTACAATAGACTAGGCGATGCAATTCACATGGGAATAATCGTGGCACTTGAATATGAAATTGGTATCATAATAGACATAAGACACGACGGAATAATTGAACCGGCAGCACTTATATGTTAATACAATTTAGTAGAAAATTTTTAAATTTTAGTTTTTCTATTCGGTATTTGTTTACATTGTGGATTGCAATTTTTGAATTTTATAAACCAATTTAATAAAATTAAAACATTAAAAAGTGAAATAGGATTAAAAATTTAACAATATACAACGTACATACATAATTGTATTTATTTATTTATGTAAAAGTTCAAGTTTTATTATTTTCAAAATTTTTTTTTGTATTTAGGTACAAAAAAAAGCCAAAAATTTTAATATTTTAATTTTTATTTAAAAAACTTAACAACAATTAGCTACAAAAATGATGACAAATTAGCTACAAAATGTCGACAAAATAACCCACAAAATCATGATAAATTTACTATAAAATGTTGACAAAATTGTCACCTTACCGACCTTTTTTCAACAAAAATTGTCACAAAATTTTGTCGACAATTCACCAAAATTTGTCAACATATTGTCATCTTTTTGTGACATTTGGCTGCTCGGGTTTTCAATGTTTATTTATTGTGTTGTTGCTTATTGTGTTGTATGAAATATATGAATATTTATATTGGTAATTTTATTAATGTGTATTTTTTATTTTTAGTTATAAAGTATATTGATTATAAATTTTATATTATTATCTCGATAATTTTTTTTTTTGTTATATTTTATTTTATATCCACGGGAAACGAACCCGTGACTACCACATCATAATTGAAACACATTTCTGTGTTCCAACCAACTGATTAGGCCATAGTTCTGTTATCTCGTTCTTCAAACTTTTCCATCAGAAACAGAACAGAATCATTAGCTAATGCCAAGTGTATTCTGAATTATTTTGGAAATATTCTAAGCGATTGAGAACCATGCAAGCGCACCGGAAAGATGATCGTGTTATACAATAATTGCTTCTTTGTATTGCGAGGATTTTTTAACACAGATGAAATATTTCGGTTATATATCTTTAAGCCTTTTTGTTAGACATATAGTACGATCAAAATGAGAATGAATGTTTCGGTAATATAAACTAGACATTTACTTACTTTTGTTAACGTCCACGGACCATTTAACAGCACCGGAAAAATTATAGTGTTATACATATATGTAAACGTAGTTTAAGATATTATTACATAAAAACTAAATTAAACCAAATCAAACTGAATTGAATGTTGTAATTGTATAGTAAAAACACTAATCGTCTTATGTACAATTTATAGAAATTAATTAAATAAATAAATAAATAAATTACATGTCAAAGTAGTTTTTAAGTTTCACGATAAGGATGTTATAAATTTGCATTAATAGGAGTTTGCAAAAATACTGTAGTTTTGATTGTGTAGTGTAGTTTTGAAATTGAAGTACAACAAATTTCCACTGACAATGATTCAATAAATCTAAAAAGCAATAAATTTTAATAAAAAATTTAAACAAAAAAAAAATTAATTTATTTTTTAATATTTTTTAATTATAAAACAATAATAATTGAAATAAATACTGATATGTCAAATTTCAACACTAATCTCTAACAGCAAAAATATTATATGCATACCTAATAAATTTCACACAAACGTCAAACTAACACAACATAAACAAAAATAACTGTACAATATGACATTAGTGAATATTCAATTTTGTGGTGTACTCAAATTTATGTAGGTGTACATTTCTTAATTATTGCCATAAGCTAAAAAAATTCTTTATTTAATTAAAAACTTAATAAATTACAAATAAAAACAAAAAAAAACTATTTTATTTAAAATTATTTTCATATTATAAAGAATTTCATTAAATCTCTAATACTCTAATTTTTAAATGAATTTAATTCTGTAAAAAAAATTTATATAAAAAATTCACCTAAGCAAAAAAATTCAATTTAATCTGGTTTAAAAAACCTTTATCAAGTTTCTGGTTCAACTATTTAATTTACGAATTTATTTCACAGGTGAATTGATACAAAGTATTCTTAAAGATTGTTAACCTTCTCTATAGGTACAAAAAAAAAAACAAAAAAAAAAAATTATTAGAATGGTTTCATGTTACATTTGTTTTCATTTTTTATGTCCCATTTTAAAAATTGTAAAGTGGAACATTTAAAAAAAAAAAAACTGAAAAAAACAATTTTCAAAGAATTCTAATAATTAATTTTGGTTTTGTTTTTATTTATTGTATTGAATTGTATTCAGAATTCCTTCCAACCAAATAAACAAAAATAAAAAAAAAACACAGCACCAACAAAATTCTTAAAACCTAAAAAACAAAAAAAAAAATTATTTCATTTCTAAGCGTTAAAACGCTTTTATTTAAAATTTACCAGTTTATAGAAAAACAATTGAACCATAAATTTTAACTAAAAAAAATTAAAACAAAACAACAACAACAAATAAACGAAAAAAAAAAAATATTTACAATAACATAAGTGTCATTTAACTGTCATCAATTTTTTTTTTTTTTTTATTAAAGAATTTACGACAAAAGCTAAGAACTGTTTGAAAATAAAAAAAAAACTTTAAAAGTTTTTCTGTTATAATGAATTTATTAAAAATAAGTAAAAAAAAATTGTAAAACTAAAACAAATAAAACTTCTCTAAGCAATATTCTAGGATAAGTACGTACCTATATATGTATAGAATAATATATAAAAAGAATGTTGACATTGCAATAATAGTTATGTTCCATTTAAATTATTTGTGTACCAAATACAAGGGTATTAGTTTCAATTGAAGTGGTTTAAATAATTTCAACCATATTTGCGTAAACCTTACCGAGTAAGAAGGCTGTTCTGTTGAATTTGAACTTTATTGTAATATTAATTATATAGGAAACTGTTATCCAAATCAAATATTGTAAGTAATTGAATCTTTCTACTACCGTTATCTGTTACAGAATTAATCGCTTTATTGTCAATTAAAAATAATTATTATTATTTAATATTTGAAATATTAATATTTACTAACAATTTAAACATTTTTGTTTTTGTAAAACAAAAAAAAATAAATTGTCAATATTACTCTGAGTGATAATTTATTGTATGGGTGTTTCGTATGGTTACATGACAGAATTACATATGGACAAAATTACATATATATGCACAAAATTACATAGATATAAAATTTCATAAGAAAAAATTTCATATGGACGAAATTTCATAAGATAAAATTACATAGAGACAAAAACCCATATGGACAAAATTTCATATTTTAAAAAATTACATACCCGTGTTATATTCCTGTATTAACATTTGTCTGCATTTCATTTGGCTGGAT
Source organism: Argyra leucocephala (assembly GCA_963942445.1). Classification (NCBI taxonomy): domain Eukaryota; kingdom Metazoa; phylum Arthropoda; class Insecta; order Diptera; family Dolichopodidae; genus Argyra; species Argyra leucocephala. The sequence goes on from OZ012677.1 coordinate 30,522,760, forward strand.
ATGCTGGATACTGGATATGATAAATATTTATAGTAAAAATCTCATGTAGTAAGTTTTTATCAATCAACCAGTATCAGAACTAAATCTTCTAGGTCCCAAGCCTCCGCTACTCATTTATTTGAACCATGTTTTTACCGACAACAGCTTAACAACAGACGTCAAGGTTTTAGTACAAAATTTATAGTAAAACACAATATACAAATTATATCTCATTTGACTTTAATAAATTTAAAATTTTAAGTACCTTCATCACAAAACTAAATAATTTTTAATTTTTATAAAACTTTAAATATGTAATTTTTTTAAATATGAAATTTTGTCTTATGTATTTTTGTCCATATGTAATTTTGTCCTATTTAATTTTGTCTTATGTAATTTTGTCTCTACATAATTTTGTCCATATGTAATTTAGTCCATATGAAATTTTGTCTTATATAATTTTGTCCTATGTAATTTTATCTTATGTAATTTTGCGCATATGCAATCTTGTCTATATGAAATTTTGTCTCTGTTTAATTTTGTTTATATGAAATTTTCTCTCTACGTAATTTTGTCTATATGTAATTTTGTCTCTATGTAATTTTGTCTTATGTAATTTTATCCATTTGTAATTTTGTCCATATAAAATTTTGTCTTTATTTAATTTTGTCCATATGTGATTTTGTCTTACGTAATTTTGTACCAATACCGTTAATCATATATGTATGTATATATAACGGATATATAATATACTATTTAGTATACATTGATATAATATAATTTGACAACATATTTTGATTTTGACATAATTTTAAATTTAATTTCAATTTTGAATTTTGAATTCGGATTATTATTTTAAAACTACATTAATACTAAAAATGAATTTAAGTAATTCAAAATCGTTTTGTAAATTATTCAAAAATTGGGTTACAACGTATTTTTAATATATATATATATATATAAATCACTGGCTTTGTAAATACATACACAAAGCCGATGATTTATATATACGTATATTAAAAATACGTTATAACCTAATTTTTAAATTATTTTAATTTAACGATAACCCATGCGCGCTTGTCTTTCATATATGTGCCCATGATTATTGTGCGATTAAAAATCGTATGAAATCTGACGATTCAAATGTCGTGTGTGTTTTTTAAATTTTGAGTGAGTATACGGTCGTGATGCAAATAACATTGATTCGATATAAATATTAGTAGGTATAGGTAGGTGGAAATTACAATTCCAGTTGAGTCTGAAAAAACCAATTAGCGAGTGACCCATTTGTTATGTTTTCTTGTTTTCGAGATTATTTAGGTAAGAAATTTAGTACTAGGGCTAGAATATCACTAATTTTGCTTTTCATGACAAATTCGATATTGTAAGAAAAGGTCTCACATTAAGTCAGGAATCGGGCTCTAATTAACACTAGAAGGAATTATGCCAAGGGTTTCTGTTTCGTTTTTTCATTTCAGTTCCTAAAATATAGGTTAAACAGATTGCATAACTTGATAGCAATGGTTTTCTATCACCAAGTGATCCATTATAATCACTCTTAATATACCATTATTCTTCTACTGTTAATACAATTGTTCTGAATGTTATGAAAATCGTTTTGAAATTTGATTATCATGTTATCGAATATATTTTATTATTCTGAAAAGTTGGTCTCATCATCTGATTGTATGTTGTAAAATTTCTGATATTTTGTAGTTAGAACTTTTGTTTTTTATTGATTCTGCGCTCTCTATTATATGCTCCCATCGATAATTAATTTGCATTTTTTTATTTTTCATTACTTTATTAACATTTAGTTCAATTGTACAACCTTTCCCAATTATGCCCGCAAATCAGGAGATCGCACTACTATGTGTATTGCATGCTTTGTCGTATAACAATCCCTAGGAGGTTACAATATAATCCAATGTTAATCAATTAATAATATCTTTTTGAAATTATAAAAATTTAATCTACATATAATTTGCTCCAAGGTATATTATAGGCCCAATTAATTTATTATAGAATTTACTTCGAAGTACTGAATATCTTAGAAATATTGTTTTGTAATATTTTGGTGCAACTAAAACAGTTTTTTTCCATTTCTACTTCATTTTCTCTAAGTATCTTTGTATCCAAGGTTGTTATGTTCTGAATTTTTACCTCAATAAGAAGCAGTGGTGTTTAATAACTTCGATCCTGTTGAAATTAATTTGTATTCCTAATTATTTCGTATATTTTTATAATACTAGTTAAGAGATGTGATTTATGAAATTTGTTGTATTTTGTTTGATATAGTTTCAATCATACTTCAAAGTTCGGAAAATATTTATTCACCTTCTTTTCTTTGAAGTTTGATCAACTGTATATTAAATACGGTTAGGTCCTAGGAGATTGAATTCAATCATATACAAATATTGCTAAAACATTTCATCTTTTCCCCTGCTTTTAAGTAATTCGCACATTGGCTTAATTTTACTTTTAGTCTAGACTCAGACATGCAATTTTTATGTTTGAAACTGTTTGATTGCAAATTTGTGTTCCATTAGTTTATATAAAAGTGCATATACATAATAACAGTTGCATGTGTGCACGTTTTCATATAATACAACACAAATGTACAATCAAACAATTACAAAACTAAAAATTGTATGTCTCTCCCTAGCCTTAGTTATCGTTAAATAAATCAGAATAAGTTGCGTGATGCAAGAGCTAATTTTTGGAAATATACCGAAAGCGGTATGCTTAATAGAACTGAGTTTTTGTCGAATTTTGTTCATATGAAATTTTGTCTCTATGTAATTTTGTCCATATGTAATTTTGTCTTATGTAATTTTGTACATATAAAAATTTGTCTCTATGTAATTTGGTACATATGGACATATACCAATAGGACCAATAGTACAATAGGACAAAATCAGTAATATTTTCTAGAAAATTGTAGCGCATATTTCGATTCGTGCAAAGCAATTGAAAAATTATGTTAACTTATGACATTTTATGGTAGAAATAAATAAAAAAAATAAACTCTTAACTTGTTTTCCTTTGTTTTATTATTCAAACATTGCTAGCATTTAAACTTCTGTTGCACTTCTCAAAAATTTAATTTATACCATTCAAAATTTTGCAATAGTTTTACCAAAAATTAATCGTTTAAAAAATGTAATTCAAGCGATTTTATAAATTCACGTTTTTTTTTTTGATATTTTTTTATGTTTTTATTTTTTACCACTATTACTTCAGAACAAGTGGTAACAAGACTTACCTAGACGTATTTACAATACAGTTGACATTCATTGTAGCATTATTAAAGTAATAATTTTTTTTTGTTTTATTTTTTTTCGACTTAAAACGAATACTAATTGATTTTTCAGTTCACCATATTTTTGCATTTAAATTGTCTTTTTTTTCGCGCAATTTCAATTATTCTTAGCCGCTAACACAACCGAATAATAATAATAATAACAAACAGAAAACGAAAAAAAAAATACTTATTTTGTAAACACAATTATGTATTCGAAGTATTTTTTTTTTTTTGTAAATGACAGCAGCTCTTCTTCTGATTAAAATTAAAAATTCTGTTGCTTGACATCGCCTGAAGTTTAATTTTTTTTTGTTTTTTTTTTTTTTTTTAATGTTAGTAAAAAATATTTTGAACTTTTGATTTTTGTTTTTTATATTATGCGCCATTATTGATGTTGTTAAAGTGTTATGTAACATTCGTTAAAGATGACTAGAATGTACAATGAGAAGTTTCATTATTCACTTACGGTTGTCTAAAATTCATTAAATTTAGTGAGAAAATTTAAATTACTTTTGACATACATGTAATTTTGAAGTAGAAGTTGAAAAGTTTATTAATATTAAAATGAACTTTAGTATTGAAAACGATAACCATATCGAAATTCGATAGAGAATAACAGCGGATGTTTTGCTTTGTTTTGTTAAAGTATTTGAACTTAAGTTTATATAGTACCAAAGTGTTGACGAAATTTTTACCTCGAAGAACAAAAATACAGGATTTTTGGAAAACGGTAATTTACTGTTAGTTCTTGTCTGTGATTTAAAATCTTGCATATTAATTTGAAATGTAAAACTGGCACTTCAAAGTAAAACGAAGAATCATATGGACACTCTTATAGTCAAAAATTTGTGTTCAATCAAAAATCCATTCAATGACATTGACATCTAATAGTATTTTCTTTCCATATCGGTTTAGGCTGAGTTTAACATAATTCCAAAAAGTAAAATTATGCAAAAGATGAAGAATATTTTAGTTGAGACAATATCTTGGTTTACAGTTCTGAAAATATACACTAAATCAACGTATACAACACCATTATTAGAGACATACAATACTTCAGACATGAAATAACTTTGGATTCAGCGCCGAACTGGCAAAATATTAAAATAATAGCAAATTTTGATTCAGGACTTTAATCAAATTTAAAAAGAATCTTCAAAATATAGGTTGGGTATGATAATCTAATCCGAAAAATCCAAATTTTCAAAAAGCTAAATGTTCTGGAAAGAGTGGTAAGCCCCCGACATGAAATTTTGTTATAAAATGTATTTTTGATTTTTGAAATTTGTTTGATTGCAAAAATAACGACATTTTGGAATAATTTATATTCCATGTAAGTTGAATCAGTAAACTTATTATGCCTAGAATATATTTAAGCTCGATATAGATATGTGATATAGAACAATTCAAACCAACAAAGCGGTAATAACAACGAACCATAAAACTCATATATAGTATGATAAAATAGTAAAAATAAGGTAATCAACACTTTTATGAAAAAAAATTAATTAATGTTAATTTAAATTGTGTCACAGCGTTCGAAAAAAAAACAGCTTCAAACTGTCTTCTGTCAAACTCTTATATAGTAGAAAAAAGTAGTAGAAAGGTAGTAGAAAACTATAGAAAAAATATTGTGGGACAAATCAACATATTGACAAACTAATAACAGAAAATTATAAAACAGTAAAATGACAAAACATCTCTTGCTATTATTTTATACACATATATAACTTTAATTATTTGAAATACAGAATTACACAACGGCAAATGAATTCTGGTGAACAGATCCACAAATTAAAATACTTATGGAAATAATAAAAACAAAAATAATTTTAACAACTGGGTGTGAAAAAGTATTAGAATTGTTTACATTAGAAAAGTCACTAAACCATGAATTACTTCAAAAACCAAACTGAACAATTTTTCATATTTTATTTAAAGCAATTACATTTACGATAAAATTTTATTCTTTATTTGCCAAGGTTTATGCCCTCGCAGTCATCACAAACACATAAAATAAAAAGTGTTTAGTTGGATTGAATTTATTTTTTCTCTTTCCATCCACCTTCATTAAAGTGTGTAATTAAGATTGAACATTTAACACTTGTCTCTCTGATGTATCTGATCTATTGTTAGTAGATAAGTTGGTACCTGATGTTGTTGTTGTTGTTATTTATATTAAAGAAGTAAATACTAGATTTGTTTTTGTTTTTCTATTTTTTCCTAAATATTATTTTACATATTTATTCTTTGTGATATGCTCACCTGTAAAATCTGAGTGAATAAACAAACAAACATTAAAATCAATTACGAAAAAAAGTAAAACAATAAAAAAAAATTAAAAACAAATAAAATTTTGGTTTTTTAAATTTTTTTTTTTGTTATTTTATTACCCACCATTAGTAACGAAAATAGAATTTTAACAACGATAAATTGAAAAAAAAACAACAAAAAAAGAAGACATTTCATATTCTGAAGATTTCCGCAAAGCTCATTAAAGTGTGACTTGCCATTTAATTTTTGCTTCTCTCTCTCTCACGTTTGTTACCACTCTTGATTAGTATTATTAAACAAAAGACTTAAGCGAGAAACTTTTTTTAAAGAATATTTTTCATTGAAGGTGATATGTCAAAACAAATAAAAATTATTTATATTTATTTTAAAGAACAAATTAGGTAATATTAAGTGATAGAGGTGACTATATGTATGAGAAGGTATTTATATATATATATACATATATATGTGGTGGGAATCGAAAATAGTTTAAGTGGGAAATTGTGATTTTGTTACAGAGCTATTTTGAAAGATTGTGAGAGTTGCTCTTGATTAAATAGGAGTTCAGATAACATACTTATATAAAAAACAAGGTTCATTAGGTTTTGCTAAGCAAATACCGTTAATTTTGTAAATTATTGAAAAAAATAAATATAGATTTTAGAATGGATTGAGTTCGGAATATTATTAATAAAATGCAAAAAACTTACAAATTTATATTCAAAATTAAAAAAATTGAAATATAAAAACAAATACGCTATAACGGTAATTGAGTTTAATCCCGCCGCAAGCACAAAACTTTTCGTTCATGATTCATCTAATTGCTCATGATTATTGCTCATTAAAGAATACCGGATTTTTGTGTTACCAGGATAGATTATATAATACCAAAATTATATCACAGGAAAATAAATTTACAAAAATTGTTAATATTTCTTAATAAGTTTTTAACAATAACAGTAATGCGAAGAATTCACAAGACAAAATAAAGCTTGTGTAAAGATGATGATTAATATTGTCGCTTTAACCATTGTTTTGTACGCTTTAATTATTTGAAGTTTTTAGAACGAGATAAATTTCTATATGCTAGTCAACAGAATTCACGTATTAAAAGTCTTGTTGGGGTGAAAGTCTTCCATGAGGCACAATGAGCCTCGTAATGAGCCATGAAGATTATTATCCGCTATTATCCGCTATTATTCACTATTATCCGCTTACCTAAATACTCTTCCTCCATATAATCTGGTCTGCGAAAAATTAAAAACAATTTTATACCAGCTTATATTTTTCGGCTGTTCTTCATAACACCAAATAAAATTGACTGAATTTTTAAGATTAAAGAATTTAGAATTATGACAAAGAATTATTAAAAGTTGATGTTAAAATTTATTTATCTTAAAATATTACACTTACAAATTATTTGAACTTAAAATTTATACAGAGTTTAAATTTACTTAAATTTACATAACTGAATATGTACTCCTATAATTAACGTAAGAAGGTATAATAACAAACACAACAATGTAACTATATTACATATTACATTATTTACAATTCAGAATATATATGTATACTTTGTTCAAAAACCGATGAGATGAGCCAAAACTAAAGTTAGTTCAAATAATATATTTTGCATGAAAAATAAATCGATACGTCAAAAAATTATATTACTTTTAAACATTTCTTCCCCGAATTTATACCAAATATAACATTACCATCTCTTACACATTATAACCCCTTATTTGTTAGAATTAAACTCATCATTTCTTCCTTAAATTTGTATGGCTGGTGCAAAAAGTCACTTCACATTGATCTGCTCTGATGCATATCTTCATTAACTAAAAATAATAATATTTTAAGTAGAAAATGAAAATTAATAAACTGAATGCAATTAGAACCTGTGAGCGATTCATGTAAGATGTAAGTGGAAATAAAATAAATATTTATATTGTATTAGAGTAACCAAATCTCTTATATGCTTTTAAAATTTATTTATTTAGGTTTTTTCCCGTACACATTTTGTTTAAATTCAAAATGAATTCCACATGCAAATCTTGCATGTAAAATTCAAATAAAATAAAAGATTTGCTGCCTGAGCATATCAAATTATACTGGTTTCCGTTTTTTATTTACTTTAATTTTTTTAGGTTTTTTTTTTTAAATTTTTGCTTATGGTATATTATAAAAAATTTAATTCTAAAGAAAATGACCATGGAATAGATTCATTTTTGTCTGAGGAATTCAATTTAAATTTGATTACATTTTGAATTATGGGTTATCAATTTTTTACGGTATTTATAAGTAATAATTTAATTTAATTAAAAATTTATTTTCAATGTGACTTTTTTTTTATTTGATTTAATTCAAAAGTTGTTACATATCTATAATACCTAATATTAAAAAAAAAATTATTTTTCATAAATTGCTTTAGGGTTTGAAATATTTGCTTTTATATTATTTGAGTAATGTAATGTAATGTTGGTGATATCAATAGAAAAAAAAATATTTTTTTGCAACTTACTTATGTAATAATATGTAAGTTTGAAGTTGTCTAATTGAGGTTAAAGTTTTGATTTAATAATATTTAATATTATTATTATTATAAATAATAAATATGCAGGCTTATAAATTTCGTAATTTAAATTAAAATAACAGATTGTATAAAATATTAAGATATTAGGCAATAAAATCTGATATTATTCAAAATCGTAATGAATATTTTGAAGAATCGAATCATGAATTTAGATACTTGAAGTTTATTGTAATTATATTGTGTCTCGAATTAAGAATGTAAGTTAATTTTATATCGAATCGTTATACATGAAAGAGATTATCAATGGAAGCTAGTCGCCCTCCACAATAGGTTGTGGAATCAAACGAAAACAAGAAAAAGTTGATTTTATGGTTTGTTATACTTGAAATATAATCTCTCTTGTAGAATGTGTTATCATATCTAATTCTATATGTGTAAAACAATGAAATGGACACACTTTTTTCGAATTTGGGAAAATAATGACAATTTCAGTTAATTTAAATTTTCTAAATAAGCTATCAGTTCATTTAAATTTTCTAACTGGCAGCTAATGCCTGTCAATCACTATTGTGTATAATTTAAATTATATTCAATCAAAAATAATTATAATGTTTTCAAATTTAAATGTAAATGTTTTAAATTTCTAGTTTAACAACGCTTATGAGATGATCAAAACGGTAATCAAAGCGGCATTTGCCTAACATTTAATTTCAATAATATCCCGATGTTTAGCTACAGCAATTCTCAATTCTGCCACATGATTAAGCAAATTCGAACGATTTTCTTTCTTAATATAATAAGTTAATAATTATTTTCATAAAGTTTTCAAAAGGCCTACTACATTATTTATAAAATTAATCATTATAATACTGACAGACATGTAATATCGATATTGTAATATTGCTGATATCATGATATTGCTACATGTGTATCAACTAATAGATGTCATTATATTAATAAATTATGTTGTAATATAAACGTACCATTGATATTACGAACAAAGCCATAATATTACGAGTCAGCACGACAATGTTGTTCATCAAAACAGTCTGGTGGCAAGTACGTCAATAAATTTTTTTTATATTTAGTACTAAAAAACGGTTGATAAAATTTTTTCTCTACATTGCTAATATGTAATAATATATTATATTTGTAATAGAAAACTGGCATAAATAGTTGAAAAAAAAATATAGTTAAAAACATGGAACTTTCATTGAATTACATAAATTCTATAAATGACATATTATGTATGTATTTTTGATTACATAGTTTTATAGAATGTAATTCCAATTGGAAAAGATTGTCTAGTTACTTAATATAACGAGTATTAAAATACGTTTTCAGTTTGTCCTAAACTAGCTAACTACAAAAATGCTTTCCTAATATTAATTGCCCAATATACCTAATATACCTTGCCTAATGTAATGTAAACGCAATATCTTTCATTCATATTTCAGACACATTCATCAATATTTATTATACTAGTATTAATAAATTTTCATAGTTAATAAATGTATGGATATACCGGGTGTTCCAGAGCATGCGTATCAACTTGATGTCATAAGTTTTTTATTTTTTGTCGTAGAAATCGAATTTGTAAAAAAAAAATACACTTTCCTATTTCAAAATCTCGATTTCGGCCAATTTTGGCGAATTTTTGACTTAAAAAACCCTTTTCCGGTCCTTCCCGGAAGTTGAAAATATCATTAATCGATAGACCACCCTCAATTTACTTAATAATTTGTTTTTAATTTCAAAATAACGCCTCCTTCCTCTCAAAAAGCTGATACGCATGTTCTGCCACACCCGGTGTACTCAACCTTGATAAAGTGAATTTTTTGTTAATAATTTTAATGTGCAAACGTTAAAGAAAAACTCTATTTCAACCAAAAAAATATCTGTCAATTTTTATAGTATGTAATTCTAATGTTGTAAACTTTACTTACATATTTTAATTATTAAAAACTAATTTTATATATTTTTAGTATTATATAAAACTAAATTTAACTAAATTAACAAAAAATTAGACCCCCTTCGCAAACCAAATTATCAAACTAATGAAAAAAGTAAAATAAACATAAAAAATGTTCGCAAGTAGAGCATACCATGGTACCACTGTTGCTACTCCAAATTAATTTTAAGGAATAACTGAATACAGTATTGTAACCACTCCAGATTGTATTTGAACCCAGAACCATCCGATTACTGGAAGTACCACTAAACCATATTGCTCGGTATTTAACTCAAATATTTTCTATGATACTTCACCATTCTTTGAAATTGTTTTAGTCTTCACGAATGTACAATCAGAATATTGAATACAATCTTGATATTTTGTTGATCCAACACAAAGCCAAAAATGTTTCCAAGTTTCAGATATGCCGAACAAAAACTTTAAAAAAATTTTGTTATTCCAAATGTTTCCATTAAACTACCCTTTTTTTGCTTTTATGGTGCGATGACAAATTTGAAAATGTCTACGGACAAAAAAAAAAAGAAAAACATCCAAATACATTAACTGGTAAAACCAAAACAAAATTTATCCCATGACATCATAATTATTATAGAACCCATTATAAAATATTAATAAACTGTTTTTTTGTATTCTCTTTTTTTAATTATTAATAATTAAATATAATTTACTAATCAAAAACTATTTTGTTTTTTTCTTTCATTTCAGGTAAGTGTTTAATTTCACGGATCTTATCAATTAGGAACAAATTAAGTAAAAAAATAAATAAATAAAATAAATTATGATTATATAAGATAAAACTAATTAATTACAATAATGAGAGATGAAGAGGCAAATTTTTTTAACCGAATCTGTAATAATGATTAATATTATTATTATTTGGACTTTGGAGAGACTTAATGAACTAAATTAGTAGAATGGATGAACAAGAAAAAAATGTTTTGTATATTAAAAATTTTAAAACAAAGAAGACATTATAATGACAAAACATCATTGTGGCCATTATTTTGGTTCTAGTGGAATTGCGGTTTGTATTTAGTATAGAAACAAAATTGTATAATTATTAAATTCTGGAGGTGGAACATGCCTTTGAGGATTTTTTTTTGTTTTTTACCTTTTTTTTTAACTCCCAAAAAATTAATTTTATTATCTGGATAATTAATTATATGGTGAAAAATCACCTAAAATAATGATTAAGTATATACATATTTTTTTAAACCTTATTATGATACTGTGATTATAGCCTTCAATATTGATTAATCTAATTTTTAATTTTAATACCACAGTCAAAATGTCATTTGAATTTAATTTTAATTGTAGTTCAAAAATATAAAATTGTTTCAATACTATAAAATTCGTTAATCAGTGCTTACCACTAATTAAAACCTGATTTGCTTTTAACAAATTTTGATTCGTTTCTTTTGAGGAAATATTATTTTCCTATCAATACCAACCTGTTTTTCGTATTACCTTCTAAAAAAATTTAGTTCAATTAGTTTGAAAATTTTCGATTTTTTTAGTTAAAAAAATTGTCATAGCTTGAAAGCTAGAGCAGGTTTAGCACCGATACTGATGTCATTTTAGAAAGGAAATAAACCTTTCAGAGAAATAATACCAAAAAGGAGTTAAAAAAAATACACCGTTATAATTGAAGCATTTTTTTTTTACCTCTTTGATCACCCACTACCAATTTATGGATGTTGGGTTATATTGGTTTAAATTAAATTTAAAAATCATTCTTTTAAGCTACATTCTAATAATTTCAAAATATTTTATGTACAAGTGGTAATTTCTGCTTCATTGTAAAAATTCAAGAAAATCAGTCAGTGGAAATTTTTTTGGAACTATATTGCTAATAAATTTGTGTTAAATCCACATTTCTAAAATAAAATTATGAGGTAGCGAAAAATGAAAATTCAAAACATAAATTTACCATTTTTTGATTAGTTTAGTATAGAGTTTACCTATTCTTGACTGTTTCTGAAGGAATAGTTTCCACCAAATCTTTACGTATTTCTTTAAATTGCGGCCAATCACAATTCGAAAATTCAACAAGTGCTTTCCTATGAAACTGTACAATCTGCTGTCAATAATAGAGACATTTAGTTGTTATTATATTTGCTTTTATGTTATATTATGCGGATTAAAAAACCCAACGATAAGTAATGTACCACGAACTAGTTATACTCCATCGTATTCCGGGACGTTTGGCAACTTATTGACTATACTATCTATTGGATATTTTGCAGAATTTTTTGACATTTAACTAATACCATTTGAAACCAATAAATTAATTGTTAAGCTATTTGGATGGGAAGTTAATATTGTTTGGTATTTGCACTTCTGATGTCCCTTTTTATGGTTGTCATCTATAGATTCGATGTAAAATATCGTCATAAACCATGGTGCCTCAGTTTTAATGTTTTCTACTAAAATCGTTGTATTATATTTCTAGCAATTGAATATTTATTATTATATTAATATATAATTTTTGTTCTTAGCTCCACGCTTAAGTTCCGTTATTATACAGACAACACTAAAAAAATTTAATATATTTTTAATGACTTGATTTACGTTGTATTTGAATCAAGTGTCAATTATGTTAAACTTTATTTGTCAAAAATTAGGTACAATAATTATTAGTACCAAAAAAAAACAGACATTGGTCTTATACCTATAGCATTTTCAAGTAAATCTACATGGGTGCTTTTACATGTTATCTTCTACCAACATTAATAGGTCTTAGTACATACTTTGGATCTTTTAATCTATTTTAGGACAGATCAGAATTCAAATTATTAATAATGACGAGCGCCCGCCATATCATTTTGAATTATTTTTCGTCATTTCAATAATTTATAGTTGGTACTAAATTTTATATTTTTATTGGTTTATCTTAGACAAGAACCACTTTTTTAAAAAAGTAAATAATTTTAAACTTAATTCTGGCTATGGATGAGTGGTGGTAATTTGATAAATTAAAATTTTGTATTGTTAAAATGTGTTATACATTGTTTGAAATTTTAAATTAAATAAAAATATTTAATTTCGCTACGTCTCCTTTAAATATCTATTATTTAAAAGAATAATAATGAAAAGTGGGCTGAAATGATTCAGATATTTGTACGTACTGTATTTACAGATTGAATATAATGAATTTGTTCTTGTCAACCAAAAAATGTATGATAGAACTAATACGTATAATTAAAAATTAATAAATTAAATTAATTAAATTAGATTAAATTAAAATATTATTTTGTCTGCGAATTGAATAAAAAATTTAGAACTAATATAATATCTTATTTCCACTATCTCAGTTCCACTTAGCTCATAGTTGTGAACACAATAAATGAACACTCTAATTTTCATTGGTTAATTAAAATAAATCAATTATTAATGCATGACTTTTAACTTTGAACAAATTCACAATAGTGCAACAAACAAAAGTTAACATGAGGTATAGAGCCTTATTAAAATACAATATTAAATACAATATCACACTTAATATGGAATATAGAATGATACAATATCACACTTAACCGATTGTGTTTTCAATAAACTCTAACTATGCTTTTTATTTATAATAAATTCAGAATTGATCCACGTTCGACACATACATATTAATTAAATAAAGAAAAAATATATGATATTTTCTATAAAACTCTTTCTAGATTTACAAACTTATTTATTTGTTTTTAAAAAGTATAGTCACATTTTGTTTAAGTCAATACCAAATTATACTCTCCTCTGCAAATTTTATTTAAATTTCATTATTTTAAGAATAGTTAAAGAAAAATTCAATTTAATTAGATATCTTATACATATACGTAGTTATTAGATACAATATACGTAGTAATTTTGATTAACCTAGTTATTTGAACAAAATCAAAACCAAGATATTTGAATTAAATAATTTAATTGTATATATTTTGTATATAATTGCTATATTTCTGTTCAATAATAATTTTTAATATTCAGTTAGTCACAAGCAGTGATAAAGGAAGCATGTTGGCTCCAAAATATCGATATTTGAAATCAAATATTAAAAATTGGTTGTGAACAGAAACCTGACAACAATAAAAATTATCACTAAAAATCAAAATCCGATATGAATGACAAAAAAAATGTATAACAGTGTTATTATACATCATGAAATTGCTTAAATCGGAATTGAACTCGAATATATATGATTGAATATCATTCGCCAAAGCACGTTCCATTTTTACTATCTGTAAATATTAATTTTATACTCAAATAATTAAATTAAATATAATTAATAAAAACCATAATTATTTATATTTAGAAAATCTTCAATATTAATATTAATTTATTAAATGTTTCCTCTCTTCGCTTCAGTTATAATTTACGATTATCTGTCATGATTACTACTGAATACACTTTAAAAAATTCCATTAAATTTTCCATCATATTATTTTTTTTATTTTTAATATCATGACCTAACTAAATTAGTTTTAATACTTAAATTATTACTTTTCAATTGCAAAAAAAAAAAACAAAAACAACAACAAAAAATATATTTTTTAATCATCGGTTTCAACAGTCACTTCAACAGCAATTTCATAAATACACCATTACTGAATAACTGTTTATTATTACTATTGTCGGTATATTTTTTGATGCGCATAATAATTTTATTATTATTGTTTACTTTTATATTACAATTTTCACACTTAACTAGTTTTAATTTAACTTTTTTTTTTTTTTGTTAGATTCTAAATCGATGAGCTTAGAGAACTAAAATTGAAATTTATAATATAACTACTATCTATCTTCACGTATTACTTTCTTCAAGTTTACATCTCGCCTTGTTACAAATACATAATAATATATAGAGTTTAAAATTGAAGAGTATATCCATACACAAAGAATTGATTGTTCACCCTACCTACCTACATAAAATTAAAATAAAAAATAAAGAAATAAGTATCCTAGAAAATTTAAAATGAAAATTAAATATTTTGAGAGAAATAAAGGTGCACGAATGAGTTAAACTCAAATTGGAAATTGAACATAAAATTTTTTTAAAAGAATCATATACAAAAAAATAAAGGAATAAAAATAATAATAACATGTGGTTCGAGAAAAACTAAAGTTGCAATTGAAATAAGATCAATAATAAATATTCAAAAATTTTAAAATAGCAAAATAAGAAGTGTTGTAAACTATGCACAACTATCGTCAGTATATGAAAATAGTTTCAAACCGAATTCATACCGAACCAAAAATTTAAAAATTAGCAATGAAAAAATAGTTCGACCATTTGTCATCATTGTTCGGCCATCTGTTCATTGCAATTTTTCGACTTTACTGCATTGAATTAATTGAATGTATGAGTCTTAACATTTGTCGATAAATTGTCGTGTTCAATGACTTCATATTCTTGATCGTCGTATGTATTCAATATACCGTATAGTCCAGTTATTTGACTTCTAAATGGGTTCCACCAAATAATGTATAATTTTTTGGATAGCTTAGATTTGATTGGAAATTGATTGGAGTTGAACCAATAGAATTTTAACAGTATTTCTAAAAGCCGAATTGATCATTTATTGAATAAAAATATATTATTATGAAGGGATTTCTGAACAGGGATATATTGAGCCAAAAAACCTAATTTCTATTCAATTGCCTGAAAATAATGTTTTCAAAATTATTGATTGCGCAAGAATTTGTGAATGAATGTTACAATGGGCATAATAGAATTAGTGTCATTAGGAGTTGTAAACCAAATCACTTTTAGAAATATTAGGTCTTGAATTTGGATTTGAATAAAAAAGCGATAGAATAAGCAAGAAGTGTGAAGCAATGTTACAATAGTAGTGGTATTAAGACTTTGAGACCAACTCTAATTTAGAAATATTATTTCATAGATTAATCACAAAATTATAGAATTGCCGTTTATTTCTTTCCCTTCTTTAAGCCCTTTTAGAGTTTATTGATATTTTACCTAATTTTCTCTAAATTTTTACTATATTCAATATGAGATTTCTCTGTTCATGATTTTATTCTAGAACAATGCAGCTTTAAATTATATTCAAATATTGAGCTTAAAAGTAACTGTATATTTCCTACTTTGAACTAAATAATTAAATAAGACTGTAGTTCTACTCTACAAATCAAATTAAATTGATTATCAATAATCAATAATAGTAGACCTAATTATCAATAATAGTAGACCTAATAGAAGTCGTATCATTAGAACTCTCTCAGATCAACTATCCTTTAGAAATGGATGCATACAATAGAAAAATGTATCCAATTGGCTCAATAATAATTGCCCGGTTATAACCACAAAATATTTTGACTATAGTATTTTTTTTTTTTACATCTCTTGCAATATGTTGATAACATTGTGCCCAACTGGTATTGTGTTAACATTGTAATTATAAATATGAATTAATAGAAAAAATAGTTCTAGGGAAAATTAAGGTAAAGCATTTGTTGGAAAACAGATCTAAATTAATATAACTAACAGTTTTAAGGAAAATTGAAAGCAGCCAAATAATATTAATAATAATTAAGCATTGCCAGAATATATTGAATTAGAAATATAAACTGTAGTAGAGTTAACTAATTAAATATTAACCAGGCAGGCATTTAGATAAATTAGCTAATAACATTATATACTTTTAAATTTTCATTATAAGACGCAAACATTCATTCCAAACAAAAAATGGTGCAGAAAAAGATAATTTTTGAGAAGTTTTATTAGTTAAAGTAGCTGACAAAAAGCAAGCTTAATTCAGGAAATTCATTTGTAATATCATTGGATTAGATACGCTTATTATGAAATCAAACTATTTGTAGTTACTCACATACTCATGTGGATTTCACAATGTTAGTGAAAACAAATTAACAAAAATAATGTTACCTTTTCACAAACTAGAGTTGATTATTTATGTAGTTCCATCAAAATAATTGAATGATATTGTCAACTTTCTGAGACTGCTAATAACACAATCATACAATCACTATTTCATAATCGATAATTCTCATTAACTGTATCCATACTACATGTTTCTGCTCGTCCAGCTTGTATCAGTTCATTAATCCATTATTAACAAATCAAATATGTATATGTCCAACAATTCCTAATCATCAAATCAGTTCAATATTTCTGAAATTCATTTAACAATGATTATTTCATTTTCATCACACCATCAATTCCATTCCAGTTATTTGTAATTAAAACCCTTCTAAACGTTAAATATAAAATATATTTCAATTTAGATCAGTGTTTTCATTCCACTTGAGCATACCAAGTAATTAAATTCACATATAACTAAAGTAGAACTTTACAATTATAACCAAGCTATGAGTAGACTCTATATACAATTTATATAACCATATTCACTTCATATTATATAACTAATATATAAAAACACATCCAAACATATTTTACTTAGTTAAATACATATATATAGGCATTGATTGGTAGTTTAGTAAGTACCTAGCAAAAAAGAAGAAAAAAAGAAAATCCCAATTAAGAGGTGCACCTGATTTGGTTTAGAAAGGAAATGAAATGAGTATAAGGAAAAGCTGCTGGCTGCCTGCCTGACTATTTTGAACGCTTCTAGTTATTGATGATGTCGTTTCGTTTATTTTTATTATTTTTTTTTTTTTTTAATTTTGTTTCTCTTCTTTTTGAAATATATGTATATTATACGTATATGTATATGTATGATATTTTATTTCTCAAGTTCATAGTCATTGTTGCGAAACGGTCCATCGTTGGTGTTTTATAAATTAAAAAAAAAAAAAAAAACAGAAATAAAAGGAAGAAAATAAACCTTAAAATAAAAAATAAAATTTCTAATAAAAACATAACTGTTCTTTGGTTCAAAATGTTGCACAAGTTTTTTTTGCAGTATTCACGATTTGATATTGTTAATTTTTATTCCTTTACACATCCTCTACCGTTCTTCTAGTCTTAATATTTTAAAATTGTAACTTTTTTTTTTGTTTTTTATTTTATTTTTTCATTTAAATCGAAGGAAAAAAAAAGGTGGTTCTGATTAGGTATTTGTTGATTGGGGAAAATATACATGCATATGTATATATAATAGAATAGTGAGTATCAAAAGTGATAGAACAAAAGTATAATAGAAGGATGAATTAAGTACAATAAATACAGTTACAATAAATAAAATGAATAAAATACGTTTGAAATGACAGGATATATTGTTAGGTCGCAACTACTTTGCCCTTTTTATCTCTTTTTAATAAGTAGTGTGCAGATGCTAAATTATCTCCAATGAATTTTTGATCAGATTCAATCAATTTATAGAATAATAGAAATGTTAGAATTGTTCTGTTCATAGTTCTAATTTTTTTGTTGTTTAGTCTTCAGGTAATCTAAAACTAGTTTTGAAAATTCATTTACTGGAAGAATAATGTATTCCCCTCCGATGAAAATGTTCTAATTTACAATTTAAAACTTTTCAAAAATAACCAGCTTAGGTTCATCCCCAACTTAAATATTATCAATTATTTTCTATCACCATACTGTTCTCATAATCCTATCCCGGCCACCAAAACCTAGAATTATTTTATATACTGTGAAAATCTTTGCTAGTGTTTAAAACAAAAAGAAAAAACAATCAGGGTCTTAGGTGTGTATAATTTAGCACGTATATACACCAAAGATGTTCATTAGACCATTTTGACCTTACAAGAAAACACAATAGGTTAATGTAGATTAAACAATAATAATGTAGGTTCTTAATATTGGTAGAAGTATAGTGTTAGGACTCTACAATACCGGCAATGTATGGAAACGCATACTATCATCTTGTCTTTTTGACGGTTGTAGGTTGTGGAAAAACTTCTGGTTCGCAAGCTTATCAGTTAGTTAATAGCAATATAAGCCAAACGATAGTTTTAATTTTAAAGAGCTTTCCAGAATAGTAATAACAATAAAAATGTAAAACTATGCTAGACTTAAATTATTCAGAAAATTATCATTCTAAAACTTGACTAGAGATTTTATAAATTTAAATTTATTTCATCTACTGTCAAAGATGTTTAAAAACCTAAGGTTCAATCTACTCGCATCCATTGAATTAGAATTATATTAATATGTATATATTTACATGCAAACCGAAAGCATCTGCAGTCATAATAAAGTATAAAATTGGACATAATTTAAATTCTATTTAATTTAATAATAATAATAATAATAAATTTACCATCAGTGAAAAATTTTAGTAGTTATTTAATAGAAGAGACCTAAATATCAAAAATTACGTATTAAGAATCGTAAATATATGCAGACCAAATTTTCCCGAACTACAACATGGAAAAACTAAGCTTCAAAAACATGGAATATATTCCAATTGAAGGAATAAAAATTCTATTCACCAAAAATAAGAGAAAATAAACAAATTAAAAAAATAAACCACCACAACATCCTATTTAATTACTACAAATATCAAGAGAGTGCGCATTGTAATCTCTACTGTTTGGCTTTAAAATAATTTATTATAAGTGAAAGAATGAGAGCCTTAATAAAATTTCAATTCTCCAAAAATTATATCCTTCTCTTTGGAGTTGTTAGAAATAATACATAATTTATTAACATTGAGCGTGGCATAGCAATTACGGCCAGTTAAAATAGGGTCTTGATTTGTATTAGTATTTTTCGTTTATGATTTAAAACACGATTTAATAAATAAATAAATAAATAAAAAATAATTAAGAGTATAAAGCTGATAACAACTTAAATAAAATGGAGCTGTTATATTTAAGAAGGCTTATGGTGGTTTTCCTCTTGATGGACGAACCTCTGGACAAATTTTTTAACCAATCAAAAAATTTTATTTTACCAACACATACACAAAAAATCCTCTCCGGGCATTTTTTTCATCCAATTTCTTAGTTAAAATATTTTTAACATTTGGCTGAAGGACGAAGAAAAAGAAAAGTATAGATATATAATTATTTGATAAATATTTATTGCTATCTCGATTTATGAATGAACGCATTCACATATAGAATTTCAAATATTTTTTGAGAAAAAGATATGAAGTGCATTTTTTTTGGTTTTTGTTTTTTAGTATAAGATTATTTTGTTTCTACCAAATTATTTATATTTTAAGATAAAAGCAAAACGCTATATTTTAATTTTTTCGATATTACAATGCTATTTATCCATTATTACTCTTAACAAAATTTTTAATTTTTTTAATAAAAGTAATATCAACGCATGTAAACATATTTTCAAACGTCAACCTTTTTTGACTACATAACAAATGTCAGTCCTTCGCGCATTGAGAGGAAATAATAAAATTTTCTTTGATTGTATTTGTGTTTCAATTATAGTGTAAAAAAATTATCCGGACGTTCGTCCATCAAGAGGAAAACCACCTTTAGTTCCTGACAAAAGTAGTATATAGTTTCTCATATTCAATGAGTTGATAAGCCGATAATAAATAGTTGAAAAACATTGTAGTAAAAACTTTCAAATCCCTTACCTAATTTAGTTACAATTAATTAATTTATTTTAAATAAAAGAACAATCAAAAAAATTATTAACACTTCAGTCTGTGAGCTGTGTAACTATATGTATAACTTGTGCTATAATTTATATCTTGTACTTCAATTACTATACATCCATTTTGAATAATACCAGTAAGCCCAATAATATTTACAAAATTAATAGAATTTAAGAAGAATGATAATAATGATAGAGTCACGTGTAAGATAGAAACTAAGCTCATCAGTTTAAGTTATAATAAATTAGGCATTATAATTAAACATGTTTTACACATTATCATCAATCAATTAAAAAAGCAATTGAGCCCTTAAGTTAATTATTTGTTAGACCCTTTTAAATTTATTGGATTTAACAATGCATCAGAATTTAAACGATTCAATTGATAATAATTAAGCCATTTGAGTTTTTATAAAATAAATTTATAAATAATTTAATATAATTGATTTTACGTTAAGATTTTTGTCTTTTTTTCGATATTCGAGTTGTGTAGGTTGTGTTACAACACCACAAATACCTATAATATGTGCTCAAGTATTGTTGTGATAAATGAAACAACTCCTAAATCGTATCGCCATTTCAGTTCTTTATAACCTCACTGTGAAAATAAGTTATCAAAAAAAAAAAAACGACCACAGGAAAAGTTCATTGCGCAAAATGTAACTGATTTTATTTTTTTATTGTTATTTTTTATTTTTTTTTTTTAATTTGGAGGATTAAACCTACTTTACAAAAGTTTATAGAAATGTACATGAAACTTTTAAGGTTTTTTGCTTTTTATATATTTTTTTTTTTATTAGGTCTATAGTATATCAGGTTTGAGAATTTAGTTCTTAAGTTTTTATTTTTATGATATTTTGTTTTTTTCTCTTTTTTTTTATTATGAATTCCGGATATTATATGGTACGAGTCTTCTGTCACTTTTTATATTAAACAAGTAAAGAATGAGGAAGTAAACTATTCTAAAAAAGAACAGAACAATTTCTATTTTGAAAGTACAACTTGTTGTTGTTGTTTATTTTGTTTTTTTACTACTGCAATCCTACTGTTATTATTATTATTTTTACTATATGTTAAGAAAAAGACCTACCAAGTAAAATTTAATGAAAAAAAAATAAAGATATAAAATTAAAAGATGAAAAATATTTTATAGAATTCTAAAATAAAAATCGATTAATTAGTTATTGAAAAGTTAGTTGTATCTGGTTCTACAATGTGGTACACAAGTATTAATCATATTTCTCAAGAAGATAATTGTGGTTAATGGTGCTAAAAATTTTAATTAAATTTTCAATTTATGGGAGTCTTACGTTTTATACATATTAATTTTTTTTTTTTTTTTTTGATATCGTATGAACTTTTAATTATAAATCTTCTTAGATTATATTTAAGCTATGGGAAAAAAAATGTTGCTTTGACTGAA
This sequence comes from Argyra leucocephala, assembly GCA_963942445.1. Taxonomy (NCBI): domain Eukaryota; kingdom Metazoa; phylum Arthropoda; class Insecta; order Diptera; family Dolichopodidae; genus Argyra; species Argyra leucocephala. Next base: position 30,544,758 of record OZ012677.1, read on the forward strand.
TGCAATTAAAACTTAAAAAAAGAGAACCGCTATTAGAAAATTCCTGAAAATTTGAGAAAAAAAAAGAACAAAATTAGAAAGTTATCACAAAATTTCAGAAATATGTACTCCTAAAAATTGTAAACATTTTTTTTATTGTTATTTGGAGGAGTGGAAAATAAATAAAATAAAATTATTAATTTTTAATAAATTATTAGAAAATATTTTGTTGAAGTGATTTCAACAATTTATGGTTTAATAAAATAATATTTTCGTTTGTGCCAAATTATTCGATTTCGAGTCAAATATTTTTTTATTGTACAAACATTGAAATGAAACCAAATGCCACCTACAGAAAGCATATAAAGTCTTTTCTATACATGAGAGATAGTTTTTTACCTGTGACTTGTTCAAATTCAAGATGAACATTCGTTAGTAAATTCCTATCTTTAATTGTACCAACAGGTGCCAGAGGCTGCCACTTAATCGATTATAACAAAATAAAATAGAAATGTTAATTTGTTTTTTTTTAAATTGAGATCAAAATAATGGGATAAGCACCTTAAATACCCTCGCAGAACTTAAGCCATTTTAATGATAAAAAAAGAAGGATAGTAAAAAAATAAGCATAATTATAAAATAATAAAATAGAATGGAATAGAATAGAATAGAATAGAATAGAATAGAATAGAATAGAATATAATAGAATAGAATAGAATAGAATAGAATAGAATAGAATAGAATAGAATAGAATAGAATAGAATAGAATAGAATAGAATAGAATAAAATAGAATAGAATAGAATAGAATAGAATAGAATAGAATAGAATAGAATAGAATAGAATAGAATAGAATAGAATAGAATAGAATAGAATAGAATAGAATAGAATAGAATAGAATAGAATAGAATAGAATAGAATAGAATAGAATAGAATAGAATAGAATAGAATAGAATAGAATAGAATAGAATAGAATAGAATAGAATAGAATAGAATAGAATAGAATAGAATAGAATAGAATAGAATAGAATAGAATAGAATAGAATAGAATAGAATAGAATAGAATAGAATAGAATAGAATAGAATAGAATTGAATTGAATTGAATTGAATTGAATTGAATTGAATTCAATTCAATTGAATAGAATAGAATAGAATATAATAGAATAGAACCCGTCTTTTGAAAACATCTGAATTATATGTCTGTGGGAACACATAAGAATATAAATTTGTGAAAAGAAATGTCCTTCGAGTATTACGCTGGAATGGTTGTATTTTGCGCATAGTCCTTTTTATTACGTCAGAGACCCATTCTACCATTACCCAACAGATATTTATAAGACACGGTAGTTGATGATTTAATGTGTTCGATTTTGTATAACATCTCCATCGTTGACAATTTTGACGGCTCGCTCTTGTACCGTATGTAATTACTGCAGGCAGGTACTGGGTGCACCCAAATCCTAAATATTCGAACTATATTCGAAGCGAAATGTATGCCTTGTATATTAAAAGGAGGTTGTAAAATTTGCTGTTTATTTCCATTCCCGATAAAAACAATAATGTAGGAAGATAAAAAATTAGCCAAAATTATAAAATGTTTTGTTATGTACGTGCAAAACAATATATATAATTTTTCTTGTTAGCAGTTCTTGCTCTACTTCAATTATTCAAAATCCTACATAATTAAGAGCTCTACTACGGAAGTTGATAATTTCCCAGTGTTTGTTAAGATGTCCAATTCAACACTTAACAACTTTCAGTTTCACGTTATAAGTTAGGAGCTTCCACTTATTCGTTCAGAGTTCTAGTTCGAGAATCAATAACTTCTACTGGTTCCCCATTCAGACTTGCAATTCAAGCAATACACAGCTCTAGTTTTTCGTTTCATTCACAAATTTTATTTCAAAAAAACATTTCCGTCCCATGTTAGAAGCTAAAGCTATTTTTAAAATGTTTTAGGAAAACAAACCGTATTTAGATAATTTGAAAAAAAAAAAATCAAGAACTAAACATTATAACAAACACATGAGATAAAACTCGGAATGGCGGTTAAATTTATTAATTAATGTAAATATTCTGCCCTATGCCCCACAGATGGGGTTACAGGACAATTATGATGATTAATGTAAATATATATTTTGAGGAAAACCTGCTACAAATTCCGAAAATTGCATTTGGAATAGTGAAGCATTCTGAATGAATTTAAGCTTTTGTGAGTAGTCAACTACGACCTTACATATTTTATTCTACAATTATTGCCAATACGATGGGATAAATACTATGTTTTGAATAATGTTAAGAATTATATTAATACTGCAATCTGGCAGGACTTTATTTGGAGCTATCGCAACTATAACATTTTATATACATTTTGACGTAGCATATATTTAGCTGTCTTGAATAGTTTTCATGTTTTGAGTAATCGTCATCAGATCCCAATTATGAAAGTTTTCATTTGATTTATAATAATATTATGATCGCATATAATGTTCTATAAATTAGGGCCACCATGTAATATAATATTGCCAACCTATCAAAAATTGATTTTTTTTTTCTTAATATGATTTGTATGTACAAAATACTTCTAAATCCACCAAATATATTACGTAATATTTATAGAAGCTCTCATAAGACACTTACATTTTCTAAACATAAACTTGTACCATTCAAGAATAATTCGCCAGCTAATCAAATTAATTCTTACTTATCACTCTCAAAAAAAAAAAAACATGAACAATTTTTAATATATTTTTTCTAAGAAATGAAATTTATTTTTTATTAATTCAAAATGACCATTACAAATTTCTTAAAGTCATCAATCTTAAAATGACTGCTGGCGAAAAAACAAAAAGCAAAATAATATTAAAAAATTAGTAATTAGAAAATTGTTATGTTTCTATTAAAATTTGAGAACAAAATAGAAGTTGTATATAAAAAATCATAAACTTTAGATTACGTTTAGTAATTACTAATATTTTTAAATATCCCCTTCACTCTCATTGAGAAATGAATCTTTTTTTGGCTACAAACAATTTTGGAATTATTGATTTTCTATAAAAAAAAATGTATTTTATCTCAATAAGATATTGAATATTGCTACAGGACATAAATTTTTTCATTTAAATTTTATTGATTTAAAATATTTGATGAAAATAAAAAATCTGGACTAAAAATTTAACTTAAAAGAAAATATTATTTTTAAATTATTTGAAAAAATTCAATTTTACTTGGTAGTAATGTTGAGATTGTTACGGTCAAATCTGAGTGAGACTAATTGGAGTACTTTCCTAATTGGATAACTCTTTTTTTTTTTGGTTTGATACAAGTTACAATTTCTAAAAGCATTATGTCCACTTTTCTCATTGATAAAGTTTAATTTTTACTTTCTTTATCATATCGGTATAGGGAAAATACATCCCAATTTGGTAGTGAAAGGCCAGAAAGGGATTATTTAGATAAGCAATATATGTTTTCTGAAAATAATTATTCTGAAATGGATATTTTTCACAACGACAGTTTTACTGCTATTTATTTATTAATTTATTGCATCAATTATCAAAATTTTGCAATTTTAAGTAGCTATGCTTTAAGCCGTTACTTTTTTTATTTTTCAAAAGTTACGGTTTTTCATTATTTGACTTCGTCATGGAATTTTCTTCCGTGGTTCACATAGATATTTATAGACTGATTATTGGCTGATAAGTGATAGGTTTTACCATTTTATATAATTCCTGACAATCGCTGTGTATTGGCAAAAGGCCCTAAAGTATATTGTGTTAATGAGATCATAAGGAATATGGAAAAATGTGGCATAATGGTTTTTTTTGTACCATTTTATTCATTAAAGTTTTAACTGAAATATTTAATTCCAAGAAAATAGCAATAAAGCTTTTTTAATTTGATTTATGAAAGATCTGTGTATTTTTTATATTTATTAGTTAACACAAACATTCTATTAATAATTGGTTCATATTTCCCTTAATTTTTCCGCTGATAAGGGTATGCAAATTGCTCACTGAGCGGAACCGTCTATACTATAGTATTAGTATGATCATTAACAATATGTACTTTTAGATTTCGTCTTTCATAACTTGTGAAGATAATATCTAGCATTTCTCTCCCAGATTACATAGAGATTAAATTATGTAGCTTTAAGCGAACTTCATATGTAGGTAGAATAATAGAGTAAGCCCAAGTTAGATTATGTAAAGCATATTTCAAGAATTTGTTCTAGATATGAAGATTATAGTATGGCGACAACACTTGACTAGCATACATAATATTTGGAGGTACTAGAGAAATATATAATGATTTGGTATAGGATCATCGAATTTCCAAGCCCATCTTTTAATGAAACCGAACATAAAATTTGCTTTATTAATAATTGCATTTAGATGTATTGAAATGATTCTGGTCAAAAAGCCCATCAGATTCTTAAAGGGGGACTTTGTCACTGAACTGAAAGTATAGTTAGAACAACTGAGAGCTAAACCACGGGTAAAAGTAAAAACACTTATTTATATTTAGTATTAAATTGTTATGATTCCTGAAAATGATCGCACCTTGCTTTTATCAATGATAATGTTGTTTTGAAAATTATCTATGAGTTTCCGCCATTTTCCCTACTAATCGAATTTCTGTATCATGATTATCATTATCGATATATGATTATTATTTTCGATGTTTTGATCATATAGCTTGTATTTGCGTTGTCTTAGATATTTTAATTTTGTTTGTAAATTTGGTGTTTATATTTTGCGTAAAATTATAAACTGGAATTAAATTAAATTTGTTAAAATTTCATTTAAAATTCTTCTTAATTACTGTATTTGATTGCGCGCAACAAAACTTATTACATTTTGGTCGGCTTTAAGAATCTGCCCCTTCTCTGATATCTATCTAAGAAATTAAACTATTTCTAATAACTCAAATATGTTATTGTAATCGAATTCGACATCCACCTCAGTTTCGAACCACAAGTCTACAGCAAATCAGAGTTATTGCATTTACCTTAAAAATATTATCTAAGCTATAGAATAACATAATATTTATCTAAAAGAGTATAACATATATCTATTATCTAAATACTTATCATTTAGTTTGATTTTGAACTTACATATGAATACATTTCCAACATTTTACAACAAAATACATTTTCTGTATTAGTCATTCAAATTCGAAATATTGTTTAATCATAACGACTTTCTAAAAAAAAATTCATTATTTTTTAAATAAATTAATAACTATGTATATTATATTCTAAATTAATACGTATATATAGCATTAATAAATATTTCTAAATTATTTCCAATTTTAGAATTTTGATTTTTATTTTTTATTATTTATTTTTATTAGCACAGAATTAACATAATTTTTAAAGAAAATTGTATTGATCGGCTCATAATCCCATTATTATTTATATTCTTAAACCTAGTTGAAAAACTTTAATAATATAATATTATTATGGCGATATAACAGTTAGAATGGATTAAAATTATTGTCTTTATGTTCAAATTATTAACATTTGCTTATTAAAATCAATTTCCATTAATGGAAAATTCATGTTATAGTTATTTCTGCAAGCTTTTGTAAAGAATAATATAACTTTACTCGGCAACACTTATATTTATACTATTATATTTTCATTGCAATATAGCCAATTTCTATAAATTAATAAAATAATATTGACTATAAAAAATTACTGTGGGTATCATTTAAAGAAATTTAATAAATTATAATAATATTATTTCATAATAGATACAAAATTTAGAAATAGTTTTTAATGGATTAAAAGAGTGTTAGAAATGATTGCTCTGTAATTTGAAATGACGATTGTGAAATAATATCGGTGGAATAAGCTTCGTTCATACACGTATCAGAATGTTAATGTTTTGATGAAAATTCAAAATTCAAATAAAATTAATAAAATGGAAAATTTCAAATTAACATTGAAATTGTTAATTTTTATGAATATTGCAAATTACAACGCAAAATGCTCAGGTTAAAGAAAGTATGTACATTAGTTTAAAACGGTATTAAACAAAAAAAATATATATATAAAATCAAATAATCTTTCTTTACTTAGATCAAAGCTAATAATCAATATAAATACTTGATATATTTTAAATGATAAGAAAAGATACGAAATATTATGTCCTGGTTTCTTACACTGAAAATTATGTTATCTTTTTAACAAAAATTATAGTTAGCTATATTGTTTTAATTTTTAATGAGTGAATTCGGTAGCCCATGTTGCAAATTTATTAAAATTTTTTTATTATTTTTTTATAATTTAAAAACAACAGAATCATATTTCAGTTGATGTAACGAATATTTATTTGAATACTGCTACTGTTTTCTCAGATCAGCAATTTGAATAATTGTATATAAAATATAATAGATATTATATTAGGTATATTCATTAACAAAAATCTGAAGATTAGGTATATAATATTATATTCAGCATCGAAAGAGCAACGAAAATACATAATAATCGTTTTTATATAAATGTTTAATATTTGTTTAATATTTGTTTTGATATTTGTTTAATATCAATCTAAGCGGACTTTGAAAGGATATTTTCAGTATTGCATTCATACAAAAGTATGTAAAGTATGGCTTATCCAGTTTTTTTCATTCATAAAATCAGTATATTATAATTTTTGATTTGATGAATTTGAAAATGGTGATGGTTATATTTTATTATTATTATTTCTTTATTTACTATAATTAAAATTATAATAAATGAAAGCACTTTAGCTACCAGGGCCATCGGCTAAGTATATTTTATCTATGTAGCTTATATTCATTTTATAATAATTCCCGAAACTAAGTATATAGAAATTCTTTTTTTATAATAAATACAGTCTTTGCTCATTTGTTTTTTATTTACCCTATTTAGGACATATGGATAATAGAATTTATTTATTCCTTTAAAGCTAGGTATGCTGTTAGTACGCTGTGCAAAAATTTTAAATTTTTCATGCAGTTTGTTGTTGAACAAAAAAAATGTTGCTTCAAATTTTGCTTTGTAGTACGCTGTTAGTATGCTGAGCAAAAAAAATTAGATTCTTGTTTCGACCGCCAGCTATTAAACTTCAAAATGTTTGCTCCTAATTTATATACCCGAGATACCTACTGGGTCTTCCTGTGTCTTGTGGGTTCAATTCTAAGCTCATTTGCGCGATGTTGTTTGATGGTTTTCCTAATACATACACTTTTCTAATACATCAAATAATTATATCTTTAAAATATGTCTGGTGTATGAAATTAATAAATAAAACTTATTTTATGTTATCCTTTAATTAACTGAGTGACTGGTTCTCCTCTTAAAGTTAATTTCAATATCGTATTGTACTTAGTGCAAACTCCTAAAAAGAATAATTGACTAGTCCTACTTGACATATTACAGGTCAACAGATCTAATAACATTTCATCATTTAATGAACGACAATAATGAAAGCCTATATTGAATATTCACATCTATTGCGAGAAATTTTAATCCGGAACATTACATCAAATCGGTCAACAAATTTACATATTATGGTACTACGATAATGTCATCTACACCTATAATTATACATAATTATATATCCTTAAAACAACTCTTCTAGTCGAAATATATGTTTTATACATCTAAATTGGAATTATTAATTTATTTACTTCATAATGAATATTTAAAAACTCAAACATAAAAATTATTTTAATATGAACGATAATACATTTTCAGATTATTTTTATAATCTTGATTTCTTCTTATTTCTTTATTTTTGTCTGAGAAAACATTCTATTCTCTTCCATAATATTTAATTGAATTTTTTCTAACCAAAAAAAAAAAATTGCTTTACCCAAGAATTAATTTCTAGAAATACCGATCATTAAATTAATAATAATAATAATATTAAATTAAAATTATAATTAAATAAATCAAAATACACTTGGATAAACAATAATTATTAAATCAACCTATACACATACACATATACAACTACATTCATATTCATATTGAATAACTTATGAAAATTATTATTTTTTTTTTATTTCTATCTTTTTATAAATTTTTTTTTATTGGATAATAAATGTAACAACATGTGCAACAATTGGAAGCAACATCATCTTGTTAATTGTTAGTAATAAAATTAAGTAATTTATTGCACAATATTGGCTTTTCGTAAAACCGTGTAACCGATTATTTAAGCGGCTAAAAAATAAAAGAAAATCATAATTCATAAAAATAAAAACTAAAATTCTATGATAGTTAAAAAGAAAAAAAATAATAATTATTTGTTGTAGGTACATTGTGTTTTAAAATTGAACTTACGATTTTATATTTCAAAATCAATATAAAATTTGTTTGTTAACAATGGTTGGAAATAGTTATAGAGACAATTATGAGATTAATTACATTTACTCGTAGTTCAAAAAGTGATGTTCTCTTTCTCTCTTTAAACTGTTTATTTTTGTTTTTACTTTTTCTGTACAAATTAGAAAAATAATTGTCTCTACAAAGAAAATTTATTTACGATATTGAAAATTTTATATTGAATTTCATTATTTTCATTCTTGTATAAAGTACAAAAACAGTTATACCAAAATATTGACTTCACTGACGCCATATTAGAATAAATTGTTTTTCGGGCATTTTATGTCTACTAATTGACGTTTGAGGTGCTCTAAGCCTGAATTTTAACCGAATAATAATTTTAATTATATTTTAATTAAATTTAGAATATTTTTACTACACTGAATCTTGAAGAAAGAAGGGTGTCTTTCGAAATATCGAATTTTAAATATTATTTATCATATGGATGAGAGTGCTGCTAAAACTAATTCGAATTTGGTTCAGAATGAACAAAACGCTGTTCTTAAATTAATATTCTAGTCATTTACAAATTAAATTTATTCTAAAAAATTAAGTTAGGTTAGTCTAAATAAGTGTAAATCAAAGGTATAATTCTAGTAATAAGCTCTTAAAATGTAAAATTAAAATATATTAAATTAAACAATAAAATATCTATAATTATAATTGACAAGCATTTAAGGACCTGCGCAGTAGACACACTTTCATTTTTTTTCCCTTCTCTTTAATGACAACATTTTTTATTTTTAGTAATTTTATCTACTTAATGCTACTTACTATAGGGAATATATCGCAAACGAATCAGTATATGAAGGAGGTGTATTTATGTGTCCAAAATAAACTTACTAACCACAAAACTTTTTATTAAACAGGAGTGGTTTCTGCTAAATCATGATAAGTCTATGTCACTACGTAAATTACTGTTTTTTTAAAACTTTAAACTTGAATTATAATTACCCAACAGGGGCCCCTAGTATAATAATAATAAATAATAAAAGATGCCGAATATAATTTCTTAAATTAGCTTTGCTATTTGCACGATAAACCTATTTGAAAATAACTATTATATATTTATTTAATAACATTCGGTGTAAATAAATCTTGAATAATATATGAAAATACATATAAAAATACTGAGTTTGCTCTTTTTAGTAACGGTAAATCTTAGTGATGCGAGAGAGATGATTTTATTATATAAAATCATTTAAGTGTAATTGAAAGATGTCATTAGAAATGTCAAATTTAGATCAAATGCAGATATATTTGTATATATGTGAATATAGTCTTATATAGCCTGTAATGAGATAACTATCTTTAGACATTGTTTTTGAAATAAATAAATAAATAAATGTATCCGAAATGCTGCATCCGTGATGTTTTCCTATGATATCTTATCTGGCAGAATAAAATGTCCATCTATTCTTCGCCTTTATAATATCTATGCTCCAGTGCGCGATTTCAGAAGCCAAGGATTTTTATATCTTCAAAGTCATAGAACGAACTATGGTTTTTCCGAACCTATAGCAAACTCTCAGCGCTTATTTAATAACAGTTTTTCAGTAATTGATTTCAACTACAGTAGATTCGTTTTTAGGAGAAAAATCATCACATTTTTTGATACATTACAATAATTCTTCCAATTTTAATTAATTATAATTTTATTCTACAAATTTATTAAAATTATTTTCTATTATCATTTGAATGTACTGTCTACCTGTATAATTACTATTGCTATTACTATTAATATTTATTTATACTACTTAAGTCTGAATTTTTCTTTTTTTTAACTTCTCTTCTTGAATTAATGTTATTTTTAACTTGAAATTGTTAATGCATCTTATTATTAATGTTATTTTAGATTTGAAATTATTTTTATATTTACAGTTTTTGTTTTCTATTTCTAGTTTTATTTTATTTCAGTTTTTAATATTTTATAAGCAAAATCTGTAAGGGACTACCCAGTAGATTGAAATAAATAAATAAATAAATAAATATATACAAATAATTTTTAATATCAATCTTAGATGATTACTTTTGCATTGTAATCGATTATTTAGTATGAGACAAAAATCATCTAATCGAAAATGTTATGTCTGCACAACATTTTAATTTTTTGAACTTCATCAAAAAAAATCTGAAATACGTCATGATCCAACTCAATGTATAGTCTGTGGATCATCTAATGCAAAAAATATAAAATAAAACTTGTAAAATTTAATACAATTAATTGGTATTGAGACAAAAGTCAAATTCAAAAATCAAAATAATTGCAACTATGCAAATTGTCAAACTACATGTTGTAGGTAGATAATTAAATGATTTTGTATTTGATTTTGAATTGACATTTCCGATTACAACTTGCACACATTTTATTTTTATTTTTTATATATAATAAGACCTTAAGACATGTCTTATGTAATAGAAAATGTTTTATGCTTGTTGAAAATTATTTTAATGATTTTTTAACATTCCAATAATCATTACTGAGACATCCTGTTGTTATGCGCATGTATGTTCAACTTCAACACATAAAATTTTATAAAAATACATCAGGATTATAATTTTATATAGTTTTTTTTTTTATTATTGTTTTCTATTTGTGAATATGTAATAAATTTATTTTAATATTTTTTCTATTTTATTTTTTTATTTTTTTTATTTTATATTTTTTTGTATTTGTTCTTCCGAAAGAATTTTTAAAATAAATTTCGCACGACTTGAGGAAAGCGTGAGAGATATAAATTTGATTATTATAGATATCCTATGGTTTTCTCTTTCTCTGTTCTTTTCTAATAATAATTTTTGATTATCCTGTTGATGGTGATCCCTATTATTAACATTTTTTTTTTTTTTTTGAAATTATTTAAGAGAAGGAGTTTATTACTTACTTACTTATATATTATATATTTATAATATAAGAATGAATTATTGAAATGATTTTGGGTGTAGAGTACATAAATTAGGAAATAAAAATTTAAAAAAAAAAAAACTATATAAATTAAAAATAATAATTTTTCGGAAATATATTATTATTAGTTGTTGAAGGATTTTAGTATAGAAAATTAAATTCGTGTGGAAATTTGTGTGGGTTTTATGAATTTATTTTATTCGTTGTATGTCATTATCTGAACTATATCTAAAAAATTCAAATATCGTAAGATAGATAGAATATTATGTTATTCCAGTTTGAGCAGACAATTTACTGTGATTTCTTTATTATAATTCGTAATTTAGATTTAAAATTACTATACATACATAATTATAATATATTGTCTAGTCTATGTATATACTTCCAATGTATCACTTGCACCTAGAATTTATATTCCAAATAAAGTACCTCTTTAAATCCAGCCGAGTGTTCCAGAGTAAAATGTATTGTTGTATAACTTATCGTCTCGTAGATGACACAAATATTATCTCTTCGAAGACTTGAATCTGTACTTACCTTTTCAATGTATTTCATTTTTCTGTCATCCAATTAGCCTATGAGTAAATGTAGTCAAATAGAAACTAACAGTATATTATAGAAAATATAGAATAGTGTATAAATACGTATAACACAATAGACATTCACGATTAAAATGCAAGAATATATTCATCTTGTAAAACAAAAGTAAAGAAAGGAATTGATCACCACTTATATCATTACTAGAGATATAAATAGTGGTCAATTCCTCACATTAAACCCTAGAAGAGTCATAGATTTTTTTCAAATAATTTACGATCTTGTTTTCATCAGTTTGGTCGTATATGCTCTGCAAGAACATCGACATCATAAAGCTTGTTTAATTTGATATTTTATTGCATAATTGATTGCATAATATTTTCAGTCCTTTAAAAAACGCTAAAATATTGAAATCTTATCTTTTTCTATACATTAAATTAATTACAGGAACGTATACACTAGGATGCACCACATTTTTCAGTTTTCTTCCTTATTATATTGTCCTTACTTTAGCACATAGTTTACCTACTAATGATAACTCTCACATAAATATGGAGAGAGATTTAGCTACTTAATAGTATAGTAAGTTGAAATTTTATATTTTACATGTATACCAAGGTAATCAGCAGTTCAATTTGTTAATGTCTATAATTTCTCTTATCGGTAATTTTAAATATAGATTTAATGTTTTAATTTTTTTTAACGTGAATCGTACCAGAAAAAATGATGAATCACTAAAGCGAAGTGGCTCATGAATATTATCATCAGCATCAATGTCATATAATGTAATTATATTATCATCCTGTAACTCCATCCGTGGGGCATATAGCGGAAATGAAATCTTTCCATTGTCTTATACAGTTGCTCTGCATGCTTTTTTCGACCTTCTGACGCGACGTGCACCTTGAGGATTGCATTCGAAACATTGTTTCGTGATGTTATATTTCTGCGAACATTTTATTCAAAGAAAGATAAAATAGTCATATATTCAACAATTTTGATTTTCTATTGTTTATACCCGTATAGTCTTTAAGGTGCTACGTAGCACTTTATAAGTTGACATTTACTTATACCTTGTATTAACTTCACTTAATAATCCCTGTTTAATAAAAATTTACATCGAAACTCAAACAATATAGCAACTTCCAAGTCCCCAAAATATATCAAATGTTTCTAATATTTTTATTAAACTTAAAAATGAACCGTCGACTAATTTCTAAGTTCTATCACCAAGTTCTATACCAAATTTATTAACATACAATTATCACAATCAAATTATGTTACAAATTCGACAATAACTTTTCGTTTATTTGCAGTCTCCAGTTCCATTAGTATTTTTTTTTTTTTTTTTTTTTGCATCTTTTACAAAAGTTCTAATGCGAAATTATAACAGGTAATACTTGAGTTGTATACTTCTATATCTTGTTATAAATAAAACTAATTACATATTACGTTTTTTTCTTTATTCGTTTTTTCAATAAAATAAAATTTCTCTGTTTGATTGCATGTCTATTAAAAACAAAATAACAAAAACAAAAAAAAACAAATTTAAAAACACTTTGTTTATGTATACACCTTCTGGCAATTGCATTTTTTCAGTTTTCTTTTCTTGAAATTAAAATTTAAAGATAATATTATAATTACTTAACTTAAATTCGAACTGCCATTTAATATTTTTTTTTTTTTCAATTTTAACTTAATTTTCGTTTTACACATTTTGTTTTGTTTTTTTTGCAAATTAAATCACACGAAACAATCCAATTCTAAGAAATTTTTCAATATCAAAGCTATTTGCTCACATTACGTTTTAATTATATTCACTTATTCTAATCCAATCGAGAAATTAAAATCGAAAACTAGAAAACCAACTTCGACAAAAAAAAAATAAAAATAAAATAATAACTAGACAAGGTATCTAATTTAAAATGGTAGTTGAACCTGTTAACTTTAGGTAATTGTGGATAATGCATTAGTGGTTTTTGAAAATCTCTTTACACATCAATGCTGCAATAATCTGTAGAATGATATTAAATGGGCACTAGAGTTGGTTTTATACATAAGTCTAACCCACAATATTGTTTGTCTCCGAAATGTCTGACTTCACTCTACACCTCGGTACTAAATATTCATACAACAATGATTTATGTATTGTTGTGGCTATGATTGTATTCAGTACTTGTAAGATAGATAAGTTCATGATTTAACGTTAATTGTTTCACTGCTAAATTATACTATTCAATATTTTTAGCACTCAATAAAAACACGTTCTGAATATAAATTATCCATTTTTTTTTAACCATTTTGGAAATAATAAAATTTGAATGTTTCCACATATTTAAATTTTAAAATTAGTATTAAGTTAGTATAAGTCTACTAGTCAGTTAAGAATAAAACTACATTAGAAAACCGTATGCAAGTTTTCTCTAAAAACAAAAAAAAAGGATAAAACAAAATAAATAAATAAAACCAAACAAATAATCCATATTGTTAGGAGTATTACAAACCTCTAAATGAGCTACTAAGCCATACATTATAGTTTAGTATATATAATTGTAAATTAGATTTTAAGTTCATAGTAATAAGTAATTGTAAAAAAAAATTAAGGCATAATAAATTAAACTAAACTAAAACTGTAATTCCACATATTATATACTTCACAAGTCATTTTCAATACTTCGCTTAGTTTAAATACACATTTAGTTTACCCACCTCTCTTTTTCTATTTTACTGTCATCAATGTACCATTTCAAAGTTATTGCTTTACATGTTTATGGTTCTATATTTTATTATTGTTTGTCGAATGCGCTAACTATAATGACATAGAACTACATATGTAAATGTCAAATTGCCTAACGAAGCTGGCATAGGTATTTGTCAAAGCATATGTCGACCTAAAATGACATAGTAACATAAAATATTTCTTAGAAAAACAACAACAACAAAAAATTACATATGTCGAATTCGGTTTGGATGGAATTTAACATAATAATTCTATGTTTAACGAAAACTTAACGAAATGTCAAATTCAACATAATAGTCGATGATGGGCAATTACATGTACTTTCTATATACGGAATATGACATATGCCACGACATATGTAGTTCTATGTCATTATAGTTAGCACTTAAGGGTTGATAATGTACAAAGAAAAACTTTAAAAACAATAGTACAGTGGTAATGGCAGTAAACTCTGATAATGATATTGGAAGAACATTTTACATTTTTATCTCTGTAGTTTATTAATCAAATGTAAATATTTTTCAATCTTCAAAACTTTCTCTCTAGTAACTCTATTGTATTTAACTTTAATAGTGAAAAATCTACAGCCAAAAATTTTAAAAATATTTATTTTAATAAATAGCAGCAAAATATTTTCGCCAATATGTTGGCAATATGTGCATTTACAGAATACAAATGTAGGTTAGACATTTGATGTGACATACATGACTAGCCGATAATGAAATTAATTGGGTTGGAATGAATGGTGTTAAATGGAATTAATTAAATTAATAGTGTACATTGGGTTTGCAATAGAATTCTGAATTGCATGCAAGTTTTACCAAATACCTACTACTTTACAATTTATAATGTTGTAAATGCAATTTGTAGTACAACTTATTCAAAAAGTTCATATGTTACAAAATTTATAACAACAAAAACCCATGCTCATCAATAATGTAAATTCTCAAACTCTTAGAACGGGCAGTTAACAGTTATCCAGCAATAACAACAATAATTAAATTACATTTTTCAAATACGATCAAGGCTGGCACTTGGGCACACCGTATAACTGTACCAAAATAATACGATACCCAATTTTAACCTTTAAATTATTAAATTAATGTACTAAATGTAGTAAAAACATTATAAAAGAGAAATTATTTCCATAATCACACAAATTTAGAATTCTCTTAAATAAATATTCAACAATTTTTATTAATTTCAATTTGAATATTAATTTTTTTTTTGTTTTTTTTTCTGTTCTTTTCTTTGCATTTTCATGATTTTTACATAAATAAAAGAAATTCTCTCTACTTGTTTAAATTGAATTTACTGTTTGGTTTTGGCATTCTATTATAAAAGTCTGTCTAAACGTAGAATTCTACCCTCACTCATTAAAAACTCATATCAAAATATGTAAAAATGTCAAAAACAAAAAAACAAAAAAAAAATCGACAGAAGAAAAAAAAGAAAAAAATCAAAACCGTTATGTGTACATGTAACATGTCATTTTGATTTCCTGTTATGTGTGTTTCGCACCTTTTTTTTCTAATCATTGCCATTCTATAGCACAACATGATGACAAAGAAACTTATAGGCAACAATAGCAACACACAAGAATAACAACAACAACAACAATAACATATGAAATATGAAGAAAAATTCAATTGAATAAAAAAATAAAATATTGAAATAAACCGTTAAGAATTGATTTTAGTACTTCATTTATTGCACAATTGCATAAGTTTTATCCTTTCTCTTTTATTTTGACAGAGCAAGCCATTTTTTCTTATTTTTATTATTATTGTTTACTTTAACATTTATTTATGGAACAATTACATGTTATGCTAAAATCTCCATATATATCGAGTATCTCATAAATATACATACATAAATATACGTACGTTAGTATATAATAGGTACATGCATTATTTATGCCAATAATAAAATTATAAAAAACAAAAAAAAAAAATAAATAAATAAAATAAAATAAAAACAAGAAATTATAAAAATCTTATTCTTAGTCTGGTGATCTCATATCCATATATTGGTAGTATGTATTCGGCACGAAACAATATTTTATTCAAGTTTATTTTATTATTTTCATAATATAAACTATCTCTTTCTGTACATACTTTATTTAAGAAAAAAAAAAAAATCATTATTTATGCTTTCGTTTCTATTTTTTTTTTTTTTTTTTTTTTACAATAATTTTTGTTTTTCTCATTTTGGATATTGGATTAAATAACAATTTCTGTTCTGATCTGGATTTAGGTGTTTTTGATGAATATTCATAAATGATCTGGTCTCATTTAAGGTAGGCATGATATTAATCCATGGAATAAAATTTAAATTAAAATAGTGAAAAAAAGGTAACATATAGAATAAAGTTACGGTTTTTGGTTTGTTTTTTTTTTTTTAAATTAAATTTTCATGAAATAAAAATGGTAAGAGACTCATGTTAAGAAATTTTGACAATACTGGAAATACATATTTGCAAAATGTAATAAATATAAAAGGTCTGTAAATGTTTGCACAAATTTATACAAATTCCTGTATGTTTACTTTTTTTTTTAATTTTTTTTTTTTGTTTTAGAAATTTAATAGAATTTGTAGTTTAAAAATGTCTGAACGCTCTCTAAAATAAATTTGTATTGTAAAAATTAGCTGTTTAATTTTTGTCAAGCCATTTTTCGTTCAAGTTTGCTATTTCAGTAGTATTGAAATAGTTTACAACATTACGTCAGATTCAGGGCTCTCTTAAGTAAATTTTAACAAGTTAAATTTTGGTCCTTTGTATGTTTTTTTTTTTTAATTTCTAGGGTATCCAATCTTAGTTTGTTTGAAAATTGTAAGATACATGCGGGTATAATTTTTAATACACCAAAGCATTATATTAAATTATTTTTATTAAAATAAATTAAATTATATTTAATTATGGAGAGCTTAACTATATACATTTGTCTTATATATATATATGTACTAATTTTGTTTTTGTCTGAAGCCTTTTATAACAAAATCAACAACAATGAAAAAAACTGTTTATTCTGAATGAAAAAAAGAGAAATGAGATAGAGAGAATTGTTTCAGATCAAGAAAGAAACAAAAGAAAATAAACATTTTAAAAAAATTAAACGATAAGTCTAGAATCCGATTACAACCATTTCTATTATGATCACAACCTTCAGTACTCTAATAATATAGCGTGTATATTGCAGAGTCTATCCCATTATAAACAAAAGCTGTGCTCTCAATTAAAAATTTTTAGATTCTAGTATTTCATGGGCTTTAGACTAGACCGGAAAAATGAAGTTGTTGTAAATCCAAGGTTAAGATGGCTGTATTATTTCCATCTTATTCGCAGTGATAATGATGTAACAAACGGTGATAATGATGAAGATGGTTATACAAGATAGAATTATAATATTTTGAATACAAATCCATCACAAACCGAATGAAAGCAGACTTGTCCAAAGCTCATGAAGTAATAAAATCCTATTTTTTTTTTTTTCAATTGAGAACATAGCTTTCTTTAATGGACACAAACTACTCTTAGAGTACTCAAGGTCGTGATCAAAATCAAAGTCTGAAATCGTATTCTAGTTTTATTATTTAATTAAAAAAAAACATTGCTCATGCTTAATTTCTCTTATTTAAAAAAAAAGGATAGACGATCAACTTACATTAAATAAATTAATTCCTTTTTCATAAAAAAATAACTTTAAAAACTACTAAAAATAAATTAAAAAAATATAAAAGCAAAAAAAATTATTTTCAAAAGCGTGCACGCCATTTTTTTTTTTACCAACATCATAACATATATACAAACCAAAATCATACCACAGTAATCCGAATACAAATCTGAGTACATATAAGTCTCATATCGCAAGTTGTAATGTTGATAAAACAAACAAAAAAATAAAGGCAGGTGGCAAAACAAAATATAATCACGTAAAAATACTTACGGAAATAATATTAAGAGGTAACAGAAAGGTACCAAACATTTAAATTCCTTCTTAATTATCAGATTACAAAATTCTACTTTTTTTTTATCATTAAGAATGGCACCGATGATGCTGTGCTGTGCTTTTCTGTATTGTAATTATTTTTTACGAAATTAAAAGTTCATTGATCTAAAATGGATTTTTAATTGTGATTGAGCTGTGAAATATCATCAATACCTACCCAAAAATTAAAAGCTCATATTATTTTTTATATATTTATTTTTTATAAAGAGTTTTCTCTACTTTTTTGTTAATACTCCCACCAACTAGCAATAATATTGATGTTCTGAATTACCAACAAAAAAAAAAAAAAAATTTTAGAAAATATTCTAGAAAGCAATCTTCTTGAAAACAAAAATCATAAATGTTTTTTTTTGCATTTCAAGTATAAAGTAATATCCATATATGGACTACATAATATTATAAATTTATTCCAAGGAGGATCACATGCATATGAAATGATTTTTAAGACGGGTGTGTTTTCTAAAAATTACATTAGAAGTAGATTTGTTAAGTTTCACACTCATTTTAGGCTCAGCATTTCATTAAGTTTTAAAGACTAGTTTGTTAAGTAAATACTAGTATGATATATATAAACGTTAGTTTACCGTAATCCAAATAATTTAGTAAGTATAAATTATTTAACTGTTAACTAACAGTTCATTGCAATTTGAAGAAATACACTGCTTTGACCATCTTGTATACCAGAGCATAAGAAGGTATGCAAAAGGTGAAGTAATAAGTGGAATTCCAATTCAATGACCAGTAGTATAGCAGAGCACCAGCAACATCTATAACGGAAGAATGTTGTTAGTACCTAGACAATAGTATAAAACTAGACAATAATGTAAAATTTAAATAATAAAGGGCTTTTAGATCAAGTACGATCTTATTTTGTTTATACATATTTTGTAAATACCTGTTAATCAGGTTTTAGCACTATTTTCTACTTGTAAATGCAATTTGAAAGCTTTAAATCACTTAAAACTAATATTTTATAACAGTATTAAGCCTAACTGGCCATTTTATTTTAACTCAGAGAACTAAAATTCCCTTGATCTATTTTATCCCGAAATTCAGTACTGTTTGAGTATAAGATAACCTTTAAACAAAGTTTTGATTGTTAATTGAGCAAGAAATCTTGATATTAATATGTTGAGGTTAATGAGTCTTGTACGATGTACCTCACTTTCTTATTTTATTTATTTAAATTATTATCTCAAAAAGAGCTAAGAGCTCGTACAGAGTGTATTTTTTGTTTTTTTTTCAAGCTGTATAGTTATGACATTTATTTTAAACTATACTAAACTTTAAAAAAAATTAGACATCAAAGCAATATTGCAATTTTCCCGTTAAGTTCTTTTAATATTGAGTTAGCCAAAGATTATATAATACTATTATTTTTATTATGCTATTAAATAGTATTATATAATATTTGATACTATTTATTCATACTGCGTATACTACATTTCATACTATGTATTTCAATTCCTATAATGTAAGAGATTGAAATTGTTAAGTACTTTTGAAAAACATATACATAAGATAGTTCAGGAGGTTGATGCCTATGCATATATCAATAATCAATTTACTCTTGACTAATTTTAAAATGTGAAACTACAAGCGTCCACAAGAAAAATATAGATTATAATAACTTATTGAAATATACAACAACATAGAATTAAAACATAGTTCACATTTGATAAACTATACAAGTCATACATACATAATAAAATCAATATATTAAAATTCATTTTCCAGTTATGTTCTGATTTTTTTTTTAATTTTTGGGATTTACTGTAATAATTAATCTACACACATAACAGTTATATAGAATAAAAGTTATAGAAAATTGAAACAGACTTCATAGAACAAAATTCAGTAATTGAAATTTTTTTTACTAAACGTCAAGAATCGAGACAACAGATTGATTTTGAACAAATTTCAAATTACAATAAAACAAACTAATAAACTTCAGAAGGCTTAATTAATTTAACTTTTTTGACAGTTGACACAACCAATTAATATTTTTTGTTTTTGTTTTGAAAAGATAGATTCAGGTAGGTAGATAGGTGGAAGTTATCACTCCAGTGTTGGCTTCTGGAAAACCATCATTCAGCACTTAATTTGAGCTTTGAGCACTTAATTTGTCTTTGATGTGTCGATCGAGTGGACAATTTTTGTTGTTTATTGTTTTAAATAATCTACCCGTCCAAGAAATTCAGTACTAGAGCTGTACGATTGACAAAGTCGGTCACATTATCAATTTTGCTTCTTCCAATAATTTTTCTAAAGTTAGGTTCGCTTTAAATTTTAATTTTTTTACATTAAAACAGTAATTTTTCATTAAAACAGTAACTAGAAGGCTGGATTTTTGCTTAGGCACAATCAGAAAATATGAATCTATTGAATTATCTATATATTAATAATAAAAAATGGTTCACAGATTACAATTTGCAGTTATGATATATTTAAACTACAAATGTACATTTTTTCTTATGTAAAGAAATGATTCACAAAAGGTCTGTTTACTTTTCGATTTTTGCACACACCCTTCATTAACCTAAGCTAATTTAATCTAATATTCTGTGACCGCATTTAAAAAATTATCAAAAATATTATAAATAATAAACAAAAAATGTATGTCAAAATAATTTTCCCTGCGTTTTTACAATGCACACGCGACCTCTCTCATTAATATACCTAAAAACCAAACCAAATTTTTAAAATTCCTTCAATATGAGAAATAATTTTCGTGACATTTCAAAATGACCTAAAATCAAAATGTAAAAATAATTACATACATGAATTTATTATAATGGATTTTTAAAACCTAACTCGAGTATTGGTATACAAAAGTATGTAGCTACTTAGGTTAGGTATACCAACCATAATTTTAACCTTCGAATTTGAATGTAAGTTAATTTCAATTTGAAATGTTTATAAGGAGTTTATTCAGATTTTATAATATTTTCATACTGATTTTTATTTTAATAATATCATAGTGTTAAAATTAATGACATTTACTTGAATATAAATTATCTAAAATTTTTATTCTTTTTGTTATTTTCTGTTTTTGAAATTAAGCTTTAAAATTTTTAAAAGCGCTTAAATTAAAAAGTGTAAATCTGTAAAATAATACCTGGATATATAAATTACAGCCTTGAGATTTTTTTTTTTTTTTTTTTTTTCTTAAATAATTTGTTTTAATTTTAATATTTAAGCGTAAACACCGTTAACAAAATATAGTTTTTTGTTTTCTTATGTATTTAACGGTAATTAGTAGAAATAAAAATATCATGTATAATATTTTGTAAATTACTAAACTGTCAAGTGTTGAGTATGCGACATTCAAAAAAGTAGAATTTTTATGGTTTTAATTTTTTTTTTTTTTAATGTAGGTAAGTAAATAGTTTTTATACATTTGAAGCAAATTAGATAGAAAAACACCTTTAGATAGATTTTTTTTCGATATTATTAGTAAAGGCTAAAATCTTATATAAGTGTTATTCAATAAAGTGTTTATGTCTAGTTTACATTTAATTAAAAAAAAATAAATAAAAATCGGTATTAGTACAACAATAGACCTAATTAGTCTATGGTTATATTTTCATACTTAACAATGTTTTGAAGATAATTATTTGCAATTTTGTAATTAAGATTATTTTAATTCTATTGAATAGTATGTAGATCAAATAGTTATAAATTAATGCAAAAATGTGCTACACTATTGTAATATGTTTACAAGTGTGCTGTAAATAAATTTTATAAATAAATTTAACATTTGCGCTGATAATTCAACATTCTTCTGACAATAAAATACCTACTTAATCTACTATGAGGGCATAGATGGATGGAAATTACCTACTCCAGTTTCTTTTGTATAACCAAATTGAACTTAAACTATGTTTTTTGATGAATATTGGAATATAAAAAGTTTGCAAGATTAATTGCAATTATTAGACATCTTCTTAAAAATATTCATGTACCTAGTATTTTTTTAAAATATAATCGGCTGCCTTGTATCAAATTACATACATTAGTCTAATTAGTCATTAGATACATTAGTTCTTGTTCTTCATTATGGTTTTTTTTTCATTATATTCATAAAAAGCACCAAAACTGAAAAACAAACATAATTATATTTCGCAATTTATAAAAAAACTTAAGAAAATATAATAAAAACTAGGAGCCCCTGTTGAGTAATTATAATTCAAGTTGAAGCCAAATTTAAAATTACATTGTGTGTAAACAATAATAATAACTGATTTGTTTGTTTTTGTTTTTTATTTTATTAAGAACTCACATATATAATATGCATAATTTATTTGCTGAATAATAAAACCATATGAGTAAAAACTTTTCAACTGTGTACGCATTATTGTTTTATATACAACTTATTTATATATTAGGAGTTCATTAAATAGAAGCGAAATAAAATGAAGAGGTGTCTACTGCGCAGATCCTTAAATGCTTGTCAATTATAATTATAGATTTATATTAAGCTTCTGAATGCACACTTATTTTTTAAAACGTTAAATACACCACATGTACCATTTCTGACCTACAAAATTTTAATTAAAAAAAATATAAAAACAAATTATTTTTTAATATTTTTTCATCTTGAATTCAAATATTGAGTTATTTTTATAAAAAAAAATAAAAATAAATGAAAAATATTTTTATTTGTTTTGTTATAAATCATGATATAATATAATAAGTCAATTGTAACAACAAATATATTAATTGTTTTATTTGATCCTTTCTCACAAAAAAATTATACTTAATTAATAAAACTAATATTTTTTTCACAAGCAAAAGCATATTTCTTTAAACATTAATCTATAATAAAAATAATGCAAAAAAAAAGTATAGGATAGTCACAGCGATCAATACTGCATTAGCAAAATAGCGAAATAATAAAAATATAAATAGACCATAATTGATTTGGGTTTGTGTTTACAGTACGTAACATGCTAATAACAATAATAAAAAAAATACATATTAACATAATAACTTTTTGAGTCATCTTCTGATAATATATAGTCAGATTCTATGTCAGAATCAACTTCAAAAGCCCTAGTAGTATCATTATTCAATTAAATTATCAAGTAACACTGTAATTTGTGGTTTATTTAATTAAACAAAAACGAAAATATGAAAAAAAAGATAATAAAACGGGAAAGAAAACAAACAAAAATTAAACGAATTTCAAAAATGGCGAAAATTCAAATAACTCCATTCAATGCATACATGTACCATTTTTGTCCCAAAAAATATTAAAATACTTACAATCTACTTTTCTCTGCTTTTTTTTTAAATTTTTATTATTTCGTAATTCGAGTAATGCCGAATACTGAATTTACATTTAAATTTTTTTAGCTTTATGTGTATGTGTTATCATATTTTTAAATGTTTGCTGAACAAAATTGGTACATGTGTGCACTCAAAAGATTAAGGTATTGTATTAGGTAGAATATATACACATATTTTGACACGACAACAATCTTTGCAAAAAATTTGAATATGGTCCAAACAGATTGATTTTTCAAAATTCTTGCAGTTATATTTCGTCAGTTTTCTATTGCTTATACAAATCTAACAGCTTTTATTTGAAGCAGGGTTTTCATTATAGTTTTATCCTTTAGTACATTCATAGGTAAACGTGGAAAATTTAGTCATAGTGCTTCTTCGACCTAAATGGGGTAAAATTAGTTCATGCGATAATTCTCTTAAGCTTCAAAGCATATAATCAAATGATAATAGTATCAATTTGAACAAATCTTTTATAAGATCACTCTACAAAAAGGTAAGGTCCCATAATACTAAAGTACATTAAAATAAAAATCGTAAGAATAAAAAAATTTGCACGATAGATCATTTCTGTATTAATTTTCGTTTAGAGATCGTGTAGAAAAAATTAATTCAGGTGTATCAATTTGATACATACGCGCCGGGCGAAAAGCTAATTAAAACGAATATAAGCTTTAAAATGTGCCGTATGTTTATGAACTCTCATACAATTCTTAAATAATTCCCTTAAAAGAATTTATTTTATGAAAAACAAATTAGGATTCTAAATTTGCTGTTTATATAGTGAAAGTGAGACCTGACCTCATATCAACAAGATTAAACTATCCAACAACTATATAAATACACATTAGAACAGTTCTTATACGAATGTTATAAATAGAAAAATGAAATTGTGTAATCAAAACGAAGACCAATGTTACAACCGAAATTAATAGTACCAAATTATCCTGATGGTATATTTTATTCACTTCGCATTGTGTGTGATGTGCTATTTAATAATTTTTTTTTAAAAAAATTTCCAATTTCAAGAAATAAACTTAAAAAATGTCAAGGTAGCTATACTCTGCATTGATACATAAGAATAAAAATTTTCTATAACCCACCGTTCATACAGCATTGATGAGAGTCAATTTTTTTTTATATAACCTAAATGATTTAAAATTCATAGAATTACAAAATTTATAAAATAATTTGTATAATTTACAACATTCTATGTCAAAATCATGATAATCTCAGAACAAATTTAAATTTTTTTTAGAACAAATCTTCAACACTGACATTCAAAAACTTATCCCAGTAGAAAATGTTCATTTATAACCTTTAATCTATGTCAAATGTTAACCTAATTCTATATAATATCCTACCTTAGTAAAAAAAGATACAGTTTACACCCATCAACTTTTTAATATTCATTCATGTCTTCAAGGAGGTACAACATACTCTAAAAGAGTAAAAATTGCACAAAAAAATCATTCTCGCCTTGCAAACATTTTACATTTTAAAATCTATAAAAACAAATAAACTTCATCACAAATTCAATCACAAATCAATTCAAAAATTGTATACCTAAAATGATACAGTGTCAAACGAAATTAATCGAATATCAATTTTTATTTAATTATAAAAATTTGTTTTTGTTTTTGACTTTACAATTTATTTTATTAGTTACAAGGGCATTAATTTTGCTTGTATGATATTATGGGCAAGAGAAATAAACAATCAATCAATCAATCATTCGTCACAGGTATCAAATAATTTACTTGTCATAAGAGGGAAGATGAATACTTTGATTTTATGCTCTAGTTTTAAATTAATTAAAATAATTATTTATTGCTAAAATAATTAATATGAGGTTAAAACCAATTTATATTATGTATGGGATTAAATAGAGATTTTTGCCAATCTCGCACATTTAATATTCAATTCAATCCATTTATTTACCCAAATTTGCTTGAATTGAATATTTAATTTGTCCAATTTGACACAGTAAATACAACCGCTTCGGAAATTAAGTAAAATTTGGCACATATTTCTTGACTAGAACAATTGATATTTTAATGATACTTACACTTGCTTCCAGGACTCTGAATTCAATTTATGTAATACTTCTTTATTATTACTAACCCCAGTAATTCCAGTAATTCTAATGCGTTTGTTGTTTTGTTCAAATAGCAGTAAATCGTTTAAGGGGCTGCTTCTGACAGAAGTAGTTTGTAAAATTGTAGGATTTTAACTAATTAAAAGTATATATCATGATTGTAACATTGTAACTAAACCGTTAATTTACTTTTGACTCAAAAAAAAAGTGAGATAAATTTGATTAACCAAAATCGCATAAGACTATTAAAGGTTTTAGCTTAACTTAAGCGGTCTTTTTTGTTTTTGTCGTTCAACAATTTTTTTATTATCAATTTAGCTTCAGCATTGACATGTTGATCAGACGACTTTTAAGTTGGGGAGCGCATTTCATTAATTCGTCTTTTATAAATAAAATATTCAAATTTCGATGAATATCGATATTACCAACATACCATCTAGCATTTATTATCTTGTGAACTAATTTAACTTTTGGATACGTAGTTTGAATTAGTTAGATTTGTTTAACACATTCCTATATCTGAATACTGTATGGTCAGACTGGCTTCAATATTTAATTATTCATCAAAACTTTGTAACAAAACAAAAACTTCAAAATTCAAATGAATTTGTGCAGTACTTTAAATTTTGGATAGTTTGAATTAGTTAGGTTTGTTTAGCACATTCTTATATCTACTGTAAGGTCAGACTGGCTTCCATATTAAATTATACATCAAAACCTTGTAATAGGTCGATAATGTAGCTACCCAATCAATCAATATTGCTCTGTATATTTGAACTCAATTCTATGTGATAATATCTTTTCCAATAAATTATCATTATTTTATGGAACTAAACTTCTGAATGCGTAATTTCTTCATCATTATTCCCTCCCACAAAGAGAGGTCTTTATTGTTCCAATTTTCAGCTTGCAAAGTATGTGGCTTTCTATATTACCAGCCCAAATTTTTCGTGATCGTCTTATGCTTCATTACTATCATGCTCTAGTTTAGTATAACAAATTACTTTATACTCTCCACATTTTGTTTGCGATCAATTTATTTAAGCCTCCTTTACTGACCAAATGATGACAATACATAAGAGTATGATTGTAGAATTGTTTCTAATTAAAAAAAATATAAAAAATGTATTTATTGTTTTTCTTCTTGTATATAAAAAATAATATTTCCCAAACCAAAAAAAAAAATAAAAACAATATTTAAATAGAAAGTTTAGTTTTCCCATTTTTGCACACTACTGTAGGTGTTTTGAAATCATTTTATTTTCATCTAATGTAAAATTCCAAAGTGATTGGTGTAAAATATCACTTATCCTACGTACTAAAAGGAGGCTAAATTATCATATTTAACATTTACACAAATGAATGCAACGCGGTAACGCATCTAAATGAAAACGATTTTACAAAGTCTTTAACAATAGCAAATTTATAGAAAAAAAAAAACAAAAAACAAAAATAAAAAAATAAAACAGGTCCCCGAAAAAGATTTATCGCTGATTGAATATTTGACATTACGAAATTCCCACCAAAAATACTTTTTGTGAAAATTTTATGATTTTTCATTTTTTTGTTTGTGTGTTTTTTCTGACAGGAATGCTTACAAATTTTCATTTTTGTTTTTATTTTTATTCATATTTTTTTTTTTTTTTGCATATCAGTCTATCAAACAACCTGTAACTTTTGATTGAAATCAACGTTTTTTATACGAATACGAAATTTAAATAAAATGCAAATTTAATAGCAGGCAAGCAATAAGCAAGCAATTGTAAAAATAATAGCAATCACTAGCAAATAATTGCAAATCAATAGTAAAAAAAAAACGATAGCAAAATAAACAAGAAAAAAATATTCAGATCTAGATTTTAATTTTTTGTTATTTTTTTGTTTTGTTCTATTTTTTTTATTTTTTTTTTGCATTCGTTAAAAGTATTTTAGAGTTTAGTTGTTTTTTATACGACTGTTACGATCTAATCAGCATAAATTTAAAGTTTTTTTTTTTTGTTTTAGTAGCTATATATTTTTTTTTTAGTATGATATAGATTTAGAATAGTGTTGCCAGAAATTTATTTAATCCTTAAGATAAGTTTAGTAATTTTTTTTAATTTCTTAATCTTATTTTGTTCTTTTTCTGCACATATCATTTACAGAATGTTAGCGGAAACTGTCTATATTTATTGTTCGTATTTAACTCTAGAAATTATATCTGTTTGTACGTGATTACGTTAATTTGTTAATATTTAATATGGTATAGCGGTATAATTTTTTATGTCTCAACTTTCAACATTTTATATTTGTAAATAGTTTACAATTTACATCCGCCTGAGACCCCATATCCATTTGAAATGTGATATCAATGAAATTTGTAGAATATTTCTGTAGATTCACAATTTAAGATTTGAATTGTAGATTTAAAGAGTTGGTCATAATACGGCTGCATCTGATTTTCCTGTAGTATCGGTTGAAAATTTGAATTTTTTTATTTTGTATTTGTAATTACGTGGATGAGCCATAAATTGGACATATAATTAATAATTGTACATATAACTAATAATTGTATATACATTGTATATACATATTAATATTATATTACTAGTTTTGTAACCCATCATAAATGACGGAAGCAAAATAAATTCAAGCATTTCTTCTTTCATTAGAGTTTTCATTACAAGTTTAAGAAAAATATGTATTTGCTTACTAATTTATCAATATCATACCTTTATTAAAATTATTAGAATGCTTTTAATTACCATATAAACATAATATTTGTAGTAAGGTGCAAAATTTTCAATTTCGTAATGGTTATTTACTCGATCATTTTAACGATATCTTATTTGCCATCATTGGAAATTTAAACATATATTATCCAAAGACCTCAATAATTCTAAATAATCAATATTCTTAGACATTCTATTGTATTCAATGAATTATAATATAAGTTAGTCAAAAAGATAATTTCAATTTAAATTATAATCAAATAATATTTTTAATGAAAACAAAATCTAACTATATAATGTAAACTTACAATAATTTTATTTTTACAATCATAGCAGCGTTCTACTGTAAAATTCAAATTGTAAAATGAAATTAATTAAAACATAATAAAAGTAAAACGTTTTATGGCGCCATCTAAATTTAACACTTGAATGACATGACAGTCATTATGAAATGATGGGAAAATGACACATATAACAGATGACAAATGGCATATATAAGCAATAAAAAACAGATACTATGTTTATGACAATTACATGATGTTACAATTTGTATAATATTTTAATTTGTATATGTGTTGGAGTATTCCGTCGAACTTACAAACATCCAGATAAATGCAGAAAATTATATATCTAATATATAATGTTCGAAACTGATGACGGATTATAAACATTGTCCATAAAATTAAGAACAGATTTGTCTATGGCCTATTCAATTTTTATCAGATATTGGAGGGGTGAATTGTATTACCAATTAAACTATTTAGTCTTAATAGTGAACATAGTCGAATATTTTTCTCTTAATTTTACTGGTATACTTAACACACATTTGATAGTAGATAATATTTTAGCTTGTGATACTAAAATACAAGCTTGTGATAGTAACCCGTACATTCATATTTTTTGTATAGATTCAAACTTAATTACTCCACTTACTTTGAAGATGCAAAACTTTGAATCATGTAGTAACTGATTTCACAAGTTTCAAAGTCAAATCATTGCCGAAATTCGATATTGAACAATAACATTTTATTTTCAACAAAAACACTTGTAACCGCCACTTTATTTTTATTTTTTTATGTTTTCAGCATCCGACATATTTGAAGGATGAAATTTATTTTATTCAAAAATAGTTTATCAAATTTAGAATACTGGAGAAAGGCATTTCTTTCAAGATCATAATATCCTGCACATTACTAGTCCAAATACTGAAAGATTTGAATTTTATTTTTTTATCTTCCCTGTAAAGCGTTGGTAGAACTTTCCTGTATCTGAATTAAGCACCTTGTTCGGAACAATGTTATTGTCAATATGCTTGAAAACGGATTAGTCCCCAAATCCACAAAAAAAAAAACAAAATAAATAATGACTTTTGCCACAAAAACCAAACTACACAAAAACGATCCTTGTTATTGATTTTATTCATTTCACTTCTGCAAGTTTTTACTACAATTTATTCTATCATATTTCTGGCTTATCAACTGGCAGCGAACCGTGGCTTAGGGACGGTACCTCCTAGCATCTTAAATGCTTTAAAATTAAATAAGGCTTTAAAATTTGCAAATATCATGCTTTTTACTGATCATGCACTAGGGTATTTAAGGGAAGACCCTGTAGTAGATTGTGTTAGTAAATTTAATTTAATTTTCATTAATACGGTCAAAATAAATCCGGACCCCTAATATTTAGACTGCCTTGCGCATTTGGCCCATTTTATAAGCTTAACCTAGATATGTTAGTAAATTGAATTCTGACTAAGATAAACTCAGTTTATGGTTTAAAAGTAGTAAATTATATCTTAATATTAATAATAACGGTATCAATATGTAGATAAAATATTTTTCCAGAATATTTACCTAAACCATTTTTATGCGTCCACTGTCACTGTTGGATACAAAACAAAGGACATCTCGTTTTTTCAGGCTTAATTTTGCCACAATTTTATGGATTTTTGAATTTTTTGAATTTGTGGTTTTTTTTTCTGAATTTTTATTTCTGGATTTGCTCATAGCCCGTCCACATGTTACTGATATATTGAACCAATAATTTTTGATGTATTTTTTTACCAATATTCTGTGAAATGTATTTTCAAGAGTTTTTTCAAAATTGTCAGCAAAATAGTCGGGTTAAACAAGTTAGAAACAATTTCAAATGGCAACAATCGTTTTAAATAAACTTCACAGGTTATTTTATTATACGATTTTAAATATGCGAATAATGCGAGCTTCCTACTTTATTTTGTTTCTATTTTTTTTTTTTATTTTTTGTTTCTATTTGCATTTTTGTATTTCACAGATGTATTTTGTTAATGGTATAGAAATTTTTCTAATAAAGTTTCATTAAATTATGACTGTTAATTATAATAAATACTAGAAGTTATGTACTTTGATAAAATTCTCTTATTTACATTGGATATTATAATATGTAAATGAATTTACAGAGTAAAGTGTAATAATGGTATTAGTATAGAAAAAGCGAATAAGTACATTTTTGTTAATTTTTTGAAAAATTATTCGAAAATGTTAGATTCTAAGATCCAATCAATAACTAGAAAGAATATTTTTACATACTGTGACTATAACTGTTATTATATAATGATAAAATAATAATTTTAAAAATTCCATTAAATTTTCATTAGGTAGTAAGGTTCTTGTAAATACACATATTCAACATAATCAACATATCTGAATCAACTCAGCTTATCTTAAGCTCCCTTTGACTTGTAATACTATACTTTTAAATGTATCTCTGCCATCACAATACTTTTATCCACTTCTGAAAATAATCCTATATATACAGAATATATTCCTTGTATAGGACGAAAACAATTTCCATTGCATTATGTAATTATAAAATGAAGTTATCTGTTTAAATTTTCTTATTTATATCTTCAATTATATTTTATCAACCAAAAACTAGTTTATAATAAAAATCGATATGGTCTTGTGATGATGAAATAAAGTTGCAACAAAGTTGTTAAAAGATTACAAATGAACAAGGACATTAATAAAAATAATTTACTTATTTTGAAAATTAACAAATTAAATGTTAAGCGTGGAATGAAGAAGATTTTTGTATATTTAAAGTTACAAGACCAAGCGGCAAAATTCAATTTTATTGACTAATTATTATAGTGTTACCATTCATTGTAAATAATTAAAATAAATTTAACTGAAATTTTTAATTTAAAATTGAACTTTTGGTATTAAATCATAAAATTTTTAGCTTAAATATTCTAAACTAACTAACTAACTATTTCGTATAGAGAAATTTTTAAATCCAATACAACTCAAAAATATCAGAAGTCAAGCGGAAAAATATTTTTCGTTTGGATAAAAAAAAAAAAAACATTTTGACATGATTAATAGATTTTTCTGAAAATTTCAAATTTTTATTTTGAAAACCGACTGAACTGACTGACATTTTCATATATTATATATATATATGGTATATGTGTATAAAAATATATTAATTGCTGTAAATATCATAAGAACTTCTAAAAATTGCCAAAGAAGCTGTTAAAGTTCATTTATAAAATTACATATAACTTCTGCTTTATTGGATAGGATCTCTCAGATATATATATATATATGTATATTTCGTTACAAGTAAATATCAGTCAACTACATTATAAATTACTTTCGCTTAGTAAATATAGTTAATAAAATATATCTAGAAAGGTAATAAAATTTATTTTAGTGTTTGAAAATAAGTGTATGTATATATATATATATATACTATATGTATAGTATATAGGTATATTCAAAATGTCTATACAGAAGGTTTTATAAATGGTATAATCATCTTTTGCTGCTGTCCAACTACCATCACTAAAATAATGGAAGAAAAATAAACTGTATTGAATGGTAATTTCTTAATATTGATACAGTGAGTACAAAAAGTATAAAGCCAATTTGCTATATTTATATATTTGTTTTTTTGTAGCAAGAGTATAACATAAGTTAGATAAATTTTTAATCCCGTAGCTTGACATTGAGTAAGGTATTGTTACCATTTAAACCACTATCTATGTTGATTTATATAGAGTAGGGTTGAATCTATAATCTACAAAGACTAACAAAAATAAATTTTTTTTATTAATTTTTTTTATTTGATTGTCTGAGATGCCTATAACTATCGTTGCCTACCTTGAATTATTTATTTCAAGTCTGTTCAAAAGATTTAAATTTTTTGCGGTTTCCTTAGAATATTTTAATAGTTGAAATTTGTCCACGCTAACTATTTTATTAATTTTTCGTGCTACTACAGGCTTCATCTGATAATTTTCTATGAAGATCACAGTTTTGACAGTGAAAAATATTCATTTTTATTCTTACACTATCTTGTTTTCAAATTTTTAAATAATATATATGTCAGTTTGCTTGGTACAGCCCCATTTTTTACAACTATAATATGTTCAAGCTGATTCCAAAATTTTGTTGTACAAAATAAGCTTGATGTTCACGCACATAGAATAAATGCTTTCAAATTAGCCATTTAATTTTATTGTATTTGACACTGAGCTATTTTTGAAATTTTATTTATGATATTGAGCTATGATATTGAGCTATTTCTGTGCTCCTAATTTTTCATTTTTTATTATCTTATGCCAAGGTTCGTGTCTAGAATAAAACTAATATACTTTTTTGTATTAAGGAATGTTACTTCCAATTAAAATTTTAAAATTAGCGTATTATGTTCCATTTATTTTGTTTTTTTTGCAGCTTATACGGACTGACGTAAGTAGTGTTATTTATTTTTATTCTCAATTTTCTGGTTTTTGTTTTTAATAAAGTAGAAAGCCCAGACTCATTCATAATTATAAATTTTTAAATATCAAAACAAATCAAGTTAAGCTTATAAATTTACAAGCTGTACGTTCTTGTCAAAGATTTCTTCGAATATTTGTTTTTGTTCTTTCTCTCTCTCTTCTGTAATACATTTTGTACTCTGTGAGTTGTACAAATGGTGCTAAATGTTCAAATGAAGGTGGTGAGTTGTCAGAAAATCTTTTCACTGAAGAATGACAGTATTATAAGAACAGTGCTCATTTCTACACTGTCGACATCAACAGATAGTTCAACCCTGTATTCAAAAATTCATTTACTGTAAGAACCGCTAAAATGTGGAATCACCTTATGTGTTCGTTTTCGATAGAAATACTATATTTTATGATTTGTATTATTTCAAAACGAACTTGTTCAAATTTGTTTAAGATTTCGCATTCAATTTTCCCTCTAGTAGTGAACCCCTCCACAATTTTATCTCTCTTACTCAAATCTACAATAACTTTTTATATATATGAATCTAGTTTTTGTGTTCGGGTATCTAGTACAAAAATAAAAATAAACTTATAACAGTATAAGAAAGGTGAATTGAATATTCTTTAAGTCAGTCTGAACGAAATTTGCCGAATAAAAAATTTTTTAACCGACATAATTGAAATTGAAAATGAAATTGAAATTTAAATAACTGAAATGTTAAATTATATTACATTTTATTAATATTATTAATTATTAATTAATTTATTAATTTATTAATTGCTTACATAAAACAGTGTTAATAGCGTTTTTACATAGTTTAAACCAGACTATAATACAGTTTATTATGTTCAAATAATTTTGCCATTAACTGTATTCCACTATAGTTTACTAGTTTTAAACTAGGATTTACTAGATTCTCATGAAGCTATTAAGTTATTTACTTTATTTCATATTAAATCAAAAAAAAAAACAAAAAAAAAAAATTTTAATACAAGATTAAAAAGAGAAAGAAGTGTTAAAAATAATCGTGAAACTGTATAAGATGAGAAAGTTAAGCCGAAACTTATAATAATGTTTTATGACTTTGATTGATTACACCAAAATAATATTCTGATATTATAAATGTTCTGATGTACCTACTCGTTGTTGTATATTACATTATAAAGTCTGGAAATGATTAAAAGAAAAAACCTTTTAGAATAACTATGATTACATATATAATGTTAATGGATTAGAGGTGAAGAGCATTACAAAACAGCTACATTAAATTTGAAAAACAAAAAAAAAAAAATAAACAAAAACTAGATGTACTGGATACTGATGAAGATACAAAAATAAATTTTTTTCAATGCTTCTTAACAATAATATACAAAGACAGAATTAGGTGGTGGTGGCAGTGGGTGTTGTGTATGTTTTTTTTTTTTTATTACATATTTAAAATGAATATATTAATAACTGGAATAATATATTAATATAAATATTAAAAATATATAATATTATGTTATTATTGTTGATTATAAATCTCTTTTGTACTTGAGAACAAGTCTATATGTAGAAGAATAGAGAACTGGTATATGATTTCACCGGTTATTAAATAAATTTTGATTATAATTTTAGATTTGCTTTCTTTTTTTTTAGTAGTAGATTTTTTTAAAAATGGTTAGATGAATTTCATTCAACTGATTTTGTAATCTATAATGTATTAGTATTTGAATAAAAATGTTTTGACATGTTTATACTATTACGCTGTTGCTGTTATCAGTCTGAAATATTTCAGAACATAAAAATTAAAAACTTCCAAAATTAAGTTTGTTGTTAGTTTGATGGATTTACCATTGTATCTTAAAAATATGTCATAAACACAAAAAATAATCAATGAATAGATGTTTAAGAAAATGAGATGAAGTTCAGAAAAATCAATAGAAATAAAATCTCATCTCAGTCAAATAATGACAATAATACAACTATACATCAACTATACTTGCCATTACCTTAATATATACTGCGGTCTTTGGATGCTATATTTTTTTAATAATAAATAAAAGACACTAGTTTTCTTTTACAATTTAATTTTATATCCGAATTGACCACAAAAGTCCCATTCGATCATTAATTAGTATATACCTGTTTTTTATTTACGAATTCACTTCAGTTTGAACGACTTCAAGAGGCTTACTTTCAGACTTAAAATAGTATTTTAATATTGCCGTAACAACTTCAGTTGCATCAGAAGAAGGAATTTATTCATAATCATAATAGTTTATTGCGATATTGCTGTTCACATACATACAGTTTAGCATTATGTTTTTTAATTGTTTGTAATGTAATTTTAGTTTAGAATTAACAGTGTTTATTTATGTGTCAATTTTCCTAGTATATCTATTAATTAAATATGAAAAACTACAAATATTATTGATAGGAACTAGATCTTTTTAAAAAGCATAATAGCATAACCATCACGAAAATTTTATTTAATTTAATATATACTAGTGAATACCCTGTGCAATTGTACAGAAGTAGTTCTTTCAGACATGATTTTATATAAAGAAAATATTTGTTTTGGTATAATTGTTGTTGTTTTCTGTGTTCAATATAAAGAAGTTATTATTGTAAATAACGTATGTGATATATATTTTATTATTTTTAAGTTTTCAGTCAAAATATATAGCTAATGATGTTTAATATATGAACTGTCAACTATGGGCACATGTATATCAATTATATGTATAGATATATTTTTATTTCATATGAATGAGTTGTTGTTATTGTAAATGCTGTACGAAGTTGTGAATATAATATGGATAATAATTTTGGATTTCAACTTAATTTTTTTAAAGGATTTCAATCAAAATAATTATGATATGAAAATTCGTTTCATTTATAATTCATTCTCTAGAATAAAAAAAGGGTTAATAAAACTAACTGGCAATAGAATAAAATTTATTTGAAATTTTTTTTTACTAAGACCTTAATTTTTATGGTACATATGAACTTTTTTCCTCAATTTGGTTAATATTAGAACAAGCTCTACTTTTGAATGAGGGTGAATGATATTTCCTGTGCACTTAACTTTTTTTTACAAGGCCAGACATCGCAGATTTATAAATATACATAAAATATAAAATGTCTTTCACAAACGTGTAATCTTTTTTTTAAATCTAAGTCTAATTCAACTACAAACAGTTCCCTGAACCTTTATAATTATATTTACCATCATTTTGTATATTTTTTATTTTTGGTTTGTTGGTATTTAATTTTAAATGTTTTAAGTATTCGCCACCGTTTTTCATATTTTTATTTTATTTAAATTAGAACAAAACTCGAACACGCAACTGTCTGATTAGCAACAGAGTGTAAACTTACTTATTTGCTCCAAAAAAATAAATTGAATTTTAAATGTTAGTTTTATAAAATTTGAGTAAAAATAGATTTATGTAGGGTAATAAATGTCAAGAAAATATTACAAATCAGATCTAACAGACTTACACATAGTTCAACATTTAGCCATCGATAGTTAAAATAAGTAAAATTAATACATATTATTTAGATACAAAATCCATTATAACATGATCAACTGATTTGATCTCTGAACTGGGTTAGTATATTTCTAAAATTAATTTACTTAACAAATTACATCAAGTTAATATCATGCCTTATAGTTAACAAAAAGTATCCATGAAATTAATTTGTTATCCAATATGATCGCTTAGGTCACTAATTGTTTAACCCTAAATTGTAAGTAGATATGTATATAGGTACTTAAATTTAATTATTAAAAGATCCAATTTCATAAAAATTCAAATAAAAAACAAAAAAAAAATGTTTTGTTTAATTTTTCGTAAAAACTAATTTACTTTCATTTTCTATAATTATTTAAAGTAATTTTTGTTAATAAAAATTTAAAGTGCGTATCTATTTTATGCGATTAATTGATTCTGATAAATTTAAGAGAGTGAAAGTGTTTTAATAAAATTTAAATTGATAAATTTAATGCTCATTGATAAATTATGGAATTAAATTTAATTTAAGAATTTTATTTACAATTAATTATTTAGATGATTTCGGGCTAACATTCACTTTTTTTGTAAATATTTGGTAAAAATGTAAAATAGCTTCAATAACTCTATATTTATTTATTAGTTTTATCGCGAGGATTATTTCTGCAATAATTCAAAATTTCAAAGATTAATTGATTAATTGCTAGATGGATGTGAACTGATAGCATCTTTGTTGATCAAGTTGTAATCAACGGCTTTTAGATAAATAAATGTGTAGTTCATTAGTTGAAAACGCTGGGTGATGCAGTAGGAAGGTCAGCCTATCAACCGAAAGGTCCCAGGTTCAATTCCCGACCAAGGAAAAAACAAGGCTGTCTGGATTTTTCGACCTGTGCGACCAAGTACTCTTTATCATTAGGATAAAATAAAAGATAAAAAGAATAGTTGACAGTGTTGTTTATAAAAATGGAACTGAACTTTTATGAAGGCGAAGTACTCTACAATAGATATAATAATTTTCAACATTTAAATTAGTAGATATACACCATACCAAAAATATACCATAAGAATTCGAAAATAAAAGCTATGTAATTGTGTATTAAAAATTTAATAAATCATGACTCACCAGTTATTACACTATTGTCTGGTGCACACAATGCCTTTTTTTAACGATAAAATTACATTTTAACTTTTTACAAACTTGCATTTTCCACTTATCAAGCCATTCTTGTGGTAAAAACTTCGTTTAAACTTAAAAAAAAAATGTCTTTAAATAAAAAATACCAAATACCCACTGTTGACACACATTCATACAGCGTTTTCTTTCTTTCACAATGATAAAAAAAAATTCCCAAATGGGTAGACGGCATTAAATCGAAAAAACATTACGTCTAACATTATGGACTATGCACAACAATTGATGGTTATTATCACTTCTGAATTAAAATAAAATAAATTTAAATTTTTTTGTTATTCAAAGATTTTTATTATTGAACAAAAAACAAAAGGATAGTTCACTTTTACTCTCATGGATCTTCATTTTCCACTTATTAACTTATTCATGTCGTCAAGTCCTTTATTTAGAGAAAAAAAGAAAATTTTCAAACAATTATACTGGCTGTATAGAACCACACAGTGTTTTTTCTCGCAATATAATATTTTTAACAAGTGAATATAAGTTAGTATACGCTCTGATTCGAAACAAAATTTGTTCTGACCTTAACAGAATTCTTAACATTTTAGCCTAAAAGTTTAATTGAAAAAACGAATTTTTTATACTATACCGGGTGTGCCAGATCATGCATATTAGCTTTTTAAGAGGGGAAGAAACCGTTATTTTAAAATTAAACTGAAATTTTATTAACGATGTTTCTCTATCTGGGGAAAAGGATTTTTTAAGACTACAAATCGCCGAAATTGGCCGAAATCTAGATTTTCAAATAGGAAAGGGTACTTCCTACTATCCAAATTTGTATAAAAAAGTACCTCTTCTCATTTGAAATTCTTCATTTTGGCCAATTTTGGCAAATTTTGAACTTAAAAAGCGTTTTTCCTGTCTATCCCGAAAGTTAAAAATATCACCAATCGATAGAGCACCCTCGATTTAGTTAATAACATATTTTTTAAATTTTAACCCGGTAAAATACCGCAACATTTAAATACAACTTTTATAACGGGTGTTGAAGTTATTTTACTTTAATAACATTAATTAGATTCACACTCACCCTGTTAGACTCATATGAAGGCTTAATTTAATTCAATTCATTTATGTTAACCTAATCTAATCAAACAAAAAACAATTGGTTAAAATAAGATAAAATCGACAACATCAGAGGTTACTATAAAAACACTTTAAAGAGCTTCTTGAACTAAACGAACAGGTAACCTAATCCCAATATTAATTAAAAAATATAAACAGTTTTATCTATAGTAACAGATTTAATAACACATACTCAACCACATGGGAATATAAAAGTCAAAAATAATCAAAAAAAAAAAAAATTTGAATCTATTAAAATCATACAAACAATGTTCAAAAATTTCTTAATTCGCTCTATTTTGATCAAAAATGAAATTATTTTTTTTTTTTAAATTTTCAATCAATTAAAATTATATAATCAATAAATATATAATATACTACATGTAGTTTTTAAATAAAAAAAAAAAATTTTCTCAATCAAAAAAAATTCCAATTAAAATTTTTCTTAATATTTTTTTAGTTTTTTTTAAACCGCACTTAAAACAAAACAAAAAAATCAGCATTCATTTCATGTAAATTATCACGGTTAATTTATCGAATAAAACAACCAAACTGAAACAAAAATAATAATAATAATAATAACAAGAATTATAGACAAATATCACACAACAACATTGATTGTAAACAGACAGGGTAATAATAATCAACTTCACTCAATTTTTTTTCTTCTCGATTCCTCGTACCAAAACTCTTTATAAAAATACAGTTTTACCTGTTTTCCATTGTATAAATTTCTAATGTATGAAAATGCACACAATCCCAAATACACAGCATTTTCAACAAAATGCAATGGAAAAATTGTGCCATTACAAATGCACTTGTTATTATATTTATGTGGTATTTTTTTGTTTTTGTTTTTTTTTTTTTATTTTTTGAATGAAAAATTCCTTCGTTCACAAAATAATTGGCACTTTGTACGCGATTTGACTAAAAAAAAACTATCAAAAAATGAAAAAAATTAAATTCCCACCGCACTCTTCACTGGCATTGGTACTTTTGTTTTTTTCTTGTATACTGATTGGAATGAATTGAATACTGAATAAAAAATGTCAATTTAAAAAATGGATTTTTGTTGTTTTTTTTACCACACAACTGAAAGTTACAAAGAATTGAAATATCACACACATTCAAATATATATATATATAGATTTTATATATTTTGTGTATATACAGTCGGTGTCAAAATTATTTACTTAAACAAGAATTGTAACCGTTATTCCAAAATTAATCCACTCCCTTCCATTTGCTTTTTGTCTAATTACAATTTTTTTTTTTGTTTTGACCCAATGTTAGGTTAGGTTAGATTGAATGTCCAAAAAAAACACAACGTACTTAAATCAAGGTTGGTCCTTTGTGATTTTAACAGGATCGTTGTGTCTTATCTTTTTATGCAGTATTTTATTTCAGTTCATTGACATTCTATTTGACATTGTATTTTACTTGAGTTCGTTGACCTCAAAATAATGTCTTGTCTTAAGATGCTTAGATCGTTTCCTCATATTCTTTGTATTAATTAGTTTTCGATAAAATAGTTAATAGAGTTGATACAAAGATAGTTGATACAAAGATAAATAGAGACTACAAAGTAATGAAACACAATCACATGTTTTATTATCACAACAATTAAAACTTAAATGTCTAAGACTTATTAAGGAAATACTACAAGAAATGTACTTCAAGGCAATTATTTTGCAATGGTGACAAAATTGCTTATTTGAAACTCTTAAAATTGCTTTGCAAGATTCTAGCAAATTTTTCTTAAGTTTTTTAATTAATTAAAAATAATTAGGAAAATTTATTTTGAATCCAGAACTACTTATTTATATAATGAATAACAAGGGGCTAGATTTTAGTGGACAGGGATTTATTCAATTAAAAGATATATTCTTTTCACTGAAAAATGTATTCATATTACTTGAGCTTAGACTAAATCGATCAAGTTCGGTTACAATATTGGTCTAACTATCGAAATAAGATTAGAATTGTGGAACCAATCCTCAAGTAAAAATTTTATCTAATCTATTATGTGACCAAAGAGAGAGTTCAGCTCACATTATTTCGCAGTGATATAGGGACTATAGACCCAACCCTTAAATAAAAATCTAATATAATTCAATAAATGATTCAAGTTGGAATTCAATTCATATCTATGTGTTGTTTGTCTTTGAACTTCGTTGGAACTGTATTGTAATTCAATTCATTACAATATAGCCTATAAAGTTTATGTTAAAATGAACCAGAGTTATAGATTCATTCTAGAACCCTTAATTATATTCCACTGATATTTTGTTCAATTCTTTCATACTGTTTGATCTTCCGACTTAAAAAGGAACAGTTTGGTCTTTAAAATATGAAAATCAAAAAATGTTTATTCAAAAAATTTGTTTGTAGAAATTCCTCAAAAATAGAAAAATGGTTGTGAGTTTTAATGAAGAGAAGAAATACATACAACCTATTGTTATTTTATATTATATCCCAATAGATATACTTAACAGACATTTAAAATTCACAAACAATTCAAATGAAAACAATTCAGATACTTAAACAAAGTTCAATTATCAAATCGAACAACTCCTATAAACAAGAAATATATCTTCCATCGTTTTTAAAAGTTAGCAAAATTTAAGTTATATTCGGTTCAGATTTTGTGTTTTTATAGCATCCAAATCTCAAAATATGTTTTCATGTAGCAATCAATTATTGATTCGATAAGTTATACCCGAAGTTAGTTGATTGTTTTTGTGTTATTCTCTGACATTGTTGTCTTGCAAAAGACCAATACTGCAAGTTCAATTTACTTTTATGCTACAACTAATAGAGTATTATGCATAGGGTATAGGTGTATGTTTGTTAATACTAATGCTGGAGGAAAAATAGGAAACTGCTTACGTAATATTGCAATATTGGGATAAGCCTTGCTTTATCCGTTTCATCATCAGTATATAGTTATCCTAATTATACTAAACATTTCAATAAACTACCGCAGAACTGCTATAACTGCTAAAGCATTTTGGTTATTAACAAAAGTTGCAAATTTAGTTCGCTGAAAATCGTTATTAACTTTAACATAATAACTGTAAAATTATAGATGAAGGCGATGTACAATAAACTGCATTGCTCTTTGCATTTTTGTAAATATGTATAAATAAATCTGTAGAAAGCCTGAGGACATGAGAAATAAGACGAAATAAATGTCAGTTTACTTAAAACCATTTCGTTTTATTTTTGACAGATGCCAAACAATATTCAAAATAGAAAATATTCTATTTTTGAATTATTTCTATTAAGAAAAATCGTTTTTACGTTGCCACAAAGATATTTGTATGTCTAAACAGGTTTGAAGTTTATTTCATATTATTTCTATGATCATGTCTAGACTAGTGATGTGTGATAATCAAAAAACACATCAATATATCGAAAATCTTATCAAATATCTTCGGAATCAAATATATCGGATACATCGGAATCAAATATATCGATTTAAATCGGAAAAATGAAAATCCTAGATTTTGACCTAAAATTTGAATCGGTTTAAAAACTTACAACAAATGGCGGAAAAATACAATACAAATTACAACACAATGTAAATTTTTTTTGGTGTCAAAGTGTCAATATTTTTTTAAGACGCAAAAAAAATTGCTATATCAAAATACCGATGGAGTTAACTAATATTGATGTAGTCAAATATCGCTAACAAAAATATCGAGTTTCAAAATCAATATAATGTAAGCAAAATGTTAATTATATCGGAAACTCGACACGTATTATCGCACATCACTAGTGTAGACTGACTAAAAACCATTAATATGACATTAGTGCAATGTATGTATGTATTACCAATTTTCTGCATGTTTTGATTTTTCAGTACTGCATTTATAAAAAGTTATACCTAGTATGTAGGTACTAATGTCCAGT
Source organism: Argyra leucocephala (assembly GCA_963942445.1). NCBI lineage: Eukaryota > Metazoa > Arthropoda > Insecta > Diptera > Dolichopodidae > Argyra > Argyra leucocephala. Next base: position 30,587,820 of record OZ012677.1, read on the forward strand.
AAGCTTAAGAATAAATCTAGTAACATATTCCAAATTATTAAATTAATACATTTATTGATCGAAGATGTTTATATTACGGTTTAGAAAAATATCTAAACGAATCGGGTTCGTGTCTTGGATCAAGTACAAAACATTGAAAAAGTAATACGCTTTTATTTAGTATGATAAGCATATCTAGTAAAATTAATAAGAAAATATTCGAGACTATCTTCAACAAACATCTACGTGCTTAATAGTTTTAGAAACAACGTTTGATATTCCAAACTAAATGACGTTAAGTATGCAACGTGGTTAATATTAAATATTAGTGGTAATGTAAATAATTTTAACTCTAACTGTATCTATATATCTATTATATATATATATACAAACAAATTCCAATTTTCAATTTTCATTAATGCTGTTTTCTTGTCAGTATTAGTTGTTACTGCTGTTTTTTTGTTTGTTTTTTTTGTTTTTTTTTGTTTATCCAAAATTTTAAAAAGGAATTCCTTTTGGATACATTGCTACTAAAGCAACATAGAAAATATGTCAGAAACATGTTGCAGAGATTCGTGTTGCAAATAAAAATCTAACTTGATATGAAAAAAAAAATTGTTTTTTTTTTTCAATTTTTTTTTTTTTTCGAAAACGTACATTTTAAATTTGTTGCTTTGAATTTCGCACAATTCCTAGGATTTGACATGCAATGTTAAAAGTAAAATATTTGCAAGTGTCATGGTTGGAAATTGTTTAAAAAAAAAATACAAAATTTTCAACTTTTCACTTGTATAAGGTTGATGTGATTACTTGCAAATTGTAAGTACATTGTAACTATATAAAATCATTGTATTATATATATACATATAAATAAAAATAAATGTCTATAAAATGCATTGATATACTTTTTAGTTGAATCTTCGCATGTTCTTTGACTAAAATAAATTATTAAACGTCTCTTTTCTATATATTGAATGACAGTACTAAAATGTTTACAAAAACAAAAAAACAAAAAAACAAAAAAAAAAAGGAAATATTTTCACTCGATTGGATTTATTAAAATAAGGATTTTTGAAAGCAAGAAGCAGAATAAAACAACAACAACAAAAAATTAAATTGAGATCAATTTCAATTGAGTAACTTATCCACAGTGTTTCATCCACTACCAGAACACGAAATAAGTTGAACTAGTTTTGAATTTTTTTTTTTAAGGTAAAACAAGGAAATGAAAAATAAAGTTTATAAACATCGAATTCTTGTTAGAATATGTTTACATTTTTTAAAACAACATTGAGTTGTATATATGGTACAATACTACATCAAGATTGTTTCTATGAGAGTGAAAAATGTTGTTTCGACAAAAAGAATTGCTTATACAAGAGGGTTGTTTTAATATATAGCCTTGGTCTGCACTGTCGATGTTTTATTAAAATTTACAATTTTTAAATTTCGGTAGACACCGAGTATGAATTTTATAAGTTTCAAAAATTGTATTTCGTGAATATCACTTGTAAATAAATACAGATTCTATAAACCATTTTTTCCCATGTAATTTAAAATATTGAACGCATAAAAATAACAACTATAGGATTTAGCATATTTTAATATAAGTAGCATATGATGATGTATTTAAAATGTTTTCGAAAATATTATGTTTTACATGCTTTCTTGTAAATACAAATTCAGAATAATTTTTGTAATTTGTAAAATGTTTTTTTTTTGTATTTTAAAGCCATCCTGTATATTCTCATTTTCCGATTGTATCAATACGAATATTTTATTGTATCCGGTTGGGTTAGATGAAAGTATTTAGCTAAAATGTGTACTGTCCAGCCACTGTTAATATTCAAGATTAGGTTAGATGCATGTGATTGTCTATAATGTGCACTGATCAGATACTGTTAATTTTTTATTTGTAAATTTTTATCTTAATTTTTTGTTCTATAGATTATATTTTAATAAAATGTTTTTTTAGTATATTATATAACAAACTACTTACGTTATAATTAAGACAGTGTTTCATTATTTCAACACTACTGAAATCACCAGTAGGTATTGTATTGTAGTACTGAAATACGTACACAAGGCTTAGTTTGTGAAATATAACACTCGTAGTTTCACACCTTTTGTGAGTTTTAAAGACCAAACAAAATTACACCTTGCTACATTTAGGGTGCAATAATATTGTAATAAAAACAATAATAGTAACAAATTAGAAATTATTTTATTAATTTCTGAACAAATTTAATTTTTACTGTACTTTCATTTATTTTCGTTAAAACATAACTACTATTCATTCGATCAAAACCGAAACAAAATGTGTTTGATATTTATCATTTTTGAAATATATTTAAAATAAGAAATTACTTTAAATAATATTGGCAAGGTAAAATTTGATTCCAAACTGTAACTTTACTTCCAAAATGTATTATACAAATTTTTAATACAGGTACAGTTTAAAATACAGTTTTCTAAGACCTGTATATAATATAATTGTAAAATATATATTAAAATTTTTACTACATTTTGGAATACCGTTTTGACAATATAAATTCACACATATACATTTTGACGTTTCAATCCTAATTTTGAGTTTTTGTAATATAAATCGGTAATAGTCCGACTTTTTGTTTATTTTTCGATACATTTACTTGAAAATTAATATTTAAAGTATAAATGGTCAGCACACATTTTTTGGGGTATGTTAATACATTTTTTGGTACAATTTGGCAAAAAAATTATATTTCCGCCGAAAATATATGCAAATTTATAATTTAATTAATTCTGGTAACTTTATCTATGATATGTATGGTATACAAAATCTATAGTCTAATTTTTTTTGGTTTCACTGTGTTCTTATTTCACGTTTCGAATTTACGTATTTTAAGCATTTTGGAATGGTGTACAAAATCAAAAGCTTTCGATATACATTTTGGAAGATGCTACATTGTAAATTTTACGACTTCACTGCATTTTGCTAGTCACGGATAGTGTTCAAAAGGTGGTCTGACCATCGTATGCATGAATTTTAAATACATAGATATTATGAGGTTGATTATAATAGTTCACATTACTACATACAATTAGAAAATTTAATTTCTTTGTTAAAATGATTTGGTAAACATCTAAAACTACTGATTTAAATGAGTTGGTTGTAATGCATATATACTATTGGTTGTAATGCACATATACTGAATTACAATTTATCAATGGTGAAAATATAAAATTAAACTTTTCAAGACGATTCAAAACTAAGATTATCTAAGATTATCTGTTACATGCTTCTAAGCTGCTAAGCTTAAGGGTTAAAAGTATTATCCTAGCACATGATAGTTTGAATGATACCATTCTACAATACAGTTCCCAAAGTGATACAGCAACTATAGTATACCTTTCCATTTGTCCATCACACTGCTTTGAAATCAAAACATAGTGAAAAAGTGATGAATTTAAATTGTTCTATAACGGAAATACAATATACCGTTATTATTTAATCTAAACTTTTAAATTATTTTCTGAAAAACTTTTCTTTCGATTACAAACTTCGATTTATTTATCATAAATTTCCTATGTACCTAGAGATTTTTATATATTTTTTTTTTGTTTGTTATTTTTCTGTTGTTCCTTCATATTTCTAATTTCTTCTTAAAGTTTATAGTTTTTCTTTATTTTTATTAGTTTTTTATTATTATCGTACAGTTATTTTTATAAAAACAAAATATATTTATTTTTATTTTTTTTTTATTTTTCTATAGTTATAATGCTTTTGAGAGGTAGTTTACTTCAACAGTGTTGTTTGAGTACATAACTAGAATTGGCTGTAATTGTTGTTGTTGTTGTTGTTGTGATATTAATTTTTCTGGAGCACCATAATTTTTTAGATAGTTTTTTTTTAACTTATGTTTTTTTTTTTTTTGCATTACTCGTAGATCTTAACTTTATCTTTTCTACCTACTTTTGTTTTTTTTGTTAGTGTGTACCAATATGAAGCAATGAACAGAACTTGTTTCGCATAGTTATCTTCTATAATGTTTCAATAAAACTGTTGATTTTTTTTGATACAGCTTAGTTTTATAATGGTAAATGATTTTTACCTATACTCTTTATATGGTTTAATAATATTTTGTTAAATTTAATATCTATGATTATATATTTTTGTAATAACTATCATCTCGACTCTCTGATATATCACCAACATTAAAAATACTCCAAAATATAAAATATGGAATTTTTGTTTGGGCCTATAAAGTTTTACCTAAATGAAATTTTACTTAAAAATAATTTAAAATTGCTACTTTTACGTTGGTGGAATTTTTCTTTTAGTGTCGTGAAAACTTAACCTAAAAAATTAATAATCATAATCACTGTCCTGCAACCTTATCAACGGAGCATAGGGCGGAAATTAATAAAACCATATTTTTTTAGTATTTTTTGTTTACTGAATTTTCCATTTGGTAGTTATTGACACAAGTGTGAAAAACAATCGGCAGTGTAAAACTGGGGAAAAATGGTGATTATGGAAATGACTAAAAAATATTAGAACCGTTGTGGTGTAGTTGCTATGTTTTACGTTGTTGTAATTCCTCAGGGTATACCCCATCTAGCGCCATTTCCTCTGTCGGTTTTACACGTCTATTAGGTTTTCGCCACAGCGTTCTTTGGAAATGGTTTGTGCCTATGAATATTTACGATACACCGGAGACATATATTGATATAGTCTTGGGTTTCCTGATGACGTTGATTGCATCTTTTCATGATTCGCATGGGGACAGGAGAACAGATTTTAAACTTGAATTGAAAACCTTTATTTTAGTGCGCAGAAATATATTGTTTACCAGGCATATTTTTGAGAGCATCCAAGAAGTAGTACGGACTTTGCTGATGCGGGCTTCAATATCCAAATTGGCACCACCATCTGATGATATAATGCTGCTCAAGTAATTAAACTTCCAAACCTCTTAGATTCGTGTTTCTTCATGAAAGATTGACAGTTTTGTGCGAGTTGTGCACATTATTTTGGTTGTAGTTGTTTTGACTTTTAGCTTGGAACTTTTTCCAGTATCGTACAGCTTTTGGCACATATCATTTAAACTTCCATTCATATGTGACAGTAAAAACATATTGTTGGCATAATCTAAGTGGCTGATACGTCTGAAAGGAAGCCAGTGATTATCATTTATACCCACAGTAGTAGTCATTATGGCATCCATTACTGGATGGATGATATGGGTGATAAAATATAGCCCTGCCTCAAACGTCTATTATACACGAAAACTTTCTACATTTTTATGCAATATTTATCATCATTTAGTGGGATTAGTAGAAAATAAAATTAAAAGCCTGATGTTAGTAAAGTAGATAAACCATATTCTTAATAAATTACCAAAATTGTAATTAGTTAATATACAATTTCATAACTTCAACTGAAGAGAAAATACCCGTAACTGACAAAACTAGAGGACATTGATGAGTCAGGCTCTCACCTACATAATCTGTTGACTACCTATAAGTAGATAAGTAATTAGTATACAACTGATCAGACGACTGATAAACAATAACATTCATAAAAACACTATCCATTCAACTTTATGTATAGTAAAATTGGAATATGGATACTTAATCTACGAAAAGATAATTTTACATAATTTACCAAAGATACTATGTCAATAAAAAGACAAAAATCATTGCAAAATTATTTTCCGAAAAATTTTTAATTTAAATTTTTAATTGTGAAGGATTTAAATGAAGGTTAAAAAAGGTGTAAGTTAACATTTATTCATTCTACAGATGTTAATCTGTATTTAATTTATATTAAGTGTTTTTGAAATATCATTGTAGTTCATAATTTTTGATCTTTGATTCCTTAACCCGTACATCAAGGACGTATAGGGAATAATTAATCAACAATATTGCTTACTTATTTTAGGATGAAATTATTTATGAACACTTTGTCTTTAGGCAATCATACGTGATTTAGATTGTCTTTATAAATTTTGATAAAAAGTAAATTAAAACTTTGTATATATAATTGTCTGTCCTGTCTACCACACCAAGTAACTTGTTTATCACTTTAGTTTGCTATACGGAAGTGAATATGAGGTAAAACTTTTGAAAATAATGTTAACTTACAAAGTATACGAAACAAGCAAAACGAAAAATTGCCGACAAATTCAATATACAAAAACCTGCAAATATTAAAACTCAATGATTTTATAATATCGGAGTAAATGACCCTAATACACAAAATAATCATATTAAAACAAATACTGAAATAACAATCTGAACTCAAATACACGAATATGCAACAAGAAATGCACCTCATCTACATTATCCTGCTACTATATAAATTTATTTGAATTAGAGATAGTAATAGACTCGTCTATCAAAATGTTTTATACTCTCCCATTAAATGCTAAATTGTCAAAAAAAAAAATTTATTTAAGAGCAAATATAAAAAAATGCTAATTCCACAATCTTGAACTATTACTTTGTAGTTAATTTGTTTTTCACTTAATCATATTTTTACTAGCACACATTATATTATTCACATAACCATCACTTCTTTTACATTACATGTAATATTTTTTTTTCTTAAATTTATGATATTTTTAACCTTATAATATTTATGATTTGTATTTGTATAAATTTGGCTAAAATTTCGGCTCAAAAGAGCTTCTTGTGCTCTTTTTGAGAAACTGAATTAATAAATAAATAGTCTAGTTTGCTAAGTAATAGCCTTATAATTATCAAATTAATTAATTTAATAATATTTCTCAACTAACTACGATTACTTCCCTGAAAACTTGATTGATTAATGATTATAATATGCAAAAATTTGTCCTTTCATGCATTTCAAACTACTTCTTAAGTCGTTTTTCACTCCACTTGTAAGTACAAGGCTTTGGCACAGCGTATATTTGTGGCTCTAATACTACGCCTTAGTTTGCAATCATCATTATTTTCAGAAAGTATAGCCAATTCGTCTACTATTGCTATTCTACGTCTATAATGATTGCAAACGCACAAAATTTTCTACAAACACTAAACAATGTTTAAAATTTACTTAGCAAATTTACTTAGTATACAAAAATTGAATTTTCATAATTTTTTCATTTCGAAAATTTCCCTAAATAAATCTTCTTCGTATAACTTCACTTCAACTAAACTGGACCATTTGGATTTTATGTTATAACCTAGTAAATATGATATTAAATAAAGATATTAAAATAGGTGCAGTCGGATATTCATTTTGTTTGTTTTGTTCTTTTGAAGAATTTATTTATGATTTGAGTCAGATGAAAGAGTATGTATATATACATTTTCATTGTTTATTGTTTCTATATACTTTCAAATTCCAAAATGATATAATTATTTCCTATATGGTTTGGTCACCAACTCAGATCACTAAATTACTTAATTTTATTTAATATCTGTTTTTTTTATTATTATATTTTCATTGTTTTGTTTTTATTTTTTTTTATATAGATCTACTTACCATGGTTGTTATAGCTATGATATTCAATTATAAATTTTAATTTATTCCATGATCATTTCATTAATTCATTTGTTTCTATTCATTCATGTTTTATTTTTTTATTCTTGTTTTTGATATTTTTTTTTCTTCTTATAATTTATGCATCCCTTAAAATAGGTCAACTTAAGACCTTTTCCTATATTTTGAAATTATTTTGGAATTGTAACTTTCAGCTTTTGATAGTAAGTAAGTTTCATTCACTCGAATTTATTATACTATACAGTCAATTCTTGAAGTTGATTCTGGAGTCACCATCATTGATGGTCATATTTGGAAGTGGTTATATTATTTTTTTTTTTTTTCAAAATATATGCACATTATGAAACCGACAGTAAGAAATTAAAATAATTTATTGGTACTGGAGAGTAATATTTTCAATATGGTTTTCATTAGACTTAAATGTTTGCACAATTTTATGATTTATTTTATTTATATATATATATATAAATATATATATATATATATATATAAATATATATATATATATATATATCTGTTTATCTGTATGTGCAGCTAAACTTTCAAGCCCTTTTCTGTTTCAAAATGTAGGCCTATTATTTTTTTATTGTCATTTATGATCAGGTCGAAATTTTTGATTTATTTATTGATATGTTTTATTATTCCGCCCCATTCCATATACCAATATCGGGTTACAGGACAAATAAAAATTGTTTCGGTTTGTTTTCTGGTCAAGTCAAAACTGACTGTAATTCATTAAAACTCTTGTTTCTAATATCTTAAATGCAACAGTGTTTCAATTTATGTTTATATCACCATAAAATTGGGGTGGTTGGATGTGGCCATTATCACAATAAGCCCATTTGCGGTTGCGTAATAATTAATTTATTATAACACAAAAAAAAAATCATTATTTTAAAATTATCAATTTTAAATTTAATTTAAAAATTTATCGTAAAAACCAATGAAGAGTATAAAAATTTATCGTAGAAACCAAGAGAAGAGTATAAGATTGGATAATTACATTCATAAAATAAAATGCATTATCTTAGAAAATAATTTACTAACACATTGATACCTACATTCCATATATGATTTTGATATGAACTAAATTGTAATAATCTTAAAATGTTATGCACCAATAAAACACATTATATATAGAATATCGTATAAGCGGCATAATCTATAAAAAACAGTTAATATAAATTTAAATATATTATGTAGAATACATTTCTATAGCTAAACCATATATATATATATATATATATATATAATATTCTAAATTTTTCATAAAATTCCATATACATTCAGTTTTATAAATAGGTAAACATTTATATAGGTACTTAAAAACTGTTAAAAAAAAAATTCCAAGATAAACACAAAAACAAAAATAAAATAACAAACTCTTAGAATGCACTGCTCTTAAAAAACTAAAATTTTAATAGAAATTTTCAGATCAAATCGACTTCAAATATTTTTAAAGCAAAAAAAAAACATTTTCTAAATGTAAACTAGAAAAATAGTTGAAGATAGCAAACTTATTATAATAGACAGATACAAAATAAAACTGTTGATTAAATCATTTTTCATATACAAAAATTTTGAATGAATATAAAAGTAATGGTAGCCGCCGCGTGCACAGATGCGGTTTCTAAGCATCATAATACAACATAGTTGCATACCGCATCGGTCATTTATGTAAAATGGATCGACATTTAGTTTTTCTTCATCTCATATATATTTTTTTTTTTTTTAGATTAATGGAATTTAGTGATTTATTTGTAAGCTGAAATATTATTTTTTTTTTTTTACAAAATATAGTATTCTCAACGTTCCCTAGTAATTGCATGAAATTTTTTACGCAGGTTAGAATACCAGCACATTTTAAATTCCTAAATAAAATTATTATTAAAAAAACAGTAGCAAGATTAGGAATTTTTAAATATAAAATAAAAATCAGATGCTGAAAAAGAAAATTTTTATTTTTAAAAAAAAAAAAAAACAAAATAACTGCTATCCCTAATCAATCCCAACTATGATGTAAAATTTGTGATGTTAATGAATAATTCTCTGCGTTCAAACGGAAAATTTATGAGTTCATTTAACTTAGGTTTAAGTTCAAGAATGTGTTTTGTTGTTGTTATTGTTTTTGTTGCATTTTTTAATGCCGCTCTCTTTACATGATTAGGATTATTAATAAAGTAAATATTATGTAGAATTAATATTAAATGAAATCGTTTAAAAAAAAAAGCAGTATATTACAGTTGCTTACAAAAGTATTCGAATACATTATATTTTGTAAAAAAAATTGAACAAGGATTAGATTAGATTAGATTTAAATATCTCCAGAGGGAGTGGCTGGCCTTATTATCACTACGGTCGTAAATGGACTTATTATGATAACCCATATTAATATAATCAGCTTCGCAGGCCTTATAAGGATGCCTGATTTAATATTATCACACTCAGAATATTTTTCAATGGTATGCTGGGTAGCTTCCATTATGTTCTAAGATGGAAAATTTTGATATAAGTACGAAATGGTGCTGTAAAGAAACACTGCAGATTGATGGGATATCGACAGTAAACATATGTCAAGGTTGAGAAATATTTGACAGTGAATTGTATAAAATATAATATCGGAAAGAAAGCAGATTCAGAAACATTATAGTTTAATGATGCAAATTCAAAAACTCGGATCACAATAAAAGAAAAATATCATTTTTTCAGTTTCAATTTCAAATTTTGAACGTTGAAAATTTTGTTTTAAATTCCAAAATATCATGGGGTGTGTATAAAATTGCAACCATATGATATACATATATGAGGGGTTTTGGAAGCTAATTTGAATTCATTTTTAAAACGTTTGTCAAACAATATTGGAAATTATGATGGAAGCATTGTGGCAATCGATCCATGCTTTGGTAATGTTAGGATAGCTCGTGTATATGTCTATCAATTCAAATTATATCTTATAACTTAATTATTGAATTCATCGAATTCGTTCCGTTGTTTTTTTTTGAATTTACATTCAGACATCACTTTAATCGTGAACGGTACTTCTTATTAGACGAAATTGTGTTCCAATTTAAATAGTTATCAGTTTTATTTCGATGTTATTATTTATTTATGTATTTATTTATTTGAACAGTGGATCCTACAAATAAATCTGCAGGCCAACTGTACAGCTCTTTTTCCTTTTCGAAATGTGGACCCTTATTAAATTACATATATTAATTATTTGGTGTATATATTTGTTAATTATACTTATTTTTATTAGTTTTTAATTATTATATCTTTATTAATTATTATATTATATTTGAGCCGATGTGGTTGTATTGAAAATTATACTTTTCAGTAATTTTCACCATTTGAAAAAATGTTCAATTCTCACGGGGTTTTAATCCGTGCTCCTTGGTCGATGTTATTAATATAAGGAATTTCTGGTTGTCATCTTGTCTTCACAATGCAATTTATTTACTTATTAACTTACATACATATACATACCTAAATTACTTGCTTACTTATTTATTGAGTTACAATTTACATAATTTACTTATACATACTTATTTACTTTACTTAATAAATTTTAATCAAATTGTCTTCTCTATAGCAAACTAACAATTTAAATACTCTAACTAGCTGATAAAAATGATAAAGTATTTTATGTAACTGTTGTTCGACTCAATAACTTTACTGAATTTACTCTGCAAACTAATGGTTTTGATTTTAATTACCTTATCAGCTTAATAAAATATTAATTTAAGAGCCTTGCATTTATTTTATTATCCTTACAGTATTTTCAATCAATTCTTTAGTTTTAAATTCAATTAGATTTAACTTAAATTTTTTAATGTTTGAATACTTTTGTAGACAACTGTACATTAGAAATAAAACTTTAATTTCCACCTGGTAGTCAATTTTAAAAGTTATTAATAAAAAACAAAAATGCATATAAAGGTACCTGTATAAGAATATTTGGCTTTTTTTATGAGTTATTGGCCAATATTAATAGAACATCCATTCTAGTTCGGAAAACAATTTTTTTGTAAAGAGAATATTTTTTTTTATTATTATTTTTATTAATTTATTTTAATGAGATTTTATGAAATAGTTATTAAAAAGTTAACGATAATTAAGGTGTTACAGTATTTAAACGATTTTTGTAATTACATCGAATTTGATTTTTTAAATAAATTAAGACTTATTTGTTAAAAAAAAAAAGTAATGTAAATAGAAATAATTTATGAGTTGGGATAATTTGAATTTTAAATGTCTAGTTTTATTTATTTTTTTTCCATTAAAATTTACATTAACATTTTTTAGTTTTAAAGTGAAATTTATTAGTAGAGTACTATAGAAAGTAAAACATTTAAGACAAGATATTGAAAATGAATTTAATATAAGATGGGAAGGGTATAGGGAGGACTTTATGTCGAATATTAGGGTTTTTGTAAATAAAGTGAAGTTTACAGAATAAACTATAATTTAATAGTGGTTTTCATAAACAAGCTATATTAGCAATATTGCTTATATTAACAAGTATTTTGTTTACAAACAAAAATGTTGCAAATAAATTTTTTTCATAAACATTTCTAACTTAGCAGGAAAATTGCAAAATTAAAATAGATAAAGCATGACCATCAGTTGGGTTGAAAATTTAAATTTTGATAACTATGATTAGTCAACTAATGCTATTCTAACTACTATAGTTGTCAACGCCTATTGCCTGGTTAATAACTCTATATGTAAAACGTTTAACTAACAATTTATTTTATATTTTTGTGTTTAATTTGTAGAATAAAAAAAATCAGGAGTTATGTACAATTTGACTTCATTCGTTCACTTTATATTCTAATTACAATATACTTCTTTGTAGTTAAGTCAATGTTGGGGTTTTGGAAAAAATTTAAAAAAAAAACACCCAAGTAACAATTTTAGCTCTATAAAAGCTCATGTGCTGCACTAGAGTTAAATTTAGTGATATTAGCTTCAACTTTTAGCGCTATAACCATTCTTAGAACTTTAAGCGACACTTACAAAAAAAGTGTCACTTATAGAGCTAATTAAATTTGTAATTCTAGCTTTACAACGCTCTTTTGAGCACGTAGCTTTTTAAACGTTCACATAAATTAGTTTTAGGAGCATGTACAAGTGTGTTTTATTTTATTAGTTTTATTGTGATACACATATTAATATTTTTTTATTAGTATGCATTTATGCTTATCTAATTTATTTTCTAGATTAACATATTTACATTTTTATTACAATAAAATAATATGGAAATGTGATATTGCAAGTTAGTTTAAAATGTGAATATTTTTCTAATTAAACATGAAATTTTCTTCTTATACCTAACAGTATAATATTTACAACACCCTGTAATAATTTTGAGAGTTTTGGTTATCACTACAAATAAAATGGAACTATACTATTATGAAGGCGAAATACTCTACAGTAGATATAGTTTTCCACATTTAAATTAGTATATATACCATGAACAGAAAAAGCTTATGTATGTGATTGTGTATTCCAAATCTCTGTGTAAAAGCAGTTAGGGTGTTCATCCCATAGACTTGGAATTATATAAGAAAAAAAAAATGTTGTTAAAATTAATTAATTCCATATTTACCCCGAATCCCTAATTCAGTGTAAATAATTTTATTCAAAATTTTTATAGAGAAGTGAATAGTAACCGCTTTCTTTCAGAGTACTATGACGCTATTAGCTTTTAAGCAGCATATAATTATACTCTTAAGGAGGAAGTTGTTTTATAAAATAATATAATTATTCTAACAGCTCCAAAGCAACATAATATTATACATTACTAAAGCAAAATGTTCTATATAAGAAAAAAATTATTATTTTAGCTTTAAAGCAGAATAAATTTGTTTCATCCCCCTAAATAGCTAATTATTTTATTTTAGAGCTTACAGTGTATTTTTTAACAGCTTTACAATACAGCGAATTATGCTGAGAGCTCTAAAAATTGTTGTTTGGGCAACGATGTAGCAAATACTTCTTCAAATCCCTATAATCATGAGATAAAATGATAAAATTAGTTTTTTAACCAGACAATAGGCGTGGTAAAACTATAGTAGTTAAAATAGCATTAGTTGACTAATCATTTTGAATATTTAACAATTCAACAAAAGTTGAAGTAAGGACTCAAAACCCAAATTTAATATCGGGTGGTCCAGAGCATGTATATCAGCTTTGTAAAAGGGGAAGGAGCCGTTTAAGTTATAAGAAAACAAATTTTACTATTTAAATCGAGGGTGCTCCATCGATTGGTGATATCTTCAACTTCCGGTAAAAACCGGAAAAAAGCTTTTCAAGACCAAAAATCGCCGAAATTGGTCGAAATCTAGATTTTCAAATAGGATATGGGGTACTTTTTTATGCAAATTCGAATTCTACAATAAAAAATGCTCTGGCACACTCGGTATATCCTCCACAAGGAATACTGAACAAAATTTCAGATGATTAGAGAAAAGAATTAAAAGAGAAATAGTAGTAAATAGTTCTTTTTATCATGTTATATAGATACGGACAATATTCATATTTAATACCCATATTATGGATCCAATATTACCTCGTATTCTACTAAAACAGTTTTTGAAAGCTTCACCATAATATTTAAATCGTAACATAATATCAACTTATAAGCAAACTAATAAAAACCCTCTAGTTAATTATTACCAAAAGTTCTTTAAACAAAATTAAAAATTCAATAACCCTGAAAATTTTCAAAATTATTTTTTTTTTTTTAACTTACATTTTTTTTGTAATTAATTATAGAAACAAAGAAGATAAGTAAAAAACCACATAAATATCTAATCATTCCTATAACAACAACAACAACAAAATGTGTTAGAAAATGAGTAATATGTAAAGGTAATAAAAAATAGTTTTTAATAGGTTCTTTTACCTTTTATTTAAAGCTCAACTCTATAGAATCCATACTAGAATTGATATTTTCGAAACCAAACAGCAAGAGAGGAACAAAAATAATAATATTTCCTCATTAAGAATCAAATTAAAATTACTTAAACAAAAAAAAAAAAACCTGGGTTGAATTTAATCAAAGATAAAAAGTAAACAAAAAACAGAAAAGCAATCAAAACAACAAAAGGAAGACCTCTTTGAGTATAATCAAAACCAGAATTCAAATATAAAAATGAAAAAAAAAAAATTAAAACTTTGTTTTTTTTTAAGTATCATCTCCGGTCAACCCTAGGATTATTATAATTGATTTTTTATGTGTTGTAATAATTAATCAGGGTTATTTCTAAAAAAAATATTTTTATTTTTATTAAATTTAATGCATTCCATTTCTTAAATAAATAATTCAAAGCAAGATCACCAAAACTCACATACACATACAATGTCCAGTCTTCAGTCCATGCTTTTAAATCAAAAAAAAAAAAATTTAAATTAAAAATTTTATTAAAATAATTCAAGATCGTTCTAACTAAAAGATAGACCGCATTAATTTTAAAAAAATATAATATATACATATATATATATATATATATATATATATTTTTTAATGGTATCTAACAACGATTCCCGCCACTGAGTCATCAAATGACTGCGCCAACATAGTTTATATTAATTAGGTTTAATTAATTTTTCATCAAAATCAAATTCATCTTGATTGTAAAGAAACTAAGAAATTTTTTTTACTCTCAGTTGGGGACGAAGTGAAAGATAGAGAGAGAGAGAAACAAAGGGAAAGTATAATGGAGTAATCAAATCACGGAAATAATGGGCGATTTCAATTTCTTAAAAATATATTTTATTAATCAAAATTTTTTAACCCTTTAATGATGAAGTGAAATTTCAACAATTCTTTTTTTATTACAATTTTAGAATTAATTTATTAAAAATATTATAAAAATATGAATCTACTTGTAAATTAGTCTTCTATATCCGCACCGTATACATCTGTATTTGTTTGCATCTATACATTGTTTATAGATATACATCTAATGTATAGATGATAATATACATACAGATATACATCTATACATTGTTTTTTGCTTCGTTTTTATTTTGTCAATTCCCAATCAAAATCAAGTTCCTACAATCCTTGATTGTTAATAATTAAACCGTTCTAGAATAATATTTTAATTTGTTTTTTTTTTTTTTTAAATTTATTTAGAAAGAAATAACTGTTCTATTAGCAATTCATACATGAGGCGAGTACAAGCACAATAACATTTTTAAATATATGTGGCCTAGGTAGCTGAGTAGTACAAAAGTCAAGTGTATGCGAATGTAAAGACCGAAGGAGCACGGGTTCAAGCCCCGCGAGAACCGAAAAAATTTTCAAAAGTTGAAAATTACTAAAAATGTAATTTTGAATACAACCACATCGGTTCAAATATAACTTAATAATTAATTGAGATATAATATAACTAATAAACACAATATTATATAATATACCAAATAGTTAAAGTAATTTAATAAAAAAAGCCCACATTTCGAAAGGGAAAAGGATTTATCTGTAGGATCAACTGTTAAAATAAATATATAAATTTTAAATATACCTACACTCACTTACTCACTGTCATTTACTTACGTATATGGTATATACAAATGTGTATTATGCTTCTCTGACCGAATTAAATTTTTTCAATTAGTCTCTTTCTTACACAGCTATTCTCCATAATTCTAAAAGCCCAAAAATAATTTTAATATATCGGTAAATTCTGTAGAACAACCGTATTATTTTTGAGAGGACTATTCTCATGACTGTTGTTTTTACAGAAGACATAACTATAGAGCATTATATATACTTTATTTAATTAATTTAATAATATATATTTTATTGATTAAATGGTCGATGACGTGTTTATTAACATGGTTTGAACAAGAAGGAGAGAATTATCTCATTTTTGAGTATAATATTCTGAGTGTAAATGTGAGTATATTCTAACGGGAATATAGTTATGCTCACTATTTGGCAATGGGCAATCTACTTTTGTGGGCCAAATTCACTATACATAACATTCTAAAATAATCAACAAATTAAATATTTTCATCAAATTTTATTCATTATTATTTTCAACACTGGATGTGAAACGGTTAAACTTATATAATTAAAAAATTATATACTCTTTGGTTAATTTTATTACTATTATTGTACGAATCCTTTAATGGATTTCTTCTTAACAAATTAAAATAACAGAATTTAATAAGAACAAAAGAAAATTATATCTAATTACTACTAATGAAGGTATATTCTCTGCGATGATAAATTATTTTACAAGTTCTAATAACTTAATTTGCGCTTTTTTTTTATTTTTTTATTTTATAATGATCGCAAGAGATGTAGTAGAAATAAAAAACATTATTTTTTTTTAATAATTAAGTTTTCAAATGTGTAGATATTTTCTTAATTACTATCTTAGACTCAATAAATATGTTTATTGCTTCGGTAAAATTTAATTATGGTGTGAATAAATTTTTTTCTTTAACATCCATAATATGGGTGTTCTGTCAGACACCACACAACAAAAAATATGAGGCAATATCTAAATTATATGTGAAATTTGCTGAAGGTATATGTTAGTAGGATTGTTGATTATTTTTGAAATGTTATTGAATCCATTCGCGTTATAAATTGATAAGCTATAATAGTTAATATTGTATAGAAGATAATATGACGAATAGATATTAATTTATATTAAATAGATTATTTGACTCTACATATCTCACAGAAAAATAATGTCTCTATATTGATGACATCGCAGTTGTATTGAATGTATATTGAAAAATTTGAATCAAATTCGAATCAGTGATAAATACAGAATATATAATTGCGAAGAAAAAATAGAGTTAATTAATGTATTCACTATACTGTTTGTTCTGCACTATAAAAATGAAATTTAAATTTTTTCTAAGTTTAGTACAAAATTTTAAGTATTTGTACTGCATATGGACCCAACTTAGATCAGCTATCAATGAATTGAAAATATATTTATTACCAAACTGCCTGTTTTTTTTTTCACTTTGTTCGGGCTATTTTATCTAAGCAATTACATATTTTATCTAAACTACCCTTTTCACAAATGATATTAAACAATAAATATCTGAGATTTTATTTGTATTTAACATCTAATTATTCTAATTTACTTTTAACCAGTATAGTTTTATATAATTTATTTAATAATTTTTATTTATTTATTTAATTTATATAAATTGTACATAAGACGATCAGTCTTTTTACTATACAATTACAATATTCAATTCAGTTTGATTTTGTTTAATTTAATTTAATAATAATATAATTAATATAATATAAATTGATTAATTGGATAAAAAGCGATCCCGGAGGCTAAAAAAATTTAAACAGGATTGGTTGTATATACAATTGTCAATTTATGTTTATTACAAATTATTTTGCTTCTTTTTTATCAATTTCTATTCCTGCCAAGCAGTATGCCTCAGCGCTGAACTCTGCATAAGAAAAAAGTTAAGCCCATAATCGTTTTTTATTCTCTACGTTTATAATTTTTCAAAAGAGCTAAATTAAGTTGTATAACAATTTCGTATAATTTTGTACAACAATTTCAGACCTTGAACCTATATCAACATATTTTTCCAAAAACAATTAATATTAGTATGATAGTTTACAAAGGAAGGGTTCGAAAATAAATAGATTGCAAGAACAAATTCAACATTCATGAATAGCATCGAAATTTGGAACGCAATTTTACTCCAAAAAAAAATAATACAAAATCTATTGACATTGCCACAGCCACAATCAACTTTATATACATATACATTTTTTTGTATCCTTTTCAAATTCTTTTTCAAACTAATGGTTTGAGTTTATCTATATTTCTTGAAATCATTTTTATGTCAAAGTAGCTAGTCCATAGTTGGTGGCATAGTATGTTGGTGTTGAGATTTTATTAAATTACTATTGGGATGGAAATTCGGGAATTCTCATATCGTTGAGCAAAATTTTTGGACCTAAGTTCGTACCAGTCGGGCTATAAAAAAATATAAACTTGAAGACGTATATTTTACTTACTTTAATGTGTTGTGTTAATATTTTGCAAATACTCTAAAAATGGTCCAGCTCATTTTTTAGTAATACATATGTAGTTAAAAGTAAAGTAAAGTAAAAATTTAATCTGTAAATTGAAAAAAGTATGGTACAAACATCTGAACAATTTCGCAACCAAATTTCGTTGTTATTTATAATTATAATTGACAAGCATTTAAGAACCTGCGCAGTAGACATCTTTTCATTTTGTTTCGCTTCTCTTTAATGAGCTCCTAATATATAAATAAGTTGTATATAAAACAATAATGCGCACATAGTTGAAAAATGTTTACTTATATGGTTTTATTATTCAGCACATACATTATGCATATGTGAGAACTTATTAAAATAATAAACAAAAGCAAACAGTTATTATTATTAGCTACATACAATGAAACGTTAAATTTGACTTCAACTTGAATTATAATTACTCAACAGGGGCCTCTAGTTCTTATATAATAGATATTTAAAAGGAGACGTGGCGAAATCAAATATTTTTCAAATTCTTTCAATTAGAAATTTCAATTTAAAATTTCACCCCCAGCATAAGTATACAAATACATCTTAATAAAACAAACATTAAGACAAAGGTGTTTTAAAGGGCTAACCAATTAATTAGAATGAAATGTAAAACAATTGAGTACGAGACTACGAAAAATTTAATACAATTTCAGTACGAATTTTTGTAAGAATTGAATACAAACTTCTTTGCCTTTTGAAAATCGAGAAAATACTATTACAGCTTAAATTCTTAATATTTAAAAAACCAGTTAACCATATCTACTACAATCTAAAGAAACAATGTAATTTCCAATTGATGAACAAAATTATTATCAACTTCCTCAATTCATGTTTAATTTCTATAGAAGTGAAAAATCAAAGAAGAGTGCGCTATTTTATCACTTCAAAACATCCGTCATTCATAGCATATGATGCGAAATTACAATATTTCTTGAAATACAACAACACTAAAGATCACCACGAAAAGATAAAAATTTGAATTGAATTAATCTTTGAATAGTAGATAAAAAAAAAAAAAAAACAAAAAAAAAATTGATTTTTTTAACTTTTTTCTAAGACACATCTTTTTTTTTTGCTGAAATCAGAAACTAAACATTAGAATCCAAATACATTCATTACAATGAAATCACAAAACAAAAAACATAAAACAAAAAAAAACTGCAGTTTTAAATTTAAATTAAGATTAGTTTCGATTTTCTAAATTCAATTCAACGTAAACGTAACATAAAAATAAAAACATTATTGGTTTTTTTTTTATTATTTTTAAATCTCTTTTTTCTAACAATGACGACAAAGGGTTCTTTAGTATTTGAAGAACAATATGACAGCATCTAACAACATAACGATTCGTCAACAAGACTAATGTTAATAATATCAGCGCCTTTACTATGTTGTAATAAAGAGTTCTCTGATGGTCGTATTGTACAAAAAAAAAACAAAAATCATATCGTCTACGAACGCATTGGAGACAAATTTTTATCTTTATACCCAAAGTTTAGTATAGATTCACTATAAACTTAAAGGATGAAATAAATAATTCGAATACAAATAGAAAGGGAAAGAAATATTGTTTTTAATTTGTCAGTAAAATGTTCATTTTGACTTGTTGATTATTTTTTTTTTTTATTACTTTCTTATTCTGTTTTTTTTTTTTATTCTGACTTTTTTATTTTTATTATTTTGTATCACATATTATAACCAATTCTCAGCATCACCAAAGATGGAAGCGCTCGGTCGTCACTCAAAAGCGTCTACTTGTCTTCATTGAAATTGCATATATACATTATATTGCATATACATATATTACATATTATTATACACATTGATATATAAATTATGTATGAATTATAATATGATATTATTAACAACAGGTATATGAGTACACAGGTATTACATTGTTATTATTTGGTTATTTCACAAAAGTAATTGTCATAATAATAGGAGGTAACAAAACAAAATAACAAAAAATGAAAAAAATTAAAACAAAATTCATACATAAATAATTTACAAAGAAAATGGGTACTGTGAACTTTGGAATGGGTACAAAAGTTCGATCTGTAATATCATAAATTTGTTAAATATCGTAAATTTAAATTGTTTTAATGGACTAGTAATATCGTATTAAAGTTAAAAAAATTAGAAAATAATTTCAATGAATGAAAATAAAGTGAAGTGAACGGAAGTGGAAAAATCACGAAATAAAACTTTGATACAGATACGCGTATTTTGTTTTGGTCTACAAATAACTACTAGACTGGGAAAAAAACATCTAAAATCGTAATATTTATTTTTATATGGATTAGATAGTAATAAGCAATTTAACCTTTCTCGCAGCCAGTTGCTATACTTTCCAATGAAAATAGCACAGTAATATTGTAATAAAGATGTAATAAAAATGTTCAATAGTAGACTAAATAGCCTGCAAGTAGTAAATAATCTGTATGGTATATAGTTACATCTGACATAAGCATATAGTTACAATTAAAAATAAAATAATCCGACTATTTTCAACAGTTATACAAATTTTAGTCTAACGCTAAATATTAATTTTTTTTAAAAAGAGATTTTCATAATCAAATTCGATTTTTTTAAAAATGTAAAACTGAATTTATGAAATAGTACGCGACTGATCAGAGGTTGTACAGGTCAAAATAACAACATTCTAACAGCAAAACAGTATATGATGGTATTCCCATTATAAGAAAACCGTTTTTTCAAACTAAGATTTAGAAACTTTGTAGGTGTATCGGATCTGATATAATAGGAAATCACAAATTTGTTTGACGTTTGTTAAATGTTGTACGGTTGCACTTAAAAGTGTTGGTGGTAAAATGGTTTGAAAAATGCAAACAAAAATACAGATTAGTTCTATAAATTCAAATTCGACATTTGTTTAGGCTAGGAGCGGTACAAATGAAAATAAGAATTTCTTCAACAAAATTTATAAGATAAAGAACAAACCCACAATAAGCCATTGAGTCTTAAGCATAATATTTTTGCACTGTGCAATCCTTTCATAGAAGATTTTATAATTTATATCAAATGATATGCAAATTAAATTTATAGTTGGGTCTTTACAGCTGCATGCATGTTCGTTAACAACGAAAATCAGTATGTTTAACTAAATTTAATTCACATCTTGACCAATTTCAACTATTCCATCATTAAATCAATGGATACATCAATCTTATGATAATGTTGTAACAACCGAAATCGATTACGATTTGAATTATATTTAATTAAACATACATAATTGAGCTTAAAACTTTATTGTTTTATATTTTAAATTTATTAGAACGAAAATCGATGCATAAAAATTTGAATTTTCGATTCGGCAAATTTGAAAATTTTGTTTCATTATAATAATTTAATTTATTTAAAAATAATAAATTAATTTTATAATCTTGAATACTTTTCTTAACTTACATATTCATTTTACTAATTGCCATAATATCAGTCTAAATTCTACTTTGTGACAGCTCAAGTGACAGATTTTTTGTCATTCTGTTTTTTTTTTACAGAACAAAACGCTTTTAAAACAAATTTTTGTGATTGACAAGTTGGCTGTGTATATAAAATTTTAGTACTGTAATGTTTCAAAAGGCCTAAAAAATATTCAGGAGTCCTGTTCTATCGCAAAAACTATAGACAACTGCAAAGCAATTGCTCAAGAATTTCTTTGCATCAATGATAATTGAAAATAATTGAATTTGTATTTCTGTACAATTTGCTGAATGTTCTAAGACTCGGAAACAATAATTCATACTCATATCGATAATGATGCACTACGACTTCCCACAATTATCCATATTTACCAGAACTTACATATTGCAGCAACAATTATATCTACACAAGCATTTGCATTAGCAAAATGAAAGCTCAAAGTAAATAAATTAAAATCGATAGCTACATAGATCCAAAATTGATTAGAAAAATCATTTAATTTAAATAAGATGAAATTGAATTATATAATTTTATTAAATATATTTAATGCTTTAACTAATCTTAAAATAAATAAAAAAAAATAAAATTGAATGATTTTATTAATGTAAATTAGATGATTTAAAATAAAGCGATATAAAGAGATATCATTCAATAATTTGTAAATTTCAAATTATTTAATTAGTTAAACATTAAAACATTTATGGAATTCATAATTTTTTGATTTATCGAAATATTGTTTGATTTCAATGAATTTTATTTGAAATTTATCTAAAAGAATAGGAAAATCAAACAAATAACATTTATTGTTTTTACTTACTTTTGAACAAAATATTCCATTCCACGATCTGCAAGTACGAACACGGCACGATTCGGGTTCGGAGTTTCAGTTATTTTTTTATTTTCTTTCAAAAATATAAAACATAGTGTTAGTGTTATTCTACCTACAGTGTAAATGGTATGTTTTAATTTTTATGCAAGTACGAACACGTCTAATAATAATTATAACATTTATTAATCAACATAACGAAATTCTTCACAAGTCTTCCAGAAATACAAATTTAATTAGATGTGACGCGAGTAATGTTTTCATCGCGAAGCAAACCCTGCTAAACAAAATATAAAATGTTTTATGTTGATATTGCCGCAATATATTACAGGAAAGTTTAAAAATATTTTTTTAAATACAATTACATGGTCAAATTTATTCGTATACAGCCTACTACCCTTTATAATTCTTTGAAAAAGAATATAATTTAACGATGGGGCTAAAACCATCTTTATTCGAAAATAAAATTAATCTTTTCTACTACAGAACTAGACTGTGAAAAATTCGCTAGCTAATAAACTGCCTTATGAAAAGCTAATGATTACATGACAACCTCCAAACAAAAATTAAAGAGCACTAAATTAAAAATATGTTAGAACTATGTATGAGTAGTTTATACTTCCAATTTTTATGCTCACTAGCAACTAATTTTCAGCTTTCAACCCGATCTAAATTATGACTTTCAAATATCAAAAACTTCTTACGAAAAAAATTCATTTTTTACAAAAATTCGATTTCAATTTTAAAATTCTCAATAGACAAAAACATTCTTGTAACCAACTGATTCCATTTAAATTTCACCACATTTTGAATTTTCCCAAGCTCTTTCAATAATCAATAAATAAATCGAGATATTAATAATTTTAAATTTTAATACAAAACTCTGTATGTTGTCTTTCCGAAAAAAAAAAATACAAAAACATAAATAAAAATCTGTTGAATTAAATTGTGATATTAAATGCATTTATGTTATTATACCGCTGCACCACAATACAATAACAAATCTAAAATGAAAGAAAAAGATAGAAATAATATCCATATATTAAAAAACAAAAATATTTTATATGATTTCATGCATAAAACATAAAAACAAAAAAATAAAAAAATGGTTTTGTGATCGCGTAACTTTTATATGAATATCTTAAGATTTGCACTTGGAATGGAATTTATAAAAGAGTTGGAGGTTTTTCTTATTGTTGATATTTTTTTTTTCTTTAATTTTAGTTTCTATTTTGAAATGTCAGTTCACCTTACACTGTTGCAATTGTATTAATATAATAGAAGTACAGCAGCAGCTGATGACCATGAATACTTTTTTTTTATTTTATTATTATTGTTTTTTCTTAAATTGTACCTTTCAATTTTCTAACTTTTAAATTAAATTTAAGATACAAAAGAATTATATTATTTCATTTTAGTCTAGAATTTAGGCTATAAAAGACTTTAACTCAATATTCAGTTAAAAAAAATTTTTAATATTTTTGTTACATGCTTTATAGTTCCCATTATTACCCGTAGTTTATTTAATGCAATTTTAGTTCCACATATGTATGGTATTCATAAATGGAACATGAATGTTTGTAATTAGAATTGCTACAAAATAATTTTGAAATAGAATTACCAACTTTATGAAATTGAAATGGAGCAAAATAAAGTTATTATTAATATTAATACCTAAAATTTGGTTTGAAAAAACCTATAATGTGCAATGAGTTCAAAGGCCAAATAAATTAAGTTTATAAAAACAAAAATACAAATAATAAAATTTTATTTGCAACAATTAATGAGTTTGCTCAGTAAACTGTTCTAGATCATTCTAGAACTTTCTAGAGTAAAAAGTTCAAAGGTCCAAAAGTGTTCTGATTGTTCAGTATATTGTGCAATTCTTACAACTCTGTGGTTTTAATTTTGGAATTTAAACAAAAAAATGTGAGAGTAAT
Source organism: Argyra leucocephala (assembly GCA_963942445.1). Classification (NCBI taxonomy): domain Eukaryota; kingdom Metazoa; phylum Arthropoda; class Insecta; order Diptera; family Dolichopodidae; genus Argyra; species Argyra leucocephala. The sequence goes on from OZ012677.1 coordinate 30,612,584, forward strand.
GCGAGTAAAGAAAATTAGAATAAATAAGTTTTTAAAAAAAATTAAGAAAAGTGTTTGGTAGTAAATTAATAACTGCTAAAATAAAAATTATTAATTTTACAAATTAACTGTTAAATATGACGATTTTAAATTTCAAATTGTTATGTAGAAAAATGAGTCAGGTGAATAAATTAATACAATTCTCAGTTTTGAAAATTCATAAAACGCTCGGGTATTTTCGGGATACCCTAAATAAAATAAAATTAAAATGTTCCTAGCTGTAAAGACCTAATTTAGTGTCTATATCTCTTGGTATTCAGTAAAACAGCAATGTAAAATTAAACTATTACAAATAAAGTACTACTACTACTACTACAATATTTAATTTTTATCTTATGTCGTATTATTGCTATAGATTTGTTTATTTTCTAATGCTGGTGCAAGCATCAAAGTATCACAAGTTTTGTTAAATTTATTCTACTTTCTATTTTTAATTTCTATTATAATATTTTTGGTTTTCTGCTTTCGATTCTTCTTATATATTACATCATATTCCAAAGCATTAACAACTGATTTGATAAAAAAGTAATATAATATATACTAAACATATCTTCATTTCAATTCATTTCATGAATCCACTTACACGGGTACATTGACCATGATCCAAGGTGAATAGTATTAATTTATATCCAATGAAAGGTATGATAAGATTTATAGAGCCCGCCTTAGACCACGGCAAGTATAAACAAACTGTAATTTATAATTTAATTTTATACAGATATTATAATAGGATAATCACATAGTATATAGTAGATAGCGTTGTACAGTTTTGAAAATATCGTTTTTTTTTTTGTTTTGTGTAATAGGAGTTTTACGTAACGTTAAACGTCTTTATATACATATAAATAAGATAGAGAACATTGTTTTTGAATAAGAAATCAGATATTTATTTTATACAGGATCAAAGTTAGGATAGAATGAATCAAAACGCTTTCTAACGTGCTTAAATTGTAGGGGATTATGATTATACGGTAGCAGAAAATTGATTATTTTTAAATTTTAATAATCTGAAAGTACATATTATAGTGGCAGGTTTCGGGGGCAGCAACGAATAAATTTATAACAAATATTAAAATTTTAATTGTTTTATAACTGTTTTGCTTAAATCACCTGATATTTAGTTATTTTTGTGTATTCCATATCTATTATTTTATATACTAGAATAATCAAATAATAATCAAACACTTTACACTGAACAATTTAAGAAGTTATACTTTAGAAAATTATTCAATTTTGATACCGCCAGCAAAATATTATATATACTTATAATAAATATTATTTTTTGCTAAGTCAACTAATTTTCAAAATATAAAACACTAACACAATTTTTAAATACCATTTTATATAATGTTATTACAACTTTGTTATAGAAGCGAGAATGTTCAAACAAAAATAACTCCTTTGAAAGAGAAATGTAATTATATATGTAATATACAAGACAATAACTTCAAGCCTCGACAGTAGCAAAATTAAAAAAAATTATATTGGACCAGGGCCAGGCATATTATGCCGAACATAGTATCAAAATTTACTCTCAATAGAAGAGCTCAACTAGACTACGAGAAAACTAAAAAAAAAGATATTTTACCAATACAGTTCGACACTAGAATTTATTAATTGGAAAATGGAGTCTTTAAACCTATAGAATAGGATGATGACATCATATCACACAAAATACTTCATTTATAATTCATACAAAAATCTTCACGACTTTATAATTCTAAGAATAAAAAAAAACAGATATCCTCCATTATGTCATACAATTTTATATACACATATTATAAATAGTTTTCATTTTATATACTACACTGTCGATTATACACTCTGGACACTCACAAATCATATTAAAATGAATATTAGGATTAGGTATTAAAATATTATAATCGAATTTACAATTAGAATATAAAATATCAAAATGAAAAGCAAAACCACAAAATCATTCAAATTAAATTATTGTTTTTTTTTTTTTGTCAAAACGGCAACCCTAAACCTAATAAATAAATATTATTCAAATAATTTTAATACATACAAGTAAAATTGTGTTAAATCAAACAAAACTAATTTCAAAAGATCATAACGAATTTTGGTTTGGCAAATAATTGCAATTCTTTGTACATCTATTAGTCATTTTTATTTTATTTTTTTATATATATAGATATATATATATATATATACATACATAGCGGTAGTAGTTTAATATTAATTTCTTGAAGAATTTCAAAATTAAATTAGTGCAATTTATACAAGAAAATTGAATTAAAAAACATAAAAACAAAAAAAAAAAAACAATTTTTTCTTTAATATTATTACTGATTGTTGTTAATGTTGGTGCTCTCTTGTCGGTCTCAAAAAAATATGTTTAGATTTTTACACGTTCTTTGAACGCAAAATTTAAATGAATAAATTCTCAGGATGGAAATTGTAATACATACCTTTATAACAGGTGTTCTTTCTTATGATTAGATAATTTTTATATTTATATTTTTATGCTTGTCTTTCTTTCTCTCCACATATTTGTTGTTTGCAAATAGAGGAAATAAAAATTAAAATGACAGTGGTTTATAATTTTGGGTCATTTAACTTGATTACCAAAACTGTATAGTTTTATTTATTTATTTTATTTTTTTTTTTTAGTTTTATTTAATTTAATATAATCTAGGAAGTAATTTAAAAATAAAAATTATTATTGCATATAATCGTATATCTTAAAGATATATTTTTAAAATAAAGTAAATTATTATTTTAATTAAAATTATTAATCTTATTAAAAAAAATCAATAAATTCTAGTATATAGATACTGATGAGTAATGATATGTGTAAATAATTTATTTTATTTTAATTAATCATAATAGAATGGTTTTAAGCTATATATTTTTGTTTTAGTTTTAAGACATTCCAATAATGTCAATACCACTAATTATAAACTAAATGGAATTGAAATTAATTATTATTGAATATTTTATTTCTGATTATTAATGACTTCTAACGTATTAATTACGTTCAAATTTCCAGTCTAAAGTGTTTCAAATTTTGAGTCTGACGTGAAATCTACATTAAGAGTAATAATTAGACTATTTAGAATTATGTTGATCGAAAAATTATGATTATATTATATTATACATGATGACCTACATTGTTTGTCTAAAGCTAATTAATTTTTAATTTTTATCATACCTTATCAGATGATATTATTATCAAAATTGATATGCTTGTCTTGAGTTATTATGTACATATAACACAGTAGTTACAAAATAAAAATAAGGAAGAAACTTCAAACTAATTTAAATTGGTACATAACATTTTTTTTTACAATCTTATAGGTTATTATAACACAATCTTAATATATATTTGAATAATCTATTACTAAATTGAAAATGTGCCTAAAAAGCAAGACCTTTGTGTTTTACACGAATAAATATTTCTGCTCATCTATATTTTTATTTTATTCCACTAGATCGTTTTAAGCTTTGCAGTCTTTTAATGTCTTCTGATCTGTTTAATAGCTCAACTGCCTTTACATTACATTTACATGAATTAATCTGTTTTCGTGTTTAATAGCATAATTAGTAATGACGTCAGTAATGGTTTTTTTTCATATCTCTGTGGCTATCTTCATTTGAATCATAGCGGAATGCGTTCGTGATGATTCTAAGAAAGTTGTTTGACAGCACTATATAATTAGCAAATTAGACTTGTTAGTGTACTCCAAAACTGGCTGCCATATGTCCATATAGGTTTAATCTCAACTGTATTCCTATTAACCAATAAATATTTTTTGTTTTTTGTTGATTTGTAATGCATTTTGCTTAACTTGATGTTTCTAGTTAAGACGCTAATCAAGATGTAATCCAAGATATTTCACTATTTCTGCTTTTTGGACTTTTATGTTATTACTATAATATTGTAATATGATTAACGCATTCTTCTGAGTCCTTTGATGTTTAGTACCTGTATAATAAGATTGACAGCCTAATCAACGATGAATGGGCAAAATGTTGCCAGTTTTGAAGACAGTATATGTGCCGATCTCTTTCCAATATTATGATTAAGGATTATATGCGTCATATATCTATAGGATATTATATATTTATGCTATAATTATTGATATGTACATATAAATGTAATATTATATGCTGTCATATATTATTATGAATTAATAACACCATACGTTTTAATTTAGTGCAAGTTAATAATTTCCATTTCCAAAATTTCTTGTTATTTATACAAAAATAATATCTAAAAATGTAATAATACAAATAAACATTTTACATTAGAAAAAATCATTATTACTAATATTTAATATCGGATATTTCCAAAATAACAAAGAATTGTGGTTAAGTACAATCTTCAAAATTTCATTCTAAATTTTTATCAATTAATATTATTTCATATCCAATACATTAAAACAATATATATATATATATTTTCATTATTAGTTAAGCATTAATTCATAGTGTCATATATAGTAGTAACATGATTCTTATTAATTTTTTTTTATAATTTAAAAATAAAAAAAAACTGAAGTGAATTTGACGTACTTATGTTGAGTCACAGACTTATTAATTTAACGAACAATCCAATCTATATAATTGCATATGTTCTTAACTATTAAAAATGATTCAAATAAAATATGTGCAGTTAGAAATCTGTGCACATATAATTTATATTCATGTTAACGTTCTAAAGGTTATGAATGTACTACAATATTATTATCTAAGTGGTGATTTACGCCTTAGTGCGTAAGTAATGTAAAACGATTTTTAATCGTTCAGCTTAATTTTCCATCACAATAACTATGATTATGCTATTTTGAGGAAATCATTTCAGATTTCAGATAGAATTTTAAAATTTATATAAATTCGTAAAATTATTTTTATTATTTTATTAATTATTATATTAATTTCATAATTTGTTAGAGTGCTCAATCGATCGGAATATACCAACGGTCAAATATAGAATATATCAGGCAAATTAACATTCAAATCTCGTTGAATACAACGTTTTGTATTTTTTAAGTATAATGGGGTCGAATTGGGTAAAAATTGTATCTAAACTAATTTTTTGCTCATTTTCATTGTTTGGAGCTTATTTTACTTACATTAAAATCCTGCCATTAAGCATGTCATACGTACCACAACGTTTCAAACTCAATTGAAAAAAAATAATTCGGTCTAATTCCCTTAACTTTTGGTATAGTAATAATACTAAAAACAGACCTATAATAATACTAACAACCGTTTTCTGTAACACACACACACGTAATAACCAAGTTTCTCCCATTTGTTATGTAAATTGAAAATAGTTCCACATAATATTTTAACACAATACTTACCGGCTAAATATTTATGATTATTAGTTTAAATAAATAAATAATTTTTTTACTTTATTTACAAGATAATTAATTAAAAATAATTACTATCAAATTTTATTAAAAAACAAAAATTTTAATTTCAAATTAATTAAATTAGAAATACATACAATAAATTTTCTTTGCCTAAAAGAATACAAAAATTTAATTTTCTTTGAATACACATACACAATATAATACACATACAAAAATTTATTAAATGAAATAAAAACAATTCTCTTTTTTGGAAAATTCAACCCTTAAGGTTTATTTTCTATTTTCTATTAACAATTCTTTTATAATTGCCCACCTGTAATTTCAATAATAATAATTGTCTATTTATTAGATATTGTATAATAATAATAACAATAACAAATAACTGGTTAATATTAATGGCTCCAGTTTTCTTTCTTAACGTTTAATTAACTATACGTAAAAGTCATTTATCATTAAAATAAAAAAAAAATTAAAATAAAAATCAGAAAATAATAAAAACTAAAGTCGACATTTGACTGTTAAATTTTTATAGTATTTGATTTTTATTATTACCTCTGTGTATTTGACATGATAGTAACTGTCTTAATTTTACATTTATACTATTACTACTATTATAATTTTTTCCGCTACTACTGCACAATCAGAGCTTGGTCAATGAAGGTTATATATTAAGACTTATAACTGGATATAGTCATTCTGTGGAATTGAAATCGGAATTGAAATCATTAAAATGTTGTAGGTTTCGATTTTTTTTTTTAATTATTTATTTTTTCATACATTTTGCAGGGTTGAGAAACTATTTGATCTAGGTTAAGTTTAAAACTATTTCAAAAAATTATATTTTTAGAATTTGTATAAATAAAATTACGGTTATATTAAATTTTGATTAAATTTCAATAATTTGCCAAATTAATTTGTAAAAAAATTTGAAATTGACTTTTAAGTCTAAAATAAAATTACTAAATTTGTGAAGATATAATTAAGCCCCATTGCTCAAATTTTTAAAATATATTTCATGGAAAATAATAGAATCAATTTAATTCCCAGAAGTATTATTAAATGTATATAGAATTCAATTTTAATTGTTTTTAAAACGTTTTTTTATCCAGCCCTGAAAACTAATACAACGAACTACTGTTCATCAATATTTATTAAAATAAAAAATGTATCTAAAATAAAAAAATAAAAACACAATAAAAGTAGTTAAATTAAGATTCGTGCATTTCATTAAAAAATCAAAAAAAAAAAGAATTGAAGTTTTTTTATTTTTTTTTTTTTATTTTATTTATTCAGAAATTTTGAATTGAAAATTTCTGGTTTATGCAGATATTCTAGTTTTCTAAAATGTCTTAGTCTAGAGGATTAGATAAAAATCTTTTGCTCGAATTTCATCAAAGTAATATAATAAAAAAAAAACAACATCACAAAAAAAACGTCCTTCTTTCACTATTATGGCAACATCATTTGGCTGACATTTGATTTATTACAATACAAAAGAATTTTACACAGTCCCAGTTTTTTTTTTTTGTTTTGTTTAACAGAGATTGCCGTTTTTTTTTTGTTAGTGATGTCATTACAAAAACTTATAAAAAATAGAACAGATCAGATTTTATGAAAAAATAATAAATGTTAAAATTTTAAAATATCGTTTAGAATAACATAAATGTAATTTTATGCATATGACATTTTGAAGTTATGTTTATTAAAATATGAGAATGGGATTTAATTCTTATATAGTCATGACTATAATTTATCAAAATAAGTTTTTCAGTACACACTTGCTCTAATTTTTCTTTTTCACTGACCTTTCGTATTCCATTTAAGAGTTGAACACATTTGCAAAGTGTTCTTCAGGTCAAGCGTATGTTTGGTCGATTTCGATTGGTGATGGAATAATTAAAAACAATATTTTTAATGAGGGTATACCAATCCAAGTTCTTTAATATATCTTTTTTATAAAACTACAAATTTGAAGATTGAAAGGATGAAAGTCGTTTGTTTTTGAATTGAGGATAAAGTTCATTAATTCGGTCACTAATATCCGACAAAAAAACGGTATGTTAGAAATAGAAATTTAAATAGTTTTATGGTAATTAATGAATATTTAAAACTTAATTGTTAGGACATAAAAAAAGTAGAAGTTTATTTAATAACAGGATATTGACTAATGAAATCTACGTACGACAGAAGATCAGGCTTTTAAATAAATTGTGTGAATAATGAAAATGATAGAGAGAAAAAAACAATCTTATTTTATATATAATTAAAAAATATTAAAATTATTTAAATATCGTTAATATTGATATTGTGCTCAATATAAGTTTTTAATGATTATAATAAATGGAATAGGATGGTATTATGACCAAAATCTACATTGTTCAATTGTATTGCCGACGACAGTAACTTCAATCTAGCTTAATAAAACCTATATTTAAAAATGTATTTTTCCAGAGTGATAACATCAATCATAGCCTAACCGAAGCTATATTGTATTGAATTAAATATTGTTTCAACAGTCATTCAAACAGTCATTTCAATTTATATTAAGCCGACTTAGATTAACTTGAATCAACTTAGTTTATTATATCCTAAAATTAATATTATTTTAAACCTCCTGACGAGGTCTCAGAAATATTATCATAATTTCTAAGTTGATTATGTTATAAGCTTGACATAAATGTTTTTGTTTTTGCTGCTTTACCAATTTGAATTTAATTTTTCCAACTATGCAACTTCATAGAACTCAATAAATAAGCTGTGACTATTTTTTTTTTCTTTATATCTCCACTCGAAATATCTTCGTTATCATTTCTTATATATAGCAGATATCTTTATTTTATTATTACATAATTTTATCGATTCCGAACTTTGAAAATATATTTTTTTTAAATTTAAAATAATTTCTTTTAATTAAAAACTTCAATTAAACTTTGAATTTTTGGGGAAGTTATTTACGAAAGAATTAAGCGAGAAACTTTGTTTTTATCATATTTAATATTGTTTGAAAACAGCTTACTTTAACTACTTATAGTTCTTAAAAAATTATAAAATTATGTTAACAAAGGAAACAGTTTTACAGATTTTCAATTGTATTCAGCTCAGTTTTAATTCGATCTATTTATTTGTGGCAATTTGTTTGCAGGTACAATTACAGAAAATATTTATCGAATTTAAAGTTATTCTTCTTAGAATACCACCCCGGTATAATGAATTTTACTGTTAAACTCACCAAGATTGCTTTATTATACTATATATATAGTTAGATATTGCTTAGAGCGAGCAAATTAGACGTCTCTTATAGACCAAAGCTTGCATCATATTACTAAGCGGTGTGATAATCATTCAGTGGGTTAGTATAACTAATGTTAGTACGAGATACAAATAAATAGCTAACATGCTGTAATTAGTAAAATGTTACATAAATAATTTCAAATACAAAAATAAAGTAGGAAAAGACCAAAGCTTTAATTTTAAGCTTCTTTTATTAAGGCTAGTATCAAAACAAGCAAAAAAATCACAACAAACATTATACTACGGGTTTTCCAAATCATTTTTCTAAATACAAACGTATTTATAACGGTTTAAAGTTCTCTTGATCAACTATAATTTTCATTTAAAGGAAAACCTAATCAATTGTTCTAATTGCTACTTCAGCAAACCACTTTTACCAGACTAAAAACTTTTCAATTCTATTGAAAATAGAACAAAAAAAATAACAACAAAAAAAGTTGTTGTTGTAAAAACAATAAAACTCTACTTATATAAAAAAAAAGAGGAAAAAAACCACATTGTCAAACTATCATTGCAACATCTCTTCATCTTCTCAATTGTTGAAGAAAAAAAAAAACAATAACAAAACAAAAACAAAACAATTTCTAAGGAATTGTGTGGAATTTCCAACAATTGGTAAAATTTTCTTTTTGCTTGCTTTTGTTTTTTAATGCAATTTTGTTGGCAATTAAGCTTGCAAGTCAATGATGATAAAGTTCTTCCTGATGAAATGATGACTTTTAGAAAAAACAAAAGAAAAATAGAAATGTCAGAATTGTATTTTGTTGTATATTGAAAAAGAGAGTCCACATGATTTATGTATTCTTCAGCTGATGATTGACTTTTATTGCCGAAGAAGCGTTTTTCTAACCCCACCCCACTCTCTTCTTCATTCTTTTGTATCATTTTATAGTTTATCTTTATCTATATAGTTAACTTTTATTATAGACTGTACTAAAGATATTCTTGTTGTTGGTCACAATTTACTGTGAAATAAATGAGAAAAATATTTAAATTTTGTTATTGTTGTTGTTGTTATTATTTTGATTTTTGTTTTTCTTTTTTGTATAGTATCCCCATCATAAAAATACAAAAAAAAGAAATATTTTTTTTTAGTGGATAATAAGAGATAGAATGATTTTTATAATGACCATTTGCATTTTGATGCAAAACCATTTTAATTGAGTGAATCATTCCGGAGGCGATCATAAAACAACACAAAAATCTATATAGAATATCCACAATACATATTATTTTATAGATTACCTGAAGTGAAATCTCATTTGATGACTGGCATTACAATTATTATTACAGGATGTTATGGAAATAAATATTTTATAACTAAATTATTATTTATTACAAAATATATAGTTATAATTGAAAATTGAAATTTGGTACTCTATGGTCATAGAAAAGATGGTTTTAATTGGAATTTTTTTTAACAGTTGATCAATGGTAAAAAAGGTTAAAACTAATTTAAATTTTAATCTCGAAGATAAAATGAAAGTTAAATTGATCTGAGATGCGTGACTTTATTCTTTAAGAGTCTGGCAAAATTTAGATAAAAACTTTTAAAACAAAAGTTGCTTTGCTAATTTTTCCTCATTGTATAAAAACGATTTTCCATACACTCGAAAAACGAAGGAAATTATCACAATTAAAAAATGGGCCAGCTCCAGTTATAACGTGTAAATACGTACGACAAAACTATCCTAACTAATAAAAGTTGTAACTTCTAAGAAGACCTTAGAAAACGTCTTATTTGGAAATTAGGAAAATATGGTACGAGACCTACTATTAACTGAAATACAAGCTCTATACGGAAATATGACAACCACTGTATGAAACCAAAATTAACGATCAACTACAACGTGTACTTGAGCTCTGTTTAATAATGTGAATATTGCAAAAATACATGAGAGCTATCAATATATATGGGAACTCTATACTCCATTTTAATTTTTATTACAGTATACAATTTTGAATATTTTAAATATGTCTCTGAACTCTATTTACATTCTGATATATCATAATACCTTTTTTCTTAAATTATTATGCCTCAAAAACTGAAGTAAACTATTGAACAAAATCTGAACTATAAAACTCGAAAACTATTATATCTTTTTGTTGCAAAACATTTAATAAATTTGACAATTTTTCATTAACTATTTTATTCTGGTACTAATCCAGAAAAGCTTGTGAAATATTTATAACGGAAAACACTTTTTTCATTTTCGAGCTATATTGTCGAAAGTAAATAGAATATGAGAGGAGGATTTCACTTGTTCTAAGCAGAATCTGCATCTATCTGTGTTCGATTTACCAATCTTCTACACTGATACGGTGGATCTGTAATCAACCTTGTGAACGTTATGACATTAGATCTAGTCTGCTGGATAACCTGATTTAATTGGCGATTACTGAGTTTGAAAAAGGCTTTAGACTGCGCTCTTGGCAACTAACCCATATATTTTCGGTTCCTGCAATCTCTCACAATTCGTTGTAGGTAAGTGTTTGAACTAGTAATATTTGGCTCTGGTACTAAAAATTGCCTTCCGCTTGCTTAATTAACCTTTTATAATAGCTATCGTTAAGCTTTAATATTTAAAAATTGATGAATACAAAACTTTTAAAACAGTTTGGCCATTTGAAATTATATTGGTACCTTTGTGTCCTCCTTTACTGCATTGTTATGCCGATACGTTGATTGTATAGTTTTCAATTTGAAAAACAGTGGGATATGTGCCAAATGCCGAATCGCTGGAATCGGTTTTCTTAAGACTTTCTTTTTAATAAGACTTTACAGACAACGTACGTCACCACACCAAATCTGATATAAAATAATATTCCAAAAAATGTTATACCAAAAATGAAATACCAAAAATTCCATCAAACAGATGAAAAAATTGGTAAAAACAATTAACATTTTAAAATATAAACAATCATTTTCACAACACCATGTACATATTTAAAATAGAATGTAATTCTAAAAGATATTTAAAAACACATCATATGCATACACAATGGATTATTATAGTTATTAAAAAGAATTAAATTAAGCGTGCGCATAAATTCCACATCTAGATGAGAACGACCATAACTACGAACATGGTATACAAAATCTTGTCAAAGTTGGGATATTGTTGAAATCAACGATTATAAAAAATCTAATCTTTTTTTTTATTTATTTTTTTATTTTGTTTTTTTTTCAGTTTTGCATTTCGATCCAGTTTTTGTTCTTTAAAATATATAAAATTATGCTGATGATAGGATGATGCTATGCAAAGAAAAAAAAAAAAATATTTGCTTAATGAGTTTACTTTTATTGATTATTATATATATGTGTGTGTGAGTAAATATGTATGTTGATACGTAATTTCAGAAATAAAATATTATTATATACAATTTTTGATTAACAACAATGAATATGATGAATAGATGATGAGCACAATTAATTTAAGTACTTCAATTAAGGTATATAGTAGAATTTTATAAACAAAAAACAAAACAAAAACCGATTAAGGATGAAAATTTTGTTTTTATTATAAAAAAAAAAAAAACAAGAAAAAAAAATATTCTATAGTTGTTCAATCTTTACAACAATCTTCGAGTTTGTTACACAGAGTCGACATTTTTATCTATCATGCAGGTAATACACAAGTACATAATTTAATTATTAAATATGGCAACTTTTCAGACCATACTATGATAAATTTATTGCGGCGCATTTATTATCGTTTTCATCAATATGATAGCGACTTGTGAATTACATTCAGTGTGAAACTATAAACTACATAGAATCGAATTTACCGATAATAAGCAGAATATGTCAAATAGAGAGGGAACCTATTGAATGTTTATTCGGTAAATGCAACCGCCTCTCTTGGGCTGAAGTTTGCGTACAGCCAACAATGCAAATTATCCAGTGTGCCAATGAAGAACGTCCTAATTATAATTAGTAAATCAGGCATCATCAGGCATCTTCAACGATTTGCATTAGCAAGAGAATTTTGTGGCTGCGAGCATTTTTGGGACCAGATAATTACTGTTATAATATCATATTCTTTATTGTTATAACTAATTTGTCACTTAAAAACTACTTTGACATAATAATATTTTAAACTACGTTTACATGTAGTAATTTACTTAAACTACGTTATCATGTAGTAATCTTCTTTAACTACGTTTACATGTAGTAAACTACTTCAACTACGTTTACATGTAGTAAACTACTTCAACTACGTTTATATGTAGTAATCTACTTAAACTGCGTTTACATGTAGTAATCTACTAAAACTACGTTTACATATAGTAATCTATTATCTGATCTTCACATAAACGTTATCTAATATAATCTAAACTATAGAATTAGTTTTAAAGTATGTGAAAAAGTAAAAATTGAAAAAAAAACTATAGTTTCCCTTTACTAATAAGTACGATTCTGTAATAACAAATAAGTTGTATTTGCTTTCAAATTAAACTAACTTAGACAAACAAATTAAAATATAACCATTGGGTTGGCGACGATACAACACAAAAAATTAAATATGTATTCTGATTAGAGTCATTTTTCAATATAAAAAATTTAATGCCGGTCCTGTTCTTATTCATTTATTGAATATAATTTACTATAAATACATTTAGCTGGTTATATAGTGTCAGTACTTATATAATATAATAATAAAAAAAGTATAAAATATCTTTACATGTTAAAAGGCATGTTAAACAAAAATTTAATTAATTGATTAAATATTTAAATTTATTAGAGTAATTTTTATGTCATAATAAATATCTCCTCAAAGTTACTCTAATCGATCTTAATCTGTACAATAATGATAGATAATCAATCTATATTTTAATAGTAAGTAATAAAGTTATATTAAAAATAAACCCATCATTTATCTACATTTATAATTAAATTTTATAAAATAAAATTAATTTTTCACTATATAAGTGTATAAATATAATATTTTTGAATCAATTTTAAATTGATTAAATATCTATAAAATAAAAAAAAAGACAGCATACTTCCATCGCAACATAATCAATAAATAATTTTTATTATTAAAATGTTTTCCACGGTTGTTAACAAACTTACTTGATGTTATTCAGATATTATTAATAAATTTGTTTTAATAAAAAAAAATGGACAAAGGAAGAAAATATTTTTTTTTTTTTAAATAATTATTTAGATCTTATGTCAACATTTTAAATAAATAGGAGTAGTTAAAAGTAAATGTAATATAATAATATTAATTAAATTAAATTAAATTAAATTAAACTTAGTTGTAAAAAATATAATTATACAATAATAAAGATTGAAAGTGTAATTATATAGTTGTGAAATAAATAAATGAATAACTAATAGGGATCACTTTTTTATTAAATAACATCTAATAAAACATTACCAGAAAAGAAAAAAAAATGGCTACAAATATAATGGGCTTCAGTAGACTTATTTGTCATTAATAAGTGTATATTTCGCTTTGGAAATTCTATCGTCATAATCTATTGATCGTTATCTCAAATCCACTTGGCCAAATGTCCACCTTCATCTATTAATTTCTATTTTTCAACTTCGTTTAGCCTTCTTGATATTGATTTACCTCTTATTTTAGTACTGTTGCTGCGTATTTTTTAATTTTTTTTAATTTTCACCAAATGTCCTTTGCCGATCTTAGTCCTTGATTATTAAAAAATATTACAATATCTATCAATTAGTTCTACACACAGCTCCTAATTTTGATCTGAATCGGTATTCACCATCGTCAATATTAAAATTTTTTAAAATAATTTCAATTTATTTTCTTCACTATAATTATCATTGTTCCAGGTCTATAAATTAAAATTTTATGTCTTATACATTTATAATTAATTGGCTGTCAAATATTTAAGTACTGAAAAGAATTTGAAGTACATTAAAACATTTTTGTATTGTTTTAATTGTGTCAATTGCATGTGATTCTTATTATTTATTAAGGCTAATGATTATGTTTAAACATATGCTATGTTTGCGTTATTTTTATGTAGGTACAGCTTCATATAATTGGTCTTAGTCTCTATATTTTTAATTTTACATAAATCTGCATGAAAGTCGTTGGTGTGATTTTGATTAGACCTCGGCAGAATATTTGTACACTCCTATCCTCGTTTGAACCTTTTTGAATTCAAGTAAAAAATTCTAGACAAATAAATTAAAATTTATAGTTTTCAGAGATGGAAATTTATTCCTATTAAAAAAATTGAAAAATATCATCTGCTAATTTTCTTCAACTAATATTCTTTTTACATCTCTATAGATTAGTAGTGGCTATCGATAATAGACTGACAAATTTTGACTAATGAAGTCAATTGTTAAATACCGGCTATCGGCTGATTAGTATGAGACAAGAAATCCAGCGCAACGATATACCAAGTTAGAGTTCAAATACCATGTGAAATAAAATGTATATTTTCCACTACAGATGATACCGGTCTCTAAAGATATGAAGTAGAATGAATAGACGGATATAATTATCTATTCTGCCAACCATTGAAATAAAATTTTAATTCAAAACATCGTAAATAATTATATATAATTATTTGCTTTATACCTATGCAAAAAAAAAAAAAATTAATTTAAAACTATATGCAAATTTATCTTGGCACTATATTTTTAGAGTTAGCTAAAGCAATTTAATAAAAACTAGCTTATAATAGAATTTTGGAAATAGTTGTAGAAAGCTACCCCATCCCATTTTCATGTTAATTTATTCAAATAAGCAATTGCGAGCGTAACAACATCTCGTCCTTTAAAATCTTGTTTTTCAAAATCTGATTTTGTCAAAATATTATTTTTAAGATTTCTAGCCTGATTAATTTAAACATATATAGAGAACACTTGATAAGTGTTTTTGACAAAAAGAGATTAAAATTACCCTTTGAAGATATTTTACGAACAGCCAAATTAAATGTAAATTAAATAATTCTTGATCTATTTTCGATTATTATAAATATTACATATTAACTAACATATTTTCTAGTTCATAAATGCTAGTTAGTAAAAACAAATTCAAAAAACTTGTATCCACCTAATTTTTAAAATCTCTAAAAAATGTGGTTTAATCAATAATTGGATTTATCTGGTTTCATGTTTTTAAAAACATTTTCTCTCACATTAAAACAATCAAAAACCAAAAAAAAAAATCAATAAAAAATTCAAAAACAAAAAACTACTATTATAATTTAAAGTTACTTACTTACTACCCCTTTAAGGTAAAAATTACAAAAAAAAAAAAAAATTATAATAAGAAAAACAATGTTTGAAAAAAAAAACAAGAATTAGGAATACATTAAAACCCACTCATTTAAAATAAAAACCTAGTTTCTTTCATTTCAAATATATTTTTTATTTTTTACTTATTTTATTTTTAACAACAATTTTTTTTAAAAACAAAATAATAATTTATTTTTAATGTTCATTATCGTTTCTATATATCTATTTTTATTATAAATAAAAATCTTAAATAACCTCCTCAAAAAATATAGTCTCTCCTTCTGGACATTAGTGCTGCCTGTTGCTGCCGTTAGTACATAGAAAAAAAAAAAAAAAAACAAAAAATAAATAAAATAAAATTTACAAAATAATTTCATTTTTTTATGTTATGTTTTCCTAAACATACCCTCAAGCTGGTAATTATACACTTGTATCAAATTTCTGGGTGAACTTAAAACAAAAAACAAAAAATCAAAAACAAAAATAAACCAAAGAAAATCTAATTTTCATATTACCTTATTTAAAAACAGAAATAACCTAAAATATTAAAAATAACCACAAAAACAACAAAGGTATTCCATAGCCTAAAATTGTCTTTACTAACTTCCAATTTTCAGTATAAGAAAAACGAAAAAGAAAAAAAAAAATTTTTTAAAACTGGAGTGCGAAAAATAATGAAAAATAAAAAAATAAAAACTAACAAGAAAACTTTAGCAACATGTTGCAGAAATTTGTATAAAAGCCGTCATCGTAGTTTACCATAGCGGCAGCACTAAATAACATTAAAATACACACTTTTAAAAAATGTTTTTTTTGTATTTGTTGTTTTTTTTTTTTTTTTTTGAATATACTTATGTGGGCAGCAGAGCAGCACTATTATGAAATTCAATATACAATCTGAGAAAATCGCTTCTCTTCTCATGTATCCATACATATTATTATATATATATATATATATCTTGTATACCGATCCAGATATTTATTAATAGGTTACAATTGGTACAATATTATTTACAGGTAATGAAAGTTGAAATGTATTTGAACATTACATGAATTTAAAAAAAAAAAAAAAACAACAAAAAAATAACAAATCTAAAATACACAACATAATTTCGTGCGGTAAAATTTAATTTTTTAAGATATGTAGGAGACATATTTTGTGATGTCTTTTTTTTTTATATATACCTATAGTCAAATACATATTATGAAAGTTTCTTTTGTTTTTTTTTTTTTTGTATTTTTTGAATTGGTGTGCGAGGGTAGACATAAAATAGAGAATACTTAAAAAACTGTTTTGTATTAAAGAAGAGGACATTGCGTCATCGACTAAAAGTTCTCCATTACATTTGAAATAAACTGAGCGTTAATATGAAGTGATTATTATAGATCTAAGTAGTTAAAATTTGGAATTCGAATGCTTTTTGGACTTAAATTTTTTGTGTCTGTCAAAGTTAATTGTGGGAAAAAACTGAAATTTGAAAGCTTCTTAAACTTAAATTTCTATAACAATAAGTTGTAGAAGTTGTTTCGTTCATCACAGCACTACTTGAACTCTTCAGTATGTATTTGTAATTTTAGACTACCTCTACGAATCCTGATTTTTACTTTAGTTGATTTTATAACTCATTTATAGATGTTATTAATACATCTGTGAGTTATAAAAATCGACCTAAATTTTTTTTAATTTCGGTCTAGAGCAATAATATCTGAGCTTAAAGTTATTGTCGCTGCTATTTTACGAATATATTCCACTACATTCTAGGACCCAGAACTATTTTACGAATATATTCCACTACATTCTAGGATTCATAAATATTGCATCAAGTACTAAGCAATTATAATGTTATTCAATTGTCAGTTTACAGTTCGACAAATGTAATTTATGTAATTGTTATACAAACGTAATGTCATCTGTTATGTTAAATGTAATGTTATTTTTATACAAAACAAAAAATGTAGTATTTAATTATAAAATTAGTATTGGTAATTAATTTATAGAATATACAGCTGGAATAATTTATTTCCAGCTAGATTAATGTTAATTATAAAATTACGGATCGTTTTTAAATAATAACTTTGTATATAAATAAATATTTTCAAATAGAACCAGTAGGGGAGTGAAAGTCAGTCAATAAGTGAACATTAAAGTAAATAATAAGTATTGTAATAACTAAAATGCAAGTTAAGCTACAGTTTATTGAGTATTATTGAATCGATAACAAACACAACAATATTTTAGAAAATTATAACTTCCACTATCAGTACGAAATATTAAGTAAATTTACGGATTTTGTGAAGCGACCATTCAAACAAAATATATTACTTGGAATATTAAAACAAAAAATAAAAATATAGGTGTCATGTTATACGTCCCAGAGTCATTAAAACCATGTGTGTTACACGAGTTATTTTACGTGCGTTACGCAACCGCGGTGGTCCACCTGTACCCGACCTGACCTACCTCTGCATGGGGATTATATAAATAATTATTAATTGTGTGTATACGCATTTTGGAAACGTACGAAACGTTCAATCTAAAAATTACAATCAGGGCGTTTTTCAGTGGTACACTGGATAACTCGCATTGTTGGCTGTGCGAAAACTTAATTTATTTTTTTGTTTATTAATTTTAAAATTGCTTATGAAAATTGTGTATGAAAGATCTTCGTGATCTTCTTCGAATGGGACTTATGACTCAGGTGTTTTGCGATTTTTGGCCATATTAATATGTGAGTGTGAGACAAAACTTCCATGTGGATTTTGACTTACTTTAGTTGGACATCCCAATGGGAAAAGTCATAAACTTTTGGACTTATAATATGCCACCAAAAATGCACAACTATAATATATGAGATGTGGGTCGATTTGGTGAAAAAAAAAATATATCCGATAAGGAAAAATATTAAAAAATAAACTGGTGAAAAATTTGCGAATTTAACAGTGAAAATAATACGCGTATCTGTATGATAAGCATATCAGTAAAATTAAAAGGAAAATATTCGACTATTTTCACTGTTATACCAAAATTTTACTCTAACGCTGGAAAACAAGTTTTTATAAAAACTTTGCGAATTTATTTCATTTCTTATTACGGAGTTATATGCTGGTGCCTACGGTGCACTTGGCAATTGGACAATTAACAAAATGAAATTAAGAAAAAGGGACACTTAACAAAACGTCATTAAGAAAAATGAACATTAACACTAGGCCATTAGATAATCTTAATTTGAGATATTCTGAAAAAAGCCTTGACTTTGAATATCCAACTTAAAAATCCTTCCTAATTCAGAATCTCATATACACATTTATATAAATATTCTAGAAAAAGTATATAACATTGATTTTTAATCCAACTCTACAATGCAAAACAATTCAGAATCTCGCATTGTTTACATAAGTACATATAAATATTCTGTAAAAGGAGAATAGCCATGATTTTGTAACCAAGTAAGAAATCCCTCCTAATTCTAATTGAGGATGTTGCATATACATATATATATATATATATATATATATATATATATTCACATTTTCAGGAAAAATGGAATACCCTTATTTTGAATTAAACTTTGAACTCTCTCCTAATTTAAAATCGTGCATGTGCACTTGTATAAATATATTGGAAATAGGGAATCTACTCTGTAATATTTTGATTGAATTATTTTGAATCCAATTCTTAAACTCCTTTTAATTATTTTTATTACATATACATTTCGACAAGGCACTGATAACAGTAAAGGTTGTCCCCCCAAATCAGCACTAAATATATAATTGAAATTCATACATTTTTTAGGTTAATTTTTCGTGAATGATAAAAGCTGAGTTGTGTAACTAGCTTTAAAATATACCAATTTAAAAAAAAAAATTTCAAGACCGGGTTTTTGAACATTTTTCCAATTCGAATTGGAATTTTGACAAAAATACCGGCTCCCTAGTCTATGACCTATTTTCTGCTATATAATTATATATGATCTCTTTTAACCACTGATTCGGTTACAGGACAATGATAATGATAATCTATCAAAATTGACAACCAATTTTACACTGGTAGATCCTTTTAAAGTTTTTTTTTATATCCACATTTCATAAACCCTTTCGCTAAATATCAAGTTAGGAATATATTATTTACATTTAATTAGTTAGTTTTAAGATAACTGTGGAACATACTACATAATTTTTTGATAATTGCAGTTATTTGTTTTCTAAAGTAATGTTAACATTCTGAGTTCTCCAGTAGTTCTTAAAAATTTTTTCATTATAAACCAAGACTGGCAAAACTAGCTTGTGAAAGAGGGCAACAGAAATTCATTCCTCTTAAGTACGATATTATAGAGTTAAAACCTACTCACTAGTACTCTTGAATTGCATTAAAGACTTAAATTTAAATTTTTATTAACGAAGGATCGATACAAAGGATCTCTTTAACGTTACAAGTAGAATCCAAGCTGAAAAAAAAATTTATATATAACTAACATATTGAAATAATACATTCATCCAATATAATACTAACATAAATTAATGCAAAAAATATTGGTTGCAGCAACCAAAATTACGAATTTTAATGATATTTTGAAGATCGTTATAAAACCAATTCCTATTGCACTTAAAAATAACGAAAACAACACTCTTTTACATATAAAATATTTTTTAATGATTTTAATTGCAAATGATATGCGCGATATGATAACTGTTTTCATCTATCCTACAACAACTAGGTACATACTAATTACTTTGCTAATGTTTAAAAAAAAAAATGTTTCAAACATCAAATTTAATTTAATGAAATGTCAATTCAATTTTAAATTAAAACTTTTCATATCAAAATTGACTTACATTTTCTATTTGTACCTCCATTAATGGATTAAAGAAAATGAAATTAATAAAATGGTAAAATTTATTTTTATTATTAAGAGTGCAATGCTTAAAATTTTTACTTTTAAATTAATGTATGTATGTTTATGTATGGAAGTTATTATTACATGAAAATATTAGAAACTGATATAATAAAATGCTTTTAAAATATATATATATAAATATATATATATATATATATATATATACATATATTCTATTTTCAATTTTATTTCACATCTTGAATAAACTCTAATTTAACTTTCTTTATTTCAAATAAATTGAATTCCATCAATTAAATTTCAAATTGGTTATTATAGCTATTGATTCCATTAACTTTAATAGAAAAAAAAACAAAAACAAAACAAAACAAAACAAATATAAAAATATTTTCCGCTTTAATTGAAATTGCTCTCATTACATCAACAATTTACATCAGATGACAAGAAACAATTTTACAAGTTTTCAAGATTTTGTGTGAAAAACAAAAAAAGACTATAAAGAGAGAAAAAAAAATAATAAAAAGAACAAAAAAATTGATTGAGAGAAATAAAATTATAAAAAAAGAATGAAAATAGAAAACATGAAAATTGTAATAAAATGAATGAATGAATAACAAATTAGATTACTTTAGTTAATGAACAAAACCAATTAAAATGTATAAAATGTAGTTTTTACTCTTCATTTTGTTACTCTCATAAAATTTGCACATATTCATTCCGTATTAATTTACCTAAATGTTATAAAATTATTATTTGAAAACACACAGGGAAATGTTTAGTTAGTTTAAAAATGGGGTGGCAGTCAAAGCAATACGTTGTCACAACAAAAATAGGCCATGTGGGCAACCATAACGAGTTCACATGATCGTCCTTTACGAATTGGATCATTGTGTATTCTTCCAGCAGACCCGTAACTCTGACAAATTTGTAAATATTATGAAAAGATAAGCCTTAATCTCGTTAGATATGAGTCACATAGGATATGTTTGATATCCTTCTGAACGTCAAGAACCTCGAATATTCGACAGTTATCAATATTGACAAGTACCATAGTGTGGTTGTTAAGCGTACAGTTATATAGCAATAGATCCATTATCTAATCATTATTCTTCCTTTTATTCCTGCTGAAAAAATTTCTTAGTTTTCGCTGTGTCCACTTCCGTTCAGAAAGTGATAGCTGAAGATCAGTTTTTTTTACAGGTATGTAATATTTAAACATTTAATGGGTACAGTTTTGATTTGTAAATTTGTATAGTGGATGTGTTATTTAATCAATAATCAGATGACAATAAACGTCCCTAGTTCGAAACTATTGAGCTAAGGAATTTAATATTTAATTGAAGTTCTTTATTTATTTCAGTAATCCTACAAAATTATGAACTTTTATCAAATTTGTAGATGTTCTTAATAAATTGGCATTAAAGTGGAACATCAGTTTTCTATTTAAGAACGCTTAGTTCTTCATAAAAGTATTTAAAATTTGATTTTTCAAATATTAGGTAGGTAGGTAGGTAGTAATGGCTGTCGATAAAGTCCATTGTGTTCTTCTTAGATTGAGACCTGCTGTGAGATCTCAGAGCTGTAGAGGATCGGGCTGGCGTAGTAGTGATCTGGTCAAGAAGATTGTCATTGCTGGGCTCTGACGCCATAGTTATGACATCCTTCGTAACGGAAGTAAAAATATTATCTTTTTGTGAGCTCCAAGCGATACAAAAAGGCGATACCGACATAGGTAGCTTCCTGATTTATATGGCTAAGTATACCATTAACACCAGACTCTGAGACCAGGGCGTTAGTGGTAAACGTGAGCGAAGTGGATGGAACAATCTTTCGTAAGCTTGATTCCATACCAAAGGAAGATTTTGTAGTAACTTTTTGAGCTACAAGGCTAGCATTACTGTTCTTGCCGGATTCTGTAACCGAAGCTGGAGCAATTCCCATGGCCAAAATCTTAGCTTTGATCTTGATGTTAGGTCGATGCAGGAACCTATAGTAGGTATACTTTGCATGAACGTATACTAGGTATGAAAACTTGACTAGATACAGTCAACTGGCTGGGTTTAGAAGCCAAAGCCATACGGTCATTCGGCATGACCGAAGAAATTGTGGGAATTTTATTTTTAAGACCTTCTTCACTTAGGCTAGAAGTTTAATTTTTTTTATTAATACTTATATCCATATTTGGACCCACGAGTAAGTGAAGAAAATAATGTCCACCTATGTAGAGATTCGCATACATAGGTAAGGCTATATAATCCAGAGATCACCAGGTATCCGAGCTCTATAGCATGTACTTCGGCTTTGAAAACTGTATTTGTAGAGTCTGGGCTTTTTCCATGTACTCCCGATCTATTCTATTCATTTTCTTGTAGCCGCCAGTATAGCATACTAATGATTCATTTTCGTTATCGAAAGAAAGTGGACAGGTATCCCACATCTTTTTGCTTCGCATTATTATATTGAAAGATTTATCAAAATTATTTCTTGGTAATAAAAAAAAAAAAAAAAATTTGTCGGGTAATGCTATTGAAAGAGTATACCATCCTTCAGGAGTACACGAATTAGTTTTGGATGTACCACTTTGCAGAAGAAAGCGGTTTAACACTTTTATTTTATTAAAATCACTGACTGTGATTGAAATTTGATTAAAATTTATTTATTAAAATAAATTCACTTAAATTGTCCTTTTCGAATACTTTAATGGTCTTACAAAACCCTTCAAATATATTATTGGCGCTTTAATCAACTGATCACTATTTTTCATTTCATCTCATTTAATTTCAAATGCTACTGGATAGGAAACCATTAAATTCGAGTCCATTTATAAAGAAATGTGATTCTTAAAGACTCGAATATACTCTTTTTGGTATTTAGTTTGTTTCAGCTGCCACTATCAAGTTATTTTCTTAGGCTATGCGTAACCTGTTTTGGCAATTAGTAGTACCATCGATTTGCTTCTGTAGCTCTTACTTACCACGAATAATTTTTTGGATATAGTCTTTTATATCATTTATCTATCTATATTTTATTTTATTTATGTCTTATCTATCTATCGTTTTAGTTTTAACTTTATAAAACATGCTACGCTTAGCACATGGGATTCTATTTCAATATAATATCCTTTTTAGTTCCAAGTATGATTTTGTTAAGCTCTATTTCGTTAGTATACTTAACGGGATTTAAAAATGTTTGTATATACGCAAATTGTCTTTAGATTTCTTTCAAATTAACAATTTTAAAAATTTTAATTATTTAAAAAAGAACTGTAATTCAAAATCATTGTAAGTAGATTAAAACAGTACAAATTTTAAAATAAAAAATTCACTTTATATACAATAAATTTCCTTATTATTTTCAAATATCTAAAATAGTAATTCATATTTTTATAAAATATCGCACCTTTCTGAATTTTACTAAGTCTTAGCTAAAATTGGGACAAATAGAAAACGAAACATATATATAGATATATTTTACACCATATAGAATAACTGCATAATCATAACATAAGTTCTTAAATTGAATCTTAAGATACGTAATTTTATATAGTAAAAATCGTATACATATAGAAAAGTAAATACTTCCGCACGTTAACGATTTATAATTTAACTGCAACTAACTTTTTTTTCTTGTTCATATTTCTATTGCTTACCTACTATAAAAAAAAATCTATCTTTACAACAATCATTTTCTGATATGTGGATTCTATTGTATAAAAATATATACCCATGATCTTTAATCCATAAGATTGAAAATTACAATGAAAAATTTCTTTGAATGCATATACATATACATATACATAGTACATATATGTATGTATAATGAAAATAAAAAGAAAAATTCTCAGTTTTTCTTTTACTGATTATAACAAATAAAAAAAAAGTCGTTTTTTTATAAATCGTAAGGTCCTCAATGTCTCACAATTTCAATTTTTATTTCCTTTTATTTTTTTGTCTACCTATTTTCATTCTCAAAATTAAATTTTTTTTAATAAAATTGTGTTGGATATGATTTGTTCGTCCATTTCAGTATTAAAAGATTAGATTTTTTTTAATACCCAAGACAATATGGGATTAACTGGTCAGAGTCTATAGATTTGATTATGAGTATAGGTATTATTTTTTAGGTATTAATTAAAAAAAAATATTAGTATAATTAATTCTATTCGACTCGGTTTTCCTTACTGCATTTTTTGACTTACAAACTACTTATATATTGTGTTGTATATTGAAATGGTAAGGCTTCAGGTGTTAATAATTTCAGAATTTATGTTCAAATATCTTTTGTCAATTTGTAAATTTTTTTTTTCCAATTTTAAAATAAAAATATGTCTGAACTATTTATTAGTTAATTTATAATATTATTAGGTCATTTAAAAAATTATTATTTCAACCAATTTCCAAGTCAGTCAAACCCAGAAAATGTAATTTTATAATACTTGAAAAGTAGGTGGAATGTGAGGTTGGAGTAGTGAGTCATACTTCATACGAAAGATGTTCAAAACAATTTCTAACATCTATTTAAAGGGTTCTTGTAAATAAATAATTTTATATAAAATTGAATTAATGACAGCTATTGTACATATGTACATTTTGGTATAGTTTTTAATTTTTATTACGACATACTTAGTTGTTATTTACAACAAAAAACAATCACTTATCAGTAATAACTTACCACTGAAAAGATAAAGACAATTGTTAAACTACTCTTCTATACCGATACGTCCACAGATATCAGATTTTTTATCCACCTTGACATGTTGGAGCAAATAGTAGTACAGTTAAGTAGTAGTATAGTCAGTCTGGTTGTTTTCATAAATGCAAACCTGCAGTCAATCTGCATATTCTGAATTTATAAAAACACTTATCAGATTTTCTGAATACTGTTCATAAATGCAAAGTGTCACTCTACTAGGCTTAAACTCTCAGAATATATTTTTAGTATGCATAAACATTATTGAAGTAGTTTGAAGTAGTAAAAGTGGAAAATATTAAAAAAAACGTTTGAAATAAAAAATGATTTAAATGAACAGAAACTTTGCAGAATTGTCAAGTAAATATAGAATGTAGATATAATTTGTTTTCGTTATTGCAAAATACGCCAACTGGTGGAAAAAACTTGTTATCAGCTTGCAGTATTTATGAAAACACCATCCACCCTAATCCCTACGGATGGGATTGCAGGACGTTGATGATGGTGATGAAAACACCCTCTGTTTGTAAACGAAGAATATACAAACTCTGTATGTAGTAGAAATACGGAGTCAGGTTGTGTCCTTCGAATATAACAACGATAATGGCAAATTTATAAAATCAATTTAAAAAAAAAAGTATACACCGAGATTAATATTATACAAAATTCTATATAAAAATAATTAACATAATACGCACCGAACTAACTATAACAAATTAAAACCGCATTTAGGTACATTATGTCACATCAGTACCCATTGTAAAATCTAACAAAATTAATTAAGAAAATTCAAATAAATTTTCATATTAAGTAATTCATAATACGATGTACAATTTAGTTCGCCTAATTTCTCCAACATACAAAACAAAAAAAAAAAAACAAAAATTAAAATAAAAACTTCTGATTTTCTTTTTGAGATTTGTCAGAACTGAGTATCTAAATAATAATAACAAAAACAAAACCAAAAAAAAATAACAACAGAATCACATACATAACATTTTTAACAGTAAAATATTACATTAAAGTGTCAAGAGTGGTTCGCCAACGCTAAAAATTTTGCGCCAACATCTAACAGTCGCATAAATTCACCTGAAATTTCGAAAATTATTAGAAAAAAAACAATAAGAAAAACAACAATATAAACTTAAATTTCCTGTTTATTTTTGTACTTTGTATCTTTGTGTATCTTTTACTGTTTTTCTTTTTTCATTTTTATATTGTTTTTCTTATTGTTAGTTAGTCAATGATGTAGTGAATATTTATGTTTGTTTTTGTTTTGTTTTTTTTTTTGTTTTTTTGGAATCTGAAAATGAAACAAATTTTTTTTTAATTTTTTTGTTTTTTTGAAAATCTAGGGAAAACAACTTTAAAATTGAAGGAAAATATAATTTTTATATCCTCACGACTGTCTTATTATTTTTCTATTTATAAAACGAGCAAAAAATAGAAAAATAGAAAATAAATAAAAAAAAAAATATCTCCGTCAATGTGAATATGAACTTTTAAATTTCGTGAAAGCAGCACTGAAAACAAAAAAAAACAAAAATATATTTTTTTAATAGATAATATGAAAGAAAGTGCGCGCGCAGTTTACTGAAGATAGAATTTAGAGAAAATTATCATTAAAACCCGTGTAGCAATTTTGTCCTAGAAAATTATTAAAATTATTTATAAGTAGTTTCGCAGATGAGTCAGTGAGTGTAAATATGAGGTATTTTCTATTATAAAAGATGGGTGTTTTAGTTCAATTCTACAATTTAACAAATTTACAATGTTCACCGAATAATGGAGAATTGGTATTCGCATATTAAATTCGAAAATGTTTAATAAAAAATTATTAATTGAAATTTTATTATTGCAATTTATAATATTTGGTAGTATAGTTTAATTTGTATTTACTTATCTTAGACAACAACCGCATTCGACTTTGACAACAACCGCAAGAAATATAAACAAAAAGATAATTAAAAATGGATTCCAATTAGAAAAATAAAATATCGTACTTATTTAATTAATTAATAAGTTTTCGAATATCGAATATTATCTTATCTAATAATATGCTCTAAATATACTGGGTGTTCCAGAGTATACGTATCAGCCGAAAATTCCATTTGCAAATCTTCGGCCAATTTCGGCGATTTTGGAGAACCTTTTTGCGGTACTTTCCGGAAGTTGTTTTAAAATAACGGTTTCTACCCCTCTTAAAAAGCTGATACGCATGCTCTGAAGCACCCGTTATAATATATTATTGTATAGACGTAATTATTTAATTCTGTCGATGGATGGGTTGCGGAAATTTGATAAATCAAGAATTGTTGTATGTTAAAATGACATGTTGTGAAATTTCTAATGGTAAATTTCTTTGATTATAAATTTAAAAAAATATTTAATTTCGCTACGTCTCTTTTTAATAATCGATCATTTAGAAGAATAATAATAAAAATTGGTTGTTATGATTCAAATTGAAATGGTTCACATATTTCTATCATACTTTTTTCAATTTACAGTTCTAATATAGTGATTTGTATATCATGGTTGTGAAACAGTAGTAGCTCGTATCTCGCAAGTTAAAATAAAAGTACAAAGAAATTAAAAACTAAATAACTCCTAATTTTAATAATTTTTTTTTAGTTTTTCATTGTCTACTGACATGTTATTAAAATTTCCAAAAATTTCATAAATTACCTAATAAATATTTGTTTTATGTGCTTGACAATAACTTATTCGTACATTAACATTATAACATATTCGTGTGTTAAGCAATGTACTGTCTATTGTCTTTTTGTCTGTAATTGTCTTTTTCCGAGTATTTTTTTATCAAACTTCCGGCATATCAACTTACTAAATGTGGAAAGCTGTTGTCTCTTCTCTTGTTATTTTTCTATTCTACTTCAATTCAGCAACAAATATTTTTTGAAAATTGCTAGATACTAGTTGTCACTGATGCTACAACGATGACATTTACTAATTAAATATAACTAAAATTTATTAAGTTGTTTTAAAGTCATTCGGGGAATTTTTATTAATTTTATTTTAAGGTAGGTGCTGTAAAATCATCACTTAGTTATTTTTACGAACAAGAATGCGGGCATTTTTCCTATGTTATTTTTTATGGATAGTTCTAAGTAAACGCGACCTATTCAGATCTATTGTACTTCCCCGTTTATTATCATAAAACTGCAGATCTACCTTAATAATGAAGGTTATTTTTGCTTTGATGTAAATTTCAGAATTAGACGAAATATTTATGTTTTTTATGAGCTCAGGTAGCTCGCAATAAAATAGAAATATGCAATTTTCCTATAGATACAGTGAATATCATATAATATGAGAACGAGACCCACAGAGGTCAATTGAGAGAAAACAAATATGATAAAATATAAATTTTATAATCCAACGTTAAAAAACAGTTATATTTATTATCATCATTGAAGCAAATTAACATACTCTGTGATATTGCTACTAATCCTAGTCACAAACCTTTAATGAAATTTAATTTGAAACCACTAAAACATTGTTTAGAAAAACGTATAAAAACAAAATTTGGCACAAAAACAAAAATAAATAAACTTCATTCAAATAAATTAAAAAATAAATCTGTAGAGACAATTTTATAATTTTATTTAAAGGTTAACCACGTCTCCGTTGACAATTTTTATTAAAATTAGATATAAACATATTTTCAACCCATTCAGACCCCTCTTAATCAATTGTAAAATGTGATGAAATCTTCTACACTGCATAATAATTGATAGGTCGATTTAAAACCCATTAGTGTTGATCCATTGTTATTTCATAGTTGTATCAAAAAATTTATTAAGTGCCTCGGTTACGTATTCAACTTTAGTTGTGTAAAACTTGTCTAAATGAAATATTTTTTTTGGGTCTGCAATAAAATCTACCTTAGAATGCAAATAGTAAATTATAATTAAGAAATTTAAGATCAATAAACATTATCATCTATATAGCTTCATCCGGGGCTTACTAATAAGTTGCTTTAACGAGCTCAACTTTTGGTCAACATTGTTATTTCACTCCAAGTCCAAGTTCATCCACTTTTAACAATTGTGAACTTTACAGAAGCTTAATTTATTGATTTTTGATTTCAAAAAGTCGGAAACACTTAAATATTTAAAAATATAAAAAAATAATTCTATAAATCAGAAGATTGCAACCCATCAATTCAAATAAAAAAAAAATTTAATGTAAAAATGGACATGTCCACAATACATATTATATGTACATATTGATTAATTAATTATCAAACAAAATTGATCACGACTCATCAAATTCACTCAGGTAACTCTTAAAAACTAAAATAAAAAACAAATACAATAGTCAACGTGCAAATCAATCTTTGTCAACAGAGTGATTTCAGGACAATTTGTGGAATTTTACTTACATGTGTCATATGTCACAAGCGGATGGATTAAATTGATAAATTTCAATAAATTAAAGTGAGAATTTTTATCACTAATATTTGTAATTCAATTGACTAAAAATTAAAATCAGTTTAATCAGTAAAAGCAAAAAAAAAACAAAAAAAAATTGTGACTTTTCTTACTTCAAATAAAATAGAAAATCAACCAAATGACATACGAGTATGTATGTTGAATATAATTATGTATGCCTGAATGTGTATAATATTATTATATGGGTAATGCAGTTCTGGTAGTGCAACTTAACAAAAATACCTGAAAAACGCGGTTAAAGATTGATTATTCATTTTTTTGTTTTTTACAAAACAAAAACAAACATAAAAAAAAACAAAATAATAATAATAATAAGAGATATTTTAGTAACATGCATATTCAACTGTAAAAAAGAAAACATTTTTTTCTGTTTTGTTTTTTTATTTTTAGTGAATTTTACTTAATTTTTTTAATAAAAAGAAAAATACTTTTTTATCATTATCTATATGGTATCCTATATACTTATTCATTTGGTAAAGTAAAAATAATTTTTATCGTTAAATAAATCCACTAGAATTGTTTATATACGAACATTTATTTTGTCTCAAATTATAGACAGTTAAAGCCAACACAACCAGCCAGATTGACTATATTTTTTTACTCTATACCATAAATTTATATTTAAGAGTTACCAGATGCTTATTAAATTGTTTTTTTGTTAAGGAAATTCACTATTACCTTTAGTAGTCGAATTTTATATCATGGTGCACAGGACTGTTGAAAAAAGTAAATTAATTCTGAATTAACGATATTTGGAAGTGAAAGGAAAACATTTAACAGTTAAAAGTCAAATTTTATACCATGTTGCATCAGATAACTGATAAAAGAAGTAAGTTGGCTCCGAAATATTGATATTTGAACGTGAAAGGACAAATTTTAGCAATTAAAAGTCGAATTTTATACCATGTCGCACCAAAATACTGATGAAAGAAGGAAATTGCTTCTAAAATATCGAGGTTTGGAAGTGAGAAGAAATTCGACTTTTCATTGCTAAATTTTGTAAATCGTTAAAAGCAAATCTGATTATTAAAAATATCAATATAATTCCATCTTGAAAATATTATGGTTTTTATAATAAATTAAAGAATACTTCTTTCTTTTTGATTAACTTACTTTTCTTACTCATCATTAATTAATTTAGTCTAATTGAATGTTTTTTTTAATGATTTCTAATCACTTTTGACTCTTGGTTTAGATATAGTTTAAAAATCTTTGACATCGAAAATGTATCGAAAACGTCGCCAATACAATGTGTTGCGATCTGAAATGTAAAAAAAAAAATTCTACATTGTCTAATGATCGGAAATTAGGATTTGACAATAATTATTTCAGATACAGTTGAACTGATAAATTTTACATTTTTGTATTATTTTTATATATTGTATCGGGTTGCAATATATTTTACAACATTTTCGATGTCACGGTATGTCAGAAAAACCTAGCTATATTCTCTTGATACGGTTCAAGGTCTGGGTTTCATTTAATGCAAAAGAATAATGTAAGTTAATGATTGGATAATTTATTTTAAGTTGGCAAACACATTCATTTAATTATCAAAAATTAAGTGACATTTCAAACTGACATTTCAAAATAACATTTAATAACTTAATATATAAAAATTTAAAGCGTTACTGTTGACAAATATCATTATTAAATTTTTTTGAAACCTATATAAAAACCAGATAAATATCCGGGTTTTCAGTTGTTATTTATTTTCATATCAAACATTTGATCTAGATTTTGAACCGGATAAAAAGAACAAATAGCTAATAACAATTGCTTATATACACTGTATACTGTACATACCAACATTAAAAAATAAATGAATAGATAGTCCTACTCTCCATAAATTTCAACATATTAAGAAATTTTTTCAATTTGATTGATGTAGAATGTAGCGGTAAGTGTACTCGATACCTAGTCAGAGCTCCAATCAAACACATCATTTTCAAGCGACTTCAAACAAACACAAAAATGTGAACATGTACAAATCAAACAAAAATAATCTGCTCGAACTGTTTATTTGAGTTCATTTAAATAGTGCTCATAGTGAAAATCTGTTTGTGAGCATTCAAAAACAAAAACATGTATATAAAAATAGTAAATTAATGTGAATGTAGTTCAATTCTTACATATATAATTCTAATAATACATATTGTATTTACCCACAAAACTTTGACAGTAATAAAAAAAATTAAAAACAAAACAAAAATGCTTACAATTTTGAACTGTTTGAAGCAAGCAAATTTTGAACATTCCAAACAATCAATGTGTTCATGAACCATCAAACGTGATCAAACAGGTGATCAAACAAAATATGTTTAAACGCGTTTAACCCTTAAAGAGCTTCAGAGCTCTTCCAAAGGTTAAATTTGTATTTTTAAATACCTATTGTCATTCAGGTAGTTTAACTTTACTCAACATTTTTTTTTTCGATGCACAAGCAAAATTCATGCATTTAAGGGTTAAACATGTTTACTTGGAGCTCTCTGGAGTGCTTCCGCTTTGAAAAACGTTAACCAAATAGCAGTTTATAAAATAAGATATATTTTTCTAGCAATTGGTAAAGTAAAAATTAATAACAAAAATAAATTGTTGCAGACCTGGCCATTTTTTACTATGGTTTATTGCCAAATTTTGTCGACTGAAATAATTGTTTAAATTCACTTAATTTTCTTTCCAACAACTAGATTCAATGTATATGATGAAATTCATAAATCAAACATCTAGGAATACAGAAAATAAATTATTTCCATCTGATATATACCAAATGTCCTGCAAATATCCCAGTAAATTTACCGTAAATAATAATAAAGAAATATTTTGTTTGTTACAAATACAAATTAATTAACAAAATCTCAAATGAACATCATAATATGGTAACTCTAAAATTTAATGCAGACACACTTATATCTATGTACATATTTATGTGTATGCATATGCAATATTGGATGACATGGTTTAGCTTAATAAAAAACTCAACCGCATGATTTTGTTAATGTGCCTCCACTAAAATGTTTGACATTTTCTTCATTTTAAAAATTTTATTTTTTTTTTTACTGTTCATCTGACTTGTTTTTTTTTTGTATTTTTTTTCAACCTTTTCACGGAAATAATTTACTGATTTTTGTAGTTTATTAAATGAAAACAAAAATAATAAAAACAGAAAAAAGCGAAAAAAAAAAACAAACAAACTAAAGTAAACAAGTTTGTTTGTTGTTTTTGTTGTTAATTTTTCTTTTGTTGATTTTTTTGATTTTCTTTACAAACTGAAAAAAAAATATTGACGTGACGAATTACACAAAAAATGCAGTTCATAGTTGCAGTGTACATATAATTTGACTTTCGGAGTATGTACCTACATCACCTTTTGTAAATTAAAAAAGAGTCTAAGATGAATTTAAGTTATATTTCGAATGTCGCTGAATATTTTTTATGTGTAAAATGAAATTTCCATGAAGTATAGTGTAGATTGTACGTAAGATGATGATGTTACAATGACAGTGAGAAAACGTAATTTGAATTAAAAAACATATGAGAAAGTTTTTTCATAATTTTAAAATTATAAAAATTTAATAATATGAAATGTTACATTATATTTTAGAGAGATAGTGTTAATTGGACTAAAGTACAAATTGAATTTTTTATGTATGTTCTGAGAAATCTGCAGACTTCTGAGACGATATGATCAAAGATTACAGTCTTTTCGACATTAAGTATGTGAATATGAAAGTAAAAATAAGACCGATTGACGATTTTAATTAGAAGAGAAAAGAGGTTTAAAAATAAAATAACAGAAAGGGGGGATTTCAAATAGCTAGTCACTTGCAAATGACAATGTAGGGTAGATTGAACTAAAATCCCACTTGAATAAATGAAAACCTACTGGTTTATAATAATATTCTATGTTAATGGGGTTTCAGGACACTGGTAGTGACTGGTTTGTTGTATAAATATTTTAGTTATAATATATTAGATTGCATTATCAATTTTATGGTGTTTAACTATAGGTGCTTTTGAGAAGTAATTTCCTGTACAAATATTTTGATTTATTTTGTTTTTTTTTAAATGGAAGGATACTTAACTTGTCTTGTAATCGTGAATTATACGATAATAATTAATTATTTTTTACATACTTAATTAATAAAATATTGAAATGAACATCAACAATAACTATTCACAACTAAACATGTCCAAAATCTCATTTTCTTCTATAGCTAAAACCAATTCAGAGCTACAAATATCCCCTCTCCCCCAGACTTCCCTAGCCAACATTCTGAATATATAAATGAATTATTAACTTCAGTTTTGGCCAATTAATTATATAAAAAAAATACATTCATGCTGAAATTTAACAATTTTTATATCAAAGTATTCTCGTATGTTTGACTCCACGGGTCTATGAATACAAAGGTTGATCAGTATAATAGAATTATAGCCACGTTACTTTTGAAGTATTATTGCACATTACTGAATTTATAAAACATTGGAATTTAGTTTGTAGCAATACTTAAATGCTCTAAGTCTGACGTTGATTATACACATATATATATTTATATATATATATATATTACACATAATCTATATACTGCACATAACGTTTTGAATAATACTAAATTTTATTAGTTCACTTCGTTCATGAGTTAAAAACCTGTTAATTCTATTATTTGTAAAATTAGAAATGATTTACCAACTTTGTTCAGTTCAGACTATATAAAAAATTGGAAAACTAAGAAAAATAAGTCTTAAATGAATATTTTGAGAAGATTACGGATCTAATCTTTTGAACTGTTTTTTTTTCTGATACATATTTAGGATTCAATTACTAACTACCTCATATTTGTTGCACTTAATTCAATTTTCAAATAAAAAAAAAAACTCATCTGTGGAAAGCCCCAGATTTTATTCTTCACAGTTCATACAACAAATCCCTTTTTGTTCCATTCATCAAATATTTTGCTAGTCCGTTACATGTCAACTTCTCTATCAAATTTATAAATCACATGAATGACCTAAAACCGATTCAATTATTTTAGTGTTATGAATATCAAAATTATGTTTAACTTGTAAACCTAACCCAGCTTCAAACTATAATACATAGAAATTATTATAAAAATGTTGGTTGAAAAATTGCTCAATATTTTAAGAGGAAAAATTATTTTTTATTTTTCTTATTTTGGTTTTTCTTGTTTTTTGTATATCACAAAAATGACGGAAGGTATAAAAACAATTTGTATTTCTAGAGGCGATATATTTACAGTCTTCATTCAATTTTATTTATTATTTTGGAATATAATATACAAGTTAATCTATATAATAATAAAATATGTATCTATATCAATTTACAAAAAAAAAAAAAATTAAACATTAAAAAATTTTCAGAGAAGACATTTTCTTTAAAAAAAAAAATGTATTTTATTTTTTTTTTTTTGATTTTTTAACGTAAATTGATTCTTGGTGTCTCGAGGTTTTTTTGGTTAAAAATGCAAAAATGTGCATGTAACAAAAATATTTTTATTCTCAAATTCAGAGTTGAATTATTTATGACAAGATCAGAGACAAATTTACACCGATTTTAGTTTATTAAAAAAAAAAACAACAATAATAAAAAAAATAGTAAAAATATGATTAATAGTAAATTTTTTGGAAAAGTATGTAATGACAATAATAAATTGTCATGTGTAGTACAAATAATATATAAGATTTTTTTTTTCTAAACTCGAATTTTATATTTTTTTTTTGTTTCGATTTTTTTTAAATTGAAATTTTTTGAACTAGGAATATTGCCAATGGAGAGATAGCATACATACAATAATTAATAGAAAATATGAAAAAAAAAGCGTGGGGTGAATCAGTTCAAATATTAAAGTTTAAATTTAATTCGGATTTTTTTAAAAATATGATAATGCTTAAAACTGAATTCCTAAACAAAATTGTAGATATTTTATTTTTTCCAAAAGGTTAAGGGAAAATTATTGACAGAATGATCATTGAGCTAGAGAAGGATTCTTATTCAATAAGAGTAAAACTATTTGATCTTTTTCAATTGGAAATGTTAGGTTAATGATAACAATAATAATAATAATAAAAATAAAAGGATGCACAGTATATATAACTGTAATTTTAATAGTACGGTTGTTAAACAATTTCGTTATCATCCCTGTTAATTGATATTCGTCGTCCATTCAATATTGAACGCTACAAAATGATATTTTCGATAAAGAAGTACTATCAAGTTTTTTCTCTATATAAAACTAACTATTATGAAAAAAAGTTGATTCTCCTTGCAAGCCATATTGTTGTGTAATGAGGAGAAAATTGTCTTCCGGTGATATCGTAAATGTCTTTAAAACAAACTTTAGCCTGATAAAATGTAAAAAAAACTAAACTATCAATGATATCTGCTTTCTGAGCTTTCTGAGACATTGTGTTTTAATTCATTTGTGATCAAGCAAAATACACAGTAGCTTCTTATTAACACTATACAACATTGGGGTTTTAAAAATGTTTCTAAGCCCAAACACCGGTTAAACTGGTCGCCAAGACATCCTCAATAACAGTTGTGATCATGGATTCAATGTTTTAAGTTTTTTTGAGCTTTTGTAGACATTTAAGATTATGTGGGCGTTGTATTAAACGATGACAAGTAATAATAATAATACTAATACTGCTGATGGTCATTGGTCAAAGTTCAATGTTATCAATATTGATAATTTACTACCTATATGTTGTATATATTAAAAAAAATTTTTCAAGCTTAAGGTGTTGTGCATAATGAGATAATAAATTTTAATTATGATCAGATATGCATATATAAATTAGAACTGACTAATATGAAATTTTTGTGGTTTGCGTCTTTGAATTAACCAACTTGAAATGTTTCTAATTAATAGCAGCTCAATTCTAATTGAAAAACATACAAAAAAAAGATAAACATAATTGACAATTTAAATTGATAAAAAAACTGTCCATTTGGTGAATTAGAATTTATCTTGCATTTCAGGCACACATCATACGATTTAAATATAATTTTGTGAATAATTCAGTAAAGACCATATATTTTTCTTATACTAGACGCTGTAAAAATAATTTAGCGTCACTATGTGGTGTGAATAGAGTAAAACATAAAACAGAGCATACTTATTGCTATTCAACACTATAAATGTGAATCTAAATTTCAATTCTGATAAAAAAGTGGAGAATATCGTACAAAACTGGATATAATAATTTGATAGCATGCTTTTAATCAATAACAATTATTTGAAAAAGAAGTTTGTTCATTTCCGAAATTTTTTGAAAATATAATAGTCAAAATTCGGTCATAATATTTCTTGCCATAAAATGATTGCATTAGTAAAAACATACCTCTTTGTTGTTCCTAATTCTCAAAATAATCCGTTTCAAGGACTTAAAGTGAATTAGTTTACAATAACGCTACGGTGCGATATTTTTTTCACTTGATTTGACGTTCCAATTTTGATATATTGATGTTATACATCTGTATGTAAACATTTTGTATCTGTAAATACACATTTACTTAGTAAACGATTAGTAAAGGTAGGTGTACAAAAACGTAAACATTTTGTATCTATAAACATTACATTTATTTAGTGAATGATTTGTAAAGGTACATTATAGCTGTAAGCTTACAAAGCAAATATCTGTAAGTATATAATAGTAACAACGTATCATGAGCTTACGTTTACAATGTATCTTTACTGTATGCATTTTGTAACATAATTTTATTTAATATACATTTACATTCTTTTCAGTAAACGATTTCTAAATGTACAATAAAAATTTATTTGTGCCTATTAGTTATACAAAATGTGCCTTGGGGTATTCATGCAATTAGCAAACTTCACTTAGAAAACGGACAATTTGCAAATTCCACTTCAGAACAAAGAACATTTGGCAACAAATTTGAAATATATTTTTGCTAAATGTTTATTTTGCTACAGATTGCTTTGTCATTCA
This sequence comes from Argyra leucocephala, assembly GCA_963942445.1. Taxonomy (NCBI): domain Eukaryota; kingdom Metazoa; phylum Arthropoda; class Insecta; order Diptera; family Dolichopodidae; genus Argyra; species Argyra leucocephala. The sequence continues at coordinate 30,650,484 of OZ012677.1, forward strand.
TTTCTTGGTCATCATTTTTTGGTCCGAAATGTTCAGACCAATCTAAATGCTAAATGTTTATTTACAATGTGAAATTTTCCAAGTGCATTAAAAGTGTATGGAGTTTGTGCTGGTGGTATTTTACAGCTGTATTTGCTTGTTGTTGCTTTAAAAACAGATCTTTAGACTTAAAACTAATTAAATACACCTACCTCCTCACCTACGTTTTAAACATATTTTTAAATCTAATTTATGTGTCCCTAATTCTATTTTTCACATCCCCGCATTAACCTTGAATACATTTTCCCCACTAATTATACATGTACATGTCTCTTTGTATTTCCCGTTTTCAAAATTGAACAATAATTTGAACAACTATACAATATTATTTTAAAGTTCAAATTTCAAATTCAGGGATTACAAGATTTGTGTTAAAAGCTGTCCGCCCTTAAAAAGAAAAATTTCTTTCAATAAAATTTAATGATTTGAAATTCTTATTACAAGTTTCCATTTTACAAAAAAAATGCTCTTGTTTGTGAAACTTGTTTGATAACATATATATATATATACATATATTACCATTGTAAATAATATAATAATAATTTTAAACTAGATTTCATCATCACAAACCAATGACAATATTTAATAATAATATTTAAAAGTTGAATTTAAATTTATTTGCCTTCCACTGTCAATACGTTCTCAATTATTTTTATAATAATTTCCACCTGGTTTATATAAATCTAGACTTAATTATATTGCTAGACAAAGTGTTAGAATACCTCTTACATGAAATGATAATAAAATTTAAAAATTATAAAACTAGTTTTGTTCAACCTACTAATGATAGGTACTATCGATAAGGAAATTATTAGTCACCTCAGAAGTTGATCATTATTCGGTTTGTTTTGATTAAAATCATACACAATCAACTATCGAAGAATAAAAATGTATAATGTAAAAATGGGTAAAAAAAATTAATTTAAATGTTTCAAGTTCGTCTTATAAATTACTTTATTAATTCAAATGTCAATTTACAAAAATAAAAATGAAAACAAAAAAAATATACATTAAATTTGTGTTCTATCGCATAACATGTCTACTAACATTTTAGATGTAAATTTATTATTAATCATACAGTATGATACTAGGGTATAACTTGTGCTGATTCTAAAGTGTGGTGCAATTAATAATTTAAATACCATTATAATTGCAAAATTATGTACAATAAAGTGATTATGCTCGTATGCTTTTGGTTTTTTTTTTCTTTTTATCTTTTTGTTTACAATTAATAGATAATTTTTTTTTCTTCATTTTATTTAATAAATAAAATTTACAGTAGAACTTTACTAAAACGAACTTATCAATAATTTCTATTAACCTTTCAATTAGAACCAAAATTACGAATCATTATTGATTTTACAAGAGAAATATTTAAATTTTTGAAATTTGGTTATTTTTGGTTATATTTGGTTATATTTAAAGACCTTTGGTAGATATTAAATTAAGGCTAGGTGTTTCATTATGCATTTTAATAGCACTACCGTTTCTAAAACATTGTAGATTAAAATTCTTGTAACCTTTAATTTAAAAATTGATGTTTTATTAATTGAAATTGTTTAACTGATTCACGAACACGATATCAACGCCAATGACATAACGAAATTGTGAATAAAAAATTTAGTGTGTTTGTTTGTTCAATTAATTGTATAATGGGCTTGATATAAGCGTCAATAAGGTGAGAAGTCCTTTAAAAATAAATTATGAAAAAAATTAATCATATTATAAAATAAATTTATATAATTAGAAATTTAATTAGAAATTATTAAAATTTCCATAGTATTTTACTTTTAATAAAAAGAACAAGTCGATTTATTAATATTCAAAATTTGAACATTGATACATAGATATAAATTTATATCACCATTGTATCTATAAATATTACTTACTTATAGTAAGAGTTTATAATAAACAAGTTATTTTTAGAAATTGTTTCGTTCTACCAGAACTCATCAGTAGGTATTTATATTGTTAGACTACCTATACCTGATTTTTATTTTTATTGATTTTATAACTTATTATAAAATGTCATTAGTACATCGGTGAGTTATAAAAATCGATCAAAATTTCATCGCAAAATGTATTATAACTATAAAATAAATAATATAACGTATATATAATATATGAATACTTTTAATTTAGGGTCCTGTTTCATTCGGATTTGTGAATCAATAATTCATTTTTTTGTTTAAATTAAGTCTTTTAGCTTAGAAGCTAATTTTAAATAACTCCGATTTTTATTTTAGTTATAGCTCAGGTTTGTTTTTATAGATAAATTGGTATATATAACTTTTTCTTTACTTTTAATTCGTACGTACGTTTTATAGAGTTAATTTTGAAGCTTAAATTAGATGCTCGTGTATTATGTGAATTTTTTTTACTGATTCTAAATAATATAAGTTATTAGAGGTTTTAAAGTCAAATCAAATTTAATAAAACTGTATGGCTAAAAAAGAATAACGTATGGCTCCATAGTTTAAATACATTATTCTAATATCTCTATAGCTTAATTGATAAGATGGCAGAAGAATGCAGGATTCAATCGCGGATGTCTATTGAAATTCAATAGGAAAGACTTTAAAAAGTCTATTAAAAAAATTTTTTGGTATCACGAATGTCAATTAAAACTAATAAACTTGTCAAAAACGTTGCTACATGCACTTCATAATATTTGCTGTCAAAAATATAAATTCTTTGTAAATTCATTTTACTTTGATATTTTTTTAAATAGATTTTTTTAAATATTTTGGCTTTTTTTTTAATTGCGGATTATTTTAAATAAAAAAAAATGGGGAAAATGAGTTTGACTTTTACCGATTTTTTTTTATGAAGAGGTTTTTGCAGGTACCCTTTATCAATTTCTATATTATTTTCCAGCAAACTCACAATTATTTCCAATTGCCTTTTAATACTAAAACTTTTCTTAAAATAAAAACAAATTTTTAATAATATTTTGTAATATATAAAATTAAAATAAAATTAAAACTTATTTATTCTCCATTTCTACTATTTCCGTTAATGTTTAACAACAAAATGTCGGCAACTTTATAATTCTATTAATATGGAAAAAAATTCTTCCGAATAGACATCCGCCATTAAACCCAATATACCTTTTTCTATTTTAGAAAAAAACCCTTTCCAATAGACTACGTGATTGACATCACAACCCCATCATGTAACAAGATTGGGGATCTAGACATCCGCCATTAAACCCAATAGACTTTTTTCTATTTTAAAACAAATTCTTCCTAATTGATACCACTATCTTATCATGGGCCAAGCACAGATTAAAATCCTTCGAGATAAAAAATGTATTTTAGCTTCTTCTAGATAATGCGCAAGATTAGAATATTAACTGTAAACTATAATCAACTAGTTTATTAAAATAATGATTACAGAAATTAAAACACGAGTCTCAGAACCAAAATATCTAAGCCAGGTTGACTTCGTGTACTGCGACGGAGTAAAATAAATACACAGTAGCAATATTAACATTTTTCAATCCTAGAAGATTATGAAAAATTGATTCTTCTTTTTGCTTGGTTGAAAAATCTTTTTGATTTGAATTTTTCACATCTTATTTACAACTATATTCATCGGGCTCAGCAGTGTTCTTGACGGATAATATTAAATTATATTTTTGAAAATAGTTCGTAAATTTAATTAGATAACATAATTTTATTTTTTAACATAAAACTGTGAATCATATTCAAAACCCTTAAAATATATATTAATGCCAAATAAGTAAGTCAGTCAAATATTTTAATCCCTATAATGATACTTTACTAGACTTAATTAGTGATTTGAGTTAAAATAAAATTGTTTTTTTATCTTCAAGATTAGATTATTTCTTCTTCTTCGTTTTGGAATTGATTGACCATGTTGATTGTTTGTTCCCAATTATTCGATCTATTTAATTTTATGATGTTGGATGTCACTCAGTAGTACCATCTAAACTGCAATACATCTTACCTCTATCTTCCAATTTCCCTCTTAATCCGTTTTGCCTTTCAAACCCTACAATAATTTTCTACAAAGCTATTCTTCCCTAGTGCTTGGGTAGTGTGTAAAAAAATATATACATATAAAAACTATTACAATCGATAAGACATTTCCGGCTCGAACGGAGTTTATTACAGTTTCAATTAGAATTTCTATTGAATGCTACGTTAGTAAAGAAGAGTGACGTTTACTTCACTTATAAAACTGTCTGAAGAAATGCATGTTAATATATTAAAATTATATGCTCAGTAAGTTTCACATTCTAACAAAAGTGTTCGGTGACAGGAAGTTCCCTATTAAATAGTTCTAATGTATATACATATATATATATAAATATATATATTTATAAAAATAATAAAGTGTGTAGTTTTGCCCACATAACATCTTGTTTAATCAGAAATCTGATCTCTCGTGACACCATCAGAGTTAATTTTTTTTTTTCTGTTTTTATTATTTTCAATACACGGGCCAATAAGATCTAATAAAAAAGATAAATATCTTAACATAAAAATAAAAATAAAACACAAAAAAAAAGACAATTTTTTTTAAAATAGATAGTTGTTGAATATTTCTAAAAGTTGTTAGGATGATTTTATTTTCCTCTTATTTTGTTTTTTTTTTTTTTATTTCCTTACAGTCTTCTGTAATGTTTTTATTATAAATTGAAATTTGCAATATTTTTAATACAACTAAAAACATAAAAAAAAAAAACAAAAAAAATATAAATAAACAAATTACATGAGAATGCGTCACTTCCCGCTTTATTTAATATTATTAAAATACATGAGTATAGTAGTTATAGGTTAAACATTAAAAGAAAAAAAAAAAACAAGCGATGGAACGCGTTCTAATACCAATTTAACTTGTTAACTTGTCGCAACTTTTATTTTTGTAATTTTTTATTATTTTTACTAAATGATTTTAAACAATATTTTATATGATGATTACTAATAAAGTTTGTCTGTTGCACCCACTCGTCTACGCAATAGCATTTAATTATTAAAAAAAAAAAAAAAAAATTGTCACAAAAAAAAACAATTACAAAGACAAAAAAATAACAATTAATAGATTTAAAAAAATCTAAGATACTTTGAAAAGTTTAGAAAATTGGACTTGAATGGATTTGTAGAAATAGTGATGATAAACCTAAAAAAATTAAAGAAAGTGTGTTTTACAGACTCCATATTATATGCATTTTCTAACTGTAAAAATAATACCTTGCAAGATCGTCTAATGGGTTTTAAAATCCTATATCTTAAAATCATGCTCTACATGTTGAAGGTTTGTTTTTAGAATGAAATATATTGGATTAATTACCCTATCACAATATTTTCTCTATATTGTCTAATATTGTGCTATCTTTTTCGAACATTTATAAAGTCGGCCAAGAAGCAGATGGGCAGACAACGTGAAAAACGATGCTCAAACCCTATAAATCCCAAATTGAAGACAAATGGCCCTAGATCGACCTTTTTGGTATAAAATAGTGATAAAGGCCAAAGCTCACCCAGAGCTATAGTGCTATAAGATGATGATGATGATAATGTCGGTGTACTTTTTCTATTTGATTTAATTTCTTTTATAATTTGTTTTATACTTCAGACTACAGGTTATATTCATAAAATATTTATTTATTTAATTATTCATTATTTTTTAACAATTCAATATTTTTTAGAGCTTATACTACTGTATTTACACCTATGACTATTCTTAATTATTATTTAGGCTAGCTGACTAATTTATTTATCTTTCAATTTATTATTTATTCATAAAATTGTATCCGAATGTCTTCTCCTAATTGTAAACAAAAAATAAAGCTAACACAACAAAGCTTTCAAATTGTATTCCTGCAAATTATGTTCAAATTTTGTAACGAGATTGTAAAGAGAAGACATTTCAGAGAAATAAAAACACTCATTCGATATGGGGTTAAGCTAAGTATGCTGATAAAAAAAAATTAATACAAAAACTACTGCAAAAGCGGTAGCAAAATTTTATCAAAAATTCGTTTAATCAATAACAGATGGCATTATTTGTTCATTTGACAATCAACAACGTGTGAATATAAAATCTAACTATTTATCTTTAACAAACCTATTAGTATTAATTAATCTATCTAATATCTTAAATAAACTAATTAAAAAATAAATAAATTCTAAGTAAAATAAAGTGAACGTTAAAAAATATTATTTAAACATTTTAAAGCTTAATACCTGGCGGTCAAAACAAGAACTGCATTTTTGTTTTGCTCAGCATACTAACAGCGTACCACAAAGCAAAATTCGAAGCAAAATTTTTGCTATCATTTTTCAGCAACAACAAATTACATGAATTAATGTTAAATTTTTGAACAGCATACTAACAGCATACGTTACGGAGCTTTAGGAGAAAAAAACTGATGAAGATGTATATGATCGTGAATCACAATAAAATTAAATTATAATATAGGGATTAAAGTATAATGATGTCCGCAATATTTTAAGTAAGTGAGATTACATTTTTTTGTACCAAAAATCGATGAATAATTGTATTGTTATTTTAATTTTATACAGAACGTATCAGCTGTTCCTGTTTTTTTTTTTTGTTTTCTTTATTTTGTTTTCAATAATACATTTAGTTTTATGATTCATGTATATCAAATACGTAATAGATATAATTAAATTTAGTTTTATTGATCATAGCTTAGGTTTAAGCTATGTGTTAACTCTTATTTGCCTATATACTCAAATCAAAATTAACAAAAACAAATAAAATTTTATAATGTACTCGTTATTCTATTAGCTTATGAATATTATTTAAGAAGTTTTGGTTCTTCAACAACTAAATCAAACACTAAAACCAAGAGACTAGCAGCTCAAAATGTTTTGCATTACATTTCATTTGATGATCGCGATGCTAAGATAAAGAACAAAATATGTAAAAATACCCCATAGTAGCAATACACAATAATAAAGATGCATAAATGTAGCTGTCAATAGTCGCTAATATTCGTATTAAATCCCTCTGCTTCTTCGTGTTAGATAGTACTAAATTTTAAAATACAACAATCATTCAACGAAGGTTTAAGTACCTGGTTAGACCTCCCCAAACTGAAATTTCATCTTTCTTTACAGCTTGTTATCAACAATAAATTAAAATAAAATAATATTTTTAGACAATAATACTACACCCATTATAGTCAACATATTTATACAGTTTGAAAATCATTAAATCATTTTATAGGACTTAATACCTTAATTATCTGCTTCAATATTTTAATAATCTACGCTACCACAATCCCATTTTCTTTTAACTACAAAACTGATTTTTTTTTATTCATGAGAAGCTTACTTGAAAAATATAAAATAATTAAATAAAAACCTGTAACGACTATTCTACTAACGATTATAAATCTTCCTTTTATTGACAAGACTTGTAAGCCGAAAAGCAAAACAAAAATCAAATACAAATTTTCAAATATTGAAGTTCATAAATTTTATTTGAAAAAATTGAATTAATAGTTTTCTAATTTTGTTAGATTGTACGAGTAGGTACTATATAAAATATGTACATATACATAATAATAATATTATCTACATATAGATAAAAACTTAAAGATATATTTTTAATATTTAATTTTATTTATTTATTTATATTTAATTATATTAAGTAAAAAAAAAAAACAAATTTATTTATTTTATTTTAATTTTTTATTTATTTTTGTTTTGTTTTTTGTTTTTCTTGCAGAAATTTAATTGGTTGTGCCTTATTTTAATATGTTTAACAGAATGTTTTGATGTTGCTAATAGCGTATTAGGAAAATCACAATTTTGTGAAGTTGAAACTGGTCAAACGAATATTATTGTTGATATTGAGGAGAGTCGAGATGATTGTAAGTATTAAAATAATTTTCATTTTTTTTTTTTTATTTTAATTATATTTTATTTTATTTATTTGTATTTTTTTTTTTTTTTTTTTTGTAATCCATTTTTGGTATTATGAAATCTTGTCGTTAGTTGTTAAATTATTGATAGTGTTATTGTTTTTGTTTCATTGTGTCTATCTCATATATTTTGTGTTCAAAAAGTTGTTAATTATTTTAAATTGAAATTACAAAAAAAAAAAAAATTAAAGATAGAAAACTAGTTTTATTTATTTTTGTTATTGTTTTTTTTTTTTTTATTTAAATCGAAAATTTACATTTTTCCCATTATATTAAATTTTCAAGATAGTAAAATATACCAAAATGAATAAAAATATTTTTGAATAGTAGAGTATATGTATTTTTGGAAACAAATAAAATTTACATAAGGAATGTATTTAATTTCCATATAAGGATTTGAGTATATATAGTTTGATTTTGCAGTTATGTATATACATATAGTACAACTAGTTGTAGAATATTTTCGATTTAAAAATAATATTGTTAAAAAACTTTAATTGATTTTGTTTCTGGTATGTTATAGAAATTTTGTATAGGAAATTAAGAATTTATTAGTATTACAAAAAGATTACAAATATTGTTCAGGTATTTAGATCACATCAGTGAGAAATTTTAATAAAGGGTTTTTCAAAATTGATTTCAAAAGTATATTTAAAATCATTAAAATGTTTTTATTAATTAAAATAATATTTATTTTTATTATAATAGAAAATAATTAAATCGTCCTTACCATTATATGGTATGGTGGTAAATTGTTTGAATACAATTTTTGTTAATTTTTGGTAACAATTTTGATATTATATCGGTTCGTAATAGCGCAAATTATAAAAATATCAACGCAGGCCTTAAATTTAATATACAGGTTCACTATTAAGAATAAATAAATAAATGAAACAGTTGAATTGACAGAAACAATTGTTTTTGGTTTGTTGCTTAACATGTACCTGTTACTTGAAAAAGTAGTAACCGAAACTAGATAAATAACACAACAGTATTAAATCCCACAAACAATAGGTTAAACTGACTGAAATATTTCGTGAAATTATTACTTCGTTGAATAAAGCGTTGAATATAATTGTGATGATATGATAGGACAACGATATGACAACGGCCCAGATTTATACAAAAAAAATTGAAATATATAAAATATAGTTATTAATGTCATTTTCTATTTGAAATTATTGCTATATTTAGAATTTTTGTTTTCTCTTTTTAATTTTATCTTATTTTATGCTTTAATATTTTATAAGCAAAATGTGTGAGGGACTACCCAGTAGATTGAAATAAATAAATAAATAAATAAAAAACAATGTCATAGTGTGGTCTCGTTAGCCGAGTGGTAAAGCACTCGAGTGTAGTAATGTAACGACCGAAGGAGCACGGGTTCAAACCCCGTGAGAACCGAAAATTTTTTCAAATGGTGAAAATTACTGGAAAATATCATTTTCAATACAACCACATCGGTTCAAATATAATTTAATAATTAATAAAGATATAATACAACTAATAAAAAAATAATATAAATATATATATATAATATAAAAAAATATATACCAAATAATTAATATAATTTAATAAAACAAAAGGGCCCACATTTCGAAAGGGAAAAGGACCTATAAAGTTGGCCTACTGATTTATCTGTAGGATCAACTGTTAAAATAAATAAAATAAAAAAATAAATAATATCATATAAATTTAGAAACAAATATTAATTTATTATTGACTTTTAGTGAGTATCATTTGATCGTAATATACAGTTTGGTTTTATCTATAAAAAAATATGATCTGAAATAATCCGTACTACCGTTTTTTAACAGATTTAATGATGTTTCAAAAATGATATGTTGATTTGAATCAATTCAAATATCATATTTGTACTTAAACTACTACCATATCAATTAGTTAAAAAAATTTATTTTTTAACTATTAATATAATAAGCTACAAATATAATTATCAAGTTAAGTTATTTACTTCAATGTACAATTTATGATTAAATATTATACCTAGCTACCTTACTTAATAGAACTGTCAAAGAATTTATTCGTCAGATTCGAATTTATTTATTAAATATATCATATTGATTTAAAAACTTCTAATAATATACATAGCACACATATATAAATATTGTACCTTATTTTTGTAAACTATGTTGCTAATATTATTATTAACTATATTATGTTTATAGTACGTACAAGCCTTTAAACTTTGTGTGCTATAATATCTTGTTCTTTTACTGCCTATCCTTTATGGATGTTAGCGACCACATATTATTGTAAATTTGTTGTTATGTTTGTGAATTCTTCTCTATTTTGAGATGTTCCAATTATAGTTCACCTATAGTTCTTGCAATTTTTGATGTTTCTTAGCCATGATAATAGATTCCTTGCAGTTCCCTCCCTGCCATCAATTTTGTTCTTGGACTATTAGTTGAAGCATTTCATATTTTTGATTTTTCATGATGTGGAAAAAGTATGCTGTTTTACGACACTTGATATTACATACAATAGTTCACACTTTATTTGTAATTTTTGCAATGCTTCCATATTTCTTACCTTATCGATCCAAAATATTTTTAGGATTCTTCGGTACACCCATATTTGAAAAGCTTGAATTTTGTTCATATCTAACACCTTCAAAGTTCAAGTTTCCATACCGTATAAAAGTACTGACCATACATAACATTTGATGTCAAAATCTCTATTCGTGAATATCTTTTTATACTCTAGTGCATTTACTTTAGGAGTGCATTTACTCCTCGCCATTTCAATTCTACATTTTATTTCTTTTGACCAGTCCCATTCCTTATGTAACCAATTATTACCAAAATATTTATAACAGTTGACATGTTCTATTTGTTGTCCATTAATTGAGATGGTTATGTTGTTGTCATAGACATTCTCTTACTTATAATCAGGACCTTTTCCTTCTATACTATCAGCAAATAGGGTTGTGTTGTATCATCGGGGTATTTGAAGTTATTGATGACAGTATACCATTTACTTTTATCTCTCCATTTAAATGATTAAGGGATTCACGAAATATGAACTCAGAATAAACGTTAAATAAAATTGGTGACAATATACAACCCTCTGTCGTACTCTTCAACTAATTGCAATTTCTGAAGATTATATATGTACAACACAGATTTCAGATTTTTGATTACAATACAGATTTTGAATGCATTGAATATATTTTCCATATTTTTAAAGTCAAAGGTCAAAAGCTTTTTCGTAATCTATAAAGCCTAGAACACGCATCTTTCTGCACATATCTTTGTAGTTTTGAACCAATATTTAGCTACAGAAAAGTGCTTCCCGTGGACCCATACCCATTTTTAAAGCCGAATCATGTGGATATCATGTTTGGTTCTAGCTTTTAATATATTCTGTTATATATTCTGTATATATATTTAAGGCATAGCTATGTCTGTAGATTTGAGCCAATCTCGAAGATACACTCCGCGGTGTCATAAATTGGGTTGATCATACATTCCAATAAATTAAGATTTTCATCATCAATAAGTTTAATTATTTCTATCGGTATTTCATCTGGTCCAGTAGCTTTATTTGTTTTTGACAATTTTATATCATTTTTAATTTCTGTTTTTGTAATCTGTTGTCCTGTTAATTCCATTTCACTTAAAGGTTGAAATGTTGACCTGGTGTTATCAAAAAATAATTCTTATACAATAGAATCTTCCCAAATTTGTTTTTTCTTTATAGCATCTACTATAATTTTACTTTGATTATTCACTAAATTTTGAATGAGCCCGCTACTTCTTTTAATTTTTTATGAAGATTAAAATCGTCGTGCAACTGCTATAAATTTTTTAATACAATACATTCACGAGTAAGCCATTTATTTCTAGCTAATTTTATTTTTGATTTAATTAACTTATGAAGATCTTTGTAGGTAGAACAAGTTTTATTTTAAAATTTGGGCCTACAATCCATGATTTCGAGTATCTCACTCTATATTTCCATAATATAAACAAAATTTAAAGGCTTGTTGCTAGTCCAATCGAAATAATTGTCACAATTCTACTTATGTATCTACATAGCTTTTAGATTCAATTTTAAATGCATTTGGTAGGTATACTTTGATTAAATGATCAATTAAAATTAAATTACACCAAATAACTGCATAGTTACATCCTTTCGTTTAAATGTCCCATTGAATATTTAAATGAAGCAGTTTGTCATATTCATTTTCGATATTAATTTAAGGCAAAGCAATTATTTAAAATTGTTTATGGTTCAATAAAATTGAAATTCGAATTCTCGAAGATCAATGAAATGAAAATTTCTGTAAATGTAATAGAAATTATTCTTTTTTTTACAGTTAAATTTAAATATGTTCCAATAATTTTGCTTATATACGTATATATGAAATTTATAGTGTATAACTTGTAAATTTTTAATATTCTAATAAATAAGGAAATAATTTTCCAAAAGTATAAATTCATAATAGACTTTTGAACTTAAATTGTTCTTTCCTTTCATTTTCTTTATTTTATTGTTTTTCTTTTCAATACAAAACGATTTTATTTCCTTCTTACAAATATATTGGCAACAATAACAACAGCAACAACAACTAATCATATATATAATAAACATACGTGAAATGGCAGTGTTGACCTCTTGGTCATTTAACAAAATTCCATATAAAGAGTTCAATTGCTTCTTGTTATAGGATTTGCTTCTTTTTTTTTTTTTGAATTTCATAAACTATGATTGTGTTTCTCTTTGGTAGAAAATCAGTAGAAAACAAGTAGAAAACAAGAGTAAAATAGAAGAAAAATAACAGAAAATATGTTTTCCTGATTATGTAATTTTTTTTTTTTTTTTGAATTTTTTAATGTTGTTTTTGTTTCTATTTTTCTTATTTAGACCAATTCCAGTTTGACTTTGTTATTAAAAAAAATTATTTTTTTTTTTTGTTTTTTAAATTCCTATTTACAATGTAAAAATAAATATGAAATTTTTGGTTTTAAACTTCCTTGCAAATTAATGAAAACAGTAAAATTGTTAACGATACAGTTTAATTTTAAAAAAAAACTCATCAATTTTTTATTTAATATACAAAAAAATAGAGTATAACATAATATTATTCTATTGAGAAGAAGAATAGCATAGAATGAAGAAAATATAATACAAACACTGTTGAAGGTATTAATGAGAACACTTGTGAGTTCCATATTGATATTAAATATAAATGCATTTGTAAAATAAACAGTGTTGTTTCGTTTGTTTTAAACTAAATATCTACAACGAATATTCAGGACAGGGAAAATAGTTTTTTGCAAGAAGAATAATTTTTTTTGCAAAAAAAAATAATACATAAATAAATCTAAATAATAATAATAAATTTTGCAATACTTTCTATTACTTAACTTTACTCAAATTTTTCTGCCAGCTTTCCTAACTTGATAAATAATACCATGTTTACTGACTTAAATTTATCATGCCATCGATTTGAAAAATATAAAATTTTACGTCATTGTTTTTTTGAATTTAATTTCAACTTTGTTGTCTTGAACTTTGCAACAAGGTATACATCAGAATTTCCCAGTGACAATCTATTAATCGTTGAGGCCTAATCCAAATTATATTTATTCACTATCACCAATCAATTAGCTAGAATCACTTTTTATTAGCATAATGATTGTCTGCTAATATCACTAGCATTAGTATTTACATTATACTAATGGCGTGCTTATACATGCAATTGATTTGGGCTATAGTGAATAAGCATAATGTCAACTAGGCCTGAAGTTCCAAAAAAATTTTACTTTGTGAAAAATTAGAACTAAGATCATGAAAAGAAAATACTTTGCCATTTTTGTTAGTATTTTAAATTCGTATTGCAATTCATTTTGAATTAGGGTTTACTTACAGATTGCTTGTTTGAGTTCTTTCAAGCTAACATCAAATTTTAAAATTAATTCAATCAATTTTCACTAACTAATAACATTAGTAATTTTCATAAACAAGAAATATTGGCAATATTGCATGCATTGGCAAGTATTTTGATCATAAACAAAATGTTACAAATGAAGTTTGTTCATAAACGTTTCTGACTTAGCAGGAAAACTGCAAAATTATAATAGATAAAGCATGACAATCAGTTGTGTTGCTGTTTTTATTTATAACACAAAACTTCAAATGTAGAAAATTCAAATTTTAACAACTGTGTCAAAAAAAAAAATGTTCTTCAATATTTTGTTTTTGCAGTAGAATGTTTATGAAAAGCCCTATTATATTAAATAAGAAAGTTGAAATATATAAAATCGATTCAATCCATACATACTAGTCAATCCATGTAATTATACTCATTGATTAATACATTCATCCATCAATACGGGTTCATTATAATAAATTTAACACTTTTTTTTCTTACTTCTCTTGGGAGCATTGGGCTTCTACTTCACATTTCCATCGTACTCGATTATCATTTCTGTTTTTCCGAGGCAATGTCTAATTTAATTTTTTTTTTAATCTGTTTATACTCTCTAAGTAGGTGTTTATACGTTAGGATCATTGTAACTGTAAACTCTGGATTAACATGAAATTGAGCGTAGGTTTTTAGTACGTTATATCTTAAAAAATTTTCTAAACCACCATTTAACTATAGTGAAAAACATCTTTTTTTTTATAGATATATCGTAGGTTTAAGCCTTTGTTTAGACGAAATAATAACCTTAATGTGACTTAAACATGACCTTAAACATTTCGGCCAATGAACAAGAAAAGCATCAAGTGCCCATCCCTATACAATGGAAATTCATAGGTGGCTTAAAACTGGTTATGGAAATTAGCTTGCAGTAAATTGTCCCAAATTTTGAATCATATGCCAATAAGCATGTTTTCTCAATGCAAAAATGTATCCACATACAATCTAGAAAAGTTCAAGAGTAATATTAAAAAAATTAATCAAAATGACCTTACGGATATTTTTATTTCACAATCTTCAATTAGTTCAAGTGAGCATTTGTGTTTAAAGTTATCATTTGAAACCTAACGTATTGTTTAACTTAAAAAAAAAACAGATTAAAATTACAGCTGCCACAGGAATTTAATTATACATGACTTGATAAGTAAGTAGGCTTAGTTCATTGGATCTCTCATTTTGCCCTACATCGAAAAACTTCCAGCTATACGCCTCCAAATCCCTTTCGCAAAAGTTCCACCAGCTCAGAACAGATAGTGTTCGATACCAAAGCTTTGATCGGCCTGCTTTGAGCGACCTTACTATCCATGAAAATGGTAATATTGTTTTTTATATATCTGAAAATTATTAAAGATCTTAGTGACTATATTAATTACGAACTAATGACCAGAAGAATGCTTATTACTTTTCCAGTCTTCAGACCAAAAAGTAATATGAGGATTCCAAGAAGCTATGAAAATTCTAAGGCAACTAATATTTTTTAAAGATACATTGGGGATTAAGAAAAAACAATTAAATACTTCATAAATTATTTGTACAGAAAACAGCTGGTAATGTTTCAATATTGCATTAGAATATACAGATTCATATAATTTATTATAATTAATTAATTAACTATTTTGTTTGCATTTTTATAGTTTTAACATAACACTTATAATTTCAATAACGTGTAGTTCAACAAATTAAAAGCAAAAAAAATTTGCTACTTCTACATACAATAATGTAAGAGGTTTAAATTTACCATTGACATCGTTAATGGTTTTATGGTTAATTTTTGTACTTTATTCGTTTACTCATAATGTACTTAATGCTGCTGTTTAACGTGACAGTTTAAATAGTAAATTTATATTGAAATCATTTACTGTATCACCGCTTGATTATTATTTTATGCCATACGCCAATTTTTATGTTTTCAAACTAATAATGCCGTTGTGGGTTTTGGTCGTTGTGGCCGGAAGCTCTATCTGCCATAAATTAGCTTTAACCTGAAATCAATTTTGTTCTATATCAACATTTTTTTTTTAAATTTATCACATTTTGTACCATATCCAAATTTATCCAATTTTTGGTAAATATCTATGATCCATTATCCACGTACCATTACCCACGGTCAATATAAAAATAATAATCAAGCGATGACATAATCATATATATTTGCAAATTAATGTACAAAAAATGTTTACTTGTAACAACATGTTGTTATGTTACTTAATTTAGTCTTACTTGTTACTTGAAGTTTGGTAGTGAAAATGTCATCTCCTGTGCCAATTATTTATGATAAGGTTTTGTTGAGGTAAAGTTGAAAATTAAATAATATTATAAGGTAAATATAAAAATTAAATTAAAATGAAGATTAAACATTATTTCATACAAAGCTGAAAATATATAGTTTGTTTAATTAAAGTAAATCAATAAAGTTAAATATTTCATTTCATCAAATTACTTGATATAGCAAGGTAAATGGGAACAAAATATTTTATATATGTATTTATTAAAATCGATTATGAAAGTGAGTTACAAAAAAACGTAATAACTTCTTTAATAATTAATAAAAACCCTTAAAATTTTTAATATAATTTAAAAATTTAACAATGTAAAATAAAGTGTAAAAAAACATTTCGGGTAGTTTTTAAACAGTTATACTCGTAAGCCGTAAAAATCAATTTTCTCAAAACTAACCAATTGGCGTATGGACCAAAATAATAATCAAACCACGATATTGCATATTATGAAAAATCCATTAGACTAATGGATTATTTTATATTTTTATTTTATATCCACTATCATTCATAAAAACTGGCATATTGTCCATTTTAAAATAAAAAATATTGACATTTTTAATTATCAACACTTATATAAGAATTAGAACTATTTAACAGGATATAAATAAAATAATTAAATTCTAACCGAACTAATTAAAAAGTGTTAAGTAAAAAACAAATTAAGAATATTTTTTAAAAATTCAAAACTATTAAATATTTTATAACTAAGAAGTGATATGTAGAAAAAACGAATTGGAGAAGTAAAATAAATTAATCTATAAAAACAAAAACTAAAAAATTTATCATCAATTTAATATAAAACAAAAAAAAAATAACTCTTATCTCCTATTTGAATTGAAATTATTTCTTTATGCATTTCCGCATCTTTTCTTTAATTTTTTTCATTCATTCACACACACACACACGCACACAAAATTATAATATTATGTAATTTTTATAATTCCCGCTGAGTTTTACGACAATGAATTTTTCTCAAAGGAAATTTTTCATTTTCTTTTTCTTCTGCTTCTTCTTTTATTACTCACTTACATTCTTTTATTATAGTTTCCTGTTTCCTAATTTTTTAAATAAATTCTACTGTATCCTATCGATTCAATCGATCAATACACACCATAGATTGATATTTTTAAGTTATGTAGGTATTTTATTTTTGTTGTTTTTGTTTTATTTTTTGTTATTATTTTGTAAATTAACAAGCACGCACATTATAAAATTTTAAAATATAAATTTTGACACGATGCTCAAAGCGCTCAAATAAGAGTCATTAATTCTGCACCAATAATATTATTTTCATCTTCAATGACTTATTTTTACAATTTGAGATCCTGCTTAAGGGAATCGATTTTGAAAACATACTAAAATGTTATTAAAGAATTAAAAAATTCTCACTATTTTAATATGCGTCTATAAAAACTGTAGGTACCTACTATTGGGATTCGTAAGATTTATTTCAATCAAATCGTAAATATATATTTCATGTATTAAATCGCTATAAAAGCAAATGAACAAATCATAAGTTTGGAACACGATGGATAAAGATAATACACAATAATAAAGATAGAAAAAATGATGATTATTCATTTGTGGTGTAAGCGTAAGGCATCTACAGATGAACAGTCATTCTAATGCAATTCATAATTTTTTTGTTTTTTTTTTTGCTTTTTCTTTACAAAAACATCCTTGATCACGCATTTGCTAGCGCACCTCGATCAGGTGTAACGTTTACATACAGTTAACATAGGTTTTGATGTCTTTTGACAATGTTTTATTAGAAACAAAAAACAAAAATAATAATAAAAAATGTTAAAAATAATAACGTAAATTTTGTTGTTTTTATTTTTGCTTTTTTTTTCATTTTATTCAAAAGTTAATTTTCTTAGACATTTTACTATCCAATAAAAATAAAATTTTATTTACAGATTATTTGATAATAATTTTTAACTGCTTTTTTTTGGTAATCGAAGAGATTAAGTATTGTCGTCTATTTGAGAAAGATAAAGTTAATGGCATTCATAAATTAAAAACTTTATAGAAGAGATTTAAAAAATTATGTTAATTATAAGTCAACTTCTAAGATCGATTTGTGATGGTGCATTGAGATTTTAAAATGTAGTGTGGTAACCCTAATAGTTATCAATTTATTATCATTGCCTGTGTTTAGACTTTGATTTTTGTGAATCAATGGTAAGCAAACGTTTTATACCTGTTTATCAACCAAATAGTTTTGTGGAGGGGATTTTACTGATTCAAGAGAGAAAGAGAGAGGTCGAACGTGATTTCTTTACTGAAAGTGCATAGAAAAGTGCAATAAAATATTTTTTTTTGGTTTAGAATTGTTTTTGTGGCATATACATTAATTATTCAAATGTTTACACATACACGTGCAGGAAAATAAGTCAAATGAATTATAAAGTCTAAACACAGTCATGGAAATTCTATACTTAATAGTGCATGGTGCATGATTAGATGTACCGCATTGAAATTGAAGTATATAAATTTAACACTATGTATCGATTTATTTCAGTTTTTATACACTAACTATAATGGCATAGATCTACGTAATATGTAAATGTCAAATTGCCTAATTGAAATCTGACATAGATATTTGTCAAAGCATATTTCGACACCATAATGATAGAAGAACCTAATAATATATTTCTTAGAAAAATAGCAACAAACATAAATTACATATATCAAATTCTGTTTGGATTGATGTAGGAATTCTGTGTTTCTCTTCTGTCAGATTCAATTTAATTGCCGCATATGTCCATTGTGGACTTTAACATGTATTTTCCATATGGGGAATATCATATATGTCTTAGCATACGTAGCTCTATGTCATTACAGTTAGCTTAGGTCATTATGCCTAATACAATGTTCATTCAATTAACCATCGATTGAACTGTCTTAAGTCAACTCTTGTAAATAGAGATAACGTTAAATTGAATAAAATATATTATTATACACAATTTGTATTAATTTAACATGTAGCTTTACTTAGATATTTGATTATTTTGACTTTGTACTCTTATATGCATATAGTCCATGATATATAATTGAAGAAAGTAGAACTTTGAAAATAAATGTAATTCATCGTCCTTTTACGCAGTAGCACTTTAAAAGTTCCTGAGTTTCAACTGTAAAACTAATTTATTTGAAATTTAAATCATCGTTTAATTTATATTTCAAGCAACTCGTTGTTTTAATGTGTTTTCTTCTATCCATGATGCATTGTTAAAACCTGCCAGCCAAATAAAATAAATTGAAAACTTTTTATAAGCTAGAAATTTGTTCGTATCAATTCAACTTTATCAAATCAAAAATACAAAATAGGAACAAATTTATAATGTTTTATTTTTTTGTCATAAAACTGACGTTTATTTGTATTATTTTTTGTCCAAAATTTGATTATTTATAGTCTTTTATGATTTCGACTTTCTAGAATAAGCAATCAGTAACAAAATATTAAAGAGAGTATATCTTGCTACTGATTGTTTATTTTTTGGACTGATGAAATTCTATAAACCATACTCAAATCCTGAATTTCGCATTGATTTCTTACTATTTCGTTTAATATTTTTTTTTATAATTTAGTGGTCTGTTAATTTTCATTTCTGATGTTGCCTTTGGTACTTGTTTCATTACTAATGTGTCTGTTAAAATGCTGTTAGATAATTTACAATCAATCGGTTTGGTACAAATTATTCTAATCCCAATTTGGTTTTCTAATAGTATATATTTTTGTTTTTCGACATCATATCACAAATAAATTAAAAAAATTATTATAGCTTTATTGTTTGGGTTGTTAACTTCTGTAACAATGTCTTGAACCTGGATCCTTTAAATCATCACTTGTTCATTTTAAAACAAGCTCACATTGAATTAATTGCTTTATAATCATTAATAATTTAATTTTATAAGCTGGTATTGATACATTAACTTTTTTAGAAATTTATTTGGACCTATTTATTTGGACCTATGGTAATTTCTGCTCAATAAATTAACAAATATAATTACACAGTTTGTTAATCTGTAAATTATGAAACCGTTGAAAACGTACGTAATTTTTATAGGCGAACATGGATATGTGCGGACAATGAAGGTCATAAAATTTATTCGTAGTATACTTTCTTATTCTGAATATCTCGACCTTAGATCGCAATATCATCAAATCCTATATTGTATTTCTTGTCTAATATGAATTATGTAGCTCATTATTATATTCAAAGTATCTTCTTCAATCTAAAATAAACCGAGTACTGAATCCTTTTTCCTGATCACTCAAGGGAAGATTAATTTATAAGTTTATGAGCTCATTGAGTTTGTTAAAATATACTGATTAGTGATTATTAAGGAAACATTATTGAAATAAGACTTATTAAAGTTATTATGAGCGAAGTATGAATAAAGTCATGTGTTATGATGAGTTATGTGTAAAGTAATGCAAATCAATTTTCAAATAACTCTTCTAACAAAAAATGTAACACAGAAGACAATACAATAAGAGAAATGCAAAGAACTATAGATAGCACAACAATGTGTAGAAACCATATATTATACAAATGTACATTTAAGGAAGTGAAATCAATACGGGGTTTCTCAAACTTCAATTAAAATGTATTATAAAAAAAAATTTAAATAACTTAAAAAAATAACCGTTGTGTAAATTAGGTAAAAACGATAATTTTAAATTATAAAACACGGAATTGAATATCATATGGAAACCAAATACATGCAATAAAGATTGCCCTTCTAATGACGATGATCAAACAAATTTTTATTGTCGTGTAAAAAAATACCTTGCACTAAGTAACAAAAACAAAAATAAAAACAAAAACAAAATAAAAATACCGCTGTACAATTTAATATTCAATGGTGCAATATAATGAGAATTACAGTTAATTCCTCATTTCAACAGGTTATTTTTCATTTATGTTTTTTTTTCAATTTTTTTCCCATATACATATTTATATATATATATACATATATATGAATGAAGTAAATATATGTACTTAAGTTTTGTGGTGTATGTGAAATAAAATACAAAACTCATTCATTTGTTCTCCTATTTTTTATTATATGATATACGTCATATAGATATATTCATATTAATATATATACATTACATACCTATATACTTATATATAATATGATAAGATAAACATTTTTATTAGATTTTGGACTAGGATGATGGCAAAATATTTTGACTTGCACAATTCAATTAGAAATAAAAACGGATTGAAAAAAAAGTAAAAAAAAAAAATGTGACAATCTACCACACGATTTGCACGATAATGCAATGACTGTTGTAATTGTTGTACTCTCTTAATATGTAATTTTGCAGTTGTTTTTGTTTTGTTATTATGATACAGCAAAGAGAAAGATTGTTTTTGCGTTGTCCTTAAATGGGAAACTGCCGCACTTTCATGTTATTAAAAACTTATTTTTTTCTTTTTCTTCTTGATATTAAAAATAGTAACTAAGTAATAAAAAAAAGAAAAATAGTAAGCCGATGTCTATTCTGTATTCATATATACAAATAGATTTGTAAATATCAATAGTACGTAAGTTACGGTATAAATTGTTTTGTATTTAATTTTTTTTCTTCCGCTTAATGTGTTTAAAATAACTGAAAAAATATTTATTTATTTATTTAGTTTTTTTTTGTAGTTTTTTCTTAGACACTAAGTCAGTGTATATTAAAAATGTTTTAATCTTATGGTTCTATAAAAAAGTTTTATTATGGTCAAAATCTGTCCAGTTCTCTGTCATTTTATCCATTATTCATGTTTTAATCTCTATCATTATACACGAGTATCTATTATCAGATTACTTATTTCTTTTTTAGAAAACAAAATAAGAATTGAAATCAATCTTAAGTTATCAATTTTAAAATGTCAGATAGAATGAAGAGATTGACAAAAGAATATAATATTTTAACCTATAAGACCTAGTTTTTTGTTGAATTTTAAATGGTAAAATAACATTAATATCTTTATATTTGTGTTGTGGTGAATGATTTTGTTTTTATTCATTTCTGGGTTAAAAAATGATGGTGCTTAATCTACAGTTGACGTAAGGTCTCTCAATGTTTCTTCACACTTGAAAGCTACTCTATAGCTTGTTACATTAGGTAATGACGAATAAGCTATCAAATTTATTCACCATTAAATCAAACCATCTTAATCTTTTTGTTTTTTTTTTATATTAGGCCAAAATAATGGGATAAGCACCCTAAATGCCTTCGCCGAGTTCAAGCCATATTAAGAAGAAGAAAAAAGAAGGATAGCAAAAAGTAATAAAGTTAGAAAAGAATTAAGATAGAATAGAATAGAACCATGTAGAGTCTACTACCATGAATTTTGCTATAAAAAAAACTATTGGAGACATTCGGATTGATTATAATTGTAGTGACTATTTCAATAACTCTGAGTTCTTGTATTTTTGATAAGTCTTATGATTGTATGTTATTATATCCAATTTCTATTTTTATATATAAGATTAGATAAGACCCGAATAGATATAAGACCCGAATATTTTCTACTAGACACTTTTTACGCTTTCTTCGGTTGCTTGTGAGAGATAATCCAATTTTAGCTTTCATATAGATCAAATCATGACATGTTACCATTTTATACAGTTAAACGTATAGATTTCCTATGAACGCATTTTGATATTATTATCTTTTGCGATTGATGGTATTTATTTTTTTAATCTCCATATTTTTTTATTGATAATATTTGTGGAAGCAATATATTTAAATTTATTTACTATTTCTTAAATTTCTGTTTTTTTATTGCATTTGATTGCCTCTTGTGGGAATGTATCAAATTGTTGACTTTCGAGTGCACGTTTAAATCATTCTTTTAAATTTTTTGCTTTCTTCTTTTATCACTAGTGCGTTGATTTTAGATCAATATATAAATAGTGTGTTCCTCTCACCCCTTCTAGGTCTATTAAACCACTAATACTACACCGTTCGGACTTACACATCAAAAAAATGTTGAATCATCCCGAATCTGAATTCTAACGTCTTGTAAAAAAAAACACTATCAATATTAACACGGCGTTGCATACATTTTATACATTCACAGAACA
Organism: Argyra leucocephala; assembly: GCA_963942445.1. Taxonomy (NCBI): domain Eukaryota; kingdom Metazoa; phylum Arthropoda; class Insecta; order Diptera; family Dolichopodidae; genus Argyra; species Argyra leucocephala. The sequence continues at coordinate 30,673,777 of OZ012677.1, forward strand.
GAATTACTATTACCGTAAAAACGGTAAAAATTTTGCACGTTTTTTTACAATTTTTCTTATAAATGTCTTTTTTTGCTTTTCCTTTTTATTAATTTGTTTTTTTTTTTCTGTTTTCAAATTTCTGAATTCTCATCTGACTGTTAGAAATCAAAAAAACGCGAATAGTTAACTTTTTAATCTGATTAAATGGAATGGATGGAAGAAAGAATTCAACTACAGGTTGTTGCAATCTAAGTCTCTATTAATATTCTTTTTTTTTGCTTTCCTTTTTGTTTTTTTTTTTTTTTATTAACTGAAAATCCGTTAAAAAGCTCTCAGCATATAGAATATAGTTTTTGTTTTTTCAAATCTACTGGGGAATGTTTTATAAATGAACAGTTAAAATAGAAAATCGCAAATTAAAGACATTTTGTGTGGAATGTGTGCTTTTCAAAATCTATAAAAAAAAATAATTTTGTTTATTTTTGGTTTTACTTTTTGTTTTTGTTTTTGTATTTTAATTGTGCATTTGTTAAACTGTTGTATTCCTTATTGAAAGAAAAGTGCACATAGAATTCAAGAAAACAAAAAACAAAAAAAAACCGAACCTTGGGTGAGATGAAAGACTAAAATTTTAAATTAAATAAAATAAAAGATAATTCTAGAAAAAAAAATGTTTTAATTCATATACTCTAAAGAAGAGAGGGTATACCTATGTGACTGTGGGAGTCTTTAATTTAAAAAAAAAATTCAAAAAATTCAGTTTTTAGAAATTTTTTTTTTTTTGTTAAACTTTAACATTAGAATTTGTGTGTGTGTGTGTGTGTGTTGTATGAGATTTTATTTACAGTTTAAAAGGTGCAGCTTTAGTCACTGAATATTTCTTCATCATCATCATCATTTCACATTAATATCGAAAATCAACAAAAAATTAAAAATTAAGTTAAAAATTTATGACTTTTTATAATAAACGAATTTTTATTTTAGCATTGATTACATTAATTTCTTCCAACATTAGATTTTCTGTTTTTTGTTCTAGTAGCTTCTCTGTTTTTTTTTTTTGTTTTTTTTCTTGTTTTTGTTATTTTGTACTTCTTGTTGATGACTATGATGATGAACTGTAATTTGAAAATCATATACAGTTGTTATGCGGAAAAACACCATTTAGTAACAATGTAAAAATACACTTTTGTCATAAATGAAGTTTTGAAGAATGATTCGAAATTGATTATACGTTTATAATGTATATTATTTTAATATGCAAATTTTGGATCAAAAAGTGAAAATCTTAGATATGACTTAGATAAACTATTTTACTACTAATTTAATACTTGAATGATAATTAAATATAAAATAAAAAAATAAAAACATAAAAATAATAAAATCCTGTTAAATTGAACTATAAAATTGTAGGTAATATGATCATTCAGCTTCAGCTAAGGTCTAAATAAATCAATGACAAACATTATTACCACCGTGTTATAAAATCCGAAAAGAGTAGATTCGATTTCGGATTTAATTCCATTCGAATTCAAATTTGGTGTTCTGCATGTCATTCGATTTGGAAAGTTTGCGAAATCCCATTTTTAAATGTCAAACACTCAGCTGATCTATTGTTATTTGTATTATATTAGGATTTGTATATAATATTGGTATTTGATTTAAATATTTTTGTACATTTAGATACAAGGTAATGTTTTTGTAATTCAGTTTTCTCAAAGTTTATGTTAAAATAAAAAAAATTTATTTTCATTTCTTCAACTTCCAAAATTTTTTTTTTCATCACAATTTTTTCGGCAATCATTTTTTCAAGTTGTAGATTAGCTATAGCCCTTTTTTTTTCTTCATTTATCTCTTTAAAATCGTCATGTAGTCTTGCTATTGCTCGATATTATGTTCGTTTTATATTCCAAAAAAAAACCTTCAAAGTATAAATACACTTTATTTATTTGAAATAAAAAATTTAGTAAAAACTTTCTTCCACCCGGGTACTTTTTTTTGTGGCGGGCCTGTGCTATTTAAGTCATGGATTCAATTATAAATTTATCCCTTTTAGCAAAACCTATTGCAATGTCTGTATTTTCTTCCAGAAATCTCAGTAGAACTTTTTCTTCCCTTTTCTTTTCCAAATCAAAATCATAAACTGTTTTGATACATGATATATAGAAAAAAATTAAATTAAAATTTGTACTTCCATTTCCAAATCGCCCAAATTCACTTGTCAAAAATAAAATGAATTGAAATTGAAATTTTTTGTCGTATTTTGGTTTATAGAATACCAAATTTCGTTTTCAAAATTTTATTTTCACAAAATTCGAATTACAGAACACCGCGGTTATCCTATTATAAGCTAAAAATTTAATTGTTAAACAAAATTGAATACAACAAAAAAAAACAGATCTAATGCAATCTAGCGAAGTGAATTAAGGGGAAGTACAATTGATCTGAAAAGGTCATTTACGTAGAACTTAAATGACCTCCATAAAAAAAAAACAAAAACTGAAATGACTACCAACTTTACTGAAACAATTTCTCTGATCGCTTCGCTATACAGTAAAAACAAAATATTTAATTACTGTTTCATTTCTATGCAGCCTAACATATGTGTGTGCATACCTGAACAATGTCACAGTTGTATGAATTTTGACTGTTGATTACATTTTACAGCCTATTTTACAGAAAATATGTGTAACGGTTTGTATTGATTTTATATATCGGTATTTTATACATGAAATGTAAGAGAGCAATTAAAAGAAGTCATTACCAAATTTGATTAAAAAACAGAATAACCATATTTTCTATCGAAAGCAAAAATTTTTAATAAAAGAATAAATAAAATCGAAACAAATGAAAATTTTAATCAACTTTTAACACTGATGAATTGAATTGCTTAAAAATTCGGTCTTAATATCATTTGATGAAGTTTTATAAAAGAGCAGGGGTACAAGCATCTTTGTTATGTTATTTTAGAGAGTCTAAAAGTGCATCTATTAACACAAATTAATATTTTTTTTAACTAAACTTTAAAACTGTCATTGTTGATGATTTTACTTGCATGTAATATATTTTTACTTTTATCAATGTAATTAAAGTCTGTTACTATATTTAAAACTTATAGCTGACCACAATCACGTGTTTTTTTTTTGTAACTGAGGCGAAAATAATGGATAAGCAACCTAATTCGCAGCCTTCGCAGAATTTAAGCCATTTGAAAGATTAAAAAAATAGAAGAATAGTACAGAAATAAACAAAATTATAAAAAAATATAATAGAATAGAATAAAATAGAATTTCTATTCGAATGGAATAGAATAACACTGTTAGTATATACAAAATTTACAGACAGTTTAACAGATAATTATTTAACCGTCTCTTGAAAAATTCTAAGTTGTATGTTTGTCAGAACACATAAGATGGTAGGTGTAATGTTAATTTTTGTACGTTTATTTTGGTTATTCACAATTTTATATAATCATTGTTAATATAATCATAATACCTTTACAACATATTATTATTTCAATTATATGAATTTTGCTATATCTTTCAATTTAATTCTAACATGGTCATAGACACCGTCTCTAATCCAACTGGCTTGAGTCACGCTTTCTATATCACTTCACTTACCTTTCCATGATGTGTGTGTTATTACATCTAGTACAATAGTACACGTCACGTTTGTTATTTATATGTACTAGAATTGCACTACTGTGTGGTACTAGATTTTATCATTTTGTATATGTGCTAATTCAATACATGACAGCAGAATGTTTCATAGTTAAGGGATTCGGTTAAAGAAAGAATTTTTATATTTAACAGTTCTGGTTCGAAGAAGCTAAGTTTTTGTAAGAAAGGGCTACTCTGCGAGACTTACCCTGAAATGGTTTTATTTGAGATAAAATTTGTTGTGACAAACATCAGTTTTCATAAAATATTATTTAAAAAAAACACCCCATAGTTGACCATTACAACTCTTTAACAGTGTTTTTTTTTTTAAGTCAGTTTTGTTGTTTGCAAAAAAACATTTCTTAATTTCTGAAAAAAAAAATATATTTTTTTTTTTATTTCTTTTAAATTTATATTAAATGCATTAAATAATCTAGATTAAAATCAAATTTCGGAACATTTTTAACAACATCATTAAAAATATTAGTATGTACTGTTATATTAAGAACACAGAGTGCTTCTAAGAAGCTTCTAAGCTGTAGCAGAGCAACAAACAAAACAAAAAACTGCATAGTGAAAGATGATTTAAGATTGGAAGTTCAAAATCGTGACTTTTAAAATTGTTGCCTTTTTATTTTTGAGATGAGAAAATATTAATCGTACAAAAATATTTTTTAACAAGTTCTTTTTTTTTTTATTAAAATTTTTTTTTAAAACAAAAAAAAAAAAAATAATGAATTATTTTAATTCGTTTTTATTTATTTTAATAATAAAAATAATCTTATAGCGTTTACAATTTAACAGTTTAGAAAATTGCCCCAATTGAAAATTTTATATTCCCAAGATAATTTTTTGAAATTTTTTTTTTTTTTTTTATAAATTTAGAGTAGAGTAATTATAAAAAATAAATATGATTCATTAACTAGATTAGTAAGAATATATAGGATTTAGTACAAAGCGATTAAATATGCTTTGTAATTTGAGACTTTTAATAAGATTAAAACTAGAAGGTTAGCTTGTCATACAAAACGCAATCAGAATTCATAATATATACGATGTCAAGTTTATTTATTCAAATATCTCAAAAGAAGGTTCAACCTGCTTAGAGTATGTACAATATTAATATTTAAACTATCATACAATCAAGTCATATACCTACTCTTATTGTATAGATACTCAAAAATATTTTTCAAAATTCAAATAAAAAAACTACGAAAGTCGCCGGTTCAATTAATTAAAAAAACAAAAATTAAACTTAAAATACCCAAATGATGGTGTTAATTTGAGTACCGATACAATTTGTAATTATGTAAAGCAAATTTCAAGTGTAAATCATTCATTTACATTAAATTTCAAATAATCCATTTTTCAGTATTAACTATAAATTTCTTATTATTTATGTGATTTAGGTATACCCAATTTTCAACATTTTGCCATCGTTGATTCTAGTGCTAGTCCTTTTCATTAAACTTTATTGTGATCAAGCAATTGGTATAGTGGCTTAAAGCCATTTTAAATTTATATATACATAAACCGTGCCTCAACTTGAGTATAGGTGCATCGACTACGAACTTAGTGTACAATTTAAACAAAAAGTAAACAACAAATGATTTCATTTTCAATCATTGTTGGAATACAATAATCATATTATCAGAAATTAAAATGGAATCAGGTAAGAATGTTTGTAATTAAATTAATTTTTACATTCTTATTAGTTTCTACACTCTATAAAATATATTTTTGTATATTTTATGAACTTATTGTAAACATTATAATTTTTATTATTACATAAATAAATACAAAGAGTTCATATGTTAAAAGAGTTCATATAACACTATACTGCACATTATCAGTAGATATTTTACTGTTAGTCTATCTATACAACTATAATGGATTGGTTATAAATTGTTTTAAATTAAAAATTTTCAATTGATTTGTATAACTTGCAGATGTTAAATATAACTTAAAATCAATCAGAATTAAAAATCAGGAATTGTATAGGCATTCTAACACTACAAAATTTACTGATGAATACCAGTACTGCATATTTTTTTAATAGAAAAATGTGCTTAAGTCATTTAAAAATTTACTAGTATTCGCTCGCTCTACCAAATTCGAGGCAGTTCGATAAAAATTTGTACTCAATTTCATTCATCTTCATTATTTCAATTTATTCTTGACGTTATATAATTTTTGTTATTGATTTCGTTCTTAGACAACAACCACATACGTAATAATTTATTTTAAAAAATAATTTGGCGATGAAAAGCAGAAACTCTGTACTTTTGTGAGTTTTAGCAATTTCATAAATTAGAAATTTCTAACTGAGTATTAAAAAAGTTTGAACAACTATTTAGTTTCGCTACGTCTCCATATAAATATTAATCATTCAAAAGTATATTTATTTATTTATTTTATTTAGATAAATCTGTAGGCCAAATAATATCGATTGTGAAATTGTTAATATATTTATACCGTATTTTTTTCAATTTACAATTGAAGTATAAGGATTTTTATATACATATATTCATCAACTGCAAAGTGTTAATGTCTGATTAACATTGTTTTTACCTATCTTGTCTTTCCAAAGTTTTTTTTTTCTTAAATGCCAAAAACCATTGGACATTTTAAATTATGTCTGGAAGTTTAGACTAGAATTTTAGAATTTATACTTCTTAAATATCATAACTTTATCATATTTAATGAAGTTATAGTAAATTATACCATAAACAACTTTTTGTGTTTTAATAGAAAATTTTGTTATTTTAGGAATAATGAATGAAAAAAAAAATTCAATTAAAAATATCCATGTCCTATGTATGAGTCGATTCTGGGACTATTACTACTAATTAGATATTTATTAGTAATCAAATGACATAGATACTATATACCATATCAGTCAAAAAAAAAATGTTTTTTTGTTTAAACGTACACAAAATATATTTTATGAAGTTTAGTTTTTAAGCAATATCTGTAAAGGTTAATTTGCAGTACAAATAAATAAATATAAATTTCCGAGTCTAACAGTGTGGTATATTATTTGGTTGACTGTTTTAATATTAATTTAATATTATATAGGGTCCAGAGTTGTCTAAACATATAACGAATTTATATTCATTTTTATAAATATTGTTTAGAATAATTTTGTATAAATTTAAACAAAATAAGGCTTTTCTATTACACTATTTCAACACATTCGATGACAAGGCGTAATTTTTGATAATAGTGTATTAATTTTCCACACTTAATTATGGTTGATATACGAATAAATTAATTAATAAAATATATTTATTTATTTATTTATTAAAATAATATCAGAAGAGTTAAAAAGTAAGTTCATTTAGAGGGTTTATACTATACAAAGTTATAAATATACTCGCTCACAAACATTACTCATCTCACTTTATGTATTAAAATGCAGTACCAAACTATTAAGTACGAAAAGATATTTTACTTAAGTTTCTAACAATACAATTTAAAACAAAAAACAATCACCCATATTCTCTTAGACCCATCACGTGATCGTGTGAAAATTTCGCTGAATCGATAGTTTTGTATTCTATTAGACACAGAGACGCGGTAGTTAAATAGGCGCGAGAGTAAATGTCACAACTATCGCGTCAATAATTTCTGTTCGACTTTTAATAGGACGCGATAACCATTTTTTTTTATAACCCCGTAAATGTAGAATATCGCACAAAATTATTTTGTGTTTTTTAATTATAAAAATGAATTACATAAATAAATTAAATAGATAAAATAGTTAAGTAAAATTAACAAACAATTTTTCATTATTATTAAAAATTGTATTTTTGTTTTTTTAAACTATTACTGTTTTACAACTGTTTATGTACTAAACTGTAATAATATTATTAAAAAATTATATTTAAAAAATACTTTAAAACTTTCCATCCAAAAATTTTATAAAGCATATTTTGTTTATATACCAATAATCTTTTTTGACAGTTAAAATGGTCAGTACTACCAACATAATAAAATATTCAATCACTTCTAAACACTGGAATGTAGCAGAAATTCATATTCAGCTAAACGTGATGCAATGAATTGTTTCTGCGTGTCAGCGATGGAACAACAATGGATTAACAATGTTTTACATCAATAGTACTCAACCTTTCTGTACATTTATTAAATATTTAATCTCTATTTAATAAATATTATTTTTTTAATTTCTTATTTTTATGACACCAATTCGAAAGGTCTCTTCGTATCAAATCGGTAAACGTAGTCATAGAAAAAAAATTAAAACAAGTCATAATGGATTATTTAGAAATAAATTTTTTTATCAGAATTAGCTGTGACACTTCAGAAAACCCAAAAGATACTTAATATCTTAACATGACTAATTCATAACCTTTTATAAGAACTATGACATTCTGAAGAACATTTTAATCATTTTCATATTTTAGTAAATTAATTATAGATAATAAAATTTCAGAATTAAAAAATTTTCTAAAAAAAAAAATTGTTTTATTAAAAAAATTATTTAGGACAATAAAATAAAATTTGAGCTCTTCAACTTCTTTTTTATAAATTTAAAAAAAAAAAAAATTGTTTTTAATTTAAAATATTTTTAGCTAAATCAAAAAAATAAAATTATTGACGCAACCACTTCAACTATCAATCACTCAATAAAATAAATTTAATTTTTTATTTCTCTTAATACATATTATATTTTTTTTACCTTTTTGTTGTTGTTATTTAAAAGTTTGTTTTTTTAACAACATTTTAATTTATTGATGGTTTCTTGTTTTTTTTTTTTTTTGCTCATAGATTTTCCAAATAGAGATTATACGATAGTTCTTTAAAAATCTTATTAATAATTTTTTTTTTAGTTTTATTGTTTTTTTTTTTGTTTTTTGCTATTTGTAGCAAAGTAAGCTTCACGCTTAAGGCTATTCTAATTTCTATATAGACTTTGAATATGAGAGATGTTGATTTTGTATTCTTGTTTTTTTTTGTTTTTTATATTATTTTTATTTTACAGAAGCTCGAACTACATCACCTCACTTCCTTTATGCCTTCGTCTCACTAATAATAAACAAATTTAATAAAAATAAAAAAAAAATATATAAATCTGAATAAAAAATTAGAAAATTTGTTTGAAACCTGTTCCTCACATTAAATCACACATCATAGTTGTTGGTCTTTTAAGACTTTAAGCAACTTAATCATATTATGGTAATAATAATGGTATTCAATATGCCTTTCGAATTCAATCTATGATTTAATATATTTACAGTGACTTTGAAAATTATTTAAATAATATTTTTATTGAAAATAGTATAGACTTGATCCGAGTACAAAACAGTGAAGAAATGTGCAAGTAGTAGATGAAATAAGCGGATATGTATGATTTAATGATACCACATATGTGGTAAAATTAAAAGGAATAGGTCGAACTATTTTCAAAAATAATTATACAAATTTAACTACTAATCACAATAACTCTAATTCTAATAATACTCTAACTCTAATTCAAATAATACAGGCAGAACCAATATGGCAGCACCAATGATGTGAATTGTAAACAAATAATTTGTTTGTATGCTCTTAACAAAAACATAGGTAGAATCACCTTTTCATGCTTAATTAAGTACGGTACTGCAAGCTTATACTACTACAATATCTACAATATTTCGAGTTTATTTATCAAATTACTGGCTTATCAACTCATTAACTGTGAAAAAATAATACTAGCGTTAGGAATTATACCTTCTCAAATATAATGGCTCCATTTTATTTAATTTGTTACCAGATTTACCTCTCAATTATTTTTTGTCATTTATTTTATCCCAATGACAAAGTGAAACCGGACCAGGTCGAGAAATCTATTAAGCATTTTTTGTTTTATCGGAAATCGAACCTTAAACATTTCAGTTGAAAGGCAGATGCTCTATCTACTGCGCAACCCAGCTTGTGTAATGTCTTACATTACATTGTAAAAACTTGAATTTATATTAGAGATATTTAAAACCTACCTATACCCACCTACATACATTTAAATTTAAACAATGAATGTAATTTAATTTTTCTTCTTAGACTGGACCACATCCCGAAAGAACAGTTCATAAATTTTGCTAGCATATTACTATAAAGAAAATAAACAAATTAAATTAAATTAATTAAGTTCTACTTCTGGACCATATAGATTATATTGTTCTATTTCTTCCAGTAATAGTCGAAAGATTTTGGCTGATCAAAATTTCTTGTCATTACTTCTGATTAGAAAAGGTATATTTTTGTTTTACATTTTAATGTTCACAGAATTTATATATTTTCTTAAAATATAGTCCTCTTGATGTTACTTCAAAGATACTAAGATTTCTTATGTCTTGTGGGAATTCCATTAGAAATCAGATTTAACAATAACAAACTCAAGAGCCAATTATTTTCATTTTCATTTACTTTAATTTTGCATTTGTTGTACTGTGCCGCATTTATTTTAAATTTTATTACAAGTTACATAGTTTTAAAGAGCAACAGCCATTGTTTGTACCACAACATTACATAATAATCCATAATGAACTCTTAGAATACAAACTGGCTGTTTGTCTATCACACCGAAAAATTTATAGAGATATATCCCAGGTTATTAAACGTATATAGCTCCAACAAACTGAATTCAATTTTCGATAGATGGGTGCAATTTCAGACAAAATATCTAAAATATGGCTGCGCATTAAAGTATTCACACATATCAAAATTATCAGTACTAACACGTCCTATACACTTCTTGCATGCTTAATGACTTGGAAGGATATCAATTACTGTTTTAAGATTTTTGTTATTAATCAAAAGCAATTTCTTAATTTTACGTTTTTGATTCCTCGTTCATAACCATAAGTGAAAGACTTGAAATATTTTAACTTATCTTATTATGGCAGTCGAAGTTAATCTACCACAATAACCTTGACAATATCACTATAAATTTATTTGATGGGTATAAGGCATTGTTTTATCAACTATGTTAATTTACATATAAATCCAATCTCTAACAAAACCATTTGTTATCTCATTTGATTAGGCAGGAATCCAGCATTTAAGTACTACCTATTTATAATCATAGTCCATTCATAATGCTACTTATTCCTAATCATACCAAATCCTAATAATTAATCCAGTTTTAATCATTAAGTATACCTCCTGATTAGGTCCTCAAATAATACCAATTTTATATATTATAATATAATGTATTTTTTATGTCAAGCCTATTTCAAGCCTTCATTAGTTTTCATTTAGCAATTCATTAGAATTCTTAATTAGAATAATAAATTGATATAATTATTGTATGTAACATAGATTCATATAGATGTAGATTTATATATTTTTGTATACAACATAGATTCGATTTCAAATGGTATTCAAGATATATTAGACCTTAAATGAAATTGTTTTATTATTATTTTTTTTTTATTTTAGATCATAACTTCATTTTAAGAATAGATATTATTTTTCGTGTACATATTATTCATTTATTTTTTATTTAATTTTATTTATTTATTGCCATGAACCATATTCATAATTTTTTTTTTTTTTAAATATTAAATTTTTTAGAGCTTATAGCTTATACTTATACTATTCTTAATTATTATTTAGGCTAGCTGACTAATTTATTTATTAATTAATTTATTATTTAAAGGAAAAATGGCTACAAAAAACCTTTTTGAATATTTATGTTTTTTCATAAGCTTACAATCACTTCCATAGTAAGAAATAAACCTAAATTAAAACCTATTTTAAAATTGCTCATATGAGCGGATTATTTGAGTTGTAGCAACTTTCCAGGAAAGCAGGTGTCAGCTTTTCAATTTGTTGCAATATGGTGTTTATATTAGCTAATTTATGCAATTTCTTGGTTGAAAAATGTCTACGTTTTGCAAGAATTAACTTCAATATTGCATTTTATTTTCTTTGCAAATCTTGCACATGTGTTTTGAAGTGTCTTTCCATACGATAAATCCACATAGAAATACACTACGCAAAGCTGTTTTATATATTAGGAGTTTGCTTTCCGAATTTAAAAATAACTTACGATTTATTACACGATACAAGAGTTTTAACAAAGAAATTACATTTTATTCATTTATTTATTGATCAGCGAACTTGCAAATCTGCAGGCCAACTTGCAGGCCATACGCTGATGTTCATATATACATTTCTTTTATTTTAAAAGCCCAATCCGTAACGTACTTAAAATACGTAAAAAAATTCTCTCTGAATCACAGAAAATATGTTTACCTAATGGTACATTATCACTTTGCACTAAATAGGATGACGGAAAGAGAAGAACGTAAGATAAAATGATGTTGTAGAAAAAAGTACACTTTTGTTTAAAATTTTCTAAAATTCAACTAATCTAGATATTAAGACAACCAATAAGCTTGATTATATATGCACGTAATAAAATCATTCAAGCTGATAAAATAATTTATTCTCAATTAGAACGGTGATTTGGTTTTTTAAATTGACTTAGTCAAATCAACAAGAACTTCTCAATTATCCGTTTCCCGTTTTAAATTCAATTTAACTCTTTATCGCACAATTTTTTTTTGTTTTTCGTTAAAATTTAATTTTTTGCGTAGAATTGGGTATTTTATAAACCGTTTTAAATTCAATTTATTTACTGTGACCGAAGACTTATTTAATTGTGAATTTCACTTAAATTCTATTTTTTATTTTATTTTATATTTCACAGCTACTCGTTAGATTTTAAAAATCATTCATATAATATGTATATATGTATATAAATACATTTAACCTGTCCAACCAACCAACGCAAGTTTCTATAGAACAAGATTCACTCATACACAATCTTATTCTCATCAATAATCATCAATAATTCTTTTTTTTTCTATATATTTAAAATATTGAAAATAGATGTTCTTTTTTTTGTTTTTGTTTCTGTTTTTGTTTTTGTGTTTCCTTGAGTATATAACAGAACAATACAAGCTTATAGAAAAGATCATCACTATCATTTTCATCAACATTGTGAAGCTGGCTGACTTGCTGGTTTTTAGTTAATGTTGTTTAGAAGAATATAATATTTTTTAATTGCTGACAAGTTTATTATCTAATCTATTGAATCATTTCCACCTGAAATTCTTTACAGGTACAAAAATAAAAAAAAATAAACAAAAGTTAAGACAAAAAAATATTATTGATGTTATAGTAATAAAAAAAAAACAAAAACTAAAACTAAGTATACAAAAAAAAAATAGCAATAAAAATCAACAAAAACTAAACAAAACAGCTCAAATCATCAGCTGCTTTGATATTCATTTTGATATGCTCACCTTACCATATAATTACAAATGATTTTTTTTTTGTTCTTATTTTTTATTATTGAAATATTTTTTTTTTGTTTTTTTTTTTTTTTGTTTTAGTATAGCCCATTTTTATTCAATTCCCAAGTGATGGTCTCTCAATCACGAGCTTAAACCGAAAAAAAAAATCGAATTTTTTGCGATGATTTTGTTTTTTTTTTTTTGTTTTTGTATTTTGTTGTTGAAAACCTATTTTAATTTTATGGACACCAACAATAACAACAAAATAATATAGAATAAAAGTATATTTTTTTTTTTGTTTTGTTTCAAGAGGATGAAAAATTATGGTTAACATGAATAAAATTAGGAAATCTAGAAATATCTATAATAATAATTTTATATCGAATTGAGCAGATATTGACAACCTAATTTTAATTTAGCTTATTTATGAATGGATGTACAATGTATGTCACTCTACTGTTGCTTGTTTTTATTTGTTTTTTTAATGGCGAGTTCTATGTAATTGCGACCTCTTAAGATCTATTGTACTACACCGTTTATCTCAGAATTGTACGTCAATTTCAGAATTAGGCAGAGTGTATTACATGTGCTTCTTCTCATACAACTGCAATAATTTAAAATATATCTGTTTATTTAATACAATTCTAGTATCCGCTCGGTCCTCGAAATTCGAAGAAGTTTGATAAAAAGTCGTATTCAATTTCATAATGAATTAGTTTTCATCATTCCAATTTATTTTTGGTACCTACTCTATATTTTTTTTTTGTTTTTGCTTTATCTGAGACAACAACCTAATATGTAATAATTTTTTTTTTCTTTTTTAATATTCATTTATTTAGTATTAAATATTATTTAATTATAATTTACAAATTTTAAATTAGAGCTTATGTTTAAATTCGGTAAAAACAAAAATGAAAATGAATTTGAAAATTGAATTAAGAAAAAATGAGCAAAGTAAAGTTTGTAATTACATCGGAAATTTTACGTTTGAGCTGACAAAATATATTTGTTTTATATTTAAACAAAAAGAATTAAATTTAAATTTAATTCTGCCGATGGACAGAGTTGTACCAGTTTGACAAATAAATATTTTTGTATGTCAAAGTGACTTATGCATGGGATGAAATTTTAAATTGCAATTTCTAATTGAAAATTAAAATATTTTGAAAAAAACATTTAGTTTCGCTATGTCTCCTTTTGAATTATAGATAAATTTTAAAGAATAGAAAATTAAAGGTAGATTTTCATTCAGCAATATTTAAAATCTTAAAAATTTGATTGGCTCCAAAAAGGGAGATAGCTTATTGAATTTTTATGTAAGAAAAAAATAGACCGCTGCAAAGAATTCTCTAAATTTCTATTTGGGAAATTTATTTTATACACAAAAAACAACAATTCAACCGTCAAAACCATCTGTTGAAAAAAAATATTTTTTTTATATACATTTACTCAAAAAATTGCGAACAACATTGTTGCCGACATAAAGAAACTATCCCTGATATTTTAAAAATATACTTTATCAAAGTATAATATCCCAAATTTTTTGAAAATATCCCCAATTTTTGTGAAAATATCCCCGATAAATGATGTTTTATGTTCTTGTCGTATACGCATTGAGCTCTCATATAAAATAATGTTATTTCATGTTATCTCCCTTTTTAGAGCAGATAAAATTTTGAAGATTTTAAATATTGGTCAATTAAAATCCAGCTTAATAATGAAAATTAGTTGTAAAATGGTTCAGATATTTGCTACTATTTTTAATTTACAGATTAATGATCAATACTTTATATACAATACCAATAATTCTTTCATATATTTGTAATTAACTTAATTTGGGGAGATCATTAGATCTGTTTCAATTAACATCTCACTATATCATTGGTGTAGAATTGAGATATTATGTCATTTTTTGTTTAACCTCAAATATAACTGTGGAATTCAATTGCTATTATCAAAATGCATATGCCAATGGACGAGTTATGCAGTAGACTCAGATTTGAGTGTTTTAAGAGTTTAGATGTAGATATTATAACCATCAGAATAGTAATATTTTTGCCACATTGAGCAATTTAATATTATTAATTTCTAGTTTTATTTAAATTTATGATTATTATTTTACATTTGTAGATACTTCTAAAAACTTATTTGCCATATTTTACAATTATTATTCTAGTTGTAATTTCCTAATAGCTTTATATTTGTTTTTCTTCTAATGGTTTTCGTTGACTTAACATTTTAATTTTGTATAATTTGCTTTTACTTAGCTAAGAATATCCATATTGTAGAGACTTATCATATTATGGCAAATATTTTGACAACTATTCTTGCACCAATTAAACTGTCTATAGACAAGCGATTTGATAATGTCTAGCAATATTTAAGACAAGCGATGTAGCAATGTCTTTTATGCAGATTATGTGATTCACCTTTACGAAAACGTGTAATAAAATTAATCAATAATTGCTTACACGTTTTATAGTCTATACATTTACTTAAGAGCATATTTTACATGGACAAAAAACTATTCTTAGTAGATTGACCAGCCTTTATCATAACAAAAGACTAATGGATGGTGTTCCCAAAATCAAATCAATTTATATGAGTTAATTTTATTACAATTAAATAAATAAAATGTAGAGTAAATAAATCGGACATCCATTGTCAGCGCCCAATTTAACTAAACGTAAGTCCTTATACAAAATTTAATGATTTTTTATGAAAACTGAAGTTCATCGAATGAGCGTAGATAACGGTAAGCTCATTATTTATTAATCGATTAAAAATATACAATAATTAACAAAACCGTTACTTAACTTACAAGAATATTCATAAAGAAGTTATTAAATCGAAATAAATTATATCCTGAGTATACAAGAGGGGCTCAATTTTCTGCAGGGTTAGTTTTTTTGGTTTTGTTTGATTTTAGGAAGATATTCTGCCAAATTTCCTATTTTAAACATTTTTTTATGTCAATTAGGTTCAAATCGGACAATTTTCGTCTCAGTTTAATTTTTTGTACAATGGACCATTAAAATTGGTACTTCATTTTATTTTCAGTGTCCCTATCACAATACCAATTTTTTTTTGTCCCCCATTTTAAAATTGATAAACCCTGACAGCTTTCTTTTCTATTTAAATATACCCACATACTATATACTATGTATATATTATAACATATATTATATTAACCAATAATAGACGCCACGCTTCAATACAACAAAAGAACAAAAATAAAGATACAAAGTAAGTCAAAAAAACAAAAAAAAAAAACAAAAAAATAAAACAGAAAATTCATTTTAACAACCATTTGACATTGGGAAGAAGAATTGCCATTTTTTCATGTCCTACAAAATTATAGGTTTTGATGATTTTGTTTTGCTTTTTTTTTTTTTTTTTTAATTTAATGTTTTCAAAAATTTTCAGTTTAGCTCCTTCTTAAAATAGGCATCTTTCTATAAAATATTCTCAATGTATGACACTAGCCAGAATAATTTGAGGTTAAGCTAAACTTCATAATATCCTAGATAGGTAAGTATGTAGGTAGGTATATTACTAAACAATACAATTTTCATCAAGAATAATAATACCACAACAACAACAACACCAAGTTATTATGATTTTCAATAAAATTTTCTATCGCTGACGGCACAATAGAAACGTTTTTAAAACTTTTTTTTTTCAATTTATTTTCTAAGAGCTACTACACGTTTAACGTTTGGTACTATAGGGTAACTATTATTATTAAAATCGAAAAAGATGTTAACAAAAACCTGAAAAAAAAATCTTTCGGTTCGAAATTTGTTTTATTTTTTTTTTGCTATATGATTTTAAAGGACCAACACAGTTATATTTTAAAATAGATATACTTTACGGAACGGAACCGGTGATCATTCAAATAGGTACACTTTTTTTTATTATTTTCTTTTTGTTTTATTCATTTGTTACATGAAATTTTAGTTCACTTAGAATTTGTATGCATTCCGAAGGTAAGAAATAACAAAAAAAAAAAAATACAATTTTTCGCGAAAATGTATATAGAATTACGGTTGTTGTTTGGTTATTGGAACGTTGCTATGGTATTGCTGTTGAACTATTAGACTAAAAAAATAATCTATATAATAGCAATGATTACAATAATGATTGGTTTTGTAAAAGATGGTGATTATAATCAGAAATTATAAAAAAAAAATAGAGTAAAGTGGTAACTTAAAAATTTTGCCATTGTTGCATTTTAGTCATGTTTTAAATATAGTTTTTAGTATACTTATAAACTATAATATTGGTCTATTCCCATGGGGATTTTCAATTGTTGATTTGATACTATGACTTCAATATGCTTTACATAAATTGTTCTTTTGCGGATAAGTATTGATAGTACAATGATCACTCATCTTTTTTAATAATTTTGAATGAGTGAATACGTAAATATTTCTCAAAATGCAATCTCAATAATTTTATAATTGTATGCTAGTTAAACCGATTAACAGAAGTTATAATTAGCAAATTAGCCCGACTATTTAGATGTTTTGCCAGCTTTCTTTGTTAATATCCAAAATATACAAAAAAAAACTGATTTCTTCAGTCTTCTTCTAGGTTTGTTTGAGTGCAAGGTATAAAGGTACAGATTTTTTTATGAATATTATTGTATGTTAACTAACGGTTTTATTCATAATTATATATGAGTTGTAGATTCAAAACGAATTTTCAACCGATTAGTATAATACCAGTATTATACCGATTATTATTGTACTGGTTTAGTATTATACCGGTTAATAGATAACCGATTGGTATTGTTACGGTAAGCTCATCTAATACGTTATCTGTGCTAATTCAATGAACTCCATGGAAGATTAAAACTATTTATAAAGTTTGGCGTTATTAAAAAATTTGTTGAAAATTGGGCTGACAACATGTAAGCGATTTATAAATTATACATTTTTTTTTTATTTTATTGACATATTTTATATGATTTTGGGAACACAACCATTCGTCTTGTTATAATAAAGACTACTCAATCTGCTAAGTTTTTGCTCATGTAAATCAACGGCTTGTATGCATATACTACATAAAATGTATAGAGTATTTTGAACAGAGTGTAATTATTGATTCTGTATAGTGAAATATCTGCTACTTTGATATTGGTTTATTGGTAAGTTGGCGTAGTAACAATGTACCGGTTAGAATCGAATATGAAAAATCAAGCCATACAAAATTTATAACAAATATAAAAGTATGCCACATGGTTACAATATTTCTTTCTATTAGATTTGACGTTAACAAAAGACTAAGCACAAGAATATCTACTTCAAACATCTTTGATTGCTCCAACAGTTTATAAATCAAATTTAATAATGGATTATATTAATATTCCAAGTAATTCAGCTACGTCTATGATTCCAAATCTTGAAACGAAGACAACGAGTCATATTGATTTTTCTAGAAATAGTTTAATTAAAGCGAAAGCCTCTGTTTGAGTTGACACAAATTTTATTCACCATGGCCATGTCTCAGTAACTAAATTGGATGCACCTTTCCAGACTAAAAAATTAGGTTACTGCAAAAGCTTACTTGATTGGATTTCAAAGAAAGCTATAATATAGATCATAATGCTATGATTTGCAGAACCCGGATACTTAAAAAAGATGTGTATGCTTCACAACTCAAATTTGCATCATCGTTTAAACTTGGCGTTGTCGACATTATTACATTGGAGAGTTATTGAAACCAGAATTTTGACCTTCTGGAATATTTGTCAGAAAATTTGTCTTTTGTAATTCAAAAAAACTAAAATCGGATTCTGTCAATACAATTTCAATAAAAACCATAATGAGTAGGTTTGATTGTTGAAATGTTCAGTTGATTAATAATGAAGCCCGTAATAACAAACCTCTGTTTTCTAATATTGTTAATGTGTATTACCAAAATAAAAATTTTTATCCTAAATTTAATCTAAGTCATTAAAACTCAATAAAATTATAAACTTATTTTTTTCACAATTTTTGACGTTATTGCATGCATCGGTACGGTAGCACGTAAACGTGATCAATTGATTTTACTCGTTTTTGTAAAGGTTATTTACATAATCTTCACAAAATAAATTGTTACATCACTTGTCTTAAATATTACTAGAGGATGTTCATTGGTGCAAGAACAGTTGCCAATTGATTATTTTATTATATTTTGCAGCTCTGCAGTCTCGTCAAAATCCATTTGAGTAGAGCTCAGATCTTCTAACTGGCATTCTTGGTTATATGATTCATCCCATCTTAATGTTTTTAATAATATTAGGTTAAAGGAATGATCCAATATGGATCAAATAAATTTTACAGCATTGCAGTCTAATTTATGGCAGTTACAATAAAAAAAACAAAATTAATTTCGTTTAAAATGCATATATTTGTCATCATATTTTAGAACTGGGTCTGTAATCCATAAAACTTTGTTTCTCCTAAAAGTATATTTCTACTCAAATGCAGCACCAACCTTATTACATGTAAAATAGTTTTATAAAATTTTTTAAATTCAGTCTGTTACATTTTTTTTGCTTAATATTAAGATACTATGGTATAAAAGTACCCAGTTACCAATTCATGTTATTTTTTTTTTTTACTTTTTATTATTCTTAAACGTTAAAATTTCGGTTCCGGCAATGTTTTAACAATACAATGACTTATTTTTTTTTCTTTTTGTTCTTGATGGTGTAGTCTAACCAATACACCATGATATTTGATTATATTTAGTTAGTTGTAGTATCTAAGAGGGGTGTGTATTTATTATAAAAATAAAATATGAATAAAGATAGTTACTATGTACTTTTAAAAATAAATTTATATAAAACTATTTTTATATTACATAAATAATATATAGAATATCTGTTATTTAATATTCTTTACTGACAATAGAATAATTTACGGATATTTTGCTTATTCATCTGGAAATTGTGAAAATTATTTTTATGACGTTTTTAACTTACCTCTTTATAGTTATTATTTAAAAAAAAAAAATAATAATATAAAAATAAGTAAAATCGAATCTTTAAAAACATAAAAAGACAAAATCGATTTGAAAAGGCGTTACAACCTATTTGATAAAATAAACATGTTTTTCTCATTTCATCTCTACATTCATCTTAATCCTTCGTACTTTTATATATGTATATAGTTTTTTCTTAGTACTTTGAAGAATCGATTTTAATTTCAATTTTTTTGTGTTTTTTGTTAATAATAATAATAGTAATTGTGTGCACTGTTCTGATTTACATTCAAAGATATTTTTTGTTAAATTGTAAAACAAAAAAAAAAAACAATTTTCACAAAAGAATGTACAGAGAGTACGAAAAAATGTGCCATAATTTCTTCAATGAGTTTTGACTATGACTATTGCAATATACGAGTATTAGTAAATAAAAAATTTATAAATTTTATAAATATTCTAACTTGCTATAGTCTGAGGTAGGACTACAAAAACTTGTGATAAACATGTGATGTGATAAACAATGTCCAGTATGTAAATTCGTCTCTTGTTCTGGACGAGAGATCATAATGACACTTAGCGGAATAACAAGTAGGCAGAGCACACCATAATCTCTAAATTATCTCTGCTTGTTGGTAAGTTGATATTTGCCGCTACCAGATCTATATTGTAGAACTCTGAAATGGAAAAATATTTTAATTTCTTGTTAAAGACAAATTAGGCACGTGGTCTACCTATATTTGTAATATCATACAATAAGTTAGTTCTATTTTCTCTTTAAGAATGTGTGGGTCTTGTAAAATGGCTATATCCAGGCAGTTGCGATAAAAGTGTTTGTGAACAGTGCTGAGACAGCTTTGACCCGTTGTAGGCTTACCTGTATACACCTTAAAGCCATGATGTTTTTGCTTTATATTTTTGGCTTTGAAGGGACAATGGTTTCTTTCCCGCTTCTTTTTATCTTCTTCTTAACAAGGTTCCCTTGTAGTGCCTATTTCGATATGGCACGGATGCTCTACCCGATCGGTCTCTATTTGAGTACTCTCTATTCCTGGTATTTGATCGGAAAGTGCTGTGTTAATAATGACACTTAGCGAAATAGCAAAAGCCAACTACTTCGTGCAAATTAGTTATAACAAAAAAGTTAAGTCTCAGAGCTACAATGGAACCGGAGCCCAAAACTTTCAAATAAAGTGTGAGAACATGACAAAAATAGAATTAAATGTAGAGAAAAATGTATTTACTAACACAGATGACAATGCATAATAATAATAATTTTGGTATGAGATAAGTTTTTAAGGACAACAAAAGAATATTTGCATCAGTACGCAAACTAGTCGTTCAACGAAATACCGAATATGAAAAATATTTGATAGATTCTGTGCAATGAATTATTGCCAAAAATCAAATAAATTTTCGATATATCATAAAAATTATAATTGAACATAATGTATATAGGAGGATGCATACTACATACATTATTTTTTAAGGATTTAAAACTATCAATATTGATTCATACAATCAAAGCAAATATTACCACTTTCATGAATAGCCAGGCCGAATCACAGGTTGGAATTCGATCATTAATGACAAGGTCGAAACGAATATTTTACTGTAGATATCTGATCACAGCAACATAAATGGAAACGAGCTATAGAATTACAAAGGTTATTCAACAAATTTATTTCTACACCAACTACCTGTACATTCTGTAGGAAACAAAGCTCTCGTAGAGCATCAATAAAAAAGACCAATTTCTAACTTGTCCGTTACTGATATATAGATGGTGATAGTTAGCTTTTATTATGCGTAACTGGCTTATAAGAAGTGACCATCCATTCGTTTTAATTCTTATTGTTAAAACTGCAAGAATATAGGCAAAAATTAGACTCTGGAAGGCTTTAAGACCCGATTTTACATAGAGTTAAACTTCGGTTTCTAAGTAAAACAGTTTTAAACAATAGAGTCGGATAGTAAAATAAAATTGAATACAAAAACACAACAAAAAATTCATCACTTAAGTCGTTGTATCAAAAACGCACAACTTACCGTTAATTGTCTTTCGGAAAGTGACTCAAATACCCACTTTTTCACCAACATATAAAGGTACTTTCCCAAAACGTCAACAATTTGACGATCATTTCAATCACGTCAATCGCTTTCATTTGCAAGTGACAGTCATATGCAATTAAAGCAATTGTTGTCATTGACGTCATTATTGACGTTTCGTATTTTAATCTACTTCTTATTATTTCATTACTCCAAAAAAAAGTTTTTCTTGCCTGCTTACCACATCACTAATTTTTGAAATTTTTGACAACTGATTTTATTTTTTACGAACGCAGCAGCATACAAAATAATGCAAAAACATTTAAAAATTTGCAATCAAATCAGTATTGGAATCCATGACGTTAGCGCCAGAAAGTATTACAATTCATCACTTTTACAAAATTTCATGCAAATGACATTGTGGCAAAGTGCCAAAATATGAAGAAAAACAATGTTAAAGTGTTTAGATGTAATTTTTGTAAAGTTTTTACGCCAACAAGAAATTTTACTAAAAATATACTACACATGACACCTGTCAATTACATTTGTCAATTTCAAATAAGCTGCAGCGGATTTCAATTGCTTTTTATTTTTTGATTTTTATCACACCCTGCAAATATGAAATAAATAATAATTGGATTGAATTAGTCTAGTAAATCATTAATTAAAATTTTTGAAAATAATAGATTACTACAGATATAGCATAGTTATACTATTATTTTAGTATATTAATAATAGTTAGAACCAATATAACGTAAAATTTACTATAAAAGAATCAATAGAATTGAATAAAGGGATTCAAAGAACATTAAAACAGAATACCTGAATATAAAAGAAGATGAATTAGGAAGTTCAAAGTTTTCACACTACAACATACCAAAATCCAAATGAAGTACGATGTACATCATAGTAATTATAAATAAAAAAATGAAATTTATTCTTTTAAATACAAAATAATGAAAAAGATTTTAAGACTTTAATAAGAAAATTAAATAAGTGAGTTTTTTTTTTAAACTTGGACTATTCGAAAATACAGGATAATTATTTAGTGATTTTATTTTTTAAATTCAAAAAATTGTTAAATCTTCAACAATAAATTATTGAAATTTTCAATTTCAAAGATTTTATAAAAATTCAAGCATTGGTCTACCCCTGTCAGATTATACCAGGCCGGCCACCTACCTTATAAAAATTTAAAAATAAAGCTTGTAACATTTGCCTACTCGACCCATAACGCCTGTAATTATTTTTATAATGTTATAGACTGTTATATTTTGAGTTGAGTAAGAGATTTTATTGTTTATAATAATTTCGGGTTTTCCAATATAGGCATGATACAATTTAAATATTAAAAAAAAAACACAAAATCTATTCAGTGAGGCACAAAATTTTATTTTTATTTGAAATATTATACATTATGCCATTATGTATGGAAAATAACATCATTCAAATTACCACTACAATTTCTACGTACGTACTGCATTCTGTAAACCCCATTTTCCATCCCTTTTCACATAAATTTGGCTTTATTTCATCAGTAGCACGTTCAATATTGATTTTTAATTGCTCAAATGTTGTTAAAGATTATCAGAATAAACTTGTCTTAACATATCCCAAAAGAAAGAAATCACAAGGTGTTAAATCACACGACCTGGGAGGATATTATTAACTGGACTATTTCTTGAGATAATTTCATTATCAAATTTTGTTTTCAATAACTCTATCGTTAAGGTGGCTGTGTACACATGGCACTCTCTTGTTGAAACCACATATCCTACAGATTATTCAACAGCAAGAAAAAAAATTGCACCCCAGTGACTTTATCTGGATGTAATGGTGTCTGAACAGTTTCGTGCGGACTTGCAACAATCCAAATTCTGCAATTATGTTTGTTTACATAACCATATTTAAACAAAAATGAGCTTCATCATGAATAAAAATTTTCGATAAAAATTTTCATCATTTTCAAGTTGTTCAAGAACAACAATTTATAAACCTTGTTCAAGCGTGTATTTTTCCATGATTAAATTGCACAACCTACATAATAAATGTCAAAAAATAATTGACAGGGTTGCCAGCTTAACCATTTTTAATTGTGTCATCAATCACTATTAGAAAACCCTTTACAAAATCGAAAGTCTAGGTATGTTTCATTAATTCAATTAATATATCAATTATTTTGTTTATTACACACCATCATCAGAAGACTTAATTGTCTTTGTAATTTTTATTATTTAAAAAACTTTCACCTAAAACACATTCACTACAACAGCATATTTGATATAAATATATGAATTGTTTATGAATACGTTAATTTACTTGAAATCCCGTTACCTAGATTGAGGTAGAAGGATAGAATAAAAATTGTATTGTTTTATTGTTCTGAATTTGATAGCCCAATTTTTTCGTTCATTGTAATCATTTCTATTGATAGCTATTTTAATAATATTTTAATTGAGCTCTGGCTTAATTGCACCAATAATTTTTTTAAAATAATAATTACAATAATTAATATTGATATTCCGGACAAAAAAGTGTACTAAATAATGCTACGGACTAAAACTGTAATAATTTTTTTTTATTTTAGAACAAAATAACGGAATAAGTATCAGCATAACTGTCTCCGCAGAATTTAAGTTATTTAAGAGATTAAAGGAAGCAAAATTAGAAAATAATATAAATTAGATTAGAAGGCCACTTAACCTCTGGGCTGGAGGCTTCTGGGCCACATTCCGTTATATGTACAGACTTAAGAACTAAAATTTTATAATTCACTTGATAGCTTAAATTTTAAGATAATGGTGAAAAATGATAATATATTCAAACATACAACAACTAAACAAAGTTAACAATTAAAAATAGGGAATTCAAAAATAGAATATCTTTAAAATAAGCTTAAAGTTGAAAGTTAAAAATAAAAATTTGTAATATATACTTAAGCTTAAAGAGTAACGACATTAAGTAACAAAAATAGCTATTGATTAATTTATATTTTGTGTTGATACCCTGTTGCCTTACGAACTGTATAATGTGTTGCCTTACGAACTCTCATATTTCTGAAGCTCAGACAGGCCTCAAAAATGTGTTGAACACTGATTGGCGTCTGACTATTAAAGGAACATATAGGTATACTCCTGTTCGGTCCATCAAGTAGGTACTTATGCGTTAATCGTTTTCCCTTAATGCCAGTGTGGTTTGGTAGCCAGAAAATAATAGTCGAGCTTTCTGAATCGTCAATTAGCTCTTGAATCCTAATTATCGTAGGATGTGTCGAATTTTGAGGTGATATATCTTCTATGCCACTCAGGGAGCCAGTACAGATGTTGTACTTATCTTTTGATAATATAGAAGAATAAATTAAAATTTAAAATTTAACCATACCAAAATGTCGATATTTGTAATAAAATAAAAAAAATATTAATAAAAGGAAATGCGAGCTTAAATAAAATATCAGCTATAAGTCCAAAATATCTATAATTCTGTCCTACCACAATCATTAATAATTTCAATTATTACAGCTAAAATTGTATCATCATATCCATCATCTTTTAAAATTCACCTACATAATATTCATTTCATTTAATAACTCTGAATTACAAAATTCTGGATTACAAAACAAAATTTAAATCTTTTCAAATTTCAGAATTTTCTAATACAAAATTTCAGTATGATCTTCCATTTCAAATATAAATAAATTAAAAAAAAATTTTTAACATAAATTCTTTAAAAATTAGTATTTTTGACATATTCCCTTTTAATAACAACCATACAGTCTTAGTAATAATAACTATTCCAATTAAATATGACTAGAAATGATGTATTGCAGAAGTAGTGAGGATATGTACTAAAACAACAAAAATCATGTTAAACGAAAACCACCTCAAGGTAAATAAATATGTATTAAGTTGAATATAATAAATAAAAAACAAGACAAAAAAAAAAGAGTAAAAATAAATTGAACAGGAACAACCATTATAAAAATAAGTGGGCAACTTTAACTATTTTCCGGAATTTTAAAAATTAATGGAAACCAATTTATTTATTTTCCTTTTGTTTTTATTATTATTATTATTATTATTTTGCGTTTCATTAAGTTACACATGTAGAGTACCAAAAACAAAATAAAAAAAACAACCATTTTCAAACAATTAAAATTTATTGGATGCCAAGAAGAAGCTTAAATGGGTGGAATTAAAATAACACCTTTACTAATTTTATAATATGTTCTTTGTGTTTTAATCTATTATTTAAAATTTACAGAGCTGATGTGTTGTAAGACGGCATAAAAAAATTAATTTAAAAATTTAATACATATATGTATGTGTACGATTAAATGGAGATTAAATTATGCCTATACATCTTGTAGAGTGATCAGTAATTTTTATAATTTTCCTTCAATTTGAAATCAATGTGAAATCACAATTAAAATAATAACCTTCAATAACTAAACTATTGGTAGTAGTGCTTAAAACGTTCAATCATATGACAGAATCTACTGTGAATTTAACTATACAATTTAGGATGTACAACAAAATTAAATTAAATTTAAAAATAGTTATTATAATAAAAAAAAAAATGTAATCAATAAATAATTATTTAGTTTTTTTATTTATTTCATTTTAATTTACATTACAAATTATTATGTAATTATTAACTTACAAATATAATTGCTAGATTTATCGGATGTTATAATATCATCATTGGAAAAATAAATTTTCCACCTGGGGCTTACCCGAATGATGAAATTGTCATTGTTGTATAGTTTCACCACTGGGGTGGGCCCCCTGGTGGAAAATTTATTTTTCCAATTTGATTATGTCGATGTTCCGCTTGACATAATCACATTAAATATGAAGCACATGCCAAATATAATGTGCCGTTGTAATACAGCGGAAACTGTAAAAGAATTCTTGATATCGTAATCCCGATTCAAATGTGAATGTTTAATGAAATGCTATATCAATTAATTGTCTTTTTGACACTTTCTAAGATATCTATGATAGATCTACATATTATAAGTTCATACCTGTTACAGATTCGCAATGGAATGCACAAATCGAGAGATATATTTTAAGCATTGATTAGAGGAACAAAAACTTATCATATCAGTAATATCAAATTTAAATTTAAATTAAATTACATTTTTATATAATTAATTTGTGGTGATAATAATAATAATAATAATAGTCGTAATAATAATGATAATAACAATAATAATAAGAATAATAATAATAATAACAATAATAATAACAATAATAATAATAATAATAATAACAATAATAATAACAATAATAATAATAATAAAAATAATTATAATAACAATCCGAAATTTTTTTATTTTAACTTTTAACAGCAATGGGCTCCGCGACAAGTTAGATTCGTTAAGCTTAAAATACAAAGCGGAGCAAATGGACTAAGAAAAACTGACGAAGAAAAATAAGTGAATAACAAAAATAGAATAAGATAAGCCTGGTCCAATGAAAACGACACGACATTGTATGTCGACAAAATATGTCAAATTATATTTTGAACAAATGTCATTTAATGTCATTTAATGGCATAATAGCCAATAGTACGACACAACAATATCAGCGACAAAAATTTGATCAAAATTCAAAATTTGTCATTCTTGCACTACACAATTACATTTTGACAGTTCTAAACCATTAAAATAAAAATAATTTTCTTGGGAATTGTCATATATTCATTGAACTTTACATGCCACATTCTTTGTCAACAATCTAGAACTACAATGTCATGTCGTTTCAGCGGACTTCTGTCTATAGTTATATATTATAAATAATTAGATATACATACGTTAGGAAGGAGAACATCACAAAATAACGACATGAATTAGTTTTACTGTCAATTAAATAAAGTAATTTCAATTAAAATTTTTAGAGACTTCGAATTAGATAAGTACCTTTTTTTCTTCTATAACACTACATGGGCATGAGTTATTGGGTTTCATAAAAAATGTTCTGATATTTAAGTTTTTGAACTTCATATAACTAGGTAGTTGAATATTAACTTAGAAGCAAATTTTAATTGTCAATCGATCTGGTGTAGCAGTTATTATCATTTGATTACTAATCTGCGTCATGCGTTCGAGTTATGAATATTAATTTAAATTTTTTTTATAATTATTAATTTAATAAAAATTTGCTAAAAATATAATTATTAGTAAATAACTTCAATAAAACGATTGGGGATTCTTTGGGAGATTGCTTGAATCGGCCTAGGACCTAATGACCATATCCCAAGGATAGCTGGATGCCCTAACTTTCCAAAAATATATATCTTTAGTGGGCATCTTATCCTCTCAGAACGAAAAAAACATTTGAAAGTATCTGGGGTAATTCTTTTAATAAAAATTTGGATCTGATTCAGAGGATAGAAAATAAAGCAATAAAAAAATTATTTGGATACGATCAAAGAACACCAACCACTGAAATCCATAAAAAGCAAAACAACAAGCTGGTAACTCATATTTATATGATGACCAAAAATAGAATAAAAGCAAACATAATACCCTCGGAGAATATTGATTGCCACAAATATTATACATGAGCAGCAGGAAATCTAAGAATAATACCATCTACTATCAGTTTCAACGAGTATGATACACTATATAATTTAGGCTACTAATATTACAATGAGCTGCCCACTGAGCTGATAGCAATTGAGAACTTATCTCACTTTAAGGATAAATTACGACAATATTTAGTAGACTATATTTAAAAGCTAAAATTTGTGGTATGTTTAGGTTATTAATCTAGGTATTAATTTGTATTATAATTTTATTTTCTAGAACTTTTTTGCATTTTGGTTAGTTTAAGTGTAATTAATTAGTATGTAAGTATTGTAATGATAAGTATTGATAAATATTTTTACTCTAGGTTTAGTACAGTAAGATGTTGTTGAAATATTAAATTTTTTTGTTTTTTTATTACTGATATTATTTTGCTGAAATTATTTTGTTGAATTATGATGGATTAGTCTTCTTTAGTATGCTTTTATATTACTTTCTTACTATACCACTGATATGTAAAAAAAAAAAAACAAAACACTATAGTATTTAAATACATATGTACGAGCAATGAGAAAAGAATCAAATAAATAAATAAATAAAATAAATAAAGCTAGCAATTCCAGGTATCCTTGGAATATAATTATTATATCCTACGCCGATACAACATCTCCCTCAGAAGAGCCCAAAGATTATGTTATTAGAGAATTGAAATACACTTTCCAAATTTAGTTGACATACCAGAAATTAAATAAATAAATTAATAAAATACGATACTCGTAAAATATTATTCGTTCTATTACCGTTTTTTACGCAAATTATAATAAATTACATTGAGACCTAATTATACCGAAGTTATATGATAGTATTAAAATAATAAACACCAAAATTAAAAACCTAATTAAATTACATACGTATTTACTAATTTCATTTACACTTTAATTCCTTTCACTGGATAGAAAGATTTCCTATTATATAAGAAGTTGCTTTCTTTTGGTTTTTAATATAATCAAGTTTTACCTTATTAATCTGTCAAATTTTGACTATTTAATATTTTCTGACATAAATATAATAAAGCTCTAAATTCCAAACCTAGCCAGTACACTTACTTTTCATCACTATGCCTGATTCACTGATCCAGAATATTTTTTCCGAACATATGATTGTGCTCTTATCTTTTATATGAAAATTTTTATCATTTATATGAAAATTAATCAGTTTTAAAAAAGTTCAGAACTTTGTTTTCTTTTCGAAAAAGAGGTGATTTAACTTAAACTTTTTCGTTCGCAAAAATATTTTTTTCCTGCCATTTTAACTTTTTTTTACATTTCTCACATTTAAAAAAAATTTAAAAATTCATCAGATTGGATTATTGGAATAAACAAAAATTTTTTAATTATTTCAAATGTCAATTTCAACTTTTTTAATTTTTTTTTGTTCGGAACACAATCTTTTAACAAAATTATTGTTTGGAACAAAATGTTCTGAAGCAGTTAATCAAGCATTATAGAATCATATCTCTTCTCTCACATCTTCCACACATGTCTCTTTACTATATATACTATCTTTAATATGAACAAGTTTCTAGGCTTAACAGAACCCAACAATTGAATCTACGATGAATTGGGCAGGAAAGGTTTAAGCCAGAAAATCAACAAGGTTTTCACACTATTTTCACTTATAGGCAGTTCGAATCAAATTTTCCCATAAAATAAATTTATGTAATTATAAATTTTTTTAAGTGTGAAATATTAAATTTTTCATTACATTTTTAATAAAAAGAACAAGTTCAATTTATTAATTAATATTGATACATAGACATTTTATGTCACCATTGTAAATACCTACTGATGAATTCTAATAGTGTTATGATGAACGAAACAATTTCTTAAAAACAAATTTTCCCGGCTGAATTTAATTTCAAAATTACCTAATGTATTCGTATAGTTATTTATTATCAACTCAGTTATTGCTATAATTTTTTAAAATTACCATAGATTTCAATTTCATCAATTTCTATAGATTATCTACCTTTATAAAACTTTCCCACCTAATATTGAACAATATCCAGTTAATTTAAACTAAATTTAATATAAATTAAAAAAATTTTTATCTAAAAATTTTCTCTATACAAAAAAAATCCCTTCGAATTGTTCGATATAAAATTAATTTTAAATAAGTTTTTGAGTCAAACAAAAAAAAGAAACAAATTGAGAAAATTTCAATTCTTTTCTCTAGAGAAGAAAAATTCAATTACTTTTTTTTATGAATGACTTTAACTGAAATAACTTTTGCAAAACTTAGTTAAAAAACTGTAAAAAAATTTTTTTTTTTTTGAAATCCATTCATTCATGATTTTCTAATTAAAACTTAGTAAATTGCACAGTTTTCACTAAATTTTTTTAAAATAGCAAAAAAACCAAAAAAAAAAACAAAAAAAAATAAGTATAAATTTTATTGCTAGTAAATAAAATTGACACGCTATAAATTAAAGTTTTAAACCATTTAATTAAAATCACAAAACCAAAAGCAAAAAAAAAATGTTTAACTAAAAAAATCAATTAAAAATTAATTTATTCATTAAAAAAGGAAACTAAACTTAAAAAAAAAAAAAAGAGAAAAACAAACAAACAATCCCCACACAACGTCTTAATCTCGTTTTTAATATACCTTTCATATCTATAGTCAGAAACCTAAAGTGTTGACCACCTAATTTGATAAAAATTTGCACCTTGTTTGAATAGCTCGCAACATAAAAATTGAAAACGAATTCAACAAAATAGTTATCAAATTCAACCTGTTTAAAAATTAGGTGGTTATCATTCGCATAGGTACCTTTGGTAAACAATATTCTTAATTCGAAATTAAATTGTTTTCGCATTTATTTTTCTTATTTTTGGTTTTAGTTTTTTTGTTTTTGTTTTGTTTTTTTTTTTGTTTTGTAATACATAATTGTCGTGGTCATAAAAATATGAGAAGCAGTATGTATACCACTGTATTTTGATCGAACCATCAAAATGAGCAAAAGTCTAATTGTTCAACTGCAATAACGTGATCTTGATTTTATAAAAATTGACACTTTTGATAGACTAAGGTAATCAATAGATATTTTATAAAATTGAATAGTATAGATTTGAATAGAATTTCTGGAGTCGATATCATATAAAAGATTTTATACGCGTTTATCGTTGAATATCGACATAAAATTTATAATTAGGGAAAGTAAATCAAATCAGTTCATATCAAGTTTACCTACGTCAAATAAATAGTAAAAAACTTCAATATACATTACATAAACCAGAATTCTATTTGCAAACACATTTTCGAACTTAAAGTGTTGCTAACTCTAACCATATATGTGATCTGATAGACCTTCACAATAGCACAGAATTGCTTTAGTTCTGATTTTCGTGGCAGTCACTCGAGCCGAAACATTGAAAAAGCACATTGAAGTGATAATTGGTTTTCCACGTACCTATCTACGCTACAAAATAATTTAGCATTACTTCCTCTTTGTCTTTATATTCTTTACCTATACGTTTTAGTTTTGTCTATTTTCCGAAACAACTTCAACGGTTAAACGGAAGTGTCGTTGCATTTTTTATTTATTCAACTTCATATGTTTTGCGCATTTAAACCATTTGCTAGAATTTCAAACCATATGCCTCAAGTTTGAAATGCTGTCTAAAAATGTATAAACTATCAAAATCAGAAAACTTCTCTTCTACTATCACGCACTCGGATTGAAAAACATTACAAACGTCTCTTATACCCTCTTATAGACACTTAATAGAGCAATATCACAACCAATATTTTTTCAAGCATTCGAAATATTATAACGTGTTTTTATTTTTTATGCTGCTATAATTTATTTACAGTTTCAATTGAAAGAAAGCACTACCAAAAATTGAATTTTCCTGGTGTTTGCTTATATAGTTTTTACTTCCCCAATCGTTCATATCTACATTAAAGCTCGATTTATTTTCTTGAAACTCTCTGAACCTACTAAGATATGAATATTAAAAATTAATCAATTTCGGTTAAACTACAAACACTAACAACACTTACTTTGATTATTTCCAAGCATTTGAAAGAAAGCAAACAAGTATTCGGCTGCTCTTCGAAATTCAACGAAGTTTGGTAAAAATTCGTAGTCAATTTCATTCTAAATGATTATTTTACACCAATTCAATTTATCCTTGACACTATAAAATTGTTTGTATTTATTTATCTTAGACAAGAACCACATACATAATAATTTATTCTAAAATAAAAAATTAAATTTAAATTCTATACTTTGGTGGATTTGGAAAATGTATGTGTATACCTTGGGGTTAAAATTAAATTTTTTTTTAAAAATATTTAGTTTCGCTACGTCTTAAATTTATATCATTAAAAAAAAATAATTAAAGTCAGTTGTCTAAATATGATATATACCGTACTTTTTTCAAATTTACAAATTAGATATAATAATGATGTAGTTTTCTACAGAAGGGTCCAACTACGGTTACTTGAAACGTTGTTGAACTTTGATTATATTTAAAATACATACTTTGAATTTTATTATATTTATTCGTTATATTTAGAAAAACTCATTGTAATTTAATTCTATATCATTAAGTTGCTATAATAACAGAGAAAAAGTAGTGCGCCAAAATCACATCCTCAAGAAACAAATTAACTTATTTTCAAAATGTTGTTAACTTAATAACAAATAACTTATTTTGAATCACATACTTACATTTTTGTGTCAAAAACATTTATACAATTTTTATGATCAAAAGTATTTATTTAATATCAAATAATATAAATCATAAAAAATTATGTCTTTACTTTTATTGTCACCACTATTACATTATCAACTACTATACATATTAATTACTATTTATTTACCATAAGAATCTTGTCCTCCTCTGTTTTACTAATAAACGTTAATAATATTAGACACAATGGATAAATTTTATTTCCTTCAATAAAAAGAAAAATTACCCCCCTCTGAGCTTAACTTTTCCAAAGTTAGTTTTTAAAGCTTATATTATTAACGTGTTAAACTGTTAGCTTACCAAGTTTTAACTAGTTAATTAATTTAATTTTCTGTTAAAAATAAAAATATATATAAATATAAATTCAACTTAATGAAAAGAGATTTTAAAAAAAAAAAATGAATTCTATCCAAAAACAAAAATTGCATTACGCGTTCCCCATTTACTCTTTTACCATCATATTGCACTTTTATATACACACAAGTCATAGTCATCGTCGTCGTTGTTGTCGTCTTTTAGTCACAAGCTGCTCACTTTATAATTGCTGCTCATTAAAAGCTACTATAAATAATATAATATGTACTATATTTATGACTAGACGTTTAGACGAGACAAAAATTGAAATATAAATTATATAAAAACAATAATAACAAAAACAACAAAAAAAAATAAACCAGGGTTACAAGTTTTACCATTTTTAAATTTTCAAATTTCTGTTAAATGAAAATGAATTTAATGATAATAACGGTAAGAAGGCGCTGCTCACATTATAGCATAATATGTATATATATATATATGTATATATGTATTATATATTTAAAATGACATGTTAGCTAATTTATGCCAATATTATAACGTATTCAGCAAATAAACCATAATTTAATTAAAATATATTTGAATTTGATATAAAAGTAAATATTTAAAAATAAATATATATATATATATATGTATATATAAATTTATTTATGTGTAATTATTTGATTATATGGTGTTATTTTAATAGTAATATTAAAACACTGTTAAAAATATCATTTTTTTTTTTAATTTAACTACTGTTAGCTAGTTTTGAATGTAATAGGCGAGAAGAACACGATAACAACCCAGGTGATTATTGAATTCATAAATTTTATAAATCATAATAAATAATAAAATAATAATTATATATAATAAAAATAAAAATTAAATCTTTAATATTATACTTTTATCGAAACAACATTAGACCCCTAAAAAGTAGTAAATAAAATGGATGGTGGTCAATCCTGTGATTCTACAAATTATAAGATAAATTAAATTTGTTGGAATATTGTTGATGGAAATTTAGAATATTTGAGGCTTAAAAAATGATGATCATTAAAACAATCATTATAAATTTTTGAGGTTCTGTGTTTTGGTCTTATTAACATAAAAACAACTATATAGATGCTGACGAGTTAATATAAAAGTATATAAAAATTAAGTAATGTCGAATTCATTTCATGAGATTTTATTTAATTTATTTTGCTACACACAAAACTTTTAATTGCACATTACTTTACACATTAGACTTTTACTCATGTAACTAAACTTAAATTTGCTTTAACAGCTTTATATTTTTAATCTTTATTTGCCTATCCACAGATTCGTAACAGTTACAATACTTTTACCAACAATAATATGTTATTGTTTAGTTCATATTGTAATGTGGTGAGGGGAATCACTATGGAGTCTACACGTGATCTAATATTTATAAACTAAACCAGACTTTAGTAGAAGTTAGGTATTTAGTGTACCTTAATATGATTCTACAGTGTTATCTTAATTAGAATAGCAATTTTTGTCGGAAATATTCGTTTTCGTTTCTAGTAGTACACCAATATTTGATATCCCCATGTGGGTTCATGTATGTTTCATAATTATTTTGAACATGATAAAATTAAACTGTTTCTAAATTGTTGATATTAACACCATGTCTTAGTATTATTTAATGTTGTTATGTCTTCCCTTAGCGCATTGTGTTTTCCCAATTTGATATTAAATATTTCAACAATGTAAATTTAAATTTTGAAAGATGTTATATGATAATTTTCCACCCACCACATTTTTTTTTTTTTATTGTATAAAATTTTCGCTCTCTTAATGTAAATTAGAACAGTTAATTTTTCAATTATAAATTTTTATTCTCATTACCACAAATTTGTTACTTGGTTAAATTATTATAATACTTAATAGCAGTGATTGCAAGTGATTGCATGAGTTCAAAAAAAAAAAAATGTGACTTCAGAATTATAAAATACTTTATATTTTATTTATATTTAAAAAAAAATTAAAAATATAAAATTAAAATAAAAAACAAAAATGTGTTACTTAAGGCTTCAAATAATAGCAACTGTATAATAAACTACATATAAAGCCTGTAACTTCAATTGACTTTTAGCTTTAAAGTTTTTTTTTTTTTATTATTATTTTTAATGTACACAAAAAAATATACCATGGCGATTATTAGTAGGTCATTCATTTACTAAAATAAGCATTTGCAATTATCATAAAAATCAGCATGTGCTTACTACAACAGGTACCCGAATGGAATATTTTTTGAATACTTTTATTACTTTTATTTAATTTTTTTTTTTTTTTACTTCATTACTGCAAAAATAAAAATAAAAATTTAAAACCAAATCGTAGTTAAAAGATTACAAATCCATCATCTTGATTTTTTCATGAACTAAAACTGTCAAAGAAAAAAAATTAAATAAAATAAAATATGATAATATTAAAAAAAAAATTAAATAAAAATGTTCTCTATACATTTTGAGAACCCATTCCCGTTGGGATTGAAAACATCAAAGACAAAAAAATTATTCTAATACTTGTGTCAATATAATTTTTAATTTTTTAGTTTTAGTTTTAAATGAATTCGCTGCTATTTTTGTAATTAGATAACTTCCTTAAAAATAAATATTTATAAAAAATTAAAAAGGAAATTTTTAAATTAGTTTTCAATGAATGGGTTAGTTAGTAATAAATATCATTATTAAATACCGTATTCTCTGTAGTTGGTCACTAATCAATTAATTCGCATTAAAATGTCAGTCACACAAATTGTGTAGGAAATTCGAATTTAAATTTAGAAATTTCAGTAAAATTTTAACTGTTTAGCATGCGTGATGATAAAAATATGAATTAAGTTGGTTACTAATGTCCTAACTATTGTTTAGTTAGCAACATTTATCAACTAATGTCTGGTATTAATGTTTAAAGAATAAAGCAATACTGGTATATGCCCACTCCTCGAAATTCGAGGAAGTTTGATAAAAAATTTAAATGTAATACTGGTAATGGATAAATTATTGCAATTTCATAAATTAAAAGTTTTGTATATTAAAATGGATGACGTGGTAGGTGCTTACACCTATCCACCTTTTGTTAAAAGCTCAAAACCTATCCACCTTTTGTTAAAAGCTCAAAATTGCTCAACAAGTAGATTTGTGCATGTTCATGAGCCGCCTTTAACAGCAATTTTTTCTTAAAAACATTTTAGCGAGACGAAAGAACTTCGGTTAGGCAAATGTTTTATTAAAATATTCCATGCAGAGCGTTTCAAAATGACCAAGTAGCAGAACTATACAAGTTCGTGAATAAAACAAATCGATAGTCCTGAATAAAAAATAAATTCAGCTTTATACTCCCATAGGTGGTGAAACATTAAATGAACAAAAAATATATCAAATATATATAATTTAATATCGACATAGGTGGTTCACATTGTCATGCCCTGTAAAAAGGCAAAAATAAAACATTCAAATAATCACTACATTTGTATTGTTTGAACTATTTTTACTAGTTTTTACTAAAATAATAGCGTATTTGTAAAATTTGAAATTTTCAATTTTTTTAGATCAGACTTAATGTTAGTTAATTAAATAAAAATTGGTAGAGGTATAACTAGATGCCCTTCAAGCAATTTTGTATTTCCTTTCTTTCATTTTCTTTGGTCATGTCTACACTACCCAAATACTAGTCGGGGAATACCATTATTTTTCAGTTTGCTGTATTCAATTTACAGGATAAAAATCTCTTTGGAAAAGGCGGGAAGTGGTTGATTTTGTATTTATTTACCAAATTTTCACCTATTATTTCTCCTGTATTATAAATTATTAAAGCCGGCGGTATGATTTATATTAAAAAACAAAATATTATTATTTGTATATTGAATTTTATTTTATTTTATTTTTTTATTATTTATATTTGCATTCTGTCCTAATTCGGACAATAAACAAATTTTACTATAAAATTACAGGACATGCGGGGGGAATATCCAATGATAACCGAAATAAGATTTTAACATTTTAACTCTTCTATGGAAGCCTTCATACATTTTCGCTGACTTTAAACTGTGTCCAGCTATTTTTCGGCAAAGATGTTTGGATGTTTTTGCAATTTGGATGTGTTTGCATTCGATATGAAAAACCTATACACGGGGTGAAATTTTAAATTTAAATTTCTACTTGAAAAATATTTAGTTTTCGCTACGTCTCCTTTTAATTTCAAATTTCGATAATTTATTCGTTGATATTGCAATATCTTTGGTGATATTAATAGCCTGAACCAAAATTTTGCAATAAATCTGAAACGTTAGTATGAAATGTCGAAATATCGGGAACAAATAGGTTACACACAACAGATTTTCTATTAGACATTTTTATTAAATCTAACCGCTTGCATCTTCTTCCATATGATGGTCTTTTAAATTATGCGATTTTAAATGTTCTCAAGGCAAAACGAGTAAAGTTGTTTTTTTATATTTTATTAATGAATTTTGAATTTAAACTCTATAAATTAAAAATTTAGTGTATCGCTTTTTGTTTATAGCTACAATTCGGCTTAGAGTTTTAAATAAGAACAAAATAAATTCATATAAAGCAACTGCAAAAATATTTTTCAAAATTTAAATATTGGAAATAATTAACAGAATAAGAACATAAATTCATTTATCAGACAAAGCACTATAATATCTAGAGCACGAAAATGTTGGGGAAGACAAACTGAAATCAGTAATACGTACTAAGCAAACCCATTTTAC
Organism: Argyra leucocephala; assembly: GCA_963942445.1. Taxonomy (NCBI): domain Eukaryota; kingdom Metazoa; phylum Arthropoda; class Insecta; order Diptera; family Dolichopodidae; genus Argyra; species Argyra leucocephala. Next base: position 30,712,098 of record OZ012677.1, read on the forward strand.
GGTATTTAAAGTTATTCCGTTATCTCTGAGCCTCATTATCACCAAATCCGATGTACGGTTTACTACAGCCGAGGTTGTTGGAGGATTAATTTGCAATTAACTGTGATTCGATTGCAATTAACTCTTGGGGATATACCGTTAGTTATCATGTTTTATAATGATACCATTGGTTGACCTTTTGAAGTTTTCGCATAAGGGGTGATAAAATCATATACAATCACATCTGACAGATGCACCAAAATTTATTTAAATTATTTACCAAAATAAATTTAAAAGTGAAAATAAAAAATGTGGTTTGTGTAAAATATCTATAGTTCAAAAAATTAATTGAATGCTAATACCAGACATTTATCTTTTTTCTTCACTTAACCACTGTCACTGATTAAACTGAAAGTTTGCACACGTAAAACTAAAGATGTAAAAAAACAACTCAAATTTCAACATAATTTGGCAAATTATCTGAGCGATAAAATTTATATTATTTGAAAGTTTAAACCAAGGTTAAAGATGATATGGTTATCCTACTTCTAGTCTGTGATCTAGTCTGAAAGCGTATAGAAAATAAAATCTTGACACCAAAATTAAATTGATATTAAGCTGTTTAAGCTGCGGTTGTAGTGATTAAAAAAATTAATATGTAAAATTATTGATTTCAATTTTACTGCCGCGACACTCACAACATTTTAATATAAGGTTGTATAGGAATTGTAAAAATTGTGGTTAATTTTTGATATAAAATCAATTTTTATCGGATCAGTGTTTATTTTGCTGAACAGATGAAGCAAAATGAAACAAAATTATTTTACTGAAGAATGTTTCATTTTTTCACTGTTTCATTTGATTAGAAAAAAAATTGAATACAATCGAACCTAAATGTGAGCCAATTTACAAAAACAATATTTTTCTAACCCGTATATAACTGTTTCACAATGGGTATCACAATAGACCTTACCGCTCTAAGTGTGTCGACGTACTGTTGGCAGTACCAACTACTTAATGCCTCACAGTAAAAACAAAATATTTCTAATTGTCTAGGTCAAATTTTCAAATAGTCCAGCCTAACAGCAACCTTATAAATTTTTTTTATTTCATGATTCATCAAAATATACCTAAGTGTAATTCGACAGTGTATTTTAATTAAATACAATTAAAAAAAGAACACCAGTAGAATTCAATCAAATTTTACACTAAAAGAAATAAAAAACGAACAAAAAATTTAAATTAATAGGTTACCGTTACACAATTAAAAAAAAAATCCATTACAGTTGAACGAATTTAAAATATTGGTTTATTTAATTTTTAAACTAAACTCTATTTATTTTTTTATTCGAACAAAAAATTCACCAACTGGGTCATATACACATTATATGTAGATATTAACTCTAGATTCACTTTGTATAGAATGTAGAATCACCACATAATCAGCACAGCTATAGAAATTGGAGAGTCCTGGTAAAAAATAAAATTCAGTTTTGTTATAATTAACAGTCTCATAAATTAGGATTATTTTACTGACTTGTAAATTGTAAAAAATATATACATATATTTTTTTTTACTATTATGTAATAAAAACTTTTATAACTACTGTCATTTCATATTAATTTAATAACAAAAAAAAATGAAAACATTTTTAAACAAGCATATACATAGGTACATATGTACTTGAGTACATAATAATAATATGTAGAGTAAATTAAGGAATGTACATATTTTTAATTTTCGAATTTTCGAAATAATTACAGGAATAAAAAAAATAACATACTCGTACATGCAATTAAAATTCAATAATAATGTAGCGTAAATTTACGCGTTGTCGTGTTTGTTTTGTTTGTTTTTTTTTTTTTTTTTGTTTGTTTAACTATATGACATAAAAATAATATTTTATATTTCTGTCATAATTGGTGTTGACGTTTTGGAATAATTTTTTTTTTTTTTTTAAAGTGAAATATTTTTTTTTCTTGATAACTATTTTAAATTATTTAATTAAGAAAGAAAAAAAAATTGAAAATGTTATTTTTTTTTTATTATTAATAAGAAAATCTATTAAATTATGAATGAAAATAAAAAATAAATCAGTGGGTTGTTTATTTTTATTCGACATGATTACATCGTAAAACGTGATTTGACAAATTAGTTTTAAGTGAAAAAAAATACGATATACGTGTGTAACCTATATGTACATACATAATGTTCATATGTACCCATTTTAGTTAAAACAAAAATACAAAAAAAAAAAAATTACATATTTTGAAAATTTGAAATTTTTGTGTGATTTTAGTTTGTTTGCAAATTTAATTAATTATCATGCTAATTTATTAATCATAAATTATTGAGCACATATTATTATAAGAGTTAAATTTGGTATATTGTATATAAATATTATGCAAAATTTATATGTTCCTGGTGTATTTGAAATACGTTATGATGACTAATATATGAAGATAATTTATATTGATTATTATTCTACATCTACAAGATGGTTTATACCAGATTTTAATACTAGGTTCTGTAATGAATACCTGTATGATGAACCTTTCTACTTCTAACTAACACATCACTATTACACATAAATGTTTTCATCAATACTTGTCAATATATTGTCAATATATTGATGAAAAATTAATTGATGGTAGTTCTATTCTCATTAATTTTCTATCAATGTTGTCATCAATGTTTTAGTGTGAAAATCAGCTGAGTATAAAAAATTGCTTTTTTCTTGGGAATGATCAAATAATGTCATAATGTTAATTAATATTGTTATTCGTAAAAGATCAATTTTTATATTAATTTTATTAATTATAGCAATTATTGTAATAAAACAATTATTATATATTATTAAAATGTGCATAAAAATAATTTGTTTTTTTGTATACACAACATTTACTTTCAAAATTCAATTTCGGATTAATTCCGGCCGTACAATAAATGTTAAATTAAAAGTAAATTAAATTCAAAGACATTTATTCAGAAATTATATTTTCAATGTCATCATATGTTACGAAATTATTAATATATTCAGAACACTTTTAAAATGTGTCTTTGCAAAATGTCAAAACCTAGATAAATTGATGAGTTCAAAATTGATGGGTAATAGTCTATCAATTTAAATTGTCAATAATATTTTCAATTTATTTCACTTTATTAAATTTCAATATACATGAGACGATTAGTCTCTGCAATTGTATATACAAGTATATACTTAACAAGTACGCAATTAACACAGATTAACACAGATTGTATCGACAATATATCGACAATTAAATTGATTAGAACATTAATGCGTATAATAGGAGTGTAAATATTAAATAAGCCGAACTTTATTATATCTAAATTGAATCAGTACAAATGTATAATATAATGAATAAAAGGACCGATACATGGTATATAAGTCTAAGTTTTAAAAAAAAAATAAATTTAAAGCTAATCACTTTATAACTATTTCAAAGATTAAATAGCTAATAGATGTTTTTAATTGAAACAGCAAGAACATGAAACTAAACCTATATTTATGTTTACAAGGCTAATGTCACATCTACGTCTAGTTTGGTACATATCAAATATACTTTCTCTTATCCTATATTTTTCTCCTTTTCTTTTGAAAATCTAATCATATGAAATTAACGGGATACTAACGGGAAAGAACACGGGATACCTTCTTAATAGTAGTCAGACGACATAATCAGAACACAATGTAGGTGAGTCATATCTAACATAAATGTTAAGATACTAGATATACTTACCTAAACACTTCAAACAAACTAGCTAACAATATATTTACTGTAAGTTGATAGTTTGTTATTGTTTTTTTTTAGTGAGATAGAGACAGCTAGGTCCGGTCTTGAATACTTGAATACACGATTAGCTACATAATATGTTCACAATTATGATCATACACATTCTTTTAATTATTTTGTCTATCGTTACACGATTGATAGTTGTTGGCTTATCATACCCAATATATATGGTAGATCGATTAATATTTTATTTTTGGTTGTATTAAGCAGGTTGATAGCCATTATTTCCGTGAAGGATATTGTTGTAATAGTAATTCACATCCAAGGCAATTTTTTATCAAAATATATTTACGCAATTATAGATAAAAATTTACATAGAGGCAAATTAGTATATATTCCATTATCAATATGTAACATTTTCATGATGTGGTTTCTCTTAATGATGTAGTATATTTTTCAGCTCTATGACAATTTCCATCTTAAAATCTTAGTTAAATAAAACGTATTTTTGATATCATTGTTTTGCATTCAATTTCTGCATTCCTGTAGTACAAAGAATGCTTTATGTTTGTCTTGGGTCAGCTTTGAAGTATTTACCATATTAAATAATTTTTTTATTTTGCATTCTTTCACTGTATATCAGTTTGAAACAATTCCACAGTTGTATATTATTTACAAATCTGAATACATTATTTTGTTTAAATTCGTACTTAATTTATTCGATTTGTATATATAGGTAATAATTTACAGAAATCAAAGAAGAAAATATTTTTATGTATTCCACCCATAAAAACTTTTCTAATAAGATTTAAGCCATAATTGAACTTCTTTAAAACTTTCGATATTCATTAAAACAAAAGCAAACTTATTTAAAACATGCAATCAAATTAAATTAATTCGAAAAAAAATAACAAAATAATTATAAAAAATTGAAATGACCATCTTTTTATTATACATAGTGTTTGACCTTCGTTTTAGATATTGTATTCTAAAACAACATATATATATATATCTTTACTTCTGTATCCTAACAATTTTACCATCTCATTAAAAACAAAAAAAAAACCGAAATTAAAATTAAAATCATGAGCACTAAGATTGGAATCATTGGCAAAATAACACAAATAAACGTGCTGAGTTTTAAACATGTTATTAAATTATTTCATGCAATTTGTGATATTTTCTCTCTCATGCGAGAAATTTATTTTATTATTTTTTTTTTATTATTTTATTATCTCTGGGTAGTTATCATTTTATAATTTTTGTAAGTATTTAATTAAATATTCTTAAAATGAGTTTAAAACGAGAATCGATTACAAATTCTCATATTTAATTAGGTATTCATTTCATATAAACAACATGTGTAAAATGTATTATGCATACATATATGAAATGCTTTAAATTTAATTATATAATAATACTATCTATATAATAATATTAATATGTAATTTACTTGGAATTTTTATTTTTACTTTTTAATTTAAAAAAAATTTTTATTGTTTTTTGAATATTTCAAATTAAAATGGATAAAGAAGTTTTAATAAAAATTATTACCTATGGTTTTTTTTTTTATTATAAAATGGCTTAATTAAAGGGGAAAATAAGTATTAAGAAGTAACTAATAAGACAAATACAATATTATAGAGTCACATTCTTGTGTAAGTTTTAAATTTTTGAACACTTGATTGCTGTTTTCGTAGGTTGAAAACTAAGCTATATACGAAGCTTAAGCGGTGTATTAATAATAACTCCATTTTGACACCCCCCAATCCATGACGCAAACCCAAGTTTTTATTTTAATTTCAGTTATCACTCAACACTGTCATTACGAACAGTACTATTTGATATTACAATCATACCGGAATTTATTACATAAAGCCGAACGAATAATGTTTTATGATTGTCCTTTAATTTTTCAATTGATTGGTACAGAAAACTTAGCTAAATCTGATGAACTGTAATTAATATAAGAACTAGATTAGATTTTTAATTCATTTATTCATATTATAGTAAAATACAATACTTAAAAATATATATTTACTAAATAAAAACTATAGGCTTTGTTAAATAAAATAGTTCAATTTTGTTAAAATGATTGAATAAACAGTTTATTATATTCATAGAAAATTTTACAAAAAAAGTAAAACGTTTATTGGTCAAAAAAATCAATACCATGAACAGAATTCGAAAACGAGTCTGAATAATCTAAATTGTATTCTATACTATACTATCTAGTACACTTATACACAGTCGACTCCTTTCTAATTAATTGCTTACTAAATAGTACCTATCCTTTGGCACACCAATAATTTTTCTAATCGCTTATCGTACATAAATTATTTGTTGCAAAAACTGATAAAGGAAGTAAAAATTAAAGAATTGGTACTATATATTTTATTTTTTTAATGATTTATCTTAGACAACAACCGCATAGGTAACATTTTATTTAAAAAAAAAGTTAAATTTAAATTTACTTCTGGATTTACACCAATTGGATAAATTAAAATATTTGTAATTTAATTAAATAATTGTTAAATAAAATTATGAAGTTTATTTAATAATATTAAAATTAAAATATCAATAATCATAAAAAATATTTGTGAAAATTTACAAAAAATCATAAAAAATTTTTTTGAGTATGAATACTTATAACGAAGTTTACTTACAAACTATATTAAAAAGAGTTACGTAAGTTATAATGAGTTTAATTCTCAATTAGTTTAATAAATAGAAATTGACTTATATGGTAAAATTTTATATATTTTATTTTATTTTATTATTATTAATTTGTGTATTAACAAGACACTTATCTACAATTGTAGACAAAATATATAAGTAGTTATTAACACTTAAATCTAAAATAAGAATAAAAAAAAGAAAAAAAGATCCAATTAATTCTAGTTATAATATTTTGATTCAATATAAAGTCGACTTAAATTCAATTTAAAATAGCAATAGAAAAACATTAAATACAAAATAACAAATCATAAGCAAACATTAACTTTAAATTAAAAATTCAAAATTTATTGAAATTTCTAATTGAAAATTAAAAAAATTTGAAAAAAAAATATTTAATTTCGCTACGTCTCCTTTTAAAAATCTATAATTTAAAAGAATAATAATGAAAATCGTTCGTAAAATGGTTCAGATATTTGTACCGTTATTTTTTTTTTTAATTTATAGATTTATTTATTTATTTATTTTAACAGTTTATCCTACAGATAAATTTGTAGGCCAACTTTATAGGTCCTTTTCCCTTTCGTGGGCCTTTTTATTATATTATATATTAATTATTTGGTATATATTTTTGTATATTATGTATTTATATTATTTTTTTTTATTAAGTTATATTATATCTCTATTAATTATTAAATTATATTTGAGACGATGTGGTTGTATTGAAAATTACACTTTCAGTAATTATCATTTGAAAAAATTTTCGGTTCTCATGGCGTTTGAACCCATGCTCCTTCGATCGCGAATTTACAGATTAAATATAATGATTTATAGTATAATTTTACTTTAAATTGATAAATTTACAGCAACAAAATAACAACAATAAAAAATTGTTTTAAAAATATTTAATTTAGTTTAAAAAAATGTTTTTTTTTAAAGTTGTCATGTTATGTCTCAAATATCACTCAATATGTAGAGTATAACTAACAACTACGTACATTAATTTAAGTAACACTAATTCGAACCAGCAAAAGTGGTTGATACATCTAGATAAGCATGTTTAGATAATGCATATTATCGCGCCCGGATAATTTGACTATTACAGCATCTAGTGGTACCGTTAGTTTTGTTGAACCAAATCTAATTTTATTTCAAAAATTGGTACACATTTTCGTGATATCTATTTACTGAACTTAAAATTGAAGAAAGTGTTAAGGGTCCGTAGGCAATTTTAATAATTTTAAGATCAAAGTATTTAATTGTTGCATTTTTTATTGAAAATTTTCAAATCGAAAATTATTTTCGAAACTAGTTAATTTTATTTATTTATTTTAATATAAGTAATTTTGTAAACATCTTGTAAACCTATTTCACAACTTCACCACTTTATTCATTTCACTAATTTCATTAATCGCATAACTTTGCATCATAATACAATTGGCTGACTCATTTAAACCATTTAAAATTCTAAATATAAATAAATTAAATAATTTTGTTTTACAAATGTTAAATTTACAAAAATATTAATCTTTTTATTATTTATTATCTTAATATCTGAATTCACTTAAAAATCTGATTTATTTTGTGTCGAAACATATGCACCTACCTACAAAATAACATCATAACCAATACCGAATATGATTTTTTTTATGTATTTTATTAATTCAACACCAATTTTCCAATCACGAAATAATTCTAAATTATATATTTGTCTTGTATTTAACTTAAAAAAAAATAAACTATACAAAGTATTAAACAATAAATTTATAGCCTTCATCACTAATTCGTGTAGAATGTTCTTTAAAGGTTAATTACGTTTGTTTGAATCAAATTTTAGATGTACATACAAATTTCACATATGAATTGAATCGAACCAGACAACAACAAATTAAATCATTATTTTTGTTCAGTGAATTTTGAATGGAAAATCCTTGAAAGAAGATTCGAAATGAACTGATTTTAAGACAATTAAATTGTTTTGGTTGATCCTAAGACTGTTTGTTACATTGCGGTAATATAAAGATTAGACGTTACAACCTGTATAGACTCATTATTATACTGATACATCTTAATAAAATTCTAAAATATTCAGATTATGAAAGAATATACACAATATATTCATATATAAATAATTTGATTGATGGCAAGTAGAATACTAAAGTTCAGATAAAAAGTTGAAGCGCAGACTATGAAAATAAAGAGTTTAGTCTTCTTCAGTTATATAGAACAGTTTTCCGTAATCGTAATATCTAATCGTAATGTCTAATTAACACTTGTATACTATGTTAAAATCTATAGACATTAAAAGTAGGTCTTCTAAATATAATGGAACTGTTATAACAAATGCTGAAAATATCATAGCTTTCCAGAACGTCAAATATCGAAATCCATCGAATGCAAGAAAAAGAAAGAATACTATTACAAAGCACCGCTACTTTAGTCGAACTGAAAAGTACCATCCAAGTTATTATATAGAAGAAAAAAAATTAAATGGATATAGGGTGAAGTATTTTAAATGGCTGTATAATATCAGAAAGGGGACAACAATATTAATTGTTGGAAAATTGGTCCACACTACCAGAATCTGAAAAAAACTGGCCAACGTCATTAAAAATTCAAATAATGTAATCGCTAATATTGGATTTAGCTTTGAAGTTATTACAATTAATCATATAGCGTTGTTTATAGTTTCAGTAATGTACAATATAACAGTGCTTTCAAATTATGACCTTTTTTATAGTTTTATTTTGAAATTTCAGGCCTAGCTAATTAAAAAAAATCTGTTTTAAATTTAAATTCAAATACAATTTAACTTCATTTTATAAATTTGTCAATTCTTTCAAAGTATGTCAAATTTCATGATGAAAATTTCATGAATGAGTCAATAGATATCGCACTAGTAGCTAAATATAACTAATGTATAATAACTGTAGTCATTGATAATAACTGAGTCAGTAGATATCACTAATACTTTAGTTAACTTATATACTTTACTTATTGAAAATAACAAATCATAGTTATCCGTTTAAGACAAATTCTGAGTTTTTGACTTTGACCATATGGGTAATTCAATGCAATCTTTCGATACATTAGACAAAATCAAAAGTATAACTTGCTCCACCTTGTGAATTGAAAGAAAAATTAAAGGAAGATTGTATGTCCGCAGAACGCAGTCATAGTACTGTACAATATCAGACAACAGGGGACAACAATATTTAACCGTTCGAGAATTGGTCATACACCTTTGTAGTTATTCTTTTTGATTATAGAGGTGTTAATAGTGTCAGTGATGTTTTGATTATTTTGTTATTTTGAAATTTTAGGGCTAAATTAAAAAAATTCTATTTCGAATTCAAATCTGAATACAATTTATTTTTATAAATTTATCGATTGAGTAAATTATTTCCTGTCAAAATACGGCTCAGAATTTTAACTTTTAATTTACTGAAAATTAAAATTAGACAATACTTTAACTTTTTAATTTTGTTTTACGAATTTAAGTACCTACATATTGTTTTAAATTAAGATAATGCTTTAGTTAACCTATTTTGTTTACTTTCCATTACTAGAATAACAAATCATAGTCGTCTATTTAATATAAATTCCGAACTTTTGAGTTTGACCATAGCATTTGGGTAATTCAATATAATTTTTCAAGCGATTGGATCCATAATTTAAAGTTAAACAAATAAGCTCCTAGTTTAGCTAGTACTTACTCTCAATACAATTTTAATTATGATATAACTAAAGAGATAATAATAATGAAAAAAATGTACAAATTATAGGTGAAACGTGTAACAAAAATTTTATATGAGTTCAGAAAATCCAACAACTTATATTAGGAGCTTGTCCTTGCTTTTATCATTATCAAATCAGATCGAATATGAATGAATTCAAATATTGCATATACACCCTCAAACATTCAAATATTATAATGCATTTCAAATATAGAAACTTAAGACCTTCAACTCAATACAAAATATTTAATTTAATCTGAAAATCATATTAAAATAAAATTATGTTATTAAACCCGGATTGAGAAACACTGTTTGAAATTATTTCTTAATATTATTATTTTCTCATAATATGGAATTTCGAAAAATATTTCGAAACTTTAAATTTCATTAAAATTCTTACTACAAAATATAGATACCAATATACAATTAAATTCCATTGAGTGTCTCTGAATAATCTCAACACATTGGTTTAGGCACGTTAATTAGTGCACAAGAATTGAACTTGAAAATAAACCTTAGGTATAACTAATATAATATTATTACTATAATAATCTAGATGTAATCATGTTTTAAAATAAAAAAAAAAAAAAAAATTAACAATAATAGTAACACTTTTTTAATACTTATTTATTTCTTTCTGTTTTTTTTCAACACAACAAATGTTTTCATTTTGAAATAATTCGATTCTATATAGTTAGAGAAAATCTTGTATACAACCTGTTAAATTTCAAAACATACATAATGATAATATGCGTGTGTGTTTAGATTTAAAAAATGTTCAAAGGAAAAAAATAAAATTATTGAAAATATGTAAAAATATTTTTGTTACAAAATAACACAAAAAAAAAATACAAATAAATATATAAATAAATAAAAATGTAATGTATTCGTAGATAGATAATATATATATGTATATGAAAGTACCTAGCATACCTAAAAATTACCTTGAAATGCTTAAGCAAGCGAATTATTATAAGAATTAAATGTATATTGAACCGAGTCAATTGATATTTATCTAAAATTATTAGAGACTTCTATTTATAAACAGCATAAGAATTGAATAGAACGGAATCTTTTGGGATTCAAAAAAACAAAAACAACAATTACAGGGTGTATTAAAATTCAAATATATATATAAATTGTTGTTAAAAATATTTATTGGTAGTTATATTTACTGTTAAAAATATTGTTGAAAATATCGACTGAAAAGTTTAATGTTGCTTTAATGAAGGTTTAACTTTTGATAGATGGTTGTGCCAGATCCATGCAATAAAAAAAGGAAATGCGCCTTCGAATATTTGAAAGAAAAATATTTCTTAACTGACACCGAGCTAGAATAAGCTTTGATCAGTAGAATAATTATTGTGCTTGTATATATTGCAATATTGACTGTTGTTGGCATGTAAAGACATTTGAGGAGAGTGTATTAAAATCGTGCATTAAAAACTTTTTCAAATCTTATTTTTTAATGTGTTAACAAATCGTATTCGGGGACGTCAGTCATCGACTTTAATTGTTTCTATTTTCTTCTCAAACCTTACTTTCATCGTTTGTCTATCGCCTGCAAAAACATGTAAACCCACCCATTTGGCAGAATAAAAATTAGCAAAAAAAAAATGGATTTTCAAAATCAAAATTTTAAAAAAAAAGTTATCGTACCCTAGTCAGATCTCTAAAAGCTTTCATGATTAAATAACAAAATTTAATTATATTTTAAGAAAAATAACAGTTAACATTTGATATCTACAGAAATGATTCTACTACCCAACGAACCATCCCCACTGAGTCAATTCAACCACTTGATCAAAAAATAACAACACCATTATCACAAAGGCTGACTTTGAAAAATAAAGACGCTACCTAAAAAGCCTGACAAGAAAAAGTGGATATAATGAAGAAATCATAGACGTAATGATAAGGAAGAAACTGCTACGTATCGAACTCAATAACATGACGAGCTTGTGCCAACAAAATAAGGACGCAGAAAAACCCAGACGAATTTGCGTAACACACTCAACATTCATTGAGAAGTTTAAAAAAATGTTTAAAAAACGCAAATTGTAACTATACCGAGTGTGCCAGAGCATGCGTATTAGCTTTTGAAGAAGGGAAGGAGAGGAAAATCATTTAACATAATTTTCTTATTTTTTATAGTAGAATCGGAATTTGCAGAAAAAAATAACCCTTCCTATTTGAAAATCTCGATTACGGCCATTTTCGACGATTTTTGGACTTATAGAAATACTTTTCTGGTCTTTCCCGGAAGTTGAAAATATCACTAATTGATAGAGCACCGTCGATTTAGTTATTAACATGTTTTTAAATTTTAAAATAACGGCTCCTTCACCTCGCAAAAAGGTGATATGCATGCTCTGGAGCATCCGATATGGTAACAACTAGTAGAAGTCAAAAAATGAGTTGTATACTTAGATCAGTAAAGGATAAAAAGGAGATGGCGGAAGCTGAAAGGCATAAATAATAAATAAAATATAATGCCACAATTATTGTTCAAAAATATATATAGGGCAATCAAAACGGGCAATCAAAATTTAAGGGAAGCCAAACTAGCAAGATTAAGAGGTACTATCAATTTTAGGTCAGCAATGGCTAAACACATCAAATTGATAAAACCAATTTATCATCAATAAAAGAGGTATACAAAATAAACAAACTATGAGAGACACATACGAGAGTTTAGCAATTTCGAGGGTACAGGTTGAAAACCGATTGAATAATGATTTAGGGAATGAATACTCACCGCTATTTAAATTAATAAAATAATTTGAAAAAATACAAGTAAAATCGGTATCTGATATGGAATAGGATGTAAAATGGAAAAAATAGAATTAAGATATATAGTTGGTCACAAGCACTGATGAAGGAAGTATGTTGCTTCCTAAATATCGATATTTGCAATCAAATATTAACAATTATTTGTGGACAACCATTAAATTATTTAATATAATATGAGTTTTCAAGTATTTCAAATTCAAACTAGGACCTGTAGAAATGGTCCGACATTACTATGCCAACTACTGATCAGTTCTAGTAGTGTTGGTGAACGAAATAATTCTCTACATTTTAGATACAAGCTACTTTTTCGTATATCAAAAACTGTGTCCAAAATCTGTTATTCTATCATATTATAATTAATACAAATAATTGAAACACCCTGTTCTTATTACCATTACCTGAGTTCTATTTGATTATATTGGTTCGAAGTATTTTAGCTGTCTGTCTTTTCATATCTGATTCTTTGGGGCACACATTTTTTGTTTTGTTTTTTTCTATATAAACTTTTCAATCGTTGATAGTTTTTATTTTTTATGTTTTTTTTATTTTTGTTTTTTATTTTATTTCAATAGTGATATTAGGCCGATAATAATAGTGTTAAAGTGTTAAACTATTAACAGAAAACTGAAAGAAAAGAAAATTGTTATGGTTTATCTTATATATACGCCTTCCGTTATTCTCATATTTTGTAGAATAGTTTTAAAGATTTGAAATATATATATGTATATATAGTATAGTATATATATATTAAGTGATGATGTTTTCAAGATAATTTGCTGTATTTACGATGACTATTTTAAAATAACAACAACAAAAATTCATATTCAATTCAGATAATTACTAAGAATATTTTTTTAAAGATACTCAGTACAGCAGTATTTAGTAGGTAGGTTACAAAAAACAAAAAAAAATATGAAAAAAAAACGATTAAATTTTATTACCAATTGTTAGAAAGCGAGTTACTTTATTTGTTAGTCACTTTTTTTTTTTTTGTTAAATCTTTAATAATTTAAAGGTAAAAAATAATTAGCTGTGTAAACTTCAATTTTTTCTTGTTCACAGAAAAGCCATTGTATATAGAACCGCAAGAAAATACTTTAAAGATAATGAGAGATTTGTTTTGATAGGTATATACCCAGAACTATAAGGGTATTGTAAATCAGTTAAATAATTACCGGTATCAATTCTAATAAAATTGTTTATCCGATATTTATGAAAATAATGGTTAAACATTTTAATGGTTATAAAAATTGCGCGAAGATGTTAAAATGTTTAAACACTTAAACTGGAAAAAAAAAAATGTAATATTGAATGTGTAAAAGAATTTAAAAAATATATATATATTTTTTAAATTTTTTCTTTAGAATTTTGTTTTATATAGACGAATTAAAGATTAATGAACCTATGAGAGCTAGAAGCTCGGAACATTTTAGTTAGTTTAATCATAGGTTTTACTGTATTTATCAAGTGTTAACAGATATGAAAAGCCTGATATATTCAATGACATTGTCTATTGTCAATCAGGCATATTTATTATTTTAAAAATTAATTACAGCATTCATGAATCAAAAGTGGTTGGAACATATCGTTATCATTATCATTGTCCTGTAACCCCATACGTGTAGAGCATAGGACAAATATAAAGTCCTTCCATATAGTCTTCTATCTGCGGCTAATCCCTTCAATTGTAGTTTTTGTTGAGTACTTGTTTCGGCTAAGACTGTTGTTCTTCATGCTTTACTCATCTTCCCCAATTGGAAAATATCGCAATTCACTTATTTTTCAATACGAACTAAATTATTACGCCATTCTGAATGCTCGAATCTAAGCAGTAACCACAAAAAGCTTATTTTATTCTAATTTTTTTATTTTTGATTCGTCTATATTTAAATATCATATCAACTACTATAATCAAGTACTGACGAGCTACAAATTAGAGTGTGAAATGTAAATTATCAAAGGAAACAACTTAACGAGAATATAATTTGTCAACGAAACATCTATATATGTAATTTAAATTATCAAATAGTGAGTAGACAAATTAACTTTTGTTAACAATATAGTGAAATTTTCATTATTGACCACAGTAAACTATAAATATTATAGAATAATTTCCTTGATGCAAATGAATGATTAAATTTGCTGAATCTGCTCAAATTAGGCGTAAGTATTTGCGTTAATATTTAAAATAAACGTGAACTTTATTCCAAACCTTTCTGATAGTATTTTAATTTTACCTATTTTATTAGAATTTGCAAGACTTGTAAAGCTTCTATTAAAATTAAGAATAAAACAGTGCAATTTATAATAAATCAAAAAATTGACGACAAAAAGTCACCAGGATATAACAAAATTAATGGAAAAATGCTTAAGAAATTACCTGGTATAGTTTTCATTCATATTACCCAAATTTTCAATGCTATCTTTAGAAAAAAGCAATTTCCCCTCATTATGGAAGCTTTCAAACATCATAATGATTCCTAAAAGTATTTGAAAAAGTCCTAGTACATAAACTAATTCCCAAAATAAAAAATAATCGTGTAATCCCACTACATCAATTTGGATTTCTAGCCGAACACAGTGCAATACAGCAGGTACACAGAATAGCTGCACAAATCAGAAAAGTCTTCGAAGAGAAAAAATTTTGCTCAGTCTTCCTCGATGTCGCACAGGCTTTTGATAAAGTTTGGCATGATGGTCTAAACTTTAAAATTCAAACTAATCTACCAATTATCAAATCGTACCTAACTGATAGGCGATTTAAAGTATAATACAATGATTATTTAACTTGTTATCGAAGCTGGTGTACCGCAAGGTAGTGTGCTTGGGCCGCTTTTATATCTAATCTACACTGCCGATCTGCCAGATAGTAGGCAAATTCTAACATCCACATTTGCAGATGATACGGCTATCTTGAGCTCACACATAAACGCTTATGCTGCTTCCAAAAATATCCAGGACCATATTAAACTTATTGAAAATTGGCTTAGTAAATGAAAATAAAAGTGTTCATGTCACCTTCACTCTAAATAAAGACACATGTCCCCCAGTAAAATTAAATGGAATCACCATCCCACAGGCAAAAGAAGTAAAGTATCTAGAAGTCCATCTTAATAGAAGGCTCATTTGGAAAAAGCATATAGAAACGAAACGTAAACAAATGAAGCTAAAAAAAAATAGTATGTACTGCCTAATTGGCAAAAACTCTCCTCTCGATATTAACTATAAAGTACTTTTATACAATTCAATCTTGAAATCAATCTGGTCATATAGCTATCAATTATGGCAAAGTACCTCTAAAAGTAATGTGGAAATTATACAAAGACTGCAATCAAAAATACTAAGACCAAAGCTCCTTGGTACGTAAAAAATTACAACATACACAACGATCTAAATATACCTATGGTCCGGGATGAACTCCAAAGACTAACAAGGAACTATGCTGGTAGATTGTCAAACCATCCAAACTATCTAGCGCGAAATCTTTTATGCATACCTTTAGCGAGCAGATTAAAAAGGAGCACCTTAGCAGTGTAGGTGTGGTTAACCTGAATTGATGTCTAATCACTGGATTATACGTCTTCAACTTTAGTATGTAGGATTTGAATAAACTTGTTCTTTCTGAATAAGTCAAAATGTTTTTTTTTTCTTTTCTAATGGAAAGATTCAATAAATACTTAAACCGTTAAAAAAAAAAAAAAAACTTGTAAAGCTCATTTAATTATGAATGCAACATTAAAAAAATAATGTTTGTAGAAAAACAGAAAAACTGTTAGGGTTAATTGGACCCTTTAAATGGTAAAACACAAGTAATGAAAAATTGAATTGTAGGAAATTAAAAAATGGAGGGAAACATTGGATTAAATGCTTTTTTAGACAATCAAGAACATTTATCACAAGATAAGTTTTCAACTTATATAAATAAAAGATGTATGAATTCAGTAAAATCAGTAAAACCTTGCGCTCAAATAATCAATCGTGAAATTGTAAAACATTGCTGTATTAGTATATATAGAATATAATCTGGCTGTAAATTGGGAAGACAAAATATTGCTTTACTTTAAAAAAGATTTAAACGGCCATTTTTTATTTTCATATATTCACTCACAATATTATAATGCATTAACAGGTCCTAAAACTCATCTTGGTCATATATCAGCGTATATTTATCTTAATTTTGAATAATTTTTATCCCACTATACTCAGAAACAAATACACTATATAGTCATATATAATTTAAAGCTATCGGTGCTCTTCTTATAATATGTTAATAGGGAGGAAGAACTGCCGCAGAAATTAGAAAGAATATATAAAAGGCCAAGCATATCCACATGAAGCACACGAGCATTTTGGACGTAAATAAATCTCCTCTTATGCTAGAATTTTAAAGTACCTTTAAATTCCATTTTAAGTAAATATGTGTATTTTACTTAATATGTGTAGCAAAATATTAATTTAAAAATTAAATAATTCGATAAATCAAATAAACTTTAATATTGCAATAAATTTTATAAATAAAACAAACGAAAAAAAAAATAAAAAAAAATATTTTCACAAACAACATTTATTTTTTAAGACACGAAGCTTTTCAGTATACATTAAAAAAAATAATGCATTTACGTAATATTTGCAAATACTTTTTAAGCCCTTTACAAAACAATATCTAAGTAGGACAACAACTTTCAATAGAGATTACTTTATTTTTCGAAATTATAAAAATTCCAAAATTCCAATATTAAGTCAATCACCGATAGTGTAACGAATTTCTCTTTAATTCTCTTACTTAATTGCTACACACTTGATTGGTTTAAATTTAAATTCAATTTATATATTCTCAAACAATTGCGTGCTATTGAACTTGTTCAAAAAATTTCTTCATCACTATACTCGAAGTGTAAATATTTTGACACTTCTTTATAATTTCTGGTCACACCAACAAAACATTTATTTCAATAATCTGAAAATTTATAACAAAAAGAAAAAATAAAAATATATGACACAGGAAATATTTCTTTTAATGAGCTTAAAGTAAAATTTCCAGCGAAACAAAAAAAAAAAAAAAACAAAACTGAAAATAAAAAAATGACGTAGGTACCATCTATTATTCAGACTTTAAATCTATTTTATTTCAATTATTTACCGTGATATGACCCTGAATATTATTAAGTAAAAAATCAAATAAATTAAAATGAAGAGCTTACCAGCAGTGACATACAAAAAAGAAAATAAGAAAAAACAATCCGGTCTTCTTCCATTATGATATGGTTACATCAATTTTAAATATTTAATATATTATTTAAATAATTTTTTAATTTGTGGTATTGCATTAGGTAATATTTAAATAAAATTCGAAATTAAAAAAAATAAAAACAAAAAAATTACAATAAAAATCCGACATTAATCTGATTTAATCCATTTACTTAAAAGAAATGAAATAGTTAAATAAAATACACATTTTAAAGAAAAAAAGTCTATAAAATACAAATTTACGAGAAAAATAATAAAATAAAATGTTTTTGTTTTTTTTTTTAATAAATAAATTGCTAAAAGCATTAACCTTGTAAAGCATTTTTAGATCCAAATTTATTTAATTGTCATGCAAATTAAACTTTTTTTTTAAACTAATTAAGTTTTGTTTTCGAACTCGTCTTTACCAAACAAATCATTTTTTAGCAAATTTTCTTTAATTATCAAAATTTAAAAATAAAAAATTAAATGTTGATAAAAAAAAAATATTAAGTTCTGTTATTATGGTTTTTTGATTTAATACAATTTAATTCTTGACCTTTGCGAGTTAAGATCGCATAAATTTGCAAAATACTTTTTAAGAAATTTGTGCAATTAACCGTAAACGTAAAGTTTGGAAATTGCAGACGTGTTCAATATTTTTATGTTATTTTCTACGTCGACATACTATATTGTTTGTCATCAATATAATATCTACGTAATTTGTGTAAATTTTCTATTTTTATGAACATAAATAATTATGAACATAAAAAATCACAAAAGAAGGATTCTATAAGATTACTAGCAAATATAGGTATACAATGATATTAAAAAAATATTGCTACGAGTGTAATAATTTCTTAATATACTGTATGGTGTATTTATATTTTGTTAACCCTATAGCCTAACCATATAACAATTTCAAGCTCAAATTCAGTGAAAGTTGAAATGTTACATTTTTTAATAGACAGGTATAGTACTGGATAGGTTGGTGTTCACTATTGATATTACGAACCACATACTAAATAGAACTCATACACAGTAAACTAGTTATCTACTATGTGATATTTAACGATCAATAAAAATAAATTTTATATATATATATGTATATTTTTTTATTACTTCTACGTTTATTTACAATCTATCATAATATTTTTAAAATTTTAATAGATATTCGATAAATTTTTGGGACAAATGTATACAATTTTGAATAGTGTATTTTACCTTGTAAGGGTATACATTTCAATAAATATACTCCTGGGATTTACATTATGTTTGACAGTCATATATATATATTTTAGATTTTATTTATTTATTTAATGGTAAGCCTAGACGGAGGGTAGGGTCCGTTGTTGCGAAGCATCTTAATGTTCTTTGTTATCTACCTGGTTGTCTGACCAGTGGATTTGGATGGTTTCCTAACCGGGTCCAATATATTTTGGTTGTAGCAGTTATTTCCTCTTTTTCAGATCTCACTTGTAAGTCATTTGACTGAGTTTCGAACATACCAAAGTGCGTTGACAATCGGTCTAAGTACCTTTGTTTGAAAACGTTCAATAATTTCTGTGTTTGAATTGTTGTCGTAAGCACAGTTCGATACCGTAAGTCCTTTATGGTATACTTTTACATATATATACTTTTGCATCATATATTTAAGTGTCACATACTTCCAAGAGTAGTACAAAAACGAAAAATGAGGAAATTCACCACTATCTTGGAAATTGAAAACGAAAACGTAAAAAGTCTTAAAATAGTTTTGTATTATTTTTTAAATGTTGATGCCCAGCATGAAATGTTGTAATGTTATACAATTTCCTTTTAAAATTTCTTTAGCAATTGAAAGTGAGATTATTCAACTGGGGAAAGTTAGATACTGTATTTTTTTAACATCAGTTGAAAATGTATAACTTCTGTGTTCCAATTGACACATGGGGCAATTCTTTTGATTTTTTCATTAAACTAATTAGAGTGGGTATAGCAAAAATCTGTCACATTTTTTATTTATATCATTTTCTTCTAGATTTAGTATATGATTTAAATTTAATTAAACTTATTTAGATTTAGTTAGTTAGTTAAGCCATACAGTTGAGACAAATATATTGATAGAGTGATCGACATGTTTATAAATCTACCGTAAAGTGATCCACATGTGTATAAACACTCATTAGAACTCTAGTCTCTATTAACTTTACCATTTTTTGTTACACATTTTTCTATCGTCAAACACATTCAAATGAGTAGTTTTTGTGTTTATCATAAAAAATTTGATTTACATAAAAAAAATGCTTCGAAAAGCTATACGGCGATCAGTGCTTCAGAAGTTATGAGCTATTTTGTCCCCACACTTTCTGTTTCTTTGCAGCAAATTATTTTTATTTTGATTTATTTTTAATAACACGAATTTATATTTTATTAATAAAAAAAAAAAATTTAATTTAGTAGGTATAGGTACGTATCATTATTATGTGAATGGGTTGTCTTTTTATAATTTATTTTACTTTTGAACTTGATTTGTTTTTTTCTAATGAACATGTGAAACTGAATTTCTTTCTATGTTTTAGAAGAATGAACCACAAAATTTTAAGCTATGTATTTCAATTTGATCACAACCATATCATATATTATCATTTCACTCAACTCAACCTACTACGCTAATACTGCAAAAACTTGTTGCGAAATTTTCAACTTAAATTTAGCTGCCCCACAAATTTTAGCTCATCCCATCACTTACTTAAAACAGCTACAAAATGTTTTGACAGGTCAGAAAACATTGTTATGCTACATACGAAATTGTTCACATATTAAAAATTTAAGAAAGAATATCAAATCGGCTGGGCCAAAACAACTAGGCTGGGAACATGGCAAAATAAAAAAAAATCATTAGACATTTTGTCATTAATTATTAAATTTATGATGTAAGATTATTTAAATGGAGGGTAACTAAATGAAATTTCTCTCTAATCTCGTAAGCATTAAATTTAAATATGATTACGAGAATAATTTAAATAAATAATTTTTTTTTGCTACTTCTTGTTAAAATAGAAAATATTTTGTTTTTGACTTTCGAAGCTGACATAGTTCAAACCGTTAATGAACCGATGATGAACCGATGAACAAATTTGAATGATAATATTTATACACACATATAAAGATGCAATTGCAATTGATGAAATAATCTAGACACTGAATCTAGACACTGAAATCTGGCTTTTACAACTGATTTTGTTAACTACAATTGCAATTCAATGTGAATACAACCAATTACCTGGCAAACTTATTGGGTCTTTCTCTATGATAAAATTTATTTAAATAATTAAATCGAGCATATATTTTTTTTGTATTATTTTCCTTTTTTTTTGTTATATTTTTTTATTCAATACACTTTATTCTACCACAGATTAATCATAGAGAAAAAATACGTAGAATATCTAAACAGTCACTAAATCAAACTCTAATTGCTTTAGCATTTTGCAGGTTTAGGTCCAGCAAAACTTCCACAATTTTTTCCAAACTTTGGTCTTTCATAGACATCTACAAATTTCAGTCTCTACAAATTTTAGTGTGTACTTTAAGATTAAGTTCTAGAATTTTACAATAAAATTATACGAATACAAAAAATATACAAAAAAAACATTTTTCAATAATTAGAGTCTGTACTTATGGCTGGTAAGCTCATTTGAGATTTAATTTAAGCTCATTTGAGATCATTTGAAATTTTATTCAATTTAATTTTATTATTTCAACTGCACATAATAATGTACTTAGAACTCTCTTCCTGGTAGGATGTCGGCCCATCTCTGTATTACAAATCTTATATCTACTTATTTAATACTAATAAAAATTAAATACAAACAATAATTTAAATCTAAATCTATTTATATGTATATATGTCTCATTTGAGATGAAAATAAATTAAATTTAAGTTTAAAGCTAAAAATAAAATCACTTTTTTGTATTTATTCATTTTATTCAAAAACTATTTATTTTTTTTTATTCAATATTTTTGTTTTTCAGTATTTTCTTAATCTATGATATAATATAATTTGATATAGTAGGTATTTACAAATAATAAATTTAATCTATTTATATCTGTACAATACAAAATAAAAAAAATAAAAATAGTTAGTCACCATTCTGTTGCATAAAGTAAGAATCGAATGATGATGTATTAGTGTTAAAAGTATCTATCCTGATTACATTAGTGTTAAAAGTATCTATCCTGTTTTTTAATAAAATCTGTAAATAATTTTTATTTATTTTTACTAATCTTTATCACAATTACTTTAGTTTTTAGTATGTATATTTTAACATTGTAAATTTTCGTAAATTTTTTTTTTTCTGATTGCTTCAACTTTGCAGGATTTTTAATAAAAAATAAAAATATTTTATTTGAAAACTCAATAACCAGAAATTAACCCTATAACTATTAAAAAATTTTATTTCATATTAATTAAGATTATTTTTACCTTGCAAATTATGTAAACAATAACAAAAAATCAAAATTAAAATGTTAACATACTTATTTTTTTATTATAAATTCAAATTTTAAGATAATATTCCCAAAAAAAAAAAAAAAAAAAGTCACAAATGCCACGCAATATTATTTCATTGGACTAGAAGATATCACGCATAAAAAATCATATTTTTTTTAAATATTTTTTAATAAATAAAAAAAAAACAAATGACTTTAGGGAGGAGTGATTTTCACTATTCATGTTTTTTTGTTTTTTAATATTGATGAAATTTTTAATTTAGATAATGGCAAAAAAAATTTTAGGCTGTTAATTTGAAGAAGCAGAAAATTAGCAAAATTATCAAAAATTGACAATCAAAATATTGTCACTTAATAAATTTTAATGAAAATTATACAAAATTTTAAAAATATTATGCAAATATGAAATTAAAATAGAGATGAGATTTGTCAAATTATTATCTTATGGATATAAAATAATAATTTTAATTTTTAGCTATAAATTATATGTATCGTTTTAGTGAGAACCTAGCTTTACCTATAATTTAATATCAAAAACTACTCACAGCTCTTGTTCGATATTAAATTTTACTACCGTTACTACTGCATACAGTGAGAGTGTTTTTTTTTTTTTTTATGAATAATCTGAAATAATAAACTTATGTCAATTTAAAGCCATCATGTCATTAAAAAATATTATGTTGAGTTTAAAATCTATTTTTTTTTTTATTATTATTATTAAAAGCTTGAACTTATGCTTAAGTCGAGGAATTATTTTTTTTTTGTGTTTTTGTTCTTTTTTCTTTTAATTTTTTTTTTTTTATTACAGATTAAAAAATGTCGTTAGTAAGTCATTATTAAAAATGATTCCATTAAAAGTGGACATCATAACCAACTTATAAAAAAAAAAAAACAAATTTTTTTTTAAATTATTATAAATATTTAGACACAGGTGTACTGTATTCACTTAAATTTAATACAGTACTTTGAAAAAAAATAAAAATAAAATAAAAAAAGATTTATTTTATCTTTACTCTCTATGTAAATAAATTGTAATTTATTTTGAAAATTATTTGCTATATAATCTTTTAAAAAAACACTTATTCATGCCACAGAGTGGAGGGATTTTAGTGACGTTTTATATCAAAAGATTAATGCATCACTTTCACCCAACATGCAACAAAAATAATCTTCACTTTGGCAAGTGATGTACAATGCAGCTAGCAATGGTGCGCAATTTTTCAATTAAACCTTTGATCTAAGTGGAATGTAAATTTACTGGTATTTTACTGAATGGAAAATAAATTTTTCTTATTTTCTGTTTTTTTTTTTTTTATTTGAATGACCCACTTTACAATAGACTTTTTTTTATAATACATAGACTAACTTTAGAAAATGAATAAGTATTGAATGTGTTTAGAGGTATTATGAATGTTTATTAAACAAATATAATTATTATGAGACATCCGTGAGAAAACTATGTGCTTATTAAATGCTGCAATAATCTGTAATTATTTTTTTTGTGATGTGACAAAGAAGATTTTATACAATTCTGTCACAATGGAATTGACAATTATTTATATTACTGTTAGAGTGTAAGTGTTGGTTAAATCAAATAAATTAAACAAGAACAGAATTAATGTAAAATTAATTAAAAGTATGAATTTGCGTAGAAGTCAAATATTGTAATCAAAGCTCAGAGACAGACTCAAATTGCAAACTACTAGAATTGAAAAATTGATTTTACTTCAAATAATTCTGAGCTTGAAATAAATAAATAAAAGCTTATCAACTGCACAATTTAGTTTCGTCGTTTCTTGGGTCAGTTTATTGAGAAATTTGATTTGGTTCCAAAATACTAGCATAGTCGTATGTCAGGGTATGATATTTTTTTTTTAATATCTGCATAAACCCAGTTCATCATAATCTCTATACTTTTAGTATCAAAACAACAGTATCAAGCTTTTTCCTAATATATTTATTTATCTACAAAATGTAATGTTTTATTATATCTATTTAAGTATAAAACATTTATTTTTAAAATACTATACTTAACATGCTGGGCAGCGCAGTAGGTAGAGCGCCTGCCTTTCAAGCGAAGAAAGGTTCCAAATTCCATTCCCGATGATGCAAAAAAATGCTTTATTGGTTTTTCGACCAGGTCTAAGTACCCTTTGTCATTGGGATATAATAAATGACAGAAAATAATTGAAAGTATAATCTGATATCAACCTAAAATAAAATGAAGCTATTTAAGAAGGCTTTGTTTCTGACAATAGCAGTAGTTTTATACATTTAATGAGTTGGATAAGCCAGTAATTGGATAAATAAATGCTCAAAAATATTATTGCAGATATTGTAGTATAACTTGCAGTAGCGTACTTAATAAAGCACGAAAAAGTGGTTCTACCTAAGCTATTAATAATAATCTGAGGAAAGTGATTTTAATACGAGCGACAATTTCATCTTATTTCTGACATACTATTAAAGAGAGATTTAAATGAAATAAATGCCGCCACTCTCTACCTATACCTACTTCGAATGAAAGAGTAATTAAAAATTATCATTAATACAGTATTGTTGAAAGAATCTTTAACACGTAATGTTCAATGATGGTTATGGCTCAATATGGTTATGTAATTGTAATGTTTTCTATATGTAGCTATTGTGATTTAGTTTGTCATTTTCTTAATGTTTTTTAAGCAAAATCAGAAATATTTACAGCGGTATGATTCATCCAGATATTCCAAGCCATTTTTAGCGCAATTACCAAAATATTGAGATAAGCAACCTAACACACAACTACAACATCCTAACAAACAAAATACGTTTTTCTTTCTTCATTTTTTGTGTATATATAGTCATTACAAAAAAAAAAACCAATTTTAAAAATTATAAGACCAGACAGCCTATGTAAATATAAATACATTTATAGAATTAAGCATTGTATTAATACTCTGAATTGTTAATGAACTTGTATATGAACTTTAAAATTACAAATAAAAAAAACAAAAAAAATTACTAATACAAATATGAAAAATACATCTATTTTATAGAATTTTTAGAGTAATTTGGTCTTTATAATAAGTCCATTTTATTTTAATGACTATCAACTTGTACGTTTAACATTCAAATTTACACCCTTTAAAAAATTTACTTGTACACTGAGAGAAAAACATTTTATAAAATTTTTAATAAGACAACCTTTAATTTAATGAGGTATGTCTCTAGAACCAAGTTAATACGATTTGTTGAAATGTATCGTATTAATCCAAAAATTTTGAAAGTATTAGTTTTCTTAAAAGGTATATAAGAAATCTGATTATTTCAATATGAATCTTTTATGGCTACCATACTCTGTCGAATTGTCCATCAATAAGGTTAGCTCAGATAAAAACTAAAGGTCACATTAATTTTAAATTGAAAAAATAAAATTTACAGTTATTTTCACAATAAACTTAATACAAATATAACATTCTATTAATTCTAACAGATATGTTATTAATGTTATTATGCAATTATAAATTTAATTCAATGTTTTATTATTTATATAGGATTTGATCTTATTATTAGAGTTTAATATTCATCAAATATTCATAAAAAATATCAACACTTATAAACAATTTTGGAAAAAAATAGTCATTTATAAATCGTTGGTCGTCAATTAAAGCTTGTTTTATAAAAGTGAAGAGTTAAAAAATTAAAAAAAGTAGTTAAATCAGTAAAAAATATTAAAAATAAATTATTATAATATTATAGTAGTGTAACTAGTGACTTAAATATCATTATTTCATCATAATATTATCATTATATATTATATGTAAATATTTTTGTCATTTACATTTTTTAATATTTTTCTATGTCATGTTTACTTTGTAAAAAAATTATTAAATTGTGTATTTAAATTAATGAAATTAGTAATAAAATAAAAAACATAGTAATAAATAAAATTGAAGCTATGATAAAATTGAAATAATAAGTCTCATACTGTTAGAGATGAAGAGAGTAAGTAATTAAAATACAAGGATACATTATTGAAGTAATAGTATGTCTTATTAAATTAGTTTTGTTACCACCTTTTTAAAAAATTGTGAGAAGATGCTTATTTCTATAGTATTTTAACATTGATACAATAATAATGTTGTCTTTTTGAATTAAAGTCATCGCTCTATTGAAGCAATAGTATGCGCTATAAAAATAATTATTCTAGTATAATTTTGAAATAAAATTATAACATAATTACTTCTATAAAACATACCATTAATATTTTTAAGGAATGATCATTTTATGTTAAACAGATTTTAATATAAAATCAATAGTATAAAACATAATATAACGCGTACATTATTAAACAAATAGGATGTCGTATTACAAAGTAATAGGATATCTCATTAAAATTATATCAAGATATGGTTACTTCAATACGACATTCCTCCTATTAATTTAATAGATCTAATAATATGTTTGTTTTAAAAGGAAAAATCGCATTGACCAAAAATAATACCAAAAAATCATAATTTTAATAGGATTTGGAATTAATATTACCTGATTTTTCTTTCAGTGTATATAAAATTTACCCGACACTTGAAACCATATAAATGTTTCTGGGAATGAATTAACATTGCTTTCATTGTTATCAATATCCATTGGTTGTTCTTCATTTTGTAAATATTAAATTATTTCTTCTTCACTAATATTTCATCTTTAATTTTCATTATCGGTGTTTGAAAAAAAAATATCATCCCAAAATTTCAATTTGTTACCTTAATTTGTTTAACTCCATTTTAATAATATTTTCAATAACTATAACACTCTCAACCATCTATTACTCCAAATGAATGAGTCATTAAGTCTCCAAATTGAAAAAAATGTAGAAAAAAAAAATTAAAAATAAATCTTGACATTTCAACATCATTAATAATGTATTTAATAAAATTCTCTTTAATTT
This sequence comes from Argyra leucocephala, assembly GCA_963942445.1. Lineage (NCBI taxonomy): Eukaryota > Metazoa > Arthropoda > Insecta > Diptera > Dolichopodidae > Argyra > Argyra leucocephala. The sequence continues at coordinate 30,739,683 of OZ012677.1, forward strand.
TTTTTATTTTTTTATTTTTTTTTCTAAATAGCGTACCGCAATATGTGTTGATTAAAACTTGAAATATTGATTGACATTTTTGTCTCTTAAAGGTATACTTTAGACACATTTAATCCATAAAATAAAATATTATAGAAACTTCCAAGTATGTATATCTTTCGATTGTAAATTAGTTTTGTCAAACATCACTAATATTTTTAACAAATTGAATGCTCCTTTAAAATAAAACTCATATCTATATATTCAATATATATAATATATATATCTCCAATACAAGTATATACAAATCGTTAAATAATTATTAAGAAAATTTATTCAAATTTCTGTTTTAAATGTCAAACATTTTTATACCAATAAATTTCAAATTGAATGAAAACAAAAAAAAAGAACACAAAAACCAAAGCAAAATCCTAGAAAACTAATTTATTACTATAAAAATAAAAACAAAAACTGTAAAATTGCATAATTTGCCTTTATCTGCTATATAATAATAATATACGAATATATAAGAGTATCTAGTAATAATACCACCACCACCACCACATTAAAATCTACAAATTTATATTCAAATGGCTAATATGAAAATTTGCTGAAAAAATTTAAATGAAAACTCGTACGTCGCTGGTTTTTTTTTAAATTTTATTTATTAAAATACAGAAAAATTTTTGTTCACTTTTATTCTCAGTTTCCTCTTCCTCTTGTTTTTCGGTTTTTTGAAATCGCATAACTCATTATCGTCTTTTAATTGGCCATTTGTAATGAATTTGTTAATAGTTTTAGAGTTTTTTCTTTCATCTGTATACATATACAAATCTGCACAAGTGAGTATTTGTTTAAATACACTATGGCTATAGCTTTAGATAAATAGTGTTGATTACAACACAGTTTTATACTTATCCTTGGATATACCCTTAAGAAAACTAAACATTAAATTATAGTAAAAGTCAGAGTTTAAAAATCTTGTTAAAAATATTTGATTGATAATTTTCAATGGTTTTTTTTGTGTAATTTTGTTAGTGGAAAAAAAACAACAGAATGCGATAACATAGCCTGTATGTTCCATTATAGATTGAATCAAGGTGTTCCATCAATTTAGACTTGTAAACATTATAACAATATTAATAGTATTAAGTGGATGATTCGGCTTGGGTTGAAAGCGTAATCATATCTGATCAGTCGCTGACCCAAATGCGCAACTGTAATGACCCAAATGCGCACACGTAATGACCTCCGGAACTATTCTATACAGCAATTGCTATTATTATATACAATACCGCAAAAAATCATCAAAATACTAAAACCCAAAATTGTTGTCGCTGGTGAACAATTTATCGTAAGACATAAAAATATTCATCGGAATACAATACGACAACTCGTTAAGCCCTTTACTATTTAACATAATTATAAATCAAATAATAATAAGTGTTAATAAGGTAAACAATGCTAATTAAGATCAAATTAAGTGGTGGATTAAAATTGAATGCTACGCAGTAGATGCGTTTGTAATTTTTGAAGGTAGCTGCAAATATTGCAAATTCTTCACAGTATCAAAACAAAACATGATTTCAATTTCAATTTCAGTTTCAATATACATGAGACGATTAGTCTACACTACTCTACTATTGTATTACAAGTATATGTTTAAAATGTACACAATGACCATATCAGAATGATATACACAAAATCCATACCAGATGTACACAAAATCCATACCAGATGTACACAAAATCCAAAACCAGAATGTGGATCCAAAATCTACAGATGTACACAAAATCCATACCAGAAACAAAAACTATATCCAAGCAACCTATAAAAATCAAATTAGTTGTTAATGATCTGATAAGAAAACAAATAATGTCATTCACATATTTTACAGCTGATAGGTACATCTGTAAATTAATATCGTAAATACGAGAATTAGAATTAAATTAGTTCAACAAAGTAGTAAGAATATCTAAATGCTTGAAGTGCTACATTCAAAATACAAAAAACATTATATTCGATCGTGATATGCGAAGCAAAGTCCAAGGCTAGTATCATCAAAAACTAAACGCATTCATTGCGCTGCAGAACCGCTACTGATGGCAACCCTTTTGATAACAAAAATTATTGTTGAATCTCTAGACCTATAATATGGTCAAAAACATGCTTAATAAATTATATGTATAGTAACTATATGCTATGGGATATAGGTAAATAACTAGCAAATAACAAAATAAAAAACTGAAAATTTATTTTTCAAAACTGATTATGGTGTAATGCCGGAAATCGATCTAATAAATTTAGAAAAATATTTTACTTAACAGGCTAAGCAAGAGGAAGGAAAATGTTATCTATGATTGCTTTGAACATTTTATTATTTTATTTTTATTTTTTTTTTATTTTGTTCATTTATTTACTCAAATGAGCTCAATTGCTCGTACAGAGTGTTTTTAGTAATAACTCATAGTTCAATAAAAAAAAAAACTCATAGTTAGTATGAAAATAAAAAAAGAACTCATAGTTCATTTTGGCATTGAAAATATTATTTTTAGAATCAAATATTTTATACTAGGTTCGCATTCAACTTCATTATCAAGTTTATTTATATTTACAAATCCAACAAAGTTTTATTTTTTAACAATATTTTATACAAAAATTATCTGCGTATTGTAAATACATATAAAGAAAATATTAAAACAAATGACGGATGAGAGACGAATGAGAACTAAATGAGACAATATAATGCTTCTGTTGCAATACAATAATTTCACAATAATTTCACAACATCTTTGTTATTGGGATAAAATAAATGACAAAAATTAATTGAAAGTATAATCTGGTAACAACTTAAAAATAAAATGAACCTATTCTATTTAAAAAAGACTCCTGACAAAATTTATAGTTTTCCACATTTGATGAAAAATTGCTAAATAAATATTCAAAAAATATTGTAGTAAAATATGTAGTAAAAACTTGCGTATACTTTGTTAATTAAGCACGAAAAGGTATTTCTACCTAAGTTACAGTCAAGAACATAAAAAAATGCACTATTCGTGAACAATTCGGCGTTCAGGCTTGCAATATTCATGATTTTGGAATGTTTAAGTTGAAAAGTGAAGAATGAAAAAATGAAATTATAGGTTTTGAGACTTAAATTTGTCATTTATCAGTAATAAATCTGAAAAACTTATTTTATATATATATAAAAAAAATTAAAAATCTAGTCTATCATCATCTAATAATTGACTACTCTAATAGTTATTCATTTTTATTTAAACTTCAAAGTTTATTTTACTCGGCAGATCATTTTGCTTAAACAGCAAAAAATCATTCCGACGACGGACTATTGTTAACCGATTTCGCTCGTATTCTGTTTTTCAATGACTTCAAATTTAGAATCAATTCCATTTTATTTCAATTACTCCATTTTTATTCAATTTATTATACTCCATTTAGCTTCAAATCATAAATATCGTAACTTAACTTATTTTATATCTCTAACTCCACTTTCCTCTATATATATCATGAACTTTAACCCAATAACAACTTTATTATAAACAAACTTTTACTCTAATAGTCCTCTAAAACAAAAAAAAAATGTTGTTCAACCCTGACAATAGTAACAGTAAAAAAAGTGCAATAACAAGAAGAATCAATGAAATTACATTATTGAGAGATTCAACATATCACTTTGTGAAATTCGATACGCAAGAATTTGCAATGAATTGCACTTCGATGACACGCTAAAATTGCTTTACTAATAAAATTTTAATTAAGCGCAGTTAATCAACGATTCGATGTTTTTATTGTTATTATTGTTCTTGTTATTTTTCATTTTCATTTTATGTTCTGGTTTTAACTATACTAGTTTCTGATTTTCTTCTCCTTTGTTTTTCTTTTATGATTGGTGTTGAACTCAGGTTATTTAAAAGTAGTATCAATTCAATTGGATAAAGATAGCAAAACAAAAATATTTACAGTATTGAATTGTAGTAATGAACATAATATAAAGAAAGTTAATTTAAAAAAAAAGAGTAGAGCAAAAAAATTAAGGGATAAGTAAATGTGAAATGGTTAAAGACCACTGCAGTAAGAAAATTTCTTATCAAAACATGGTTCATGGATTTTGACCAAAATCGTAATGAATCAATTCACAAAATGAATGACAATGAATTCAAGTTTAAATCTATAGATATTTTGTCATATTATCTATACTTCCATATACCTCAAGGTTCAATTAGAACAGATTTGAAAATGTTCATTAAAAATTGCCTGTAAAATTTATCAAAGAAATTTCAATAAATGAATTCAACAACCTTAGAATTTTGAAATTTAAGAAATGCCTTGCATAAATATGTTTATTTAACTTTGATCGGTCAGGAGCACTCTCAAGTTCTAGTTTTTAGTAAAAAATTTCAAATTAAATTCATAAGATTGCTTATAGCTTAGATTTACAATAGTATGGGAATCTATTTATTCTATAAACAGTGGAGGATGAATCGAACATGACTTTATTTTAACGTATTTTTTCATATTGCTTAAAACCAGCTTTAATATTTTATAGGCTATTGAATTATTGGGAATAATATTTTATGTGCCACAAAAAATTAGGTTTGATAGGGCTAAAACTAATGACTAACCACAGACCAGCTCCAAGATAAATAAGAAAAATTTAAGTATTTGAACTGCGGTACGCTTAATACCCATCAACCAAAGAATCGTTCCTTTGACGAATTTTTAAATTAAACACTCTTGAATTTTTTAACTGCGATACGCTTAATACAATTCAAATTTTTTACAAGTGTAATATCCAATCCATTTAATTTTGGCTATTTCAGTTTTTCCAATTCATAAAATCGTTATTATATATACAGTACTGCTGTTTCACTACATTCTATATATATAATTTATCTTGACTGTTGATCTATTTATTTGGACTTAAAATAAGTATAATAGTGTTAAAGTTGATAATTCTACATTGAAGTCGAATTAAAAAATTTTCCGCCCTATATCCCACTAATGATGTTGTAGAACTTGTGACTTGTGTGGTAATGAAAAACTTCCAGAACATTAATTTCCACCAGCTATATTTATAGTTTTTATATAAAAAAATTGCCACCCTATACCCCACTGATGCTGCAGAGCAGTGATGATGATATAAACTTCCAGAACATCAATTTCCACTAATCTATCTCCACCTATATATACTTATATTTTATATAAAATTTACAACAATTCATTCGAGTATTATAAATTTAAATAACATTATAAACGAAATGTTCAACATTAATGTAACCAAAGTGACATAAAATTAATATTTTTGTTTCCAATTTAATATGAATAAAAAGAAAATTTCACATTGTAAGCACAAACTATTTTTAAAGTGTGCAAGATGAAAAAAGAATGTTCAAGTCATTCTTGGTGTGAAAAAAATTCTCTTGGTGTTAAACACATCAGAACTGCTGTACAAATCCAGTTGATAAAATAGACGAAAAGCAATGTATTCAGATCAATTCAATATACTTAAATGCACTTAAATATACCTACTGAGCTTCAGCTTACCTATACTCGATGAAAATATTATTATAGTTTAATTTCAATACTACTGATCATGATATGATGATGATGATGATGATGATGCTGAAATTGATAATTATTAGCCATTTTGGTATTTGCTAGTTCTGATATCTTCGTTAGTTGTCGCCATTCAAATATACTAATGTAATACTGATGTTAATATAGTTAGAATGTCTTATAATTGAAATTAAAAAAAAAAAATTATTATTGTTGTTATTGGTAGGTATTCGAAAATGAAATGATTGCAAAAATCTAAGATTCTATATGGTGAACAGAAGACAACATTAAGGTGTAAGAAGAGTGTTCAATAATAAAAAAAAAAATTCAAAGTCATCACTTTAGCATTAATTATTGTAAGTCATTGGGATACCAGAAAAAAAAAACAAAAAAAAAGTAAAGTAAAGAAATTTTATGAGTGTTGCGTTGTGCTGCTAAGAACAGAATTACATATTTAATTCTAGAAAATTGCGCAACGCATATAATTATTTTTATTTAATATCTGCTATTAATGTGGTAAGGGACAGCATGGCATTTAAAAAGAAATACTTTTTTTTTTTTTAATTATTCTAATGAATTACAGGATATTTTTAAGTAAAATATAAATTGTTCAATAATACGTTTATAGACTAATCTGTGAGAGGAAGGGAGAAAAAAAATAAAAAAAAAATATTTAAAAATGCTAATGACAGTAAGTTTTTTGGTTTTTTTTTTTTCTTTTGCCAGTTGTTAATTTTTCTACAAAAATGTTCTTCTACAAATTTATCTTGATTGTTAGTCGATTTTGGATTAAAATAAGTAGGTACAGTAGTATTAAAGTTAATAATTCTACACTGATGTCGAATGTTTTCAACCTTTTGAAATTGTAATAACCACAAACTCTTGTCCGGAAGTCACTCTCTATCGTAATTCCTAATGCAAGAAATTGGTGTTGGTTTGTACGAGATTTTACTAAACTATTTCGTCAATTATATCCGCATATTCAGTTCTACGTCTTGATATAAAAAATATATTTGTAAAAATTTAAATTTTATTATAAGAAATGACTATAATGACTACTTTTCAAATTTTAAGGAATAATTAAATCACCTTTTGGTGTTCACTAAAACTTAGATCATTCTTAAATTTTGTTATTTTGCTGGCAAAGAGCATCCGCTCTTCCAATCAGTTGTTACAACAACATGTACCTTTATAACTAATTAAAACAAAAATGATAAATACATATATATATATATATATTTTTTTTGAATCTGACCTCAACAAGCCAACTTATGATAAAAGTAATGATAATATGGAATACCAAAAATTATATCAGTGGCCGCAGGAAAAGTAGTTAAAATAGGAACTCGATAGAATAACTAGAGTCTCAAATAAAACACCTTATTCTATAAAGTATTATTTAATTTAGTATTACTGGATAGAGTACTACTAAAAGATATAGTCTAGTAGATTAGTAGTAAATATTAGCGGTAGTAGTAGTTTTAGTAGTAGATTAGTAGTAGTTTTATATGAAATAAACTAAACTAAACTAAACTAATACTGATAGTGGTAGTAGTAGTTTTAGTGGTAATTTAGTACTAGTGTGATATGAAATAAACTAAGCTAAATAAAACTTGTAGTTATAGTAGTAACAGTAGTTTTAGTAGCAATTTATGTAGTAGTAGTAATACCGGTGGTATTTCTAGTAGTGGTAGTAATAGTACTTAAAGTAGCTATAAAAGTACTATGGTAGTAGTAGTAGTAGTTTTAAAAGTAGTACTCTATTGTGATACCTCTTACAATAAGTGAACAGTAAGTTGTAGTAAAAGTAGTAGTAATAGTACTCAAAGTAAGTACAATAAATGTACTACAATAATGCCAGTAATGGTACTAATAATAGTAGTAATAAAACTAGTAGCAGTAATAATACCAAATTCTTATCATAGGGTATAGTAGTAATAGTAAGGAAATACTTTTCGTAGTAGTAGTAATTGTAATTGCATACTAGAATTATAACATCAGTATACTAAAAAAGTAATAAATTCAAAAATCACCAAATATAATCAACGAAAAATACAGTTTGAAAACATCTGTATTTCAATTTATTTATTAAACCAAATTGGGTTTATTCAAACCAAATCTATCTAAAAAATGATTATTAATGCATTTCAGACAATTTAAATAACGATTTTATAATTTTAATAATTTTTGACTAATTTTAATGTTACTTAACTATATAACGTTTTAATTTTTATAAAATACCTATTAATGCACAGTTCATAGACCTGAAATATTTCAATTCAGGCTTACTTATTTCTACATATTTAGAATAAAAATGTTAAAAAACAACAAAATAAAAAAAAAATAAAACATTCATAATAAATTGTTCGTCTATTACAGTTTCAATTTCCAAGTTTAAAAAAAAACAACACAAAAACAAGAACATTTTATTTAAATTATAATGTGAATTGATATAAATCATACGTGGGTTGTTAGTTAAAACCTGTAGAAGATCTTTTAAATTGTATCTCTTTAAAATTATTTCCTTTTCTCTTTAACGGAAGTATTTTTTTCAATATACATGAACCAAATTATTTTGTTGTTGTTTTTACTTTTTTTTTCGACTGAGATTAAATATAAAAGATTAAATTTAAATGTTTAGAAAAAAGACAACAAAAAAAAAAAAAATAGAAGAAACTTATCAGAATCGAAACGAATAAAATGCATACTTAAATAACAAATTTTCAAATATAAATAAATTAATTATGTATTTTTGTTATTTAATTGAAATGTTTAAAATAAATTAGAAGAAATAAATTTTCTTTCATTCGATATTTTTTTTTCTTCTTCTTCTTATTCTTCATCACTATATTAAATATTTTTAGAATGAAAATTGTGTATTAAATGGTATGTTTTTGAACACATGAAGAATATGTTTCATAAGTCAACTTAATGTATTTTATTTTTAATTATGAGACCGGCGAAGAGAGTAAATCATTCGATTTTTTCGACATTTTTCATTAATAGACCATAAATTAAAGGATAATTTGAATTGAATTCATTTTGAATTTACTTCCTCTTATTTATTAAATATCTTACAGATTTTATAGATTTTTAGTGTAATTATTAAGAATTTTTCTAAGTCACTATCAGTAGCAGATTGTACTATATTTTCGAATAATTCAAAAAATAGCACCTACCTTTTTTAAAACTTGTTACAATTCCGAAAATCCACTTATAAAAGCGGTGTAGTAAAGTAAGTCTTAGTATTAAGATCATTTTAATTGACATCAAATTGACGTCAGTTAAGCTTTAAATTAGGTTTTATATTAGCATAAAAATAATTAATTATGTTAATCTAAATAAGTACAAATCAAAGGTGTAAATATTGTAGTGTAAAAAAAGCTCTTAAAATATAGAATTAAAATATATGGAATTAATCATAGATACCTATTGTAGAAACACATTAAGGCAATAAAAATAAACAGAAAACTATTATGAACTTACATGACCGATATGATTTTAACGCTATCTTTTTATAGTGTTATTTACTGCTAAGCTACTTCAAGATGTTGTCTAAAACATGAAAATTTAGTATTAGAATATGCAATTAAAACACTACGTAAATATAGATTTTTCCTCCTGTAATCTCTTGAAAATCTATAAAGCTTCTTTATGACCCATAAATGATGTACAATTCATACATATGAGCTGGCGCTTCTAGTAATGTGTTTAAACATTTAAATAAAGTCCAAAATGAGGCTTTTCAGTAACCCAAAAGTCGCTGCTCATCGTTCTAATGTTGAAGATATTACTCTCACTTTTATTTATCTCACTTTTATTTATCTAAATTTGATCGTCTAATCTTAATAAAATTTAATGGCCAGCATATGGTTGTTGAAAGAAATTAACATCCCCTTTTAAAATATTTTTTATTTCATTTTGAAGTAAATTATGCAATGTTTCACCAGTGTGTTTGTCCATTCTCCCATTTCAGCATTTTCTGTACCAAAAAAATCATATCGTTTTGGGTCAGTTTTTGGAAAGCTTAGCCAAATTTGTTTATTAGGAGTTTGGCTATGTATAACATACGTTCCATTATAGTCCAAGCTTACTGTAAGAACACCATCACTATAAGCAACATCTGTTGATTCTAAGTCTTCCGTACATTCAACCAATTCTTCGAAGTAAACACATAAACCTTCTAATGTTTCTGTACAAACTCGTTACAAAATGACGTTTACAAAATCATTATAAGAATAATTACATCATCGTCATCATCATCAATGTTCTGCAACCCCATCCGTATGGCATAGGGTGGAAATAAAATTTTTCCATCTGCGGCTAACCTCTTCAATTATGGCCATGTTCTTTGCTGAGTACTTGTTTCGTCTAAGACAGGTTGTTCTCGACCTCCCGACGCCACGTGTACCCTGAGGATTACATTCGAAACATTGTTTAGCCATGTAATTATAGCAAATAATATTTGTTTTTTGATTTTAAGTTCTGCCAATAATAAAACAAGATAATTCATAAAAATTACAATTTATAAGTTTTATAAAATAAGACTAATTTTACAATTTTATAAGTATAAAGATAATATTTGATCGAATATGTTGCAGACTCTAGGTGAAATATTTTTAATAATATAAATTAGAAAATCTAGATATATTTCATTCACTAAGCTTAATAAATATCTTGATCGATTTTGGTTATTATATATAATCAATAGATAAGACTGAATTTTTACTAAATACCTGCAAAAACTTCTAACTTTATTAAGAAAGTAAGATCTAAGATATTAATTTGATAGTTGTTTGTGCGGGTAAAATCAGAACAACAAAATATCGGCACTATATAATGAAAAATAAATAGGTATGTATGATAAACCTGAAAAGCTTATGTACTATACTACAGGCATCAGCTTGCATAGTTATATTAGGCTGGCCTGGCATGTACAAAAAAACCTCTATTCAGAATAAAAAAAACGTAAACTAACTGAAAGAGCTACTTATATGCAACCTGTGGTAAAATACTCGGAAGGCTCCATACACAACATTGCAGTTTTGACTGAAGGAAGACCTTTTTAAACAAAAAATATTCAAAGTTTTATACCAGTATAAAATATATAAAAGTTTATATGTAATGTTTCAAAACTTGATGAGAAAAAGAGATATGATCATAATTTGTTAATCTGAACTGGTTAACTTAATTACGTATTACTCGTAAAATTCGGCCATATCTATTAAAATAAAAGTAATTATTATGTTTGGATAATCGTAGATATTGTAGATATTGTATAGTGTAAAATTATATTTATTTATTTATATATCGCTATGTTAGACTGCGGCGTCATAACTTACTTTTTTCATATATTATGGACCACCTTAAATCTAATCAAATACAACGAATTAACATATTTTATTTTATTTATTTTTCAATGCGAATTATTTTATTTATTTTCCAATAAACAAGTCCTAATCCATATGTACACTATTATATTATACATACATACATACATACATTAATTTTTTAATTTAATATCCTAAAGCATATGAACCTATTATTACAATTTCCTGAGCTCATTTATTTCATCCGAACATTGTTTTTCGTTTTGTTATTTTTCAATATTTATTTAATATAATAAAAATTGACAACCATAATAAATTTGTAATTTTAAAATCGCCGCACACTTCAATTCGCATATATGTACATATATACATACATTTAGCCAATCAATTTTTAACGCCCTGAATCTTTCCTTTTTTTTATTTTTTTTTTCTCTTTTTTTTTTTAAATTAAGACTTAGTCAGCTTTCAACAAATAAATTAAAAAAAAAAAAAAAAAACTACTGTATTATAAATTTTTAGAAAATTTATGTTACAAGTGTTACCACATAAAACAAAAATCAAAACGCTAGAAGACCTAAAATCTAAACACATTGACATGTATGGTATCTCGACTGAGTTGTTTAAAACAAAAATATTAGAAGGAATTGTAAAATGACTATATAGAAAAAGTCTTGTAAAACAGCTTCCCATTTTCTAAAAAGAATCAAAGCAAAAAACCTTTAGGCTAGAATTTTTCTTTTTTTTTATATCAAATTCACAAAACAGAAACTATCCAGGAAACTAAAAAAAAAATTGAGAAATTAAAACATAAGTTGATGTCTGTTAACTGTAGGGTATCGAAAATAACGAACGATAACTTTTGCAACGCTAATTGACTATCAAAATCTATATCTGATAAGATAAAAAATGGTAAGAAACCTCTTGATTACTATGAGGCACAGAACTTACATTTTAATCAGTTTTCATCAGCAGACAGGCATGGTATACAGCAGTGGTTGATTAAAAAATCAACACATTTAGACCAAAGACGTTTTTTGTGGTACTCAGAATCAAAAAATGTTTTCTAACCTAGGTGCTACTCTTTGAAACATTATGAAAATCAATCTAAGTTAAAAAAGATGAAATTTAGAAGAACATATTACAAAATCAAGATTCTTAATTCGCTAAGTATAACCTTAATTATTGTAATACCAAACTTATTTTAATAAAAATTAAATAAAAATTGTTGCCAACTTACAAACCAAATGGTACGTGGTTCAATTAGAATCATTCAGTTATTATTGACTAATTAATCGAACAAACAAGAAAAAATAATGCAGGAAAAGTCTGATTGCATTTAAAATTAAGTATCGGGTGCAAGTCCGAAAATAAACAAAACAAAATATGTCAAATCAGCAAAGAAAAAAGACAATTTATTCCAAAAATTTTAATCAGATAATTATGGATATCCAGTCATACTCCTATTGCATGGTATAGTTTGATAGAGTACAGGAATAGTCATATGTAAATATAAACATAAGAGTCAAAACATAAATTTGTAATTTAAAATAGCCACAATAAATTAAATGAAAAAAATACGTTCAAAATTACAGTATATGTTACGATAGTGATAGTTCACAACTAAATAGCCACTTTTAGAGTTTAAAAAAAAAACTTTATATCACTTTTTGGAGTTAATAAAAAACTGGAGTTTAATTTAATTCAGACATGGTACAAATTAGCTTAGCTCTTGGATTTTAGTTTTAATATATATGTCAAAATGATTAAAATGGTTATTGGTTTTGAATAACAAAGAATAACAGAATCCAGAAAATGTTTAATATTATAATCCTCTTTTGACAACACTGGATATGAAATCATCCACGACGTTATCATCAGGCGGGGAATAAGTGTAAGCACAGCCAATTGAATTAGTAGCATGCTTACAAGCAGAAATATTATAACAACCCTAAACGGAGAAACTTTGGTCGTCAATGCTGCTAAAGGATGTCCTCAAGGAGGGGTGCTGTCGCCTATCCTATAGTCCCTTGTAGTGGATGAACTGCTACGTAAACTCAATGAATCTGGCATAGAAGCACAAGGCTACGCTGGTGATGTAACTATTCTTATCAGAGGTAAATTTGAGTCTACAGAGGCTGAATTAACTCAACAGGCACTGCACATGGTATTCAAATGGTGCCGAGATGTTAAACTCTCTATTAATCCAAATAAAAGCACGATTATTGCCTTCACAAACAGGAGAATTAGGGACAAATTAAAGAAACCTAGCCTAGATGGGGTAATAATTGACTTTTCCAAACAGGTCAAATACCTTGGAATTGTACTTGATGAACATCTGAACTGGAATGCTTATGTAGCCAATGCTCTTAACAAAGCCACCATTTCACTCTGGAAATGCAAAAGCCTATGTGGTCGTAAATGAGGACTGAACCGCAAAAATAAAAAAAAAAACTGGTTATCACAATAAGCTCATTCGCGGCGCATTCGGTGATATAAGGACTGGATCGCTCTCGGAATAAATTAAATCTAAATCTAGCCCTCTTTTTTAACCCTTAAAATAACATTTTGAACCCAGATCTTTTCCTATCAACTTATAATAAATAAATAATAATTTATAATTTATTTGTAACATTTCAACTACACTTAATTATTGATTATTTAGCATCTGTATAGCAAAATAACATTTATCAATTTTTTAAAAGCGACAAACAATTTTACTTTAAAACTGACATTACAAACTTATTTTCCATTCTATTTGACATCACCAATTTTATATCAATAAAAGTTAGAAAACTGTTTAAACTGTTTTGATATCACGTAGGAAAATATATTTTTTCTATTAAAAAAAAAAAATTCCAATTTTAATTTTTGTTGTTATTGTTTCTGTTTTTCTTCTAAAATAGCTTTAGGTCAAATTTTGATCATCGTCATAATTCTATTAAAAAAATAATATTTTGGCACCCATCATATATAACTGTTTTATTTATTACAAGCCTAACCTCTTTTCATTTTCTTTTTTATTGTTTCTTTGCTTTTTTTTTATTATTTAATAAATAAAATTATGATAAAAGGCTCGGTGTTTTTTATATACCTAGTATGAAATTCGAGCATTGAAGATGAAAAATAAAACAAACCTCACAAATTGGTTAGCAGTAGTTTTCTTAAAAAAAAATATAATAAAAACAAATATCAAGATATTATAAAAGCTTGAGCGCCATTATTCGACCTCGCCCACTCATTTATTTAAAGCTTAACTTGAATTCACTTTTTTTGCATTTATTTTTTTTTTTTATTATTTTCATTTTCGATTTATCCTCTTTGATATTTCGTCAAATAGCAACCAAAATTTATGTAATGAGAAGATTTTCTTTAAATTTTTATTTTCTTTTTTTTTTTTTTTAAATTATTTATTTATATTTGTTGCAACAAGCCCAGAATAGCAAAATGTAATGTTTACCTTTACCCAAAAGAAATTATATAAAAGTAAAACCATTAACTGTAATTAAAAAAAAAAAAAACAAAAGCACAAAAACAAAAAGAAGAATATATAAAAAATAAAAACAAATCAGTTTTGTTGTGCAAAACGCGCAACGAATTGCGTAATTTTTTTTTCTTATTTTTTATTGTTTTTGTTGTATTTCGATCTGCTTTGCGGTGTCATCGACAGCATTATAAGTTTGTTTTGCTGCCACTTGAAATATTTTATACAATAAAATTTTTTTTTTTTTTTGATTTCATTGTTTTTTGTCTCTTTTCGATGTGACTCTACCTTTTTGCTATTATTTTATTTTTATTTTCTCATTTTTTTTTTTGTTTTGGCAGCAGGTTGGCTCCACAATATTCAAAAATTAAAATAAAAAATCTGAAAAAGGGAATAAAATAAGTGAAATAAAAACTTAAAAATTAAAAACCAATCTTACGACAGGTGAACAAAATTTTATTTAAATTCGCGCCGGTCCCACTTAAATTTAACTCTCCTCAATTCGACTACTTTACTTCATTTTGCATCTCATTTACAATGAAAAGTGAAAACAAGAATAACAGAGGGAAAATAAAATGTTTTATTGTTATTATTTTGTTTTTTTTTTTGTTTGCGATTATTTCACGATCCTCTATGATAATGACGACAATGATGATGTCTCATGCATACGAATTTAAATCTATCGCGTCGCGGTGTTCTTCTTTACTTCGTTTGTGTATATATACGTTCCGGTATTTTTATTTTATCAAATTTAAAAATCTTTTGTTAAGAAGGAGGAGGGATGATTTTGGTTCTTGATTTTTATTTTTATTATCGCTTGTTTTTTTTTTTTTTATAAAGTTGGTAATATAGATGTCAATACTCTAGGATACTCTACTCATTGATTGAAATTATATGATAAAAATTTTAAATTGATTTAGAGTTTGAAAGCAAGCATTTAAAATTCGGATTTTTCTTTGCCGTATGATTTTGACTTGTTCTTTAGGACAGCATCATGTGATTGTACACAGTTTATGCTATATTGCCACGTTTGGTATGCAGTTTCCGACCCCCAGATTTGTTTTGTGCACAGCACCAATCTGGCTAGTCGATGAGAAATAAAAATATAATCGTAAGTTATCTATTTTCCGCCCTATGCCCCACGGATAATGTTGCAGGACATTTATGATGATGAAATTATCTATTTTGGCTTTTGACAATTATTTATTCCGGCTATTTAGGCTTGATCAAAGATGATGAATATATAGGTTAATGAGAAGAATATACTTATATCTACAGAAACATTGTCTATACCAAGAATAATTTATGACCTTACGAATTAATCTTACTGAGTATCTATTTGAAACAAGTAGAATTTATAATTACATTACATTCAGTGCATATACTCAATATAAATTTCTTATTAAATGCAGTACAGTTACAAAATTTCACACATTCAAAACTGAATTACAAAAAAATTATAATACAATCTCTCTAAAATCCTTGAATTTTTAATGTAGGTTTTAAATTGATAACAGAAGTACCGAAATGAGAAGCTCTTTTTATATTTTAAAGTAAAATCATTCTAGTATATGAGAATATTTATGAGTGATATTGTAAAGGAACCGCTTGTATTTCTTTTCCTGCATTCAGGTTTTATTTTTCTTTATTTTGTTTCGTTTTTTTTTTTTTTGGATAAATTGGTATTTCTTTGTCCTCGAGTTTGCGATTAAATATAGTCCGACTGGTATATTTTTTTTATTTACAATATTTTTTTGTGGGTTAATTTTTTTTTTTTTTTGTATTCAATTTTCAATTTTTGAGTGTTGTATTTTCTGTCAATTAAGCGATAGCAACGAACTACGTGGGTTATTTGTTTTCAACGAATTATTTTAGTGGATCGTATTATGTAGACTTGTTTTTGTTTTTAATTCAATACAGGTAGCTATCAAAGGAGTAGGTTCATTAAAGCTTTTTTTTGTTTTTTGAAGGTTTTTTTTAAATAATATTTATTCAAAAAATAAAAAAATAAACTGAATATTTTAAGGATTATGGATAACAATCTCCTAATTTGTTTTGATTTCTCTTTACCTGTGTTTTTATAACTAAATTTTTATTGCATTTTCAATATAGAAAAAAAAATTAAATTTAAAATTTAGTGTTTTAATAGCACACCTAATAGTCATATCCTTGGAGACGATATATAATATTTTAGAAGGTACTGAGTTGTAAAAAAAAAACATGGAAAGGGATTTTCTGTTTTTTTTTTAAATTTTTTCTAAGAAATGAACGGTTTTGATCCCAAATTTTAGATAAGTTTTTTTTAATTATTTAATTATAAAAATATTTTATTAGTAATTAAAAATTAAAAAGGGTTGAAACAAGTTCTACATATATTTATTATGTTATTTTTTAAGAATTAATAAATAAGTTAAAATAAAATTTGGTAAAGTTATGGTAGAATGAAACTGTCTGAATATTTTAAAATTATATAAAAAAAAATTTTGAAAGAACTTTTTGACAAAAAAATAAAAAGACTCAAGAGAGAAACTTTTTTGTTGTGCCCACACAATACGATATTTATTTTATAATGAATAGTTTTTTTTGCTTTTAATTACATATCTGAGTCATAATGCGTTCTATAAGCTTACTCTTATTGTTTATGTGTCCAATTTTCAAGCATGTTTTGTTGTTTTAAATAAAATTTGGTTATGGATTGAAGTTAATACAATGAAGACAAAATATTGTATACAAATGAAGATTTTTTTTGTGTATAAAAAAATGCACGCCATGATATAAGACGTACAATACTGACGTACCACTTGGCTGGAATGGTGAAGAAATGATTTATACGGCAAAATAAATAATACAGTTTTATGCTGCCTTTAATAGCATTTTGTTTTATAAGTTATAAAAACAAACTCGCACGATTGATAGCAAATATCAACAACTATACCAAATTATTACCAAACGATTACAATTAAAATTATATAAATAACGCTAAAATTCACAATCACAGAAGATTTAAAGTTTTAAAAAGACAACATATAACAGAACATAACATAATAGTGTGTAAATAAGTAAATATATACATCAAAGGGTTGAGTAGCTTAAAATAAAATGAATTTAGAAAGAAATGAAAAATTGAATACCAGCTAGATTACATCATACTCAAAATAAATCTAATCTACTAGTTTCATATCCAAAAATAATTTAAAAAGACTTCATATTTAATTTCAAATTGATAATGTGTGAATTGACATTATGTTGGAGTCTATTTGTAGTTGTTGTGACATATATTAATATCAATCATATCTCGAGCAAACTTTATACTATTTCCATTTGCAATACAGTAGACTATTTTGGTCGAATGTCCATCTTTTGCAGTAACCACTGAAATACCATACATTACCTCTTATTTCTCCTTTCTCACTTCAATAATGAGTTATTGAAAATTGTTATTTGTCTATATTGTATATATAAAATTCTTAATGTTCTACTACTCTGAATTATTGTGTGTCAACTTTGAATAACGTAGTAAACCATTTTGTACTCAATTCATTGTTCAAAATAGGTCTAACACATAAATGTAAAAAAACAAATTCATGCAGCACTATTTATTATTGTGCCGTTAAGATCTGTTTATTTTATAACAACGAATACCAGATTTATGTCTGCCAGGAAGTTTGAAAGTCATGATATCCATAAAATTATAACATTAATATCGCATTATTGTTATCATACGTCTGTTACTACCATATGTTGTAAAGAAGATCATAGTAGGTAAATTTAAATTGCTTATAAAACACCTAGACTCATTATGATCACCTTAACATGTAAGGGACTAAATATGAATTAATTTTTATACATATTGGTTTTCGTATCAATAACTGCAATTACGTAATATACTTCAATTCAATTTGATTTAATTCAGATAACAAAAATCTTGTAATATAGTTACTGTTGTTAACTATACAGTAATAATTACATTGACATTATACTATATTTGAATTCCTAATTCAACATCAGTTAATCAAATAAACCTGTATGTTTCTATCATTTAAAGTACCTATAAAAAACAAAAAAAATTTAATTAAAAAAAAATGTATTTTTTATATTTTTTGCTCAATTTTTGAAATCATGTTATAACGATTTTTTGTTTTGTTTGTTTTGTTTTTTTTTTTTTTATTTGTTTATCTAATTAATTAATTCAATTTAAAAGTGAAACTACATTTTAAAACAAATCAATATAATATTTAATATTAAATACGGAAGAATTACATATATGTTTATAAATTAAATTATAAATTAAATTTAATAAAAACAAAATCACTAAAAATAAATATAACATTCTGTGAACCAATTTTTATGTTGCTCTACAATAATTCATAATCATGTTTATCATGTTCTTTGACAATTTTGAACGCAATTTAATTTAATTTATAAAATTTTAATTTTTTTTTATGTTATTTTTTTATTTCAATTTTTTTTTTTTTTTTCTTGTGTTTATTAACCTTATTAAATTAACAACTAACTTAGCAAATAAAAATAAAATATTTAATTTTGAAATTGAAAAAGAATAAATCAAATAAAAAAAAATATCCTAGTAAAACTGAGATATTGAGTCAAATCTAGAAAATCACAAAAATCTTGTTGTGTTCATAAACTTTACAACAAAATTTCGTAATTTTATGGATATTAGTAAATTATTTATTTTATTTTTATTAATAATATTTATAGGGTCCTTCAGAAATTTGAGAACAATAACATGATTGTGATATAAAGGTTGATCAATTAATGTAGTTTTGTATTACTTATTTGATTTGTTTAATTAGCTTTTAAGTCTTATAATAATGTATTCGTTTGATTTTTCATTCTGAAAATAAATGACTGAATAATGATATACTATAGATCAAAAACCCATCTTAACCTAATAAAATTCTATTAAATCAGTATAGTATAAATTTCAATAAATCGATTTGACTATGACTTAAAAACAAACCGTCATAGGATAATGTCTTAAAGTCATCGTCCCTTTAAACTGTATGTTTGTATTTAATTTAATTTATAATTTTATTTAATAAATATCAAGTTTTATTTTAATTTTTGTTTTGTTTGATTAAAATGTTAAAATAAAATATATAAGAAAATTTTAATAATTTCTTAATTAGTGAAACAACAACAAGTGTTGTATTTAATTTAATTGAATATTAATAAATAAATAAATTTTGTATTAATTTCTTATAAATTTATATTAATTTTACAATAGTAAATAAATGTTAGAATAACCTAAATAATCACCTAATAAACAATTGTTATTACCCTTTATTTTTTTAACTTCTATTGCCATCCGATTCCAGATGTCCACGACCAATTTAGTTATTTTTATATGATGCTATCAATTATATTGACCTATACACGTTTCTATCCAGCACCTGAGCTCGCTAATTTTAGTTTTTCTAGTTCAATACAGAATATTTAGAACAGCAATATTTAGAATTTAATACTAATCCAAAAATTTGTATACTTATTCCTGTTCAATTTATTACTCATTTATATACGTTCCAAACCATTTTCGTGAACGTTTTATTTTTTGGTTTTAATGAGAGTATTAATACCTACAAAGCTTAAACTGACAGAAAAAATAACAATATCCCACGTTATTTTGACATCATCATTTATACTCATAGTTTTCCACCACTTCCACAATATACTTTTTTAATTAAATTATTACTAGGGGACCCTCGTTAGTAATTATAATTCAAGTTGAAGCCAAATTTAAAGATTTTAAAAGTACAGAACAGTTCGTACTTACATAGACTTCTCACGATAAAGTTGTTTGTCCACTGATGTTTTCATATAAACTTGGAGGTTTCGTTTCGACATATTCTCTACAGTAAGTGACATTTAATGGATAAAATTACTTAAAATAAAATATGTTTGTAATTGAAGAGGTATATACATATTTTTAACCAAAACTATATTATTACTACAAATGCCCAAAATATAGAAAACAATAATATGAGACAGTTACTTAAATAAATTAATAGAATAAATTTCCTTTAATTATTCATACAAATAATAAGATGTTGAATGACACAAAATGGATATATTTTATTTAAAAGTTTGAATATTATAAATCAAAATAGAAATTTTTTCAACCCGTATGCGCATTTCTGTGTATATACAACTTATTATATTTGTTTATATTATTAAGAGCTCATTAAGGAGAAGCGAGATAAAATGAAAAGGTATCTACTGCGCAGGTCCTTAAATGCTTGTCTATTATAATTATAGATTATTAATATTTTTTATTGAATATAATTTAAATTGTACACAATAGCGATTTTGATTTACAAGCACTAGCTGCCAGGACTATTGGTTGATTTACAATTTTTTCTTGTTTTAACTTATATATTACTAATTTACATACAAAATTAAAATATTTTATATTTTTTTTAATCAAATTGGATATTCCTGAAATTAGTTAAATTAAATTAAATTAAATTAAATTAATTTAAATAGTGTTGTCTCTGCTGAATTAAACAATGAAATTTTTAAACACCCTATTATTTATTTTGTTTATTTAAGCAAGTTCGAGTACATATCTGTCAACAAAAATTCAAAACTATATTTTCTGCCTATCTAGAAAACGTTATCTAATATTACTGTATTCGAATTTCATTGACATAAAATAAATTTCAATATAATTTACCTGTGCAAAAATAAACAAAACAGTAACAATAAAACAAAAATTAAAAATTAAGAAAAACCTAAAATAAAAGAAAAAAAAATAAAAAACAAACTTAAATTCAACGACCAAAAAAAAAAATATAATAATAAAAACAAAAAATGACCACTTCATTTAATAAACGATTGGTTCACCTGTATTTATATGATTACCTGTGGTGCATATTACCTTACCACATTAAAAATTCATGAAAACGCGACTTCACTTCAAAAAAACAAAAAAAAAAATAAAATAAGAACAAAAAAATTGAATTTCAAAAATAAAGTCGTCAATAATATGGCGTTGTTTTTCTTTACATTTTTCTTTTTTTTTTCTTTTTTACTTTTTTTCTTTTTGTTATTGTATCAATATTTAGTATATACGATTGGCTACCATTACTGCCATCTATTGCTTTATTTTTTTTTTTATATAGAAAATGTTGTGAAATATTCACTGGTAATATTGCAATGAAAATATTTTTCTTTTTTTTATTTTGTTCTGCTTTTTATTTTCGTTTTTATTTTTGAAATGCAACTGATTTTAGTCTATGATAATTTTTTTTCTTCTCTTTTTTATAATATTTAATTTTTGTTATTTTTTTTTTTTTTTTTTACTTTTTTTACCATCAAGATTTTATTTCATAAAACTTTACCTAATCAATTAATTCAATTTGATATTTATTTATTCGATTTTTATTAAATAATTTTTTTTATACTCAATTTATTCATACATATCATATATTATATATATATATATGTATATAAAATATATGTACATAAATTAATAAATATACATACAATATAAAGTAATGTGTAATTTTTAACATTTAACATTTATTTTTTCATTTTTTTTTCTATAGATATTGGCCAAGAGACAACACCACGCGAATTACCAATATTTGGTGATCCTGAAACAGAAATTTCACTGGAATTAATTTTTCCTAAAGGAAATCCTAGTTTTATGTTAAATGGAAAACAATTAAAATTATTAAAACCATTGGATCGTGATGAAGAAAATTTAAGTCATATTGTATTTCAGGTAAGATTTTAATTGTAAAAAATAAAAGTAAAGACGAAATAGTGATGGAAAAATTCAAGGGTGGGAAATGAAATTTTATTAATATTTTTTAACTTAATTCTGTAGCTTTAAGCTCCGATCGTGTTTGATTTTTTTTGTATACGATTGCATGTACGATTCTGAGTCTCTTGATATTTCCTATTTGCAATGATTAATGCGATACTCAGTAAATTAGAATACTGGTTAAAAAATTAGTAAATTTCAATCATTCACTGAGCATGTCAAAGTCAATGAAAACTTGCGTCCACTTTGATGTTAACTTTATTAAATTCATGCTTCATGCCATAAGAGACCAATCTTATCTATCAAAGGAGATGTGAAAATTTGCTTATCATATCGTTAGATTGTATTTTTCTGTAATCCTACTGATTAGGCTATAGAGAGTTGTATTGCTAATCTTTTCTAAATAAATTTTACAATTTACAAATGAAGATTATTAATTTACTTAAAAAATTTGGCTTAATGAACTTATAAGTTAACCAATATTACTTTTTAGTACTTTTTAATAATTACAAACATTACAATCTGACGGTGATCTTTACTGTTATAATATTCCCTTTTGTTTGGAGGTGAAAGGAAACCAATTTTTCTATTTGTTATAGTAATAATATGTTTATTAATAGTATTAATAGTTGTCAGATTAAATAATAACATCATTCTTCCATCACTTAAGATTTAATCGTAGCTGTCAAGATTAAATAATTAACTACATTATTCTTCTTTGATACTTAATCGTAACTGTCAATATTAAATAATTAACAATATTGTTCAACTTTGACACTTAAACGTAACTGTCCAAAATAAATAATTACTCACATTGGACTTCTTTGACATTAACCGTAACTGTCAAGATTAAATAATTAACAACATTTCCGTTTCTTAGTTCAGGGCATAGCTCTGCGCGCGCTTTGACTCAAATGAGCACGCTCTGAGCAGAGTATGAACAGATAAGCTCCGAGCACTCAGATTTAATAAAAAAACACGACTTGAGTAAAATGTCATTTTTATTTTAGTGTTTTTTCAAATTTTCATTTGTTTATTCACCGAATTTAAACTTTAAATTTTGAAATTTACAAACGTTAAGATTTACAAAATGTTTCACTTTGTAACAATAATTAGGGAAGCTATTGATTTATTTTTCGATGAAAGTTGTTTCACATATTATCTGAAAGTAATGGTGATGTGCGAATAATAAAAATCGGCATTATCTGGAAAATATTGTTCCAAGGTTTTCCAATAGCACTTTTAAATCGCACTTTAGAGTGAAAACAGAGGTTTTCAAAATTCTTTGTAACAAAATACATTTAATATCTCAACATCATGCGGTCGGACGAAATGCCATTGATATTTCAAAGCAATTGATGATTACGTTTTGGTATCTAGGAAACCAGGAATCTATGAGGTATATTTTTTATACATTAACTTTGTGTTAAGTAGGCAAGTTGTCATATTCATTTTATTCATTACTATTCTAGAAAAAAATTTCTAATTAAATCTTAAATTAATCTTTAAGTAAATCTTAAATTGTAAAAATCACTGTTGATATTTATTTTAAATTTTAATATGGTTTACTTTTTTACTATCGTACAGTAACGTCATCTATTTTGTTTTAAAATAAAAATCACTTTTTGGCATTTAATATTCAAGCACTCTACGTGCTCTGTTAATTTAAATCGAGCAAATAGGGTACGCTCTGAGCGCCCTCTGAACTCATAAAAAAAACGGATTTCAAGATCTGAACGCTCTGAGCAAAAAAAAAACACGAATCTCTTTTTGACAGTTCGTGCTCTGCTCTGAACTAAAAAACGAAAACGACTATTGTTAATCTTTGACACTTAATCGTAACTGTCAAAATAATATAACATCTGATAGTGTTATTGTTTACTTTTAAATACATAATATCCACGTTATTAAATGAAAATAAAAAATAATAAGTAATTGTCAAATTTTGACTTAGACAATAAACAATCCATTGTGCAAAAAAGATTGCATATCTCACTTAAACATTCAGCTATACCTAAAATAGCTACTATATAAAAGAATGTTGTGACAAACTGGTATAACACTTTGGCTTTCAAATTATGCGAGCAACGTACGATATTCGTTGTGTTGGAACAGCTTGAACTTAGGTATACCGTTGTTGACGTTGTACATTGCGCTTAATCAACTTAATCCATTTATTTTAATGTAGTTTCTTTTGAATGCAAATCCATATGACATCTTAATAATGTTTTGCTACGAAGTATCTACCACTGCTTCTGCTTCCTTCCATCTCATCTGTTGTGTCAACATATTTTTCTCTTACCCGGTACGAATATAAATATTGGAAGTACAATTTAAAATACAATATACTTCGCATCAGTGTGAATACGATCTACATATAGGTAGTTAAATTTTGTTTATTACTTTTCAAGATATTGACTGTACAAAAAAAAAAGTTATTAAAAATGGTAAAATATCAATAAAACTGTAATTGGAACAGTAATCTGCAATATATATTAGTATTACATGGATTATACAAAAATCAGAAGACATAAAAATGTGAAATAATAAAATAAAAGAAATAAAAAAAAATCCTTGTAATAAAATTTAGTAGGTCAACATTATTTTTGAGGCTACTAATTTAATTATTCAGGAGGAGGTTTTAATGTTTATATGTATTATCAAAATGATTTGTTTTTTGATTAAAATGTTTTTAGAATTTTTAATTGTTTTCAAAATATTCTGAAAAGGTAATCGATTTTTTTTTTGTAGAAATTTTTTAATAAAATTAATAAAGTAGCAAAATCTGACTTAGTAATTTCAAATAATATGTAAAAAATTGGTGACCATGTTTCTTGATATGTTTATATGAGAATGATGCATTTTTAACAATATCGATCTGATCATCCACGATTAAGTATTACTTATAAATGAATTAAGCTTTAACAAGGATTTCAAATTTCGTTGGTGAATCGGTGTGTCTTAAATATCATATATATTTTAACAGTTTTCTTAAACAAATGGTATATTCAACTACTAATTAAATGGCTTGCTTTCAAGAGTAAATCCTATAGACCTGCGGCTATAAGACTTGACCCTAAACTAAGCCACATTATGATGAAATAGTGAGCCAATTCTTCTTTAGGCTTCTCTGACCTCTACCTAAAGAAACATCTTTATGTTACATATGTAAGACGAAAAGCTATCCTTGAATATAGCAGTCAAGTATACCGGGTTGTCCAGAGCATGCGTATCAGCTTTAAAAAATATGTTATTAACTTAATCGAGGGTGCGCTATCGATTGGTGATATTTTCAACTTCTGGGAAAAACCAGAAAAGGGTTTTTTAAGCACAAAAATCGCCAAAATTGGCCGACATCGGGATTTTCACATAGGAAGGGGTATTTTTTTTTGCAAATTCGGTGAATTTTGAGCTTAAAAAACCTTTTTTCAGTCTTTCCCGGAAGTTGAAAATATCACCACTCGATAGAGAACTCTCGATTTAGTTAATAATTTTTTTTAATTCTAAAATAACGGCTCCTAAAAAAAAAATTAGAAAGCTTAGAAAAGCTCTTATTAAAATTAAGGACAGTAAAATAGTCTCATATTATATGTATTCCTCTCTCAAAAAGCTGATACGCATGCTCTGGAACACCCCGTATATGGTCCCCTCATAACATTGACTGATATTAATTGAGTTAAATCGGTTCAGCGAAAATTTTTACCTTTTACTTTTAAGCTAGTTAGTTTTTCGTGGAATGATCCATTGGGGCTTCCATTTTATTCCCACTGTCTTAAACTCATTAGGTTACAGTAGTTGCGTCTGATCGTTGAATAATTGGAGATATAATATATTTTATTCAAAAAATCCTTTCGGACAAGACGTTAGCCCTAGAATTTCAAAATATTTGGTAATAAAGATAAAAAAAGAACCAATTCGGAATAATCTCCGATCCGTTGAGTTGTTCCACATTCTCTTCCACCCTACTGAATATAGCAGATTCGACCCAATCACTAGAATGATAGTTCTATCTCTTTTGATCGTCAACTAAGTGCTTTAACTCTTAAAAAAAGGTTACGTTATGATGTAAGTATAGCTGACAATAACTAACAACTATTTCTTTTTTAAGCTTTGATATTTACTATTTCGGTTTAGCTTTTTAAGTTCATATTCTAATATTAAATGTATTAACTTCTGATTTTTATTTCTCTACTAACAGCATGCGATTTAGTTTTTTTAGTCAAAGGCGGCGGTTCTTTAATAAATTGGATGTAATATATTGCACTATCAAATGTAGCAAGTTTTCGTCTGGTAAAAGAAGTCTGATGTGCTTGCCCTAAGCATTAATTTGACATTAATATTCTAAAAACGGTACTTACTTAACATGCAGTCAATACGATTTCATTTAATTTCCAAATACGTACTCTTTACACTTTTAAAAATATACAAATTTTCCAAAACAGCCAAGATATAAGTTTACAGAAATTGTACAATAACCTGATGTATCTACATCTCTTATTCATTTCATAACCATTACTAATATTACATAATTATTAAAATAATTTATCTATATTGAAGAATCTTTGAAATAATGTCAACATAATTGCTGAAGAACAAAAGAATTCCATTCAAATATTTTTCAAATTATTAAAACAAATTTATTACTTAATCAATTATAAATGAAAATAATAAAAAAAAACTAATTTGCAAATCATTTTCAAAGCTACTGTTACTTACATTAAAAGCTACTTCTTTAATGCGATTACATTACAAATTCATAATTAAATACTTTTTACATAGCTTAATTTCGTAAATCATTAATCTCTTTTTTTTTTTTAATTTAATTTCTTTTATTATTTTAATATTTAAAGTTCAATAACTTTATATCGAATATAGACAGTAGCAACAACAATGACACAAACAACAACAACAACACTAGATCTGTTAAAGTAAATGTCAACATTAATGAGATTTTTATCAGAAAAATATCATTGCCATTTCAATGATTTCATTTTTTTTGTTCTGTTTTTGTTTTTTTATTATAATTTTTTTTTTTTTTTAAATATTTTCATCATAATCATTTTTCAATTTTTAATCCATTCATATTAATATTTTAATAATTATTTTATTCATAAATTCATATTTTTTTTTATTTTTTTAATAAAATATAAATTTATGAATATGAGCGGTGGTGGTGTGATTATAGAGACCATGAATAGAGATTTGTATTGTATGTAGTAGTCAGATATTTTACCGTATCTTTGATGACATAAATCGCTTTCAATCTTTCTCACCTAAAAACCTAATTTAATAAGAAATGAAAGAGAAAACAGAAAAATAAAATGTTTGTTAAAAATAGATTCGTTTTTGGAATTGCCTAATAAGTGTGAGAAAAAATATTGGAATGAAAATTTAATTTGATTCAGTCGATTCTGCAAAGGTTTAGTGAAATTAATACACGTTTACTTGAATAGAAATATTCATTTAGAGGTTTATTGAACAATTTAGATTGCTTTACAATTATTGTAATCTGAATTTTATCGTCCTAAAAAATGTTCAGTTCTAATTTATTTTATTTATCAAATTTGTTCAGTTGAAAATTTTGTTTACTTGTTATTATTGTTACTCCTAAATCCTTCCTACATACGAAGGCAGTCCTGAAAGCTTCCTGTATTCATATAAAAAGCGGTTTTTTTTTATTTTTCAAGGAGACTATCTACTTCCAACTCAATACACTTTATCAAACGTTTTTGAAGTCTTTTAATTCAATCTGGAAAATATTTTTTAAAGAAAGATTTTCCAAAACCTTCGAAATATGCCTCAGTTTCAGTGATAACCATTTCATTTGATATGAATCTCTTTATAGCTAGCTATTTTTTAAATTCGGAAACAAAAAGTAATCACTTGGGGCTAAATCTGAAAGTTACAAAAAGTAAAGATGTGGAGCAATTTTGTAACGTAATTCATTCCATTTTACTGTAATAAATATTTTACATAAAACCTGATGTGTGTGATGGTGCGTTGTATTGATGAAAATGTACTTCTTTCTTTGCTAAATGTGGTCGGTTTTTCTTGATTTCTTCATTCAAACGATCTAATAATGCACAATAATGTGAAGTATTTATTGATTTTTCTTTTTTAAGATAGTCGATGAATATAATACCTTTGTGTATCCCAAAAAACAGTAACCATAATCTTTCCTGCCGATTTTTCTGCTTTTGCTTTCTTGGGGGCACTTCCACCAGATTCTATCCATTATTTGGGATTGATTTTTTGTTTCAAGCATATAGTAATGTACCAAAGTTTCATCAATAGTTATAAATCGATGTAAGAATTTGGTTGGATTACTTTTGTACATTTCCAAAAGCTTCTTACAACGTGTCCAAATAATTATTTTTTGTCGTAATGTTAAGAAACACAGCACTTATCTTGCTGATAGCTTTTTCATAAGAGTTCATCATGTAAAATGCGCCCAACGATATCTTTTGATATTTTTAAAATGTCTGCCAACTCATGAATTTTTACTCGGCTATAGTTTATCACTACACCATGTAGTTTTCTTATAGTTTCAATGGATGTAGCTGGTTTTGGTCTCCTACTTCTTTGTTCATTATTTATATTTGTACGACCGCGTTTAAATTGAACTACCTTAAAATGAATGGTCTCATATGATGATAATGAAGTATCTAAAGTACACTATCCATATCCTCTTGGGTATCGATTACTGATAAACATTTCAAAAAAAGATAATGAATTGCAGCACGAATTTGAAATTTGCCCATTATTTGAAAAGAACCAAAGTTAACTGATGATAGATAGCAGTTTGACACTTTGACGGTAAACTATTTACCAGATCGATTTGAAAATTTAAGACAGACCACATAAAAGATTGTTCTTTAAAATGACAATCATAAAAATTTATAGTATTGACAAAAATATGCCGCTAAGTAAAAAAATTTATATTTTCAAATTTGGTTAAAAGGGTTTTTGGTCCGTAGTATTTCAAATTCATCAGAGTAACTATAAAAACGTGTTACACTTTTTCATTTGTAATTCAAAAGCATTCAATTCAGAAATTTACATGTAGTCATTTGTAATTCAGATAGAACAATTTGAAATTAATACTCTGTATGTATTCATACCGTTTGTAGAAGTGTGAAATATAGACGAAGAGAGTATCTGCAAGAAAAAAGCGAAGCCGATATGATTTTAGCTAAGTTTTTAATGATCGTCTGGAATTTTTTTCACTTTTGTGAATTTAAAAATTCCTGCTTCCAGAATATCTTGGAATAAAGTAGCCACCAATTGCTAATGAATGACAATTCTGAATTCAAGTTTGACTACTTCTAAATTACAATTGAAAAGGGTCTAATATTTTTCATTGTTAGCAACGGCCTTACCTGTTGCTTCCAAAATTATGTTTATTTTGATTTACAAACCAGTATTGCACTGAATAGAAATGTCAAAGAAAAAAATAAACATAAAAACTTCAATAAAAGCTAAAATAATTTTTTTTGGTACAACAAAACGAGTTTAATTCTGAACAGTATGTTTTAAACGATTGTTAAAAAATATTTTTTGCAATAAATCAAATTTTAATACATTTATGACAGGAATCAATTCTAGTTTTAAAATAAGGTAAAATGACATTGCTAATGTTAGTAAGGTAATTGTACAATGTGTTGGTGTACTCAACTTGGTTTTAAATTTATTTCAAATGGTTAGAATTGATTAACGTAATAAATTAACTTATTTTTAATTTTTAGTCCAAAATTATGACTTTATAATTTCATTTAGTGAATGAGAATAATCTACAAATCAACAAAAATTATGTAAAGAAATGGGTTTAAGTGTTTCCATTAACCCTTAATCGTTGTTGCAAAAAAATGTTATTAATATTGTTGTACTTAGTTCTGGGATACTTTAGACTTCAAAATTTAAAATGTCTTAAAGTGTTTATGCAAAATAAATTCACTTTTTTATTTAATTTTTAATTTTTTATCAGTGTATTTCATTTTTACTTAAATACGTACTATAACGATTAAAGGTTAAAATAATCTAAAAAGCAATAATTTTGTGTCATTTTCGTACTCAATTCAACTGAAATTTTTTTCTTAATAATTGAAGTATGTCTTTATTTAACAACGGGTAGTTCTAATTGCAAGACAGACAAAATTTTAAGAGTTTTAATACATTTGAATTTATTATTACAAATTCATATAATTATTAATGGACAATATCATAATTTCTATGATGACAATTAATAATACATAATGTCATATATTGTTGTTGTTGTTGTTGTTATATTACGACATTTTCATTTAATCTTTTGTCAATGTTAAATATCATATTTAAATAAACACTTCCATGCTTAATTAACATCAGATTATATATTATTTTCTTTTTATTTTCTTTGTTTTTTATCTTTTTAATAATATATATAAATTTATCATAATCTAAAAATAAAATTAATTTTTAATATAATTTTTTTTTTATATTATTTTAACTAGGTGTCATGCACCATTAGATCATCACAAAAAAAACGTAATATACCGATTATCGTAAGAGTATCTGACATCAATGATAATGCACCACGATTCGTAAATACACCATATGAAGTCACGGTGCCAGAGGTAAGATATTTTTGTTTAATTTTTTTTTTGTTTTGTGACAAGTTAATTAATTAATTAATTTATTTTGTAAATATTAATTTTTTTTTAAATAAAATTTAATTAAAAAAAAATCTTAAAGTTAAAACTCTTGTTATCAGTTTTGTATTTAATACAATATAATGGTAGGCTGAATTAAAAATTTAACTGAAATTAGTGTTATGATATACAGTTGTGGCTAAAAGTATTTATACACTACAACAATGAATATACATTTATTTTGAATATAACTAACAATTTTTCTAAGTGGTAGTCTACTTATAATATAATTTGATGAATTCGAATCTGCAAAGGTTTAGAGAAAGTAAATACACGTTTACTGGAATAGAAATATTCATTTAGAGGTTTATTGAACAATTAAGAGAGCTTAAAAAATTTATGAGATCTTAAAAAATGTTCAGTTCTAATTTAATCATTTGATTTATCTGTGTTAAATAAAAATCGTTTAACTAATATTATTAACATCAAAATTGTAAAACTGCAGAATCTAAATTCGAAGTTTATTGATAAAATCGATGAAAAACATTCAACGAATACAGACCGCAACTGAATTGCTATTTTTGCACTGTCAATGCGCTATATACTTAATAAATGCCTATTAAAATCGGTAAAAATACGTTAAGAATCATGATGCATTGTAAAAAGTGTTCTATACGATTTTTTTTACAATTTATATCCCGGTATATTTTTGATTATACAAATGAAGGGTTGTTCTCAAATTACGTAACACAATTTTTGTCGTTTTGTATAATCCTCTCTTCCTCTTTCGTAACTATGTACGAGATACTTGATCCCGCAGTAGAATATATATTTATTTCTTGCATACCTAATTCAGCCTCCGACAGAGAAATAAAGTATTCATGCACTGACATTTATGTATGTAGATATATTGATATGAATAAATGTAAGCAAAGTACACATAATAAATTGTATATGTACAAATATAAGTTTTTGTTTTCAATCAGTGTAGTAATATAAGCTACACACAATTTTGTAAGTACATTATTCTTCACCATATTTGCTTCCCCAGGTTTATTTAGACCGCCTCATAATAATATAATTTGTTACGTAACATTTTTGAATAATAGCCCTTGCTCTGCCCTCATCGCAACTGAATTTGTAAAAGATATTTCAGTATCGATATTTCGATGGCAATATAATTACCTTCTTTAACAGTACTTTGAGTTTAAGCCATTTTTTCAAACAACTTTGTTTAATTATTTTACTTTAAAATTAATTGTCTATAAAATTTCATAAAATACAAAATTGTACGCTCGCAAAAAACTGATTATTGTACACAAGTTTATTGTTTCCAAAATATCTATATTTAAAATATCTCCATAGTTTTGCAATAAGATAATTTCATTAACAAAAATAAATTTGACTTTTATTTTATGAATAGGCTAGTCTTCAAAAGACACAATGAGCCCCGTGATTCTTACCAGCTAATCCACACCCTTCCTATATTGCGATCTAGCTCTATATAGGACTAATGAACAATTTTTTCTTGACTTTTATTTTAATTCTGAATGTAGACTACATTCACCGATGTCTATCTAACTTTTCCTTTGATATATCATTGCTGTACCAACTCCAGATGTTTTACTCTTTTGAGCCGTCTGGTTGTATTTCTATTGTCGAGGAGCTACCTCGACATTTACATAGTCTTTTTTCGTGACTACTTACAAAAGTTGTGGATTTGCCTATCTACAGATTCTATTTCCAAATATATGTAAGTCATAGTTTCTGATGAACTTAGGTGCGTTCACAATGTTTCAAAGCTCTGAATAATATCTCATTATTTTTCTTTATTAAAAACAACTAAATAATTTTCGTTACTTACTGTACCAAATATATACTGTATAAATATACAGATACAAAATTTTTATTTCGACATGTTCATTAAAATCAAATAACGGAAGCGATTTATTTTAGATTTAAGGTTATAATTTAGTTTTTCTAAAGATTTTATTAATTTATTCAATAGTGTTAGGTATAACACCAGTTAACAAATTCGTTAATTTTTGAAAATTAATTTTAAAAACTTGAGATTTGTTTTTATCGTTTAGTTTTTTTTTTTTAGAAAAATTTAAATATTTTCCATAAAATGATTACGTGTTCATTAAAAAATGGTCATCTTCATAATTTTTGGTTTTTTTTCTTATTACTTTTAACCTACATTTAATGATTATGGATACTAAATTCTAATGTCAATGATCTGAAGAAGAATATTAACAATTTAATTTTGGAATCACTTAATTGAGGTGATTTTTTAAAATATTTTTTAGTTTCCTCGTGGTTTTTTTTTTGTTTTAATTTAAACGTCTTTAAAATTTAAAAATATATATGTATATAATATAATGTGTACAAAAACAAAAAAAAATATTTTTTTTAAAATAAAATGATTAATTATTAAAAATTAGTTGAATATTATATTAAAAACTGTAGGCGATTATTATTCTATAATGGAAATAGAAAATAAAAGAAATTGTAACGCCTTCGATTCTATTCAAAACAAAAAAAAAAATATGAAAAATGAACATTTCATTTTAAATGAATCGATTGATATCTTCACCAGTTTGCTTCCCACAATTAAAAAATTCTGAAAAAATTCTTTTATAAAAAACTTGTATTGTTTCTTAAGGTAAAATATAATTCTCATATGGTGAAATAGAATTCTATTTCTATTCTATTATTTAAAAATATATTTTAGTATATGGTAATTATATTACAACAGTTAGGAATTAAATGGCGATGGCATGTTTAATAACTGGCATCATATTTTCCGATATATTGGACAAAATTTTGCTAATTCCCATAATCAGGTTAATTTGTCAGGTGACTCACATAATCATCACTATGAAATAGTTACAGGAGATATCAACTACCCTTATATTTCAAAATTAGCCCAGATTAATACTACTAATCGCTTCCGCTCTGCTAATCAATTTATCCTTTACATTTCATCGAACCAACTATGGAATGAAAAAACCTATCCGCATGGAATGATGGTTATAGGTAACAAATATTAGAACCATATTGATTTCTCTACCTCCAAATGCACCCTAAAGAAGCTCTTATATTCCATTTAGTTAATTCTGAATATCTCTCTATCTCCAAAATTTTTATAGTTGCTAATTTTTTCTTAAAGTATACTAACTTTAACCCATTACTACTAATTTTCAAATATAAGTGTATTTGATTGTTTATATTTTGTAGATGGTTTACATTTTTATATAAATTTCTTTAAACTGTTAACAATTGATTTATATCCAGCTTTGCGCAGAGGCAATATCGTAACCAATGAGGGCTTACCGAGGTGCAATTATTGCTAGTTGAAAAAAAAAATATTTTATATTTTAAAAAATATTCATAATTTTAACATTTATTTTTTCAATTTTAATATTTTGTTATTTATATTGTTAATAATTTAAAATTTGTTTAAATTCAAATAAATACTCGCTAGTAAATAAAACAATTATTTATTTCAATTAATGTTACTAGTTTAGAAATGATTACCTTACAAAATACCGAAACATTTTCAGCAACATTGCTAACAGCTTTTATTTTTTGTACACTCACTATCAATTATCACCTTACGAAATGCCAAATCCTTGTTTAATTATTATAATTACCGTGCTTGGATCGTAACATAAATATGGTTTTTTTTCTTAGCTTACACCCAAACATCAGGTTTTAATCAACACCTGTATGCACGATTATACAATAGTGGAGCATCCGGGAAATGAAAATGTCTCTATGATCAGTAGGAATATTTTATATTAATTTATTATGTCCTAGAAGAGACATTAAAACTTTTATTTCGTCTAAGGAAGTGAATAAGATAACTGTAAAATAGGGATTGTGCTCCAACAGTACGACGACTATTACATTAAGAATAATGATAAGACAAATAGAAGATTTTTTAACATTGTCACCAATATTTAAGGTGGGTCGTGATGCACCGACCCACACATTTGAATATGAATTGTATTACAACTCAATTGCTAATGATATTACCCTTAATTCCTTGTATTGCTTTGCTTTGAAAAATCTATTGAAGGGATCCAGACTTCAGTTCACAGACAACGAAATAACATATATTGTTCTCTAAACAGCGACCTTCCAAAAGTACATCCCTGGGGAAGTGTGTAAATAGATAAAATTTAATGCTTCAAAAATCCAGAGTTGCCTCATATCAACAAAGCAAAACCAATAAGTTAGCAAATATTCTATTCGACAATGTAAATATCGAAAATTTTGAAAATCTAAAAATTCTTCGAATGGTAGAAAACAGCAAACTTTCGTGGACTTTCGTGGCACTATCGCATTTTTTCTGTCGCAGAAGTTAGAAATACCTTACATTTTCCAACCTCCTATTCATATACAAGGCATTACATTCAGCCTCGATTTGAATAGAATTCTAATTTGTGCCAAAATTACAATTTTAAAATTGTTATTCAATTTATTTATTATGTTGAATTAATTTGTAACTATTTTTGAATTAATAAAATTGTAAGTGAACAGAGATAAATAAAGAAAAAAAAAATCGCATATTTGTGGCGGTGCATCTAGTACCAGCCTACAATATCTAGATAAGATACAAAAGCAAACCATCAAAATTAATGACTGAAGGAGAGCATCTTCTAACATCATTAAGTTATCGCCGTAATGTAGGAGCAGCCACTTTGTTTTATAAATATCTATTGGGAAATTGCTTTAACGAAATAAGAAGTATTATGCTCAAAATAGCTTATTCTAGCTTTCTATCTTTAATTGTGCATCTTTTAAGGACGAAAAGGACCTTTGAATTGAAAGTACCCTTGTTGTTTTGATATTTTTGTACATAAACCATTATTCTTAACTAGTAAGATAACGGTTTGGAGCATATTTATAAACATTTATTTGATGATGATTGGTGCTGCCGTTATGGAGGTATTGTAGCTCAAAGTAGAACATTTTTGACAAAAAAACACAATCAAACATTCTTTTTATAAAAACCAAATACCTCAAAATTTTACCATAAAACCTTGCAGTATTTATATCCTGTTGGAAAGGTTTTTTTTCTATAACTCATACATTCATACTTTATGTATATTTCGAATAGTTTAGAAGGCATATTCATTTACTAAAAAAATTTGTTTTTTTTTTACCCTTTTTCTATATAAAACTAGGAATGTGCCTTTTACGAAGTAATCTGAATATATATTATATATCAAATAGATCAACAGATATAACACCTTATATATAAAAACATCAAAACAACAAGCATACTTCTAAATGTCCTTTTCGTCCTTAAAGGATAAGATGCGCCATTAAAAATATATAATTTGGGGAAAGCTAGAATATCAGATATCCAACGCGTGTACAACATCGCCATCAGAAGAGCCCAGTTCACTTAGAATAAATTCTGAGTTTACAAGATATTTCTTAACACTGTTTTCAAGCAACTATTGTTCCCATAAAAGTAAATGCGTACATTGTTGCCCATTTAAACAAGTATAAACCGGTTATATAAAAATTAGATTTTTTTTTCTTCTACTATTCTAAATTATATGCTTTAACCTGATAACACAAATGTATATTTTATTATTATTATTATCGATTACATTCATTATAATTTTTTACATATTTTAAAAATAAATCCAGATTCTCAACAACTTTTATAATAAGTTAATTTTATATTTTTAAAACAAAAAAAAAATCCAGAAATTCTTAACTTTTAAATTCAAATTAATGTAATTAAGTCAATCCATATTCCAGTATAAATTTTATTATATATCATGTTTTATTTATTAAAACAAAAAAATTACCTAAACTCCTAGCCTTCAATTACAATAACTTAAAGAAAATAAAAACCTGTATTATGAACACATTTCTTAAATACACTATTATTAACATTAACATGAACACGTTAACAAATAAAAAAAAAAATGAAAAAAATAAACATTAAATTACTTAATTTTCTCTTTTCTAATCAAGTCCATAATTAAATATTTAATTCAACAAAATAATAATAATAATAGCAATAATAAAAAAAAAATATCCAATCAATAAAAAAATAATAATAATAAATCATCCTATAAATAAATAATTTTCAACTTTTTACTTAAATGTATTTAGCCGCTCCAATCAATTATTGTCACATTCCAAAAGAAAAACTAGGCAAATAATAAAATCTCTGAAAAACAAAACAACAAAAAAAATTAAAACAAACCAAAAAAATAAAAAACAATTCTAGTGTAACGTAATCATACCGTTAAAACGAGTTACTAAGTTCATATTTCCGTAATAATTGAAATTTATAATTCCAATTTACAATAAATACACCTGATACCTACTCTAAATTGCTCGTAACGCTGATGATCACAGAAAATTGCTTAATCATAAAACTGTCTAAGTGAGAATGTTTTTGTTTTTTGTTTTTTTTTTTATTATTATAATTAATTTAAATTACTTCATACTATATTTAGTTAGTTAACTATTAAATCAACAATCCAGATAAAATAAATTATCATTAATAAAAAATAAATAAAAAAATTAAATTAAATAATATGAAATACGATATATCAATTTACGCGCCACTATCACCTCCACCTCCACCACCGACACTCACACACAACTATCATCCTCAAGATTAAATTGTATATACTTAATTTTCAAATTGATAATTTAACACCAATTTAATTTTACAACTAATCGACTTACCATGAATAGATGTATGATTGGTGTACTTTATGGTTGTCTTCTAAAGAAGAATCCCGAGAGTATAACTAGATATAATTATTTTAATAAAATGGAAATAGAAACGAAACATAAGAGATATAGTAGTTATATGGCAAAGCTGTACGTAGATCTGAAATGAATCAAACTCGGATTATCAAATTCTAACGTATATTCTGTAAGACGCTTAGACCCATCGCGCGTAATTATGTGAAAATATCATTGAATCTTTAAGCGATTTTTTCACACGATCACGCGTGATGACTTAAGAAATGACATAATTTAACGTGGGACATTACCAAAGATTTACCGAATAATACAAAGAACTGAAAATATCAATTGAAAATTTTGTAAAACATTGTATTGGATTTGGTTACACAAAATTCAAATAATGTATAGTAGCCAAAATGTTGGGGGAAAGCAAACAATTTACTTCAATTGTTGAAAATATTTTCGTCCAGCACTGTAAATGAGTGGACTCATTTGTCAATTAAACTCGTCACTAAACTCAGATCTACTAAAATTTTAAATTCAATTTAAGTCCCCTCGACTTTTATCTTCTCTGTTAAAAATCGGTGACGTATAAATAATTCATCATCATTGTCCTGCAACAGCATATGTGGGGCATAGAGCGAAATCACACTACAATTATGTATGAATCACTGCAATTTTGATATTAAATTGCGATCACCAGCCACTACTTCATCACTACACCATCTAGAAAACGATTCCAATATAAGGATCTTTCTTAAATTTTCGAGAGTATGAACAGGATTCTTTATATATAAATTCAATTCAGTTTAAATAAATTTCAGTTTGAATTTTACTAACTTAAAGTAAAAACCGAAAATTTTTCAAACAAAGGCTATACTGTCTTGTGTAACTTGTATACTGTTCATGTGTATTTTGATACATATCTTATAGATATATTGAATTTTTTACATTTTAACAGATCAATAGTTAGTATTTTAGTTGCATTCTATCGTCGCCATGATACTAGACCACACTAAGCCCCATACCAATCCTCTAAAATACTAACTGAACCATTACCTGTTCTCCGAGCAGAGACACATATCCTAAACGCAAGTTCTGGATATATCTGTCTGTCTATATTATCAATGTACAATTGCATGAGCCTAGTTTTTGTATAAAATATGCTTGATGTTTTCCCAAGTATCAAAATCATCTCAAATTTGACAGTACTGACAAGTCCCAATCGCATTGATCAGATCAGAATAGATCAATGTATATTGGTCTATGGTTATTTTTTTATTCTTCTTTATTATATGAACTAATCTGGGGTAGGATTGGGAGTATATGGAAAAAGCCTTAAGGCCCATATTTAGCCTAGATTCTACAAAAACAATTTCAGTTTCCAAGCCGAAGTACATGAACTCTGTGTGGGACTATGAAATTCATAGTCCCAAATCCGTTCTGTGGGATTGCTCTGAGCAGCATAGGTAAGGCTTGGGTAGAACAAAAAGCGGAGGATTTCTGGGCCAGCATTCTTGGAAATCGTCAGGCAAAAATGCTCATGCCTAAATGCTCGCTAAAGAAAACCAACACTCTTCTAAGTTTCAATGGCAAACAGGTAGGTAGGTAGGTAGAAGTGGCCATTTCAGCTACTTCTGGAAAACCAATTAGCACTTAATTGTGCCTTTTTGATACCACGACTCGAGTGAACTCTTTCGTGTTGTCGGTTGTTATAGGTGGTCGTTCTCTCATCTTCACTCTCCCCAGGGACTCAGTACTAGAGCCACCCTGTGAGATTGAGAAGATCAGATCTCCTATTTTGCTTTCCGCCATAAAACCTATATTGCAAACAGGCACTGGGCAGGGATATTATCTTGACAGGGATAATAACAGGCCACTGCTTAATAAAGAAGCACTTTTATAAAATGGGTATAATCAAAAACAACTTATATTGAATATATGAAATACAGGAACAATCTATTAAACATCTGTTCTGTGGATGCAAAAGGCTAACTCGTAGCATACTTCGCCACTTTGAAACAGTGCTCTCCGAACAATGTGAGCTATCCAGCATATACCATTGAAGAATATCCTGATCACAAAATGAGGTATCTTTAAGGACTCAGAGAACTAACTATAACTATCAAGGACGAGTAATCACAATAAAACCATTTGCGGTTACAGTCCTATAAAGGACAGGTTCCCTCAAGAAATTGCACAATCTAACCTGATCTAATAATTATGACCTAACCTAGCTTCCGTGAACTAAAAACAGTACTATAAAATGGATTACAAATTGAAATAAAATTGTTTCAAAAATGAGCCAGAGAGGAAGAACACAATACAAATAACGTTAAAAATACAAGTAAAGTTAACTTTATTAATCGACACGATGTATTGTCATGTCGATTAGTTAAATAAACAACTTACCATGTTGC
The DNA here is from genome assembly GCA_963942445.1 of Argyra leucocephala. Classification (NCBI taxonomy): domain Eukaryota; kingdom Metazoa; phylum Arthropoda; class Insecta; order Diptera; family Dolichopodidae; genus Argyra; species Argyra leucocephala. The sequence goes on from OZ012677.1 coordinate 30,779,621, forward strand.
TTAATTTTATTTGCTTAGTTAGTTTTTATTTTTCTACAACGGTGAGTGTGAAGCAAAAAAAACAAAAAAAACAAGTAAACTAAAAGACATATTTTTTTTTTTGTGAATGAAAAACTCTTCTCAATTTTTTTACTTTACTTTTTTAAACGTCTTATTTTTAGTAAATAGTACCTTAATGACAACAGAAATAAAAATAAAATAAAACAAATAAAAAAACAACATAAAAAACATGTGTTATAATATAACTCATAATACGATATGTGGTGTTTTTTTTCTGTTCTCATATTTGTACACCATTTTTATAATACCACTTTTACGGTACTGGAACTCTACTTGCTATAATTTTCTTGAATGCGATGCGGTCGCTGACTTCAATTTTCATATATATTCAATATAATATGATGCACTCCAGTATATTATCATCAGTATAGTAGTGTATATTACTTTATTTTACTTAAGGCGAATACCTATCTAAAATCTGAGTATAGTCAGAGATAAAAGAAGAGGTCATCAGGTCGAAATGGTAAAAAGTAAAACAAAAAAAAAAACAAGCAAAATATTTTTTTGTTCTTATTACAAAGGAATTTTAATTAGGAGAGCGCACAGAGCAACGCATATTATAAAGAATGACAAAACAAGAGTAATCACAATTTACAGTAATAAGTGTTTAATTCCGTTATGGTGTGTGTTTTTTTTGTTTCTTTTATTACTTAAAATGTGTTGGTAGGTTTCGTCGATATATAGGAAACGGATGAATATTTCATACAAATTTATGACATTCGACTATTTCTAGACATGAAGGTTATTTTTTAATAAGGATTTTTATTTTTTAAAGATTTTATACATATAGATAACTCTACTGAGTGAGTTAATTTGACCATAAAGAATTGATTTTGAACAAAATGTGAAAAAAAATATCTTTGAAAATTTTTCTTTTAATCTGTACACTATGATACGCGACATTAATTTTAAATTGTCATAACTATATTTTATGATATCAGCAATGATAATTTTCATTCCTTTAATTGTAATAAATTCAACCCACCAAACATGAATTACAAACGTCATATTAAAAATGGCGAAAAGACTTTTCTGAGATTTGAAAACATTAATTCCATAATAGAATAATACTCTCTCCTACTGTGCCCAATGATGATGATAACTTAAATATAATTCTGTTTTTGTAAAATCATTAAAGTAATTTTTTAAGTTGTAGAATTTAGTTTGCATCATCAACATTGATCCATCCATCCATATTTGAGAATATTTGAACACTATTAATGGAACATTCTAATAAGATTTTGAAGATGAAAGAAGGTCCATATGTGTTGAGAAAAACAATATTATTAAAATAAAAATTTGAAAAATTGTTTTATAGATAAAAATGATGTAAGGTTGCATGTTCTTTAGTCTACGAAAAAAAAGATAATTTTGTGAACAACAACAAAAAAACAATTAATTTCCTTATTAAATTTTAATGTTGCATCTGATACTGATTATATTAAAAAATAACAAAAATCATATTTCTCGTAAATTACATTATTGATAAATTACATAATATTTGGTTAGCGATATCAGTTTATATCTACCTTGGAAACAACATCAATTCCACCAATAACATCGATGTTGAAGTAAGGCGAATAATTACCCTTGCAAACCGTTACTATTTCAGTTTGTCCAAGCAACAAAATACCAAGGCCCAATTATACAAAACGCTCATCCTTCCGGTGCTCCTATATGGTTCTGAATCGTGGACATTACCAAAAGCAAGCGACCATGTACTTGGCATCTTTGAGAGAAGAATTCTTCGTCGAATTTATGGTCCTGTGTCTGACGAAGCAGTTTGGAGAAGAAGATACAATGCCGAACTATACCAGCTGTTTAACGACATGGACCTAGCTAAAAAAAAGTCAGAATAAGGCGTCTTCATTGGCTGGGCCATGTAGATCGTATGGATGAAAATGCTCCGGCTAGGAAATTTTTCGAATTCAAGCTCTAGGGAACGCGTCGTCGAGGGAAGCCACACCTTCGTTGGAGAGATGAAGTATCGGCAGATATGAAGAAACTTCAGATCACCAACTGGAGAGATTCCGCTCGTGACCGAAATCAGTGGAGACAATTTTGCATCATGGCCAGGACCTTCAAGGTCTGTAGCGCCCAGAAAGTAAACAAGTAAGCGATATCAGTTTACAGTGCCATTATTACTTATATGGTGTTTGTGGATTTTGGTTTCTGAATTTTTCCTGGTTTTCAGTTTGTGGATTTGGTAACCAACCTACCCAGAGAATTATAATAGACATGTAAAAGCAATTAAAGTAGGTACAATCAGTACTCATTTTCTTTAAATCAAATCTGTACATTGGGAGGGTTACTACTGGGGGGAGGACTTCTCGAAAGTGAAAAAGAAAAAACCGGTAGAAATTGTTAGATTCATAATAGGTTTTAATTGGAGTTTGTTGAGAGGCGGAGGTGAAATTGTTAAGAAGGGTTACAACGGACCACGAGTCCTAAGTGCGTAGGGTATAAGACAGTCGGCTGACGAATCTTATTTCAATCTTATCTTATTTCTTTGTACAAAATGTTTTTACATATTGTACATATTGCACATATTGTTTTGTAACAAAAAATTTATTTATGCATTATTAGACGGATACACAGGATGTTTTAATAATATTCTATATATATCGTTTGAGTATATGGATATGTAATCCGTACACCTGTAGCTTGTTTTTGCATGTTTGCTCAAAAATTTAGTTTGTTCCAAAATGTATAGAGTGTGTAATTCTTGTATCTTCCTACATAATTTTCCTCCTTTTCCCTAACTTTTTTTGCTTTTGCGCTAAAAACGTTCAACCCCATTGCTTGTGCCTTGTCATTGAACGTGATTGTATAAATGTTCTTTAATTATACTTTATTTTTATCTCTATTTAGATATTTAATATTTGGAATTTATCAATTGGTCCTGCCTTATATTTATTTTGAAATATGTAGTTTAAATGTTACTAGTATTCGCCCGCTCTCCAAAATTCGAGGACGTTTGATAAAAAATCGTACTCAATTTCACTTTTACATTCATTCAATTTCAATTTATTCTTGGCACTGAATTTTTTTTTATTTATTTATCTTAGACAACAACCACCAAGTAAATTTATATAAAAATGAATGAAATTTAGTTTTAATTCTGGCGGGGAAAAGATGAAACTATGTACTTTGGTGAGTTGCGACAATTTGATAAATTAAAAATTTTCTATTTTAAAATATATGTAAAAATTGATTGCAAAATGGTTCAGATTTACAAATTAAATATAATAATGTTGAAAAATAATTTAACTAGATTTATATATTATTATATAGGATATTATATAGGATATGAAGTTGAAATTATGCACCACACTCTCTTTCTTCCTCTCTCCCTATCTCTTTCTCTCTTACTCCCTTTTTCTCACTCTCGGTATCCAACCCTCTCTCTTTATTTCTTTGTCTCTCTCTCTTCCTCTTTTCAAAACCATCTTATGATTGAGGTAATATCAACGTCGTCTGTACGGCGTATGATCTGTGAACGGTCAAAAACAAATTGAATGATATGAAAATAATATAAGCAGGCAAAATCGACGACTATTTTCACTAAAAAAAATAAAGTGGAATCAAGTTTGACTTTTTCGCCGTAGAATGTCATTTTGTGTTTATCAAAGTGTTTCGAAAATTAGTAGAAAATAAACGTTGCAAACAAAAATCGGTTCTACGAAATAAGAGTGTTTGTAATAAAATTTAAAATTAAAAAAAGTGGTTTTTTTTTTTTAAACTAAAAAAAGTTAAAATTATTTATTTAAAAAAATTAAATATGACCTAATAGATGTTGATGAACAGCTCATTGAAGACGTCAGAGCCCATAACATTCTGTGTGAAAAAGGCTCAAAAATATAATTTAAAAACATGAAAATAAAAGCTGGGGTATGGACAAAAAGCCGACATGGGAATATGCTAAATATAAAGTGATAATGGTCACAAATGAAAATTTAATTATATCTTCTTAGTCTACTATGAAGTAATTTAAGAAAGTCAGAAATATTTAATATTAACACACAAAAATACTAAAGTTCTAAAAACAACAATTTATTTAAGAAAAAATCCAAAATTTAAAAAAAAAAAAACAGACAAAATACAGTTTTAATTTTAGGAAGCGTACAGAAAATGTTCACAATAAGTAAAAAAATTACAATTGACATTTGACATAATACAAAATAATGGTTTATGTTCTTTAAATGTCATTTAATGCTGTTCAGTTTGCTTGGATTTATATTAAATTTCCCCGATCTGCGCCTTACAATTTTCTACAGCGTCGAACTTGCTTCCAGCTTTATTCAACAATTAATTTAACATTTTATTAACATTTTTCATAGCAACTTCCAACTTGTCTAACAATTTTCTGTAAATTTTCTTCTTCCAAAATACCACTAACCAATTTTTTTCACTATAGGAAATAACTCATTTGCAATATAGGGAGTGCTAAATTAAATAATCAACTGCCACAAACGAAGATAAAACTTACTACTTTACTGAACTAAAATACTTACAATCATAAAATTGACTATCTTACAAACCAACATAAATATACTTATCATAAAATTTGGCCTCATGTCAATCTTCTTATATTCAAAATTTTAATGGAAATCAAACAGACGAAATCAATTTCATTACAACTTTTGATAAAAAGATTCTATTTTATTATTTTTTTATTTTAAAATTTTATTTGTGTCATTTAAAAACTCCAAAACTTCAATACAACAACAAAATGCATTTCCATGAACTTTCAAAGAATAAAAATAAAAATAACAACAAAACAAATTCTTTATTAACCCACCACATATAATAAAAATTTAAGTCATCGACATAAATCAAAATAATAATATTGAATTTTGTTTTAAAGTTAAACAAAAAATAATAGTTACAATATTATACCTTTAATATTTAACAATTACAGTTACATTAGATCAGTTACTATATATAGACAAAAAAAAAAATTGTCGATTTATTTGATCAAAATTGAAAAACTAAAAGCAGCAAAAAGCCATACCCTAAAGCAATTTATAGACTGATTGTCTATAATTTACTAACAGTGCCACTCCTCCCTGACATTAAAATATTCTGAAGTTATTTTATTTCAAGTTGATTCAGCTTTTCATTTTTTTGTTTTTTTTTATTAATTAAATTTTGAGTTTTAGACCTTCTAGTGTTACACGGATCTTAATTCTGTACATAGATGAAACAAAGGATTAAAAATTTCTTAAAATATATTTTTTTGTTTTATTAAATTATTTTGATTTTAAATATTTTAGTATTAAAAATTTAGATTTTAATCGATAAAAAAAAAATGTTAGAATCAAGGTAGAATTAAACAAAGTAAATATGACGAATATTATACTTAAATGTATATAGGAGTCATCTTTATATTATTTGAGTCATAAAATAAAATTGAAAATCGTCATCAATAAATATTAATAGTGTTATTTCATCGAAGTATGACAGTTCTAAAATCGAATATGACATTTACAGAGTTAGTCTAATAGATATAATAAAATATAATAAAAAAATATAAAATTTTAAACAGCTTAATTTACAAATTACTTATAATTAACTGTGGATACATAAAATATTTTAAAATATTATCTGTCTATTTACTCTACGGAAAATTTATCTCAAATAAAAAATTTAAGAAAAATCTCAAAATTTGGAATATTTTATTTATTTATTTGTTTATTTTTTATCAGTTTAGCCTCATATTAATATGGAGCCAAACTTCCAACCTATTTTTTATTTTCGAGGTATTGTCATATTATTTTATTCCAATGGCCACAAGGTACTGGACTAGGTGGAAAAACCTATAAAGCATTTTGTTTTCATCGGAAATCGAACCTGGTACCTTTCACTACCTGGTACATTTGCTTTTACCTGGTTACATTTGCTGGTACCGAAATCGAACCTGGGACATTTGCTTTTAGTTAATAAATATGGAAAATAAACCTTTAAAAAAAAAACGTAAAAGGGTTACTATCACATGCCTGTATTTCATTTGCCTGGGTTTATTTGTACAATTCATGCGGCTATGAGATACCAAAATTAAAAATTCCAAAATAGCAAAATCCTAAAATTCAAAACTGCAAAATCCGAATTCAATTAATTTAGTGTTTTCGAATTGAATCATTTTGCTGGTATCGAACAGCGGCTACACATAAAAACAATTTGTAAAAATCATCTGTAAAAGACGTATTGAACTTTAATTTTGAATTCAACTCTAAAATCTCTCCTAACTCAGAACCCTTGCATATATAAATATATTATATGTATAATTTTTATCATATTCAGTATCCAGCACATCCAGTCAAATGAAATACAGGCAACTAAAAAACAAGCAAATGACATTCAGGCAACTAAAAATCAGGCATATAACACTTCCCAAAGGAAAATATATCCCAAATTGAAGTAAATGTAGAGATTCAGCTATACTGTTTTCGAAAAATACAAATTGATTCACTTTAATATGATGATCATCTTCATATTTTGTGGAAGCTTAAATAATCGTTACAATATACTCAAAATTATTTGATAAAATGTGTTTTGAATCTAGGATAATATCAATTTATGTTGCGTTATTAAGTCTGGTGAAATACAGTGGTTTTTTGATGAGCACAGGGAGAGATTACTATTACGTAAATGTTGATAGTAGAACCAAAATTAAACATTTTTATATTTGGAATATACTTCAAAGCCATGTCAGTAAAGAATACGGCATTGAAATAAAAAAAAGCTAAAGAAAAGTAATTACAGTTGATGTGCCGAATCATCATAATCAGCAAGATATTCAATTGATTACTTGTTATCAATCAGTCAAACATTATTAATTATCTTATGTTACTTGTTATCAAAATCATAATTAGCTCAGGTCAAGGATATCGAATCAAGCAAGCTACAACGACAATGGCAAAAGTACAAATGAACAAACTTACAAAAATATCGAAAGATATGAGCATTACTTAAAATAGAAAATTAAGATTAATGAATGTTATTATATTTCCAATAGCCATATTTGCTGCATAAACGTGGACACAAAAACAGGCAGCTAAGAAAAAAATAGAAACCTTCGTTAGACTTCATTTCAATGACAAGCGAATATTTCAATATTGAACAATCTGAATGTGAAATACAGACTACAAAAAAAAATATTTCGAGAACATTTCTAGTCGCACGGGAAAAATGAAAAAAAATTTAGTTGAAGGTAGAAGCAATGAAAGAAAAACGAGGGGTATACTTCCCACACATAGGACAGACCAAATAGAACCGCTAACATCAACAGATGACACAAGACATGCCCATGTGACATTCCCATCAACTTGCGAAAAGCATTTGGAAAGTCTGACGTTATATATAGAGAAAAATTTGTTTTTACTGTCACTACGTTCTAACTGTACTACAGCAAAGTTACAACAAATAAATTAATTATGAAAAAACATAAATTAGACTTATATAACGTAATTTTAATTTGAAAACATAAGTATAGTAGAAGTACTAGTAGAATTCCTGTTATAATCCCGCCATTTTTAGTAGTAATAAACTAAACATAATACCGTTATTTTTTAACATATGCTAAGCATTTTCTAGAAATTATATACAGCTTGTTGTGTAAATTATTGCATAGAATTTTCAATTTTGCAAGTTACACAAATATTTTAATATTAAAAAATACATTAACAAAATAATTCGGAAGTTTTTGGGTAACAAAACAATTTACCTACAAAATAGAAAATGTCTCATTTTTGAAAAAAAAAAAATGATTTGAAATCACCCTCAAAATTCACATTAAAATTATGAGTCCATCTTTCTTTTATATGAAATATTGAGAACGAACAAACCGCCTGGATAATAAATACATAGAACCTATCAAAATCAAATATCTTAAATAATTGAAAAATAAAAAATGTATACAAGTAATTAAAAATGTTAAATAAATTCACATAACTATTAACCGTTGTTAGTCTCCCTTCCAATTCCTAATGTTAATTCAAGTTAAATCTCCAGAGATTAAAAAACTAAACTGTAACAAAATTCCAAAATCACTACAAAACATTTTTTCTCTAATCAAAATACATCAAAATTTATTCATATACGAGGTGTTTCAAATGTTCAGGGAATTTACCAACAGGTGAATAATATTACTATGAAATCACAGTTAAATTAAATCAGTTGATTTTTTTCTACATTTTATTTTAAATCTCTTTAGATTTTGTTTTTTTTTGTTTTGTGTACAAAATTCAATTTTAGATATTTTAACATTTTTACTATGTCATATTAATTAATTGAATTTCATGAGATTCTGATTCACTAAATATACAGTATATATTTAGCCTATCTATTTATTTTTAATTAAATTAAAAAAACTAAATAATTAAAATAAATTGCGATAATTCTGATAATCTAAAAACTGTTTCTCTTTCTTTGAAAGCAGGTCAAAATTTTTGAATATTTTTCCATAAATAAAATTCTAATATGGAAATTATTTTAATGGCTATCATCAAAAGAAAATTTAAATAAAATCAGATATATTGAAAATTTCTTTTCCCAGAACGGTAGTAGAAGCCAATTAAGAATTGTTTTTTTTTAAATTATAGTTCGTATATGTGACAATTTTTTTTTTAATAATTTAAATTTGGTAATAGCTTTTAAAATTAAATAAAAAAAACACCATTTTAAATGGTAAAAAATAAATTAACTTATCAATTTTCTTATAATGTTCAAAGTGGTCGATTAAAAATTAAAAAAACAGTTAATTTTTGTAATTTAAAGCAATGAAGTTTAGTGCTTAAAGTTATAATTCTAATAATTCTGGAAATTCTACAAACTATATGCAAATTAATTAATTGTTTAATTATATTTACAACATCAAGACAATAGTAAGGGATCAGGAACATTTTTCAAGAATATTTTTGGATAATAAACAAAATCGCAAGACAAAACAGTGATTGTAATAATACACTTATACTCGTTGAGACCGATAATATCATTGCAGAAAAATTGTACTATTTTGCTGTTCAATAGCAGGTATATCTACGCATTATGTCACCCAGATGATATTACACACAATCAAAAAGATGTACCAAAAAGCCAACATAAAAAATCAAAATAAGAAGAAAAAATAGGGGTTATAATATACTTATAATACTAGGGATCGATAATATTATTGCTATCGCATATGATAGTAGTACTAGGAAAATCAAAACAAAAAACAAAGCAACAAATACTTTTATTTTTTTCAGATAGAATAAAATCATTAAAAGAGTCTTCTACTGGTGTTCTATGTGCCGGGGAAGAACGAAGTGCTGACTTTAACGCACTAAAAACTCCTATCCTTTTGCTAAAATTAAAACTAGCCGTTAAGACTAACCATTAATACAGTTTTGACTCTATTACTTCAGATATATTTCATCAAGCAAAATTAAGATAAAAGATGTTACTCTAACACAGTTCGAACGGTTCCGTCCATTTAAGTCTTCTAACAAAGTTTTGACTGTCAGATAATCGTAAAACTTCGACATTGACATGTTGAGAGAGACGACTTTTATGACGTACAGTCACTTTTTTTATTTCGTCTTTTATGAGAGAGATCCTGAAACCCCTAAGAATACCAAAATTGCCAACAAACCAGAGGGGGCATTAACAATATTTCGCAATACTTTGTTTTGGAACGTTTGGATAGTTTGAATATGTAGTTGTTTAGCACAACCTCATATTTGAATACCGTGCGCCCCAACTGGCTTTAATATCTGATTGTAGATCAAAACTTTGTTAGACATCAAAAGAGTAGATGTTCACTCAATTTGCTAATACTGTTTATTACTTAAAGTTCAATTAGCTAATAATGTTTGTATTTCAGATCCAGTTCTAGTTTTTTATTTTAATTTTTGAAATTCTCATTTTCTATTTAGAATAGTTCATGAATAAATGTCACCAGGCTTAAAATTAAATAAAGTTTTATTTTTGACATAAATTAAAACCTCTTTATTGTCATAAAATGCAGTATAGCGAAAAATGCGTCATCTTGTAGTATATGTGCGTGAAAAATAAAATATAAAATATCAATTTTACCATTTATTTTTTCTTCTCTATCTTTTCTACATTTCTATTTCATCTTCTGTTAAGGTATTGCTTTTTATCAAACTAACTATTGAAATGGCTCAATAAAAGCCTTATCTGGACTTTGTTCATATCTAATTAAAAGTCCTAGTTACTTTCAATTTCAGCTAGTTTAGTTAACAATTGTTCTAAACACCACTTTACCATGAAATGCGACACTGTGTAACCGACTAATCAGTATTTTTATATTTACCCTATAATACAATTGTCATTCAGTTACTAGCAACATATAAAAGCAAACAAAAGCCAATTCAAAGAGTAAAATGAATTGAAACAAATACTTCAATACTTGAATGAACATATACCGTGTTTTACAACTCTCCATTTTATTTGGGGTAGCATATTTTAGACTAATGGTAAAAGTTACGTGGCAGTTACGTTCACACCAATATTATCCAAGACTCAATGTACCAAACGAACTAAAACAAAAACATTTTTTATATTAAGACAATTAATTTGTCATTCATTTTATATTTAAAAACAAAAGAATAAAAACATGTAAACCAGATACTAGATAATGTCTTGTGAACGAACACGTTAAAAAAAACTTTTTTTTAAAGCTTAGAAATTTAATTTGAAAGAAAATTCTTCCGCCTTTAGTTAATCAATTTTTAATAAAAAAAAAAAAATCAATAATTAGCATAAGCCTTGAATAAAACATAACATTTTACATTCTCTATTATATAAGTAACCATAAATAAGAACAAGATTAATCATTCAAAAAACAAAAAAATAAAAAAACAAAACATGGTTGTTAAGATAAATTTTACAATTTAAATTTAAATAATAAATTGAAAAAGTAAACAAATTATATTTTTTTTTTATGCCGCTGTTATCCATAATTTTTTTTTTTATTATTTTTTAATTGTTTATTCTAAAAATTGCAATTTAAAACTATTTGATTAAATTAAATAAAAATTTAATTTCAATAATATAAAAAAATTAAATTTTATATTTTTTATAATCAATATAAATTAAGCAAAAAAAAAAAAACAATTACATTAAAATGTCAGTTCTGATTTATATTATGCTGGTTGAATTTATTTTGCGAAAAAAAAAATTAAATAAAAAAAATTAACTAAAAAAATTATATAATAAAAAAATTTTATTAAAAGATTAATCGTTACATTGTAATACAAAACTCTGTTAAACACAATCTACGAATAACGCATAACCTCAACTTTCAAAATATTAATAAGATCAGTAGTCAAACAACATAAACAAAAATAAATGAAAACAAAAATAATAATTTCAAAATAATGGGCTGAAAAGATCAATTTCTGAAATATTAATTTAATTTTATGTAATCACAATAAGATCAAAGGGCGATCCATATTAATAATTGAAAACAATTGTACATTTCAGCAATTTTCTATATATTTTAGTATTACTGTACATTATTAATTGGACCTTATTTAACTCGCTTCAAATTTCAACTAAACCGATTCCAGTTGTTTGTTGGAGTTTTACAATACTTATTCAATATAAAATTGAATTTGTCCTGATTTTATAATTTCCTGTTCTTTACTGTAATTTTACATTATTCTTTATAGTTTAAGTAATCAAAACTGTCTTATCGTTTTGAAATTTTGCCATCATTACTAATTGTAAACATATATACATATTACATATTTTACTAACTACTATACTTATTACTTACCTTTGTTTCAGTTTCAAGCTTCGTGTTCTTACTAACAAATAACTTCTAATATTGTTTTACAATTATAGTCTTAAATCAAATGATAGTTATATAATTTATGTAATTAGAACTGTATTGAAACAGATTATTTTTATACTTTATATTGTGAAAAACTGTTTTATTTAAATAAAAAAATGACCCATTGTAAATTGTTATTCGTATTTTTGTACATTTAAAGAACGTTATTATATTAATGGTGAATATGAATAAAGTAAATATGGATTTTGTCAGCCAAAATTTAAAATTGAGTAAAATAAGAAAATTAGGTTGTCCGCAGTCTGATGTTTAAATTATATCTAACGGTAAAACAAAACATGTTAATAAAGAGTTATTCAGCAATTTCACAACTATTAGGTTTGAGCCTTAATCTAAATATAATTTTTTTTGCTCAATTTGTAACCAAACCTATTCTCATTGAAATATAATGCAATTATAATAATTATTAACACCCTGTAAACCTAAACACACTAATATTCGTTTTTAAAATATTTAAAATATAACTAATATTCATTTATAAATAAATTTGCGGTTGATTTAACATCCCATATCTTCTATGCTATATTTTATTACCTTCCTTATAGTACACTTTTTTTGAATTATTGTTGAATTTCGATAAGAGCGGTGATGTGAAAAGCCATAAAAACCTAGCTGATCTAATTTTCTGATTTTATGTTGTATTTACTCAAAGCCTTCACAACAGCGATAGAAATTAATACTGTTTTCAGTAGAAATTAATTTTTAGTTGTTTTATCACAGTAAAATTTCCAACGGCACGAAATATGAGTACATACACGAATTTTGTTCTCTTAATGTGAATTGAATACAATTTGGATAATAAATAAAACTAAGTCGATTAGATCGAATAAAATTTTGTGTTTATACATAAGTATATATAAACACAAAATAAAATTTTGTAAACACAATATATATATATATAAGTATATATAAACACAGAATATAATTTTGTGTTTATATGTAAGTATATGATAATGCGACAAAAAAAAAAGTAGGATTAAAAATTAATAAAGTCATGGGATGACGAAAACCAAGGAGAGGATGGGAAGACAATGTTCAGAATTATGTCTAAGCTCTACAAATTCCAAATTGGAGACAAGCAGCAAAATATCACTCTTTTTGGATGAGTATATTGTGATGAAGACCAAAGTTCACTCAGACCTGTAGCGCTGGAAGATACAATATCTACGATTACTATTTTAACTTATGTCGATCAGAAATTATTCTTTTCATCCTGTTCAAGGTCCAGGTCAATCGTTTAATATGAAAATGCAATAACAACTCCAAAATCCACATATTTATCCGGTTTTTATACATGGCTATTTGATAATGTTACTTGTCACTAGTGGCGCTTGCATAGTTTTGTAATAGAAATTTTTGATAATTCAATTAAGAAGGTTGCTTGAACTTTTAACAAATATCCAGATTATTGACGTACATCGTTTTTTTGAATTTAATAAAATCTAGACCTTGAACCATATGATTTTTTCTTTCAAAAAAATTACCCTAAAAAATCTGATGAAATAAATAGCTTCATTCAAGCATTCACATAAAATTGGTTATGAAAAACTTCGTTCGTGTAATGAGTTTTTTTGTCAAAATGAAAGTAAATTTGCAATATTCTCCCACATAAGTTTTGCACTTGCATCAACTTTTTTGTTTTAGTATTTTTTAGGTTATGCTTTTTTTTTAATTTACTTATTGCTTATATCAAATCAATGGACATTTGCAAGTTTTTTTTTACAAATAAATTTTTTTCAACTCTTTTTTCTTTAAATTTTTTCTCATCCGCAAGTTTTTGCATGAAAACTACCCGAACAGAACTAATATAAATGTAAATATTATATTACGCTCAAAAAAAAATTTTTTTATCTTCTTATCACAAACCTGAGTGGCCGTAAATTGACCAATTTTAATAAGTAATTACCACTTTACCAATTTATTTAAAATGTTTTTAAAGTCGATTTTTCACATTCTCATAATTTAAACGAAATTAATATGTTCATATTCAGCAAAAAAAAAATGTTATAAAAACAACAAAATGAGTGAAAACCAAAGAGAGAGGAGGAGGTACAAATCAAAAAAAAAAAATACTAAAAAATAAAAATAAAGAAGTAAAAATTTAACTACTCTGGTTTCAAGGTTAATCTGATTTAATAACAGCAACAAGAGAAACAACTAGTAAAGTACACCTAAAGTACACATTTATACTTAAGGCAATACTTAATCAATGCACTACAAACTAAAAAAATTTTTTTTAATAAAATACAATATATATATATATATATAAAAGTACATAGATATTACCAATCACGGTGGGATGCAATTAATAAAGAGCTCTTAAATTGGTAACGAAACGATCGATCGATCGACAAAATAAAATGGCTTGACTTTTTTTTTATTTGTTTTTTTTTTTTTTTTTTTTTGATTAAAGTTTGGTTAGATTTCAAGGAAAACAAAATAAAATAATAAAAAAAAACTGTTTTTGTTAACAAAAGTATTAAAAAATGCTGCTCAAAGAAAAACTTTTTAAGTACATATATACATAATATAATAATATATAGTGTAAATATTATGCACACAAACAAATTCATGTAATAATAATATTTGCGACTTTATAACCATTAAATTCACCACAATGCATTTTTCACCATGTTACAGTTTTTAACATGGGTACAAACATGTTAAATACGAAAACTTGTTACTGTTATTGTATTGCTATTGTTGTTTTTGTTATTGTTTACTGTACTGAAACATTTCAAGTTGCACTCAATTTATTTCAGTGTTCTGATTTATAAAAATGATCACTCAGATCACAGCGCAATCTACAATGTACTCGCCAAATTTAGAGAGAAAAAAAATAATATTTACGAGTGCAACAAGAGATTGTTGTTACCGGTTACGTTATGTATTTTTTTTTTTAAACAAAAGAAACTTTATTTGGATAGGTAGGATTTCTTGAATTACATTGCCTACATCTTGTGAAATTAAAAAAAAAAAAAAAATTACAACGCGTTAATTGTATAGATTTTTTGTGTATAGAATTATTTTTTTTGTTTGTTGTTTTTTTTTTCAAATTTTGTAATTTGAATTAATAAATTATGTGTGAATATGTTTCTTTGAATCTTACCATAAATAGGGCATTTACATACATAATAATGTATGTTGTACATTGTGCAAATTGTAAGATAAATATTAAATTTGGGAAATATTTACTTTAGAATAAAGAGACAAATTTTATTGTTTCAAAAATTCAGTTATAAGCATTTTCTGAATAGCATGTGTGCTCTAATTTTTAAATTTGAATTATAATCCATATAAAGAAAATATTTCATTGTTCAACATGTGCTGGGTATAATACCACGTTGCAACTGAAATAATTTAAATTATTGTTTTTTTCTAATTTGTAGTAATAACCTTTGTTAGCCAGTACCGTTCGGACTAGGAAATAGTAGTAATGTAATTACAGAAATTAAAATTAGAAAAATAGAACAAAAGAGTAAAAATATTTTTCGGAATCTACCAAATCGTATAAGCGTCTATTAATTGTGTTCATCATCATAACACACCATTGTGAAATTCAGAATTTAAATGAATTTATATGGAGTCTGTTTACAGAAATAGAAAATCCATTAAAAAATAACAGGTATTATAATTTTGACATAATACATAGAATTATACACAAATACTTTTTCTTTGACTTGAAGGTATAGGAGCTGTCCTTTGTGTCCAACTTAAACTGTGTCCAATCTAGGTGGAGTACCCTATATAATCCAATCCAAGCTTGTCCTATATCAATCTGTTATTATAATTGTTTTTGTTTACTAGATTTTTAATTTTTGATTTTTAATTTGAAATATTGCATTTATGTAATTTCTATTTACTTTTTTTTGCTGCGCTTATTAATTTTACTTCATTTTTTATTTTTTCTATATTTTATAAACTTTATATTTTTGTTAATATACCCTTATCTTGAGACTTGTTATTTGATAAGTTGATTTAAATAAATAAAAAAAAAATCTACTGTACATTATAACGTCTATTTAAGAATTATATTTATTCAGTGCTGTAGTTTGAGATATTCGACAAAGTGAATCACTTCCCTTTGTTTAAAATTTTTTGACGGAGACAATGTAATCATCCTTGATTCTATATTCATATATTTAATAAGACTATTGACAAATAGCAGAATGTCTTAATCTCAGATTTACAAAATCTGTAGTGTTCAATACTGATCGATCCAAATATTTTTGGATAATATATTGTTTAGCTTCAAGACTTGTGGTAATGAACCATGTTAAGGCTCGTAGCGAGCAGCTCAACTTCGAGTCGTTTTGGATTTTTATTTTCCAATTGACTTCCAAATTTTAACAATATTTTCTTAGGTTTTAAAAAATATGATATCAATATAATTTTTTTAATTCCAAATTTAAATCCCAAAAAATACCTTTTTTTATACCAATTAAATTAAAAATAATTTGTTTAGTTATTAGGATTTTGTTCGCTGCCTTAATTCCTACTTATTTAGCTTTTTATAGTATTTTGATGTACATTTTCATATAATAACAATGGTGATCAGAGTGAACTGAATTAAAATAGATTTCGGACTAATATAATATGAATAAATTTAAATTTAATATTTAAATTTTTGAAATTCAACATCATCATCACTTGGCGTTACAATTTGGGGTGAATTTTGGTCTTCAACACAATATTTCTATACATACAAATCTGTTTGTTAGCAATAGTCATCCAATTTCAAGTATATAAACATAATTTTTATTCTTGTATTAGATAAAACATTCTTTTGTAGGCTTTTGTTTGCCCATTTTGATTAAAAATCTACCTTAGTTTTCACCTCCGATTAATTGATTCTCGTTGCTTCTACGTTCGTATTCTTCATTTTCTAATTCTCTTATTTAAAAGCATTGTCGTCTTATAATGTTTTTATCTTTTATATTTATCGCCAAAAAATTAGGTTAAAGAAATCTCTTCCTCTACACTTTGATACCGTTACCTAGGAAATACTAAATGGGTATATAGTTATATGAAAAATAGAAAGAAATAGTAAAAATATTCTGTGGGAAATTGTGAACTATGTTTTTAATTTTAATTTTAAATTGAAATACGTAAAAAAAATTTACCTTCTTGGAATTGCTGGGATTCGGTTTGTGATTTCTAGCTCTTTTGGTTATGGATTAATTTTCCCACCTACTTTTAAACTAACTTGGTATTTCTAGGATGGATGAATATTTTCAACTTCTCGCAGAGTAGATAGTATATATTTAAATTCATTTGAGCATGTGTCGACCCCTATAAGACATCTGCAAAATAAATTTAATACTTTTCAACACTACAACAATTAGTCAAGAGAAGCAAGGGTAATTCGACATTTACATCATCAATTAGACGAATAGTTTTGAATACTGACTGTGTCGAGAAAACTTACAGGAATTTTAATTTAAATCAACAACCCATGTATTTCATGTTGAATAGCATATAGGCTATACTGATATTATATAAGTAGATCTGATCTAAAAGTACATTTTGCAGCGACTTCAAAAAGAACGCTAACAAGATAATTTCACTGTCATTTTATATGTTGTTACTTATTGTCTAGCTACTTACTACATTATAGTGTTGACAGTAATTTAAATTGTTATAGCTTCTTGATTGCAAAGTTTACTTTAAGACATTTTGCATCTTTCAATCCATACAATATCTTCTACCATTATTTTATGTATATATTCTACATTTCTTAATATTCTTACAATATCGTCTTAACATAAGCTACAATTTCGGATGGTTTAGTTAATATATTTCCGTCAGTGTAAAATTTACTAATTTACATTCAAATCGTGTAGACCAAATAACGATCTTTGCTTCACATAAGGCTCACAATTATTATACAATCCTTATTTTAGAATTATGCATATTTATCTCAGTCATTCTATAGCAATGTGCTTGGGTATTACAAGAAAAATTATCGATGTTGGAAACTGTTATTTTTTTATTAAACGCTAGCTGAAAATCAAAAAATATGAAATGCCCCATCATACTTCTATACTTTGTCTAATTATTGTAGTAATGTCGCAAGCTACAATATTGCCATTATTAGTTATAAAATTATTATAAGATATGATTTCAATAAAGCCAGTGCTAACTCAAGTTTGAAAATTATTTAAAAAAGTGCAGAAAAGATAAATGAGTGCCCAAGGTGGTTGTGTCCGAAAATTTGCATTAAAAGTGAAATGAATATGGCAGAAAGAATAATGAATGCCACGATACAATCGATGAACTTCAACACACAACATAAACTAACAGTAAAGCAGACATGGATTCTGCAATTCAAAATTTTTATGACGGCATTCATTGTTAGTTATAAAACTATTATAAGATATGATTTCAATAAATCCAATGTTAACACTATTTATTTGTATTCGATGGTTGACTTTTCAACCCACACTGATTTCTCTTATTATTGATTCGAAAATTTGTTTCTAAAAACAGTAGAATAAAATTAAAATGAAAATCTCTGCTTGAAAGTTTGAATTCACTATTAAAGTATTCTTCAAAAAACCACTATACTTTTCATTTGTAAATATTTTTATAATAAATTAAATGCTGAAGAATTTTTAAATTAATTTTTAAATGAAAAGTAATTATTTTGCAAATTATTTTCTAGTAAAAATTTTATTTTGTTATTTTTAAAATTAAAAATTTCCATTTCCTCATTTGAATAGTTTCTATGTGATGTTCAAGAATTTTCACAATGGTACCCAATGTGAACTTTAAAAAAATTTTTCTCATTCTAAATTATTGGATTCAATCAAATGAGAAAATATAATTTAAATATTTTCACTCTTCATTATGAGAATTTTATTTTTTTTTTTTTTGTAATTTTAAGAATTTAAAAATAGATAGAATTAAATAAAATTGAATATAGAATAGTAAGAGTTTTGAAATATTTATTTATTGTTCTCAGGAAAGATATTTAAATTCGAAGAATAATTTGTAAGCAAAGTCTTTCTAATTCGTTATTTGTAAGCAATTGAAAAATATTTAAATAATTTTTGAAAAAAAAATGTATGAGAAAAAATGTGAATAAACTTGCTTAAGGGGGTTGGGAACAAAATACTAATTGCCCGGCAATTATTACACATACATTTATTAAAGTTAAAGAAGAATAGAGATTCCAAGTGTTTAGTACAATAAAATTTCCAAAGTGTTAAATGTGATTTTCCAAATTAAAAATAAAATATTACAATTTTAAAATATTTTGACATAATTACATTTCAAATCTATTACTTGGAAATGGCAAATGATTTGATAATTATTTTTGTTAAAAATTTAGATTTTTTTTTAAAATAGAAATTAAAGAGAGAATCAAATACAAATTTAAAAGATCATTTGTGTTATAAAATAGAGCTATTTTACCTCTATTTATTAGATCAGAAAACCAAAGGAAATAGTTTTGGTAGTGCCACATTTCTGGAACACCAAACCAAAGATTATACTTCAAACGATACATGTATAATTAAAAATTATTTAAATTTAATTCAATCTTCGTTCCATGTCAATTTCTTAAAATAAAAAGTTTGAAAAATAAGAAATTATCTTTAATTTACTAAAACTAAGTTTATCTCCGGACTCACCTCTTAATATAATCAGCAAATTGTCTATTAAGAAAATTAAACGAAAACACAGTGTAATTTTTTCTTCATCTTGCCTTTAATTTTTTTCATATCATTCCATTTTCTTTCTTTCCATTTACCCTATTAAGAATGTTCAACAAAATTCGGTCAAACTAAAACTGGAAAGCGACAAACTCTATAGAAGATAGTTTTCTAAGCTGTTACAGTTTGCAAAAAAATTTTACAGTTTGCAAAAGATATGTAGTTATCTATGAAATATATTGATAGGCAAAGCACATAACCCTATGCCCTACGGATGGGGTTGCAGGACAATGATGATGATGATGAAAGCGCATTTTAGTCAAACACACTAGTACCCATTTACCTATATACCTACTATTTATACTGATGACTATCAACCCATCTACCACCCATTATAGCTTGATTCGATTAATGAGTTTTTATTTCTTCAAACTGTCGATCGTTTGAGTTGAAAATTATTAGCATACCTAATAGTTTCTGTAGAGCAGGACTATTAATGTCATCATTTTCGTGAAGGTTCATTTCATCACTATATGATACTAATGAGATACTATCAAAGCTAAAATTTCCATTGAAGACAATTGTATATAATTTATAATATAATTTATTTATATAACAGTGGAGATTAACAGATAAATCTGCTACAAGTCATTTTCTCTTTCGGAATGTTGGCTTTTTATATAGTAATTATTAAGTATACATTTTGCATATTGCATATTATAATATTTTTATTAGTTTTTAATTATAATATGCTTGTTAATATTTTATATTTTATATTATATTATAGATTTATATTTTAAAATCTATGTGGTTGTATTGAAAATTACTTAAAGTAATTTGCATCATTAAATTGGCAAAAATTTTCCCGTTTTCACGAACTTGTATTGTAACCCATGGTCGCTACTTTAAATTACTATGTATATGTACTCGAATGATTAAACTAATCGGCTACTGAGGCCACACCAATTTATTTTTGGCAAAAAAATTATAGTTATAATAGTTTTCATTATAATAGAATTTTTGTTCATTTTAATTATTTAAATGCATTGTTGTTTCTCAAGAATTAATAAAAACAATATCTACTAATAAAGTTAGACGAAAGTAGTTTAGAACAATAATTATGTTTGAAATATTTAATATCATTGATTGAATAAATTAATATATAAAACATCTTAGTTTTGATATTTGATATTATACGTACCAATATGGTATTTTTAACGATATTGATAATTTTCTATTCAGTACTTATATTATGTTTTCGAACCAGATTTAGATGAGATATGTTTGATAATTTCGGAAGAGATATAGCTATGTACATTTTTCAGTGGCATACAACTAATTGTCAAATTGAAAAATTTAAAAACTGAATTTTAAAAAATTCAATGTGCGATTATTTTCATTATATAACTAGCTACGAACGAACAAAACGACACACCTACTGATAAAATGCTGGATTGTTTTGGTATTAAAAAAAATATACAAATTTGTTTAATTTATCATTTTGAATTATTTCTAACTTCTACACCAAATTTGATTTGGTTCAAATTCAATATATGACTTCGTGTCATAAATTCGAATGTCATAAGATCGATACAAAAAATGACATAAGTTTGACATTGTGTAACTTATGATGACATATGACATAATTTCGAAAAAAATATTAATAGAAAAAATGATATAAGTTCAATTTTATTAGTCTTTAATTTTAATAATTTTTTTCGAACTTATGTTATATTATTTCATATGTGTTTGACATAATTTTTAAAATTAAAAATGGCATAAATTCCAAAAAATAAAAAAGTTAAAGCTAAGTTTATTTATAATATTTTGTAATTTAAGTAAAACCGAATTTTCAACGAGGTTCTTTGCAACATGGACAAAGTTATTTTTCTCGTTATTTGTAATTGCCTCAGCTTGTATTGACCATTGACATGTATGGCAAACAGTAAGATGCCAGCACGGCAAAAAAACAATGTGTAACGAATTTTTAAAACAAAAAAAACACGCATTTGGAGTCCGTTTAGCAAATTTTAAAATAAAAACCCTTTTTGATAAATGTGTTTTTGCGAAACGAATTTTTGCCAAGTGATTGTTTGCAAAATAAGTTTAGGTCAACTACATTATATCCGTTTTCTATGTAATTTAAGTTGACAAATTTCTATGTGAGTGTGTGTGTTTGCTATATTAGTTTAGAACAACTGCACTATACCAGTTTTTCTATTCAACAAATTTCTAGGCAAGTATTGCCTTAAAATAAAACCAAATCAAATAAGAGCAAATTGGTTTTATTTTCTTCTCAAGATGGACATAAACTCAAATTCTATTTTTTTTTTCTTCACTTTGATTTTATTACCTTCTTAATGGTTCTATTACCTACCAATTTGGCTTTATTTCACTAAAAAAGCTTGCTACTTTTTCTATATCGATAAATTTTTATATAAAATTTGTTTATCTCAAATTATTTGTTGTTGTGGTATCAGCTAATAATAGTTTGGTTCACCGACGCAGTGACCAGTGGCTTCCTGGCACCCTTACTTTAATGTATTTTTACACACACAAAATATATATAAATACATATCTGCACAATACATATATCCGCTTAAAACAGCTTTTCGGTACTATTGCAAATGTTCCATCTATAAAATATAACAATTTTACTTAAATCAAATTTATTTTATTCTTTTATTTTGGGCGTTTTCATGAAGTAAATCGGTGGATACGATCTATTAAAAAAAAAAAAAATTGTGTTAATTTTGTAGCTTGAAGTACTCAGAGTGTCAAAATTGTGTTCATTTCTTAAATCAGAGTGCGCTCAGAGTTATAAAATTGCCGAGTATGTATATTAAATTACTATCTGTCAAAATGTAAGTCTTTGAAAAATGTTGAATTATTGGCGTTTTTGTCAATTTAAAAAAAATATATTTTTTGTTGATTAATTGATATTATTTATAATTAATATAATTATAATAATAATATGTATATATTAAAGTCTATTAAATATATACATAAGTACATAGTTGAATCAGTATAATATATTTTATTAGTTTGTGGTAGTACCAAGAAGGTATTATTATTTTGATATTTCTAAGTATTTTTACTTTATACGCCAAGGAGGTATTTTAATTTCACATTTTTAACAAATATTCAATAAAATTAAGGTAAAAAATAGAATAAAAATAAAATTTTGTTTTTTTAATTTTATTTTATCAACTAATGTTCTGATCATATTACACTAAGTATGCTTTGTATGTAGCGTAAGATCTGGTTTATTTTATGATAATTCCCTTTATTTCAGTTTATATTATATTGAACTTTTATAACTTTGACAAAATCACTCAACTTAAAAACGACATATAAACGACAATATGTTCTATATCGTTTTTTGTATCGAACTTATGACACAGAGCCTGAATATATCCTTATATTTTTCAATTGAATAAAAAAGTAATTTTACACTTTTTATTTCCCCTCCTCAACATTTCGTTCATAAAATCCTATTAATCTATCATAACAACCCTCGTAATTTACTATTCCTTTTACTAATTTTTTAAGATAAAAATAATTTAAAAAAAAAAAAATAAATAAAGTAAAAATATCAATTTTCAATATTCGATAATAACACTTAAGATAATAGTCTAAATATTATAATAAAATAATTTCCACGCCTTGTAACTTAATATTAAAGTATCTACCTTTAAACTTAATACTTAAAGATAATAAAATTAAAAAAAAAAAATTACAAATTTGAAAACAAGTAATAAAATTGTTGTTAGGTACTTCCGAAAATTGTTTCCAATGCTACTACTGTATTGTGTTTAGTTCAAATTACTTGTATAATAAAACAAATATTATTAAAAATTAAATATAAATTATGATAATAAAAAAAAAAAATTAAATGTAAAAAGAACAACAGTAAAATTAATAGAAAAACATTAAATTTCAAATAAATAATTGAAATAAATTTAATGAGAAATTAAATTTATTGTTTTTTAATGAATTTTCTTATTAAAATTCTTTAATTTTTCTATTTTCAATTTTTTTTTTTAAATTTTTTATTACTTCTAAAAAGAACAGAAGTATTCCAGTCATCAGTGTTTACATTTATAGTGTATTTATAATGCATTCTAAATTTGGAATACCTACCATTTTCATGTTGGTTATCTTCAGTTTCTATGTTACCATTGATACATATTTCAGTTTAATATTGATGTATTAATGACAGTAGGGGGTACTACGTGTCAATGGTCACAGCCAATCAAGACATTCTTTCCATTCTCCCATTATTGCAGCTAAAACGATGTTTGCAATTTCGCGATGTTACCTAAACTCCAGGTAAAGTCTTCTGAAACAGTATGACGCCGCAGTACTCTACATTGATACAGTTTTAAACATTTAAAATTAGTTGATGTACGATGGCAATTCTAAAGAAAAGCTATTGTATGTAATTGTGTATTCTAAATATATGTGTAAAAGCAGTTAAGTTATTCATCCCATAAACTTGGAATTATAAAAAAAGATAATCAAAATAGGACACACCTCGGAGGAGTGAATTCAAGTATTTGATGGTTTATTTCAACTTACAAGTAGACTCCAATATCGTGCTTAAGTGAATAACTCTCTTAAAACAAAAAAATGCCAGAATAATAACCTGTGTTAATATTACTTCTCCACATACACCAATCTAACCTTAACTTGTTGTACCTAATAGGCTCAAAAAAAACAATTATTATGATTGACTTTGTCAAAATCCTATAATTTTTTCTTCAAACTTCACGTGAATCTTCGGGGTTATATATAATAACTTCTTTTGTTATTTCATTTAAGAAATCTGTAGAAATTATAAAAACCAAAATAAATAGTTTTAATAGTTTTTAGTTGTGTTTACCTATAGTGTTCCGGCATGAGTCTATCTTCCACCATACAAATTAATTTGCAAGAAAACTTATAGTAAGTATTGTTGGTGAAAATTTGTTCAAAAAGAGAGATTCCGCTTGTGACTGAATTGAGAACAAATTTTACGTCCGACCCAAAACCTTCAATATCTGTAGCGCCCAGCAATTTAGTAAATAAGTACATATGTCGCATTATAATTGCTCTAACATGAATGGAACATAATTTAGGACTTAATTTCACTTCTGTCATATACAGTTACATATATAGCTTATCATTTGAACTTGGATTCATATGTGATAATATATACACATCGTTGGTATAGTGGTATAATGGACTGATACGTTGGAATAGTCAATGGAAGCCACTAAATACCGTTGTTCTTATTTACGACCACAGTAGAAGTCATCATATCATCCATTACTACTTAAAACAATTTGTATTTGACTGCTTGACTGTCTGATACACTTCAGAGCAATTTTTTAGTTGTACTCAAAGTAGCACGTGGCATCTCATCTTTCATCTTTGCAGGATATTTTAATTGGGATAACATTTTTGTTTTGGAATACATCTATTACTATGCGATATCTTAAATCCAAACACACTCAAAGACTTCATTTGAAGCGTTTTATTCTACTAAACGTTTTATTAAAATTTACAAACATATTATGTAGAATGTAGCACTGTTTCTGATTCACAACGTTGTTGAAAAACTATTTACAATGTGTTGATTTTGTGTAAACCCTGCGAAACCTGCTTAGTGTCTCAGGAAAGTAGATTCTATTTTGGTTTTGATCCTTTCGGTCCGAATACTTTTTTTATCATTGATTTTGAAAATTTGTGTTGAAGATTTGTGAGGATGTCTATTATAAATAAATTAAAATTATTAAATTAAATTAAATATATTTGGAAAAAAGTAATTCATATTGAATTTTAAGGTCACAGTCACAGGTACAGGTTACAGATAATCTAACTAATGTACGAAATTGCTGTGATTTGTAAATAAAATTTTATATTTTAAAAATATCTTTTACCATCCCAAAACTATATTTTCACAACACTCACATTGAAAATTGAAACCACTAATGTGGTGGTGGTTAGAGTGATAGCACCACCATAATAGTACACCACTAAATTAATTTTTTTGTTTTATTTTATGTTTTGTAATCTACTATCAGAACATTCCTGATGTTTCTCTACTAGTACAACCCATTGTAATTTATTTGAACTCGTTTTTTATTGTTTTTTTTTCTTCTATATTTTTTTTTATTATTGATGTTAGCTTTATAGTAAAATATTTTACAAAACGGTGGTATATCATCTGCATCTTTAATTTTATTTTTTATTTTATATATCATTTTTTATACATATATATAAAAAATTATTTTCTCTTTAATTATTTTTTTTTTCTTCTGTTTTTTATTACAAAAAATTTCGCAGAATTATAATAAATAAAATAGTACAGTACCTTTAATTAAAAGGTATTTAAGAATTTCATCGACTACTACTATATTTTATATTTTTAAAAGGAGGTCCTGATAACATCTAATAATAATAATATATGAATGAATGTAGGTATGAATGTTGCAAAGGATATGATCAAGTTTCCTTTTCTTTAAACTAGATATGTTTTCTCGTGAAAAATAATAAAAAAAAAAACAATAACAAAAAAAAAACAATATCACTTCATCAATAATCGCTATCACGAAGAAAATTTGTTATATTTTTTTATTCTTTCGCGATACACAGTAGAACAGAACTATAAAAGGCGGGTCAAAATTTAAAAAATGCTAATAATGAAAATTTTATATTTGAATTTGATTATCATGAATAATGGATTTATTTTATGAAATTGGGCATGATAATGATATTTAAACATGATTAAAATTGTTGCAAATTAAAAATTTCTATATTTATAATTAAAACGGGGATTTATATCAATATAATTGTTATATAAATATAAAAAAATATATATTTCAAAATGGTTGCTTTTAAAAGGCGATAATAGCGAAACATATTTACCAAAGACACTTTTATCGTTTATCGTTAATCAATCCGTTGTACTAATGTAGTCATTTTAATAGTAAATATTCTACGCTTTTCTATTATCGCTGCTAATTATTGTTTACCGAAGCTTCATTATAAACCAATTATATTTACTCTATATAGAACCAAATATTGTAATAAATGATTATATTTTTTGAGTTAATTGAATTTATTTATTGAATAACTGATAGCTATTACGTTGTCATTTTTCGACTGATATTATTACTTCATTTTATTTTATTAAACAAATGCTCATTAATTTGACGAGTTGATGTTACAATGCGTTGGGTTATTGAATTTATATCCCTAAATACTTTAAAACCTTCAACAAATTGTTAGTTAGAGATTAAAATATGCTATATATAAGCTATATTTGTTCTATAACTGCTCTATATCTAACCTATCTGTCACTAAAAAAATAAAATTTCTACTTAAATATCGGATATTAGAATTTTGAAGGAGTTACAAGCTGCGGAGCAACAAATAGAAGCGATTATTGTTTACAGTGCTGTATTCATGATAGAATTCAAGCCAGAAATATATGCTGCTATGTAAACAGAAAGTTGTAATAATCAAAGCTAATATCGAGGAAATCAAAATAAAAATATATAGTACCCTTATACGGTCCATTGTGATATATAGATTATAAATGTAGCTGAAGTGAACTCTTGTTCAAAAGAAAATTTTCCGAAAAATATTAGGCCTGAAAAGATTTTAGAATGTAAAGTATAACAACAGCGAACTAAGTAATCTTAATAAGAATGATGGCATTGTCGAATTGATCGTTAAAGTTTAATTATATATCAATGTATGGCGGTATTTAATGAACATAAAATAAATGTTGCGTCGCGTCGTACTTATATTACCTATACGCAATAACATATATAATATACAATTAATGGTATTACCTATAGCTATTTTGATCTGATTGTCATTATTGGTGTACAAGAAGTATTTATATTCCAATCATTTATTATTAACTCGAACCAACCAACTATAACTATATATATACATATACTATGAAATATTAATTTGGATGAGAGAAATTCAAACAAATATTTTTAATACATTGAGTATATAAAAGTCGATCCTCCCCGCCAACCTACAATCTATTCTGTGCAGTAAACCTCAACCGATCTTAATAAATTTAATTTTTGAATTGATTTTCGTGCGTAATTAAAAAATAAATTGAGAATAAAATAATAAAAAAAAAACAGCAAAACAGAAAAAAAGTATAAGTAAAATAATTTTAAGATCTCTGATCACAAAGTGGTGCAAAAATTTAATACAGAACACAACATCAGCATAATATACAAAAGAGACTTGAGGTAAATTGAAAATAAAAGTGCAGTGAAAGAAGTACCGATTAAACTTCTATTTTTTTTCTACTTTTGTTTTACTTTTTTTTTTGTTTTTGTTTTTTATGTGAAATTATTTTCATAAAGAAAAAAAAAAATTGTACAAAATTGATTATTTGTGTTCTTATAGTCTGTTCGCACGAAAGAAAATTGAAAGTGAATGTGAGCAAATGTTAAATCAATTCGAAATACGTTCAAAATACCACTGCAATGTAGTTGATAGAAATTATTTCTAGAATATTTTTGTGCTAGAAGACTGTGTAGAATATTAATTAATACAATAAAAATATATGTTGTCTTCTTCTCACGGTTAGGTTAAAGTGCAAGAGGAAACTCAATGTAGATTGAATATTTGAAATTGAAAACAAATATGTTTTTCTTATAGTTTATAAATTTTTAGAGAAATTCTATAAAATATGAATGTTGGTAATAAAAATATCTGATACATTAAAATTAACATTAGAAATAAATAATTGCAAAGGTATTACCTCATTCTTATTCACTTGTGGTAATGCACTTTGAGCCATATTTCTTTCTACATGAATTTATTAGTTTGCAGATGCAAGAATGATGTTTTTTTTACTATTATAAACTTAATAATAATTATTGCAACTCATATAACATTTTTTATTTAATAATTTTGATTTTATGTATTAAATAGATATGATCAATATTTTTGTATATAATTCGAAGATTATAGCATGTACACTCTAACTGTTTTTACTCAGAGATTTAAATGAAATAGAGACAAATTAAATCTAATCTACAATAGATAAAGAAAACACATCTACTAATTTCAATGTGAAAAAGTATATATCTATTTTAAACTGAGTTCGCCTAGTTCCATTTAATTTTTTTAACGATAACCGAAACTCAAATTGTTGTCAATATTCAGAAATAGTTTGTATGTATGTATATTATATTTCAAACTCTCTGCTCTAACTAACAATTTACATAAGCATGATTTCAATATATTGAAGGATGTAAATTCAATAACCGTAATAATTCTAATAATGCTAATTGAAATATTAACTCGTCAAATTAATAAGCATTTCATGTAAAATAATAAAATATATTAAAATAAAAGTACAGTTTTATGATTAATAAAACAAAATGAAGCCTCATGTCGAAAAATGACAACATAATACCCGTTATTAAATTGCTCACAAAACATATATGTATTGCAATAGTCAACTCTATAAAGTAAATTGAGCTTCGATAAACAATAATTGAGCAGCAATAATAGCAAAATGTTGAATATTAACTATGAAGATGTCTATATATTATGTTGATTAATGATAAACGATAAGAGTGGCTTTAGTAAAATATATTTTACTATAATCGATTTATAAAGGCAAAAATTTCAAAATATATTTTTTTTAATATTCATATAACAATTATATTGAAGTTATAAATTTTGCACAATATAAATCTCGTTTTAATTATAAATATAGAAAATTTTTGATATGTAACAATTTTCATCATGCTTATATGTCATTATCATCCCCGATTCCATAAAGTTAATCCATTATAGATGATGAGTAAATTCAAATATTCTACATTTATAATATTTCTTTATATTTACTTAATTTCACGATTTTCTCACGATTCAAAATCATCAAAATATAAGTAACGCACATGTTTTCTTCCTTTAAATATCCTTTAAACCCTCCTTTGAAACACTTTTTTTTTATATATAATTCCAAGTCTATGAGATGAACACCCTAACTGTTTTTCCACAGAGATTTGGACTACATAATCACATACAATAACTTTTTCTGCAGAATTTTTATGGTATAGACTAATTAGCAAGTGCTTAATTTCTAAATAAGTAAATTTTTACGATAATAAATGAAATTTGATTTGGTTTTTATAACTCACATATTAGTTTTTTTTTTTTAAATCTGTATGATTGTTTAAACTATTCAAATTAAAATTATAGGGGCTGTCTACGTAGCTAAATATATGTATGACTCTTAAAACTATTCAAATTCAAACTAGAAGCTGTCTAGGTAGTCCAATGCAACTATACCAACTCATTAATTTCATTAGTGATGGTAACACTCCTTTAGCATTTTCCATTTGAGTTAATTTAACAATTTGATTCAAATCTCTCTTCTCAGTAACTTGAACATTAAACAGTAGTCAGATATTAATAATTTTAATCAATTTAATATCCTTTAATTGTCAATATCAACCCAATTTAGTATCACACATTTAAATTTGATCTTATTTTGCATTTTTATTGTTGAACAAGTAAAAAACAAAAAAAAACAAAAAACAATTTTTTTTTTACCCTCATTTAATGTCTACTTTAATTATTTTGTGGTTTTAAAGAAATCTTTTCTGCTGTTACATTTTTTTATTATTTTTATTTATTATAAGCATATACAAAAGACATGCAATGAAAATTATAGCTAAAGTGCGTTGGAGCTTAACTATATTTACTTATATAAATGTATCTGATCTATTTGCATTCTTATTGATTTGCATCCAATATAACAACATATATATATATATATATATTATATATATATAAATATACTTGAATACTTGGGGACACAATTTAAACTATAATTCCATTGTATTGTTTGTGAACTAAAAAAAAAGCAACAGTAAAAAAAAAATTAAAAAGTGTTTAGTTTCAGACATAGTAAAAAAATAAATAAAAATATGTTTAAAAAAAATTAAAATTAAAATAAAAAACAACATGTTGTTCTTGTGGTTACCTGTTGTTTCAATCGATTTTTAATTTTTTTTTTTTTATTTTTCAATAATATTAACATGATGCAAATCACAGTACGAGATTCTATTCGTCGGTTAAACAATCAAACTTAAATACCCTGATGATTGTGTTGTGGTGGTGGTACCAATAACCAGTAGTTCTTTGATAATAACAGCAATGCTATGAAAAATAGTTTTAAGAACATTTTTTGAAAATTGATTTTTAATCAATTTAGATTGGCGGTCATAATTATATTATCCAATTAGTTTATTCATTATGACAAGCTGTTATTTTTAGTTTTGTTATTTCGTTTTTCTATTTATTTAATTTTTCTTTAATAAAACTTGTTCCGTCGGAATTGTTTGGTTAAAAATTTATAAAAATTCTAATAAAATGAATATTACAAAATTAAAATGTTCAAATTAATTATTTTTCAAAGAAAATTCTGAAAGTGCATATATACTGACATTTAAATAATGCGGTTCTTATTTTTTTGTTTCATAATAAAATGCAGCAACAACAAAAAATACTGTCTTCGTTGAAATAAGTTGTATTTATTTTTTTTATTTTATTTATTTATTTTTTTCCAATTATCCTTGAAATTTGATGCTAATGGAATGAAAACTTTTTTATTAAATATTTTGTTGATTCTTTTAATTTATCTAACTAGCAAAAAGTCACTTGACGTAGTCCTGTTTTAATAATAAAATTTAATAAAATTTCATTTATGAACTGAACTTTAAAAAATTGTATCAGCAAATATTATAGGAATTGGATGACAGATATTCAAATAAAGATTTAGTTAGTCCAATTCAAAATTTTTTAAAACTCTGTTATATCAAACAAATTTGTAAAACTCTATTATATCAAACAAATTTAGAAATTCGAATGGATAACAGCTGACCGTATCTTCCTTTGTATTTTAATTTTACCATTTAAGCCTATTCGGAAAATATTGTTAAAGTACTAGTGAATGTTTAAATAAGAATGATGTAAGACAAGAGAATCGAAACAATTTTTTATTTTAAAATTATTCCTGATACTTTGTCTGGTTCATTGAAATAATTACTAGCTATTCTATATAAGTACTAGGGGCCTCTGTTGAGTAATTATAATTATTATAAATAAAATGATTCAAATGTAGCGATTTGATTTTGCCTTTACCAAACTACAGTAAGTTGTAATCTAATATAATAATAATATGTATATATAAATTACTTTCTTTACAAATTCCTCTGAGCCAGTCAAAATATTGCAACACGGTAAAACACATGTTTGGTAATTTTTTATATTTTTATTTTTTTTTTCTCAAATGAGCTCAGCCGCTCTTATAGAGTGTATAATAATATAAGTATACATATTATGTGCAAGCAAATACATATACATATTTAATTTAAATATATAACAATATAAACAAGTAATATGTAGTACAGTGGTGAGTTGCATAAGTAAATTTATAGTTTCTGATTAATGATAAACAATCTTGAGGTATACTTTGTTGGAAAAGGGGGGCAAATTTTCATTTTGAGCCGTAATATCTCATAAACGGTAACACTGATCTAGACCAAATAAAGTTCATATTAAAGGCTGCAGAAATCCCTACAATATGTTTTCAACAAAGAAACTTTTCTATATTGTTGTAGAGAAAAGATATAATATTTTAAGTAAAGCACTACAAAACTTCATAAAAATTTTCAAAAGGTCAATTTAATCTTTAAATGACCTTGTCGCCAAAAATGGTCTTCTATGAAATATTTGTGACATTGTCGGTCCTTTTCCAAAATTTATCCCAAATTTGTATTTGTTTTTGAAATGTTCCTGTTGAGTAATTTTATTTAAATTACCCGAACAAGTCGGAATTTTGAAAAATGGAAAGAAAGTTTTTGTTTTAAAAGGTTTTTAATTGGAAATTTTCAAAATTTGTAACACTTTGGATTTTTTGAAATATTGTTGGCGGGACCGGATACTTGTAGTTGTATGACAGTAGCTCGAATATATAAGACACATAAAATGTTAACGACGAGTTTTTTTCCTTTGGCAGCAAACAAAATATTTCCAATTTTGAATTCTTTACTTCACATAAATATTTAATTATTTTAATTCCGTTATAAAGTAGAGAGATAAAGTAGATTCGTGAATTGATTGGTATAATTCAGGCAGCCACATTTACATATACATTTGCTTATAATCCAAAAAAAAATTCAAATGCACTTTTTTAAAAATCAAAATGCAAAAAGTTTAAATTTTGTTGCATATGGATTTTGGAAGTTAAGATTTTGAACGTTTGGGTTTCAAATTGTTGAGTTTTAATAATTTCAAACTTGGAAATTATATTTTAAGGCATTTAAATGATAATGTGTTAATAACATTTCTTTTAAATATTCTTCTGTACTGTTGTACAGGGGATCTACTAGTAATCATATATTAGCATATGAATAAAAAATTATTCGATTGCAGCGTTTTGATTTTGCATTAAAAAGACTACAAATAGTGTTTACTAAAACTAGTTTCTTCTAATATTCCTACTAATTGTTTTATCTATCACCACATCTGATATGCTGATTATGATAACAGATAGTACAGAGGAGGACTCCAAATTATGTAATTGTAAATTTCCCAAACCTTTTTCCCTTGAATTTAGATTTTATAATTTTTGTTTTATCAAATTGAAATGAATTACTTTGTGTTTTCTGAAATTGATATTATAAGCTGTAAGCTTGAGTCTACTTGTCTACACATATTTTTTATATCCAGAAATATATAACTCTCTTATTTGCCTACCAACAATCATACTACATAAATTTTGGCTACCCATTTGTTCGGTAAACAGGTAATACAACACATTAAGGTAAAAATAAGAAAATTGGATAGGATAGACAATGTTATGATATGGATTACTTTACCAATTTATTCAGCCAGATAAACAGGCAGTATAACACATTAAGGTAAAAATACAAAAATTAGATAAGACAAATTGTGTTAATTTATATGGCAAAATAATCATATATTGGCATCGCTCAATCCATACATCCATTTGATATATGTCCTACACCGCAGTTGTCATTAAAACTTATTTTCAAATATATAGTAGATTGATAAAACAAAAATGACTGATCCAATACTGAGAACCATGTTACAAAAACTAACATTATTAAAACTCATAATCATCTGTATTTGTCATATTTGATAAAAAAATTCAAGATTTTATGCTACTGTGATATTTTTATATTCTGAAAATGATACATTAATAGCCATAGGAATGTTAATATCATTACTTAACAAATTATATATGTATGTTTGTATGTCTAACGCCAAAAAGAAATTGTTGTAAAGAATTAATAACCTACTAATACCAATATTATTTTTACTACACTCGTGTTTTCATAATGAGTAATAAAACTATATTGCACGAAATTTGATTTAAATTTGATACTTTTTTGATATCAAAATTGATTCGTGTCCCACTCCTCTTTTCAATTTGCCAAAAAAAAAAAAAAGTAATACATAATAAAAATTTGAAAATCATATAGTCATCCATTTTAAAGTTGCTTAACTAATTGTTCAAAAGAAAAAAAAAAATTAGGGTTTGAACACAAAGGATTTTAACAAACATTGATTTGTGTTGTTTTTTAAGAATGACTTTTACGTCATAACTTTTTATTTTCTTTTTTTTTTTACTAATTTTTTTTTTTAAATTTTTTACTGATTTATGATTTGTTTTCAAAATTTTATTTATTATACATTTTTAAAATCAAAAATAAAACACAAAACTAATTGTACAGTTGTTTTTGTTTTTTTTTTTTTTTTGTTATCGAGGGGTATTGTTTCTGTCAAAATTCCATATTTAAAAATTTTCAATTTTCAAACTCTATAGAGGTTATAATTTTGTACAAAAATTTGAATACAAAACAAAAAAAAAACACAAATTTATAGGTGTGAATGTAGGTGTCAATTTTACTTTACATTTCATAGATTTTACTCTAATGTACAGTGTATGTACATATAGAAGGTCTATGACCTGAGACATAATTTTGACCTTCAATAAATTTACTTAAAAATAATCTTTAAAATATATAACATAAGACTTAAAGTTCGGGTTCAATAGTTTGTTGCTTTTTTTTTTTGTAAGTACATAATTCGTTTTTGGCAAAATTTTAATAGCATCTTAATAACAAAAACAACAATAAAGTAAAAAAATACTAATT